>BPLT01000006.1:2700000-3993750 GCA_019656295.1 Rhododendron mucronatum var. ripense
ATGCATTTCATTTTCCCTTGGATGGTTTTATTTTGTCTTCTGTCAAGTTTTTGTGTAAGTATTGAAAGCTCAACCTTCTAGTCTGCTAGTAACGGAGTTGTTAACTTTCATATGGATGTAAATTTCAACCAAAAAAAATGATGATTTTTATCACACTAGGTTTTGTTCTCCAAGTAACTTTCTGGTGTTGTTTTTTTGTTATCTGTGAATTTGTTAGTCTCGTAGTAAATTTCTGGCATTGACCATTTGTTGTTTTTGAACTAATTCTACTCCAAAGATGAAGGTATTTTAGGGAAGTACAAATTAGCTTCCTTGTGTATATTAGTGATGATGAATGCATTTACAGTAAGTTTCATATTGGCTTGCTAACTTCTATGAGGGAATTCTTCCTATCTGCCCTTAGTTTTTTTGCTTTCCCTTGATTGTTTGTTTTTTTTGACCTCTTCTTATGGTATCTATTTTAGGTTATCAGAAAAGGTCAAAGGCATCAGCCCCTGTGAAACCTGAAGTTCAAAAAGAAGTGCCACCTATTGAAGTGCCAACGCTGTCCTTAGCTGAGCTGAAAGAAAAAACTGATAATTTTGGGTCGAAGTCCTTGATTGGTGAAGGATCCTACAGAAGAGTATACTATGCCAGCTTAAGTGATGGAAAAGCTGTGGCAATTAAAAAGCTTGATGTTGCAGCTGAACCTGAGTCAAATGTTGAGTTTTTGACTCAGGTGTGTCCAAAATATTTATGACACAAAATATATCAGTTTAATTTTCTTGGTTTGTTGCTTAAACATGAGATTCCTGATTTTTAGTGAGTGCAATCATTCATATACTAAAACTTTTACTTTTCAATTTAGGTTTCCTTGGTTTCAAAACTGAAACATGAAAATCTGGTTGAGTTGCTGGGTTACTGTGTTGACTTGAATGGATCTATTACTAGTTTGAATGTTGGAGGGTGTGGTGAGAGATCTAGTTCTAGTTTGAATGTAGGAGGGTCTGGTGAGTTGATATATGAACTTGACAGTTTTGGCATAAACACTGTAATATTTGAAATGTAGACTTTTAAACACTGTCAATTTTGTAGACTTTTAAACACTGTCAATATTTTAAAATTCACAGTTTTGACATAAAAAAAATGACAGTGTTTTGAAATGTAAAATTAAAATTGTTTGGAGTAGATTTTATTTAAAATTCACAGTGTTTTAAATGACAGGCTTTCTTTTTGAAAGAATGGGTTAAGACTGTTAATCAAATAGAGAATGGTATAAGACCATGCTGATTAACAGTGTTAAATGACCAGCTTTCTTTTTTACAAAAACAGAAGAAATCGTGAGGTGTTTGACCGGGGTTTCAATCGTCGTCCTTTGCACTTTCCGAACAACAATCAAAAGTTAGGGAAAGGTATATCACAATATTTATTAGCAAATTTAATTAAAGTGCTCAAAGGTATATGATAATATTGATTAACAGTGTTAAATGACCAGCTTTCTTTTCGAAAGAAGGGCATGACTAGTGTGTAAGGAAGAATAACTGAAGAGTGCAATGCAATTACCATTTTAATTAATGGAGAAAGTTATATCTTTTATAGATTAACAGTGTTAAATGACTGACCGGCTTTCTTTTTTAAAGAATGGGTTAACATTGTTAATCAAACAGAGAATGGTATATGACCTTGTTGATTAACAGTGTTAAATGACCACCTTTCTTTTCGAAAGCAAGGGTTAAAAGCGTGCGGTGTGTAAGGAAGAATAACTGAAGAGTGCAATACAATTAACATTGTTAATTAATGGAGAAAGTTATATCATAATATAGATTAACAGTGTTAAATGACCGACCGGCTTTCTTTTCGAAAGAATGGGTTAAAACTGTTAATCAAGCAAAGAATGGTATATGACCTTGTTGATCAATAGTGTTAAATGACCAGCTTTCTTTTCTAAAGTAAGGGTTAAAGGCGTGCAGTGTGTAAGGTGTAATAATTGAAGAGTGCAATGCAATTAACATAGTTAATTAATGGAGAAAGTTATATCATAATATAGATTAACAGTGTTAAATGACCGATCGGCTTTCTTTTCGAAAGAATGGGTTAACACTGTTAATCAAGCAGAGAATGGTATATGACCTTGTTGATCAATAGTGTTAAATGACCAGCTTTCTTTTCGAAAGTAAGGGTTAAAAGCGTGCAGTGTGTAAGGTGTAATAATTGAAGAGTGCAATGCAATTAACATAGTTAATTAATGGAGAAAGTTATATCATAATATAGATTAACAGTGTTAAACGACCGACCGGCTCTCTGTTCGAAAGAATGGGTTAGCACTGTTAATCACACCAAGAATGGTATATGACCTTGTTTATTAACAGTGTTAAATGACCAGCTTTCTTTTCGAAAGAAAGGGTTAAAAGCATGCGATGTGTAAGGAAAAATAACTAAAGAGTGCAATGCAATTAACATTGTTAATTAATGGAAAAAGTTATATCATAATATAGATTAACAGTGTTAAATGACAGACCAGCTTTCTTTTTGCAAGAATGGGTTAACACTGTTAATCAAACAGAGAATGATATAAGACCATGTTGATAACAGTGTTAAATGACCAGTTTTCTCTTTTACAAAAACAAAAGAAATCGTGAGGTGTTTGACCGGGGTTTCAATCGAAAAGGTATATCACAATATTTATTAACAAATTTGACCGAGGTTTCTATTGAACAAGTACAGTCGTTGGACGATTAACAAAATCTTGAAATTGAGGTATGGTTTGGTATTTCACTCCTTGTCTTTACCCGGTGGTCATATTATTTTTTATTTTTTTTGTTAAGGTTGATTTTTTTTTATTGCCAGGTTAACTTTGCTTTTTATACAGAAAAAAACAACAGGATCAAACTAGTTACCAGTTATAACCTGCTCTAGCAAAGGACAAAATTTGAAGTGAAATATCAAACCATTCTCTAAAGTACTTCAATGTTAGAAAAAGGAATCAATGGAAATGATAATATTGATTAACAGTGTTAAATGACCAGCTTTCTTTTCGAAAGAAAGGGTTAAAAGCGTGTGGTGTTCGACCGGGGTTCCAATCATCGTTCTCTACGCCGACAATGAGGGACGGGAAACCGCCGCCGCCGCCGACAATGAGGTATTTAGACAGAAATTAACACTGTTAATTATGGTAGTGTTGGTGGTGGCAGCGGCGGTGGCCAGTGGTGGCGGGGGACCTAAAGCATAAGGGACGGGAAGCCGCCGCCGACAATGAGGTATGTAAATTGTTTGTTCCGCTCCATCAATCGTGCGAGGGTGTTATTTTTGCATCGTCTATACTCTATCGGTGCATGTTAGCACCCCTTCTTCTTTTCCATACACGTTAATTATAAATTTAGATCTAATTTAACACTGTAAATTATAAGTTTAGATAAAATTTAACACTGTTAATTGTAAATTTGAACTTAATTAAAGAATGTTAATTGTAAATTTAGAAAGAATTTAACACTGTTAATCATGAAGGTGAAGGTGGTGGAGTGGTGGTGGTGGTGACAGTTGTAGTGGTGTAAAAGGTTATATGGGCCAACTGTTAATTAACAGTGTTAATTGTGATGTGAATTTATATAGAAATTAACACTATTAATTATGGTAATGTTGGTGGTGGAGGCGGCGGCGGTGATGGCGGGAGACAAGAAGCATAAGGGACGGGAACCCTCCAACGATAATGAGGTATGTAAATTGTTTGTTCGGTTCCGTCTATCGTGCGCGGGTGTTATTTTTGCGTCGTCTATACTCTATTGGTGCATGTTAGCACCCCTTCTTCTTTTCCATACATTTTAATTATAAATTTAGATCTAATTTAACACTGTAAATTATAAGTTTAGATAAAATTTAATACTGTTAATTATAAATTTGAACATAATTAAAGACTGTTAATTGTAAATTTAGACAGACTTTAACACTGTTAATCATGAAGCTGGAGGTGGTGGTGGTGGTGACAGTTGTAGTGGTGTAGGAAGTTATATGGGTTAACTGTTAATTAACACTGTTAATTGTGATGTGAATTTATATAGAAACTAACACTATCAATTTAGACAGAGATTAACATTGTTAATTATGGTAGTGGTGGTTGTGGTGACGACGTGGTGGTGGTCATTGTGGTGACGGCGGTGGTGGTGGCGTGATGATGGTGGTAGCAGTGGTGGTGGGGGTGGTGGCCGACTGTTAATTGTGGTGTTAATTAACACTGTTAATTGTGATGTGAATTTAAATAGAAATTAACACTATCAATTTAGACAGAAATTAACACTGTTAATTATGGTAGTGGTGGTGGTGGTGGTGGCGGTGGTGTGGTGGTGGTCATTGTGGTGACGACGGTTGTGGCGGTGTGATGATGGTGGTAGCGATGGTGGTGGTATCGTTGTGGTGGGGGTGGTGGCTGATAGTTAATTGTGGTGTTAATTTATATAAATATTAACAATGTTAATTTGGAACAAAATTAACACTGTTAATTGTGGTAATGACGGCGTGGTGGTGGTCATTGTGATGGCGGTGGTGGTGATGGTGCTATGGTGGTGGTGATGGCGGTGTGGTGGTGGTCATTGTGGCGGTGTTGTGGTGGTGGCGGTGGTTGTGGTGGGGGCGTGGTGGTGGTGGTGGTGGCGGCGGCGGCGATGGTGGTGGTGGCGGGTTCGGTGATGTGGTGGTGAGGGCGGCGGTGGTGGAGTGGTGGTGGTTTAGGAGGTTGTAGGGGCCAAAAGGTATTAACACTGTTAATTTGGGTTTGAATTTAGACGAAAATTAACACTTTAATTTAGATAAAAATTAACATTGTTAATTGTGGTGGTGGTGGAGTGGTGGTGTCGGTAGTGGTGGTGATGGTGGCGGTGATGTGTTGGTGATGGAGGCGATGGTTGTGGTGGTGGTCATTGTGGCGGCGACGGCGGCAGTGGAGTGGTGGTGGTAGTGTGGTGGTGGTGGTTTAAGAGGTTGTATGGGCCGAAGGGTACTAACATTGTTAATTGGGGTGTGAATTTAGACGAAAATTAACACCGTTAATTTAGACAAAAATTAACACTGTTAATTGTGGTGGTGGTGGAGTGGTGGTGGTGGTGGTGGCGACATGGTGGTGGTGGTGGTGGTGGTGGTGGTGTGGTGGTGGTGTTGGTGATGGTGGCGACGTGGTGGTGGTGACAGTGTTGGTGGTGGTGGCAGCATTGTTGGTGATGGTGTTGGTGGTGGTGGTGATAGTGTTTCAAATGTAAAATTGACATCGTTTGTAGTTGTATTTATTAATTTCATTTCCAAACATTGTCAATTTTATAATTCCAAGCACTGTCGAAAAAATGACAGTGTTCCAAAGACTGTCAATTAACAAAAAATGACAGTGTTTGAAATGTAAAATTGACATTGTTTAGAGTTGATTTTATTTCCAAACACTATCAATTTTATAATTCCAAGTATTGTCAATTTTGTCAAACTTCAAAATAGCTAACAATGTTATGCGTAAAAATGACAATGTTGGTATTACAAAAATGATAGTGTTTCTAAAGTAAAATTGACATTGTTTGTAGTTGATTTTATTAATTTTATTTCCAAACACTGTCAATTTTATAATTCCAAACACTGTCAATTTTATCAAATTTTAAAATAGCTAACAATGTTATGCATAAAAATGACAATGTTGGAATTAAAAAAATGACAGTGTTTCAAATATAAAATTAACATTGTTTCGAGAATAACAAAAAAATGACAGTGTTTCAAATATAAAATTGACATTGTTTGGAGTTGATTTTATTAATTTCAAATGTAAAATTGACATTGTTTGGAGTTGATTTCACTTCCTAACACTGTCAATTAACAAAAAAATGACAGTATTTGAAATGTAAACTTGACATTGTTTGGAGTTGATTTCATTTCCAAACACTGTATATTTTTTAATTCCAAGCACTGTTAGTTTTGTCAAACTTCAAAATAGCTAACAATGTTATACTTAAAAATGACAGTGTTGGTATTAAAAAAATGACAGTGTTTCAAATGTAAAAAATTACAATGCAAAAAAAATAAATAGTTTTTCTTTCACAGTCACAAGTTCCAACACAGCACAGCAAGACATTTCAACCGGATCATCCTCAAAAACAGGCACGGCAATGGATCCATGAACTTCATGATTGACTGCATGCTGAACCCTCAAGTACTCCGTCGGATTGTAGTAACCAACATTAGAAGTCCACTCTGGAAATTTCGATATGAACACCCGGCCAGGAAGCCCCGGAAAAGAACCCGGCTTCAGTTTTGCGGAGAAGGTATACGCCCTTGATACTTCGCGATACCCAGCAAGCACTTGGTCAAGCAAGTAGGGTTGCTCACAAGTACTTAAGACATATTGATCACCTTGTTTAATTGGAACCCAAACTTGCGCCAAAATACCACCACCAGACCACTCTTTACCCAAGGACAATGCCCTTAGCATTTTCTTAGCAAGTGTTTGTGCAAATGGACGAGGTATGAGACAATTTCCTGCATCGAACCGGTTTTGGTGAAAGGAAGAATTACCCTTTTTGGAAGTTGATTCATTCATTCCAACTAAGAATTACCCTTTTTGGTAGTTTACCAGTCGATCCCAAGAATTACCCTTTTCGAAAACGCCCACCACGGGAACCCATCGAAAAAGGAAAAGCCAAACGATGTCATCTGGGTTCACTGATCCTGCTTACCAGCCTCCCTACAATATTGAGATAGCTACGGGATCAGCTTCAATTTCACAGTATGAAATTCTCAATTCAGTGTGAAATTACTAGTCTCCCTACTATATTGAGATAGCTACTGCAATTTCTTCCCCACCCATCCAATTAATGAGGCCATGGCTGTTTTAGCGAATCAATTTGAGGTTCCAACTAACGGGAAATACCTCACCAATTGTCAAGGACGTCACCGGCATCGAGCTTGTCGACTCGCGAGGGGGAATGCTAATTTATTTGGTTCACAAATTCAATTCACAGTGTGAAATTCACAAATTCACAGTGTTTTTTTTTTTTTCATTTTTCCAGCATTTTTTGGGGAAAAAAATCCAAAGTAAAACACAAATTCAAACATAAAATTGCAATATTCAAACACAAAGAATCAGACAAAAAAGTGAACAAAACTCAAAAGAATCTTCACTTTCTCTCTCTCTCTTGATCGCTCGCTGAAACGCCACCTCGAATTATACTTTGGAATTGGATTACGGGAGTTGCTTGCATGGTCTAATATGAGATTTTCGACTTCTTTTTTGCTTCCACTGATGGCGATGGACGAAGGCAACGAGAGCTGCGATAGCAGACCGGCGGATTCGAAGTAGAACCGACAGAACATAGAGAGGGTCGAAGTCTCTATTTTCGACATCAACGGCAACGAGACGAGGAACGATGTAGGAGAAGAAATTCGAGGGAGCGATGTCGATCGGGAGCGCATCGGCGTGGAGAGAGAGGATCGGGGCGGAGACATTGTGGAAGCAGCGAAGGATTTCAGAGGTTGAGGGATCGGAAGGAGGAGGGAGGTGAGGTAGCGGGAGGAGGGAGGTGAGGTAGCAGGACGCGGAGGAAGCGTAGGGTTTCGAGAGCTTGGAGTACTGTTGAGGAGGTGGAGTAATCAGTGCAGAGGAATCGAGTTCGCACGAGCACGTGCTCGTTGAAGGAGGAAGACGACATTGAGGATGAGGGGTATTAATGGCATAAATCTAAGGGGAATCCTTAATGGTGCTTTTTAAAATTTTGCCAGACTTGGGCGTGCAGTGGTCCACAAAAGTGGACCGGCCCGTAATTTTCAGAAGATAAAAATGAATACAAAATCACCATGGCAAAATAGTATTGCGCAGCAACACCTCTTCACCAAACTATATCAATACATGACATTCATTCTTGAATTTGATTAGCTCGTTCATCCATTTAGTATATAGATATTGCTGTTTGTTGCTGTATAATTTGTACTTGTAGCCAATTTTAGCATGAACTTGTCCAAAAAAAATTCATGTATCTAGGTGTCCATGTATCGCTCACTCACATTTGAATGTCACTGTAATAGTTCCATTTTGTCAAATGAAAAGTATAGTTCTTTGTCTTGTATACTCTACATTCATTGTAACAATTCTGTTTTGTTAAATGAAAAGTTTAGTTCTTGTCTTGTATACTTGACATTCTAGTCTTGTAGTTGTTTTTTCTAGCCTTCTTGTTATTTCAACACTTCAACTACAGTTGAGTGACCTCTGTGTGTTTTGAGCATGTTACGATTAGGGTTTACCGTTTCTAGGTACGAATTGATACATTGTTGGCAATTCTTTGGCTAGATGTTGAACGGTTTGCCTATTCTTGGTGTGCTGATCACTTGTTTATCTACTTTCAGATTTTTTAGAAGAATCCTACCAAGATCAAGAACAAAGAGTGCCGTGACACCACTTTGAATGGTGCTATGCAAGAGGGCTTGGACAAAGCTATGCAAGAGGGAGATCTCCTTTTTGCATCTAGATCATCAAAACTGCTACTATCCTAGTAAGAGGGAGAGCACAAAGCAGTTCGACAACTCCAAAATCAAGTTCCCCTTGGTGTATGGAGCGTCCAGCCAAGAAGAGATGTTAGCCAACTCCAAAATCAAGTTCCCCTTGGTGTATGGAGTGTCCAGCCAAGAAGAGATGTTAGCGACACTTAGGATTTTTCTTTTTCATTTTGCTTGTAATAGAGCTTAGGGTAGAAGATGATGATGATGTTTGGCTTATGCCTCTTTTGTAAAACATTATGTTTTCATGTCAGCTAAATTTAAAACTTCTGTTTCAATTGCAATTGAACTGCTGGTTTGCTCTTTTTTTCTGTTGTTATTGCTGACTGAGACGTCGGGCTAGATTGAAAACAAGGGAAACTCTGTCTAATTTTTTAGAAAATACCTTGTGTTGAAGAGTAGTTCACTTGCTTGTATTATTTTATATCGTGTCATACGTCCTGTGTCCCCATTTGTGTCCTTGAAAGCTGTTCATATCGTGTCATGTGTCCCCTTTTGTGTCTTTGAAAGCTGTCCATATCGTGTCCTATGTCCCCCTTTGTGTTCTTGAAAGAGCTGATTACTTGTTGGTCTTTGTTACACAAAAAGGCAACCAAGAAGGGGGTGAATAGGGTTGCTAATTAAAATTGCCAATTAAAATATATTCTCTAACAACTATATCCAAGATAATATGAGCAAGTAAAATAGAGAGAGTTAGAGAGATAGAACCCGATTATAGTGGTTCGGCCCGGATTTGTCCATGGTCCGGCCTACTCCACTTCTCCTCAAGCAACTACTTAAAGGTTCCACTAATCTTTAAAAAGATTACAAGCAGTAAGTCTTGCGGGTGCTTATAACAACCTAATCCCCTAGCTTTCCCGAGGAGCTAGTACAACCGCAAGAGTTTTCTTCGAAAACCTCTCGAAAACAATAACACCCAAATTCAACAAGAATTTGGTCTTCTAAGCTTTCAAGTGTTCGACCCAAACACTCGCTTAGGAATTACAAGTATATGAAGAAAGTATGAAAATTATTGCTCACGACTTGTACAAAATTTCTCTCAAGAAAAATGTGAAAGTGGAAGAACAAAGAGAATTTTGGACTTGATCTTTGGAGAAGTTGCTCTTGGAATGATATAGAATATTGTAGGTTGGATTGATACTCATCAATGAGTTCTTGAAGCCTTTATATAGCCATCCAATCTCCTACTAGCCGTTAGTAAATTATTGTGCCGTTGGAGAGCTATTTTAGGAAAAATATAGCCGTTTGAGATTTTACTGATCTGCAAAAAATCTGCAGAAATACACTACTGGTCGTCCGGCCGGTCGACCGGAAGGTCGTCCACTCTCTCAACCAGCCTGTCATCCAGTGAAGTCCGGTTGACAACCCCTTCTGTTCAGACCGCCGGCTTGTCAGCCGGTTCATCAACCTGTAGCTCAAAACTTCATCTAAATAAATCCGTTAAAGTATGAATTGAGTGTTGGGAAACCGAATCCCCAAGACCCAGTAATAACGCGTACAAATTAGACAACAGAAATAAAAACCCTACAAGGCGGAATTAGGGTTTTACCACAACTCCCTGCGACACGAACGCTGGTTGAACTTGTTATAGCACGTCTTGCTATAAACCACGAATACTGCTCGACCGTACCTTACGATCTTCTACCGTATTCCCCACACGTCTAGAACACGAACCGAGTGTGGACTCTTTCGTGATCTGTTTGCTCTCTCTGATCCTGCTTCTATTTACTGAATAATAGAAAAACATCAACCTGACCTAGAGAGCATAACGTGTATATATAGGGCTACGATAGGGACCTAAGGAGTAATAAGTCTGGGCTCCCAGTGTAAATAAGAAAATCTAATCCCACCAGGATTCTATTTCTTATTTAACTAATTATAATTCACCCCACTACAGAATTATAATTGCACTCCCGTCCTTATCTCAATTATATTACGAGCTCCATGATATTAAATACTTATTAATCTCCCCACGTTAAGATTACAGATACCCGTTGATTAAAACAAATTACTAACATTGAGCTCATTAAGTCTTTGTATATATTAAACATTGAATTCAAGAGACTTTATGCTATGTTTCAAGGCAAAGAAACAAATTTGTCCCAAAAAAGACTTTGCGATAAAAGATTTTCTTTTGCCAAAAGATAAAAACTTCATAAGGCAGATGGTTTGGAAAATTTTGTTTGAAGTTTACTTCTTTGATGAGACGCATTCTACTTTTTTATTCATAAAATTGCACCACTTCTTTCCTTTTTTTATGCTTCTGTAATGACCTGATTGCTAGTGTATTTGGTTCTGGAAAAATTTCGGCATAATCTCCCCTGTTTTTGGTCCTAGCCCGACGTCTAACGTCTCAGTCCATACAATAATAACAACAATAGAAACAACATGAAGTTATGCACAAGCCCGTCCCGGGCATTGCTCATTCTAAATCACAAGTCACAAGCTATATTCACAGCCAAAATCTATTGCCAAATTATCATTTCACAACGAAAATCAAAATACAATAAATTTAAAACCCACTCCGGGCCGCTCTCATCACAATTATCAATTACATACGAAGTTAGGTTTCACAAAATTACAACTTGATATTACAAAGCTTAGTACATATTGATATTCCAAACTATAACAATTTGATCATTTTCCTTGGCCTTTGATTCACTTGAATAGCTTCAATCTCTTTCACTGCCTTTTCGAGTTTCCACTAGTCTTTGAAAGCTATTGGTCCCATAGCTAACTTTCGCAGCAGCTGAGCTATCCTTTACAGTTGCATGATTAGATGATTTCTTTTCCCATCCTCTAGATTTAAGAGATGGCTCTCTCCATTGGCCGCGCCATATTTTTATTCCGCTCGAGCTCCACCAACAATATCTACAGTAATGAAAAAAATAACATTACAAAGTTGAGCATTATGCGACCAACTTAAATTGGAGACAAAGTAGCAAGCCATCAAAAATAAAAGACGAAGCATCTTTATAATTGTGAACTGTTATGTAGATGAAGCATCTCTTACACCTTTCTACATGCACTATGTGATTATCTTATGAGCATGATCTACTAGTCGATCAAAGCTGCAGAAATCACCAAGTTTTGTGACTTATCTTGGCCTGTTTTAGTGGCCTGGAAGCAATGATAACTGTTTTGCTGATGTGTCTAGTTTGTGTCCAGTGTGTATCCTACAAGAATCCCCAAGCTTCGTGAATTATCATATGGAACTATGGAATGCTGGGTCCTGGAAGCAATGATCAGTCAGTCCATCCATCCATTTGAGAAGGGAAGAAGGTATCCTATAGTCAAAGCAGCAGCTGCTGCTCATTCTCTGCTGTTGTTCAGTCAGTCCAACTCAGTGTGTTGTTGAGCCATGGCAATCTTGAGGGCACGTTTAGTTGTATCTCATGCCGTGCAGTTGGTATCTCAAATCTTGTTTTCTCTTTGTTTCACAATCCTACCCTTATCTTTGTATAGAACTCATCACTCCAAGATTTCTGTACTCCAATCCATTAATTGTAGAAACTCTTCAATACATGTAGGTGGCGATTCGGTACTACAAACTTGCACCTAGTGATAATGGAAGAGGCAGCACTGACATGATGTCTTTGAGGAACTATGGAGACGACTATCAAAAGACTTACAAACATGGCCCAAATAACCATGAGATGGAGACAATGAAAAGTTTGGGGCTTGATAGACTCAGCATGTTCAATACTACTCATTGAGCAGCATTTCAAATCAAAATGAAGGGGCTACAGAGCAGTTGCTGATAAAACGTCTTGGAACTGCTAATGTTGGGTAGCTTATGTATTTTTTCTAAGCAATGGGTACCTTATGTTAGTAAACCATCGAAGTTGAGGAAAAATAACGAGCAAGATTTAACTGTCAAATGCCAATCCAAAAAAATGGAGACTTAACTAGTAAAAATGTGGAGACAAATGACACAATTATGGAATAAACATCAACAGAAACGGCATCCGAAAACCTGTATAGGAACTGATCTAATTTATGTTCAATCAGAATAGAATGATTTCAAATGTGCTTCTCCTTTCATTAGGGCCCAGTGATACCAACCAAGTATTAGTGTAACAAGATGACAAAACATAAACAATTATTTACCTGCTGTTACCATTGCTTGAGGCACAACTTCTCTGAATTTGCCATGTCAAGCACCTCTGATCGGGTCTGAGCCTTGAATCTGTGGGGGGCAAGTTCTCCTACATAAAGTTACTTTGGGAGTCAAATAGAATTTCAGGGATTGACTTTGAACACCCACCGAAACAATTTAGGGGGTTTTTTTTTTCAATAATCTCAATTTAGGTTTTTTTTCCCAGCAACTCAGCAATTAGTTCAAGGAGCGAGAGAGAGAGAGACCTTCGTGCTGGGGTAACGTTGGACTGCCCAGAAGCCGATTGTGGTGGCGGTAGCCGATGGTGGGTAGCGCTGCCCTCGTCTACGGTGACCAGGAGAATCAGCCCGAGATAGGGAGCCCGAGTTAGGGAGAGGGGATTTGAGAAGAGAAGACTTGGGGTTGGGTACCGGTGGTGGAGGTGCGAAGCATGGTCACCGGTGGAGGTGGAAGCGTCGTCGCTGGTGATGGTGGTGGTGGGAGCAACCCTCTCTCTCGATTCTCTTCTCCTCGAGAATGTAGGGATGGAAGGAAAAAGGCGTTCGTTTCAGGAGCTAGGTTTTTTTTTTTTATAATCAAAACGACGTCGTTTTGATAACGTCAGCACATTGTGCAAATGATTGTGCGTCCGTACGGTGTGTGTCTAGCATTTTTCCTTCCCCCAACATTTCCTGTCACAACCATCACCGATTTCCCATAGTCCCATACCACCTCACTCCTCCCCCACCTCATTAATACACCATTGTTCTTCTCTCATTTCCTTCCTACATACATACACTTATACACCTCCTCCACCCACGAAATTTTCACACAACACACTCACCCGCCATTCTTCTGCATTCTCAGTTGAGTGATTAAGGGAGAATCCCCTCCCCATCGTCATCTTCTTCCTCAAGCTCCATTTCACTCCATTTTTGTCGTCTATCTCATTTTTCACCCTAAATCCGAAATCCAAGGTAGATATCTCTTATTCCAGTCTCCCTAAGTATATTATTTGTATGTTATTGAGTCTATTAATGATGAATCTATATAAAGGTTGTAAAAATGTTGATTGTAAAGGTAGCAGTTTCTAAGGAATTTGATGTTGCTGTGACTTTGACGAATTTTCGCACATAGTTCCTAAACTTGCAATTTTATGGGATTTTAACTTAGAATACCTGTATATGTCTTAGAACTTGTGTTAAAATCTCAGAATTTTATTCGAACCATAGAAATTACTAAAAATGTTTTACTAAACTGCTCTAAATTTTTACACAATGCTGACAGCACCATCACACCTTACGGAAACAACCATATCTCGGCCAAGGAAACTCGAAAACACTTTCCTCTTGTTGGGTTAGAAACTAGACACATAGAGCTTCAAAAATATATGAGCTACATGACCTAATTAGTTCTGAGCAATAACAGATTTCAGTTTGAAGTAGGCCAATAATCTGTTTCTTGTATCGACTGCAAGTTTTTGGTATGTTTGTTGTCTATTTAAAAAAATACTTACCGAGATCAGAAAATTATGAAACTTTAATACGAAGCTCCTATTAGTGTCCAAGGTTTGTGGTAAAAATCTTGTAGTAAAACTGATGAACATGCTATTTTTAATAAATTGTTAAAGATTTTCTGCCAGGCTGCTCTGTTTTTCTGTAGAACAGGTTGTTTCTTTTAAAATATAGAGATAATGTGTCTAATTTTTGAACCTCTTCTTTTTACAGTAGTAGATACCTATTGACGTTGCGAAACTTTGAGCACTGGTTTGAACATTTTTGGAATTATAATGAATTAGTTATGAATTCTTTACCAAAACATGGAGAGATGTGTGATAACCTGGTGAGATGTGTGTTAGATCCCCATCATTCCATGTGAGAGGAGCTAATAATTAGTGGGGGCATCATGTGAGGAATAGTGGAGGGAGAAGGTGGATCCCCAACTCTTGGTATTGAAAAGAGAGTAGAAGTTGTGAGATTCCAAGAGAGAAGAAGTGTGAGCATTATACATACCAAGAGTTTCCTTCCTTTCTTCTTCTTTGATTGTTTCTATTGTGCTGGGCATTTCTATTGTGATGTCCCAGAGGCTGTGCTCTGGACACTTTTGCTCAGGACACGTCTTGATCATTCTTATGTTAGCATATATGTGCTTGAGTGCTATTGGAAGTGATATTGGAAAGTGCATGTGCTTGTGTCCCAAGTATATGATACTTCGATGTACTGGTTTTAACTGCTAATAGTGTGTACATTAGCTGTATTGGCAGTTGCTTTTGTAACTAGTCTCATTGAGCATATGTAACTGCTACAACTATGTCATTCGAGACTGCTGGAGCTGCTTTAGTTCTGATCTATCCCAGTAACTGTAGTTGTGCAGTTGTGTGCTGCATTTGCCTTTGTTTTGGTAGCTTGGAAGCAATGATAACTGTTTTGGTGGACCGTTTTGGTGGTGTGTCCAGTCTGCTTGGCTGCTTTGACTGGTGCTGTACTTTGCTTTTTCTGTCAACAGCTTTTCAATTTGCTTGACCTATCCTTGGGGGGTTGTCCCTTGGAATGTTTAGGCTTTTCTAGGGGTATATCCGTAGCTCACTTTTGCGTCTATTTACTGCTTCTAGAAGATGTGTGGATTGTCTACCACTGTTCCTTGCTTACTGCTTCGCTGTACATGGTTGTTTGCTTTTATATTCTGATGCTTGTTACTGCTGCTGGTTTGATGTTACAATAGCATTACTTAGTTATCTGCTACTGCTGATGTGCAAATGGACTGCCCGAATTGCCTTCTCTTTTGTAAATGCTTAAGGAGCCTAGGGTACAAATAGTGTATCTTACTGCCATATTGTCATGGTGAACTGCTATCATTTACAGCTGCTGCTACTACAAACAATAGTGCTCTGTTGCTGCTGATGTCATGGGGAAGCCTATGTTGCTGCTGTTCTGTCAGATCCGAAGTAGTGCTGCTACTGTTCGGTTATCCTATTTTGTTGTTATCACTATGGCGTTGTTTTCCTTCCGTATTATTAGATGGATTCGAAAAAACGCATTTCATTTAGCCGTGTAGCCTTTTCGCGTAAACAATTTTATTTACTCTTGTTTATTTTCTCTTTCTTTCCTCCTGAGGTATGCCTCTTGTAGGCTGTTTATTCGTTTATCCTCTTTTTTATTTCAAGCTATTTTACCCAAAAAAAAAACATGATAGATTTGAAATCCTTTGAACGATTTTGAAATTTCTAGTTTAAAACAATTTGGAAGCATGAGACTTGTGTTCTAATGTGTGTACCATACATTGATCATGATAATTAGGTTCAAATTTATGAAATTACTAATGAACTTGTTGGATGAACGTAGAATTTCACATTTTTTTCGATTCTATATGTTACTTTTGTTCAATTGTTATTAATGTTTCATGAATCCTATGGACTATGACTCGATTATTATCGTTATGTGCAATGCTATGTGAGCTTAGAATTGGACAGTAGGTACACTGGGGCTATTCAAAGCCGGATTTAAACTGGTTCGATGTTAATAAGGCAAGTGTAACAAAAGTGATCAGGGATTGTGCATTGTGCATTGTATGCGAGTTCTCGAGGAATGTTGTATGTGCATCCTCATGTGCTGTATGTGCATCCCCAGGAGTGTTGTTGTATGTGCGTCTGAAGGAATTGTGTTGTATTTGCAATATCCGGGGGGGGGGGGGGGGGGGGGGGGGGGGGGGGTGGGGGTGTGGGGGGATGAGTTGATACAAGAGATGGTACACGAGATGATATCGGATATGAGATTGGGTTTCTGGTTATGACAATCATGATTAACTTCGGTGGGACCTTTACCTCTTGCCATGGTAATAAATGAGTCCGCTAGGTAAATAACTTAGATGCGCTCACTTAGGATCCCGCTGCAGGACAACAAGAGGGAATTTAATCATGGGACGGTCATGGTTGGAGATATTGGGAGGAAAAGATTCTTGAAGGAGGAGAATCGTAGAAGCTGTTCAAAGACAAGAAAAATTTATAATAGGCTACTTGTTATTGCAATTTTATTAAATGTTCATTTTCGTATTTTGGCATGTTATTACTTGTATGTTATGGGTTAATGGGTTTAGGGATATCTACTGGGTGAATTATCACTCACGGATACGTTTGTATCCTGGTAAATCAATTGTTTCGACGATCAATTTGCCAAAGGGTGCAGGATTCAATGGTGGAGTAGTTTGACGCAGGAGGTATACCAAAAGCGAAGACCGAGTATGTTTGGGATCTGTATCAAGACTAGAGTCGCTCTAGAGATGTTTAAATAAAATGATAGATTTTTGTATTATTTTGGAAATGTAATTCTGTATAGAGACAAATAGAGCCTAGTAGTTTATAAAATTCAGGCCCCGTTCTAGACCACTTTCTTAAAAAATAAGTACTTATTTCATATTTTCAAACTCAAAAATAATGTAAATGAAAAATAATTTTTTATTTTTATTTTTTTGCATCGTATTAAAGATCTCAATGAGATCTATCAAACAAAATCCATATTGAAAGGAAAATTATTTGCGTAAACACATGATTTTTGAACTTGAAATTGCCTTCTTAAAAAATAAGTACTTATTTTCCTTTCCGAAACAGAGCCCAATGTATTTTAGGGTTAATGCTTCCGAAATCCCGTGGAAAATCAGGGCGTTACAAGGTTTCTACCAATTGTTTGATTCTCCTTTTCTTATGTCTTCTTTTTATTTTGCTAAAAGAAGATACCATTTGTTTGAATCTCATTTTATTTTAGTGTGTCCAGAATTATAGGATGAATAGTGAGAATGAAATTAATATGGTTCCAGTGATTGAACGAGTCGAGACGCATGAGGATGCTCAAGTAGTAGTTGAAGAGCAAAATATACAAATTGACCCACAAATTGGTAAGCATTCTAGCTACAAAGACTAAACTGCGATTTTTTGTCTATTTAAATTGAAATATATATTATTCGAAAAAACAGTGATTTTTTTAGACAACTGGACAATATTCGCCACTGATGGTAAAATAATGTTGACTTATTGTTGACCTATTTTAGACAACTTCTTAGGGCTTTTATCTATGGACATGTGAATTTTGATTTGTCCATTTCATATCTAATTTGTCATTTTCTAGACTTGAAGAAATATGTGGGTACTAAAGGGATGGGATGGGACATTGGGGAAATGAGATTGAGGGCCCTAAATTAGGAACACTAGCACAACCAAAGAATGCTGAGTTTGAAGCAAACAATGTATTCATTTTACTTACCCTCCCCCACAAGCAAAAGTTTGAAGGCCGTGCATGAGTGTATTTAGTGGTTAACGTATTGGGAATATTGTAGCTGAGTTCTCAGGTTGTATTTGATGGTTTTGTACTTTGTTATTGCCTTCTTTATGGAAATTGGAAAAGATGGTTTTGATAGTGTTAGTTATTGATCCGGCGCAATCCCTCCATCTTGAAATTATTGTACTCGGGTTGCATTTGTGCCAAGGCGTAGGGAGATTCCGCAGGAGAAATTGTCAAATAGAGGGTTATGAGAGTTGTATCTGGCCTCTTTTTATTTTACTACACACATGCATGAGCTTATTTGAAATGAACGTTGCAAATTAAACCAAGAAGCCATGGCTTATGATCCAGGGCAGCAAACCAATATGGATTGAGATTTTGGTGGTTTGTTTCCTTTATGCGTTTCGGTCAGATTTATTTTTTACTTAGTTTGACCCATAGCCAAGCTACTACATTGAATTTTGGAAAAAAATTTATAAAAAACTTATCACATTCCACCAAACAAATATGGAAAATTGTTGGGAGAGTGCCGTCAGAACAGGTAATCCACCTTTGATAGGACATTTAGTCAAAATTTCATATAAATTGGTGTCTATTGCCTCATCTTGATGAGACGATTCCACCTTGTTTTTGGGTACCCAACCAAAGTGATGACCCCCTTTTGTATTCTCTTTCTCATTGAGTTCTTATATCTGATGAGTGTGTCACTGATATTTCTTTTTCACATGTAATTTGAGTGAAAATTCACTAAATAATTTACTCTTAATGCCAATATGTTTTTCCAAGTACAATTGACAATTGCATCGTCCACCAGGATAGAGCGGCTCGACTCCTCCTTTGACTCCCTTTGTCAAGGCACTGATTTTAGCTTCAATTTGTGGTCACACCCATTAACTTTCTTTGATAATGGGTTCTTTCCAATTAACTTTTTTTTTTCCCTTCCTGAAATGATTGCGGTTGGTCAGTGAATTTTTCTTTCGTTGAATCAGATGTAGAGGATTTGTTTCTCCTTTGCAAGTAGAGAAAGGGAACGTTCATTTTGATGTCCATCTATGTTCATTTTTTTGGTGTTGAACTTGTTGGTGTCCGCAACTTATGTTTTGACTATTTCTTTTTTGGCCAAATTTGTGAATGTATAGAATATTTTATACCTCTAATTTTGGCTTTGTTGGTTCTCTAACGTTTTGATGTTTGATGTTATATCTTTAAAGGGTCCGAGTTACTAGGAGGCATAAAAACTCATGCGCAGGGGAGCAATCGGTAAGTAAGAACGGAAGGTTTTGTTCCATATCAAGTTACTGTTTTTTTTTTTTTTTTGGCCTATTTAGTTGTTAGCTTCTCTGGATTATTTTATAAGTTAATAGCTTAAAAAAAAAAAAAGAAGGAACTTAGTTGATCACTTGCAGCTCTTTGATGTAGATTTGCGTCTTTTTAATTTATCTTGGCCTTCAGTTAATTGCATTTTTATTTTGACTTCAGGTTGTTACAAGGAAAATAGTTATTTTGGCTACGGAAGTGATTAAAAAGTTGGTGCTTTGAAAATGAAGAAGGAAGCTTCATTATACTATTGGTTTTTGCTTTGATCATTGTTTGTGTTCTTACTGTGTTTTCTTGAATGTACAAATTTGTTGACACGCTTACGGAAAAAAATAGCGGTTTTGTTGATGTAATCTTGAATAAAGGCTCCCTAATTTTTTGAACAATTTTGCATTTGCTTTGATTCTTTGGGTAATATCTTCTATTGAGATTAAGCAGCTTTAGTGTTAAGGGTGCATGAAAGTTTTTTATTATTTTATGTCAGTACTTTTGAATTAGTGCCTTCAAGCAGGGGCACAGTTGTACTCCTCATATTTCAAATTTTAGAAGTTAATTTATTTTAATCGTGTTCAAAATGTCTTTCGCCGTGCCTTCAGGCATTGACAATTTCTAATATATGTACGTATTACACAATGTGATCAAATAATGATAAAATTAATACCTTGAAAATGCATTAACAATATCTTTAAAAAATGTGTTTGATTAATGTAAAAAATGTTTACAATATAGGAATAAAAATGAGAGATGATTGAGGTTTCAGTTTTTTATTTGAAAAATGAAGATAGAAATGGAGTATGTGGTAAGAGTTCATATAAACAGTATCTCCTAAACTATCCACATTTTTTCTACTGTCTTTTAATCTATGGAAAACAATAATTTTGTCCCCTTGATTTCTGATTTCCAATCTATTTCGTCCAAAATTGTACAAAATTTTACCTAAAAATTAGACGAAATAGATTGTAATCAAGAAATTGAGGGACAATGTTGTTTACATAGTATAGGTACGAAGTAGAAAAGGTGTGAATAGTTCAGGGGGGAAAACCAAAATTACTCTAAACAGTGCTAGTATTCTTCAAAATACTTTTTGGGTGAAACATAAACTATTTTGAGTCTTCAAGATGAAGAGTTTTGAAGAATTAGGTTAGGAGATGCTCTTAAAATTCCCAGAAGAGGTAAAATCAGAAAGAACAACAGGCGCATCTACTCCTCCAAATTGAGAAGGTTAATGACACTTAAAGACCGGCTGAAAACTGAAACTTGAAAGTAGTTCCAAGATATAATAACTCTACCATATGGTACCAATTGTATCTCCCAGGCCGAGTCGAGCAAGTAATAAAGTACACCAAAGTAGCATAATATAGGCACCAAATGTAAATAAAAACTGGTAAGAAACTTATGCCTCGTATCACCAAAATCAACTTAATCCTCCAACCGCCAAGGTGTTCTATAATATTTGTCGGACAAGTCAATCTAACTGATTTGATTAACTGATTTGCAAATGCAACATAACCATGCCTCTTGACATATAATTACATCTCACGGGAAGAAGGGGATAGTCATAGATATCACTTGATTTATCAGTTACAGTGCACAACAAATTTTCTCAAGAAAACAACCTTTGGAAAATCAAACCCCTTGCTTATTTTTAAAGATACAGCATCTAATCATTGTGATATAGACACAAGCCAATACCATCTATTCTGAAGATACAGCATCTATTCATCATGATAGAGATACAAGCCAAGGCCAAACCGAGCACATGCTCTGCAAAAAGCTATCTCCTCTGCAGCAGCAACAGGATCTAGACTGCTGCCAGACGATACTGTCCCACTTGATTCGCGGTGTGCCTGTGTCAGTATGATTTAGTCATCAAAAGGTTCACCAACTAAACTACTGTAGGCCACAGGCGGTGGTAATGCAGCTTAGTGCAAATAGGAAATCCGCAACATAGTACAAGACAACGAAGTAAAAATTACAAGAGGTACAGTTGAAAGCTAGGTGTCAACTGTCAAATGAATGTAATATTAGTTGCTTTGTTGCCAGCACATAAAGGTGTTCACTTTCCGTTGCGAAAAACCAATATGGGCGGTCATGGGGGCCAACGTTTGATATCTAATGTAGTCCCCAAAACCAAAATAAGTACGGGACTCTTTCGACCCTTAGGTCAAGCTATCCCCTCTGAAGGAAGTTCCAGAGCATGTCAAAGCGCAAGGGTATAATTGTCTGGTAGGTGAATGTTTGGACAAGAAGTTGTCCAACAATGATGTTAACTTACAACATTGCCCACAAGAAGAGGGTAAGAAGGGTCTTCAACGTCATCGTCATGTGAAATGATAGGGGCTTATTCTTTCTTGAATTTAAGGATGATGAAACCTGGTCAAGTCCTTGAGAAAGGACCATGGAACTTTGAGGCAGGCACATGATTATGAAGAAATGGCAATCCAAGTTAAGAATGTGCAAAGAATCAATCTTTTTTGTTCCTGTTTGGGTCAACTTTATAATGTTCCATTACCATACTAGAGTTCCAAGGGGGTGTTGATTTTCCTCACAAGCCTCATTCACGACACCCGGCCTAGCTTAGACATTATTTACTAAGTGTGGCAATAGCGCAGACTGCAGAGGGGTAGCATAGGAAATGACTCCTCAGCAGTTAGTCGAGAACTGCACGGGGAGCAGTTGGGTCTTTTCTGGCCACTTGTTGGACCTAGTTCAACAATCGGTTTCGTCCGTATGGTAGATTTCGTCATAACGCCAACTGTGGTTTAAAATCATGTTAATTGGAGACCAATTAGTACGTAAACGGAGTTAAAAACAAATCAAAATGATGTTTTGCACACACTTGATCAGAAGATTCAGAACCACCAAAATTTAGTTTCAATTTGTCTTTTTAATTCCGTTCACAAACTAATTGGTGTTCAATTAAACATGATTCGGAAACAATCATTGAATTAGGTCCTGCAAGTGGCTGGAAAAAACCCAACTGCACCCGCTGCAGTTTCTCGGCAAACTGCTGCGAAGCATTGGCCGTTGGCATATCGCAATAAACTACAGCGATGGACAATGACTTCATAATGAAATAGCTGAATTAACTTACAACACTAAAAACTTATAACGAAAGATAGAGATCCATTGTACCAATTCGTTATAGAACTCAAAAAATTACATGCCTTCTACGTACCCAAAGTAACCAAACAGCAAACTCCAGCTCTTTTTACCTCTTATCTTTTATGACAGACAACTCTATCTATCAAATATCTAGGGCAAACTTCACTTTGCACCACGTGGTTTGAGCCATGTGCGGCTTACCCACTTCTCATTGGAAAATCACCACCTAACCCCTGTGTGGCTCGTGGACTTAAAGCGCACCACTAACTCTAGTGAGGGTTTTTGAAAAAAAGATTCCCAATACCCTCATCAGCTTCTTCTTTCCTACTATAACTTACCTACACAGACACAAGTACCATATACAGGTATATGCATAGTCACTCCATGGCCTGCATACCATCTTCCTCCTTTTTAGCTATCATCAGTCCACACAACTAAAATTTCTAATTATTTGCCCAGCACCGCCAGTTATCACTTTGAAAAGTAAGGCAAAGGAAACTCACCACAACAAATCTTAATTGAATCTCCACAACGTCATGGCCATAGTGTATGTTTGGATGAGCCAAATACTGATTTGCCTAAAAATCAGACCAATTTTGTGTACCTTGAGGGTTCAGTTCTCAGTTGATGGCGGTGATGGGGACAATGGTAAGGGTGAGGCCCCTTGGCTAGGGTTCCACTCATTGGAGACAGTGGTGAAGTTTTATAAATCTCTCTCCCAATGTGAGTTCACGAGGGGTAAATTGGGGCAAGGGAGTTAGAGGATGAAGAGATGGTTTCCACAGAAGTGGTGGTGGTGGTGATGGATGGAGAGGTAAGCCGGTTGGGGATGGGCTGGTGGTTGGGTGTGGGATGACATAGGAAGAAGAGGGCATGAGGGATGGAGAGAAGACAATGCATTTTGTAAGTTTGTTGAACCATAACGGCTTGTGTCATATCATGAAGCTATAATGCTCTGAATACTTGCACTTGACATACACCTAGTGTCAATTTTGCCAGAATTTTTACCAGTGTGCCTTAGTCCATAAACTACATGGGGTCGTGTTGTTTCCAAAAGAAAAGAGGGTTATCCGGACATGGCCCAAAACCAACAGATGGTGAATGAAGTTCTCCGAAATATTTAATATGAAACTTCTATAATATAAGTTCGAGACTATGCACAGGGTGCAACTGAGGGTTTCCAAATACAGAGGTAAATGCATTATTTTTGGAATGAACGGTCCACCTTGATGACCTATGTTACTTGACCAGTGATGTAAATGGTCCTTAATTTGGGTAAGCCTAGCTGTGTGTGAGAATAATATAGACATACAACAGCATCAGAGTAAAGTAAGATTCACACCTCCCCATCAGAACCTCTTATGGTCACACGGTATACGACAGTCACACTTCCATTGTCAGAGAAAATAACATCACGGACTTCCCCACACCAACCTGGAAAAAAAAATCCAAAAATCAGAAGGATCTGAATATTTTAATAATGATACTAAAGACATACCAGGCGTCAAATTGCCATGGGGAGAAACTTGGGTGAGCTTACGCAGAGTACAAAAAAGTTCTAAAAGAAAATAGAAAAGAAAATTTTTCAACAATAGCCGCGGAAGTTCAGTTCCACATGCAGGTTCACTAGAATTAAGAAAGTAACCCATCCATCCAGAAAACTGCCAAATAAAATGCATCCCAAGCTGAAATAACCCAAGTACCACCTCGTCCCGGGCCATCGCAAGGAAAACTATAACCAAAATCCATTTTATCTGGCATTAACTTGGAACCGCTCGCATCTAAAGCACCTTAAGGATAGGAGGAAAAGGCTTTAAATTAAGGAAAAGTATACTCAACCCCTTTTAGCCTCTTAGCCTCTCACAAGGGAGAGTGTAAGCCCTATACATTTTAACACGGTTGCCACAGTTATATTTAACTATCTTGGAGATAGATAGTGTCCTTATTTTTGTTATTTGATTGCGTTTCCAACTTTCCACATGGTTTGAGTCTACATGGGAATAAGATTCTAAGAATGTAGATGACTTAAGCTATCAAGATATGAATAATTTGCTGCCCTTTAGGCTTTGGAGGTTAGATCCCCTCAAAGTAAGCAATTCCTTCCCCATTCTCACAAATGGCTTTTAATTTTCTGGACTGATCCTATCATTTGGTATCAAAGCTGTTCAATAAAGGATGACAAGTAGCAATGCTGAACAAGATGAAGTACTTAACCAACAAGACACTGCATTAGAGAAGCATTGGGAAAGTACTTCAAAGCTCCAAACTGATGTGTCGTCTTCTTTTCTTTTTTTGATAAGTAGATTGATGTGCTTAAGCAGATGTTTTAACATTCAGCCAAGCAGTAAATGGGTTCCACACGTAACCCATATCCACTTATGGAAGATCTGACATTTACTCAATAACAGGAATATGGTAGAAAGAGGGTCACAAGGGAAGCTAATCAACCAGTTGAACCCTACTGCTGGAAACATGACACTTATGGTTGGGTTCGCAATTAAGGATTCCCTTGCATGGACACTGAATTTACTAGAGACCCAGCTGGTTGGATCTAGCACATCTTCCGCTTACATTGGTCAGATCCCAGATGAGAATATGAAGGTAGAAAGCAGTTCAATCAAATCTCGAAGGGAAGGCAATGATATGGTACCATTGGTTTGATTCTAATGGAGATGGTCCGATGTGGGATGAACTTTTGAAAGGGTAAACCATCCGGTTTTGGCCAATCAAGATCCCCATAATGTGCATGGAGAGCTTGCGAGAATTCGAAGAACCTTGACTATATTGGAATACCAATTTACCTCTGAAATTCTTTCAAATGGCTTCGTAGGCTGGTCAGAACTTCAACTTGATGAAACTTGGTCGAAGGTTCGAAGTTCGATTATATCAACCACGCACAGTGTCGACCACAATTTCACGTTTATTAAAAGACAAAGCTGAAAATCTGATGGCATGGCAAGAGAAATCGGGTAACTCGCCCGCTTTAAACCATCAAGAGGCCCGAACACAATTAACAGAAAATGTCGTAAACGAGTGCACTAGGAGATGATGGAGTTTTTTAGTTTCGATGGGGGTTCTTTCTACTGTAAAGTCAAACCTAGATAGGAGTTAAGTCTTTTGACTCTTTCCTAACTTGAAATGTTGATCGATATTTGTATGCTGGACACAGTTGTTTTGGGCGGGCGTGATAGGAAAGTAAAGTTCCTTTTGCCTATCCAATTTCCCTTTTGAGTAATTCGAGATAGAAACCTCCAGGCTTTGCAAATACATACCGTTGTAGATTACGGATGCCGTGAAGGATGCAGGCTCCAGATAACGAAGTTTCTCTTGTGTGATAACTATGGAGAAGGTAAACTTATTCGACCTTGAAGAGAAGGTTTTGTGGGCAGGAAAACGATACAATTTGCATTTCACTGTCTAAACTTATTCGACCTCGAAGAGAAGGTTTTGTGGGCAGGAAAACGATACAATTTGCATTTCACTGCCGTACTTTTACTTAATTTTCTGGGAGTCTACATTGTTATCCCTTTTTAAGTCATTTCGATCTTGCTACCTATTCCGGTAGTATCATTGCTGTTCAGGCTTTAGAGGTCCGTTGGAGGTCGGATCCCCTCAAAGTGACTAGTCCCAATCCACTTTCTCCCAACATATTGTTGAAAATTTTCTCAAGGGATCCTAAAGAGGGAATAAATATCATCTTCCTAAACCAAACAATTATTAGTAAACGAAAAATACGAGGAGTGAGTGAGAAAAATGGAAAAAGACGAATCTCGCACCTGGGGCGTAGAAGCTCAACATACGGTTGGCGTGATACCTGGAGATGACATCAGGATTCACCAAAAAATATTGATCAGATCAACCACACTTACGTCACCAAACTCACTCCAAGACCTAAAAATGAAATGATTACATATAATAGTACCACCATACCAGGGGATGAAGGTAGTGTTGGTGTTGTTGATAATGATGTTATCGGGTATCCTCTTGTTGAGGTCTCGGAGGATCTCGGCGACGAGGGCGATTAATACAGGAGGAGGAGTCGAGTGGGACCACGTAATTGCTGCTGCCGCTGTTGCTACGGTCCAAAGCCGACACTCGAACCCATGCTCCTCCTGCTGAATTTCTTCTGCTACCTGATATAGAAATACTAGCACTAGTAGTACCTGTACCGGTGAGATTAGTAGTACTAGTCCACCTGTTTCTACAGAAATGGAGCGACAGAAACCCAGATTTGGCTGGTAGAATTCGTGGGTGGGGGACGAAACTGCCGCTGTGAACTGCCATTGTAATCGACGAGACCAGGAAGACGGGTAGGCCACTTTCTTTCTTCCGTTTTTAGGCTTCTCCTCTCTATATCTCTTGCAGGCGCAGCAGTATGACCACCTGACCGGTCGGTCAAGCAAGGGAAGTATGCGATGTAGGATAAGTAGCAAAATACGGATTATGCTATGGTTTCCTCGGTCATTTTGAAGATACCGTAATTTTTGGCATAATTTTATCATTAGGAGCATAATTAAATTCAATTACAAGCATAACAGAACCCAAATAAGGCATAACCAAGGAATATCCAAAAAAACCAAGGTATAACTAAACCCAATCAAGGCATAACTTATTTGTTATGCTTTGCTGTGGTTTTAGTTATGCCTTTCTATGGTTCTGTTATGCTTGTAATGATTTTTGGTTATACTCATAATGATTTTGTTATGCCAAAAGTTACGGTGTCTCCAAAATAACCGAGGACACCGAAGTCATTCCCTAATATTACTAGTAGTGATAGATTAATGGGAAATACTTCGAAGTTCGAAGTCTACCCTTCATTAACATGGGTCAAACAGGTATAACTAAACCCAAATTAGGTAGGATGATGCTATGGTGTCCCCGGTCATTTATGCCTTGTTATGATTTTGGTTATGCTTATAATGGTTTTGGTTATGCTTGTAATGAATTTAGTTATACTTATAATGGTTTTGTTATGCCAAAAGTTACGGTGTCCCCAAAATGACCGGGGACACCGAAGTCATTCCCAATTAGGTATAACTAAACTATTAAATGGCATAACAGGTGAGTCATAATAACATGGACATAATAACAGGTGAGTCATAATAACATGGACATAATGGAAACCATTGAAAAACATAATAAAAACCACAAAATGCATAACTAAAACCAAAAGTAGAAGAAGCATAACAATGCCACATAAGACCATAACCAATAACCCCAAAAAGGGATAACAATAACCTCTAGAACGTTAACAATAACCCACCTATCTTCTTTTTTTTTACCGGACCAGTGACCTGTTCTATAGGTATCCCACTTTTTTGTTATGCCTTGGTTATATATTTAATTGGTTTTTTGTTATGCTTCTAATGGTTCCATCATACCGAAAAATTACGGTGTCTCTAAAAAAAGGGTAGACACCAAAGCATCTCCCTAGATTAATAGGTATCCTATTTTTTTTCTTTTTGCTTTACTCATTTTTGCTAAGTTAATTTCGTTTTTTATACCCTAAACTATTTACATTTTTTCTACTTCATCTGTAAATTGTGAAAATGATCTATTTCATCCATAAAATTCTTAATTGCAATCCATTGGATCTTATAGATAACGAAGTCCAAATCTTGGGCCAAAAATAGTTTGGCCACCAAACAAAAAGACTACGTGCACAGTCAGGGCCCAATCAAACAATCTGAAACGTTCATTAAGTTTAAAATAATTTTTGGAGTATACTGCAAAAATTTAAATCAATTGGATGGCCTCAATTTCTTAATCTAATCAACTAACTTTGATTCACAGTTATGATTTTGAATGAAAAATTAAAAGATATGATCAAAACTTGTGGTCATCCGATTGAACTAATTTCTTACAAGGCTACTCAAATAATTATTTCAAATTTAATGATCATTTCGGATTGATTGTGTGGGACCCCAAAGTGGGCCCCACAAGTTGTATATACATGTAGTCTTTTGTTTGGTGGTCATGTGAACTTTTTGTTGTCCAAGATTTGGACTCCCGTTATCTATGAGACCAAATGGTTTTAAATTGGAAAGTTGAGAGATGGAATAGATCAGTTTTATAGTTTAGGATAAAGTAGTTATTGAAAATCCTTTTTTCCAAAAAATTCGAATCCTTTCTTTTCAAAAACCTCTATAGAATCCATCGTTTGTCCATTTTTCAATAGTCACAATCTCAAGTAGCAAAATAGTTCAAGAAACATGTACTTTTGACGTCGACTATACCACCCTTTATCTCACGGGAAATTCAACTGTATTACCATCCCATGTGTTACAGTGAACTCTTTCCACTTGGGTCTCCGCATTACCACCCCATGCGTTATAGTGAACTCTTTCCACTTGGGTCTCCGCATTGCCACCCCATGCATTGCGATTTTTCATTCATCATCATACAAGGCTGACAAATACACAAGTTCATGTTATTCCTCTAAGTATATCACAAAGTCCTTCGCCACGTACCGAATCCACAAATAACTCTACGATGCACTACCTGCTAGGTTCTAAACTAGAATCTTATAGAACGAACGCCAAAGGAATTTAGAAAGATCAACGAGACGAATCACGAGGATACGAATTACCCTATTCTCATCTGGACCATTAGGCAAGTCCCCATCTACCAACTATGCACCCCACGATATATCTTATAGCCTACGATATTCAAAACCACTCTACGGTATGTTTTTCAATTCACCAATCGCCACATCATGTCATAGCACCTAACATGTCTATATCATTCATCATATCATGCCATAATGTCCACATACTCATTCTAAGACATAGACGACAAATAGATAACATGCTTATACGATTTGACACGTTCCTCTTGTACAACGAGAGTCAAAGGAGATAAATTGATCAAAGAATCACTTAAGGCATAAACAATCAAGTTTAGAAGTGGTTTAGAAGTGTTCCAATGGTGTTAGAAGTGATAGATGATCAAAATAATTAAGATAACACAAAGTGGCAAAACGCTGTCCAAAGACATGGGGGATTGATCCCCAAACAAATCCAGTGAGCAGGGATTGATCCCCCAAACAGGGGAGATTGATCCCCCGATACTTTTTCTGTAGATTTTCAAGAATAAACCCAAACAACAAACCACGAACGAATGCATGATTGGAGCATAAAATCAACCCATAAACACATAGAATGAGCAAGAAATCCCTACCTCAAGTTTGGAGAGTGAAACCCAAAGAGATTGATTCAAGCCCTAGCCACTCAAACTTCAAAATCCACCAAGAACAACTTCAAGCTCGAACCCACGCGATCCAAGGGTCGTATCCCGTGGAGGAGATGGATTGACTGTTGGAATACGTGGGTTTTGAGGTTGGAGGTTGAGTTTTGAGCTCCATGGAGCAAAAGAGAGAGAGAGCCGAAGAGAAGGAGAGAGAGACATGAGGTAGAGAGAGAAAGGAGATGAAATTATATTCTCCTACACATACACACACTTATATATATATATACACACACACACACACACACATACACTAGCACATACACAAATCATACTTGCACTCCCTCATCTAGCAATCTTATCACATAAACCCCAATTCACATAAAACTCAACAAATTTCACATTTTTTTTCAATTTCTAACATTTATATAACTTTTAAATAATATCCGAAAAAATACGGGTCCTTACATTTTTTTTCTAATAATTAATTTTTGTCTATAGGGCTCTCAAAATTAAGTATATGCTCTTTATTTGGGACCTTATAGAATAGAAACTTGATTATGAGATCCCTAGACATAAAAATTAATTATGACCATTTAGAATAAAATGATTAGAAAAATAAGATATTTGCATCGGTTTAAACGGATTAAAAATTGGAGCACTTAATTTTTTAACCACATTTTAAATATAATAAACAGTCAAAAAAATTATGGCTCTGTTTGGAAAAGTTTTTATTTTTAGTTTTTAGTTTTTGTTTCTGATATTTTTTGAAACAGGCACTGTAACGCCCTCGATTTTAAACATAAATATATAAATCATTTCTATAAAAGATACTCGCATAAGGTATATAATACCCAAAATGAGTTTCCCACCTGCTTAATTACAAACGAAGTCCCCAAGTTTAGAGAAATACATCCTTGGCACCACGGCCCAAATTAATTTAAGTACAAGTACGACAAGTCATTAAATTACAAATGGTTTAGTCAAAAGAAATCAAGACAGAGTAGTTACAAAATCATCTTTAACAAAAGTAGGTGATTTACAAAGAGGATTAAATAACTAGACTTCGTTAGCTTCCAAATATGTCTTCCACACTGAGCATTGGATGCAATGCGCGCAATCTACTGCTCGGCACTAGGACCTAAAAAGAAGGATTTTGTTGAGCTACTCTAGCTTAGTAGGAAATTTTCTACTCAAGTTATATCTAAATGTGATGAAACATAAAACAAGAGTACTTAATTTGCAATAAACGGACAAGAGATACAAAGAGGCACCACAATGAACCGAAGGACTACAATTACGGGATGCTATACGTCCTAACGCTATTCCTAACCAATTCATACATCAAGCTAGAAACAACATTTAAACTCATATCGATCTAATAGACTACAACAATTGTTCAACCATTTAATAACTTTTCGAACGAACGCCACATCAACTTCCTCAACTCATACCATTCACCATGGAACCTCATTTCATAAAACTTTCCTTTTTGATTTCCAAAACAATTTTAGGAAAAACTCAAGACCACTTCGGGTCGAACTCCGTTGATTCGAGCTTGAATGCCGGAGTCCGTTGATTGGTGCCCAAATACCGGATCCGTTGATTCGCTCAAGAATACCGGAGGATTTTAGATAAAAATCCTCTTTTCAAAACTCAATTTTTTTTCTTTAATAAAATCTTGATAGAATCAACCTTTCATTCACTTTTTCGACAACCACAATCCCAAGCAACAAGCAATCTAAACATCAACACAAACTTCTAAAGTCAATCAAAATTCTCTTCATCATGCGAGACATTCAACTGTGTTACCACCCATTGCGTCACATTGAATTCTCTTCACCTGGGATTCTGCATTACCACACTTTGCGTTGCAGGCCCTCTAGAGTTTCCGTATTACCACACCTTGCATTGCAGGACCCTCTATTCAGAATTCACAACTCACGTAAACATGAAAAGCACTATCAATCCGTATATAAGCAGACATCATTTTCTAAGTTCACATTCGTTTATACATCATCAACAATGTATTACAAACTCATAAGCATACCCCATTTCACACTGATAAACACTTTAAGTCCACGCTATTCTTCTAAGTCTATCACGATGCCCTACGTCACGTATGGAACCCACAACGACTCCATGACACATCACTGGCTAGGTTCTAAACGAGAATCTTATAGAACAAGTGCCAAAGGAACCTAGAGAGCTCAACAAGATGAGGCACGAGGATACGAGAAACAATACTACTCATCGGATTACTAGGCAAGGTCATGTCCACCCATAACACTCACCACATTACCCCTTATCATCCACGGTACTACTATCAACCTTACGGTACATTCCTTACCTAACGACATTAATATTATACTCTAATGAGTACCAAGAGACAAGATCGAACAACGAGCCATTAAGACACAAGCAATCATACTCAAGAGTAACTTAAGCATGTTCTAATAATATAGGGAGTCATAACATGAAACGAAAACAACCATAGGAGTAGCTACTATACAGACATCGGCAGACTAATATACCTCCACTCAAATGGTCATAACTTTCTGTGTACTATGATTTTTTAGGTGATTCTGGTGTCAATAGAAAGTTAACTTCTAGACCTTCGATTCGATATAAGGTTTGTATGAAACGGATACCGGATGAGAAAGTTATGGCCATTCGAAGTTGGGCTGGAACCTGAAAAATGAGCCAAATTTCCAGATTTGGCCGAAACGCAAAATCAAACCTCAAGCACGAAACGAAGCACGATCTAGGTACATAAACATTATATAAACACATAACAAGAGTAAGAAATCCCTACCTAAGTGGATTTTGAGCAAAACCCTAGGTCTTCCAAGAGATATAAGCTTGAATCCACCAAAAATGAGCTTCACCCAAGCTCAGATACAAGATCTAGAGTGAATACAACCCAAAAATAAGGTAAATGAACAAAAATCAACAAGTGATTAAGAGGAGAGAGAGAAAAACATGGGTGAAAGCCCAAAGATGAGAGCAAGAACACAAAACTTGCCCCTTATCCTTCAAATGCAAGATTCAATTGATTTTGAGGTTGGAAACCCTTGTAGCTTGAAGATTTGAGGTTGAAATCAAGAGTTTTGGGTGAGATTGGAGTTGGGTAGGTGAGAGGGGGGTGTTTCCATGTGTATTTCGGGGTTTTGGGTGTGAGAAATGGTAAAAGGGGTATTTATAGTGGTTCAAAAGCGTGCTGAAAATTGCCGAAAAACACAGTAGGTACTGGTATTGGGCGACTCCTAGTATCGGTACTGGGGCCTTCAAAATCCCAAATTGGCCAAGTTCTGGACACTGGGTATCGGTACTAGGAAAATGTAGTACCGGTACTGGCTGGGCAGAAAAGTGAAATTTCACCAACGGATACCAAACTGAACCCCATTCACTACCAACACTTCCAAACATCATTATAACCTCAAAATATGATATTCCACAAATGATTAAAGAAAATATAATAATTTACAAGCCTCTTCAGGCACCATAAACATATTTGTGTTTCAGTTTTTATTTACAAAATACATAATTAATTTCACTAATTTATGAAAATTCTAGGAACGCAAAATTGCAATTTTCATTTATTTTAAAAACACGGCAACTAAAAAAACAAATAAACAAAAACTATTGATTATGGTCACCAAACATTTTTTATATTTTTTTAATAAATAAACAAAAACTCATTTCTTGTTTTTCATAAATGAAAAAAAAACTGGCAACTTTACCGAACAGAGCCTAAGTGCTCCAATTTTCAATCCGTTTGTTTCCGATAAACCATGGGGTCACTGGAGATTTAGGTGGTTTATTTGTTACTCGAACTGAATATATTTGTATATATATATATATATATGTGTGTGTGTGTGTGTTCATTCTCTCTTCCTCAAATTCCATTTCTTTCCCACCTATTTTCTTTTATTCATTTTCTTACTTGCCAAGTTGGGAGTTTAGAAACAAAAAGAGGACAACAGGGGAATAGAAAACAGAGAGATTTTTTTTGGGTTTGGTGATTGGGTTTCAAGGATGGACAGAGAGTCGTGATTTGAGGCAGTTGAAGAGAATTCAAAAATGATACTCACACAACAATTCAAACACAACAACTTATACAATCTCTCACATACATGTGGGCTCCACACACACTACTATGTGTGGGTCCCACATGTATGTGAGAGGTTGTGTAAGTTGTTGTGTTTGGATCGTTGTGTGAGTAGCATTATCCAAGAGAATTAATGGTGGTTTCATATGTGCACAATTGCCCTGTTTTCTTTTGCTGAGTTTGGGTGGTTTTGTTTTGCCCCAGATCTAGAATTAACGATAGAAGGAGAGCTCCCTTGATTTATAAAGTGGGATAGGCGTGCAAATAGGGATTCCAAACTTTCCCTTGGATATCCGTGAACCTCTCATTCAATTCCCGACGATCTTCGGGGCAGATTTCGGTAGATATAAATTTTCGGGTCCGGATATGTTGATATTTGCTTCGATTTGCCCCATTGTCATTTGTAGAAGTTATAGTGAACTAAATGTCTATAAGAGCATCTATAGTAGAATAATCAAAATTAACGGGCAAGCTAGCAATATTTTCTCAAAAAGTGCTTATAGTGGCATAATCAAACTTAATATCTTAGCAACTTATCAAATTTTGGCCATTGTATAATCAAAACTAGCAATATTTTGCCAATAACCAAATTTAGTGGTCTCTACATTTTCTCAATCAAGTACACCTATAATTACACAAAACCCTTCTCCCTCTTCCATTTATCTTTCTCTCTCATTTTTTAAAAAAGAGTTTTTGTTTTTTTGCAAAAACAGTAAAACTATTTTCCAAAAACTTTTTTATATATTAAAAACTGGTTTTTTTGAAGCTGTCATTTTTTTTCAATAATGTTTTTTAACTTTTTCTAAAAAGTGTTTTTTTTTTAAAATAAAAGTTTTCAAAAAAATTCTATTTCTAATAAGTTGTTTTTATTAGTTTAAAATTATTTTTAAAAAAATTATTTTATATGGTGACAATTTTTAGATTTTTATAGGTTAAAAAAGTGATGTGGCAAATTTTGATTATGTCATTGTGGATATCTATATTGCTAACCTTAGCAACCTCTTAAATGGATAGACAAAAGATAATGTGAAAATTTTTAATTATTTCCTTTTGATTATTTGACTGTGGATGCTATAGAAGATGTAGGACAAGAATATCTGAAATTTCCGAGACCATGACTAATAGGATGAATTGGTAAAATAAGTAAAATTCAGAGTTGAAAATCAAATGTAATTGGAAGTGAAGGAACCAAGAAGAGAAAAATAAAATTCATAGTGGGGTGTTTTTTGGTAGTCAAAAATTTGTAGATTTTTATTTATGGTCGATAAGTTGTTAGGTGTTTTTCACAGTGAATAAATTGTTAAGAAATGTCAAATTATTTCAGATAATAAATAATTTGTTGATAGTTTGTGAGTAAAGTAAAAAAAGGATGGTTTTTATTTTTTTATTTTTTACAACGTTTTCTGTAATGAAGATGAGATGGTAAACTACGTACTCCGTAAGTTTATAGCGCTCTTTTTAGTGGAAATTAGTGGAAACGGGGCCGTACTATTGGTGTAGTTTTTTCTCTTAGATAAAGCCGGCGTTCTTCTCCTATCATATGCTTTGCTGAAACTACTCGATTCTCTCTTTCTCGAACTCTCCGGAATCATCATCCAGATAAGCACAAAAGAAAATTGGAAGAAAACCACGGAGCGACGAAATAAGAAGAAGAAAAATTCAGCTGTAAAACCCTACCCTTGGTTCCGAATTGCGCTGTTTAGTTGGGATGGAGAAGAAGAGTAGTCGTAGTTGTGGAGCACTTTGGTTCATTTTGGTGGCGTCGATGGTAATGATTAGGGCAGAAGTAGTGCGCGTAAACAAGTCTGGTTCGGGAGGGGTAATATGGTCAAGCGCAGAGGAGGATGGAGATCTGGGGAGAAAGGGGGATGCGGACGGATCCACGACGCTCTTGGAAGAACTCGACGGCGGTTTTTCTTCCCTCGACGGGATGTTGCAGTGGGCCATAGGTATCTCTCTCTTCTTTATGTCTTTTTTGTTTTTGTTTTGTTTTCTTGTTTTTCTTTTTATATTACTCCGTATTTGGCGGATTGGGAAGCAGTGTTGAGAATCAGTTTTATTTGTATTAGAATTTGGTAAGAATATTGTTTGGATTGGGAAGTTAGCAGTTGGTTAAGGATACTGATTTGCTAAATACAACAGGAGGGATTCTTTTTTATTTTTCGTGGTAAGTATGAGGTTTGTAACCATAAGGAAAGATATGCAATGACCTCAAAAACGAATGAAAGGCAAACAAGCACAAAACTAACCCAGACCTTAGAAAGATCCTACCTGAGAACCTAAGCAATCAAACCGGGACGGAATCTGCTTACAATCCAAAGGGCTATGTAACATCACCTTTCCACCTTGTGCATCTTAGAATGAGGATGAGTACTTGAAAAGCCTGAGTAACTTGGTAGATTAAGCTTCCCAATTCAAACTCACTTATATTTCCTTCTTTGATGAAGGCATCCTAATACATTGGGCAACGCAATCCCACAAGCGAAGTTCATTGGGTAAATTTCTTTTGTAACTTTTTCCATTTCTCTTCCCTTGAGTTGGAGATCATCCAGCTTGTCGTCACTTTGGCGCATGAGATTTTAGAGGTATTAGTCATAAAATGTGCATTGTCATTATAGGTTGATTACTTAAAACATAATGTTTCAGAACTGCAGTTCAGAGCCTGAATATGATTATTTCCTGAATTTGGAAGTGGACTAGAGGAGTTTGTGAGAAGTCAAATTCTATACTCGGAGTGGGGAGTCTTTTATCTTGGGTCTGGAATGTGGATAAGTAGATAGATTAGCTAGTTCTAGACACTTGGCAGAGGAAATGATAGATTATAAAGAGGAGAGCCGAAACGTAACTTTTATTGCATAATAAAAGTGTACTAATGAATACAAGCTAAATAGGTTGAATAGAAATGCCCTAAGTAATGTATGACTAAACCACCCTTCCAAAAACTGCAAAATAACAAAAGGAAATGAAACCGAGCAGTGTGCATTATGAAGAAGTTGGCCAAGTGAAGTGAAGAGGAGACGAATGGTAGAGCAATACTACCTAACTGTTGATGGTGGCGAATAAAATGACAATCAATTTCTATATGCTTTGTGCGCTCATCGAACACCGAACTATCCATAATTTGAATGGAGCTCTTATTATATTTTTTTTGATTGGGTAGCCTCTTATTATCACAATAAAGAGGCATGAGGAAAAGAGAGGACACCCATATTCGATAAAAGTAAGCAGAGCCAAACCACTTCAACGGTCGCATGGGCCATAGCACGATACTCAACCTCGGCGCTAGAACGAGTAACAACAGATTGCTTCTTGCTTTTCCATGAAATAAGAGAATTTACCGAGAAAAACACAAAATATAGAGGTAGACTTTCAATCAGAAATATCACTAGCCCAATTAGCATCTGGATAAGCTTGAAGAGTCAAGTCCGACAAGACAAGTAAACACTGGAATATGGTGCCAGATTCTTGGCAGTGGTGGTCGTTCAAGGATGGGTAGTTCCAGGGCCATCCATAGTAGTTGGTAGTTCAAGGGTCATCATGAATTTAGTATTTGCATTAATATTCATCTAGATTTATTAAACACATGTTACAAAGTTCAATGTATGCATTAAACACATTTAAGTTCTTTGCATCTTATTGTTAGTAGGTTCAATGTATGCATTTATATCTAGGTTCATTCATTATCTTGTTAAACGTGTTGATTGATTAGGTTCATGTCCCTTAACTTATAAAAAAAAAAGAAAAAGTTTCATGTCATTTTGACCTCTATGATTTTAAAAGGCCATTGTTTAGCCTATAAGTATGGATGTAATTTTTCTTTCCAACACAGAGTTGATTAATGAATTGAGTTACAAGGCTGAGGCCATTCCGCCATTGTAATTGGGGTTTGGGCTGCTGTCCTTCCTTGCAGAAACCGCCTAACCATTGTGAGGGTGGAGCACTTCTATCTCTCTTCTCCCCCTTCTCCTTCCTTCTTTTGTTTCTTCTTCTTTGTGCACTTATCCAAGCACTACTACTATTATTATTGTAATTGTAGGCAGCAATACTCTAAGTGTCCTAAAGCCGTCCTACATCACGCGGACATACCGTTAGATACTAAGTGATGCAACCCAATTCGGAGACCCAGATACGCACACTAACGACATGCACAATGTAGGCAATATTGAGTTGAGTGACGATGAGATAAACAAGACAACCAACATGCTCTACAAGACAACCAACATTCTCGCGATACTCAGTAGGATCATCAAGAGGAACCTCATTTGAAGCAGAGAACTTAGCATGTAACTCAATAGGAGTATCAATAGTTTTGTCACTATCGAGTAGAGCACGATGAAGAACGTCGGTCGCATACTTGTCTAGGACAAAAGATCACCTTGAGGGGAGAAGACAACCTCAATGACAAGAAAATACTGAAGGGGCTCCGATCTTTAATTTCAAATGCATGAAAAAGATGATGCTTCACCTTAGTAATAGCATCACAATGGGAACCAATGATGACCATGTCGTCGACATATAGCAAGAGGAGAACCAAGCCATGAGAAGTGCCACGAACAAAGAGAGCAGAATCATGGGTGCTTGGCTGAAAACCAATTTGTACCATGTTAAGTTACTAATGGTATCAAAAGCTTAAATTGTTAGGAAATCGGTCCAACAATGTATATCAAGCTTTCTAACACCCTCCTTCACGTGCAACCCCATCTTGCATGTGGAGATGGAAATTTTCATCGATATAGAGCGAACGGGAATATGAAGGGAGAAGTAGAATGCAAACAGGAAACAAATGCAAACTGAGAGACTTGAACCTAAGAGCTCCCAATCAGAGAGCTCTGATACCATGATAGATTGCAAAGGGGAGAGCCAAATGTAATGTTTATTGCATAATAAAAGTGTACAATTGAATACAAAGCTAACTAGGTTAATAGAAAAGCTCTAATTAACGCTATCACTAAACTATCCTTAGAAACACTAAAATAATAGGAGCTTTTAATTATACATTCACAGGAACATGAACCTATCCTTCAAAGTAAAACATGGAGGGTATTGCCTTCTATATAACTACAACATCCTAGATATTGGTGGCTCCTTATGAACATCTAGGTGGTGGTTTTTGAATTTTGCTTGCTTCAAAGAATCATTTGGTCTAAGGTTTGATGTGCATTTTCTACTTTAACCTTGTGGGTCTACTAGCTCTGGTCTAATTCGATATCTGTATTTTGGATTTGAGATCTTTTGGTGGTCCCTTTTAGTTCAGTGTTGCTCTCATGTTTCGGTGGTTGACTCCTCTTGGTCTTTGAAGGTTGTTTCTGTTCATTTTCGGTGAGATTGCCAGAACAGGTAGTTTGGGTCTTTGCCTTTTCTCATGTTGGATCCATGGTTTACCAATATGTATTCTATCATCTTCCCTCATGTAGACTCTCTTCTTCTCCTCCATAGCTTGAGGTTAGTGACGTTGTGGTTGTAGCCTTAGTTGCATGAAGCGGGGGCGGGATTGGAATGGGAGCAGGAGAGCATCATAGGAGCTCCATTTTTGAGAGCGCAAGGGGAGCCTTTTGGATAATATATAATACTATACTAGAAAATTGCGAATGTGTTTTCCCAATACAAGTAAATCTTATGTTCTTGTTAACTTTTAAGTAATCAAACCAAACAAAACAAAGTCGGGCCTTAAGTCCCAATCAGTTGGGGTCACGTACATGAATTTGTTGTCCATTGAGCTTTGTAGATGACCTTATGTTCCACTGATATCCAAAAAATCTAGATCCTTTTGATAGTGGCTTTAAAGTCAATTTATGTCTATCCCTCCCGTTAGTGCTGCCATCCAACATAGTACCATACCATATCACTCCTCCAAACTACGGGATCGATCGACTTACGATAGACATGTTCAAACAACTTAATCTATTTTCTCTCATCTTATACTCCATTAGTGCTATCCCTACCGTTCAGTGAAGGTTTTTTGGTGGTTGTTCTTTTCCACAATTTCTTACCACAGTGCTCGATAAATTTGAGTAAATGTTTTTCACGTTGTCTTATCGATATGAAGTTAATTATTCATAGAATTTTATTGTTTCTTCGTATTTTCTCTTGCATTGTAGCTCTTCTCTTATTTCTTTGGGATTCATATGCTTGAAAGGTTCTATCCTAGTTGGGAACACGCTATTTTCTTGGTTGAAGTGAGCCTCCTAGGAGGTTCTGGTTCGGGAAAGTGTGCTCAAGGTTTTGGCTTGAATTCATCTACCTGACGAATTATCTGACAACTAAGGTCATACTATGGGGTTGTGTGGTGCTTTAAGTTTGAGACCTCTAGTGTTACCACTTACAAGATTAGCGATTGGAAGATTGTGTCTTGAATATTGTCATTGTTGGTTGGGCCAAAACCGATGCCATGGATTCATGTCTCATGGAGTTTTCATATGTAGGTGACCAGGGGTGGCTCCAGAATTTGAGTTCAGTGGTGACAAAAACATGTAGAATTTTTTTGTGATTTAAACTCTATAGACACTAATTTTTTTGTTGTAGTTTGAAATTTATTGGGCTTTGTTTGTGTTACTTTGTTGAGCTATACTATCTAATAATTTAAAAATTTAAGTGAATTTTATTCATTTTGTCTTCACACTACTGATCTAGTGCACAGACAATACTAAGGAAAAATCAAATTACACGTCAAAAATATAAAAATTTTAGTACATTTTCTGAACCCAGAGGCTTGAACCCTCTGATTTAATGGCGGAGACGGCGGGTATGTTTCATGTAGTTGTGGACGAGCATGCTTCATGGCTGGCTTTTATATTTTGATGATTGGCTGGGCAGCGAGGAAATTGTGTTTGAGCGGTGTTTTCTTGCCTATTGATTCACGTCTAAACTTACCTTTTAACTATTGTTAAAGCATCCAACTCAAAACCTTGGCAATGAGTGGAGAGGCTGCATAGGCTCATGCACTAGTTTGGGAGAAAACCAATTGGCAATGAGTGGAGAGGCGCCTAGCCTAGGAGGCCTCTCCACTCATTGCCAATTGGTTTTGAGTTGGAGGCTTTTACATGGTATCAGGGTAGGGTCTTAACACTAATCCTAAACCCCTGCAACCCTAAACTCTAACAACTATCTTGTTTGGAGCTTTTGCAGACTCTTCTGCTAGAGGAAGATGACATCACATGGTCGTATTTGCCTAACTTTGCAGGCTATGCAAGGATGCTTTTATTTTAGCTGCATAGGCTGGTTTGTGTTCTCCAATCTTGGCAGCTGGGTAGCTTTGAGAGCGTGTCTTGAGCCTAAATGTTAATTTCGGTTATTGGTTTAAAAATGTCTCACCCTGATTCATGGTTCTTTATTGGCCTTGCCTTGTTTGCCAAATGGAAGTGTAAGTATGGTACCCTGTCACCTCCACCATGGAGTATTGCCCTGTCACATCACACCATTAACTGTGGAGAACACCACCGCACGCACGTCCGTCAGAAGGTAAGGTCCCACCGCGTGTGAATAGTGTTAGGACTTAGGAGTATGTTAGCCTCAATAAGGGGCTCTGGGGGCTCGAGCTTGGGCCTTGTCCAACAAAGTCCGAGTTTTCACTAGTGTACCAGCCCCTCACCTCCTTTGTCTTAGATTAGCCACTCTTTTACCGGATGCAACTTTTTTTGCCTGGTGAAATTTTTAAGATTTTTTTTTGTCTCACTTTACATTTTATTGATAACCTCTTATTTTAGTCCTATATCTTGATGGAATTTGTTGTACTTGTAAGCTGGTGATGTTGATAATATTCGTTCTTGCAATTGAACCAGGCCACTCTGATCCTACTAAGTTGAAGGAAACTGCAGAAAGTGTCCAACAATTATCTTCAGAGAATCTAAAGCAAAGTCAATTAGAATTTAAGGTCAGCATAATGGTGTGAACAGAAATAGAATCAAGTTTCTGATCTATTCTTTTTTGTGACATACATTTGTAGGAGTCAAAAGGAATGGCTTCTTATAGGGGGTCAGGGCTTGGGAGAGTGGTACCACCTACCGGTATGATTTTCTGATCTTTCTTGTGCCCACACAGGAAGTGATGGAGAGTTTGAAAATACCGTCTGACGCGGAATTGATGCAAATTGCAATAGATGACTTGAACAATTCTTCTCTGTCTTTAGAAGAACATCATCGGGCATTACAGGAGCTTTTGATACTTGTTGAGCCAATTGATAATGCAAAAGGTGGGTACAACTTTTGTCATTTTTATGTAGAGATATTTAGATGCCCTAAAATTTTGTGATTAGATGGAACTCCATTTGTTCGGTTATGGATATGTGTGTGCATTTTGGCGGGTATAGAGGAATTGCTTTGTAGGTTTGTGAATGAACTTCAGTCCTAGCTGTTGAAAACTTTCGAGACCTTTTGGGTGCCATATCCATTCATCTGTGAAACTATACATAAAATCTTTTCGGCGGTCAAACTAAAGACATGCAATAAATCCTTTTTGTCAAGATTAGAATAAAATCAGTATCAACTATCAAGGAGGGTATTTGTCCCTGGTTGTGTAACACATTCTTCCAGCTGAAGGTAGAAGAGATGGGAAGTCATCAAGTTCATTTTTACTGGTCAAAGCATTAATTTCTGCCGCTGTTGATTGTGTATGTATTTGTATTTGTTTCATTTTTGCTTCTTCTAGGAGCCTTATGTATTAGGTGAATATGTGTACATAATATGCAAACTCTATTGGGTCCGACACCCATCACCTTAACCACAGAAAACAAAAGTTTAAAAAGGAAAACCACTGGGATTTGAGTGTATACTGCCAAGTGCAGAATATAGGTGCACTTGTGCAGCTTCTTCACAAAATTAGATAATCCATAAGCTGTTAGGTTTCAGTTGGGAGAAGTCTACTGAAGTGAGTTGAGTTCTAAGAAGCATGGAAACTTGATGACACCGAACCCTTCAAAGTTCGAACATGTCCTATGTGATGAATTTTTTTAATAGTAACAAGGTTTGGGGCTCTAAATAAATATCTCTTTTAATTATTTATAAGATGGATCAAGTTTTATGTAATTACAATGTTCAGCAATTGTTTTTGTTAGAATACTATCAGTTTTTGTTCCACATTGCTTAGTCAAGTATTGTAACGCCGTCTCTCATATTATAAATAATAGTCACTCTTGTTAGGGTTGATTAACACTCTAAACATTTTTTACCTTTCTCTGACAACAGTACCGGAGCAAAGCCTATACCCTAATCTCAAACCACCACTAACCTAGAACCACCACTGTGGTCATCACCACAGAAAACTCCACAGTTGAAACCCACCCCCAAAATCGACCCCACTATCGTCATCCCCAAAATCACAGAAATCCAATCTCCCACCCTTGTTCAATCTGCTAGAACTCACCAGCCACTCACTGAAACCCTTGATCGACCACCATCAGCCACCACCCACCCCTGTTCGCTGAACCCTTTATGCAAGTAGTTGTGTTTGTATGTCCTCCTTATGCCTATAAAAGGAGGGTTCCGTTTATTGTAAAACCAAGTCAGTTGAAGTTAATACAAGCCAGTGTTTTCCTATAATATTTCCTGTGTCTTGTGTTCTCTCTTGATCCTAACCTATTTTGTGTTTGTACCTACTTCGTGTCTGAAAACTTGGTATCAGAGCCAATGTCTTCCATTCTAGCTCAAACCTCTTCTGGGAACTTCTTTTCCAACACTACTTCAAATCTTTTCTAAAAGAAAACACTTGAAGTGTATGCTCTGTGGTTGCCTTCTAAGGATCTTCCACATCAGAAACTTCATTAACTATTTTGGTTAAAAGAATTTTGTATCAGTGGGTTAAAAGTACCTTGAGACTTTGGCCTTTGTGTTGGCAGTGTGTCTCGGTTTATCTACCCTAGTATACAAAGTTTTATTAATCAAAATTGGTTGAAGATCTTACGTTGAAAAGGAAAGACTTGTTGTACTAAAGGGAGAGAAGAACCCAGATCTTTACCTAAAAATGAATCATTTGTTTGCAACTTATTCTTCCGCCACCTTGTCTCTTGTTCCTTCACGTTCCTCTACCAGTAGAAATTCCTCCTTTTCTCCTCCTAATCTTGAATACTTGTATGAGTTTGAATATCTTCTTGATGACAGTAAGGTTCCCCTTACACATCTCCCTTTTCTAAACCCCTATAATGCTTTTGTCAGACCACAAACCTCTATAAAGAAATCCGTCACCCAACTTTTTTCCACAAAACGCCCAACTTCTGTAAAAGAATATGTCCAGGCTTCCAAGTTTGATCAGTATTTCATAACAGCAACAGAGGCTGAACAACTTTTACCTTTAGAAATCCCAGTTGATTTGCCTCGCCTTTGGCAACAAGAAGGATTTACCCACCTTCATTTTGGAGCAATCCGATAGGCTGTCGCTCTCCATGGCAGAAAAGGTTTACCTGTTACTTCCAGACTTGCTCTGGTGGATACCAGGTTTCTACAGTATCAGCACGCATGTATCGCTACAATCCAAACCACCTTAAATGCTGGAACTGTGATCTTTACCTTCTACCCCAATTTCAACATGCCATTAGCAGACCCTCATCTGCTATCAGCCTTGAAAGTGCAAGTTCAAATTGGTGGTGCCTCCCAAATCTCTACCACATATGCAGCAATCCTTCACTACCAAATGGCCTATTGTCTCCAAAATCATGCTTTTGACATGTCCTTACCTTCCTCTATAGATGAAGCCCTTTTCCTAACTGTTAATGCCCCTTACCAAGCTTCATGTGTCCATGTCCCATGTCAGATTTCCCGTCTTGAACTTCTCAAGCTTCTCCCAGAGTCCTGGGTTACAGCTTACGAGAAAAACCAAAACAAGCCTATTCCTGTCCAATCGTCTAACCCACTTTTTATCACCGAACCTGATGGTTCCGTGGAAATCACTTTTCCAAAAGAAGCCTCTACCTCATCTTCCACCCATCCTGTCATCTTTCCCTCGAGAATAGACATGTTTGTCGATGGTTCTCGACCTGGTCCTCCAATTCAATATTTTCAACCCAGTGGCCTTCCAGTCTACTATTTTAAAAATCCAAAAACAGGTCATTGTTACTTTGATGCCTGTGACTGTGATGACTGTCTAGAGGAAAGCCTTTTAGAAGATGACGAAGACTTTGAAGATGACCCATGTCCATTATGCACTTCTCCACCTCTCACTCCTTGTAAATCTCCACCTTCTCCTCAACCTCCATCTGATGATGGCTCTTCGAGTCAACCAAGTGGATGTTTCATGTTCACCTCATCCTCTTCCTGGACTGAAGCAGATTTTCCTCCTTTGGACTTCCATAATTCCCAAGAGAGGACAACTCACCGTCTTAAAATCCAGACCCTACTACCATTCTCCCTGATGGTAGTACCAAGGCTGTATCAGCAGCAGAAGCAGCGATAAATTGGCAGTTAGCAAATTCTCTTGCTCAAAACAAAATTCTCCAGAGAATTGCTAACTCTCGGCAAAATTTGGAGAATGCTGTTCATAAGAAGTTATCAACCTTGGAACTTCTTATCTGAGATTTGCAACAGAAAATTCAGAATGTTCACCAAGAATTGCTCTAGATGGCTTATGCCAACCAAGCATTTTCAGCAGCCTTTTACCAAAAGGATGCTGAAATGAAGCATCTTAAGAATCAGCTTTATTCACTGCAAGCTCAGCAGTATTCTCAGCAAAAAAGCTCATTTGACATGTTCGCATCTTCCTCTCAACAAAATTTGTTTGGGTATCCTCAAATGTCTCAATCTTTACCTATAAACCCTACCTCAAAATTTGGTGAGTCCAATATTTTTGGCAGCTCATTAGCTTTTCTTCCTCCACCAAAAAGACCATCTCCACCAAAACTTCCTTTTCCAAAGCCCCAGATAAAACCTGTCCAACCTCCACCAATTCCGTCTCCACCATCTACCTCTACCACTGCCCCAACTACCTCTACTCCTAAACCATCTAACCCAAACTCAAAATCACCACAATTAATGGTCCAGCTAGCTTCTAGCCCTTCCAAAAATCCAATCTCCACTCTCCTACATACCTTAGCCACTATACCAAACACCCCATCTCTTGAACCTACCATTGAGTTTGATTCGGATATTGAATCCACAAACTCTATGACAATTCCTTTTGTTTTCATGATGAACCCCTAAAACCCAGAGGAACATGTTGACGATCCCATCATTGAAGAAGGACCTGAGTTTGATACTCCTCGAGAAATTCCAACATTTGATTCCTTTTCACATTCCAACATCCATACCCAAGGTTTCTCTTTTGATACCATTTCCCCATCAAAATGGTTGGATAAACTCGATGAGATTCATGCTTGGTGCACAGCTGGTATGCTTTTCCCAAACACTACACTCAGTGATGTCATTACTAAGTATACAGCAAAATTTCTTGGCCGTCTCCGTCAATGGTACTTAGTTCTTGGTGAGTACCGACAGCTGCAGCTTAAGCAGCTCCCAACACGTGATCAATTCATCTCAGTCCTGCATACTGAGTTTCTTGGAGACCATAACAACACAAAAGAATTTGTTCGAGAAGAATATCTCAGTATGAAGAAGTGTTCATTTAAAAGAAAAGACTTGGAGATCCATTATGACCGTATATCTCAACGGTTTTATCTCCTCAATGGCATGGATGATGTCAACCTCAAGCAAGTTTTTCTCAATTCCCTTTCTGAACTATTGGGAAATGAGACAACAAGGCTACTTCAAACAAAAGGATTGACGCTGAATACAACATCTCTTGGCGGTATTTACCAGCACTCTTTGATTGCCTTGGAAAAATTGTGCAATCACCAGAAATTTCTCAGAACTCTTGAAGAACAGGGAAAACTTCTTGGCAAAGCATGTGACCAGCCAGACCTATCTATAAAGTGCGAAGACAAGAAGTGCACTTGCCGTCCGTCATATCGAAAGTCCAAACACTTTCAGAAATGGAAGTTCAAATCTCCTAGCAAGTTTTCAAAGTTTCCTAAATCTGGCAAGATCTCCCGCCAGAAAAAATGGAAATTCTTCAAGAAAAAGAACTTCAGAGGGCAGCGAAAGTTTGATCGTTGCTACATATGCAGGAAGAAAGGGCATTATGCAAAACAATGTCCCAATAAAGCTGCACGAGACAAAATGGTGAGCTCTTTAGCTCTCATTGAAGATGATCTTGAGGATGCTGATGTCGAATCTTTATTTTCTATTGATGATGAAGCAACAGCTGAAGCAGTCCTAGCATTCACCTTGGATGATTCAGATGACTCAGAATCAGATAATTCTTCTGATGAGTCTGACTCATTCCCCTATGAAATCCAAACCTTTGGATTTTCAAACATCATGCTGGCTCAACCTCTAGCTAAGGTCAAAATCTTGCTTGGAAAATATGAGAAACCCATACCAGTTATCGCTTTCTTTGATACTGGTGCATCAGCTTCCATTCTCAACCCAACAATTCTCCCCCGGTCCTACTGGCAGTCCTGTTTCAGACCCTTTACGGCAGTCAATGGAGAAACATTTGTCATCACTCTGATCAGTAAGCCTATTACCATCCAACTCTTCCCTTGATACACTATAAAACACCAAGTTTATGGTTCGGATCTCCCAGGCAAAGATTTATTATTAGGCTTTGATATTCTCCAAAATCTCAGCAAAGTCTCCTGGCTCAAAAAGGGCTTAAAATACAAAAACTGCCTGTTGCCCTGGACCACTCAACCGAATCTCTTTTCCATAGAAACTTTCTCCTCCATCAAAGAAGCCATAATCCAAACTTCTTGTGCAGAATCCCATTCCCAGTTCCTTACCAAATGCTCCAACCCACTTAAGAAAAACCCAGATTTCTTCATTTCTCTTCCTTTTAAGAAAAATGAAGACATCAACTCCACCAAAGCTACCCATCATGGAATGAACCCAGAACACTACGAGCTTGCTCTTCAAGAGCTCCAGCAACTCCAGTTCGAAGGTTTAATTGAACCCACAACCTCTCAGTGGGCATGTGAAGCATTCTATGTGAATAAAAGGACAGAGCAGATAAGAGGAAAGCTTCGCCTGGTAATCAATTACTAGCCTCTTAATCATTTTTTGCAGGATAACAAATTCCCTCTTCCTCGGCGAAGTGTTCTTTTTGCAAACTTGCCTAAAGCTCAAATTTTCTCAAAGTTTGACTTGAAAGCAGGTTTTTGGCAGCTGGGCATCAATCCAGATGATCGTCTTAAAACTGGCTTCTGTATTCCGGATCACCACTTCCAGTGGTCAGTCATCCTTTTGGATTAAAAACAGCTCCATCATTGTTTCAAAAGGCCATGATTCGGGTATTTGCTCCCATTCTATCCTCAGCCCACGTCTACATTGATGACATCCTACTTTTTTCTCCAGATATTGAGTCTCGTGTTGTCCTACTACAAATTTTCCATTCCCTTGTCCAAACTCATGGTATCATGCTTTCAGAGAAAAAGATGCTTCTTGCTCAACCAGAAATTGATAGTTTAGGGATGCATATCTCTAAAGGTCAATATACCCTCCGGCCTCATATAGCCTCACAGCTTGATTATTTTCCAGATGAAAATCTCATAGTCAAACAAGTTCAACAGTTCCTTGGAATTGTTAACTATATGGCTGATTTCATTCCCAGCCTTGCTCAATACTGTACCCCTCTTTCAGCTCTACTAAAGAAAAACCCTCCTCTTTGGACAGTCCATTGTACCAAGGCTGTCACACACCTCAAAGGCCATATCCAAAACCCTTCCTCCATTAACCATACCTTCAGATGGGAAAAGAGTTCTTCAGACAGATGCCTCTGATCTATATTGGGGAGCAGTTCTTTTGGAAGAAAATTCAGAACAAAAGCGCCGAATTCGTGGATACAAGAGTGGTGCATTCTCTTGAGCAGAACTCTATTACCACTCTACTTACAAAGAAATTCTGGCAATCAAAAGGAGCATTGAGAAGTTTGAATTTCATCTAATTGGTCATCATTTCTTGATTGAGACTGATATGATGAGTTTCCCCAGCATGCTCAAGTTCAAGCAGAAGCACCTTCCAAAGGCACAGTTACTCAGATGGGCAAATTGGTTTTCTAATTGGAGTTTTGATGCTGTTCACATAAAGGGAAAAACCAATGTCCTTCCAGATTTTCTGTCAAGGCTCAAAAAAGAAATCAACTAGTTTTCCAAAACAAAACCATATTCATTTGTCCCTGGTTGTTTTCCAATGATTTCCTGTTCCACCCAATTAATCTTCCTATCCACCTTCAGTGTCATCTTGTAGAGTTAACTCTTCTTTCTAGGTGTGTCCAAATGTCTCAAAGCCTTCAACATCTCTGTATTTTCAAATATGATCTTGATGAAGGTCCCATAAAAGGTCTACCTTTCCATCCTGTCTATCCTTTTCTCACCCAGTTTGAAGTATCCTACCATAATGTCTTTTATTTCAAAAAAGAAGCTTTTCTCCTCTTATGGTATTTAGTTGATGTGTATACTATAAGTGTCAGTTTCAATAAATCAGCAGTATTGGTGTACCTAGCTTAGGCAGGGTTCAATCGAGTCCAACCCCCAGAAGATTTCTTTTTGAAATTTCTCTTGCTCTTTGGCAACATACCATACTGGCAACAGCAGATCAGAAAAATCCCCACTGGTGCAGATGAAGACCTCCAATTTGCTTTTTGGTCAACTCGCAACAACAGATGTCTTCCTAATCCAGATGGTTCTCTCACTTGGCAAAAGGAATATCACACTATATTTCTTTCAGCATATCAAGAGTCTCCGAGCATTAAGATCCACAATGGAAATTATCTGGTCATGACTCAAACACTGTGTTCACTTAATGGATTGACACCTGCAGAAGTTCCGTCATCTCTCCTCCATTATGAATCTGCGAATTTGAAATTCAATGATACTTATCCGGAAGAATGGCGCCAAAATATCCGCTATCTTTTGGAACAGTATCACTTGATTGACAGAGATGAAGAAAGTAGTTCAGATGATCCAGAGTGACAACCATGTGATCATTCCAGCTGTCTCTTTTGTATTGTGTATAGTTAATAGTGTTGTCCTCTTTTCCAGATAGGGTGAAATAATTGGTGTTTACTGTTGCTGTCAGTTGTTGCAGGTGTGTAAAACTCTTGGGTTAGTCAATTATGATTGTATGAAGTTAGATAGATGTAAACTTTAGTCAATGATGTAATAGTAGTGAGTCTGTGAACTAATTATGTGACTATACTATTTGTATGAGGTCATTAGTGATGCAAGCAGTTATGTTTGTATCTCCTCCTTATGCCTATAAAAGGAAGGTTCCGTTTATTGTAAAACCAAGTCAGTTGAAGTTAATACAAGCCAGTGTTTTCCTATAATATTTCCTGTGTCTTGTGTTCTCTCTCGATCCTAACCTACTTTGTGTTTGTACCCACTTCGTGTCTGCAAATTTCCCCATCCCATAGTTGCCCACCCACGGCAACTCTCTGACACCTTCGACGAGGCTCCGATCGACCACCATGCGTGAGCTTTGTGTTCGAAAACCTCTCAATTGAGTTTGAAATACATGATTTCTTACTTGAACCAGTCTGTAGTCTGAACAGTGCTTGACATTGCGGTTTGTTGTTGCTCTGGGTTTGTGATTTGATTTGGTATTATGTTCCGGTTCTTTGCTCTCATGTGTACTTGTCAGTGCTTGGTTTGCTGCTGTCTTGGTATTCATACCCTGTCTTTGATTTGCTATGGTAGTTTGCTGTCATGTTTTTTGATTATTGGCTGTTAGATCTTTTTGGTTCGTTGTTTGTGGCTTGTTGGTGTCGGTTGATTATTGTTTGGCCTGTTGCGTTCTTTATCTCAGTCGATGAGGAGGATTGTTGCTTGGTTGCTCATTGTTGGTTGTTGAGATATTGTGTTATGGGTGTAAGGGAAAAATCCTCTTAAATGTAGAACTACTCTCTGAAATCAAATTGCATGTGACAGCCTTTTTGGAACCCTAAAACCTGCAACACAAACATGGGTGAGTGCACCTTTGCCTCTCTTCGGCAAATGCCCTCCGATGCCTAAGTTAGTATTCGTACTAAAGACCCTAACTTCGTAAGGAAGATAATAATTTCACCACTGCATAAAACGTAACGTCTCTCATTAGGTTTACCTCATATTTATAAATTTTGTGCAACTTGCTCTCCAAGTATTCTTGTTTGCCCTAGGTTTCCTATCCTGTATAGGAAACCATAACCTTTCTGGGCTCTTTCCCCAATAAGCCGAAATCCTTTTCTCGTTAGGAAACCCTTCTATATGAAATTCATTCCATACTAAAGCTCTATCTCTGCGTATTACGGCTGAATATATCGTTCCCTCATTCGCGGGATCTGCCCCTATCACGCAAGGAGCCCTTCTCGTACATTTCAGAATAACCTAACTACCCTATCCTGCTGGTTGGCTTAGCTTGGGTCAATTCCACGTGATCATACCCTCTGCTCGGCAATCATGCCGAGCACCTTTTCTTACTACGGTCCATTGATGACCTTGCTTGGTTTTATGCTCCCTCACACGGGGCTGCTGCGCTGCCACGTGAACCTTTTTCGTATGCACTCCTTGTGGTGCTCCCGTGCTTCACACGTGGTCGGATTTTATCCTCTGTGATGCACCCTCACATGGTGTCCCTACTGTTCCCACATGTATCGCACGTCGGGTATGGTTTCCCTGGCTCGGGGAAAACCCCACTATAATGGGGTTTATCTCTACATCTAGTTCTAGTTCTGTTGCTGCTAGCTTTTCTCTGAATTGGTCTCCTGAAATAATGTCGATCACTCCTAGTCGCTTGAATGGCAAGAATTATGTTACTTGGGCTAAGTCAGCTGAAACCTATTTTATGGGCTCCAAATATATAACAGATGATCCTCCTAAGCCAACTGAGTCGACTCATGCCAATTGGGTGGTTGGGGATGCATAGATTCGTCTTTGATTGTGGAATAGTATGGAGCCCGCGCTTGCCAGCACATTTGTATTTTGCAATACTGGTAAATCGGTTTGGCAACGAGCTAAGGAGTTATATCCCGGGGTTAATAATCTGAGTCGGACTTTTGATCTTTATCAGGCATATTTCTCTCTTAGCGTTGGTGATTCTACTTTGGAAGAATATTATGGTAAGTTTAGTGGTGTTTGTGGGAAGTTTAACATCTGTTAGCCTTTTCTACCGATATTCAGGTTATGTGTTGTCAGTGTGATAACTTGAATGTGGCTTGTTTCTTGTCTGGTTTGCCTCGGTCTCGTCGTCAGCTGCTGAGGGCGGAAGTTGCCTATGAGTGAAGTGTTTAGCCGTCTTCGGCAATCTTCTATATCTGATACTAGCGCTTCCCCTCCACTGCCTCTCGATCCTTTGGCCACATTGCTTCTGGTGGTCATTATTCCCGTGGTGTTGGGGAGGTGGTCGTGACTTAAGCCGAGGAGGCTGCGCATTTGGTCGTAATTTTGGCCGTGGACAAACATTTGGTGGTCGCGTCGCATTCCTCAGCATTGTACTCATTGCAATGGGATCAATTACACTGTTGATAATTATTTGGTTCTTTATAGCAGTCCGTGTGCGCATCAAGGTACTATCTCTGAGGATGATGGGCATTTATTGACTGAGGGATCTTGTTCCGGTCCTCGTGTGGTTACTATTCCAGAGGATGAGTACCATCGTCTCACTCCTACAACATCTTCCTTCACTGCTACATTTGCTCAAAGAGGTTTTTCTTATACTTTTCTTATGTTGGTTTTGCTTCCCATACTCGTTGGGTCATGGATTTTGGTGCTTCGGATCATATGACTGGCGTTTCCACCATCTTCTCGTTCTCTTGGGAAATCTCCTCGTGGCACTTTAGCATATGGTTTTACCGTTGGTGTTGCTGGTTTTGGTTTTGTTACCTTGAGTTCATCGCTTTCCGTAGATTGTATTTTACATCTTCCTCGTTTTTCACAGTCTTCTCTCTGTCAGTAGGCTTACCAAATCCTTAATTGTTCCGTAACATTCTTTCCTGATTCTTATGTTTTTCAGGATCTCACGACGGGAAGAAGATTGGTGGGGGTGCTGAACATAGTGGTCTGCATTATTTTAGTGATGGCGAGTTATCTTCTTCAGTTGCACTTTAGTCCTCTATTTCACCATATAAGCATCATTGTCGTGGGCATCTGTCTCTTTGGAATCTCAAGCGAATGGTCCCATCTTGTGGTCATGTCAATGTCTTACCGTGCGAAGTCTGTGAATTTAGTAAACGCCATCGTGTTTCCTTCCCCCTAGGATAGAGAGTCGGGTGTCCAGTTCTTTTCATGTAGTTCATTCTGATTATTGGGGTCCTATCCATGTTTTGACACGTTCTGGTTTTCAGTATTTTGTTGTCTTTGTGGATGATCATTCCCGAATTACTTATGTTTATCTTATGAAAGAGCGGTCTGAGTTGTATACAATTTTTTAGTCATTTTATCAAGAAATAAAAACTCAATTTTATGTCCCTATTCGTATTTTCCGTTCCGATAATGCTCGTGAAAATTATCATAATGCTGTCTATTTTCTTTATTGATCACAGTATTATCCACGAAAAATCTTGTTCTCGAACTCCACAACAGAATAGAGTCGCTTAGCGCAAGTTGCGACATACTTCTTCCATCCCAATTTGTTTGTCCAAGCTCGAAAATCTCACATTTTTAGGGAACACAATGATTACATCTAAAAAGATACAATTTTCCAAATTTACCCTCAACATTTTTTAAAAAGTTGCTTTATTCCACTAAAGAAATGGAAAAAAAGGGAAAATTGATTCAATTAGAAGTCAAATGGACATACATTTTGAGACACTTAAAAGTCAAAAATTGGACAAACAAATCAGGACGAAGGGAGTATGTTAGAAGTTACACGTGCTCTTTTATTTTAGCACCAATACGCAAATCCTATTGGAGTGATGTTCTTACCCCAGCTTCCTTTTATAAATTGTATGCCGTCTATAGTCCTAGGGGGCCAGTTTCCACACATTGTTTTGTTCCCCGGTCGTCCACTACATCCTCTACTCCCTCGCGTGTTTGGTTGCACTTGTTATGCTCATGTTCTGGATCCTCGATCTATCAAATGTGTGTTTCTTGGTATTCTCGCACTCAGAAGGGGTACATTTTTGTGTGTTGATGTAACCTTCAATGAGTCATTGCCCTTTTTCTGTTCTCTTCTTTAGCGGATTCGTCTCACTACATACAACGATTCCGTCTCCGCCTCCTGTGCAACTGTTGAAGGTATATACTTGCTGCTCTAAAGTTCCACCTGGCCCCCCACAGCCTTCTACCACATCTTCTACTGCGCGCAAGATCCGGTCGTCTCTCCAGATTCTCTTCCCATTGCTCTTCACAAAGGTACTCATACACTTCTCATCCCATTGCTCGTTATGTCTCCTATGATCACTTATCTCCATCTCTTCGTGCATTTGCTACTTCTGTTTTGTTTGTATTTGTTTCTAACACTGTCTAGGAAGCCTTGTCTATATTTGAGTGGCAGATAGTGATGGAGGATGAAATGTCAGTCCTTCATCATAATGGCACTTGGAAGTTGGTATCTCTTCCGTTGGGAAAGATCACTGTTGGTTGTCGCTGGGTTCACAGTCAAGTACCATCATAATGGGAGCAAATGTCTCCTCGTAGTCAATACCATAGATTGGAGTAAAACTCTTGGCAACAAATCTTGCCTTGAATCTCTCAACTGTACCATCAACATTTTGTTTGTTAGTGAAAACCCACTTGCATCCCACTGATTTCTTTCCCTCTGGGAGTGACACCAGCTCCCAAGTGCCATTCTTTTTCAAAGCCGTCATCTCCTCTACCATAGTTTCTTTCCACTTAGATATCATGAATGCATCTTGCCAATTCTGTGGAATATATATAGAAGAAAGAGACGAAACAAAGTAATGGTATGAAGGAGAAAAACGATCATAAGAGACATACTGGTGAATGAGATGTTGAGTACATGACCTAACACCCTTTTGAAGAGCAACAGGGAGATTATCAGAATCAATAATAGGAGGTTCAATGGGAGAAGATTCATTATCAGATGAGTCAACTGAGGAGTCCGGAACTGTAACAGGGGATGGTGATTGGCAAGGTGGCAATACACATGAAGATCTGCCTTTCTTTTGATACGTTGCCAAGGTAGTAGGCCATTCATTTGGTCTGATACGTCTATCCCCATCCACTCGTCCACCAATGTCATGTTTTGCACTATCAACATACACTGGTTCCACTCCAGACTTCTCATTCTCCCCCTCACTACCAAAAGGAAGTGACCATGACCCTTGATTCTAAGATGTAAACACCTCTTCCTCCCTCATCTCTTCCTGACTAATATGCTGCTCCCCTTGAAGAGATAGAGTGGAAGGAGAGTAAAAAGTCTCAGTTTCTGTAGACACCCCAAATTGAGACTTCTCGAACTACCTTAAATCTCCAATGATGATACGGGATAGAACCATAAATTCGAAGGCTTGATCAATGACTTTTGAGCATCCTAGAACCTGAACCCTTTAACTGCCCAACACAAGGCATCAAGTGCCCAGTGCAAAGTACCCATTGCCCAACGCAAAAGAGTCCAACACACTCCCTAGCGCCAAATACTCACTCTCTGTTAGGAATCAAATTCTATTACTGACAGCTCTAACTGCTGCAGGAATCTCATCATGACCCTACAAAGCATCTAGTCGACTCAAAGCCTGCACAGATGTCCCCCTCTGTTTTTCCCTATAAATAGAGGTGCCTAGAGACATTTCGACACATACATACATACAATACCGACATACACCCCCACTCTACTCTACTCCACAAAACATTTCCCTGCTTTCTCTCTAAAATATATACATATTTTGAGTTTTTTTCATACATACTTGAAGAAAATTCAGAAATGTCTTATATTTGAAGAGAGAAATCCCATTTCCATCCTAAAAACCTACATATCTTCAACACCCCGCCACAACAATTCTTCTTTGTCATTCATCACCTACCTAACGACCCTCAAATCATCCAAATCAAAGCTCAAAGTTTCGTTCAAGCACTCAACAGGTAGTAAACTACCTGTATTTTTGGTTTCTGTCCATCTGAGGAAACCAAGAATCCAAAGTAGGGATATTAGCTAGCTAACGCGATTGTGGGCTTCTGTTACGAAAAAAATGTGATCGCGTGTGCCGTACGCTGGGCACTAACTCCCCAATGCAAAGCACCTGTTCCTGGGCTGGTTAATTGCCTTGTGCTGGGCACCTACTCCCTAGCACAAAGCTCTTTCTCCTGTGCTCGCTGATTATTCTGATATCAGTGGGGTTCATGGGCTTTTACGTCCATTTCTAGTATTCATTATTCGTCTTTAATGTTTCTTTCAATGCTATCTTTTTACTGTTTCATCTAGAGATACCTCATCATAACACTCTCAAAAAGGCTACCATTCATGCATTTTACCAATTAATCCACTGTTTGGATAAAAAAATAAAACATTTTCAGAAATTGATCCGGACAATTGCTTTGCGTTGGGAACTGAGACCCCAACACAAAGGAGTTGTCTCACAAGGTGCTTTGCGCTGGGTACTAACTTCCCAACGCAAAGGAGTTATCTCTATCTTCTGCAGATTTTTGACAGTTTGCATTCATAACATGTAACCTTTTGTTTTGTTTTATTCTTGTACATACTGAACACTCCAGCACATGCCTACACTACACATTCAACTTGCTATGTGTTGAAAAGTCAAGGTATAAGCGTTTTTCAAAATCCCACAAGTATTTAGTAGACTGATTCCCGTATCGGGCGAGAACGGTGCCGAATAAAGGCCTTCCATTCTCGTAACTTTGCTTCCGAATCCAAAATCTCTAGTTTATTTTCAAACTCAAATATCATTTTCAAGTTCCAGGTTTTTCGGGTGGCAAACTATTTTACAAAAACCCGGGTGGCGACTTTTTCAAATTTTAATAAATCCAAGGACGGGTAGCGCGCGGGGAATCCTCCGAAAAAGAGGTCTCTCGGGCTATGGTAGCCATAGTTTCCCAAAAGGTGACATCCATAGAGACGAAAAACTTCCTAGAGTGAAGATCATAACATTTATAACCCTTCTGGGTAGGAGAATACCCAACAAAAACACATTTATGGGCTTTATGACTCAACTTGCCACCAAAAGGGTTAGGAGCATGAGCAAAACACACGCAACCAAAAACTATCGGGGGAAGAGTGAAGACACGAGAATTGTTAGGGAGACACTCAATAGAAGTTTTGAAGTGGAGAACACTAGATGACATACGGTTGATAAGATAGGTGGCAGTCAAAATTGCTTCTCTTCATAAATATTTGGGAACAATCATGGTGAACAAAAGAGAGCGAGCAATCTCAGCAAGATGATGATTTTTGTGTTCAACAACTCCATTTTGTTGTGGAGTATAAACACGAGTCGTCTAAAAAAGAATACCATTTTCATCCACAAAAGCCCTAAAATTCCTATCGATATACTCAGTGCCATTGTCACTACGGAGAATTTTTGATAATCGTGTCAAATTGAGTGCGCACCATCGCACATGAAAAGATTTAAAACTGGAAAAGACTTCACTTTTTAATTTAAGTAAATACACCCAAGTAACACGAGAATAAAAGTCAATAAAAGTGACAAATCACCGAAAACCTTTAAGAGATGTAACAGGGGAAGGACCCCAAATATCAGAATGAATAACCATAAAAGGAGAGGCACTCCGTTTATTAATAGGTGCATAAAATGAATGTTTATGTTTTACTTTTCCAAGCTCACAGGCTTCAAAAACAAATTGACTCCTAGAACAATGCTTAATTAAACTAGGAAAAAGTTTCTCTAAAATCCCAAAAGAAGGATGACCCAATCTACGGTGCCACTGATGTAACATAGAAAGAGCTGAACTCGCATCTGCTTGCAGAACAAAACCACATGACATGGATGAACGAGGTGCAGACTCCAAAAAAAATAGAGGCCATCCTATGCTTTACCACTGCCAATCACTTTGCCTGTGTCCAGTTCCTGAAAAACACAATGAGTACGAAAAAGGTCAATGAACAATTTGCAGAACGAGTAAGACTACTAACAGACAAAAGGTTAGTGACAAAGGTTGGAATATGTAGAACTGAAGAGAGGGAAATAGAGGGAGAATAGCAAACGAAATCTTTCCCTGAAATAGCAGAGAATGATCCATCTGCTATTCTGACCTTATTCTTACCGGAACAAGTAGAGTAATAATCAAATATAGAGGAACAACCTATCATATGATCGGAAGCACTGGAATCTATATTCCAAGGAATAGCAGAAGAGGTAGTAAATGCACTAGCTGGAATACCTATCTGAGTAATATAGGATGAAGTGGGACCTGCTGTGGAAGTAAGAGCTGTAGTAGATAGAGAATTAGCCTGAGCCATTAGGCGCCTGAGAGCTTTCATCTCCCCCCGAGAAAATTCACTAACATGATCAGAAGATGCCTGAACCCCAGTACTGAACTCAGAATCAGGCAAGGTAGCAACTGTAGACTCCGAAACATGAGCCTGGGCTTGAGAACGCATGAGACCACAACTGCGACCACCATATCCACCCCCTCGCCCATGAGAGGGATGGCCACGTAACTTCCAACAGAAATCCCTGGTATGACTGGTGTTGTGGCAATAATCACACCGGAGTGACTCACGATCAATAGGCCCACTGCTAGTACTAGACCGTGACTACTCCGTGGAACAAGCCCACCACTAGAACCAAACTGACCTTGAGGAAGGGCAACCAAGGCAGAATAATCAGAAGTAGGAGTATGCACCATAGCACCCCTCTTACTCTCTTCCTGCTGAACAATGGCATAGGCCTCTCCTGAAGACGGACACGGAACACAACCCAACACCTGCACTCAATTGAATCATATTCCACATCAAGGCCAGCAAGAAAGTCATAAACACGCTGTTTTCGCTATCCTCTTCAGCCAATTAGCAGCATGAACAGCATAAACAACTTGAAAGCCCTGATAATAATCAAATTCCTGCCATGCTCCATTAAAGTCAGCAAAGTACACAGCAACGGATTGATGATTTTGTTCTAATGACAGAGTCTCTTCCTCAACTCAAAACACTGTGTATCATTTCCTTGCTGAGAATAGGTTTGGGCTGCAGTAGTCCAAATCTGATATGGAGTATCAAGAAGTATGAAAGTATGGCAAATATCAGCTCTCATAGAGTTAAACAGCCAGGTCATGACTAACGATTTCTGAGATTTAAACTTCTTGAGTTCAATTGCCTCAACAGGTGGAGTAACGGGGCCCTCAATGAACTTGGACATCCCTTTGGACTCAATAGCCAAAGTAAAAGTACGAGAACAAATCAAATAATTGGTACCATCCAACTTAATATGACAAATATTAGGGCTGTCCATGGATCCGACCCAACGCGACCCGACCGCAAAATAAGCAAGGTGGACGGTTCTGATCGGGTTTATCGGGCAGATTTGGGTCCCAAAACCTAAAAATTTCAAGTTATCGGTCGGGTGTCGGATGCGTAGGATTAAATCCCAATCCGACCCGACCCGACCCGACTGAATATATATATATATATATATATAGAGAGAGAGAGAGAGAGAGAGAGAGAGAGAGAGAGACCCTAATTTCATTTCATTATCCCATTCCTTCCCACTTCGGCAGCAATTCTACCCCACCCCCAAATGGCGACTCTCCCTCTTGCGCCCCTCCTTTCTCTCTCTCTCTCTCTCTCTCTCTCTCTCTGGCTATGGCAAGTGGAAAGTAGAAGAAGCAGCAGCTTCGATGCAGAAGAAGAGAAGTTACCAGTAAGAAGAGAAGTGAAGAGCTATTCAGAAATAAAGAAGGGAATAGAAGAGAAGAAGGGACTGGGTGGTATCTCTCTCTCTGTGGATCTAGCTATATGATATCTCTCTCCGTTTACAGTGACTATGTAATCGGTTTTGGGTTGTAAAATGGGTTATGAGGGTTTTGTTCCATGACAGTGTGTAACAATTGTATAATGGTTTCTGGGGTTTTGTTCCATGACTCTATAATCGATTCTATAATGAGTTTCTCTCTCTCTCCATTTTTCTTTCTGGATTTGATCACCGTTGAAGACAACTCTGTATTTTTTGACCCGCGAACCCAATCGAACCAAATCAACACCCGGTTCAGTTTGAACCCGATAGCTGTTTCGGTTGAGCTCGGGTGGTGATTTAACAAATCTGACTAGGGTCGGGTCCAACCCGACCCGAATCCAACCAAAATCCAACTGTGGACTTCCGGAACAAATATCCAGAGAATAGTTATCCAGAGTCCCTACACGACTCAACTCATCATTTGTACCAGCGGAAGCTTTTTATTTATCCTCAGACATGTTAAAAGAGAAACAATAGCAGACTATCGGGAAAAAAAAAAACCCACAAGAATCGGGGAATAAATATCAGAAAATACCCCAAAGGCTGACTGAAACCCTTCGTACAAGCTGTAAATACCCAATGATACCCCAAAGGCAGACTGGAGATGATTGAAACAACTTTAAAAAAAACTGAAAAAGCTGAAAATACCTCACGGAGCTTCAGAAAACACACAAAAATAACCTTGAATAATCAGGCTTAGTTGATTTCAAGGAAACCCAGTCAGTTTTGGTTGCAATCGACTGCAGCAAACGCAGAATTGGGGGCAAACAACGCAGAATCAGACCCCAAATCACAAATTGGATCCCCGAAACGCTCAATCGCGCCTTATTCGAACCTGTATGATCCCAAAATCAACATACCCAATTGCTCTTGTGCTGCCGAACGGAAAAAATAAACTGAACAGAGCCCAATCAGCTAATTTCGTGGTCTCCCAGTGGGTTTCGGTAGCAAACAAGAGTCGTCAGAAGTTGGGTATGATATCGGGAGGTTCATACAGAGTCAGAGTTATTGCATGATTCGGAAGTTGGTCGTCTGAGGTTGGAATGAGATGGGCTGAGGTAGTCGATCATGGGTTTTGGTCGTCTAAGGGAAACGATGCTCTGATACCATGTGAAATTTGACGATTGAATTAAGACCCAAAAGTTAGGGTTATTTCTCATTAACATGAAATATGTATACAACACAATAAACTTATTGCACTATGGTCCTAGAGAATGAAACTAGTTACACAATAGAACAAATAATACACTAATTACAAATACACCTGTAATCTAACAAATTCGTAACGTACCCCACGCATGCGTGTTTGCATTTTTTTGATGATTGCATCTCTCTCTGTCCTAGTAGCATCATTTTATATTGAATTTCCTTGCCTGTGCATGTCTCTCTGTTCTAGTCGCATCATTTTGTATTGCATTTCCTTGCCTGTGCTACACAGACTTAGTTTATTGTAAATGGTTATTTTCGGCACATTATTGAGTCTCTTTGACGTCAGTATCTGTTTCGGTGCGGGCTGCGAGAGCGGTACCTTTTCCCTTGGTTGAACCATAACTATGTAGCCCGATTCCTAAAAGATGTTACTGGTGAGCTCCTCCCATACTCGGATGATTTCTCCTCTACAAGCAGCTGACATGTGACATTTATGTTTGTCAGATTTGCACAAACTTGGGGGCCTATCTGTAGTTACAAGAGGTCTTGATAACCCTGACTCAGAGATAAGGATGACTTCTGCATGGATTCTTGGTAAAGCTAGTCAAAACAACCCTGTTGTTCAGAAGCAGGTACTACTGGTATTTTTGTTTGTGAACATGTAGATGCATTCCTCGTAGTTTTTCTGTCGATTGTGTTTTTTTCTTTGTGATATCGTAACTGTATTCCCATTCCTACATGTTCAGTGATTTTTTGGTTATTGGCATTTGATTGCCATTTGAAAAACAATGTTTGATATATAACACTTGGGGATCTTAGGTCCTGGAACTTGGAGGGCTACCAAAGTTAATGGTGATGGTAAAATCCAGTTTTAAACAAGAAGCCACAAAAGCATTGTATGCTGTTTCAGCCTTGATCAGAAATAATGTGGACAGCCAAGAAATGTTCTATGCAGAATCTGGAGACTTGATGCTTCAGGTGACCGGGTGGGTTTCAATATTGTCATTTAAAGTTTATGTTTTGCATTTCCAATTATTTGTTGTCTTGTAGGACATACTGAGTAACTCCACCAATGATATTACACTCCGTCGAAAATGTGTGTTCCTTGTAGCTGATCTGGCTGAGTCTCAGTTAGAAACAAGAAACAAAGTGGAGCTACCTTTTTTCAGCAATCCTTTATTCTTGAAGTCTGTGGTAGATTTAACAGCATCAACTGACCTGGATCTCCAAGAGAAGGTATAACATATTTCTTTGGCATCAGCCTGCTAGTTTACAACTGGCAAACATACTTTCGATGGGATTATGGGCACTGAAGGTTTACACGTAGCGAAGGAATTGAACAGGCTTTGTGTTGGTGCCATGCACGGGAGATGTTTAAACTTTAAAGAAGTGGTAGTAAAGGGTCAAAACATATCAAGTCCTTTTTTATTTTTATTTTTATGTGGGTTATGAAGTCCGACCAACAGTAAAAGGAATTTCAATTTGATGAAGAGATCATCATTCAAAGAAGATAGCCAAACAAATGACCTTGTACTAGGAAAAAAGCAAAGGCAGATATGAATGTATAATATCTGGTGTAAACAAGATGTTCCGAAAAGTTTAAGAACATGCAGTTATGAACGTATAATATCTGGTGCAAACAAGATGTTCCGAAAAGTTTAAGAACATGCAGTTATGAAAAATTTTCAACTCAAAAAACACTCATTACCCATACTTCTAATCATTACTCACCCCCATCTCCAATCATTATTCTCATTTCTCTCTCTATCTCTCCAATCATTACGTCTACTTATAATCATTACTCTCTTTCTCTCTCCACTCATAATCTTTCCCTTTCCTCTTCGTAGTCTAGTTTCTTACAATTGCTCCCACCAAGCGGAAGCTATTCCTTTAAGGTGGATAGCCACTAACTTCACCTTCTTCTCCTCGGAGACGTCTCCATAATCAAATACTCTTTCGACCGTATTAATCCAATCAACAAACTCATTCGGGTTAAGACTTCCATTGAATTCGGGAAGTTCAATCTTGATTTTCTCCCACCTATAAGGAGAGTGAGTGGAAGGTGGTCTACGCCAATTCGGATCACCAAAAGGATTGTCAAAGTGACTTTGAGAGTCCTCGGACCCTCCACTACCCGCACGTGACAATTGCAAGCCTTGCACCATCGCCGTTAGGGTAGCAACTTCTTGTCTCAACTCTTGAATCTCATGGTTTTGGTTGCCAAACTCATTCTCTTCACCATTGTTCACCACAAAGCCTCTACCTCTACCTCCTCTTCTACCTCTAGCCCGATAAGCCATTTCAATACCAGCAATCAACTCCAAACAAGCACATCAACCCAAATATTGAAAACCCAGTCAACTCAGCCACCAATTTCAACAGAACAACCCCAGAAAATACTTAATCACCAATAATCATACTCGAATCGACAACTACGGAACAATCTAGCAACAACCCAGCAAGAAAATAAGGAATCGACACTTACCCACCCTAGAACTTGTCCGAAGTCAGCAAAAATCAGTCCGAAAACTCTCAAAACCCACGGATCTGACGTGAAATCACTGTAGCAAGTTTCGAAATCACTGTAGCAGACTCGGAATCATTGTAGCAGCTCAGAAACAGCTCCGAAATGGTCCGAAACAGGCAGATCTGGGTTTGAAAGTTCGATTTGAGTTCCGAAATGGCAGATTTGAGCTCGAACAAGGCTGGGTCTTGTTGAAATAGGTCCGAACAGTGCCGAAATGGCAGATTCAAGTTCGAACAAGTCAGATCCAAAGGTTTTGGGTTCGATTCAGGGCTAAATAGGGTCGAAATCGAAGTGTAGGGTGTTGGGTTAGATAGATCTGAGGATTTGGAGTGATTTGGGGGCTCCGGCGAGATTTTCCGGCGCTGTTTCAGGCTTCCGGCGAGATTTCCGGCGAGGTCTAGGTTTCCGGTGAAGTCTCTGGCGAGATGAACGGTGGGGATCGAGCCTAGAAGCTTTGATACCAAATGATGCAACCAAAGATACCCATAGATAATGTAGAGAGAGAAACTCCCAAATGGAATACAAAAGAGACTAGCTCTTGATAATATTTGTTCAAAATGATAAAAGCTACCTAATGCATACATACATACCCTTAAACCTACTGCATCAGATATGATCCAATATGTAAGGGAGTTATTTTTATGAAAACAGTAACCCAAAACAAAGATATGAATGATGTTAAATGCAACTATATTTGGTAAAACGAATGCAGAGCACTGAATTGCCAGTTTGCCACTACGAAAACATGATTGATCTCTTAATGTTCTATCACTTAAATATACGATATTGATTTCATGGAGCAAATAGTTTGGTTATGTTTTTATTCCTCTCCTTTAATCATCCGGGGCATAGTGTCTGTTGGAAAATATAGCATCATTGATCAAACGGATTCTGTGGTATTTGTTTGCATTGTATTGTGTCATTGTGTGAATCAACAAAAAAAGTGAGAATAGAAAAGGTTAGATCAATACGACACTCACCCACACAAAGTGAGAGCGAACATGAGTTTAAAATTTTTCTATGAAGAATAAGGTACCAGATGAATTCCCATATACAGACCGAGACATCTGAATTTGTTGCTATGTTGTACATTGGTAATAGAAATTCCAAGTGTAAGAGAGTCGAAGATAATAAATGTGAAGTTGAAGAGAGACATGCTCTTCCACGGAGGTAGAGAGCCATGAATTATAAAATATGATGAGATTGAAGGCTTTAGAAGCATAAGAGCAAGTCAAATTGACTTATGGAGGACGTGACCAACATATAGCAGGAGACACTCAACAAGATTTTGCGATGTTTAAGACGGGTGCCTAGTGAATTTTCTGATTCTGCAACTAAATACACAACTCTACAAACATGTCTCTTACTAGTTACAACTCCATATTTGTTTGATGGTCGAGTTTCAAAAATTTGAAAGGTGGTATGTGGACTTGCCACTTGCGTATAATCTTGTATGAGAACAGTCGAGCTTCTTTTGATCCTTTGTTCCCTTTGTTTCATATTTTTGCTGCAAGTAATCTGATGTGCTTATTTATGTCTTGTTGATGGATATGTTGGAAGGCCCTCGTTGCAATTAAGAATCTCTTACAACTCAGGACGACTGAAGCTCTAGTTCTTAAGAACTTCTGTGATTTAGATGGAGCATTGGAGAAGGTAAGGCAGCAGTTGCAACAGTTGATGTTAGAGGACAGTCGGAGAGATTATGCAATGGACCTGGAAAGCCTTCGCAGAGAAGTGGAACTGATTTACCATGGGAAGCTGGAGAAGGTAAAAAGCAGAACTTCTTTGTGTTTGGATTGTCAGCTGTAAAATTTGGATCTTGCAATAGCTTTGATAATGACAGGTAACCGTGGTTCCAACATGATTAATGGATGAATTGTATCAGCTGTGGAGACATGGTACGCTGTGCCTGGAGGAAAATAGTCATTTTGATATAGGAGCTGGGTAGAGCTTTGCTTTGAAGCCTGAGTTTGACTTGCTATCCCTTGGCTGGAAAAAAGTTTAAGACAGTTATTTGAAAGTTTTCAGTGCTAATAGATAAACAGCATGACACCATTGGAAGGTGGTTTATGTGTGCAGGTGATATGATATATGTTCTACACAAAAAAACTTGTCATTCAAAAATCACGGGTGTTCTGTCATTTGTTTTGCAGTTCCATCAAGAAATTTAACTTTAGGAGGTAAATTGTGAAAAATTGATGTTCCCTCTCCACAGTTTTTCTTCTTGAGTTTGGGAGGCTAAGATTTGAGTGTGAATATAGTTTTGCTAATTAGTCATGGTATCGCATAGTCATCGTCATCATTTTTCTATCTGGGTAATTTCAAGTGCAAATGCCTTGTTTCCTAGTATATGCTTAGCTCTTATAAAGAGACTTGAATCCGTTTATGTCATGTTATCTTGAATTTTCAATATCTAATTTCAAGTATGGTGGGATTGGGAATATATTTTAAGTGTGTCAATTAGTGGGTATTTTTATCCGTCACACCTTTAGTTTTGAACTACACTGAAGACGGGGCTCTGCGGATGCTTTCTGTTTTTTTTTTTTTTGATCCGCTGCAGATGCTTTCTGTTATCTACATTAATGCGTGTCTTCGCTGGCTGATGCGGAGGCATGCGTTATGCGAAAAGAGCAACTCGACCAGATTTTTATCCCCATCTTATGCACTCCCATTATGCCTTCCCAATTCCCATTATCGTCCCCATCTGTGACCCAATTGGGTCGATGCCGGCAAACACTTATGCCTTGTTCAGATGGTGTTTTGGGAAAAGAAATTCAACTCCAAAAACACTCATTACCCCTAATTTATTCCTATCTCTAATTATTATTCTCATTTTTTCCCTATATCCAATTATTATCCTAATTTCTCTGTCTGATTATTACCCCAAAAATCAAACCCAAAAATTTTCAAAACACCACCTGATTTAGGCATTATTTTCTGCAGATAAAATCTGAAATCACCAAAGATTAAAAAAACTAACACCCCTTTAAGGATAAATATTAACTAGGGAAATAAATACTAGCACAAAGGATGGCAAAGAAAAAAATGAAAAAAAGAAAGGGATCTGGAGGAGCTGGCCTTTCCTGCACATTTAATCATCAAAAGTGCTATGGATACACCGTTGGTGTACGCCCTATGTACACTGTCTATGTGGTAACTTTCTTGGGCAAGTAATAGGGCTCGTCTCCTCTCTGACTCAAAATTGCCCGGGAATTTGACCCAACTCAAACCCATTACCCTCCTAACTTTTCACCTACCGTTGACCCCGTTTACATTTGCCACCGTTGATGTCGGCGACCACCACCACCATTGCCGCCGGCGACCACCATCAAGCCACCCGAATATTTTCAATTCAAATTTACACCCACGAATGCCTGGAAAATCAGAGGAAAGAAGACCCAACTTTTGTCCCAAAGCCATTGACAACTGGCTGTCAAGGGATCAAGTCCCAGCTCATTGCACAAGAACTCAAATGAGAGTAAAAGTAGTTGTGGTAATTAACTAACCCACAAGGGCCCAAATGAAAATTCTGAATTGCAGGTACGCAGACATCAATGAAATACAAGCGTCCAACACGGAAGCAAGAAAAAAATTATACTATTGTGTTAAATGTTATTTATAGCTACAAGTAAAGTCTTGTTATATTATTCACTTCATTATTCATGATTTATATTAAATGTAAAAGTTTTAATGAGATAATGTTTGAGCATGGAAAAAAGTTTGAAACCTTTTTTTTTAAACTTGTGGTATTTTGAAAAGTGTAGTAAAAAAATATGAACTTTATTAAGAGAATGTCACATAGGAGAGAGAACTAAGAAGATAGCTTGATTTTTTTTTTGGGAAACTACACTTGCTTAGTATATAGTATAGATAGTTAGATTGCTTAAAAAAAAAGGATATTATTCTATCCATTCCTATTAGACTCATTGACTATACCATCCACGTCTAGGTTTTCAAAGTCTTAATTTAAGAGCAATCTGAATTTCAGAATAGAGGATTTTTTTTTGGGGAGTCAATGCGGAACACAGATCCTTGGACAAAAATCCACGCAGTACAATGGGTATTACTTGTAGCATGACATGGCAGTCATGGCATGACAATCATGGCTCTTCATTCCTGAAATCTTACCATTTGTGATGTTCGCACATCGAGAAATGTATGATGCGTACCCATCAGAAAATTTTACAGATTTTAACCATTGACTTATGCTCCACTTTTCACTTAAGGACAATGTGTAGCATACTGGTGGGATAACAATTCTATCACCATCTCGTTGCAGGTGTAACTCCTTCCTTATCCCTAACAACTCTAAATCCATACGACTTTTCGTTGTATCTTTTGTCTTTCCATTAAGGTTCATCAAAGTTCCTAGTATATTTTCAAGAATATTTTTTTCAATGTGCATGACATCCAAATTGTGCCACAATTTCATATTCTTCCAGTAAGATAACTAAAAAAAAAATGCTCTTCTTTGTCCAATTCAGCTATCTTTCGGACCGTTTTCTCTTCTTCTTGTTCGGATGCTTTCCAAATCTAACATCAATAGGGATAGCAGCGAGTTGCCTCAACACATCATATCTGGATAACTTTTCCGGTCTGAGCCTAGTTTCATTCTTCTCATTGAATTTTTTACTTTTTTGCCACTTATGATTTGAATTCAAGAAACGACGGTGGCCAAGACCCATTCTTCAATGTCATAGAACATGTCTTAGCATCCCATAAACAGGAAAATCGTTTATTGTCCATAAAACCGCTGCATGCAATCTAAAGGTATGTTTTGAATAAGCGTCATATGTACTGACACCATTGTGCCACAAATCTTTTAACTCATCTGCCAATTGTTGAAGATACACATCAATGTCATTCCCAGGCGAACTTGGTCCTAGAATAAGCATAGACATAATCAAAAATGGCTCCTTCATGCACTTCCATGGCGGCAAATTGTATGGTGCAAGGATAACGGGCCACATACTGTATGTATTGCTCATATTCCCAAATGGGTTGAAGCCATCGCTTGCTAGCCCAAGCCGAACATTTCGAGGATCTCGGCTAAACCACTCATGCTCCTTATCAAATTCTTGCCATGCAATTGAGTCAGCTGGATGCCTCGATACTCCATTTTCCTCCACACGCGTTTCCTTTTGTCACCTCATATACCATGCGATCTTCCTCGACATGAACAACCGCTACAGCCTAGGCTTCAAGGGCAAGTATCGCAACACCTTATGAGGAATCTTCTTGCCTGTTCTTGAAATGGATTTCCATCTAGAAGTTTCGCATATTGGGCACTCTTGTCAATTTTCGTACTCTTTCCAGAATAATGCACAATCATATTTGCATGCATGGATAGTTGTGTATAACTTAGCCCAAGGTCTCGCAATAAGTTTCGGGCCTCAATATAAGACTTTGGCAATGTCTCACCCGTCGGAAGTATTTTCTTGATTAACGCTAGCATCATACTACATGCTTTGTTAGATATTCTAGTCATTATCTTTACATGAAGAAAGTGGATAAGGAAAGACAACTTGGAAAACATTTGGCAGCCTGGATACAATTCACAATCTGCATCATGCACTAGCCTAACAAACTTTTCTGGTTCATCTTCAAAACACAAGAGAAGAATAGATGTCAAATGCCTCATCTTGATTAACATCCCTTATTTCCCCTGCCCTTTCATGCACAAAGTCCTGGTTTTGCGTTTTATCGGGTCCCACACCACCACTATGATCATCGTTGCCACCACTAGTGAATTCAAAGGACTCACCATGATGTAACCACTGAAAGTAACCTTGAGTCATCCCATGTTCATAAAGATGATCTTCCACAATAATGAAATCCCGAAAATACATATTATTGTACCTTTGACATGGACATCGAATCTTCTCCTTTCCACTTGCATGGGTTTTTGCAAATAGCATAAACTGCTTTACCCCATTTATGTGGGATCCCACACCATCTATTCTTATTTTGTATCCATCTCTTATCCATTTTGTAATGCTAGGAAGATTAATATACAGAATTCCCCAGTAAGAAAAAAAAAAACACATCAACAAAGTTGTTATGCAAACATAGTAGTTCATGGTAAGTAACTCAAAGAAGGGGGAGTGGTCGGAGTGATAGAAATAAGGCATAATGTACATTGAAATAATTTCACAACGTTTGAGATTTACAGTATAATGGGGAGGGTAACATTATTAATCTCATCATTGTTAGTCCGATAAAATTACACATCCCTTCACTATTAGTATCATTTTTTTTTGTTAACACTACTAGTCTCATTCAAACAAAGAGTTCCGAGTGTCTTAAAGCAAATTCAGTCACAGGGCACATTGTAAATCCATTTCATTTCAATTAATATAAAAAAAAACTCTCCTATTTTCTTTGGTAAGATAAATTTCATTGAAACAAACAGGAGACATAACCACCGGGGCATCCCCTAAAACAAAATACAAGCAAAACATAAACAAGCTACTAGCAAATCAAACAAAAATACGCACAAACTACACCACAGCCACTAGGCCATACTAACTACAGATAAAACTAGAACCAATCCCTTTTTTAACAAAAAGATGTTACAAGAGATGCTTATAGAGGAATCGATTCCCTAATTTCCTCCCATTTGAGACAAATTTCAACAAATTTGCAACAATAACCTAGAACTAGCAAACTGAGTTATGTTTCAAACTATGGTTAACACTACTAGTCTCATTCGAACAACGAGTTCTGAGTGTCTTAAAGCAAATTCAGTCACCGGGCACATTTCTTTTGGGTTAATCTAGTAAGCAAACTCTCCTTTTTTGCTTGAATAAAAGCTTTAGTGGTCCTAATGCCTTTCCACACTCGGTGCTCTGCATAATGGCATAAAACAGTGCAAGAGCACCTCATAGTTTATCCCCAATTGCTTTTTTTTTTTTTTTTTTTTCTATTATTTTTTGTCAAATAAATTTTATTGAAACAAATAGGAGACATAACCACTAGGACATCCCCTGAAACAGAACACATGCAAAACGTAAACAAGCTACTATCATATACTAGCAGATCAACCAAAAGTACACACAAACTACACCATAGACACTAGGCCTTCCAAACTACAAACAAAAGCAGAACCCATCCTTTTTTTAACAAACAAAAAGATGTTGCTTATAGAGGTACCGAGTTCTTTCTCTTCTTTCAGAGATTTCAAATCACCCAAATGCAGAATCACAACACACGAGTTCTTTTCCTTGTAGGGTACAAACTGATCTAAGGGGGGGCGTTAGTGATTTCAGAAACTTCAAAAGAAATTTGTAACACGCACAATAAATCCCAAATTTTGAACATCTGGTCTTACTCCTAATGCGTACAAGAGGAATACGTACCGTCACGAGAGAAACTGAGCCCAGGAATATCAACAGCTAGACGAAGAAATCATAGAGGACACTACACAAACATAACTGAAGGAACAAATCAACCCATTCTCTTGTAGCTCTCCCATAATGATTTTCGGAGATTAGGGTTCTCTTCACATTTGGAGTTGATTTTGCAAAAGAAAAGTAAAGTTATAGGGTCAGAAAATAGGAAAAGCAGGAAGTGAATATTGGGAAGCGGGAAGTGAATGTGGACGCGCCAAGTGGTGGAGGCAAAAAAAAAAATCCTGTCAAAATTGCACTCTTGTCAACCGAACAAAAGCTCTATATACATGGGTGTATACAGTATATACGTGTATATATACATATCTGTGGGACGTTCCCAAAACATAAGTTTTGACACAAATTTTAACACGAAAATAATCAAAGCCCCATGCTAATAATCGGAACTGTTCAATTCGTCTAAAAATTATTTTGAAGAGCTCCCGTACAAAAAATCTCATTCAAAAATTAGTTAGGGTTTGATCGATTCATTAAGTTTATATCATGTCAAATTTAAGGACAAATACAATCAAGCTAGCCTTTACCGATATCCGAACTTTATTTGTTTTTTTACAAAAATTTTACAAACATGCATGTTTCCAAAAAAAGAAGAAGACTAAAGCTTGATCAGGACTAAAAAACCCTTTTTCCAGTTATTTATTGGTGGAGGAATGAGAAATATATACACACACTTAGGATCCAATGAGGGATCCCGCACGGTCTTACCTTGCGGAACTCCCATTTTTTGAGCTAATTTCGACGATTCGAGCCACTCAAAGTATACAGAACGTGATTTTAAGGGTACCCATGAGAAATCAGCAAAAAAAATAATCGGGAAGGGCTTGAAGCAGTATTTTACTCAACCGTTCAATAAAAAACTGTTCGTATCAAGCCCTTTCCGATCATTTTTTTTCTTATTTCTCGCGGGTACCCTTAAAATCACGTTCTGATCATTTTAAGTGGTTCGGATCGTCGAAATTGGCTTGGAAAAAGGGAGTCTCAAACGGCCTTACCGTGTGGGATCCCTCATGACATCCGGACTATATATATATAGAGTCAGATTCCTGTAAAGACCCCCTTACATATCTTAAGTAAGTACCTCATAGATCCTGATTGAATTTTAATGATTTGAACCGTTCAATGTGATCAGAAAGGGTCCCCGCTAGAAATCAGCAAAAAATATGACAGAGAAATGCTTTATTTGAGCAGTATTCATTGAACAGTTCAATTAAAAATTGCTCAAAACAAGCACTTTTCGGTCATATTTTTTGTTGATTTCTCGTGGGGCATCTTAAAATCATGGTTTGCACATATTGAACGGTTCAAATTATCAAAATTTGATTGGGACATATGAGTCCTTATTTAAGATTATTACAATAAGCTTAAGGATTTCCATAAGAGATCCCTTATTTTAATAAAATATGGACCTTATGATCTTGATCAAATTTCAATAATCCGAACCGTTTAATGTGATCAAAATGTGATTTTAAGGGTCCCTAAGACAAATCAGAAAGAAATATGCCTGGAAAGTGCTTGATTTGAGCAGTTTTCATTGAACGATTCAATTAAAAATTGCTCAAAACAAGCCCTTTTCAGTCATATTATTTGTTGATTTCTTGTGAAAACCCTTAAAATTATGTTCTGCACACATTGAACGCTTTGGATCATCGAAATTTGATCGAGAAATGAGAGATCCTCATTTTATTAAAATAAGGTATATCTTATAGGATCCGTGGGGGGGGTGTGTGTGTGTGTGTGTGTGTGTGTGTGTGTGTATATATATATATATATATATATATATATATATATAAAATACACACACAGAGAGTCAGCTTCTTGTAAGGAATCTCCTACTTAGCTTAAGTGCGGACCTCATAGATCCCAATCAAATTTTGATGATCCAGTCCATTCTCTGTGTCAGAACGTGATTTTAAAGGTCCCCGCGAGAAATCGGCAAAAAATTATAATCGAGAAGTGCTTCATCCGAGCAGTTTTCATTGAATGATTCAATAAAAAACTACTTAGATCAAGCACTTTCCGGTCATATTTTTTGTTGATTTCTAATGAAGATCCTTAAAATCACGTTTTGAACATATTGAATGGTTCGAATCATTGAAATTTGAATGGAAAATAGAGAATTGGATAAAAGGAGATTAAGAATATGAATGGATGGGACAAGTTGGGTTCACAAAAATAATAGACAAGACTATATGCATATTGGAATTAATTATACTGTATTTGGTTAGTTGAGATAAATATGATGAGGGTAATTTTCGACCATTGGATGCGGAGATAAAGATGATGAGGGTATCCCCTCCATTAATTAGTTAAATGTAATACTAAATGGACAAATAGTCTAAACTTCGGGTTGGTGCTATACACTGTGCAGTGAGGATTGCGCATCCGACGGCTCGAATCTCATCTCGACAATAAACGATCGAAAGTCGTTCATTGCTGAGATGAGATCCGAGCTATCGGATGCACGATTCGGCAGCTCGGGGGTGCACAGTGCTACGTACACCACTGCACAGCACCGCAGTAAGGTGCACACAGCACCATGCTATGCACCTTCAAACAGTCAGATTTTGCATCCGATGGCTCGTATCTCATCTTGGCAACCAACGATCGAAAGTTTTCATTGCCAAGATGAGATCCAAGCCGTCGGATCGTGAGCCGTGTGCACGATCCGACGGCTTGGAGGTGCGCAGTACGGTGCTGCGCACACCACTGCACAATACCATCCCCCAATTGCAAATAGTCCACTATTGTCCAATTGCCCTTACTTTCGTGTGCGAACAAACACCAAACTACAGAGTACGAAAAAGCAAGGTATGTGTGAGTCCACCCTCAATACCGTTGATAGACCCCACCTATCTTTTCCCACCATCAAACATATCAATTACGTATAACATACGGATTGAGACAAATTTTTTGCAAGAAAAGGGATTATCTTCATCCCCATAGTGCAAACAGACCATTTTGTTTGAGTCTTTTGGGCTCCTTTCTCCCAAGTCTAATGTGATTATCGAAATTGTTCATTTGTACAACTTTTTGCTACCTTCAACCATGCCGAAAATCATGTTTTGAGACCAAAGGCCCCAATCCAGAACACCTTCTTAAAAAAAAGTATTTATTTCACATTTTAAAACTTTAAAATAATGTAAATGAAAATTTATTTTTTTTATTTTTTTGTACTGCTCAAAAGATCTCAATGAGATCTATCGAACAACTTATTACCAGAAAAATTATTTGCATAAGCATATTATTTTTTAGTTCAAAATTATCTTCCTAAAAAATAAGTACTTAAAAATTGGTTCACAAACACAGTCCAAGTCACAAAACAACAAAAAAAGAATTAAGCCTCAAAAAGTTCTGCTATAGCATTTAGTGACTCACAATTGGTCAATAAATAGGAAAGATTTGTGTAGATACCCTAATTTGGCCTAATGATTATTTCAAATCCCATCTTGGGACCATCTCGATGATGAATGGATACAATGATTGCTGATTGACTTCTCGTGAATCCATGGACTTATGGTGAGTACTTTTAACCACTTAGAGGACCCAATTTAGAGCCAGATAGCCTTTCAGACAGAAATACAGCATTCTAGGAAAATACATCTATTAGTCGTAAGATTGATTCTTCGGCCACCAGATCCATTTTTCAGCCGCCAAATCCATTCTTTGGCCACCAGATCCAATCCTCGGTCACTAGATCTATTCTTCGGCTACCAGATCCATTCCTCGGCCGCCAGATCCATTATTCGGCCACCAGATCCATTCCTCGGCCGCCAAATCCATTATTCGACCACCAGATCCATTAGTCGGCGGCCAAATCCATTCTTCAACCATCAGATCGTCTTTTTCCAGAATTCTGGAATGTTTTGTCAATCGTTTGATCGACGCACCAAAACCCTAGTAGCCTTTTTCCGATTCTTCAGGGCTACGAAAAGAGATTCGAGCAAAAATCTTCTAACCCTATACTACCTTATTGATTCACACCATTTGATTGGCCACAGTGAGTCATCCCATGGTTATATAAAGAGGCCTTAGGGTTCCAAAATTAACATTCAATTTCCTCCATCTCATACCTCCAAGCTCTGCAGAAATCATCTCTCATATCCTCTCTACAAAAGCCCTAAACCTTTGTGAACAGCGGTTGCACCCCGAGCGATCAGACCCCAAAGTACAAACCCTAATCCTAGGGCTTCGAGAAGAAGATCAGTCAATCACCCTCAATCCAAAGCAATCAAGCACTATTGATTTGATTCTTTTATGCTTCTATACATTAATCACAGCGTTTTGATTTTCTATTAATCATTTAGTCTGGTGTGAGAAAGAACTTCGGTTGGGGAATCAATCCTTCGGCCGATACATCGATCCAGTGGGATCCCTCGGCTGTGACATCCATTCACCGGCCGAGGGATCTATTTCCTGGGACAGTCTATCTTTCTTGTCTATTTTTATGCATGCTTCGATTACTGTTTTGGCTCACCTTATCTACTGTTAAAGGCTAATAAAATAGATTACTTATTTAGAATTAGGGGTGTAAATGAGCTGAGCCGAGCCGAGCCGAGCTTCGGCGAGCTTGAGCTCGGCTCGTTTACTTAACGAGCCCAAAACTCGAGCTCGAGCCTTAACGAGCTGAGCCCTTAACGAGCCGAGCTTAGCCATTTACTAAACGAGCCTCTCTTAATCGAGCCGAGCCTCCTTTAACGAGCCGAGCTTTTGTCGAACGAGCAGAGCTCCACTCAGCTCGTTTACTAAACGAGCCGAATACTCGAGCTCGAGCTCGGCTCGTTTACTAAACGAGCCGAGCCGAGCCGAGCCGAGCTCACAAGTAGCTCGGCTCACTTACAACCCTATTTAGAATAAGACAAAGCATGTATTAATCGTATGCCGAATGATTATGGGCTAGTCTCACGACTGGGCAAAGAGGGGTGCCTAATAACTTCCCCTTATTGTACTCTTGGCTCCGGTACCCGGAATCTCTATTTGTTTTTCCTAATTTTTATAAGCAAGGTGGCGACTCTGTTTTGATGATAACCGTTATCGTGTGGCGATGTTCCTAGCCATGGGAATGTCCACGATCTTGGTTTATGAAGTGGAAAACAAATAAACAAACGATGGTCAATCTGTGTGGCGATGCCCCGTTTGGAAGGCGTCTACATTTTGCGGCTAGAGCATCCTAGTCGCTCGAACATTTAATACAAAGATATAATGTAAACAACTTCTTCTTGGTTGCAAAATAGTCATATGCTGGTCGCAATACTTATTCATTCAACTCTTTTACGTGACAAAATACATTCTGGTCGTTAAATGAATTAGAGTTCGGTTGCTAGTGGGAACAACTTTCTCCTGGGGTATGCCCCTTGTAGGTTGTACATTTGGTTAACCCTTTTTTAATTTCAAGCTAATTTACCCAAAAAAAAGTTGCACGTATATTCACTGAGGGATTCAGCAATGCTAAGCACGAAAAAATTAGAAAGCAACTTGGCATAACGAGTAAGTCAGAGTTAATAGAGTTGGTGCTGAGGGTAAGTGTTAAAGATCATCACCAACTCTCTTGGGATTTTTTGGATCTCTCTAGAAACTTTTGGATACTTCCGAAAACATCTAGAGTACTTCTCTAGAGTGCTCTGGAAACTTCTAGAATGCTAGGATACAAGTTTTCAAGTTTTATTTATAGAAAATTAGAGGCTGGCCCCCTTTTTTAGATTTGGTTTCATCCCAACCTTATATATTGTACCCGAACCTAGAGATGCTTAGTTATGGTACATAATGGCTTCTTTACTCCAAATCGACATTTTTTTTGCTCTCTCTCTCTCTCACGAAAGCTCTTCCCTCCATCACAACCCACATCAGACACCGAACTCGAAAACCACCTCCACAAGCTCGACCTTCTCCTCTGATTCTTCTGCTTCAACCAGACCACTCCGCTCGGCTCCTCCCTCTCCTGGCCGCCTTCGCCATCGTCGGAATTGCTCTCCTGTTCCTCGTAACTGAATTCTCCTACTGCTCCGAGTGTGAGAAAGTACCAAATCACAGTGTTTGAGCTCGAAATCCTCGTCGCTCATGTCCTCTTCGTTGCGTTTTCTCTATTCTGCATGTCGCATCAACCTGAGGAAGAACAGCGGGGTGGATGCTGTTTGTTGATCACTAATACCGTGGTCACAGTCACATGGTCCAGTTTTGCAACTTGTACGTATATACAATAGATCCGTGTATGTTTATATTAAGTAGCCAAACATAGCTGCCACAGAAGAAGTTCCGAAAAGCACAGTGGTGACCATTGGAATTGCAAAGAGCAAGAAGTATGAGATATGCTCCGCAAATTGATGAATAACAGTTGCCCAAGTAAACAGAAAAATTACTTTCAACTGTCATTCTCGTCTGGATTTATTGAGATAAAAAGAAGAATTTGTTCGATAGATGAGATTCTTCTCTGTATGTGAACTATGTGAACCGTATATGTGAACAATGTATTTTTGTGTGTGTTGGGGATATGTGAACTATGTATTTTAATGTATGGTAAGGCTATGTGAACTGTGTATTTTCAGTTATGTGAACTATGTGTATTAAGACTATGTGAACTGTGTAGTTTAATGTGTGGTGACGCTATGTAAACTATGTGAATTGTGTATTTTTCCGTTCTCATAAACCAGTTCTCATAGACAATCCTCATAGACACAGTTCTTATAGAGACAATTCTCAAAGACAGTTCTCATAGAAATAGTTCTCATAGGCAAAAGTATTTTTGCCCAAATTAATATGAGTCAGGACTATTTTGAAAAGATTGGATAAAAATAATATGTATGGGACTATAATAAAATCAAAGCTAAAAAAGGGGTTGGGATCTAAAAACCTCTCTTTTTTTTTTATAGGACTACTTCTATAGTTAATGTTGCATGCTGCAGATTGTAAGTGTAAGATAAGCAAAAGACTTGACTAGCTCCAACAAGAAAAGTAAATCTTACATTCTGCATGCATGCAATAAATCATCAGTTATTCCTACCTCAAACCTCTTCCAAACCAAATAGACAAGTAGAACATAAAAGGAATTTTCTAAAGGTATTAGACGGAAACATTGCGGGGCTCGAGGATAATTAAGCAGAGGAGAAGATGAAACAGGTAGCTTAATTAATTATTCATGGCTGGCTGCAGATGATGTTTAGTTAGAGTTGTGAAGGGATCGGTCGAGTTTAAGTGCCTCTCTGGAGCATTTCTTGGTACCTCTTGAATGATTCGAGCTTCTGCAACTGCATACGCTTATGAAATTTCAATATGAACAGGTCAGCAACCTGATTGATCTCGTCTTCCAGCTTGAAATCCTCATGATTAACTCCTCCTCCGGTTTCCTTGTTATTCCGCACCAAATCGATCGCCGATCCATTAGGATCACCCAAGTCTAACTCATCCTCATCCTCATCCTCCCTCTTGAACAACGATTGTGTCAGTTCCGGGTACTTATTCCCTTGCCCTGAATCCACCTCGAAACGATTATTGGAATCGTTGTAGTAGTATGAGTAGTAGTCGCGATCATCACCACCACCACCCATTTGGGTGCTTTTTGCACTGGATGTTTCCGAGGCATTATAACGTATAATGGCATTGCTTAGTTTGCTTTGGTTGTCATCTTTGTCGCCTCTCTTTCTGTCCTGCTGCCCTAGGATTGCATGAATCTTTTCAGGGATCGAACCGAGGGAAAACTTTTTATTCTTCAACAGTGAGAGCACTACGAGTCGAGCTTTCAGGGCGTTTGTTTTGTCTCTAATGGCCATCGATTTAACTTTGGTCATAGAGCACAACACAGAGATTATGTGTTTCAAAAACATAGCTGCACTGGTGTTCTTCATTTTTTTCTTCTGATTAACTCTCACGTTTAAACCAAAGAAACCCGATATAGCTGGCAGGGGGAAAGGAACAATATAATGAAACTGAAATCTGGAACAGAATCGGAGACGGAGCTAGACATGGAGAACCCAAGAGCCTTTCGATGGGTTTTTATACAGAGGCACCAAATTGAAGTAGGGGTCTCAAATCTAAGTACGTAGCTAGTTTTTAAGTTCCAAGTGGATCATCATAGGTGAAATATATTTGTTTAGAAGGGGAAAAAGCAAAACCTCCTCACTAAGGAAACCTCCTGCTCTATCTTACCTGGGACTAATTTAGTGGTGCTGAGGCGCTTCCACGTGATGTCCCAACCCAGTTCACAACTACTCTCATACATGAGGCACACTACATTTAGTACTCTTGAACTCAATTTGAATACGAGGTTTTACAATGGAACTGACTCCTCTCATGTTGTACTCTCTCCAGTCACTGTCCAATTTCCACTTCCAGTCTCAAAACAATGATCGGAACCCATCGATCTGTGTCTGTTTTTTCAATACCAACGCGTGCCGATCAAGTATCAAATGATATCGGATCAACATGATCTTTGAAGTGGTTGATGTTCTCGACGAGATTTACAACATGAACGGTTCTAATCATTGTTGTAGATCCAATATGAGCCCAAAAAAGTAGAAACTAAACATTGACCGACGATAAAAACTTGAGAGGAGCGGGTTCCTTTTACAATAGTCATGCGACAACTGTAATTAATTAGAGCATAGGAGTATTTTTGCTGCTTCACAGAAACTTCGGGGCTTGTTTTCTCTAATCAAGTAATAATTGAAGCCTAAAGAAAAGTAGCACTAATTAGCTTGGAGTGCAAAAGGAGAGATTCTTGGTGACGGATGCTAATCATCTTTCCTTTCCAGCTACAAAGAGAAAGATCACCACCTACATATATTACATCAAACCACTATATCATTCATTACATCTTTTATGGGCTCATTCCGGGTTCCAAAAAAACAAAAGCGCAGTTGTGCAATTTCGTCACTACGAATCCAAAAATAGTATTTACCGATATTCGTTGAAGATGATTTTTATTAGGCCCCATAAAATATTATTTTAAAATTTATGAACATTTTTCTGAATTTTTATGAGACTCGGAATGGGTCCTATAAAAAATATAATAGATAATGTATTTGTTTGGTATAGTGTACCTAGACTTTTTATTTTTCCATATTTTAAGCGTTGTTCACTGTACTATTTGATACTACTCCATATAATAAGGGGTGATTTGTAAAGTAAACTGACGAAAGTAGCGGATATGGCAGGTTTGTCGGGGTTGTGAAATGATAGACACTGGGATGAGGCCTTAAAAATCCCACCCAAGACGCAACGGACATATAATGACTTGACGTTATTCTCGCTTTGGTCTTTCTCAATTAATTCATAAAAAAATGTAAAATGCTACGTACACTACTTGTTTTCACTACCTCCCAAAATGACGTCATTTTGGGAGGTCCCCTCAAAAAAAAAAAAAAAAAAAAAAAACGAAAAAAAAACGAAAATCCAAAATCCAAAATCAAAACACGGGCGCTCTCCCAATTCCCCAAATCAGTCGACCTACAGAACGAGAGAAGAAGAAGAAGAGGAGGAGGAGAAGAGGGACACCACAACCAACCCAACCCACCGCTGACCACCACGGGACCCTCCCTATCCACCTCTGGCGACCACCACTACCGGCAAGGAAAGGACCAGACTAATTCGAAATCTTGAGTTTTCATGACCACCACGACCATCACCACCAAGGTCTCTCTCTCACGATGCTTGCTCTCTATCTCACTCACGCTGTTCGCTCTCTATCTCTGTCACGCTATATTGGAAATTTTTTGAAAAAAAAATTAGGGTTCCAAAACAGATTAAGTAAATGATATGCCCAGGCCTCCAAAACCGATTAACTAACGTACAGTCAGTTTTTGTTTTAAAGTTTGCTACTTGGAATAAGCGAAGCAAGAGGATTGTATAGAATTTTTCGAATCGGATCATCTGGGCCTTATTTGTTCTCCATTTGGGACTTCTTTGTAGCTAAGTTGCATAGAATTTCTCTGCTTTTCAGCATTCAGTTTTATTTTGGGGCTGACAATGTGGCATGAAAACAATTAATTTTAATTAAATTTGCCATATAAAAAATTAATCAACCCATACTGTATATAGGAGTCCTATATACGGGCTTTGTATCTATTTTGCTAATTATGTGGTGCTTATTGAATTCTTTTGGAGGCTTTTTTGAGATGCATACATCTGTAAAGGAACTATTTTTTTGTAGTTGCTGGGTGTTCGAGTTAGTTTACGCGCTCATTGACTAATTATTTGTTTTCTTTGTTTCTGAACTACTAGATGATATCGTCGGAGTCTGTTCCGTTGACAATGCCTCCAAACAAAGAGTGTAGAGAACAAGAAGACGTGTGGAGTGGAGACAGTGAACACGAAGAAGAGGTATGGTGTGGTCCTTCAAGTGAAGACTGTGATGAGATAGAAACTATTGAGGATGGAAAGGAGGAAACATAAAATTGGGAAGATAAAGTTGAAGAACCGAAGGAGGGAATGACATTCAACACATCGGAGGACGCTTATCTGTATTACTTAAAATATGCAAAAGAAAAAGGGTTTGCTATTGCGAAAAGATCATCGAGAAAGGGAAGAGATGGAAATTTGAGGCATGTAGGGTTTGAATGTTGTCGTGCTGGAAAGGCAAGGGTGAGAACAAGCAACCCGGTTAAACCATGGCCACAAAAAAAAAAATGAGTGTCCAGCTCATGTTAATGTTGTGATACAACCGGATGGAAAGTGGAGGTTAAGCCATGTTGTTTTGGAGCACAATCATGAACAGAGCCCGGCAAAGGCAAGGTATTTCAAGTGCAACAGGGTATTAGATGAACATGTAAAAAGAAAACTTGGATTAAATGATCAAGCCGGGATCAGATTGTACAAGACTTATGACTCACTTCAGATTGAGGCTGGAGGTCTTGATAAGCTCCCATATCTTAAGAAAGATTGCCGAAATCATTTGGACAAAGTTCGATGTTTACGACTTGTGGAAGGAGATGCTGAAGCGATGCATCGTTATTTCATGAGAATGAAGGCCGACAATTCTGACTTCTTTTTTGCAATGGATTTGAATGAAAAGGGTCGACTAAGGAATGTATTTTGGGCTGATGTAAGGAGTAGGGCAGCTTGTAAGGAGTTTGGTGATGTTGTGACTTTTGACACAACGTACTTGGTAAACAAGTATAACATGCCTTTTGCTCCATTTGTAGACGTGAACCATCATGGTCAGTCGACATGAATACATAATGTTTTACAAAAGAGGCATGAGTTGAACATCATCATCATCGTCTACCCTAAGCTATATTACAAGCAAAATGAAAAAGAAAAATCCTAAGTATCGCTAGCATCTCTTCTTGGCTGGACGCTCCATCTCTTCAGGAAGCTCACCAATTGTATCACATATAGTTATTGGAAAAAAAGGAGCACCAATTGAAGTACTTTGAACAGCTGCATATTGGGTATTTCCATTCAACATAACTCTAAGCTCTGGACCAGCAAAAACATGCATATTGTCATGATACAATGTTTCATCTCCGCATATTGTCATGATAGCTCTCCATAACAAGTCATTCATGAGAGATCAAAGACAAACTCAAACAAAAAACAAAATTTGAAACTAGACGAAAGAAAAATATCAGTTCCTTTAAGTTATGATACAGTTGGTAAACTTTTGATTTCCGAGAATATCAGCTGTGTATCCAATAAGCACTGGTTTTCTGTAAATAAACATATCAAATTGGCAAGCTCAAAGAACTTTATGAGGAAAAGAGTCGTGAAAAATGGTAATGACAGTACATAAAAGAAATAAACTTGGACGCAAAATGGCAACATAAATTTTGTTTTGCGAATTGTTAACAGAATCATACTAATGCTACTACCTATTACTACTAGTAGTGTAATACCCATCGAGTATTCGGGAGTGGTATAATTATCCATGTTTATTGATTTGTGTTTTTACATGGGATAATGGGAAGATAGATAATTGGAGAAGAAATATGTAGCTGAAGATAAATGTGCAGGAAGGTTTAATTGGTATATTGTGTATTTAACTGGAAAACTAAAATGAGATTGAATGCCAAAAAAAAGAACAAAGTGATCTTTTGCATGCATAGTTTAAGTGTCAACTGGGTTAGAGTAAGTGCACGTGAAGGGAGTATTTGGTAGGTGTGTGTGCACATGAAGGGAGTATCTAATGAACTTGTGAGCATGTGTCTTGAAGATTAAATAATAACTAGACAAGCAAAAAACAGATTTGGCTAGTCATGGACATGTGGCCAATTTATAATTCTTGGAGAGATGACTCTGGAAGAGTTATAAGAAGAGAAGGTAGACAGAGAAAGGACTGGTTAAAAGGGCCGTGAGAATTTAGTGTACTCTCCTCACCTCAATTTTCCTTTTTGTCCGAGAACCATGGGAGAGTTTTGAAAACTCTTTTCCGAATTAGTTTTGTGGAACGAAGAGAGGGTTAAGAGGAAGTTTTCAAGGGAATTATACAAGGATGAGGTCTTGGTGTTTTTGATTGGGAATTTTACACAAATAAATGTTAAGGTGTTAATCACCATTTTTGGCTTTGGATTCTGTCTTAAGGATTAAAATTTGGCCTGAGGGTAACTGTGTTACATGGTGGTGCTTGAGGGTTCGGGCTGTTACAAGTAGTCTAGACTTTTCCACCCAAATATGCTACCTTCATCTTTTCTGTATCAGCAAAGCTTAGTTCAATAAATTAGTTAGCCCAGTAGAATGGGAACGAGTCAGCGCATTAAGTAGAACACATTGTAAAGAACGAATCATTTGACATGCCATAATATCCTGGTAATTTTGTCGTACAACAAGATTAAACTGTTTTTACCTTCCTTTACAAGTGAAAATGCAGCAGAAAGGTAATACGGCAAGAACCTTACTAACACTAGAAAGTTGGTTGAGGAATTTTATCAAACACATGTGCCTATGTTAAATTTCTTAGTTTACTGTACACGTTGGTGAGATTGTTCAAGAGAAAGTCTCTGGGTGGGAGACGGTTTTGAGTAAAAGGCAATGAAACTTCTTTGCTTGGATTTGGTTGTGGGTCAGAGTTTGAGTAACGAACAATATACCAATATCTATGAACAGTAGCAGTAGGCAGTGAATCCTAACTTTTTGTGCAAAAATCCCCAATATGTACAAATTGAAATTGCAACCCTAGTTCGATCGATACCAATGTTCTAGATCGAGAGAGAGACCTTCGTTGCCTTACGGCGACAACGGTGGTGGTCGAGTCCTTCGTTGCCGTTCTAGGTCGATACCAGTGATTGTGGTTCGAAGCTCGTCGGCACACGATGATCGTGGAGGCGTCTTCTTCGTCGGAGTCGTCTGCACAGGTGGTGGTTAACGGTGGGTTAGGTTGGGTTGGGTGTCGGCAGCCGTCGTCTTCTTCTGTAACGAAGAATAGGGAGGAAAACGGAGATAATTGGGTTTTTTTTGAGATTTTCGTTTTTTCGATGGGAACTCCAAAACGACGACGTTTTGGGAAGGTAGTGGATGAGGTAGTGAAAATAGGTAGTGTACGTAGACTTCCTCCGATATTTTTCCTGAAGAACTTCCTGGCTTATCACCTCAAAGAGAGATAGACTTCTCAATAGAACTCCAACCAAGGACAGCACCAATCTCCATGGCGCCATACCGAATGGCCCCTGCCAAGTTAAAGGAGCTCAAGACCCAATTGCAAGAGCTGTTGAGACAAAGGAACTTATCAGGTCGAGTACGTCACCATGTGGAGCACCTGCACTGTTCGCGAAAAGAAAGAAGGGACGTTTCGATTATGCATCGACTATAGGAAGTTAAACCAAGTCATAGTCAAGAACCGATATCCGTTGCCTAGGATCGATGACCTATTTGATCAATTAAGATGATCAACCTGTTTTTCTAAAATCGATCTCTGATCAGGCTATCATCAGTTAAGGATCCAAGATGAGGATATCGCCAAGACAGCCTGTCACACCAGATACGGACACTACGAGTTTATGGTGATGCCAATCAGGTGGACCAACGCTCCGGTAGTATTCATGTGTCACGTGAACAAGATTTTTCAACCCTAATGGATTTGCTTTACTATTTGTGAAGATGTTTTATTATTTGGCTCCATTTGGATCTAGAATATGGCAAGAAACTCGCGAAATGAAGACAATCTGGGGAACACTCGAGAGTGAAATGAATTAGCTTCGACCAGCCCTTTGCGTTTGTTTTTTTTCCACGAATTTGTGAAGAAAAATAGTGTGGGAAGGAAAAGACTTTCGGTACACACACCCAATATAACTCCTACATTTTAGAAGAAATTAAATAAACATCCTATCTAGGAAACTTATTTAGGCAATCATCCTAATGTGTTTGAATCTTTATGTTTCCATCCTTAAATTAGTTGGATGACCCATTTTGCCCCTTATTATTTATATCTATATCCGGATCCTACCAATTCCTTAAATATAGGTACGTGGATAATTACTATCCCCAAAATAAGGAATTTACTATTCTATTAATTATCATATTTATCCATTACCCATCAGATCACCATTAGTCGGCCACCCAACACAGCATAGTAAATCCCTTAATTAGGGAGATGGTTGAGAAATCGTCGTCTTCTTCATTCACCATCAGACCACCATACAACCAAACCTCACTCCCTAAATCAATACACCATCGTTGTCTTCATCCATCACCATCAGGTGACCACCCACCACAGTAGCACCACCACCGCTGTACCCCTCTCTCCGACAACCACTCCATCACACCTCCACCGCACTGCCGCACCTCACCTTCGCGACTAATTAGTCGGCAACCAACCAAACCACCAGTGGTGCGCTGTCATCAAACCATCAGCCCTCCCCTCAAGCATCGCAACCCTCCCCTTTCAAACCCACCCCCACCTCTGTGCATGGATCCCGAACCTTCTCTCCCTCCCTCAAGCATCGCAGCCCCGCTGACGTCAACATCCGCGCCTTGCTTGCTAACCTGGCAGATCCTTTCTTGGGTCGACAATTCGACGACAGAAGGCCCCGAATGCTTTACTGCGACTAGTGCCAAGTCGTCGGTGAGTTTGTCCACCGAGTCGTCATCGGTTCTTCTGCTTACATCAGTAGTACTAATTTAAGGGTCAAACACTGTGGGGTTAGCCATCTAGTTCTTCTCCATCGATCCATTTTTTTCTACGGTCCGCGGGTCGTCATTGAGAAATCTCGTACAGGTCTTAAATATGTATGGCTCTGTTTGAAAGTTCAAACGCATATGTATTTGGGCATACGTGTGATACAGGAAGGAGATCTACATCACATAATTTGTCTATTTTGATTTTTGCTACGCATATGTTTTTATTTTTTTATACTATGGGCTCAGTTCTATGTAGATCGTTTTGACCTTCTTTACGATGATTTTGGTTTTTAGTTTGGCGATATCCATTTAAATTCGTGCATCTATTCTGTCCAAACATGATTAAATGGTAATTTGCAAAAATCTGTCATGATTTTCATGAAATGTTTGTAGCTAAAATTTGATGTATTGTATATGGTTGATTTCATGATGGTTTTGCAGAAATATGTCATGATTTCCATTATGTAAATGTTGAATAAATTTCTGTCATGACTTTTTGTCATCCATTGTTCATCTACCTCGATTGAAACCTACACTTCTCAATCCTTGTCATGTTTTCTGATTTTTGTCATATTTTTTATTTGATCATATTTTGTTCATTTATCACGATCGAAACCTACACTTCTCAAAACTTGTCATATTTTTTGATTTTGTCATATTTTTAATTGATCTTGTTTTGTTCATCTACCTCGATCAGGTTCTGCCATATTTTGTGAATTGATCATATTTTGCCATTTTTTTCGGCTTACACATTCATTTTTGTAAGAGTCGTATTTTCTTTTTAGATTTTAAGGGAATGAAAATATGACAGAGAAGATTAGGAGAGAGAAAAAATTTCAAAAGATTAGGAAAGAGAAATGTTTGAAAGAGGAGAGAGAATTGAGATAATTAGAAAAGATAAAATAAAATAAAAAAGAGAAAGATTTGAAAAAAAAAAGAGAAAGAAAGGGTAGTTTAGGATTTAATTGAATTTGAGGATGGAAGGATAAGTATTTAAACACATTAGGATGAACACCTAAATAAGTAGGGTAGAAAGGATGTCTAATTAAGTTCCCCTACATTTTATGAACTTGTGTGGCTCTTTCATGAATTTCTTTGTGACTTATTTTCTATTTGGGTGTAGGATACACACTTTCATGGCTTACATTACAAATTTTTGTTGCCAAAGATATGAATTTTGTGGTTATTTACGCGATATGAACTTGTGGTAACAAAAGACGGCGCCGCGAGCTAAAAAAAAGGAGGCTAAAAGTTATGAAGTTTTTGTAGCGTTATTTACAAACTTTTGTGGTGTTATTTACTAATTTTTGTGGTGTAATTTATGAATTTTAGCAATCCAATATACAAAATATTTTGCGATTTTGTGGATTCAAATACAAAGTGCATACCTTTAATGGTTTCACCCAAAAATTGGGGGTGTTTAGCCTTGTCCATGTGAGAAATATGATCCTTCCCGAAACCTTCTGACAATTTTATTTTATTTTTTGAAAAAAAATATATGCAAGTTTAGTTATGGGGAATAAAGGTTACCACAGTTCAACAAAAGAAAAAAAAAAAAAAAAGAATAAAGGTTACCACAATACCACAGAAAAGGCTCCCCACATGCATATAGTGGACAGGAACTTACCAAAACAATCAGTTTCTTTCTGTTTTTTGATCAAAGCAGAAACATAGCATATATATAAATAAAAGGACACTATCGGTCCAAAGTACAAACAAAAACAAAAACAAAAAAACAAAATACAACAGAAAAAATCAAAAAAGCCGCAAGGAACCAAAACGTTGGAGCCGGACCCATTTATCACACTCGTGAGCGTAGGTGAAGTGGCCAAGTATGGGAAGAGTAACTCTTGAGATAGATCCGCCGCACTAGTTGAGAACATGCCCACTGCAGGATTCCAGGCCGAAGCCGTCGCCGCACGCTACAACCGTCGCCGCTGTTGAGCTGGTTCAAAAGACCCAGATCTAAAACCCTAGATCTGGACCCCTTGCATCTAAATATAATGGGGAGAGGGGAGAACTCCCTTCCAAAAGAAGGAATCTCACCCTACTCACAACCATAAAGGCCGGAGAAGAGGCAAGAGAAGAGGAGAGGCGAGAGAGAGCTGAGGCAAAAGGGGGACGGAGGGGTGAAGGAGAAGGAAGCGATCAGAGACCAAAGGGGGAAGGAGGAAGGGGGAAAGGAGGAGGGGGGGAGGAACCCACCTGCCCCAACTTTCTCTCTCTCGAACTAACTCTCTCTCGAACTTTCTCCAGTTACTCATATCTGTTGGATTAACTGCTGTAAAACAAGAAAGTATTACCTCGAATTCTGTTATTGAAAAACAGAATACCAAATTTGTAGAACAACGGCTGGGTTGAGTCGCGGACTAGGTCGCTCTCTTTAAGACGTTTCGCGGCTCTGCGCAGATTGTGCAAGCAGTTCGTAAATGCCCCGCCGTCCCTAGGATAAAATAGCCCAGAATTCACCACCTCTGCTCGGCCTTCTCTGCACAGAAGAAAACCGAAAACAAAACACAAATCTACCTATTGCTCGAACTCAACAGAAAAGGTTTTAGCGAGGAAGAGAGATGATTGTTTTTTTGTATAAAAAACCAATTCTGAACTCTGTATTTATAGGGCAGGCTAAGCTTGAATATTTGAATCAAATTGCTTTGATTTAGCACACATTTTTAATACACGTTTTCCTTAATCAGCAGAAATAAGATCAAATCATAATCCTTTGATTTAGCACACATTTTTAGTCGGCCCAAAATCAAACACGTTTTTCTTAATCAGCAGAGTTTTCCATTTCAAAAAAGATTTGATTGATTGAAAATTCTGTAGCAACAAAAAAACGTGTTTCAAAATTTTAGCAAAGACGTGGGCTTTATGAGTACGTGCGCGAGGCTCAAATCCCGAATTTGCACCCCCCTTGCTCGAATAACTCGTGACGCGCATCCGGTTAGCTGATTTCTAAATCAGTTTTCCAAATTGTAGCCCATTTTCCTGAATGCACGGGACCTCTCCTTGGGTCCTCTTTTACAAACTCACTTGTGTGCATAATCATTTAAAGTAGATAGAAGTTTTTTGAATAGGCAATGTGGGACTAGAGAAAACCACAATGTTTTACAAATACATCCAAAAGTTCCAACAATATCAGTTTCTTTCTGTGAAAACATTTCATCACTCTTGGCTCTATGTGAAATGAAGTATTCGGAGAAGAAAATGGAAGAAGCCACAAGCCTACAAAAACCATAAACGAGGATCGCGAGTAATATTTGGACTTGCATATCGTATTCCAGGACTTTCCGCCTCATTCGGACAGAACTTAAACTCTATAATGAAACTTTCGGAAAAGGTCTCAAATCCCCAAGAAAAAAGGAGAAAGGGAAAAAAAAAAGGTGGGGTGATTAATAATCGCAAGTTCGCAACCTGAATTAAACACTATTGACCCCTCTCTCTCTCTCTCTCTCTCTCTCTCTCTCTCTCATTAGAATCAATTTCATAGCACTGTTCTTGTTATGTAGGATCCCAACTTAAGGATACAATTTTTTTTTTTTTGATCCGCTAGGATACAATTCCTAACCATAGATTTCTCCGTATTGCCCAGAGAAAATTCATAAAGGGAATTCCCTCCAAATCCTTCCTAATTTAAGCCATCTCCTTATTTTTGCTCCTTCGAAGTATATGCAGTGGTTGGCACAAGCTTGAATTGAACTTCTTCAAAGTTACAGGGATAAACTAGTCATTATTCACTAGGCAGTAAAAATGTTAGTTTCCCGTAGGAAAGAAGTAGTACAGTACGTGATAGAAGAGCAAAAATATTATTTTAGTGAGATGACCCATCACGGTTAATAGAAGACTTCCTCCTCGACAAATTTCATATGTTTTACTTCAAGAATGGATCAAGGCACCTGATAGAAGAGCAAAAATCATTTTCTAAAAATTTCGCATGTCTAGAAATTAAACCCTGTCAGTTTTAGGATCAAGGCACCAGGTGGTTTGTTACATTGGTCGGCAGGGAGACCTTTACGGTGATCAAGTTGTCTCGAAGCAGTGCTATGTGTTGGCCGTCAGAAACTCCAACATCTGTCGCTTTTATTTGGAAAATGCTATGTTTTTCTTTGGGTTAAATATCTACTTGCCCCTCTAACTATTTAATTTTTAGTTACTTTCCCCTTCAACTATCAATTGAACCTACTTCCCCCTCCAACTATTAAACCGTTAGCCACTCCATCCAATTGCTCACTACCGTCAAATTCATGGACGGAAAAACAAAACACCTAACACCAAATGTGATTTTGGCGTCAAAAGAAGGGTAATTTGGACATTTCAGCTCAAACCCAACCTTACAACGTGATTTCACCAAAATCTAAACCCAAAACCCAACCAAACCCACACTACCCACGCCCAAGATCCGAAACAGTACCTCTCCACTTTTTTTGCTCGGCAACAGTACCTTCCCTTCCTTGCCATTGTTAGATGATCCTTCTCGAATCCCCCACCCCTCACCATCTCTCTTGTCCCCATCAACAAAGAGAAACCCACAGTCTCCACCAAATCAACTTGTATTCTCCTCTTTGGAAAAAAGAAAAACTTATATTTTCGAAACCCTTGAACTTTACAGGCTTCAAATGAAAGGCCTAATCTTTACATTCCAAAGCTTAGGTTTTCCCACAAAACTCACAGTTTATTATTGAAGTAACCAGTGCAAAGCCCATCCCATATTTCTCTCTATAGATCATCATACCCATGCAATCCTATAGAGAGAAGAACACGCACGCCAAAGAGAAACAGTTTTACCAAAAAAAAGAACCAGTTTTAGACTTCAACGGCACCGGGCGGCAAGAAGAAGGTTGTTCGGTCTTTGTCAATTTTCTTTGGATTTTCTGTCGTTTCTGTCTTTGGGTTTGTGACCAATTTGAGCAGTGTGTGGTCTTTTTGTTTTTTTGGTAAGTTGTCTTTTCCATTTTCTTCTGGAATTTGGATATGTGTTGCTATGGTGGAGAGGAGACGAAGAAAGTGAGCGAAAGAGAGGGTGAGGGTGAAATTGATTGAAATGGGGATTGTGAGAGGGGATATACATACATATACATATATTGGTAGGTTAAAGACATAAATAACCTCCAATTGACAGTTGAAGGACGAGGGGATTTGGTCTGGTAGGCTTTCCGTCCATGAATAGACGGAAGTGAGCAATTGGATGGAATGGCTAACGGTTTGGTAGTTGAAGGGGAAAGTAAGTTCAATTGGTAGTTGGAGGGGGAAGTAATTAAAAATGGAATAGTTGGAGGGGCAAGTAGATATTTAACCCTTTTTCACATAGGTTCAGAAGCCAAATTACAAGAGTGGAAGGATTTTACGGCACCCATCTCACCCGACGCAGAGGTCTATCTCTACTTAGTGCTTGTGGGATCTTAAAATCATTTTAACTCAGAACTTTTAAAATAAGTAGGGGAGGGGAAACAATAATGGGGCCATGGAAAACGTACCAGATCAAGGAAAAACAGTGAAGAAAGTAGGGAGGAGGGAGAAACGATCTCATACCTGAGTTTCCCTATGATTTGAAGCCTTGAAGCTAAAGATCTAGCCTTGAATGGATGAGAAGATGGAACGGCACGGAGAAGGGAGCTCTGACGATGGAGTTCTACAGAGAGAAAGGGCAAGTAACCTCCTCTCTCTTGTCTCAACCCAATTTATAGGGGGAGAGTGAAATTCAAAAACCCCACCTCTTAGAGAAAACCACCGAATCCTGAGCCAATGCGGCAATGAAAGGACGGTTACTGATCATGCATGATGCACGCGTCTACTAAGGCGTCCTTTCGCCTCCCTGACCTCAGCCCTAGGGGGATACGTGGCATACAATCTATGGGTCTCCATTATGGCAGCCAAGCTTGGCAGGTTGAAGGGTCACATCATTTGGAATTTGAAAAGATTCCACATCTGCACAGCATTAAGGGACGAAGCTCCGCTTTGCAACTCCATAGAGCCAACATGTTGTTGCTCGGGACACTGGGGATTCAGCCAGGCTCAGTGTCAACTCCTCCTATATGAAGTATCAACAGAAGTTGAGGGGCTATTGTAGTGGGTCGAATATAACGGCTCGGACCACGTGGACACTCGACACATGACTGAGCCCAACCCATAGGACCGAGGTGGTTCTCACAGACATTTGACGGAGCTTGGAGGCTCGGCTTTGGCACTCGACCTCGGTTATATTAAAGACGACGGCCGTTACCTCTGGAACATTATGGAAGGTGGCTCTTTATTGGGCGGATGAGTGTACGGCCACTCGGCTCGGCGGTGGGCTCCTTGACAGCTCACCCACGTGTTTGCAGCTATCTTATCCTAGATGACGCATATGACATTAGCCGAGGCGGTTTTGCCTAACAAAATAATTATGAGCACACATGGGGGTGCCAACACACACATGGGGCTATTGACTGCCTTATCTACTACGTCACATGTGACATCAGCTGACGCGTGCTGGGCACATGACCGAACTTGGAGAGCAAGGAAGGATGCTCTATAAAAGGGAAGCGAGGCCAACTCTAAGAGGTATGTGTCATCTCCTACCTCAAAACCCTAGCGCATTCCTTCTTGCTCTACACTTTTCTCATCCATAAGCGGAGGACAATTCCGGAGTCCTTCGGTGTGGCCGTGCTTTCTTGTACAGGCTAGGTAAAGACGCTAGGCTCTAACCATACCTAACCAAACGCTCGAGAGGTGACCTAACCGAAGATCAACAACCCCACAAAATTTAACACAGCTCAAACACTGTCCAACCACAAATATCAGCTTTCCCATGCAAGCATTTCAATAAATTGTTTGCATATTTTATCGCACGCAATGGGCAATTTCTTCAATCTCCTATCATTACAGCGGGCAACTACTGCAATAACCCTCACCCACCAAAAACCTAAAACGAAGAAACACCAGTGTGATCAGGAAGACAGGCATCTGGTTCAATGGTTTGAACATCAGACTTAACGTTACAAAGAAGAAAATTGTTCTTAAATTCTGTAAACAAGGAGCATTGGTTTTCTACGCATCTTTGACAATAATAGGGTGATGTTTGCCATTTTATTACAAACATCAACTCCACAAAGGGATGCGGCTAAGTTCTAACTTAGCTCTAGCAAAGAAATACAATCTAGAAAGCTACCGACAAAGGAGCAATGGATATACCCGCCTTCTTTGGAGGGTGGGACAGCATACAAGTTGTAGCAGATCAGTGATTTGTTATTTAACAGCATAGGTGAATTAATCATGTACCAATTTCACACGTAAATATCAACTAGAAAAAAGGTTCTTTCAAACAAAAGCTGATGTCACTGGATTCCAACACCAGGAAAAATCACACAAAGTCCACAACTTAATGTAGCAACACTAGATAGGCAACCAAGTTCGTCCAAATCTTCCCAATTTGTTTTTCTTATGAAATAAGAAAATGAAATCAGCATATTCGAAGGGCATTTCGGATTCCTCAACGAGTTTTGGTCTTCCTCTTTTCTTGGATCGGGAACGCTGCACATATCTTCCTCCAGCACCTTATAACTATCAGCGTTGGTATTACAACCCACCAGCCGTTTGCAAAGATGTAATAGGCATAATAGTAATCCATGCTTGCAGCAAAGTTATCTCCATCAAGAAGAGAAGTAATGAAATACACAGCAGTTCCATAAAGCTGCCCCAGAGAAACGACGACTTGAAGAATGTAGCTGTATGGCTGTTTTGTGGCAATAGCATATCTGCAAGGAGTGAACAATCTGGTCAAGTAAGATTATACATTGGAGAATCAGAGTGACCAAGAGCTAAACGAAGTTCATTCTCATGGCATGATTGTAGAACTGTACTAACTTCATAAGAACTGTACTAAATTTATAACTCACACTGCCAGAAGTGAAGCTGGACCCTCTAGAACAGCAGTTATTCCTTCAATTGCAACAACTCCAGATTCCCTTGCCGCATATCTTGAATCACCTTTGCTATATTCTTTCCCTACCAATTTTAATTTGAAACAGAAACGCTATCAACTTTCCTTAATGTTCTAATTGAAGTCCTCCCAATTACAATAAAGAGTGACTGCGTAAACCAAAAGTTCAGGTAAAACAGTGAGAACTTACAAACTTCTGCAAGGTAGTTGGGAGTCTTTTCCTTGTAAAATTCCGGAGAGAAAACAAAATAACCCTCAAGGACCATGTGGGTCAGGCCGGTGAAAAGCCACCAGCACATCAGCAATCTATCAATCTTTTGCAATTTTGGCAACCGGCCTTGTTAAGAAAAAAGTATTAACTTCATTCTACGAAGTCCAATAAGTTTCTTAGTTGCTAGCAGACAAATTAGATTTCAAATAAAAATAACTAAACACAACGAAATCAAAAAAATATCAAGAATATCATACATCATACTGAAGAAAAGATGAGCATCGAGAGAAACAATAAAAAAAATTACTCCCTCCATCCCAATTTAAATGTCCCCTACGAATTCCTGTGCATTTTCAAACCCAAAAAAATATATTTCAACATATTATTTTTTTATTTTCTTACACCAAATTAAAGTGCTCATTATTTTCTTGAAAATAAAAAATAATAATATATAGAAATATATATATTTTTTGGGTTTGAAAATGCACGGAAATCCCCTAATGAGCACTTTAATTTGGTGTAAGTAAATAAATAATACGTAGAAATATATATATTTTTGGGTTTGAAAATGCACAAAAATTCGTAGGGAACATTTAAATTGAGACGGAGGGAGACCATATTAAGGGGGAATGCTAAGGTATCCCCCCTCTTGTCTGGGGGATACCGTATCAGCCCTTGATTTCACTGAAAGAAGGCATTACATTAACCATAAGAATGCGTAATAAAAACAATGAATGGCGTACCAAAACCACAAACTAGTGTAACAAAATAATGCTATAAAATGGAAAAACATTCACCAAAAGAAGACAATATTTTCACCATATCATGCGTAACATTTCCCAAAATGGCACGACATTTTCTAAATCACATTTTTATGGTGTCCCCCATCATAACATTCACCACAAAAATGGTATAGCATCCGCCATGAAAAGGCATAACATGTTATGTTTGGGTCACACCATGAGAGGGGGATACCATGGATTTTCCCCCTATTAAGAGAGAAATTATCATCACTTGTCAAAAGTTCCAAGAAAGAGTGACAATCCACCATATGGGAGAAGGACAATATGTCTTTCTCAATTACCAAAGCAACCTGCAACCTGAAGCTTCTGATACATGATAGCATGGATCATGGGCAAGGGCAAGTTGCTTGCTAATTTTATGGCCGTCCATACAAGTAGTACAAGGGTCACTGCCTTGTGGAAAAGCAAGAAACTGTCACCTCCGAACTGGTAACCATAGGGGTCAAAAGGATATCCACAATGCCAGCAACTGCAGCTCATTCTGCATGTGCAGGAAGTTCACAAGGCTCGCCAGCTATCTTATCATCCCAGGTTTAGTGCCTTACGTCTCAATAAAAAACGTAGAATTGCTTAAGGTCGAAGTTCTATTTATAAAGAAAATACCAAAAAACAGCTTCCAGTCTAATATTACATAGAGACACGTCTTTAGTGGGATTTGATATTCCATTGGTCTTCAAATTTTGAAGAAACCAAAATAGCAAGTTCTAGACAAGATCCTCTCATTAGAATCTCGTAGAAATTCCTTTTCACATATTCCTAAATCTCCAATTTAAGCAACCACAAAAATAAGAATATAAACTTAAAAAGAAAGATTTCACCGATGTAAACACAGCAAAAACTTGACAGTTGACATAAACTGCAATAAATTTTTTGAGAATGCACAGATGGTTAAACAGTTGGGAAAACTACCCCACAAACAAAAACTTGGTGTTCCAAATGAGCGAAAATGAACTCTTATACCCTGAAAATTGATCAGCTTGTGTCCGAAGTCCGAACAATATGCTTATAACATTGTGTCTTACGTGGTGGCCTCAACAGACAGACTTAACTTTCATCTTAAGCTCCTAAAACCTGAGAGAGAAAAACTAAGCAGCTTGATAACGGCATTGACCTAATACAAGAGAAAACCAAGCCAAAAAACAAACGCGAAGAAGCCAATAGAAGAATTTAAGCTAAATATTATAAGGACATTTGCAATTCATGGCATATGGTTGATTTCCACGACACTTCTTACATTTTAATTTCACGTCCTATGATCCAGCTGTTCAGATCATAAAGTTAAGGCCACTACACACTTAAAAAAGTACATGGCTACACATCTGCTTGCTCACACACAAAAATGCTTTATTAGAGGATTTTGTTTTCAATTTACGAAGTGCTCAAAAGGTTTTAATTTCAAGAGGATTATAGGAAGTCCATGGGTGCTAGACAACCTTCATGCGAAAACCAAACCAGGCCAAGATAAGGGTTGTGCCCGGAAACCTCAAGATGGATTATAACAAAAAATGACGTTCTAGTAATTGTTTTGGTGCAATCGCCTAGTTGTGTTCGTGTTGGATTGAGCGTGGCTAGTGAAGATGGTAAAGTGTTTGAAGACTGTCAAAGAGTTGGTTGAAAATCCCATAAATAATGCTCGCGGGTAGGATCTTCCCTTCTCGATCTCGTGAGTGCTTTATCCTTGCGAGTGGGTTTGTGCGTCCTCCATGGTTTTTGATCTTATAAGTACTTGACCATTTACCGGTGGATTCCTGCATCCTCCATGCTATTTCCCACGTTTGGAATATGCTTGCTAACAACAGGCCCTTTGAATCGTGAGGCCCTTTGAATCGTGAGAAAGTGAGATATAAGAAAGGGTTGTGCAAAGTGATGGGATTTGCTGAGAAACAAAATGGACCAATAAAGATGGTTCTCACACACCAAAGTCATTGTTTGTCATCTTTTCTCACAATTTCACAAAGGATTCCTTTTTTTTTTTTTTTCCTTTTCTCACCCTTTATCACCATTCACAGCATCCAAAGTGGGGCTGTAAGATCTTTCAAATATTCGGTTTAGGCAGCACTCAATACTTGACTTGCTTTTGTAAGGTGATAATTTAACAGAAAATCAGTACGGATTTTAGCAGACTAAAATATAACAAGACCACAAAACATGCTTTAAGTCACTCGCTAGTAGTAGAGGTAGACGAGAAGCAAATTGTAAATCCTAAATTACTGATTTGTAGTATCAATTCTAGGAAAATCAGAATATTGAAAAGGTACCGGAGAGGAACCAGACGAGGGAGACGACAAGGAGGGAAGCGAGGACAAAAACGCCGAGAATGGTTGACTGTGGAAGGAAACCTGGTACGAAACCTGGTAGATCCAAATCCACAGGAACGTATGGATGAGGATGCGTCTGATTCAACCCCTCCATTTTCCTTGCCCTAAAACCACCAGGAATATCTAGAGAAGACGACCACTTTCGGACGAGTTTCAGACCAAAAAGCGAAAAGCAAGTCTCGTTCCTTCCTTCCTTCACGTTTGGTACTTTAAATGCACATATATATTACTGGTACACAATCCGGATCCCCTGAGGGATCCCGGATTTTGGTGTGGTGCAGGATTCTATTGTGAGCCGTTGGATTTAAATCCAACGGCCTGGATTAGAGAAGCCCTTAAATCTCCAAAGAAATTACACTTTCCCCCTCACACTCACACTTTCCCCCTTCTCCTTTCATTTCATGGACAGACCAAAGAGAGAGAGAGAAGAGAGAGAGAGAAAGGCGACGCGAGCGAACCAGAGAAGACGAACGAAGAGGAGAAGATCGAAGACGAATGAAGATCCACCCGAAGACGAACGAAGATCCACCGAGGTTTCTCTGTCATCTTTTTCTCTCGGAAAAAAAAAAAAAAATTCTGGGTCGGAAGAAATTTTTTCTCAGAAATTAGGGTTTTTTTTTAAGGACAAACGACGAAGAACGAAGAGGCGAAGAAGAACGAAGAAGATCGACTGGAGAATGAGGTATCTCTGTCATATTTTTCTCTCTCCCTATATGCCGGTTTTGGACACCCAGAAATCATTTAACAAGCCTAGAACTGACGATGCTGAGTAGCTTATTACCGTGTCAATACTTCCTTAGGGTTTCTTCATGTGCATATAGCTAATCGTGTCTGTAGTTGTACAGATCTTTATGTAGTGTATGATGCTTTAACCATCTAACTGCACCTTGGGAGATTCAGGGTATAAAGTTGGGAAGTCTGAAGTATTTAGTTAGCGGGGTATACGGCATTGCCTTCTAGATTTCATGAGTAAATCCGTGGTTGGAATGGTAGCTTCACATCTTTTGCTCTGGACCTTATGCATCCTAAAAAAATAAAAATTTGGTTCGGAAGAAATTTCTCAAAAATTAGGGTTTTTTTTTTTAGGACGAACGACGAAGAACGAAGAGGAGAAGAAGAACGAAGAAGCTCGATTGGAGAACGTGATTGAACCAAATAAGGTATCTCTCTCTCCTCACCGTTTGACTGATTTGAACTCCTTTTTGTTAGGGTTTCGATTTCGATTCTGGAATGGTGTTAGGGTTAGGTTTTTATCTATCCACTGGCGACCGGTGACCATCGCAACCTAATCCCGGAGCTCCCCCACCTCCGTCGACCGGCACCACCACCGATTTTAGAGTACTTACCCTAAATTGGAGTTGTTAACCCCAGAATAGTGGTTTAATGTGTTGGTAATCTTTGAAAATTGATACCATTTTGTCGGCCTATATGAATGGTTTGCAAGAACTTGTACATTTAGTTTAAACTATAGTTCGGGTTTCTACTAACCGTGAAACTTCTAATAGGAAAGTACTTGAAAATGTTTTCATCGGTTATGATGTACATCTATTCTGGTGCGGACCGATTGAAGAATTCTGCTCATGGTAGTAATCTGTTTGCTCCTCAATGGCCATTCATAGAGTGAAATGGCAGAATAGGGTTGCCCGAGTACTTGGGAGAAGGATATTTTTGAGTTGATACCCCCAAGTTTAAACTGTACATTTTGAGACTCATGATCCTTTTTGACCCATCTGATTGCTCTTGCTGTCCCAACTTGAAATATCCATGTTTCAAACTACCTATTCTTTTTCATGAGAATTGGAGATATGTGATATTACTTTGAAGTTGGCTAGTGATAAAAGTTGGTCATTACTGTGGTATGTTTTAAAAAGTCATGGGCTTATGGACGTACAATAAGAAGAGCCTTATGGTGATATTAGATTGAAATTGACCCCTAAACTTTTCAAGCATTTGGAGTGATGTTACATAACTTACATGTACTTGGCAGGTCTTCATGCAAATAGGTAAGATGCTAATTAAGCAGAAATTGTGTATCAATGCTTGTTTTTCTCTGTATTCTCATGCACTGCTAGCAAGCTCCATTGGTGCCCTTTGGTTAAAATTCTCTTATTTTCTATGTCATATTCTACCCAGTTCTCACACATAGTTAGCATGTACAGAAATTGGTGTATCAATCCAAGTTGTTTTAACTGTGAAGACTTAGCATTAACCATAAAACTAATGCTTCACTTTAGGTGTATATATTTGTAGCAACTGTAAGTGCCTTCAAAGAATATGAATTGTAATTCAGATTTATACCAATGCTGATTGTGATTTTGACTTGTGAACTCCGGTTGGTTTTGTACAGTAGCAGCTACACAATTTGTCGTAATCTTATGAAGGTTTAAGTCCTTGCTTCTTCTCTCTGGCAGTTGATTAAGTACGTCAAGTTTATTTAATGGACCACCGTGAAGTGTTTTCTTTCATTGGGGCACTTATTTTCATTCACTTCCTATTAAGTTTAATCCACCAAGCGTCTAACTTCCTTCTTTTTGGTCTTGCAGTGCATCGATCCATGGCTCGAAAGAAGAACGTCTTGCCTGGTGTGCAAGTTCAAAGAAACTTGGACCCAATTTCCCCAAATATAGATGCTTGGAGCCCACAAAGCTGCAGTGACCGAGATGATTCATGAGTTTAAATAGAGAGATATCGGCACAGAGATGACTCCACTTGGCAGTTCAACAACTTTGAGATGCCACATGCCGTTGAAAGAAATTGAAGTTATTCAAGTGAATCAAAGGCCAAAAAAATGATCAATTGTTGTAATTTGGAATATGAAGTTGTAATTGTTGGAATATCAAGCTGTAGTTTTGCGAAACCTAACTTCTATTGTAACCTATTTGTGTGACTGTTGTTTTATGGTTTTTGTTGGGAATGGTTAATTAACTTAATTTGGCAATGGATTGTATCCGTGTCGTGTTGTCCTAATGAATTTTTGGCAAGAAATAGCTACTTGTGGTTATGCTTTCATTAATGTCCATCAGCTGTTATAGTTACAGAGGAGGCATTTTCCACATGGTTTAACCAAGTAACAAAATACGTATCATGGTTCTTTCTCTTTTCTTAAGCCATGCATCAATATCATGGTTTCTCTTTTTAGGGAACTGTAAGGTGATGCTAGCATTAGTAATGAATGGGAGAACAGATGCCCCTTTTCAATTCCTGTTAATGTTCCATTGGTGTTTGTGAATCCAGATTTTACACTTCACACACTGCAATGTTATGTGTCTATAGCATTTTTGCTATCCAAGTTGGCAAAAAAATACCAATGGAAGAAACTGTCCATAAATAAGTAAGCCAAAGTAGAACTTGACTTAGTTGAAACTGCGTTCGTATAGTGTCGTGTCCGTAATCGCTTTCACGGATTAGTCTTTGAAAAAATTTGACATAGTTCCGTTGCTTTATGGCCTAACCCGACGTCTCGCGTCAAAAACTTACAATAACGACAATTAGATAAAATTGAAAACGACATTTTATATAAACAAACACAATCCAATAAATTTAAAACCCACGCCGGGCCATTCTCATCACAATTATCAATTACATACAAAGTTAGGTTTCTCAAAACTAAAACTTGATACTACAACTAATTCCAACAAATTACAACTTGATATTCCAAATTACAACGGATTCCTCATTTTTCTTGGCCTTTGATTCATCCGAATAGCTTCAATCTCTTTCACTGCCTTTTCGAGTCCCCAATGCTGCACGAGAAAGACTGGCTTTGAAAGTCTAATTGGAAGCAAACTAAATGGGCAGAGCATCACTCTCTTTGAGCCTCAAAACCACCCCAAAACTCAGTAGTTGGAATAGGGACTGAAACTTCACTGCACTTGTACTGCCTTGGTGCCCTCTAAACATAACAACCGCTCCTGCCAAAAAACCAAATACTAGGAGTTGGAGGGCAATAGGGGATACTTTTGGTTCTGCATATGTTGTGTCATGTGTTTACATTAAATGTCATGGGAAACACTGTTAGCTATTACTAATGAAGTTTGTTATATCCTTCAATGACTAAGACAACAAACAACGATTAAATAGGTCCCCAAACAAATACTCAACACCAGCTCCAAGCACCTCCTACAAAACGAATAAGAACTGGTATCAATGGTGAATGATGTATGAGCTTGATGACCCAAAAAATAATGTATGAGCTATAGTACATGCAAGAAATAGCGTTGTCCACCTTAATCTTACAGTCATTAGCAATAGAAAATCTTCCGCAATTTGACTCCAGCACTGCTTGCAACTACATGATTATCACGGAAAATACTTTTAAGTTTCATAAAAGTAGGCATCAGATTGTAAGCTAACATTTAGTGCTTGTTTGATATGAAAATGAGCATTTGACTTTGAGCAAAAGTGAACGACCAATTCATCAGGTTATGTGTTATCTTCACTAAGTCACTGATATTTCCTCTTCGTTCCTATTAAAAATACCTTTCAGTTCACTGGTATATAACAAATACCAAATTCATGAACTATAGCTCTGTACCAAGCAATATATACGGGAAGAAATTAGAGAAACGAGCAAGAGCAAGTGTTCGAGAATGGGTCGCCAATATCAAAGTCGCAATTCACGACACGTAAGTGAAGTATTCGTTAAGACATACTACCCAGTCAAATTCCCCATCCAATCTTTTACCTATCAGAACCCTTATAACCAGTACAGTTGCCAATCTTTCTGATCCCCATGCAATGAAGTCTGGTCTCTAATGAAAAATTAACAACACAATATCCGATGTAAACATGTGAGTATGAACTACATGCCTCCATCAAACAATCATGGGGCCCGGAAGTCCAAATCTTACTCAGAAACTTTATTGAAGAAGGATGCTTGTCATTTAATCAGAAGCTGAATTCCAGAATCGAAATCGAAACCTAACAAAAAGGGGTGCAAATCAGTCAAACGGTGAGGAGGGAGAGATACCTTATTTGGTTCAATCACGTTCTCCAGTCGAGCTTCTTCGTTCTTCTTCCCCTCTTCGTTCTTCGTCGTTTGTCCTTAAAAAAAAAAACCCTAATTTTTGAGAAATTTCTTCCGAACCAGATTTTTATTTTTTTGAACGAGAGAGCAAAAATATGACAGAGATACCTCGTTCTCCAGTCGATCTTCTTGGTTCTTCTTCTCCTCTTCGTTCTTCGTCCTTCGTCCTACAAAAAAACTCCTAATTTCTGAGAAAAAAGTTCTTCCGATCCAGAATTTTTTTTTTTCCGAGAGAAAAAGATGACAGAGAAACCTTGGTGGATCTTCGTTCGTCTTCGGGTGGATCTTCGTTCGTCTTCTATCTTCTCCTCTTCGTTCGATCTTCTCCTCTTCGTTCGTCTTCTCTGGTTCGCTCGCGTCACCTCCCTCTCTCTCTCTTCTCTCTCTCTCTTTGGTCTGTCCGTGAAATGAAAGGAGAAGGGGGAAAGTGTGAGTGTGAGGGGAAAAGTGTAATTTCTTTGGAGATTTAAGGGCTTCTCTAATCCAGGTCGTTGGATTTAAATCCAACGGCTCACAATAGAATCCCACACCACACCAAAATCGGGGATCCCTCGGGGGATCCGGATTGTACTACATTACTAATATGGAAAGTCTACAATACATGCCCCTTAAAAAAGTGTACCATATGTACCTATTTTAAGGTTCATTCATAACATTTTAGTAGTTTCGTAACTTTTGTTTTAGAATTCATAACTTTTTAGCAGTATGATTCGTAACATCTTCATTATGATTTATAACATTTTTGTGTATCTCGTAACCTTTATACGATTCGTAACTTTTTAGTAATACGATTTGTAACATTTTCTCTACAATTCATAACATTTTGGGGGTGCATATGATACACATCCAAATAAGGGATGTGAATCGTAGTCTTTCCCTAAGGACGGGTATTTTTAAGAATATTTTTTCTTAACGGTTTAGATTTATTTCTGCCACATATTTTATCTATCCATACAAACACAACCAACGGTTCAAATTTCTCTCCACCTCTATTTCTACAAAATGACATTTTGGTAAATACCTTACATTGTTTGGACAAAAATAGAATGGTATTGATCGTTCAAAATTTGAAACTGTTATCTCCCTCTCCCAATATACTCTTCCCCCCCCCCCCCCCCCCCCCCCCTCTCTCGGACTCTGACCCAACGTCCTTATCCGATCCCGACGTGGACAGCCAGGACTTGCCGCCGCAACAGAGTCGTATTCACTGTAGCCGTCAGTGCCGCGATTCCAAGGATAGTGACGATGGTTTCTTTTCTGTTAGTAGGATTCAATCGTCTCAAAAGATGGTACCGTTAGTAGGATTCAATTGCTTCTTCTTTTTTTCCCTACTTAGGGTTTTTTATTTTTCCGAGTGTGTTGAAGTTTGGTTCTTTTTTAGGCACTTAAAGTTGCGAAGAAAGTGAAGGTGGCGTCGGGTTATTCAAGCAAATCTCAATGAAAAGTAAGTATTTTTACTTCGATAAATAGGCCATTTAATAGTTGATTTTGTGTACAAATGTGAATCTGTGTACAAGTAGGTCTATAAAGTATCTGCCTCACCTCTCGGTAGAGATTTGCTCCACCACCACTAAAATGAGGTAAAAAATCTTTCTTTTTTGTTCCAGCTGATTTTGATTTATATTTCTTCTTCAGAAACTAAATATCGAAATTGTGCACTGCCTTGTCTGTGACTTTATTCCTTAAGTTGAAAATTTGTATTTGGAAATAGGCCATTTAATAGTTGATTTTGTGTACAAATATGAATCTGTGTACAAGTAGGTCTATAAATGTATTTGGAAATAGGTCTCTCTCTTTTATCTGAAATCTGAAAATAGGTCTATAAATGTAAATCTGTGTACAAATAGTTTGTTTTCCAGTTAATTTCGGAATCTACAACTATTAGGCTATGATTGTAGTTTGATACACTTACGTTTAATTTTGATTAGTTAGTTAGAGCATCCGCAATGTAATAATCAAAAGTGAATAATCAAAACTTGTCACATCAGCTTTTGATTATTCATTTAGAGAGTTGCTAAAGTTAGTAATGTGAAGTCCCACATTATTACTTTTGATTATTCAAATATTTAAATTTGATTATTAGTTAGGAGGTTGCTAACTTTGATTATTACAATGTGAACACTTTTTTAAACACACATTATTAACTTTAACAATCTTTTCATTTTGATTATTGCATTGTGGATGCTCTTACTGGTGCATTCTCCATTGAGTTTGACTATTAGTTGTGGGCACACGCCCCGAAAATCGCCCGATTTTTGGTTTGCAAAGATTAATTTGTTTGGGGGCGTCCCTTTTAGAAAATAGAGCGGCGAAATGCTTCGATTCAGAGTCGCCACTCGGGTTTTAGCGGTGGGGCACCCAAGGAACCGAACTCGAGAACGTTTGCTACGTTTTGCTTTGATTTGAGAAAGGTTTGATTTGATTTAAAGAGGCGTAGACTGGTCCGTCGTCACCTTCGACATCTGAGGTTCGGGAGCCAGGTTACGAGAGGGGAAGGGTTTTATGGCACCCCTCTCGCCCAATCCGGAGATCGGTCTCTACTCGGGCATTTTATTAAAATATTTACATTTTTCTCTCATTTGATCATTTTTGGCCAGTTAGGGTGGGGGAACAGTTAATAGGGATTAAAACTGTAACAAGTTGCAGCTTATGTGACAAAAATGTTTATGGACGTTGGTTTGCTTGCTTGAATTGAATTAAATGTAAAAAAAAACATAGATTGAGGACAAGCACTGCAAGAAGGTCAACGGGATGATGTACGCTGCTCGTCAGGTGCGTGAACAGGCGACATGTTGGCACGCAGCGGCCAAACCACTGCACGCCAACACACCCTGCGCACGCCACCTAAAAGATGGCGTACACTACCCTTCTGATTTCCCACAGCTCCTACTCTCAATCCTCTGGGCTCTAGAATGGACCAGTGCACACCCAGGACAAACCATGCAGTTGATGATGTAGATTAGGTACATGTACAGGCATAAGGAATGGCTAATAGCCAGGAAAGCAATAAAGCAATCCGCATAAACAGAGTGGGGAGGAACAAGAGGCCAGGATTGAACTATGATGTAAGGGCCAGGCACTGGTCTGTGACGAGCGTGCCGTACGCCACCTCGTGGGGACCGTACGCCAGGCTTGTGTGTTAACCAGTGTTTGGCTCTTCATCATCTGGGCTCTGGAACATGACCAGAAATATCCCAGGGGCCTTGAAAACAAGAAATGGTACAAACATTGAAAGCTACATTTGTACAGTTCTAAAATACAGAAAACGATAAACTGGTTATTAGCATGCTGGAAGGTGATGATAGAAAATAGATAACAGAGAATGGGCATTCCATGATCCCCACGCCAACAATGCACATACAACCAGAGATGGCGTACGGCTTGAGTATGTTGGCGTGCGCCATGTATTATCCTCCTCGACTGTTTTATTTTACCAGGAAGGGACCTGGACTGGCATCAGTTACCAGCCAGAACCCTCCTGGTTCCCCTCAGGAATCGAAAACAGAAAGCAACACAAAGGTGGTATACCTTTGGTTGCAAGAGATAGAAGGATGGATTGAGCTTTAAATGTTGAAGATGGAGGGTGCGTAGTGACTGGACAGTGGTGAGGGGTGTGTACTGAGCTTCTCTATCTCTCTTTCCTTCAATGGGAGAGCAAAGAACAAGAGAGAAGAGAGGGATGGACTTGGCTTCTTAATATTGGTTAACCCTTGCAAATGAATGCAAGGGCTTGCATTTATAGAGGAGAGAGGCTGAGTCCAGGGGTGAGCAGCTGGGGTTAGGGGTATGGTTAGGTTAGAGGGAGGAGTCCCATGCATTAAATGCATGGGACTAGTTGATGGGTAGTGTAGGAGAGAGAGGGGAACGTTCCCTGCAAAATGCAATGATCAGGGGACTCTGCGCCGTACTGAGGCGGTTGCAAAGTTTCGAGCACGTGACAGAAAAGCAGTGATTTGACCGGCCTTGACCATGCGTACGCCAGCTACGGACCGGCGTGCGCCAGGTCAAACTGAGTCAACGGTCGATGTCCGACACGTGGCAATTTCCTGGCGCACGCCAAGCAGAAGTTGGCGTAAGCAGGGTTGATTTTGCTGAGGCTTATTTGGCTCTGGGCTTGAAAGGGTTTTGAAATGGATGTGGAGGTGGGTTTGAAGGGAGAGAGTTCAACGCTCAAAGCTCAAATCCTTCCGTCGACCTTGAATTGTTCTCAATCGTTCATCATCATCGGGTCAGTAAAAAGACTAATCTGGACAGTCCAGAATGGGGTGTCTACAGAAGCCCCCCTTTGACGGCACTTGGAGCGCCATTTGGTTGAGTGGAGACAAGTAACGTCAAAGGTTGTCTAGACACCCTACTCCTGACTATCCTGAGCAAGATAAAGAAGACATGAATCTTTAAAGAACCTGGTCGGTTAGGCTCAGCCAAGTAGATCATTTGAGAAAGATTGCTGTCTGCGGAGGATATGATAGATGGACGGGCCGCTGCTTGATTGCACAGGAAGGGCGGCAAGAGCTACCAGGGAAGGCAAACTCGGCTGGGGATAATTGTCCATGCTTTGGTTGGGGAAAGGAGACGAACAGGACGGGTGGACCGTCGCCGATTTGGAATTGGACGGATAGATCGTCGTTGATTTGAAATTGGACAGATGGACCGTTGTTGATTTGAAATTGGACGGGTGGACCGTCGTTGATTTGAAATTGGACGGATAGATCGTCGTTGATTTGAAATTGGACGGATAGACCGTCGTTGATTTGAAATTGGATGGATAGACCGTCGTTGATTTGAAATTGGACGGATAGACCGTCGTTGATTTGAAATTGGACGGGTGGACCGTCGTTGATTTGAAATTGGACGGATAGACCGTCGTTGATTTGAAATTGGACGGATAGACCGTCGTTGATTTGAAATTGGACGGGTGGACCGTCGTTGATTTGAAATTGGACGGATAGATCGTCGTTGATTTGAAATTGGACGGATGGATCGTCGTTGATTTGAAATTGGACGGGTGGACCGTCGTTGATTTGAAATTGGACGGATAGATCATCGTTGATTTGAAATTGGACGGAACTCTGCTTGGGGTAAGCCCACCAGGGGTACAAATAAGCATTGGACCATTCGGGTCCCCATTTGAGGAGGACAATTTGATCCATGTGGCATTTGGGCCCACGGCCCAAAATAAGATGGCGTACGGTGAGAATACCCTGGCGTACGCCAGGAATCTTTCTTGGCCCGGTCCAGATCCAGGCCCAGACCCGGCCCAGCACGGTCCCATGTCGTATAAACTTCTGCAGAATGTTTGAAACCGTCATTCTCGTCGGTTTTGAACTCCAAACCTCCCCCAAACTCTTCTCAATACCCAAACTCTCTCTCAATCCCACTCATTCTCTCAAAGACCTCCTTACCCACACTCATCCATGGCCGAAATAGGTAGTGGTGGCGGCAATGGTGGCGGCAAGGACGAGGGACGGCCGAGAACGGGCGGAGACGAGGCCGAGAGGCCTCGAATCGACGATCAGGTACTTGGCGAGCCTTCGTCGAGTGCCGGTGTAGTGACCTCAGGCGGCGACGGCGACAACGGTGGCCATGCAACAGAGGTGTTCGACGGCGACGGGCGGCGTACGCCTGGGTCGACTGTCCGTACGCCGTCCGTGGTTGAGGCAGGGGGCCCACGGGTGCAACGATTGGACTTCCAAAGTGGAGTAGAGGGGCTGGTTGTTACGGGCCTGAGTTCAGTCGGGGCCGGCAGTGGCGGTGGTGACGGTAGTGGTGAGGGTCGGCCGGAGACGCCGAGGAGAGATCCGGCACGGGGCAAGGGTCCTGTGGTTGAGGAGGAAGGTGCCGCGGATGTTCCTGAGGAAGAGGTGCTTTTCCGGCCAGCGGCGACTTCGTCGAGCCATAGGCCGATCACAAAGCAGGATGTCGCCGAGCTTTTGAGCGACACGCAGCTTGCACAACGTTTGGAGGATAATCCCGCGATAGGGATCACGGTCTTGGAGGCTCGGGAGGAGAGAGAGCGGGAGATTGCCGCTTCTGAGGCCGCGGCGAGGGCCGAGAGAGAGAGAGCTGCAGAGGAGGCCTTTGTTCAGGAGACAGTGGTAGCCGAGCAGGCCCAGGAGGAGGGTGGTCTAGCTCGTGAGCGGGCGATGGCGCGGGCAGAGGTGATACGGGCTGCGGGCCGTGCGGCGTTTGAGGCAGAGACCTATGTTCCTCCGGAGCGACACCTGTTCATACCGTCCGGGTTTGAGAGTTACATCCCACACCGCGAGGATTACGACGCAGAGCTCGTGCTGAGAGATCCTGAGTGGCACTTGTCGGTGGATTGGGCGCAGGTATTCCATTGAACTTGCCTTTGTTTTGCTTGTAGTTCTTTATTACCGTATCGATATGTTGTCTGTATGAATCTTGATAGCACAATGACACATGCATGCCTGATAGCTTGACTGGATAGATGGAAACCCGGGTAGAAAGCACTTGAACTTCGACTGTAGACTTGTTAGTACCTTGATAAGAATCTTGTGATAACGAACTTGAATCGACTGTAGGTTGCCTCGACTTGTTTAATCATAGTAGAACTTGAATTCGACTGATAGAATCCCATGCTCTTGATTCGACTGAATAACTTGCATCTCTTGAACAGAGAATCGACTGAATTGGATACCATGCTCTTGAAATAACTTGCTTCGACTTCATAGTAGTTTGAAACCTTGAACTGAACACAGAATGTTGAATGCACCCTCGACCATGGTTTAATTGCTTTTACTTATAGTCTCTCCTTGATTCGACTGCTTGTTATGGTACGCATGCTAATGAGCTCTTGCCTTTTTGTGGTGTGCAGAGGACGAGAGGTAGCACACGAGGGCATGGCGGCCCTGCTAGTTCCCTTGAGCTGTACAGAGGGCTGCCCGAGAGGGTCAGGTCCTTGGTGGATGCTGCGGGCTTCAGGCCGTTCATTCTTACACAGACGGCTACACTAAGCGACCATGCTCTGCTCACGGCGCTGGCTGAGAGGTGGTGGGATGCCTCCAATACTTTCCACCTTTCGATCGGGGAGATGACTGTGACTCCAGCAGACTTTGCTGCTTTGACGGGTTTGAGGGTAGGAGGAGAGCCTATTCCATTTGACACAGGGATCCACAGAGATCCGGAGGCGCTGCAATGGTTCTTGGGTTTCGTGCCTGTGGGGATTTCAGAGACGTTCTCTCATGACCAGTTCCACGGGTATTTGAAAGACAGGGTCCCGCGCTCGGAGCAGGAAGAGGAGCAGATGGCGAGGGCCTACTTGTTGTACTTGTTCGGGGCTTCGCTGTACCCTAACAAGCGGTCCACGGTGCATTTGGCCTACTTGCCGGCCCTGTTTGACTTGCGCACAGCGGCTAGGTACGACTGGGGAGGCGCTGCTCTGAGGGCGTGCTACAGTTTCATGGGGGAGTTCTCTCGGCGGAAGAAGGTGATTGCCGGCCTTTGGAGGGTGTGGGAGGTAAGAAAAATAGACTTATAACCTTTACTTTTCTGAGTACTTCCCTTTCTTTTTGAATTGTAACTGCTGTGCTGATACTTTGACTGTTTGAACTTGCAGCTATGGGCATATGAGGTGCTGAAGATGTACCCTCCGGAGAACTCGTGCCCGGACTTGAAGATGCTCCCCCGTGCTCTGATATGGGGGCCACAGTACAGAGGCAAAAAGGCGGCAAGAGGTAGCCTCCAGGCCTTTCGGGCGTACCTTGACGAGCTGTCGGGCACCCAGGTAGAACATAGCCTTTTATTGCCTACTATTGCCTTTGAATTGCTTCAATGTTGTTGTGATCGACTGTTTGTTGCTTGATTGTTGAATGCTTATAGGTGGAATGGGACCCTTGGAGGACCGCGGAGGCTGAGCCAGAGTACCTTTCCCGGAGCAGGGTGGTAGCCGCGAGCCGCGTACTGCTGGAGTCGATCTTTGGGTGGCAGTGGTACTTGGGGGACCGAGTGACACGGCAGTCACTTGAGGCTTCAGAGTTTGTGGTGCCGGGTCCACTTCCGCCTCGTGCTTCACACACGGACCAGTACACGCTGGCTGAGCTGTAGCGCTTCACCGTCCTGACAGGCCTTACTGCTTTCTTGAGACCTGAGCGCAACTATGCTGTCTATCAGAGGCAGCACTTGGCTAGGCCACTTGGGGTAGTTGAGCACGGAGCTGTAGAGGCTGAGGCTAGAGCGACCGGAGAGGAGAGGCGCGGACAGGGCGGCAGGACTGCCCGCTTGAGGGAGAGGAGTGAGCCTGCCAGGGCGACGGGCCTCCCTCGACTTTCTTGGACGCTGGCTGTTCGGGATGCTCAGGGAGAGGAGGCCACTGTTCAGTTTGAGCCTGCTAGGAGAGAGCCCGAGGAGATCACAGGACCGGTGCGATACTTAGCATCCCTTGTACTTTCCTTGCTTTGACTTTCACATGTATGCTTGTCTTGCAAACTGATTTGATCATTTATTGTAACACAGGCCCCCATGGAGTGGGTGAGAGAGGCAGTGCGCCTGATGAAGGCCATGGAAAAGGAGTTCCACAGAATAGCTAGCGGCGCCCAATTGCGGCTGCACTATCCACCTCCAGTTCCAGTTCCTACTGTGCGGCTTCAGGTATAACTTTGAAACTTTGATAGAACAATGTCCTGCTTTCACATTTCAATATATATATGCAGTATGTACACAAATGTTAACAGGTCAAATGCAATGCAGGGGCAGGCTAGGGCGGCTCCTAGAAGGAAGAGTGTGCGGCCGCCTCCACAAAAGAAGATAGCACTGAGCTCCTCCCGGCCAGCGGCGAGCACTCAGAGGGGAGTATGGATTGCGCCTGCTAGTGGGGACCTCCCGTTCCGCCGAGAGCTGAGGAAGAGGCCTGCGGAGAAGAGGCCTGCTGAGGGGCCTTCTCAGAAGAAAAGATGGGAGGAAGAGGAAGCAGAAGAAGAAGAGGAGAGTACGTCCCTCAGCAGCGGCTTGGACTCTGCAGGTGATCCTCGGTTCCGGATAGACCCGCGCGAGCTGGTAGAGAGCGAGGAGGAGGAGGACAACGAGGACCTTTTCGACGACTGAGGGCTATCACTGAGCCTTAGTCCATTTTGCTGTCTCGCTTTTGACTTTGATACAGTAGATACTTTTCGGATTTTGGATACGAGGCCTGCGTGCCTGTTGACTTTTGGGCGAGTGTGCCTCGATACTTTGGGTTTTGCTCGGGCCGTTGTGCCGCTCTTTGATACATTTCCACACATTGCTTTCAAGTTATTGACATAGTAGTAATAATATCTGCATTTCCTGTTTGTTGATTCCTTTAGTTATTGGATTTTGTACCAAGGAAACAAACAAACCATCCCCTAATATCAAAACATGCATTGATGATTGTTCTGAATTGACACGGACACTCGCACATGCGCAAAAATGGACCTAGCTCGAAGAAAAAGGTATAGAAAAGCCCTAGGATACGAGATATACCCCAGACACGCGGAGGATACGAGAAAATAGGCGACGATAGGCCAAAATCCGTAATTCTCCAAAACGAAAGGAACTGACACTTTGGATAGACTATATAGGCACATAATGACTTGTACCAATCATCAAAACCGGTAGGAACATCCCGGTGGAAGGAAAATACCGATGAAAAGCTAAAAATGTCGCAAAAACGGACATAAGACGCCAATAATGACTCGATATGGTCCCGGACTGAAACCGACACCCCCATACAGTCACACAAGTCCTATGTAACTTGTATGGCATGACAAAACTTGGCAAAACCCTTTGAAGCAAAATTTGACCCTCCGTATCCTTGATTTAAGCTTGAAACGAGCCTTCGGGGGTCCAAAATCTTCGATGGGCACGGCTTTCGAGATCCGACGCTTCGTGGCAGTCCCAAATGGTGTTTAAGACTTGTATGAATCAAGAAATGGCCAAAGCAAGCCCCAGAACTAAAAACGACCATGCGAGGGCAGTAGCTGCTAGAAACTGTCTTCTGGTGCACCAACCTGCCGTACGCCATGGTTACCAAACCGTACGCCATGATTGTGAAAACCATGTGTACGCTAGCTTTAGGTTGGCGTACGCCAAGTTTCCACGGGTCAGATCCACTTGACTAACCAACTGTCCTTTTTCAGAGGGAGTTTGTTTTTACCCTCACACGGCTTCCCCACGGTTTCTGAGGGTTCAGGGGAGGCAGAGTACTTTAGCATGATGCTCCCTTGGAGGCTAGCTACTTGGTTCCATGCTCCATGTGATTTACAACGGTAAGTTGAGTGCCTATAAAGCTGAGGATGCCTCCTTCAGGGCATTCACAGCATCAATTACCCCTTTTCTTCTCCAGTATATACTCAGCTTTGCCAATGGACAATCCCCTCCCGACACTGCTCAGGCCTTGGCTAGTGTCCTTTTTGGGCGTTGATTGGCTTAACTTCCAATATCACAGGCTTTCTTCATTCCGTTTTCTTCGACATGTGCCGATCCGCCTGGCGCTGCTGTGGGCCGCCCTGAGATTCTGGGACCCGGACGTCCATGTCTTCCGCTTTGGTGATGATGAGATGTACCCGACTGTGGAGGAATTTCAGGCATACCTCCGCATTTACGCGTCCCCGACGCTCGTCGTTCCTCCCTATCAAGTGAGCATGCCGAAACTGCTGGCCAGCTCGCTTGGCATTTCTCGGGGTCTGGCGAACACAATCCTGGAAGGTGGCCAGGTGAACGTTATTCGGCTGGTCGAAATGTACAGCCCGGATGTCGACTTGGATAGCCCGACTAGTGATGAAATTCAAGCACGTCGGCGCTTTGCCCTGGTTATCTGCCTGCTTGCGGCTTATTTGCTCGTTCCTTCTGACGGGCGGGTCAGCCCTTCCTTGGTGAGCGTGGCCGCTCAAATGGGGGACCGAAAGAATGTGATTCCTTTGGTCCTGGCTGAGACACTCCTGGGTTTGGATTCAGTGAGTACAGGCCAATCGGCCGTTTTCAGCGGGAGCCCACTCTTGCTTCAGGTAAACTCACTCAGCTCACCTTTTTCTGGTTTTTCGCACATTCTCGTTTTACCTCGACACTCGGCTTAGGCTGCCTCCTAGTTCCTTACTTGCCTTTTCGCTCAGGCTTTATCTGACTCCTTACTTGTTTTGTCACTCATGCAGCTGTGGTTGTCAGACAAGCTGAGTCTACTGCACCCGCCGGCAGCGGGCTGGAATCTGTTTCCAAAACGGGTTCATCAGAGGGAAATGCGGTATCCTGACTTGGATGTGGAGGGCTGGTACGAATTCATGCAGGAGATGCAGCCCGATGAAATTGCTTGGAGGTGTCCCTGGCTAGACCTTCCGGACATGACCATCCATTCCGACGGCTTCGACAGGGTGGTCATCGCGGGGCTGACCAGCTTTACGTTTTATATCCCCGGGCGGATCCTTCGCCAACTGGGCGCTTCGCAGGAGAATACCCAAATCAGTACCGAGGTTTTCCGTCTTCCCAATTTCAATGCTCAGACGCTGGGCGGTTATCAGAGGCGCTGGGGCCTGAGGATTCTCCAGACAAAAATGCCAGATTTCAACCCTCGGCTAAAGAATCGCTATAGACAGTGGCTGAGAGCAGATGTGTACGCAAGAACAAATATTGGCTGACTCCAAACCACTTTGCTATATTTAGAATAAGCTGTGAGCCGTTAGGCTTCTCAAGCATTTTGTTTTGTTTTTCATGCTTCATTTTTTAAGGCTTTTATGCTCAGCTTGTGTATTAGACGTAGTAATTTTGCAAAATAAAGTTGAAAGATGAAGGGTTTCCCCCTTTTGAACTCTTCCAATGCAACTTCAGCCCGCCTTTTGAATCTTTGAACTATCTCGGCCTTGGTGCAAACCCAAAATGACAAACCGTGGATCAGCTTGATAGGATATGACCGGGTCTCATTGAGAGACTGCCTACGTATCCCTTTTGCAGGGAATCAGGTCAAAACGTAGTTCAGGCAAAGGTTCGCTCTTGTATTTTACCTCTCCTTTTTACGCTCTAACTTTTGCCTAGAACCGCCTTAACAGGTTTTCGGTCTAGCGAGCTTTTGATTTTTGCCTATTTATTTTTGCCTAGACCGCCTCCTTAGGTTTTCGGTCTAGCAGGCTGCTCCAATTTTTGCTTGGAATCGCCCACCCTTGTGGTTTTCGATCCAACGAGCATCTCTCAGGGGTAGTAACGCTTGAGCTGATCCAGGTTGACCAAGGTACTGAATTCATTGCCGTCGAGGTCGATGAGCTTAGCAGCACCCCCGGATAGGATGGTCTTGATGATGTACGGCCCAGAACGCTTTGGCCTGAAATTCCCACGAGGATCGAACACTGGAGCCCGGATCTCCTTTGTAACCATGTCCCCTTCGACCAGACCTCTCGACTTCACTTTCTTATTGAATGCCCGGGCAATTCGACGCTGATACCCTTGAACATGATACAGAGCACGGAGCCTCCTTTCATCAAACAACATGAGCTCAACGAACCTCCCACTTAACCATTCAGCTTCCTCGAGACCACTTTCGGCCATGACTCTCAGAGACGGAATCTCAAGCTCGATGGGGAGTACAGCTTCCATTCCATAGACTAAAGAGAACGGATTGCGCCCGTGGAAGTGCGGATCGAAGTGCGGTACCCCCAGAGGGCCAACGGTAGCAGTTCGTGCCAATCCCTTGCAGACTCGGCAGTCTTCTTGATGATTGTTTCGACGTTCTTATTTGCAGCCTCGACAGCCCCATTCGTCTGCGGCCGATAGGTTGTCGAATGATGGATCTTAATCTTGAATTCTTCAAATAGCTCCAAAACCCTACCCTTGAAGTGGCTTCCATTGTCCGAAACGAAAGCCTGAGGCACGCCGTACCGGTAGATGATGTTCTTTCGAATGAACTGTGCAACTTGAACGGTTGTCAGGGTCTTGTAAGATTCAGCCTCGACCCACTTGGTGAAGTAGTCGATGGCTCCCAATATGAACTTGTGGCCGTTCGAAGCAGAGGGGTTGATCATCCCGATGACGTCGATTCCCCACACTGAGAAAGGCCATGGCGAGGTCATACCAAAAAGTTCAGTTGGAGGAACATGTTGCAAGTTCGCGTGAATCTGGCACTTGTAACAGCGCCGTACGTAGTCAATGCACTGCGATTCCATGGTGGACCAATAATAACCCTGCCTGAGGATTTTCCTTGCGAGCATGACGCCGCTCATGTGAGGACCGCAGACTCCTTCGTGAATCTCCTCCATTATCCGTGTTGCTTCGGCGCCATTCACACACAGCTTGTGCATCCTGCAGTGAGACCTTCGATACAACTTTCCCCCACAGACGATGTACTGAGTAGCCAAACGTTGCAAAGCAATCCGATCCTTCCTAGTAGCCCCAGCGGGAAACTCCCCGCGCTCCACAAAGTTCCAGATGTCATGGTACCAGGGTAGGCCATCATCGACATCATCGATGGCGTTGATGTATTCATAAGCGGGCAGGTCCCTTTGTTCAATCACAATTGGCCGCATTTTGACCCATGCCGGGAGTTCGATCATTGAAGCCAAGGTTGCCAAGGCATCGGCGAACTGATTCCTCAAGCGGGGAACATGGGTGAAAGTCACCTTATTGAAGCGAGGAATCAGTTCCTCCAAGTCTTGGTGACAAGGCTTCAGCTTTTCCTCACGAACCCTCCAATCTCCGTTGGCTTGGGACACCACCAAGTTTGAATCTCCGATAACCTCGAGCTTCTCGACTCCCAGTGCAATTGCTGCCTCCATTCCAACGATGCAGGTCTCATACTCGGCTTGATTGTTAGTAACATTGAAATTCAGTTTGAACGCGAGCGGAATATGAGTGCCCGCGGGCGTGATCAGCAACACCCCGATTCCGAATCCTTTCTGATTAGCAGCCCCATTGCTTGAACAACTGGGCGTTAAAAAAAATTAAACTAAAAACGCGTCCCAAGCGTAGGACTCTGGACCAGTGTAGCACAATAATTCCGGAAGTACCGGAGTCGAACCACAGAGACGGACGGACGGTGCTGACTCAAAAGTGATGAATTCTAGTTTTAATTGGCTCTTAGGTAGCCACCCCTTGTTTGACTGGTTTGATTAACTAATTACTAGAAAATTAACCTCTAATGAATTAAAAAGGAGAGCGCAGCCGTGGGAACCCAGCGTCTGCAACTAGCCTAACCAATGTTTACTCGGGCCACAATGATTCGATTTACTGATTTTAGAATTGAAAAATATTCCCTAACGAATGCGCACCACTTGTCACCAATTTCCGTGCGCATTCGAAATCTGGCAATGCCTGGGTTTGTTCGTTAGAAAGATTCCGTTTCCTAAAACTGCTCAAAATTGAATTTATTCAGCCACGAGGTAAAACAATGATTGGACTAGCCACGTGACGCTTCCGTCCCGCGGCCGCACCCTATGCGACTACTCACACATGATTATAACGAACGCAATAACAAAAATAAGAGAAAACTTAAATCTAAACATATTTAAATAATCGAAATAGCAAGAAGAACGGATACCGCAATTAAACTGAAGAAACTATTGATTCACGAAGCAAAAATACCAATCTGATGCTGGGAATCCGGAACAAAACTGAAGAAAACTTGAATCTCGTACTAGAACTAGAAGAACTGCAGCCAAAAAGTTAAGAGCGATGCAAAAATAAACAATACGTTCTTCTGAAAAGCTGCTACAAAACCTAAGTAAAACGTACGTAACCTAATTCTGAGTTAAAACGGGGTATTTATACTAACCCCTATTAATTACAATTAAAAATCCTAAAACAAATCGAAATCGGACGCCGGACGACCAAAACTGCGCCGTTTTTAGGCCCTGCTAAGCCCTCGGTAGCGCTACACCAAAAAGGGTGTAGCGCTACCTAACCCTTTAGTGCGTTGACCGAGTTGACTCGCCCCTAGCCGCCGTTGACCATTAAGGCCTTAGGTAGCGCTACACCAAAAAGGGTGTAGCGCTAGAGAGAGCTCTGTCCAATTCGAGCAACAGCTATGCCACCTCTGAGCGCTATATCACTTCCCATGTAGCGCTCTCGCGAATTCCACTTCAACACTTAGTCTCCACAGCCCTTCCCGCTCTCAAGCTTCATCACGGCCTTTCCGGATACCTCTCATTAGCGCCAAAACAACTCAATTTCCTGCAAATTAAGCACAAACACAAAATCCAACCACGTGCACGCATTAAATGGAAAATGAGATTTAAATGCACGTCTAACGCGCTAATTTCCCTACTTAGGCGCTAAAATCCATGTATTTCGTGCGCCTATCACATCCCCCAACTTGAGCGTTGCTAGTCCCTAGCAACGAACGAAATAAAAGATAACAAAACAAGAAAAGAAAACTCAACAAGGGATACGAGGGTTATGCAACTTGTTTAAAAAGCAAGTGAACATGAAATTTCCTCTTACTGCCACCTTTAACTCATTCACATGCATGCCCTAGCCACAATTTGGCATCAAAACAAATGTAGAGATAAACATGCCACCACAAAGTCACAATGTCACTTTCGCTCAACGGAACACTCAACATCCCATGCGAGGCGTTTGGCGACCAACGTGAGATGGAACAAAAATCACCACGTGCCAATCAAAACAACGCCAGTTATAACAAAGAAAGCTCAACGAAATTAAGATACCAAACATCCATAGCTAAATATAAAACATGCATGCAAGAGAGTTGAACAACGTGCATCGGGTCAACTAAGGACTTTAACAGGCTTATAACGACCGTGGTTGCAAAAAGAAAAAGAACATGCAAAGGGTGGCGGCCTATAGAAGCGCATGGGCAACCTACCCTGACTGACCGCCACCTTGACTCCGGCACCACATCAGTGCTCAACACAAAACACCAGTCACAAACATAACAAAGTACGAGTTATTACACAATATCTGAAATGACAAGACTCTAACCACCGACTCACGAACCACATGAAATAACACACAAAATAACACCACCAAATAACACCACCACCTAGCATCAGCATCATGGATATCCCAGTTCAATCTGAATCGCTCCCAGCAAAATCATCACTAACCACCAAGTCTGGAAACTGAGGCGGCTGATAAAGAGCCGAGGATTGCCCAGTTATTATGATGTGCCAGCAGGTGTTGATTCCTCCCAACTTGCCTCAACTCCCTTTTATTCTGCACTTTCTGTTTTTTTTTTACTTTTCTTTCTCCTTTTTTTTTACTACGCTTTATAGCTTAAAAGTTGGGTTTCGTTCAAAATATGACACCCATCAACACTTCTTTTCTTTCACTTCGGATGACAACGATGCTCCAAATCCAATGCAATAAGACACCCATGATGCACAAAGCTAGACCCCCCATTTACAATCCAACCCATACACCGGTTTCCTAGGCTAGACTCAGGAACTGACTCGGACTGGTTTAAAATTGGTCAATGGGACTCATATGTGGTCTAATCATGCAAAAATGCCTTGTCTCATCCCCTAAGCCTATTTTCAACTCTCACAACATGCATGCAAAATATTCAGACTACGATGAGTGGTACAAACGCCTACTATTTTGTGCAGTTGCGGAAATTGATGAACAAAGAAACATGGGAATACTTTTAGGGACACACTGTGAACTAAGTGGGAACACCTACTCAATATTGCTTATGGTGCGAAAGTATTCAAACAGAGATGCCAGATATATGCATGTAAATGAGTTGAACAGGAAAACAATGAGACAAGAATCTAACATGCTCACCTAACTCATACAAACAGGCATAACAATCGTATCTCCCCAAAAATTAAAAAAAATTAAAAAAAAATAAAACAGACCCTTAAACCAACTAACAACGCTCAACACAAAGGAATTGTGTACAAAGTACACCCCTTCCCCCAACTTGAAATGCGCATGGTCCCCAAAGCATGAAGACCACGAAAAATAAGAATTAAAAGAAGGAAAAAGTGAACCTGGGGTGGCAGCCAACCACCATGACCTCGGTCGATGTTCGAGGAATTTGTCGCTTTTGCATTTATCGTCATTGCAGCTGCTCCAGGGCTTGCTCCTTCGGACCCAAATAATGGGACCACAGCTAGTCACACAAGGCCGCGCTGAGGGCTTCGGGCTGACAACCGCCACACGTAATGGCACCCATGACTTAGAGCTCCTGAATGCCTCCATCTCCCCAGCGGTGAGGCCTAATCTACCAAGGCTGGTGTGGTAGCACGCGTACCCTGCCAAAAGACTGAAACCACAACTACCGAGAACATGCAATTGCCATTAGTCCTGCCCGGCGCGTGTTATCCGGGCCACAAACAAACAAAATAAAAATAATTAAAAAAATGAAAACAAAGGAACACCACCAGACATTCACGCAGTCTCACGTGTCATACTTTTCTTCCCGTCTCAAGCGGATGAGCGAGAAACGGGTGGCTATACAAGACCATTATGCTATTTTTTTGTTTGCTTTTCCAATTTCCAATATTTTTTTCTTCTCTTTTTTTTGATTTTATTGTTTAACAAGATATAAAAGAACAAGTATATAAAGATTGTGCTCAAAACCCAAGTCAATGATGGGTACCCCTATCGCTAGGAGCCGGGTCCACTTCTCAATGAAAAGAGTGGTACGCAAAAGCTACCCGTCGGAACTTAAGACAACGGAGCGCCCAGCGGCTCAAGAACTGGGTCCCAAGCGGCGCCACACACATCCTCTACTGCAAGAACCTCCATCAAACTCTCTAGTTTCGGAGAATCTAAGAATGCCGCCTCTTTAGCTATGTTCAGAAGATCCTTATATAAAATATTATCGACATGCTCCTGCACCAGCGCATCGATCAAACTCACATCATCATCTTTGACTCTGCTATCCGCATTAAACACTTTCACCTCCATTTTCAAGTCCCCAAACGACAATTGGACTTGTCCAGTTTTGCAATCCATGATAGCACTGGAGGTGGCTAGAAATGGACGGCCAAGGATGATAGGAGTCTTCTCAAAGACCTCCGGATTTTGGCAAGTGTCTAGAATAATGAAATCAGCAAGAAATTGGAACTCACCTACCTGAATCATCACATCCTCTACCACACCCTTGGGTACTCTCACACTCCTGTCCGCCAATTGCAGCGTGACCGGAGTAGCTCTCAGATCGCCTAGACCTAGCCTCAGGTATACTGAATAGGGGAGCAAGTTAACACTCGCTCCTAAGTCCAGCAATGCCTTATCGAATGTCTGGCCTGCGATATCTATGGTAATGGTGGGACACCCAGGATCCTTGCACTTGGCAGGAATTTCAGTCTGAAGAATGGAGCTCACCTGCTCGGTCAGAACCACATTGTTCTGACTCTTGTGCTTTTTCGTGCAAAGGTTTTTCAATACCTTCGCACACTGGGGAAAAGACTCAATTGCCTCCATCAAGGTGATAGGGAATTGCACCCTCTTGAAAAGTTCAAACATCTTATGGTTCATGTTCTGCTTAGGTTTCACCGCTAGCCTTTGGGGATATGGAGCTACTGGCACTGCTGGTGCTGTTGGAGTCGTGGGGGCCGCAGCTGCAGGCACCACCACCTCAGGTGACTCCTCATCGGCCTCTACCTCTTTCCTAGGGACATCATCAACATCAAGAGTTGCTCTTGGTGCAACAACCGGCTCCGGGGGTGGAGCTGGTTTCTGTTTAGGTTCTATGGATTTATCGATCTCCTTCCCACTCCTAAGAATGGTGACCGACTTAGCCTCCTCCTGATTGGGGTTATGAACATTAGAACCTGAAGAATTGTCCAAATAATGGGCCCCCGCTGTACTACCCTGGGCCGGAAACCTACCTTTCTCCTGCTGCAGTTGACCGATAACCGCAGTGAGTTGTGACATTTGGGTTGTAAGGGCCCCAATTTGCTGTCTCGTTTCCGTCTGAAATGTCATCTGTGACTGCATCAGGGAATTGACAGTATCATCTAACTTATGATCACGCATGGTCATCTGTGAATAACCTGGGGGAGGACCACGAGTGGATGGACCTGCCCCCCTACCAAGTTGTGGCTGGTAGTGAAATGGAATGATCTGGCCTTGAGGAGGCCTGGACGATTGGGCCTGTTGAAAATGCTGCGGCGGAGGTAGCGCAAGTGGTTGAGCTTGGCCTCCACCTGCGGGTCTGGAGTCTGACCACCCAAAATTGGGCTGATCCCTCCATCCCGAATTATACGTGTTAGAATAAGGATCCCAGGCCCTAACTGCATTAACTTCCTCTTGATTGAATTGACTCGCCCCCTTGGCGGCAATAAATCCAGGACAAACGGTCGCGCTGTGCCCTTTACATTCACACCACACGCATACTTCCTCAATTGACACCTCATTAACTGAACGAGTCTGCCTCACCTCTAATTCCTCTAATCTCTGAGCCATTTTCTCAACCTGAGACTGAAGTCGCTGGTCACGAATGGTAACCGGGACAACATTGGACCCAGAAGGTCCAGATCGCTCAAAATCAGATGGTTCTAAGGCCCTCTGCTTATCAGCTAGGTCATCTAAGAAATCCCAAGCCTGGTCTGCTGTTTTGGACAAAAAATCGTCCCCTTTACAAGAATACTCTATGTGCTGGACTGACTCAGCGTTGAGACCCAGATGAAAGAACCCAATTAACTGAATTCTCTCAAAGCCATGATGTGGCAACCTTAGGAGCAATTCCTTGAAACGCTCCCATGCCTTGAGAAATGGCTCATCCCTCTCTTGCCTAAAGCCTTGGATTTGACGCCTGAAACTCTTAGTCTTAGCCTCAGAAAAGTACTTCCTATAAAATGCGTCACGTACTTGTGCCCAAGTGGTGAAAGACTGAGACTTTTGCATTCGAAACCACAGAAGCGCGCCATCCCTCAATGTTGCCTCAAACAGCTTGAGGCACGCATTCTCATATTGGGTATTGGACGCAAGATTGCGCACCAATCCCTCAAATGTCCGCACATGCTCGTACGGATCATCGCACTCTCTCCCGTGGAAACTAGGGAGACTATTAAGGACACCAGGTTTGACTGTAAAGGCATTTCGTGCCTCTTGTGTCTCTTGAGGGAACACAATGGGTCCGAGAGGAGTGGTCCTCTCGGGATGCATGTGCTGCCTCAAGGACGGCTGAATAGCTACTTGCCTATCTCCCATCCTGACTGATTCTGATTCTGACTCTAAAATAGACTCTAAAACAGACTGGAAAAGTGGATTGCGGACACTAACTGACTCAAAAGGTAAATCTATATAAAGACCACTAATGGGAATAGACTCTGACTGGTACTCAGCTGAATCTGACTCTAAACTAGAAGATGAAGAACTAGAAAGCACAGGCTGACTTGACTCCAGTTCTTTTCGAACTAAACGATGTGTCGGGTCGCGATAATAAAGAGGGTCCTGTTTAAAGGACACCTTCTTATTTCTACCTATGGTGACTCAACTAAAAGACAAAAGACACGAAAACTCACACTTGTAAACACACGTCGCCGTCCCCGGCAACGGCGCCAAAAATGCTTGAACAACTGGGCGTTAAAAAAAATTAAACTAAAAACGCGTCCCAAGCGTAGGACTCTGGACCAGTGTAGCACAATAATTCCGGAAGTACCGGAGTCGAACCACAGAGACGGACGGACGGTGCTGACTCAAAAGTGATGAATTCTAGTTTTAATTGGCTCTTAGGTAGCCACCCCTTGTTTGACTGGTTTGATTAACTAATTACTAGAAAATTAACCTCTAATGAATTAAAAAGGAGAGCGCAGCCGTGGGAACCCAGCGTCTGCAACTAGCCTAACCAATGTTTACTCGGGCCACAATGATTCGATTTACTGATTTTAGAATTGAAAAATATTCCCTAACGAATGCGCACCACTTGTCACCAATTTCCGTGCGCATTCGAAATCTGGCAATGCCTGGGTTTGTTCGTTAGAAAGATTCCGTTTCCTAAAACTGCTCAAAATTGAATTTATTCAGCCACGAGGTAAAACAATGATTGGACTAGCCACGTGACGCTTCCGTCCCGCGGCCGCACCCTATGCGACTACTCACACATGATTATAACGAACGCAATAACAAAAATAAGAGAAAACTTAAATCTAAACATATTTAAATAATCGAAATAGCAAGAAGAACGGATACCGCAATTAAACTGAAGAAACTATTGATTCACGAAGCAAAAATACCAATCTGATGCTGGGAATCCGGAACAAAACTGAAGAAAACTTGAATCTCGTACTAGAACTAGAAGAACTGCAGCCAAAAAGTTAAGAGCGATGCAAAAATAAACAATACGTTCTTCTGAAAAGCTGCTACAAAACCTAAGTAAAACGTACGTAACCTAATTCTGAGTTAAAACGGGGTATTTATACTAACCCCTATTAATTACAATTAAAAATCCTAAAACAAATCGAAATCGGACGCCGGACGACCAAAACTGCGCCGTTTTTAGGCCCTGCTAAGCCCTCGGTAGCGCTACACCAAAAAGGGTGTAGCGCTACCTAACCCTTTAGTGCGTTGACCGAGTTGACTCGCCCCTAGCCGCCGTTGACCATTAAGGCCTTAGGTAGCGCTACACCAAAAAGGGTGTAGCGCTAGAGAGAGCTCTGTCCAATTCGAGCAACAGCTATGCCACCTCTGAGCGCTATATCACTTCCCATGTAGCGCTCTCGCGAATTCCACTTCAACACTTAGTCTCCACAGCCCTTCCCGCTCTCAAGCTTCATCACGGCCTTTCCGGATACCTCTCATTAGCGCCAAAACAACTCAATTTCCTGCAAATTAAGCACAAACACAAAATCCAACCACGTGCACGCATTAAATGGAAAATGAGATTTAAATGCACGTCTAACGCGCTAATTTCCCTACTTAGGCGCTAAAATCCATGTATTTCGTGCGCCTATCACCCATCGAAATACAGTGTCCATAATTCTTCAGTTACGGTCAGCACATCCTCGTCTGGGAAAACAAAATCCACATCCTCTGGCCCCCCAACTTGGTGATCTGCCAAGAATTCTGCCACGGCGCGGCCCTTTACTGACTTCCTCGTGACATGCTGGAGATCGAACTCAGCCAGCAGAAGCAACCAACGTGCTAGCTTATGGGTGAGCGCTGGCTTCTCGAATAGGTATTTGATGGGGTCCATTCGAGAAATCAGCTTCACCGAATAGGCTAGCATGTAGTGTCTAAGCTTTTTGGTAGCCCAAACTAACGCCCAGCATGTCTTTTCCAAAGGGGTATAGCGCTCCTCGCTTCCCACCATTTTCTTGCTCAAATAGTAGATGGCCTTCTCGACTCTGTTTTCCCCTTCCTGGTCTAGCAGACAGCCCATCGCCGTTGGTGTTACGGATAAGTACAGAATCAGCGGTTGACCTGGTGTAGGCGGCATTAGTACCGGAGGGTTTTGCAAGCACCTCTGAATGGATTCGAAAGCAGCTTGGCATTTGTCTATCCATTCAAACGAGACATTCTTTTTGAGTAAGCGGAACAATGGCTCGCAGGTCGGAGCCAATTTAGCTATGAACCGGCTGATGAATTGAGCCTTCCCCAGAAAGCTTCGTACTCCCTTCTTAGATCGCGGGGGCTCCATTTCGAGAATCGCTTTGATCTTAGATGGGTCGACCTCGATTCCTCTCTTGGTGATCAGAAACCCCAACATCTTGCCTGCCGTAACCCCGAATGTGCACTTCTGCGGGTTGAGACATACATTGTACCTTCGAAGCCTCTCGAGAAACTGTCTAAGTGAGGGGAGATAGTCCTTTTCCTCTTTTGCCTTCACGATCATGTCGTCGACATACACCTCGACCGTCTTGTGGATGAAGTCATGGAACAGAGTTGTTTGGGCCCTTTGGAAAGTGCACCCGGCATTTTTTAGTCCAAATGGCATTTTCACGTAGCAGTAGGTCCCCCATTCTGTGACGAACGTTGTCTTCTCCTGATCCTCTGGGGCCATGAAGATCTGATTGTATCCTGCGAACCCGTCGACAAAGGAGAGCAATGCATGCCCCGCCGTGTTGTCCACAAGCACATCAATGTGAGGCAAGGGAAAACTATCTTTGGGGCTTACTTTGTTCAAATCCCTAAAATCGACACAAACTCGGATCCTTCCATCCTTCTTGGGTACAGGTACGATGTTGGCGACCCATTTGGGGTATTCAGCAACCCTTAGGAATCCTGCGTCGATTTGCTTGGTGACCTCTTCTTTGATCTTCTGAACCCAGTCCGGCCTCATTCTTTGGAGTTTCTGCTTGACGGGAACTGCCCCTGGCATTATCGGAATTCGGTGCTGCACTATCTCGGGATCGATACCAGGCATGTCGGCGTGGGACCAAGCAAAAACCTCGAAGTATTCTTTGAGCGCCTCCATGGTACCAGCGTGATGTTCCGGGGATAGGTTTGAACCGATTTGTATCATACGGGGGTCATCCTCATCTTTCAGATTTATCGAAATTACTTCTTCTTTTAGAGGCTGAGCATGCCTTTCGTCTCCCCTTTCGATGAGGGAACGCAACTCGGCCGGGATGTTCCTGTCAAAGTCGATTCCTTCGTCGTCGGGGTCAACACAGTTTATGTAAAAGTCAGCAAAGTAGTCGGAAGCAGGATCATTCATTTCATAAGACCCAGAGGGGTTGCCAAGTACAGTCGACTCAAACTCAAAGGAAAACTTGTGACGTGGAGGGCCGAGAGGCACAAACTCCGACTCTGAGCTAGACCTAGACTCGACAGACTTTGTGTCAGATTCAGATACATCGTCAATGCATGTCAGACGGGGAGTAAAAATGCAGTTATTAAGACTACCCTTTGCTTCGATGATGAGGGAGGTTGGATCGTTGAGAAGATCTGGAGAGTTGAGCCCAAGCATCAGCACTTCAGCCTCGTCTTCCTTGCCAGCCAAACCCACTTGGGAGAACAGCTCCTCTAGACCCCCTTGATCAAAAGCAACCAGCCAGTCAGCCCTTTCCTTGATTGCGACTAGCTGCCTCTTGTATTCCTTTGCAGCCAGCTCCTCCTTTGCAATTTCCTCTTTGTCATCAAACCAAGTGTCGGCAGCGAAGATCTCAAAACCCGGTAGCCAAGTCCTAGTCACTTGATCCCAAAAAGGTTCAGCCTGCCCCAGATAAGCAACGCCTCCTCCTTCACGGACGAAATAGCTGTCGGGATTACCATAAAGGGTCCGAGGTTTTCCCGTGTCTTTCCCTAGTTTGGCCTTTTTGGCAGGGGGAGTGTATCCCAGGCCAAAGCGACCTTCGGTAAAGGGAAAGACAGGGAACTCAGCGATCCCCTGCTGGTTGATCCCGAGCCCTTAGCCAGGCATGAATGACATCTTCCTCATGATTTCGAGGGCAGTAGAGCTGATTATGAAGTCGTCATCCATGACAATGGACAGGACTGAGCCGGAGTGTCGAAAGCAAATCCCCCAAAGTCTGAATCTTCCTCCCCGTGCATGATTCCCAAAACAGGCGTCCCATCGTCCTTGAGCGGGCGGATCCCAGAGTCCCCGCAGATGGTTAGAGTCCCGGTAGGGAGCCCCAGCATGACCTTCTGGTGGAGAGTTGACGGTACAGCCATGATGTCCGCTCTATGCAGCCACGGCCTTCCCAACAGCAGGTTGAAGGTGGCGGGGATGTCAACCACATGGAATTCCACGTCCATTTCAAAGCCCTCGGCATCAAGCTTCAGCATGAGAGTCCCTTCGACTACGCGGCGTGTGTTATCGTAGGCCTTGACTGCCAGATTGGAAGGTGTGAGGTCAGCCTTGGTGAGCCCCAGACGGTAAGCAACCCTCATCGGACAGACGTTGATCGCAGACCCATTATCAATTAGCACCGTCGGCACCCAATGTCCCTTGCACTTGATGGTGATATGCAACGGGCGGTTATGAGCAGTTCCATCGACAGGCAAGTCCTTTTCAGTGAAAGTGACGGAATGCTTGGAAAGTAATGGCAAGACTAGGGCCACCATGGCCTCGTTGGTGATGTCAGTTGGCACAGTAAGACGGGCCAGTGCTGCAGACAGCCTTTCTCGATGCTCCTTTGATGACGATATCAGACCCCAGACAGAGACGGCGGCAGGAATCCTTTCCAGCTGTTTCAGAATAGCATCCTCTTCAGGTACCCCACTAGGAATGGCCGGAGCGTTCTTTTGAGCAGAGGGGACGGTGGGTCTTTGATCACTGCCGGGATTGGACGAGCTCCCACCCGAAAGATTAGGCGGTTGGAAGACTCGACCGCTCCTGGTGACATTAGCAACCTCCCACCAAGGCGACGTGTCCACAAAGTCCTAGAAATCAGCAGGGACTTCCTCTAGCTTGCTTTTCCCCTTGTCGATCGATGCAACCTAGTCCGGAGCTGTAACCCATTCCAAGTCACTCATGACTAGTCCTTCCCAAAAAGCCGGATCCTGAGCAGCAGCTTCCTCAAAAGGTGTCCCTGGATTGGTAACGAATGGTACATCCCAAAAGCCTCCATCCACCAAAGCAGTGTTGACAGTCCAGATTTCATCCCCGACCTGCATGTCGACCACTCCGTCATCCTTCCACAAGTCAGCCGGGAGGGGGTTCGTGTTTAGGTCGACGATCTCCCCCACATCCCACAGATCATCGGGTGGCGCATTGAGGACCATGATTGAGCAGTCCTCACTTGGAGATGTCAAGGGACGTGGTTGATCCAAAGGGACGATTTTGAAGGTTGGCCCTACCACAAGGTCGTACTCGTGCACAGCGTCCGAAAGTGTATCAACCAGAGGCAAAAAGGCTCCCAGCCAGCGGGGCTCATCGGAAGCAGCTTCCTTCTCGACGTAAGAGCCTAAGTTCTGCTCATCTATGTCTTTGCTAGTGTCGACCTCTCCCATGCTGAGGTCCTGGAGTTCGACGGGCTGTACAACATCAGGTTCCACGCCCCACACGTATTCCTCGTCTTCCGCCTCGGGCAAGACTGGCTCTGGCTGGTAGAACAGCATGAATAGCGACAGGCCATCCAACGGGTCGGCCCGCGCTGCGATCCATTCTTCCTCCCACTGGTCTAATTGCTCTTGACCGACCACGGGATTCTGAGGGAAACCCAAGTGATACTGCTCATTCCAGTCGTGAGCAAGCTCTTCCCATTCTCTCGCCTTGTCTTCCAAGTTCCACCCGACGGCTAGCATATTAACGCTGACGTCCTCCGGGCAGACCACAATAGGTTTCGGGTGATGCTCTGGGGCTATATGGTCAGTGGGGTCGAATATGGTGGAGCTAGGTTGGATTATAGTGGAGGTAAGGCTAATTTGGTTGATTTGGGGGTGGCCGTTGTGCTGCGGCACGGAGTTGGTGATGACATTAGGCTTAGGAGGGGTCGGGAGAGTGCCGTTGTCCACCAAATCTTGAATTGCGTGGCGGAGGCGGTAGCAAGAATCGGTGTAATGGCCGGGCATTTGGTGATAGGCGCAGAAAGCGCTCGGGTTGTGGCTAAGGGATGGATTTTGGGGCAGTGGAGTTGGATCCAGCGGTTTGAGGTGACCGGATTTGGCCAATCTTTCTAGCACTTGAGAGAGCGGAGCTTCAAACTTGGTGAAGTTCCGGGGCTGGTTGCGGTTTCGGGGTTTTGGAGGGGCTTGGACCTGGTTGACATCGACAACGCGGTTGGAGTCTTGAGTAGTGCTGCTACCGGTAGATGTGGCGTTGGCGTAACTGTTACTGCCGAACAAAGCAGCGCTGCTCCCCGTGTAAGCGCGAGTTTTGGCTTTGGATCCCGAGGAGGAGGAAGGAGGGTCGCTACGCGGCAGAACCCCAGTTTGGAGAGCTTCTTCAATGGCAAGGCCGGATTCAAAGAAGGTGTCTCAATCGGCCCCTTGGACAAGCACCAGATTCTTAGCAAAGTCGGGCAGCAGATTACGGGAGATGATACGGATCTGGTCCTTCTCACTCTGCCGATCGGTCATGACTGCAGCCTTAGTCCTCCACCGCTTGATAAAGTCTGCAAAGGACTCTTTTGCATTCATCTTGGTGGACTCCAACTCTCGGGTGGTCATTTTGAGTTGGGAGTTGTAGCTGTACTAGGTGAAGAAGGCCGCACCAATGTCTTCCCATGCTTTGCGCTTGGAAACGTCGAGAGACAAGAACCACTGAAAAGCTGGGCCAGCCAAAGTTTGAGGGAACAACTGGGCCATTGCCTCCTCTTCGACCCCATGAAGTTTCATTGCACCGTGATAAGCTAGCAGGTGTGTTTTCGGATCGCCCGTCCCGTCGAACTTTGCAAAATCCGGCATCTTGAACCTTTCCGGGAGGCGTGCATTTGGAAAGGGGCAGAGACGGTCCATGTCCAAACCTCCGGCGCTGATTCTTTCGGACTTGGCGACTGACTCCTCTAGTTTGGCCATCTTGGCGATCAAGGCAGCCATTTCGGGATTCGCAGCAGGCTGTTCGGCCGGAATGTCCTCCCCAGCTAGGTTCTCGCGTTCTTGCCGCTCACCCTCTATCCTTGCGACTGGGATCCTTTCGTTGATAAGAGCCTGCAGATTAGCCATAGCAGAATCGGCCTGGTCAGCTCTTTGCTGCATGATGGCGAGGTTGTGCTGAAGATCGGCTAGGATGGTAGTGAGATTCGGTGGAGGAACATCTGCCATATCTAGGGTTTCTGTCTTGATCGGTTTTGGAGTTATGGGTGGAGATGGAGAGGATGGAGGAGATTTGTGCGGAGTGGTCGGCAGCGAATCCTCCCTTGACAGAGTGCAGAGCTGTGCTTCCGTTGTGACTGACCCGAAAGCAAACCCCAGAGCAAATCCTCAAACAACCCCCGTAGACTGTCCCAAGTAGGTTTGGCTTTTGAACTCGGAGCTTCCCATAATGCAGCTAAACAGCAAAGTAGAAGAGCTCAGTGACAGCCTGCAGCAATCATTCGCAAAACTTTGAAAGAAAAGAGAATGAGCATGTCATCGTCGTCGGTGTCCTCCTAGACTCTAACACTAGAGGGAGTCCAACTCATGCTGTTAGAACGCTGCCATAAAATCCTCGGATTTCTTTTTCGACGGTGTTTCCTTGTTTGAGTCGATGGACACTAAAGGATGTCAAGACAACCTAAGCCTTTTGACCGCTCCTTTATCGAAGTTTCAACTCTGGAGGTTGGAACAACTTGATGTAGCTGGCGTGATACCATAACCGAAGTGGCGTAAGCAGCACTGTGCCGGAGCCTTGATGGTGTAAGTGATTAGCACTTTAACCTTAATGGTGTGGGTATCACGACATGCTTTCCGTTGTTCCTAATGTTCTGTTTGAAATTTCGACTAGGTTTAGACAAGAGACTTAAACAGTCTTAATTTCCCAAAGTCTTGCTGACTCAAGGATTTTGGAAAATTGATAACGTGCAATATCGAGATGCACGACTCTTCATCGGTCCATGGCAGGGTCCTAACAATCACGAGACGGACTCGAGACAGACCTAAAAGCCGCCCTAGCATGCTCCTACGCAAAACGGGATGTATGTATGTACATGCATGCGATAGGGAAAGCAGTAACACATAGACAGTTTATGGGGGTTAGATGCAAGTAATCCTACCTTGCAGGTTCCTGTCTTAGGTTGAAAGGTTCTAGTGCTTTGTACGCATGGCGAGGCTGGTTTTGGCTGAAAGGGGTTCCTCTGACTAAAGCCGCGGTATACCTCCCACTGCAATGCGTGCAGCAAAGCAATGGTCGAACGGTATTACGACTCATCATCGTCCAAGGTTGTTGGGCATTTGAGGACCCCGGGCTCCAGTAAACTGTGCCGGTTACCCAAAATGCCTCAACGGGGCTTTATCCAACATCGATGCAAATGGAGAATGCCAAGGTTTGATCAAATGAGAGAAAAATGCAAAATTTTTTGGAAATGCCTTTTGAAGCTTGGCTCACTTTTATTAATCAATACTTGGACAAAACTACACAAGTGAACAATAGTAAAAGCCCCAGTTTGGATTGGTTGGATGCTGAGATCCCGTTACGTTACCATTCCGTTCTTCAGCAGCGCGGAGCGTACTGTTTTGCCAGACTTTTGAAGATTTGTTCATTTATGTATTAATGCCTAAATATTAATTAATGCAATGATCCCCAGCAGAGTCGCCACTGTGGGCACACGCCCCGAAAATCGCCCGATTTTTGGTTTGCAAAGATTAATTTGTTTGGGGCGGCCCTTTTAGAAAATAGCGCGGCGAAACGCTTCGATTCAGAGTTGCCACTCGGGTTTTAGCGGTGGGGCACCCAAGGAACCGAACTCGAGAACGTTTGCTACGTTTTGCTTTGATTTGAGAAAGGTTTGATTTGATTTGAAAAGGCGTAGACTGGTTCGTCGTCACCTTCGACATCTGAGGTTCGGGAGCCAGGTTACGAGAGGGGAAGGGTTTTATGGCACCCCTCTCGCCCAATCCAGAGATCGGTCTCTACTCGGGCATTTTATTAAAATATTTATATTTTTCTCTCATTTGATCATTTTTGGCCAGTTAGGGTGGGGGAACAGTTAATAGGGATTAAAACTGTAACAAGTTGTAGCTTATGTGACAAAAATGTTTATGGACGTTGGTTTGCTTGCTTGAATTGAATTAAATGTAAAAAAAACATAGATTGAGGACAAGCACTGCAAGAAGGTCAACGGGATGATGTACGCTGCTCGTCGGGTGCGTGAACAGGCGACATGCTGGCACGCAGCGGCCAAACCACTGCACGCCAACACACCCTGCGCACGCCACCTAAAAGATGGCGTACACTACCCTTCTGATTTCTCACAGCTCCTACTCTCAATCCTCTGGGCTCTGGAATGGACCAGTGCACACCCAGGACAAACCACGCAGTTGATGATGTAGATTAGGTACATGTACAGGCATAAGGAATGGCTAATAGCCAGGAAAGCAATAAAGCAATCCCCATAAACAGAGTGGGGAGGAACAAGAGGCCAGGATTGAACTATGATGTAAGGGCCAGGTACTGGTCTGTGACGAGCGTGCCGTACGCCACCTCGTGGGGACCGTACGCCAGGCTTGTGTGTTAACCAGTGTTTGGCTCTTCATCATCTGGGCTCTGGAACATGACCAGAAATATCCCAGGGGCCTTGAAAACAAGAAATGGTACAAACATTGAAAGCTACATTTGTACAGTTCTAAAATATAGAAAACGATAAACTGGTTATTAGCATGCTGGAAGGTGATGATAGAAAATAGATAACAGAGAATGGGCATTCCATGATCCCCACGCCAACAATGCACATACAACCAGAGATGGCGTACGGCTTGAGTATGTTGGCGTGCGCCATGTATTGTCCTCCTCGACTATTTTATTTTACCAGGAAGGGACCTGGACTGGCATCAGTTACCAGCCAGAATCCTCCTGGTTCCCCTCAGGAATCGAAAACAGAAAGCAACACAAAGGTGGTATACCTTTGGTTGCAAGAGATAGAAGGATGGATTGAGCTTTAGATGTTGAAGATGGAGGGTGTGTAGTGACTGGACAGTGGTGAGGGGTGTGTACTGAGCTTCTCTATCTCTCTTTCCTTCAATGGGAGAGCAAAGAACAAGAGAGAAGGGAGGGATGGACTTGGCTTCTTAATATTGGTTAACCCTTGCAAATGAATGCAAGGGCTTGCATTTATAGAGGAGAGAGGCTGAGTCCAGGGGTGAGCAGCTGGGGTTAGGGGTTTGGTTAGGTTAGAGGGAGGAGTCCCATGCATTAAATGCATGGGACTAGTTGATGGGTAGTGTAGGAGAGAGAGGGGAACGTTCCCTGCAAAATGCAATGATCAGGGGACTCTGCGCCGTACTGAGGCGGTTGCAAAGTTTCGAGCACGTGACGGAAAAGCAGTGATTTGACCGGCCTTGACCATGCGTACGCCAGCTACGGACCGGCGTGCGCCAGGTCAAACTGAGTCAACGGTCGATGTCCGACACGTGGCAATTTCCTGGCGCACGCCAAGCAGAAGTTGGCGTAAGCAGGGTTGATTTTGCTGAGGCTTATTTGGCTCTGGGCTTGAAAGGGTTTTGAAATGGATGTGGAGGTGGGTTTGAAGGGAGAGAGTTCAACGCTCAAAGCTCAAATCCTTCCGTCGACCTTGAATTGTTCTCGATCGTTCATCATCATCGGGTCAGTAAAAAGACTAATCTGTACAGTCCAGAATGGGGTGTCTACATTAGTCTATTCTGAAACTTTGGAATTAACTTTTGTTTGCATCTTTTAAATTTGTCAAAGGGCAATGTTGCTACATGAGGGTATCACGCTCCGGAACTTCGTGGGTTTTTTTTTCTCTCTCCAAAGTAAGCTTACTGTATCATTAATACCACACACAATATGTGTTGTTCTCTGAAATTTTATTTCCCCATGACATGATTAACTAGGTGTCACTGTTTGAAGTCCCTGTCAAACTGTGATACCGTAATTAACTTCGGATATATGTTTTAGTTGTTTTTCTTTTGTGTCTCTAATAGTACAAACCACAAACTATGGGGGCATTCAATGTTAAATACATAATCGGCTTAAAAGTTGCAGTGGATGCATGCTAAGACATGTGATTTTACATGCTATATGCTTCTTTTTCTTTCATATATGCAATCAATTTTGAGCACACATGAACCCAACTTAGTTTATTTGTTTTTACATTTGTGAAATACCATTCAAGTACGTTGAATCATGAGGCTTCAAATCTGTATCAAATCCGTACCACGCCGGCTTCAAACCCGACTCGGTTCCCTTCTGATTTCAGTCATATGTTTCTGTTCTATATGGTTTTTTAGGTTTTTCTGATTTCAGTTATTTGAAGAAAGTTCGGTTTGGTTTTTCTCTCTTCTAATTTTAGTCATATGTTTTTCCCTCAGATTTTTCTATATGGTTTTTCCCCCTTCCCAAAGCAGACGATCTCCCCTGATTTCTGCCAAACGAGACCATCTGGAAAACCATGCGCGGGTCACCAAGTGCACTGTCGCAACTCTCGGTAGAGAAGGATTTGCTCCACCACCACAACGATGAGGTAAAAAACCTCTTTCTTTTTTGTTCCGACTGATTTTGAGGTCTATTTCTTCTTCAGGAATAAAAGATTGGAATTGTGCACTGCCATATCAATGGTCCATGTCGGCGCCGATGGTATAGTTAATCTTGGTCTCTTCGCGGAACCTTCTGTTGGTGAAGTATGTGACTGCCCCATCAATTGTTGAACATTGAAGTCCCCTCATTAAGTATGATATCAATTTTTGTTTTTGTTTTTGTAGTTCATTCAATCCCATCATGCTATCATTGTTGTGTTGGTTAAAATGCACGTTTGAGAGAGTGAAAATAGTGGGGAGTGAGTTAATTCTTGGAGGGCGGAAGTGAGTCAAGTGACAACCCAATGCTTTAAAAATTGGAATATCATGGTTGTTGTGAAAACAATAGTTTACGAAAATGATATTTCAGTATTGGGCTTGAGGCGTATACTTTGGTGCAAAAGTGCAAAACCACATCAACTGGAGTGACTTACAATTTTCTTGCATAATGCGGGTTTAACATGAAATTGACTACTTTGAAATTAATTGCTTGTTTTGGTGGAGTACATAGGGATGACGGTTGCATGACAGCACGAGCATGGAGGCTGAACTTCGAGGGTTAGCCCCAAGACTTGGATACATCTGGGGATAAGGACCGACTCAAGTAGAAATAGACCAACTCAAGTAGAAATAGGGGGCTGAAAGCGATGAATCTAATCAAAGAAAACCAACTCCTCATCACCTTCATAGCAATTTGATTGAGGAATGCAAGATCTTGATGTATTGTAGTAATAGGCAAAATAGCTCTACAAAAAAAAAAAAAACATCCATGAGAGGGCAACAAAGTAACTGATGTTTCCGTTGAAACACCATAGCTCTTTGTTTCACAAGAAAAATCTCCTTGCAACTGATAGTGCACGGGTTATATTTGAGAGGCCATGTGGCCTTCTCTCTTTCGTTTTTGTTTGCTTCCTGTCTTTTATATTTTTGTTTTGGTCATTTCCTCTTATGGTCATGTGTTGTGTGTTGTATTGCTTTGGTTGTTGGCTTCAATTAAAATGGAAGAGAAAGTGAGTAGATGTACAATATGAATTCATGTAGAAATCCAATTTGATTGTAATACATTCCCATCTTAAATACATTCTAAATTTGTAGGTAGTGCTGTAGGCACGAGTAATTGGTTTGTTTTTTTTTGGTGATAAAATTATGTTGGTATGTGCCTTTAGGCACAATTAGCTTGTTCACACATAACTAAGGTCACTTGAATATGTTTGGGTCTTTTTTTTTTTTTTTTGCGTAATTGAATTTGTTGGGTAGCGGATGATATATTGCACTTGGGTTCAATGTTTATTTGCGTGTGTGCCCATCAATCGACCCGTGCCTTCAGGCATGGACATGCACTAGTATATACGTACATGACATAATAGGTAGCATGTAGACCTAAATCATACACGCATAATATATCTAAGGGCTTGTTTGGATGAGATATTGAGAAGGGGTATTAGTTTTTTCCCCTCCTAAGATCGTGGGCTCAAGTTTATCACCTTGTTTGGCAACCAAAAAATGCAGGGGTATTAGGTTTCTCCTCTCTTCTCTTGTACCGGCTAATATCCCCTGCGGGGATTATTGATGGGTGGGTTTTGGGGTGTTATTAGTTAATACCTCCAGATAAGGCCGAAATAACACTCCCTACTCGTCCATTTCAACTAAAAAACAATATTATCCCTCATTTTTAATACCTCATCCAAACTAGCTATTATTTAATTCTCACTCAATAAACATCACATCAATGTGGGTCATCCTTTATTAACCAATACTCGCTATAAAATTCGAGGGTTTGAGAGCCTAAAGAGAGAATGCACTCCCCTAGATTTATTCAGCTGATTTTTGTAAAATCATCAAACTATTGTTTGGATTCCTTTTTTAAATCAAGCAGGCACACATCTGGGTGCTCAACAGTCCTGACCGGAGCCGAATTCTGCTCGATTTCTGTCTCAGAGATTCTACACACAAGCACCTCTGGTGCTCATCGGCTCAGAATCGAAAGGGATGTGGCAATTGGTTCTCTCATAAGTTCATATCCAAGTCGGATTTCAAGATTTGTTCTTCAAATCGGCTGGGTTTCTCAAAAACCCAAAAAAGGTACTATAGAAGCTGTACACGATGAGGTACGATTGAAGCTTGTTGGCTATACGCAGCAGTGTCTCAGCTGGGTTTTCTTGATTTTCATCCTCACAAAGATGCCAGAGCTCATAGCTTGTGGATCCTTTTCACCAAACGGAATCACCGATTCTGGTAGACCGTCGGCTACGTTTTCTTGTTTCTCAGCTGGGTTTTTCGCTCTGCAACAGTTTGGTCTCAACAGTCTCGGATTTCCCTTGACTGCAACTGAAGGTCAAGTTGGATTTTGCTTAGAATCATGTTTTATGCTAGATTTAATTGTTGGTAAAGCAGTAGCAGATCTGGTTGTTCGTTCACCATTGTTAAATCAACCTTTGTGTTCAAAATTCCTCACGAGCTGGATGATTAGATTCCTCCTTGGAAGCTGGTAGTGTACATTGGCATTATTTGGTGGTGTATAGCTCCTGTTGACAAGTCTAATCCCGAAGACATTTAGATTCAGATTGAGAACCTTGATGGGCAGTCATCTGTTGGACTGAGATCGGGTAAATTGTTTGGATTTTAGCTCTTTGTTGAGTGTCTTTAAATTCCTAGTTTCTTTGCTTCACAAGCCCAGTGGTTGTGCATAGTATGGTTGTAACTGTGGCTATCTTTGATTAGATTGGGGCTTGCGCTGGTTGAAAGAGGCAGCCTTCGTGGCTGTCATTGACTAGTTCGGTGCTTGGGTCCTGATTGAAAGGGGTAGCCTCCGGAGCCGTTAATGTCTTATGGTGGTGTGGGCTGATTGAAAGGGGTAGCCTCCTTGGCTGTCGTTGATTAGATTGTCCTGTGCTCTAATTGTTAAGGGTAGCTTTGGTTCTCCTGTGGGATTTTATGTTTTCTTTTCGTTCCAAACGATTCGGTGGTTATGCATTGTTAATGGTTGAGGCTCTCGTTCTGTCTCACTTTTCATTTATTGCGAGCTTAGGGGATTAGGTTGAGGGAGTAGTAGTCTGGTAGGATTGGGCGTGGTGTGCAGGCAGGGACGAAGTCAGGAATTTCATCACACAGGGGCGACCGTGCATGCGGGAAAAAAAATATAAATACACATGCATAATAACGTAAATACATTAAAACTCAAAATAGCAACACTACTTACTTAATTATGCTTTTCATAGATTAACAGATTGCAAAAGTTAGTAACACTCACCTTAGCCTATCTAGTAAAATGAGGCATCTTAAATTGTACTCGACGCTCTTTCATGTCATTAAAAGCATCGATGATAGAATCGGTGTCAAACCCTCTTACAATATCCTTCTCTATGTAAGTGATCAAGAAACTTGCCAAGAGTTCATCTTCCATCTTGTTGTGGAGTCTAGTCTTCACACGTTTCATAGCTGAAAATGCACGTTCCGTTGTAGCCATTGAAACAGGTAAAATTAATATAAGCCGAATCAACCGATCAATCAAAGGATATATCATGGACTTCCTTGTTTTCACCAACACTTCACTCAACTTAGAAATTGTTGACAGATTTTGAAACTCCGTATGATTGGGAACGTCAATCTTATAGTTTTGCAACTGATATTTCAAATGTTGCTTTTCATGCTCTGTGAAATCCATAGGATAATACTTCTCTGCAAGCTTTCTTCAATTTTGAAAGATCTAAAGCCATCCCGAGGATTTAAAGATGTACTGAGAATGAGCAACTCCATTGTATCTTTTTTAAAGCTATTGTTCAATTCATTCCAATGGGAATCAATTGTTTATGTAAAAACTTCAACCCGAAAATGATGCCCAATGTTGATATTATCTTTTCGAACACGACCTCGACTAGCTGTATAAGGAGCAGTCATATCAGGAACACTTATCTCATGTTTTTCACAAAATTGGGTAACTTTCTCTAAGAGAGGAACCCATCCATCTTCTCTAAATTTTTGAAGTTGTGTTTTCGCTGCGGTCACCAGATGCATTGCATTCAATATGTCTTAGGATTGACGTTGTAGAGCTTGGCAAAGATCATCAGTGTACTCCATGGTCTCCCTCATTAAATGTAAGATGAATACAAATTCAAACGAGGTAATAGCATCATAAACTCCATCAGTTTCGGAACGTTGATTAAGGGTGGATTCTGGATCACTAATCATGTCTTTTAACACTAAACAAGTGGCACTAAACAAATCCATCAGACTAGAAAGAGAACCAAAATGAGAACCCCATCTCGTGTCTCCTGCTCGTTTCAAAGTGCGAATTTGATTTTTTCCTTTTCCAGTCTCAAACTCATCATCACCATCATTGTCAATAGTTAGCCTTTCAGCAAGTTCTGCAGCCTGAATACGTTTAAATTTGTCATGCTTTTTAGGAGAGGAATCAATAATATTAACCGTAAGAGTCAAATAAGAAAAGAACTGACCCACAGGTATAACCTCTCTAGATGCTGCTACCAATGCTAACTGGAGCCGATGAGCAAAACAATGAATATAAATATGCGAACGGACACTCTTTCAAAAATAAAGCCTGCAATCCATTCCATCTTCCACTCATGTTACTAGCACCATCGTATCCTTGACCACGAATATTTTGAACACTGAGGTTATGACGAGCAAGAACACTACATATCTCCGTTTTCAAAGTCGCTGAAGCAGTAATCAATACATGAACTATGTCAAAGAAACGCTCTCGTACAATCCCATCCTTATCAACAAACCTCAAAACAATAGCCATTTGCTCTCTATTTGACTCATCTTGAGATTCATCTACAAGAATGCAAAATTTGCCTCCATTGATCTCCTCACAAATGAATCTTTGCATTTTATCACGAAATATACTAAGAATCTCTCTTTGGGTTTGACCTAAATGATATGAAGCATTTTGAGGAGCATTTGTAGAACAACTGCATGCACGTCTGGATTATAAGAAGCCCTGAACTCTATCATATCAATGCAAGTACCTCTATTGGAAGAAGTCGAGCTTTCATCACGTCCTCGTAGAGCACAATTATGCAATGTCAGCCATTTAATTGAATCTATTGTGGCCTTCAAACGCAATCGATTTCTTGAAAATTGAACAGAAGTTTGTTGCTCAACAAATTTCTCCAAATGTATGTTTTGATTCAATAAATCTCTACACTGGCTAATAGCACGTCTATGAGAGGAATTAAGATCTTTTCCCACGTGAGCTAGAAAAGCACATTTCTTGCCATCATTCAATTTCTTCCAGGCAGAAAATCCATGAATAGTGAAAGCATTAGATCCATAACGATTCTTTTCTGGAGAAAAAAGATAGCATGGAAGGCAGAAGGCACAATGTTTTATTGGAGAATATTCCAACCAATTTGGGAACAACTTATACCAAGAAGTTAGAAAGCGACGACCATTCTTATCTTTAAGAAATTGATCACTCGGAAGTTCAGGTTGATATGGCCAGACTTCAAGATAAGCCCGAATAGCCTCATCACGCCTCAATGTTGGAAACTTCAATATTGGTTCTCATAACGCTGGATCCCTTACCAAAGGTAGATTTATCAAATTCTTGGACTTCAACTCTAGGACTTTTAATACGGCGATATTCGGGTTCAACAGTTGAGGTTTCACCAATATGTGTTGAAGGTTCTGAGTTTGCACAATCTTCAACGTTTTGAGAACCTGTCTTCCTAAAGAACGAATCAATTGTTTTTTTTCCGATCATTACCTGTCAATAGAATATGCAATAGAATATAACTATTCAATCCAATTTTCTCCCCATTATGGAAGACAAGAAAGAAACCAATTAAAAGGGTAAAGGCCGACACTGTTATATGTTAGTCTTTTAAAATATATATAAATCGGTTTAACTAATGGGATCAATCGATCATGTATCTTGTTTTTCTATTGTTCATCTTCTTCTTTTTCATTCATCACAACTGGACGAATTCAGTACATGGGCTTTTAAGTTACTTGATTTTACCAATCAAAAAAATAAAGAATTAGAAATCTAAAACAATAATTGGGGAAAGACATACTTACAACTTGACTTTCACCAAAATTACTTAGGGTCTCCAAAATCTCTTCTTCTTTGTTGTTATTTTCTCGAAATTGCCTCTGCAGTCTTGAACAATTGGGAATTTTTGTGCAAAGAGAGAGAGAGAGAGGGAGGAGGGGAGCGGGGTTGTGGGGAAGGGATTTTAGGGCGAAAAGAAATAAAACTGTAAAACTCTAATCTAATGAAACGTGGAAGTTTATTAGTTGAACATTCACAATGTTAACCCTCAAATTTTATGTTTTGTTATATTTTAACACTTAGCCTCTTTAGTAATTAATGTTGGTATCCTCGTATTTTAAATATTACTATTACATATATTTTTTCAAAATTCTACACGGGGGCGAGCCTATATACTTTCATAGAAATATTTTTTTTTACATATAATAGTAGTGTTTTTTTTTTCCCTTGCAGGGGCGACCGCCCCTACTGGCACCCTTGCCTCCATCCCTGTGTGAAGGATACTTAAAGGGGTAGCCTTGTCGGATGCAGACATCTCTAGTTTGAGCCTCTTCTCGGAGCCTTGTCCCTTTGTAGTAGCTGTTATCTTAGAGGTGGGTATTGCATTCGACTCACTAGGTTAGTTTGAAGTTTTAGAATCTTGGTCTTCATGTCCCATCTCTGGCGGCTGTGGTGCTTGGTATTTGGCTGAAGGCGGGTTGTTTTCAGGTGAGCCTTGAGAATTAGGTCGAGGGAGTAGTAGCTTGGTCGGATTGGGCATGGTGTGCAAGGTTGGGCTTCCTGTCAGATGTCGTCATCCCCAGATCGAGTCTCTTATTTGTACCTAGTTTCTCCATAGTAACTGTTCGGCCCCCTCAATGCCGAGTTGCTATGTTGCTGCAATTCCTCAGTGATGGTTCATTAGATGGTTGTTATTCGACCACGACTACTTTATCTTACAGCCTAGCCTGGCGGGCTGTGCCAGGTAGTAGTTAGCTTTCATTTCATCATTACTACTTGTTTTACTTATGTATCATACCCTGTTGTGCTTTCTTCCTAATGGATAGTACAAAGGAGTATGATAACAAATCACATTGCATTTTGTTATTTACTTTAACCTACTTTACTCTCCATGCGGGTTGTACATGGTTTATCGCACCTTTTTCGCTTTTCTTTTTTTCCTTTTATTTTTCTCCTGGGGTATGCCCTTTGTAGGCTGTACATTCGGTTAACCTCTTTTAATTTCAAACTTACCCAAAAAAAAACCCAATATTATTTTAACCTCCTTCATAAATAATACCCATAATCCTTCCTATCCCGCATCCAAATAAGCCCTAAGCTTAGAGCATGTACACCAATATTAGGTAAAATACCTACTCAAAAGGTACAATTTCTATTTTACCTACCACTTTTTTACATCCACACCACAACAGCCTTTCTACACTTTCCTCTCTATCTAGTATTAAATATTAAAAAATACGGAGTAATACAAATTGCTGTAGAAAGAAAGAAAGAAAGGAGGGAGAAGAGAGAGAAAGAAACATAAAAAAAGATTAAAGAATTGTTGTAAGGCATTCGGAAGCCCATCTTGTTGGTTGTATTTAAGTTATTCTCATATTGACTCTTTCTTAGTAGTCAGGATACATTAAGTGTATTCCTTTTGCCATCTGTTTTGTATCCCTCCATTGGATGGATAGGAAACAGATGTTCCATTTTTTCATGTAGTCCTATTTAGCCCTTTGGTGTAGGCTTCCTCTATTTTCTATGTTTTCTTTTCTTTCATTTTCTTTTCCTCCTGGGGTATGTCCTTTGTAGGCTGTATATTCGATTAGTCTCTTTTTAATTTCAAGCTGATTTACCCAACAAAAAAAAAAATTGTTGTAAGGCCCATTATACCAATTTGTAACAGGCCCAGTCCATCTCATTTTTCCACAACACTTCTAGTCCAGCCCATCCTTTTTTTTAACGCCTCGGGTCCAACTTCATTTTTTAGTAGGGCAAAATTGCCCCTTCTTTAATAAACTTCAAACTGTACTTGTATAAATGACGATTACGAGAGGCGGAGAGAGAGAGAGAGAGATTGCGATAGAGATCGCACAGTGTAGATCGATCAAGATTTCTCACCAATTTGTTCAAGCTCTTTCATGTAGTCTAGATCAAGACACAGGATTCTTTTCTCCGTTGATCCAAGCTCGAACTGAATCGATCTGAGAAAAGGTTTGTTTTTTGATGATTTCTTTTTGTTCTAATTTGTTCTAATCGATTACAGAAAATGTTTTGATTATAATTAAATGTTCAATTGTGACTTTGATGATAACGTTTGTTTATGCCTTTGATAATGTAAGTTTTATTGTACCTTTGAGTTGAATGTTCGGTATGTGCTTTCAATGTTGACAGAGTTTAGATTAGATGATCACAAACACCAAGGAGAATATAAACTGCAAATTTAAGCACCTAGGGCTTACGCACTTTTAAAAAAAAATTAGACTGCAAATTGGAGAATTCACACTGCAACTTTAAGGATTTTGGACATGGTCACTTTTTGCATTTAGACTGTAAATTATTATTAAACACACACCAGACCGTTTATGAAATCTGTTTGAATATTATGAGTATAAATAGTGTTTTTGAGGCATTAGATAGTTTACAAATCGACTGATTATATCAAACAAATATTATTGCAGGTGTGTTTTTTTGTGTGATGGATACAACCAAAATGTTGTTGTGTAGGTATGTATCGCAGGTTCTTGTTGTGAGGATATCTGGTGGCATTCGATTGGAGCATGTTTTAAGAAAGATTTGTGATAGATGGAACAACTTATGCATTGGTAGTTTCTCATTGTCATATGTGTTGGATGGGAGTGATTGTAAGCTTGACAATGAAAAATCTTTTGATAATATGTTGTATTTGTATCCTACTGCTGATAGAATAGATGCTAAGGTTGAGGTGATTAAATCTTGTAGTGGACAAACAGTTGGAAGTATTAGTAGTGGAGGAACACTTGGAAGTATTAGTAGTGGAGTAGAAGTTGGTAGTTCTAGTGGTGCTGTCACTGTTGTTCAAAGAGAAGAACCTTTGGAGGAATTTTGTCACCATGCCGAAACTAGCTACTTGACAGCGGGTTGGGCCAACTTGATATATGAGGTTGGGCAAGTATTTACTGGTGGTGTGAAGGATTTTAGGGCAACTTTGCAGCGATATGCTATTGAAAATGGTTTTATGTATGATCTTGTTAAAAATGACAAGTATCGTGTGACTGCAAAGTGTTCGATTTCTAGCTGTGGATGGTATGTGCATGCCATTTTGGATCGCTCAAGCAGAGAGTTTTGGATTAAGAAACTAGTAAACGAGCATGGTTGTGGTTCAACCTATCGAACGAATAAACATAAACGGGTGACATCTAGTTTAGTTGCTAGTGAGGTTACTAGTATGGTTCAGAAAAAGAATAGCACATCACCTATGGATCTGTTGGATTTGTTTCTGGACAAGTACGGTTTGGATTTATCATACCACCATGCATGGTTAGGAGTGGAGAAGGCTAGGGGGGAAATATTTAGAGACTATGAAAGTTCATTTGATAAGTTGAGGTGGTAGCAACCAAAATTGCAAATCCAGGGAGCTTATTAAAGCTTGAAGTTGATCCTGTCAGCAAGGAATTCTCGAGGCTCTTTGTGTCGTTCAATGCATGTATCACAGGGTTTAATCATTGTCGACCATTCCTTTGCCTTAATGGGACACATCTCAAAGGCAGATTCAAGGGGTGTCTTCTTGCTGCCACAGGAAAAGATGCAGATCAAGGTACTTTTTTGTGTTATTTTTTATTTTGAATGTATTCCTTAGATATTCATATCTATTTATCTGCTTGTTCTATGATTGGTATAAGACAGAGCCTAGGTTTTCATACATATCCATATCTATTTGTTTTCATACATATCAGTCAGCTTTCCATAGTTTTAAAAGGTTGCGGTTTTGTTTTTATTCTAGTAATGGTTGGCCTGAGAAGTGAGCACCTTGTCTCTAGACAGGCACTTTGTGTGACATTTTGGGGTTTGTCAAATTTTGTATCAGTGTTTATTTTTATTAAGTAGATTGATGTTTCTTTAACTAGAACTACATCTAAGTGGAGTTCCATCTTATTTTTGTTTGTTTTGGGATTCTTTTTTGTGTTGCAGGTTTATTTCCCCTGGCGTTTGCTATTGTGAATGCAGAAAATGATTGTAATTGGTTGTGGTTTCTTCGGATTTTAAAGACTATCTTGTCTACACGGCTTATTACTTTCATTAGTGATCGCAACCATGGTCTCGTGAGTAACATACCAACTGTTTTTCCTGATTGTCATCATGTTTACTGTTTGTATCATCTTCAATTCAATTTGAAGGATCACTTCCCTGCACGGTTTCGACAGGGTTATCGAAATAGGTTGGTTAAATTGTTTAATGCTATCACTTATGCTCCATCTGTATCAGCTTATATGATATGTGAGGCTAAGTTCTACGAGCATGGGGGAGATAAGGCCAAGACGTTTATTGCAAGTGTTCCAAAACAACATTGGACTAATGCTTATTTTCAAGGGCAACGATACGGAGAGATGAGTTCTAGTGCTATTGAGTCCTTCAATAACTGGATACTTGCTGCACGGCTTATGCCGTTAATGAATTTAGTTGAAGAGTTGAGGTCCATAATTATGATTCAAATGTCGCGTTGAAGAGAAGAAGCATCGCGTTGGGTTTCTCAGATTTGTCCGGACATGGATGCAAAGTTAGCTAAGAGGATTAACAAGGGGGCGGTCGTGGAGGGTTTGTAAATCAAAAACCGGCTTGTATGAGGTGAAATCTGTACCTGCTGTTCTAGTAAATCTTGAGGAAGGGACATGTTCTTGTGGAGCCTGGCAATACAATGGTTTCTTATGTGCTCATGCCGCAACGGTTTTAGTCAAGACTTGTGGAGCAGAGGGATCCTTGGCTGGTTACATTGATCCGTTTTATCATGTTGAGGCATATCGGCTCACATATCAAGATAATATCCATCCAATTCTAGCTATGGATATTCCTGACTTCACACAAGGAAGTACTCGGGTTATCAAAGCTCCAAAAAATAGGAGGCAAGCTGGAAGACCTTGCGTAAAGCGCATTCATTCTAGGGGTGAAGAACAATCCTCTGCTAGGCCAATGAAATGTGCGAGGTGCCATAAGCTTTCTCACCACAACTGCAGGACATGCAAAGGGGCTACGGATGATTGATTCTTTACATTTTTAATAGTACATTGGTTTGTTGGAATTCATATCCATACAAGTAAAGAGACTACTTAATTGTTCTTAGGTGCGGGACCATTGCGAGGCACAACAAAAGGACTTGCAAGGAACCTCTTCTTAGTTGATTCTTAGAATGACACATTAAAGTCTTTCTGCATTCTTCTTCACAAAAGTTTATGAACTAGGAGTTTGTTTAGTTTTACATTGCGTTTCCAATAAGTAGAGTATTGCGATAGTGGTTGAGAAGATTTTTAGTACTATGCAGTTTATGAGTATCTTCAGTTTTATGCAGTTTATGAGTGTCTTCAGTTTTATGAAACTTTATGCTGGCCATCTCTGTATATTTTGGTTATGCTATCTTCGTATAAATTGGTATTATGGATGTTACTTCAATTATTCGTTCTGGTGCAAATGATGTGCAATTATTCGTTCTGGGTCATTTAACACTGTTAATCAATATTGTGATATAACTTTCTCCTTTAATTAACAATATTAATTGCATTGCATTCTTCAGTTATTCTTCCTCACACACCAGTCATGCCCCTTTTCTTTGTTAAGGTTTTCTGTAGCTATTATTTTTCCCTAGCACCTGATTGTTATGCGCAAAGCGCAGAGGATGATGATTGGAACTCCGATTGAACACCGCAAGCTTTTAACTCTTTCTTTCGAAAAGAAAGCTGGTCATTTAACACTGCTAATCAACATGGTCATATACCATTCTCAGTTTGATTAACAATGTTAACCCATTCTTTTGAAAAGAAAGCCGGTCATTTAACACTATTAATCAAAATTGTGATATAACTTTCTCCTTTAATTAACAGTGTTAAATCTAACCCTTTCTTTCGAAAAGAAAGCTGGTCATTTAACACTGGTAATCAACATGGTCATATACCATTCTCTGTTTGATTAACAGTGTTAACCCATTCTTTCGAAAAGAAAGCCGGTCATTTAACACTGTTAGTGAATCCAAACAAAACTTGCAGCAAATTCAAGCTTACACATCAATTGTGCATTAGACACAAGACACAGGACACACGAGGACACAACAAGTACCAACTTAGCTTTGCCATACATTGGAAGGAGCAGACACAAACATAGTACATTACATTTTATACTTGAGACAAAGAGGTTTATGCAGAACTTGAAACCTTACTAAGCCTTGGTAAAGTTGCACTGAAACAGAAGTACACATGCTAATAGTTGAAAGTTCCAGAAATTAAACCTTTCTAACCTTGCTAACAGTTGCAAGTTCCAAAAATTAAAAGTCAAAAGGAATGGGCAAGTGAGACTTAATACACTAGTAGAATACTCAACACTGCATGAATAAATGTATCAAGTCTGCTCTGATTTTCCTGCATTCTTCTTTTGTTATTTCACTTGTTTGCTCTTCATTTGACAAATACTTCTTGATTATCGAAAAGAGGACAATAGCACAATCAACACTGCAAGAATTTAGAATTCAGTTAATTAATAAGATTGGAAACTAACATTGTCAATTAATAGTAGTTGGAGTTTTTTCGGATAAAAAGTTATAAACAATACTTTCCTTGCCACTGGTTGTTAGGGGGAGTTTTTCTGAATCTCCACTTTGTTAGTAATATTTCTTTTGCAGGGTTCTCTTTGGTCAATGTTGACATATGCCACAACAACTCGCCTCTATTTTGGAAGGAAACAAACAATGTGCAGCTCTTAAAAAGTGCTTTTAGAGTTAAGAGTAGGATATTTCATTAACAGGTTTTGCTTATCAAGAGTATTGTTGCACTACAATGTTCATCTTTTCCACTTCTACGTTTAAGAGAGTTGTAGAACTTCCAATATCCTTCGTCTTTATCAAGAACAAGCAATGTCCAATGGAATCGAACGAGTATTGGAAAAAGAAGAAATCTTGCCCCTACAGATTTTCTCATTACTTTTCCAAGTATCGCCTTCACTTTGTTTTGGTCTTTGTTTCGGATCGTGTCCTATTTGCACACAAAAACAAAAACAAATTTTTTCAGTACTAGAGTATTCAATGTGTAAGTGAAAAATACAATTTTTTTTAAAAAACTTTTCGTTTGTTACCAAGAAGAAGCTGTTGAAGATGAATGATTTCGGTATTGGAGTATTCATGTCAAACTTCGGCACAACGTCAGAATGGTGTTTCATGAGCACATTTACATATGCATCTACACACTGTTATTAATTTTTTATCAGTGAAACACGATTAAAACAGTTTACATCTACACAAAAAGAATAGCACGTCAAGATTTTTACATCTAGCTTTGTATAGGAGAGCAAGTTCAGGCAAACAGTCTACACACAAAAAGAAAAGCGTCTTAATATTTTTACCCGGTTAGATGTTACATCTTCAAATAATAGGTTTTGTATGTCTTCAACTTCGATGTGTAGCATGTCAGCTTCAGAACTCCATATTACAGCACTGCATATCGCAAAGTGTTTTCAAAAATTAATTAAGAGTTTTGAAAGAAAAAATGTTAAGATTAAACAGAAACTGCAAGCAATACAATCCCAATGGTTACTAAAGAGAAGATCAAATCATCTAAAAAATATCAATTCAGGCTGGTCATTTAACACTATTAATTAATATTATGATATAACTTTTTCCTTTAATTAACAGTGTTAATTGCCTGGCACTCTTGCCCCTTTTCTCTAACACTGGTAAATGAAAATTTCATAATAGTGTTTGGAATAAAACTTTCTCTACGGTTCTACGGTTTTGTTCAATTAACCCTGTTAACCAATAGAGGAGGAGGAGGATTGAAATGAGGTTCTACAATTTTGTTCAATTATGAACACTGTTAATAATAGGACAAGAAACAGGACACAAACAAGACACACAAACTTTGTCATTTTGGTGTACACTTCATGAGAGCAGCTCGAGCAAAAGGTAGAATAGAACATAGGACACACAAGACACAAGCAACAGACATAGAACATAGAAGGTACCAATTTAGCTTGCCTTAGTCATGGTGTCAATTAACATGGTATAAACATTTCAAATAAAAAACATGCAACAGTTTTAAACGTAAATTTACCTAAGATTTCCGGTCTTCCAAAGTTGTTCAATTGCCAACCAAGTTTCTGTACGAATGAGTTTTGAAATCTCAGTGTTGCACTTCTCCAAATTCTTTAGTTTCTTTTTTGGCTTTTGCACTTGAATTGCCAAAGAAGTTTCTTGGAAGTCGTCACATCAACAAACTCTAGTTGCGGACTTTTCCTCTTTAACTTTCCATACACATAGTCCTCGCAGAAATTCATCTTTCTATCATCTCTTTCTTTCACTCTCTTAAACTTTGATGGTGGACTTTTCTTCTTCTATTTTTGAAGCACTTCTTCAGCCCTTACTTTTTGTGTCACTTTATGAACTTTAATGTTTATTAGTTGCCCCTCCAACTGATCTCTCTCTTCCCGCAGTTCCTTTATAGTGTCAAATGTGGCCTTCTGTGCCACTTGATGCACTTGTCTTTTCGTTTCAACATTATATCCTTGTGTTAACTCATGTGTTTCATAATGTTGAACTTGCTCCTCATACTGCTTGTAGAGTTTTTCAAGCACTTCGTTTTTCTTGCATAATTTGGAGATGTACAAATCCTTCTCTTCAAGTTCTCCCTTCAGAATTTCAATTTTCACGTTTTGATGTTGAAGAGTTTTTTGCTTTTCTTCCTGAACTTTCAAGATTTCATTCTCCATACTCTTCTTTTCCTTCTCCAAGAGTTCAATCTTTTTATTCAATTCATCAATAATTGCAATTGCATCCCTTTTTTTATTGGTGCAATATTGTTCCACAAATATTGTCCAACGATATTTCATTATAGGTATTCGGAACTAATGTTGAACCGAAGTCTATTTGTGACAAATGATGCTTCTCGTGATTCAAGGCCAATGCTGTCATGCACCATAGTGGACTTGAACCTTGGTGAATCAACTTCAAATGACGGGTTGGAGGGAGTGTTAAAATCATCAAGCCCCTGTCCATTTCCTTGTTCAGCCATGAACCCCACTCTAGCGCTTGCTCCTCTAGCGCTTTCTCCTCTTTGAGTTCCATAAACTTCAGCTTGTTCCCTACAGAGGAGTACTTCAGTCCTTTGTCCTTTTTCAATTTCTGATGTGACATCTTCTTTGACTTGTGTTGCCCCTTTTTCGGCCCTTTCTTCTGTATAAACTTCAGGTTGTTGAGAAGATTCACCATCAACACTCATTCTTACTTTTTCAACTTCCAGTTCAAGAGCTTCTATTTCTCCACCTTCTTGTTCACTTCCAAGATTGTTGTAGATCTTTCGTTCTTTATTTGTTTCTCGTAGCTTGGTGTCACTTACCTGTGAAACATAATTTGACATTCTAACTTGTGTCAAAGAGAATTTTAAGTGTTTTCAGAGAGAAAATGAGTTAATACTGACTGTATTACTTGATCAGCCGGAAGTTGGTTCAATTGATCAAAATCCCTAAGTATGTTCCGAAGCTCTGAAATGTTCCATTTTAGTAATCTTGGAACTGCATCTGCATTCTTTTGTTGTAGGAGTTTAGTATGCTCACAAAGCCAAAACTGTGAAAAGAAATTTCATAGTTTAGCACTGAGAAATCCATAATACCTGAAAGTTTTAAATTTTAAAACTGCATTATTCAAAATCACAGAAAGGACCTTAAAAAAAATATATTCTAATACACTTTACAAATGGAGGGGCTCCAATAATCAAAGTACATTAGGCAATGAAGAATAAATCATATTTGCCAACTTTTCCAGTCTGAATAAAAGTACAGTCTAATACTTTTCTAGTCTGAATAAAACTACAGTCTAGTAGCAAGAGCTAAAAGAAAATTATTTAGTAATGCATGTTTAGATATCACATAGCACCATCCATAATAATAATGAAATCGTAAAAGATCAGCACATACCATTAAAAGCAAAGAACATCCATGCAATTCATTGAGCTCCTCATGATTTTTGTGAATGGATTTCATCAAATAATCTGTAACAGCTCCTGCCTTGTTGTACTGTTTTACCTTTGCTAAGTCTTCCATGTAATAAACCAACGACCAATTCACCGTTGTTCCACTTGTCGAAAAGAGCAATGTGACACAAAGGAAGAGACTGAACAATCTGACAATGTCTTCAATATCTTCTGGCTTGTTGCTACTCTTCAGTTCTTTGATCTTTTCCTTCATTGTTGTAATTTTTTTTTTTTGGGTAAATTTCGTTGTTGTAGTTGTTAACCTTGGCTCTTTGATGCGCAACCTCTTGGCTAATGCAGTGTCTCCTTTGCTGATGTTTGTTTCTGCCATCTCTTCATTTCCACAGGATATTCCAAAAATCCACTTCACATGATCATCCTTGAGCTTCACTTTCTTATCACCCAATCGAAAACTTTTTGTACGTTAATCATAGGACTTTATAATTTTCACAACTTCATCAAACTTTCTGCAATGCTCACTTACCAACTTCTTGTTCACAATTGATTCAATCAATAACCAAAATGGTGTTTTTTTGAGGCAAGCTATATGTTTGTGGTTAAATTCAGTATCTTTAATCAATCTAATCATACCCTGCAAGTTGGACCTATTCAAGCTTACTCATTGTTGTGTGCTTTCTTTTTCAGCCTCATTTCTTGACCTTTTTTTCACCGGTTGTGACCGGCTTATCAATCCTTCTTCTTCGATGTTGGTTGCTAATTGTTTTTCTGATCTTGCTCTAAGTTCATACTGAGTTTGTGTTGCTCCTCTTGCTCTAGACTTTTCTGGGATTTTGTTGGTAATGGGTGGAACAAATTTGGGCTGGTTTGCTTGAGCTTCAACTAGTGTGCCTTGCTGCGTACCCCTTCTTTGCCTCAACTTGTGCACATGTGTTTGTATTGTTGGGGTTTTGATCACACCAGGTGTATCTAAGTTCGAGTCATATTGTTGTGAATCTGATGCTTCTGCTGGTTTTTTACTGTTTGAATGTAGATCTCTCCTTGCTCGCTCTGCATAGTTTTAAAGGTGATCTTGTGAGAGCATAATAAAAAGTCTACACGCACAAATAAAATCAGTGGTGAAACATAACATAACTCAGTTAAAAAAATTTATGAATTGATCCCATGCCCTGTCGAATTTCAGGTAAGGGCGCATGACAGTGCTACAAATAACGCAAGGTCCAAATTAAAAGCTCAACATATGAGACAAATTCCAAACTAAAACATCAGATTCAAGTCTAGTATACGAAAACCATTTCACAGCCATAAACAGTCAACATCTTTTCAAAAGCATCTGACCTTGGGTTACAAGACCCGAATGACTACAAGCAGACAAAAATAGCAACCATGGTTACATGGTCTGGCTTTATTTGGAACCTGATCATCTCTTCAAAAAGTTTTCTTGCTAGGAAAATTTTTCCAGATCTTGCGTACATATGCACAAGAGCATTACATAGTAATAAGTAATCATCAAACCAAACACGCCTTATAATGTAACAGTGAAACTCCTTACCATGTTGCAGATTAGCAACTCGGGCTCAAAGAAGAAGAATACTTGTAATTGTCACATAATTAGGCTCAATGCCAGAAAAAAACATCTTCCTAAATAGATAGGAGGCCTCCTCAGAGAAGTCCTAGTGTGCGTAACCAGAAATAATTGAGTTCCAACTTACAATACTCTTAGCTTCTAATGATTGGAATAAATTGTGTGCATGCCTAAGGTCTTTGCATCTAGCTTTGATTAAAGCATTTTGAACATTATGAAGTCCACTAAAATTACTACGAATTGCAACGCATTGAATCTCCTTCCCCAGTATCAGTGAACCTATATGGGAGCATACATCCTTTTCGGGCATTTCGTCAAACAACTTCCGAGCATCATCCACTTCCCCACACCTAGCATACATCTAGACTAAGGCATTTTGCACAAACAAACACCAATCAGGACTGCTAACATCAATAGACTTATGAACGTCCCTCCCTAAATCCATATTTAGTTCTTGACCACAAGCCTTGAAATACGTATTTGCAAAAATCACTCGTTCCTCATTTTTTCAAAGTAGAGAAATTTTTTGAAAAGATGTCAATACTGTTACAAATCCTCACAAAAATGAAATACATACTCAAAGAACTATGCAATTTGGAACTATTCAATTTGGTAAAATTACAGAAAATGACAACATTGCACAAATCTAATTGGCGAATGACAAGCACTCAAAGAACTATGCAACTTGGTAAAATTACAGAAAATATGTTTTGAAATACGTACTTTTATACCGGGGCATTGTGCTTGCAATCCACCAGCGGTCTTCCAAAGACAGGATCGCAATCCACCAGCGGTCAGAAAATATGTTTCGATTGTCTTCCTTGATCGTCTTGTCGATCGTCGTCCTTGACTGTCTTCTCGATCATCTTCCTTGATCGCCTTCTCTCCCTTACATTATTGACAATAGCAGTTGCTGAGTAAAACCCTAAGTAAGGGACTCAAATCCGCCAAAAGGTAATCTAAATGTTTTGTGCGAAACTCGATTTCTGAACAAACTCGATTTCTGATGAATTTTTCAGCTTTGAATCCGCCAAAAGGTAAACTAATTGTTACCTGATACGTCTTGTCTCTATTTCCCAAGAAACTCGATTTCTGAAGAACAGTAGAGAGAGAATGGCAGATATAGAGAAGTCATAGTAGTCTTGTCTTCTCCATTGAGCTTCTCCGATGTCCGTAGTCGGAGGAGTCGCGTCTTCTCCGATCGATTGGTTTGGAAGGTAACAGTAGCGTATAGGTTTTGGGAACGTCTCTTCTACGGAGTAAAAACGGGGGTATTTTTTACTTTTGTTATGTTATAAACTTACAGTGTGGACTGTTTATGTTATAAAATTACAGTGTGGGCCTGAGGCTTTAAGAAATCCTTACAGTGGACCTTCTACTAAATCTCTCAAAAAAGATTTGCATGTGAATAGTGCATCGCTAAAAGTGAAGAGGTTTTTTCACTAATGTATTTTACCTTTTATTTTACCTCTTCTCGTGCATGCTTGTTTTCGTTCTTTTCCTTTCCAAACCAGAGAAAAAGCCTTTTTACCTCATCTCATGTACATGCTCTTATAATGATAGCCTCACTCACTCGCTTAAGCTTGTAGCAGGTCTCTAATTACTTCACTATAGTAGGTTTCTTTTCCAGCCCCATTATACATTAATTTCAAATTCAAGTGCTTATGTCCTTTGTTCTCAAGTGACATGAACGTTCTCTTTTCCCGTTTCGTCAACTCCCATAGTGAAGTAGATGCCCCAATTGACTACTTGGGTTCTCAAGCCCGAATACAACAAACAACAAAGAGAAGTAGATTCCGTTTGGTGAGGACTTTTCCTTGAAGTTGACTCACATTTTTGTCTTCCACCACACACGCAACAAGAAATTACAGTCACTCTGCTTGGCAACCATTTTTTAGAATAACTTTAAAAAACAATGGCCACATACTCACGTACATATATTTTTCAGTTACCAAACTCTGGATCAGTTCCGATACTCCAAACCAGTGTTCCGTACGTCGTCCATGCCTGCCAAAGCCCTTCGTACGTACATTTGTTCACTCTGTTTTCGTCCCGTCCAGTGCTGTTTCGGTTGTTCAATTGCAAAAACTACCTTTTGGTAAAAGAAAAAAAAATGGTACTCGCCCCTCTCTCTCTCCATTTGAATACTAGTCAACTCCAGAGGCTATTTCCCCAAAGTTATTTGTCCCACGGTCAATTCTAGAGGTTTTTTTTTTTTGTTTTCTATATTTTCTTGGAAAATTTTTAAAATGGCATCTGAACTTTTACTCCAATGTCATCAAAATAACTAAACTTTACTTTATTTCAATTAAATACCTGCACTTTCAAAATCCCCAAATTGAGACATTTGCCGTTAGCCTCCATCCATTTTTTTCACAAATCGGCTGATGTGGCTTATTTCTGGCGTTAAAGGGCTCTACTAGAGATGTTAAAAAGTGAACTCAATGCACACAATCACAATCCATGCCAACCCTACTTCACTTTTGGATTGTGATTGTATGCATTGAGTTCACTTTCTAACATCTCTAGTGGGAACCTTTAATGTCAGAAATGAACCGCATCAGTCGATTTGTGAAGGAAATGGATGGAGGCTAACGACAGGTGCCTCAATTTGGGAATTTTGAAAGTCCAGGTGTTTAATTGAAATAAAATGAAATTCAGGTGTTTCGGTGACATTAGAGTGAAAGTTTAGATGCCATTTTGAAATTTTTCCTATTTTCTTTGTTCAATCCACTTTGAAAGAACGAGAAAAGTCCGGTATAATTCTTCCCTCTTTTTTTTTTTTTTTTTTGTATTAAATCGATATTAGACAGGAGGTGAGGGACTTTGGTCTCGATGTCTTTATCCACGTAGAGTTCTTTCTTTGGGGGGATTTTTGTCCAAAGGATTATAAACCACTTTTTGGTTGGACAAATTCATTCCACTTTGTGGAAATATATTAGTTACAGTTTTTTACTCTCTGGCCCCGTTCGGTTAAATAAATTAATTTATTTATTTTTTTATTTTTATTCAAAAAAAAATTTGTTAGTTAGTTTTTTGTCAAATTGTTAGGGATTATTGTATCGTCATGATAAGAAGAATCTAAAAAGTAAAAAATTATGATCGAAACCTAATTTTTTTAATAAAGATGAAAATTTTGGGCTTATTGATTTATTTTTGTCTCTATTCAAAAAAATAGATTTCGATAATAATTTTTTACTTTTTATATTACTCTCATCATGACAATGCAATAATTTCCAAAAAATGGACGAAAAACTAATAAATACGAAAAAAATTTGAATATGAACAAAAAAAATAAACCAGGCTTATTTAGCGGAACGGGCAATAGTTTCTATTTGGGTCAGAAAATAGTTTTTCCCACGAGTAGGAATTTGATTCAATTGTCTGAAGTGAAAAGCCATGAAAACTTTATTGGACTCCTACTGAGAGAAAAAAAAACAAAAAACGCAAACTCTGAACGAAAACAGATGAGAAATTATCCTATGATGGGCGGATCAAAAAAAAAAAAACTTTTGATGGGTAGTTTACTAAAAGTCGTGGGAAGTTATTTGAACCTTTTCGAAATTGAAACCTTTTAAAGAAACTGGGTAGTGCCGCCTAGACCTGGGTAACAGATCGTGCCAGGTCATGTTCGTATCGTGTCAATCGGGTTCGTGTCACAAACTACCCAATCCAAATCCAACTCGTTTAGAATTCGTGTTTTTCGATTCGTGTCATTGTCGTGTTTCGTGTAAAAAATGCTCAACCCTAACCCGTTAATTTCGTGTCCGGTTTGTGTCGTGTTATCACGTCCGTTGCCCAACTCTACATAGAATTACAAATATACCATATATTATATATATATATATATATATATATATATATATATATGTTCAGATTAGTAACCATGTGTTTGTCGTGTCAATATCGTGTCTCGCGTGTTCAACCAGAATCCGACCCATTTAGAATTCGTGTTTTCGAATCGTGTCATTTTTTGTATTTTATGTCAGAAATGTTCAACTGCTTCGTATCTGATTTGTGTTAGTCCTGTTTTGTATCCGTTGCTCAGCTCAAGTGCCGCCTAGAGGGGGAGGAAGCTATTTTTAAAGTTTTTTTTTTGACCGGAAGCTATTTTTAAGGATGATTCGAAAAAATCGCGGCTATCCGAGCGGAGAAATTGGCAACGAGGCAGAGAGGTTCTTCTGGCTGTGTGGAGGAACTCTCTCTCTCTCTCTCTCTCTCTCTCTCTCTCTCTCTCTCATGCACTTTTTCAACGAAATTCGGTGCCCCCCTGCCGACGACGAACGGGGGCTGAAACCCTGTGACCCATTTTGACTATTTCAGAAATCACACGAAAGGGAAAGATTTACGTATCAGCATCAGCACCCAGCACCAGGGAAAGAGAGAAAGAAATACGCCAAGAAAACATTAGGGTTTTCTCTCTTCTCTTTCTCCGTATGTTTCTGCTGCTTAAATCAATCCAATTCGAAATCCTTGCTTTCAATTCTCTACCCCTATTCACATGAGCATTTGCATTTGCATTTTATTTAATAAAAAATAAAAAAACCTTTATATGCAAAGCCCCTATTGTATAAGAGGACGTATGCTTTATCTCGATGCAGATGTTTGAGAATCCACATTGTTCACATTGTCCTCTTGGACCAACTTTTTGTTATTCTTATTATTATCAGCATAGTAATTGGATAATAAACCTCTGTCAATTCCTTAACGAAACATTCGTATTCGATCGCTGATCCGAATTTTTATGTGCTATGTTCATGTATTGCCTCAACAGATCACTTTCTCTAACGGGTGGTGTGGGAGAGGGTACCAAACCGCATTAATCAATCTGGGCATCAAAATAAACCCATCTTATTTGTTGACTTGGGTTTGAAGGGAAAGGATGTGCGAGGGTGGTCCCCCGCCTCCTCACTTCTCCAAATCCAATAGCCGAATCTTCATCGAAACCACCTATGGCCCCTCTCCCCGACTCTATCAAGTCTGGAAAGGAAGCAATGTATGCCACTCCATCTTTCCCCCTTGCTTAATTTTCTTCGTGTTTCGATTATACTAACTCTGTTTTTCCTGTTTTGTTAGATGTAACTCCTTCACCAACCTACTACATCTTATCGCCATTTTGTACGTCATTTTGTTCTTTCGCTCTGTAATACCCCAATGTTGGTCCCGTGTTGTTGGGTTAGAAGAAGTTTCAACAGAATAAGACGACCATCCTTTACTACCAGCTAACTTAGGTTTCAGCATTTTGGGCTATGTTCTTAGGCTTCAAGAAGTTATAGAACCAGTAAAGGGTGAGTCGTTGCAAATGGCATCAGAGCACAATTCCGTTCTAAGTTGTGTGAGCTAGGTGCTACACCAAGGCCATAGGGAGAAGGTTGACAGGCCATGGCGCAATGAGGATGTTGCACATTGAAGTAGGAGAGAAAGTAGCACCTCAATGTTTGTCCCACGTTAGCGGGGGTTGGAAAAAGTTTCAACGGAATACAAGGACCACTCCTTAAAACCAAATAACTTGGGTTTAAGCCTTTTGAGCCATGTTGTTAGGGTCCAACAAGTTGTTAGGCCAGTAAAGGGTGGAAGCAACGACCACCACCATTTGGCTACCTAGAAAGTTTAAGCTCCAATTGCTCTTTTAGTATGTAAAGGACCTTACAATTACACCGTTTTCTATATTGTTTTGGCCTGTGTATTCACTGTAATGTGAATTTATATTTTCCTAAATGAAGACCAAACCACTCATCACTGTTCTGTATTTCCTGCAGAGATTCTTCATTGGAGGCCGGCTTATATTTGGTCCGGATTTCAGATCACTATTCCTTACAATGGGTTTAATTGTGGCTCCAGTAATATTGTTTTGTGCTTTTGTTTCTCAAGGGCTTGTTAATGAATTCCCACACCACCTGGGCCGTCTTATTGTAGTTTTATCTGCTGTATTCACGACTTGTGTAAGATTCTCTTTTTAATGTTTCTTGTATATTCCATCTTGACTAATTGGTTGGCTGATTATTAGGTATAGCCAGTTTAGATTATTTTTCTTCCTCTTCTTGATTCTACGTATAAATCCATGAAATGATATAATCTAAGTCAAGGTAAACAATATAGTGTTTACATTGAATGAGATGAAAGAATACAATGGTTCTTTTTGAGCTGATGGGCCTTGTCCTATCATCCCAATAGAATGGGCTATTGTTTATCTCTAGATGTGGGAGTTGGGGGTCGCTTGTGCAAGGGAGGGGGAGCGCTAGAGACTTAAAGCTTGTCACACATCAATTAATTATTACCTCTGAAACTAGCAAATGACCTTTCCTTTTCACTCATCTTTGGTTAGTTTTGTTTTGGATGATTTGACATCTTTGAATTTGAATGGAGTTGGTTTTGAGTTGGATTGTTTACATCTTTGAATAGTAATGGAGTGATACTATTTCTTTTTTCTTGACACACAAAACTTGGCTCTACTAAACCAATTTTTTGGTTTCACTTCAACATCGGTCTTGTTTAATAGATCTTTTTTTTTAATGGCGAATCAAAAATTTTATTAATGGAAAATTGTTTGATAGATCTTAATGCAGGGATTATAGAAGATATTTATTTTAAGAATAGACATCAAGTCAAAAGTTGTCATAACTTAAGAATTGAAAACCAAAACTTAAACATTAAGGCAATTCTTGTAATAAGATGGTTAGTTGTTGAGTGTATGGACTAGTTACCATAAACTTGTTCTACAGGACCTCCCGTTGCTAATTCTTGTAGTAAGATGGTTAGTTGTTTGAGTGTTTGATGATGTCTTGTCTTTCTTAAGTTTTTAATTTAAGTTGATTTGGAAATATGATTTTCGGATCAAAAGCAGGTTTTTAATCTTTTTAAGCTTGCGGAAGCAATTCATAATTCATACCTTACACACGCATGGAGGGCAGCCTAGGTGAATGGTACGATTGCCCCGATCTGACCTCGTGGTCATGGGTAGCGGGAGCCTCATGCACCGGGTGGCCCTTTTTACGACTTAGGCACCCATCCTAGTAATGGTCATTTGAAATAGATGATTGCAATGTTCTCTACACCTTGGTTCTGACAAAACATGCAGTTGACTCTATTAGTTGTTATTTATTGCAGATTATTATTCTTCTCTTCCTCATCTCTGGACGAGATCCTGGTATTCTTCCTCGAAATCCACATCCTCCAGAAGCAGATGATGATGTGTCTAGCATCTCTACGGACTGGGCTGGAAGTCAGAGTGGTGGTCCTGCTTTACCCCCTACCAAAGAAGTAACTGTAAATGGGATGGTTGTTAGGGTTAAATATTGCCAAACATGCATGCTATATCGGCCACCACGCTGCTCCCACTGCTCAATATGCAATAATTGTGTTGAGCGCTTTGATCATCATTGCCCGTGGGTGGGACAATGTATCGGGAAGGTAATAACAAGTCAGAATTATCTTTCTGTTTTGAACATCATTTTTTTTTTTTTTTTGGTTTTGTACTTTTCTCTGAAGAATTTTTTAAAATATTGGAATGCTTAAGATAAAATTCTAAAATCAAGACAACTGTCAATACAATATCGACGATTAAATAGATAATTGAACAGGAATTCTCGGAATATACAAAGCTCATTGACAAAAAGTTTGGAGGACTAGTACGGGAAGGGGGTTTTCCATTGCAAGAAAAAAAAACATTTTAACATACAAAGTTATAGTAGTATGCTTTAGTGAAAAAAAAGTTGTGGTTGCTATCTTCCAATAAAAAAACATAAAAGTATCAAGGATAATAGAACTGACCACTGTTGAATGTTTCAAATACTGCCGAAAAACCCGAAACAATCACTGCTTTGGTTTGTTTCTGTGTGTTTTGTTGGAAGCCATGAAATTTCTGCATCATAGTTGTTTCGCTTTGGTTTCTTAGAATAATATATATTTTTTCTGCTGGTGGAGAAGTACGAAATTTGGTTTCTTGATCATGATTAGGTGGGGTTCCTGCCCACCATTTTATAGACATCTATACACTTGGTGCCGGACGCGTGATCCCAGTAAGTTACTTCCATTGGAAAATATTAATTGGTCATCCTATTTTGTGGCCTTGCGAAAATCATTGCTTTGACCTAAAGCCTGTTGAGGACCTTTATTCTTTTTCCGCTACTTTTCTTTCCCTGTTATCCTCAAGCTAAAAGGTTAATTGTTTCCATTTGCAGAGGAATTATCGGTTCTTTTTCACATTTGTATTCTCAACAACTGTCCTCTGCCTATATGTTTTTGCCTTCTGTTGGGTCAATATCAGGATTATAATGGAAGCATACCATTGCAGCCTCGGAAAGGCATTTGCGAAGTCACCTGTTTCAGGAATTCTTATACTGTATACATTCATAGCTTCTTGGTTTGTTGGAGGTCTCACTGCATTTCACCTTCATTTAATTTTCACTAATCAGGTTGCTATTATCTCTTTGTCCATTACGGCGCTTAATTGAATCTTAGTTCCTTTGCACCTTTACATTGTCAATTGTTAGTGCAGACAACATACGAAAATTTCCGTTATCACTATGATGGGAAGAGGAATCCTTATAACGTTGGATGTGGCCGAAATTTTAAGGAGGTCTTTTGCTCTAAGATACCCAGATCCAAGAATAACTTCCGTGCAAAGGTGAAGGGTGACTCATCTTTTATTGTCAGTGCTTCAATGTCTCTGGGCCGACCCATGAGCCCACAGATGCCCAAGACGAGCTTTGATACGGAGAGAGTGAAACCGCAAGTCATCGATGCAGAAGAGCTTGAAGATATAGAGAGCCAAATTGAGATTGTTGGAAAATTAGAAAAACTTGGGACTCAAGCAAGACAACTCAGCTGGGATCACAGAAGCCACTGGGAGATCAACCGTGACGTGCACATGCTTGTTGCTGAGTTTGGAGAGGAACATGAGGCAGGAGGGGCAGAGCTGATTCATGGAGGCAATTGAATTTGGTCTTGAAGGCTACGAATCTGAGAGGGGATAGGTTATAATTTCGATTTTGACAGAAACGTAATCGCATGTGCTGGAAATTGAAGTAGATTCTACAAATTAATGAAGAATTGTGTCCAATTTACTTCCTTCTTAGAAAAGGAACGGGTAGATTTCAGATAAGAGACAAAGGTATTGCGATTACCTGCTTCTCTCATGACTTCAGGCATCGGTTTTGCTTGCAAGTTGACAGGGATTCATTTAGCCATTAATTGTTCGATATGTTAGCATTCAGTAGAAAGTAAAAGACAAGAAACATAAGATTGTAGAGGAAAAATATATTACAGGAAGGGTGGAATAATGGGTCTGATCTGATTATGGTAGAGGATTTGGCTAGTAACATTTCCCTACAGTATTATACTATTATAGCGCATGAACGAATTGTGCACAAGAGCTTCTAACCACGTAATCAAATTACTTGTCGAAGACCATCTCAAATTATCACCAAGGTCTAATATATCTTTATAATCATGTCCAAAGCTGCTATAATCTTTATATTCCAAGTCACCAGTGGCAAGATGCTCTGTCCAAAGCTGCTACAATCTTTATATTCCAAGTCACCAGTGGCAAGATGCTCTGCCACAGTTGCAATTACCCTTCGACCTCAAACGGGGACAAGGTAATAAAACCCTCCATGTGGGCTATAATGGTAATCACAGTTGCAATTACCCTTCGACCTCAAACGGGGACAAGGTAATAAAATCCTCCATGTGGGCTATCATGGTAATCACGTGAATCCAGCAGATAAATGGAACATGAATAACCATGGCACTGTGTGAAGAAAGTGCAGAATTAACAAGTCATAAAATTTCAATAATTTCCACATCAATAAACATAAATAAACTTACAAGGGAAGGAAACTCTTACTGGACTTGTGTGTACACACAAGCTCTGTTGGCTTAGATTAGCCTAGATCTTTGTTTTGAGGAGAGAATTAGTGAACCAAGCAAGAACACAATTGCCGTAACTTGGTCGGGAAGAACACATGTAGAAACTAGAAAAACTGGAAGCAGGGGAATGGGAGCACTGAGATTTTTTCCATTCACTTGTCTAGAGACTTCTTTACTTATAAGACTATTGGACCTTACTTGGGCCTACACATTTCACATATTAACCCAACTACAAAACAACTTAAATATGACCCAATTACATACTAACATTTTATGGCCCAAAACTAAACATAATATTTTAGCCCAAATACAAAATTACAAGAAGACATTAATTTAAGGGAGGTTATAGTTCCACGACAGTATTTGTTAGGGACACGACAAATTCCACGGACTGACTATTGTACCCTCCTCAGTCAAAACAAAGCAACCCAATCCTCCTCGTCACTACTGATTTATAGACGTAAAACAGACCCACTTGTGCCGCTTCCCTCTCTACTCTCCTGTCTCCTCTGCCCCTCTTTACCTCCAATTGATTTTGTGAATTGGTCGCCGGAGGCAACCATTGGGAATGCCTCAAATCTGAATATTAATATGCTTGATTTGAATCAATCTCAACATTCTTTTGAAAACCACGTAGGAGTCAACAAACCCAGCCTCTTCCTCGCCGCATAAGATCACCAGATCAAGATCGATGACTTCCTTTGCCCATATGACAATAGTGTACTTCGAATAAGCAACACATCCATACCCATTAGTTACTTTTTAATTTTTATCAAGTGAAAAAGGGGTGGTCTGCAAACATCACACCAAGGGTGTAGAGAGGAAAGAACAGAGAAAATGGGAATTTTTCTATTCTCTTCATTTCTTATTATTGATTAAAAAGATTCATTTTTCTTTTTTATAAAATTATGTTACCACTTAGAGTCGAAATTTTAAATATACAGAAGATTCCGAATGGTATCTGCGTTGGAAATTAAGATGCGATTGAAGTGGGTTGGATGGGGAGACAATGGTTAATTTTTAGTGAGAAAGAGAGAGAGAGAGCGAAATGCGTCTTGTCACTGCAACAAAAATTGTATAAGGGGATGAATTTTTTTCGTCGTCAAAGAGGCAAAATTCGTTGCCAAAGGAATTGGCGATGAAAAAATTCGTCGCCACCATTCGTCGACTTTAGTTTCACGCTAAAGGTCCCCTGACGACGAATTTTGTTTTTCGTCGGCTTTTTGGCGACAAATTTTTTCATCGTCAATTTTGGTTTGTAGCGACGAAAAAAATTTTGTCGGCTAATTTTTTTTTGGCGATGAAAATTTTCCTCGGCGGCAATATTTTTTTTTTGACGAAAAAAAATTTGTCGTCATTAGTGATTTTTCCGAAAAACAGGAACACCCTTCTATTGTTGAGCCACTCAACCCCTACCGAGTTTCAAACCCTGTACCTCTTGCATGCGCAACCTAAACCTAACTACTACACCAGCACCCAAATTGTTAACAAAGGCATAATATTTTTTATATATACTATTTACAACTCTTTTTTTTTTCCTAACCACCACCACCACACCCCCAATACAACCACCACACCACCACCACTTCACCACTCCCCCTCCTCCTCCACCACCACCACCACTCCTCCTCCACCACCACCACAATCACTACTCCACCACCACCACGTACATCACCACCACACCACCACCACTATTCCTAAAACAACTCCACTACCACCCCCTCCACCACTTCACCACCACCGCCCACACCCTCCTCCTCCTCCTCCTCCTCCTCCTCCACCACCACCACCACCACCACCACTCGTCCTCCACCACAATCAATAACCTACAAATCCCATTATTTAATTGTGTGTTTTTTTTTTTTATGGTATGGGCTCGGCCTTGCCAGTGTACCACCCAAACTAGCCACTCCACCTCTCTTGAGCGTGAGAGTAAGGCTCCAATTGGATGAAAAAGACACTTAATGACTTATTGTCATTATTCAAAAAAAAATTGCATTTGTTAATTTTGCGTCAAATTTCTTAATGACTTATTTGATTCGTTTCGATGAGAGGAATTGAAAAGGTATAAAATTTTAATCAAAACTTTTATTTTTTTAAAAAAAGACAACAATAAGTCAAAAAACTGCGAGTTTTTATCATAATTTTTTACTTTTCCGATTTCTCTCATAAAAAAAATTAATAAGTCAAAATTTTGTCGAAAAACCAACAAATGCGATTTTTTTTAAATAAAGACGAAAAAATAAGTCACTTACTTTTCATCCAAATGTAGCCAATTCTTGGGCTCCCTAGTGACTAGTCCCCATCATTTTTTTCACTTATCTTTTTATGATCAGGTATTTGAGTTAGAGTTAATTACGCACATTTCAATTAGTTTTAAAAAATAAAATTTAATGTTCACTATCGACGACGAAATTTGAAATTCATCGCCCGAGGGTACTTATTGGCGACGAAATTTAAAATTCGTCACCTATGGGGTACTAATTGGCAAGGAATTTTAAAATTCGTCGCCTATGGGTACTTATTGGAGACGAATTTTGTCCTCGCAAAAAATATTACCTTTTACGACGAAAATCCTGTCACGCCCTTGATTTTTAACATAATAATATCAATAATCTTTATAAGGAAAAGCCACGGCGGTATACTTAATACTAACCCCAAAAGACTTTCTCATGTTCATTTACAATGCACAATCAAGTTCAAAAGATTACAACGATGGTACTCCGGCCCCAATTTTCAAAGTTTAATCAAAAGATAATTTAAATGATTATAATACTCCTAAACAAAAGATTCGAATGAAAATTATAATTTACATCTTTCAAAAAAAAGAGATAATATTAAGGTGTCAGAGTTGCTTCTTCGGTGTTAGCTTTCGAAAGGATGGGATGGTATGCACGCCAAGTACTCCATGCTAATGCTCTCGAATTGTACCTGAAAGAATGATTGGGTTGAGCAAAACATATGCCCAGTAGAGAAATCTATGCTCAAATTATATGCAAATGAGGAGATTTGAACATAAGGTAGTTAAGCTCAAGATAACAAATGAGGTTGCTATGGAAACCAACTTGGAATTGGCGAACCGAGGCTCAAGGAGTACTGTTCTATTGATAGTCAATCTATTAGTCATCCTTTATATATCCTTTTTGTTCAAACTTCCATTTAGAACGTTTTCTGTATTACACGACTTATATTCCGGTTCTGGGAACCCTGCACGCTTCCCATTGATCTCTATTAACTTGTCAAATAGCGAATTTGGGAGAACTTTCTGGGTCTTAGGGCCCCATATACCGACAACACTTTCCGGGTACTCATGACCCTGTACATCCACTTCACATTCCGGGTCTTAGGACCCCATATACCCACAATACTTTCCGGGTACTCATGACCCCGTACATCCACTTCTACTCGTTTCGCATTTCACCCTATGTGTTTCCAAAATTTCAATTGCAAGAGTACGGATGAGAGAGGGATAATGATGTTAAGTGGATAGTTCACACATCAACTCAATCGTATTTTCCATTTTGTTCCCAAACTTGTTATCTCAACTCAACCTTCGAACTACTCGATATTCCGTGTCAAGCTGTCGCATACTGTTTATGTGCTCAAGTGAATCGTTCGTACAAATGTCGTGCAAGAAGCTCGTACTTGTCGTTTCATAGTTTCACAAATTTGACCACATTATAAATATGTTTCGTATACCATTGACCAAAAGACATGCATGATCGTCCAATTCTTATTATATATGTTTATAATAATCAAACAACCCATGGACAAACTTCATGCTTTGGAAAAGAAAAGAAACTTCAATGCACGGAGATGCTGACATGTGACTGGTGGCCTACCAGTAGGGGTTTGGCACCTACCGGTACAAAATGGAGACAGGAGGAACAAGGTTTTGGTTCACGAGGAATTCTACCGGTCAGTAGAAAATGATACCGGTAGAGTTCAAGAAAAAGGAACAAATAATAATAATAATAATCCTACCGGTAGGAAACAAGTCTTACAGGTACAAATTCAAACAGTCAGCACACATTTTTACGGCAACAAAGTTCTACCGGTAGAGGAAAATGTCCTACCGGTAGGAATCCAGAATTTTGACAATTTTTCACTTCTCGACAGATTTCAATCCAATCCCAATAACAACCAAAACAAGTTCGAATAAGGAATGAAAACACTCAATTTACATGTAATAAGAGGTAGAAATCCCTACCTCGAGTTTCCAAGACGAACCCACGAGATTACCCGAGCCCTTGACTCTTAAACTTGAAATCAACCGGAAAACTTTGATCCAAGCTTAAACCCACGGAAACTGAGGTTGAAATCACATGTAGAATGTATATTTGAGGTTGAATTTCAAGGGTCCTAGGTTATTTGGAGAATTTTTGGTGAGAGCTTGAGAGAGGGAGATCAGGAGAGAAATTCGGAGGACAGAGAGAGAGAGACTGCCGAGAGAGAGATGAAAAAAAAAAAGAATGGGGAAAGTTTCTCCCCTGGAGAAATAATAGTTATGGGAAAATAATCCCATGCTCTCACTACACACACACACATGCTCCTCTCGTCTGATTACCCTTGTACCCCTTCACGAATACGCTACACCGAATATCCACACCGAGCAATTATATTTAAAAATATATATACGAGCCTCAAAATTACGGGTCTATACAAATCCAATTTCCTCACCAAAAGGTGTCATTGGCGACGAATTTAGATTTCGTCAACAGTTTTCGTCGCAATAGACCATTTTTGTTGTAGTGTGTAGTGAAGGAATTAAAGAGGGGAGGGAGAAATTCAGGAAGGCACTAGAGAAATTGGAGTGAGAGAAATGAGGATTGAGGATTGTTGCTTGATGGCGACGATTTTTATTTTTTGATCGTAAGCAAAGAGAAAGAGGAAAGAGAGAAGGCAAAAAGGAAAAGTGAGTTGTTTTGACGAGGAAGATTGGGTTGCTCCATTTTGACTAAGGGTACAATAGTCAGTCCATGAAATTTGTCATGTCCCTAACAAATACTATCGTGGAATTATCACCTTCTTAATTATTTAATCAAGCTCACAACATAAACTATACGTCCAAACACCCAAACATGCAATCTGGCCATGAAAAGCAAGCTTGAGTAAACTACCTAGCCGCAAAATAATACCAAATATGTTCAGTAAAACAAATGCAGAAAACGCACGCGTCGGGAACTTGGTATGTAGAAAACGCATGCGTCGGCAACGCCAAACATATAACTCAGTAAACCAGATCATACAAGAACTATTTCTGGGTACACAAGGGTTAAGTTCCTATCACAATCTAACCAAGGAACATCACGAATGATGAATACCCACACATCGGGAACCAGGGGTGGAGTCAGGATTTGCACACGGGGGTGACACTGTTCAATGAAAATGTATTTATATGTTACGCGGAAAAATATGAAGAAAAAAATTAAGTGTGAAGTCATATAATTAGGTTTTGTCGTGGATTTTTCTTTTTAAAAAATCAATAAAGGCTTGATTCAACTCTTGTGGTATGCAAATGCACATTACAATATAGATTTTTCTTAATCAGAAACCTACCATTCTCTAAATTGCATTTTTTTGATAGTATTTGTATAGAGTATTTGTTTTTTTTTCATACTCGTAAATACCTAGTCGAACCGCATTAGTTTTTAAAAAGTTTATGTGTTCGAATGGGTTTTGGAAAAATTTTATTTCCAAATGGGTCACGTTAATGCGAAAGAATTACAAAGCTTGTAAGAATGCAGAGAGAGAGAGAGAGAGAGAGAGAGAGAGAGAGAGAGAGAGAGAGAGAGAGAGAGAGAGAGAGAGAGAGAGAGAGTACCACAGTTGAATGAGGAAGAGAGAAAAATAAAACAGAGGGTTTATTTCGGACTATAGGTTGGGAAGAAACAAAGACGACGATAGCTACTGGTGAAGAAAAGCGTTCAAAACCCAAGCATATAGAATAAGGTCCTGGAACATGCAAACGAAGAACTCCCAAAGAGAAAGCAAATGCAAAAGAAGTTAGAAAACAAAATTATCAAGGAGATATACGCATCCACGGCCTTAGATGCTCACATGCTTCTCCTCTGACACAAGCACCTATATAACACTCATCAACGGTACTTGGAGGATGACCCACGTACATCGCTGTGAACACGCACACGACGCCACCCAAATCAACTGCTAAAAACCCTATACGTACAACGCGCGGGAGGCACCAGGATCATGGCACGTGGCCCACTAACACAACAACACGCAAAATCACCATATTAGACACTGGACAACACTGTGGCTCCTACAATCAAGGGGTACAATTGGAAAAATCGAGCAAAAAATGGCAACCCAAAACTAGTTCTTTTTATATAGGTTGGACATTGTTCTTCAAAATGTTTTTTTTTTTTTTTTTTGAGAAGTTCTAATTGTTTGAAATAGGTTCTAATGCTTAAATCATGTACAAGTACAACTATAGTGATGCAAGCACCGTCGTGATTAGAAAGCACGTGGGATATACCGAACAAGGATGCAAAAATCAAGTACGGAGTTCTTAACACAATGTCTCTTGTGTAATGCAATTTATTTATGATAGCTAGCTTTCTGGCTATATTCTGTACCAACTTGAAGTGTGTTTAGTACTGTAGTTTGTTTTGGTATCATGCAGAGTCGTATGAGCAGCCCAATAAACGTTTTCTTATTCTTTCTTCACGTTAATTTGTGAACTAATTCAAACATTCCACACTACTCAATGAAGCTGGAGCACCCAAATCAATGCTGGAGTTTGTCATAGAGTTTCTTGAAACAAAAAAAAAATGGTGGTTACAAATTTCCGCACAGAAAAACACAAAGTGTCTTCTTAATTTGATTGCAAATATTTATTTAAGTACGAATCATAAAACTGTTAAAAGTTTAAAACAAAGGGTTAAACGTCAAGTCATATCTCGTATGTCATCCCAACCCTGAGAAGTTTGCTCCGTGGTATTGCCATTACATGCTCTCCTTGTCTAAAGTTCTTCCTCAAAAAACTGTAGGCGTAGTTGACAACAATCCTCTTGAAGAAGGATGATTTCGGTTCTGCTATCACTTCTATTTCTCCAAGTAGATAAACTACACCTTTGTCCATCGCATTTTGCACAAATTGCATCTCCTCTTCAGCTCCCTGGATGGGTCCTGATATGATTCGGCTTGAAGAATTCAGTGACCTAGTTGCGGCGTTGAAGGACTGGATGTCTCTTGATGACACGCGGGATGAGTGTTGCTGCTGTTGTATTGGTTCCTCAATATGAACCTTGGATGAACTGGACCGAGTTACTTTTTCATCATTCCCCAACAGAGTCGAATGGGAGATGTTTGTAGGCTCAATTATCTGTTCAGGTACCTCTCCTCCTTCCTGAATGAATTGTTCATGCCTGATAAACTCTTTCAAGTTATCGACCAAATGTTGCTCAAACTCCTTGGGTTCCTCGGTTACATCGTTATAACCATACCTGACCACACAACGGAACATGCGGTAGTCCCTTGGTTCAACATGCCGAAACAAAAATCTCTCCTCCATTGCTACTTTATTGATGGGAATGGGCTTCAAAGAGACAAACACTAGAACTGAATGGATAGAGGGTATGTTGGCAATGAAGTGAGGGAATATCGGAGGAACGCCTTGAACAAGCTCAGAGTAGAGTAGTCCGATTCCTGGAATTCGGTTGATATCCGAGTTGAGGGACAAGTCTCTAATGAATTCATTGGAAACCTTGTTCTTGAGCTCAAATATATACCTTTGTTTGTGTACGTACTGCCATATCCCCATTATCATCATTAGAACAGTAGCAATGGCTAAGGGAAGATAACCACCTTGAATGAATTTGGAAATGACAGCTGACAGATAAAGGCCCTCTATGGAAATAAACACCGCAAAGAAGAGAGAAATCCACAATATTCGTGTTTCCCATATAACTAGCATGATAAGAGTCACCATGCATGTTGTTATGAGCATCACAGCAACCACAGCAATCCCTGTAATTAATGAAGGTGCCTTAGTTTTTTTTGTCGAAACGAACATGCTAAGGGCCGGGAAAGAAAAACAAAATACATTCAAATTTTGAAATTAAGTTTCCTATCATACCATAGGCATTTCCAAGCTTTTCAGTGGTCTTGAAGCTAACAGTGATAATAACACATGCCAACATAAGAATGTAATTGATCTCTGGTATGTAAACTTGACCTTCATGCTTCGTTGACGTATGGATAACTTTGACCTTGGGGAAGCAACCTAGAATCAAGGACTGAGAGATAGATGAAAACGCTCCTGATATCAATGCTTGGCTCGCGATAATGGCAGCGGCAACGGCTACAGCAAATGTTGGCCAATACACTGGACCTGCGAAGAGTAACAACTTGTAGTTAGGAAAAAGGTAGACCTAGTGCTAGCGGTGGTGGAGCTATGTTGGGACCCCCCCCCCCGCCAGTACCCCAAGCTCCCGAGTTTTAAAAATTTTATTTATATATAATATTATTGATAATTATTTGTGGATAACTACTTATTATTTTAATTATTTTAGTTTGATTTGATAAAAAATCGGTTCTTTTACATTCTCATTTCTCAATTTTTTATATTAATAAAAAATAAGCACGTAACAGTTGAAGTAACCGAGAGAAAAAATACAAAATGATTAGTATACTTTAACGAGTCTTGCTAGCACCACAAACACATACACACCCAAATACACACCCACACTCACATGAGTGGTGGGTCCCACACACACTTGAGGTCAAGTGTGTGTGGGACCCACCACTCATGTGAGTGTGGGTGTGTATGTGTTTGTGGTGCTAGAATTATTGTACTTTAATTGCATTATGCTAGAATCATTCAATGTACAAATATAATGTATTGAAAAATAAAAATTTTATGATGTAATACAGTAGTGATTCTCACACACATGTTTTTGCACATATCTTGCACATACATTTTTGTAGGGCCCATATCGGGTCCCACAAAATGATCCAAACCGCTCATCTTTTTGAAAATATTTTTTTGGAGGATTCCTGTAAAAAATCAACTCCAACAGATATCGGTAAGGGCTTTCTCAGAAATCGTAGGATGAATCATTCTGTTTTGCCCTACGAATTCTAAGAAAGCCTTTACCGATTTCCGTTGGAGCTGATTTTTTACAGGAACCCTCCAAAAAATATTTTAAAAAGATGAGCGGTTCGGATCATTTTATGAGACCCCGATATGGGCCTCACAAAAATGTATATGCAAGATATGTACACAAACATATGGGCAAGTAGCATGGTTGTAATAAGTATACGTTCCGAAAAAAATATATGTCTACTAAGCCGGCCCACCAGGGTTAACAATCCTTGCTCCCCCACTAACTGCACGGGACTCCCGCTACCGCAATGGTGAGATGTATCAACCATATCCTCGCAAGCGGATAACCTGTTTTAGTGACTCATACACGTTACCATCACTAGGTCACACGGGACAACTTTATCATCGTGCCCGGGCCGCCTTCTACCAGTAGCAGCTAGCTAGTATCAAGGTTTTGATACAGTTTCATACTGATCGGCCAGTACATACCGTTTGTTCACAAAACTAGTATCTTTACTCAATAATTTTGTTCCGGTTCAAATACCGGCTCATACCAATCATACTATGAACTACCGGCTACTACTAGTCGGGACCGGGAGAGTACCAGATGGTACATACCGCTTGTACTATATGTTTTGTCTTCTTTTTTTTTTTCCTTTTATAGGAGGCAATTCCATAATAATTATTTGGGCTAAAAATATTACTATAATTTTCTTTGTCTTTTATTGACATGATTCATATTCACATCTATTACCATTTTTAATATATACTTATTTTCATGTTCGTAGTATGTTTTGAGCTATTTAAGTATAATCACATACGTAGTACTTGATAACATAATATTTATAGTGCAAATTTCAAAACAGTACCTGAAGTTACGCTAGTATAGGTACGTACGATACCGAAAGGAAAAATAGTATGATTGCCAGTGCGGCATCCAAAACCTTTTGCTAGTATAACTAAAAATGGATAAGCAACAATGCATAATATATGCACTTGTTCACTAGTGTTGAGAGTTGACTTGCCTGGGATGGAGGCGTAGAAAGTATTACCCACATTTTCTGGGAATTTGACAAGGTAAGCAGCTTGTCCGCAATACGAAGCTAGTAATGCTGGAAACACTACTCCAGAGAAGCTAATCTGCATCCAGTTCCCCCCGTTAGAAACATAATTTAACGCTTGGGTTATGTTCTGCACCATCCCTCTTTACTAATTGTTGTATTAATTTTCTATAGTTGTTGGTAAGTTACAATACCATGCCGATGTTGCTTTCGTCAACTTGATATTGTATAATTACTTCAGTATTTGGCAAATGCTATCAGGTGCCCCTGGGGCAAAAGTTTGGGGCACAAAATTACGGTTTTTTAAGTACCTTAATTACATTGTTTATACTTATTTCAAGATTTACTAATAATGACATTGAAAATGTAAACCACACAGTCAAAAGAGGTCAACAATATTTTAGTTGACAAAAATAACCATGACTCTTCATATCCATCTACTTTTTCCTTGAGAAAAAAGAAAAGAAGTGCCGCCATTTCCTTTACTATTAGAGACAAATGCCATTTTCTTTTTCTGTTAGAAACAAATGCTCAATACGGCAGCCAACAAAACGAGGGGGGAACAATGTTCAAAAGAAAATCGGTGTTCTCAAGTGGATTGTGCAAGGGTGTTGGGCACAATTTTACGGAAGTTGGGGCTCTGCTGTGCCATTAGGCGCAGCACCCCCTACCCACACCCCAAACGGTACCGTTTGGAATTAAAAAAAAATCTTAAGTTATCTATTTGCAATCCTATGGAGCGGAAACATGATTATGAGAGCCTTAGAGATAAAATTTAATTATGCCCCTTTAGAATAATATGATCAGAATAATAAGATCTTCACACAGGTTCAAACTGGTTGAAAATTGGAGCAGTTAATTTTTTAACCATATTTCTTTTATATATAAACGGTCTAAAAAAATTTTAAGTGCTCTAATTTTTAATCCATTGAACAAGTGCGAAAATCTTATTACTCTGAACATATTATTTTAAAAAGATATAATTAACTTTTGTCTTTAAGGCTCTAATAATCACGTTTCTGCTCTATAAGATCCTAAATAAAGAGCAGATACTTAATTATGAGAGTTTTAGAAACAAAAGTTAATTACGATCTTTTAGAATTATATGATCAGAATAATAATATTTTCACACTTGTTCAAATGGATTAAAAATTGGTGCACTTAATTTTTTATAGATTGTTTATATATTAAAAAATATAGGTAAAAAATTAACTACTCCAATTTTCAATAATTTTGAACCAGTATGAAGATCCTATTATTCTGATCATATTATTCTAAAGGGGCATAATTAAATTTTATCTCTAAGGCTCTCATAATCATGTTTCCGCTCCATAGGATTGCAAATAGATAACTTAAGATTTTTTTTTAATTCCAAACGGTACTGTTTTGGGGTGTGTTTGGGTGTGGGTAGGGGGTGCTGTGCCATTAGGCACAGCAGAACCCCCGCTTCCCAATTTTACTATGTGTCCGGTAAAGAAAAAATTATCACTTGTTCACAAAATAAGAAGAAAACCACTTTGAGCAAAATAGAATTGAATTCTATATTTTGTGTGACGTATTAGAAATTGGAGTTTTTGTCAATTTTCATTTTTGTTATCTCACCTGAATTTTTGTACGGTTGTTATACAACTGTAATTTTATCTTTTCGCTTTTAGATGTTGAAAATTGAGACTCATGGATTTTTATTTAATTGTTTGCTATAGTATTATCTAATTAATAAATTTTCATATTACAAAGATATTGTTCTGTTTGTCATGGGTTTTTTTTTTCTTGTTTTGTTTCGAAAACAAGTTACGGCTAACTAACAAAAAGTTATTTATTCCCTTAACTGACAAAAAATTATTTAATCCCTCCCGCCATTGTTTTTTTTTTTTTTTTATGTAACGTTAATAACCAAAAACCTGAGAACAATATCAAAGGTGCATATCCCTCCCGCCATTGTTCTGTTTGTGCTAAAAAAATTCTCCTACCTAATTTTTTTATATAAAAAATGAGATTTTTATTGTCATTACAAAAAGGTTTTATAAACATTTATGACTAGTATAGAGAATAGTGGTAGAAAATGATGTTTGTTGAGTTCCCATAAACACAATTAATTAACGTGAGTATATTAATTGCACCTAGACTATTGCCCCAGGGGCACCTATTAGCGGGACCGCATATTCAATTTCTCGTAAAGACCGAATTCGAAAATGGGTTAACTGTGTCCTATATACTGTAATTTATTATTGTCTTCAAATCCTATTTTTCTCTGAACTCAAAAGGAAACAAAAATTATTCTCAAGAGTTGGGAAATTCATCCCTTTGAAATTTTTGTTACTCAATTTTTTTTTGGGTACTTGGTACTTGACTTTAATACCTATTATTAGTAGTTAATAAAACACAAGTAATGACACAAGAAAGGCTGTAAAATTAATTGTGTCTCTACTGAATATCCTTCAAGTCGCTGATTAAAAAAATACTGTTGGAACTTAGTGTGTATTTTTAAAACAATGTGTTTTTCTCTAGTCCCACATTGGCTAGACATAAGACTTCTCTCTACTTTAAATGAGTTTACACACAAATGAGTTTGTGAACAAAAAACCAAGGAGAGGTCTCGCGCGCTCAGGAAAATGGGCGGCAATTTGGAAAACTGATTCGGAAACCAGTTAACCAAGTGTGCGTCACGAGTTATTCGCGTAGGGGGGGTGCAAATCCGGGATTTGAGCCTCGCGCACGTACTAGTGAAGCCCACGTTTTTGCTAAAGAAATTTTTGAAACACGTTTTTAACATTACAGAATTTTCAGAGTCAATCAAATCTTTTTTCAAAATGGAAAACTGAAATTTCTTACTGATTTGATTAAGAAAAAAACGTGTTAAAAACGTGTGCATAATCAGCGGGATTTGATTAGTGGGCTGATTAAGAAATGATTTTCGGATTGATTATAAAACATGTGCTAAATCAAAGTAATTTGATTTTTGCTTCCAAAAATCAAGCCCTACCTGCACCCTATAAATTCAGAGTTTCGGAATTCGTTTCAATACAGAAAAAAACGTTCTCTCTTTCACCCCAAAAACATTTTCTGAGTTCGCGCAATAGGTCGATTGTGTGTTTTGTTTTCGGTTTTCTTCTGTGCAGAGAAGGCTGAGCAGAGGTGGTGAATTCTGGGCTGTTTTATCCTGGGGACGACGGGGCATTTACGAACTGCTTGCACATTCTGGGCAGAGCCGCGAAACGTCTTAAAGAGAGCGACCTAGTCCGCGACTCAACCCAGCCGTTGTTCTACAAATTGGTATTCTGTTTTTCAATAGCAGAACTTGAGGTAATACGTTCTTGTTTTTACAGCAGTTAATCCAACAAATACTAATCCTTCAAGTCTTATTATTAAGAGTTAAGGTTTAATAATTGCAGCTTATCTTTTTTTTTGAATGGCAAAAGAAAAAATATTAATCTTTGAAGCAGCTTATCGAGTGCCTAAACACACTTGTTCGCAGGTCTCTCGTACACTTACTTGAATTGCACGGACGCTATAGTGCCCAAGATCGGCAAACATGGCTTCTGTCCCTGTTTCAGGAAGAAGCAAATTAGTCCCTCATGATCGATTACCCTTTTCGTGCTGAAAGACAAGCAAGAAAATTAGCAAGTCTTTGGTCCCATAAAGTCTTTCAACAAAATGCTCAAAGTCTGAACTGAAATTGACAGTCGAGATTCACAACAAACCGAACAAGTGGATTGTTGTAACTTGGTGATCTGAAAACTTGACAAACTTTAAAAATATGTTCGAGTTTATCTTGTTTATACAAACCGATCTCGATCGAACTGTAATCGAGCAGATCACCGACCAATTTTGAATAGCTTGAATTTTAAACATCATAAGTCGAACGAGCCGAGCAGTAGTTTTGTTTGAGCTTGGTTCGAACGTGCTTTAAAAATATGCTCAAGCTTGATTTGATTATATGTCACAAACAAATCTCAAACAAACTTTAAACGAGCAAATTAATACGAGCTGGAACTCGAGCAGTTTGTTCATTTACCAGCCCTAGCTACTTGGATGTGTGGGTTCCACAAACCGAAGTGAATGTCAACATAATTATCGGAAGGGATGTCCGATAATTATTGGAAGGGATGAGTGGGTTCCACCCACTCACCGCCGATCACCTCACCTGTAATACACAGAAAAACTCCACCAAGAGATGTCCATGCTTTCTTGCCATCTCTTTTGAAGTAATCTACTATGTACTTCGGATTAAAAGCACGTAGCACACCCACATCGTGCTTCAAAAGGTCATAGACTCCGATCACAGCAATGACTAAAAACCACAAGACGATAATTGGAGCGAACAAGTAGCTCACTTTGTTTGTACCAAATCGTTGAGCACAAAATAGACCGATCAGGATCACAACTGAAATTCCCACAATGGCATCTGCAAATAAAGAACTTGGAAGATTAATAATCATCGAGAAAAATTACTCCCTCCCCCCCTGGGTTTGTTGGTTCGTTAATTTATGAGAAATTCATCTTTTTAAGGAGATAAAGTAATTTACCCCAAAAAAAAGAAGATAAAGAAATTTACCCAAAAAAAAAGGAGATAAAGTAACTTAAAATGTTGAAATTTCTAAAGTCACTCATTTTGAAATTTCGAGCAAAAGGGGTTCTCCACTCTTTGGTCGATCTATGGAGTTGTCAAATACTTTCAAAGAGAAGGGAAAAAATGAACCACTACAATAGGACAGGAAGGTGAAAAAACACTTTTGTTCTCTTTCTTTGTCTTTCGTAATACACATCTTTTATATAACAACAGGAAGGTGAAAAAATAAGACGAAAGAAGTAATTATATGCATGTAATTAGAGGTGGTAAATGGACGGGAGGTTTGGGCGGTTGAAACGGGTCGTAGGTCAAATATTGGCGGGTCAAATATGGGTCAAAAAAGTAAATGAATTGAAATAGGTTGGATCGAATATGAGTCAAGTCAAACCAGAACCCGCCCAACCCGACCCGTTTTCATTTATTTATTTTTATAAATACTAATTCCCCTATATCGAAACTTAGACTTGCTAAACAAAAATACCACATCTATGAACCTTTCAGAATCAATAAGAAAAAAAACCCCCAAGTCATACCTTAAAAAAGAACACGAAATCGTCTCTGGTTTTACTATTAAAATCAATGATGCTTGTACAAGAATATGAGTACAGAATATGGTTAGTTTATGTATGCAGAGAGAGAGAGAGACTTACGAAGAGCTGAAGCCACCGCTTAAGTTTGGATTAAAAAGTCAAGTGCCTTTTTTTTTTTGTCTCTAATCAAATTTTTTTTTTTGTATTTGTTTTTTTTGTGACAAATTATTTATCCCTATTAGTTCGTCTCAACGAGAGAATCGAAAAAGTAAATTTTTTTTACTTTTACCCTAATATTTTTTGTAATATTCAAGGTAAATCCCAAAAAACCGATTTTTGGGCTTTATCTTGGATGTTTTTAAAAATATTTGGGTAAAAGTCATAATTTTTTACTTTAAAAAATAAGTACTTATTTTAGTTAGCGGAATGGGAAGATTTTGCAAAAAAATTATCATAAACTTTTATGGTTAAGGATTTTACAACTTCTCTTCTTTGATTATTTTTTCTATAAATACAACTCAATTTAGGAAAAAACAAGTTTTTTATTTGAACAGGAAATATAGAGAACGAGAGTAGTTTTGGGTCAAACCAAAACAAAAACATATTATTTCAAAAAAAAAAAATGAACAAACAAAAACAAACCTTTGGGAAGTGACAGGTCTGTAAAGCTCGGCCAAGAACGAGGTATCATTGGGCCGGAGAAGCTTGACGCATGATTATGCGGTCAGTGAAGGTGAGTGTGAGTTTTTAATTCTAGTTCATATTGAACTCATTTAAATCCATGTAAATATAATATAATATGGGTGAGTTGGGTTGGGTTATAAGCGGGCAGATTAGGGCGGGTTAAAAAATATAGATTGTGATTGCCACCTCTAGTTTATATGGGACCCATATAAACCCATAATACAATATGGGTGAGTTGGGTTGGATTGTAAGTGGGCGGATTACGGCGGGTTAAAAAATATGAGTTGTGATTGCCACCTCTACATGTAACCATAACAATAGGAAACAAGAGTGCAACTGATGGGTTTGATACTAGTGCCGATTTCATGCAGTTTTTTTTTTCTTCTGTTGCTTTAGTTGTAATTTTTCTCGTTTCAACATATTTGGATTATTTTTGGGAGGCTTAATTATTCATCCTAGAAGCCTAACAGAGTTAAGATTTCGTCCTCCCGTTTTGAACTAATTATGATTTCATCCTTGTACTAGTTTTTATCCCATTATTGCCCTTTTGATGATTCAAGCCGCTCAATGTAATCAGAACGTGATTTTAATTGGTACCCGCGAGAAATCAGCAAAAAAAATGACCGGAAAATTTGATCGGGAACTATGAGATTAAGATTTGGGAGGTTTTTTTAGAGGTTCTTTTAAGAGTACCTGGAACTGCCTTGTATATTGGGGCGGTTTCGGGGCGGTTCCGGGGACCCTTAAAAAAACCACTAAAAATTTGATCGGGAACTATGAGATTAAGATTTGGGAGGTTTTTTTAGAGTTCTTTTAAGGGAAAATTTGATCGGGTTTTTAACATCAGATGTGGAGTGAGGGTTGAGAGCTTCTCTCTCTACTCCAGAGAGAGAGAGAGAATGCACTCCCCATACCATCATCCACTCTAGATCCGATTATGAGGTAAATAAAGCTCAAATCGGTACCAATCGGAAATATAGGGGTTCTCCAGATTTGGGCTCAACTATTTACAAGTTCTATTCTTCATATACCCATCTTTTACTCGAGTAATTTCATGGGTTCTTTTACTTCCAATTTTTGCAAAACTCCCAAACCTGGGTTGGGTTTCATAAATTCACAGGGGGATCCACAGAATCTTCTGATTTCTGCTCCGTTTGTACTTGAAATGGGTTGTCTTCGAGACCCATCACTTCCTGAAAATCCGAGCATCCACTTTTCGGCGGATGGGTTAGGAACCGATGGAAACGCATAGAAAGGGAAAGAGTTGGTGCAGCTGGGTTAGGATGTTGGGCACCACCTAACTCTAATCGGCTCTCACCTAAGGGGAATCCATATTGGATCGTATCCCAATGCCGGATGGAGCTAAAGGAGTCACCGGTGATCATATCCCAGTTTCCGGTGTCAATTTAGCAGCCATTAGTTCCACCGTTCTGGTCCTGAATTGCACATGGCGGCGGACAGTGTCGTCGGAAATGGCGGTAAGCTCTCAGATCTGGTGAAACTTATAGATAGTATACATGTTCAGTGCTCACTTTAGCACGGAGGTACAGTCATTCAAAAATGGATTCTGGAGCTACAGAGGTAATTCCCTGTACTCAATCACTTCCGTTCAGATTCAGTCATACACTTCCAAATTTAAGATGGCTTTGGAGGTATTTTAGGTGTTCTCACTATGCGATTAATTGTGGTGTATTGTGACCCTTGCCGATCCATAGCAGTGAGGTCGCTACTACCATTTTTACTTGCCTAAATCTGCTAGCTACGATATGGACCATTCCAGATTGCAATTATATGTCGGGCTGGATTTATTCAGTAGACTAATCTAGGTTGCATTGTGATATTTAATTGGATTGGGTTGGTTTCCTATGGACATTGTTGTTCATAGCTCATGCTCTTTGTTGAACCCTTTAAATTCCTAGTTTCCTGCTTCAATAGCTTGGTTGTATTGCGTAGTATGGTTGTGACCGTGGCTATCATTGACTAGATTGGGGTCTTACTCTGATTGAAAGGGGTAGCTTTTGCGGCTGTCGTTGACTAGATCGGTGGTTGAGCTCTGATTGAAAAGGGTAGCTTCCGGGGCTGTCATTGATTAGATTGGTGGTTGTGCTCTGATTGAAAGGGTAGCTTCTGTGGCTGTCTTTGATTAGATTGGTGGATGATCTCTGATTGAAAAAGGCAGCTTTGGTTCTCCTGCGGTATCTTGTAACCTCTTGATTGAGGATATTGTACTGTCTCACTTTTAGATGTTAGCGAGCCTTGGGAATTAGGTTAAGGGTAGCTGTCTGGGTGGAATGGGCGTGGTGTACAGGGTGCTTAGGGAGGTACATTGTCGGATGTCGTCATCTCCAGTTCGAGCCTCTTCTCAGAGCCTAGTTCCTCTGTAGTAGCTGTTCTCTTAGAGGTGTGTATTACGCTTGACTTTCTAGGTTAGATTGGAGTATCAGAATCTTGGTCTACTTATCCCCTCTATGGCGGATGTTGTGATTGGTTTTTGGCTGAGGATGGGTTCTTTTCTGGCGAGCCTTGGGAATTTGGTTGAGGGAGTATTAGATTGGCTGGATTGGTTTGGTATGCAGGGTTGGGCCCCCTGTCGAATGTCGTCATCCCCTGGTCGAGCCTCTTCTCAGTGCCTAGTTCCTATGTAGTAGTTGTTCAGCCCCCTCGGTGCCGAGTTGCTATGTTGCTGCATTCTTCAGAGATGGTTCTTCGGCTGGTCGTTCTTCGATCGTGACTACTTTATCCTATAGCCTAGCTTGGCGGGTTGTGCCAGGCCGTAGTTCACCTTCATATCATCAGTACTTGCTTTATTAATCTGTATAATTCCCTGTTGTACTTTCTTCCTTTTGGATGGTTAGTGCAACGGAGAATGACATTGCACTTTATTATTTACTTAATCCACTGTACTCTCTATGCGGGTTGTGCATGGTTATTGCACTTTTTTCACTTTTTTTCTTTTTCCTTTTCTTTTCCTCCTGGGGTATGCCCCTTGTAGGCTATACATTCAGTTAACCTTTTTTTAATTTCAAGCTATATATATATATATATATATATATATATATATATATATAAGCTTTGAAATTAGGGACAAAATCTTAATCCCTTTCGTCCTCGTGAGATTATCACAATTTCCGTCCCACGATTTACGTTCAATTCCGGAAAATTTGGATCCCAAGATTATCAACCCAACAAATCCCACAAATTTTGCGAAAAGCATTAAACAACATCCCCCACCCCCCAAATCCCATTTCCATATTTGCAGATTTTGCAGAGAGCGGCCTCTCTGACCGCTGCGCTCCTTGACACCGTCGATCGCCGCCGTCACGTGCTTCCGCTTGAGCACGGAGTTTCAGTGATTCTTGATCACGTTGTTCGACAGGCCGTTGTGGAACCTGGCGATGGTGGCCCACTTGTTGCCGAACCGGGAGTGGATCGGTGCTCCACATCCTCCACCATGATGGGTTTGCCAAGATCGAACTCAACGGCGATGTCAAATGTCCGAATGACAGATTCGTCGGTTCCCTATCTTTTCGTGTTGTACTGGTACATTTGTTAATGGGTTTTCTTCTACCATGGATGCCACCAATGATGTGTTTCGAAGAGTTCACAGAGGTTGGTTTCTATTGTTGTAAATCTATAACAACACTAATTTGATTTTGGGTATTTGTTCGAACAGTTGAATAGGGGATTTGAGTAGCCACTATTTTCTCATCCATCTTCTAGCGCTTCTATTTTTATTTTTTTGACCCACCTTCTAGCCCTTCTATTGATCGTAATATTTGACAATCAAAAGTGGATTTGACCAAAGACAATTCCCCATGATGGGTTTCTGATAGTCAGAGGAGCAACAAGGGATATGAATTTTTTTGGAAGTTGGGTTCCTATCGGTACATGAATCGTCATGAAATGTTGAAATCGACATGATAATTTAACCATGAATCGTTGATCACGATAACTTGTTTTAATGGTAATTTAACCATATTTGAACCGTTTACCATGAAATATTTGTTCGAATCATGGGATATTTATCGTGTTCACGTTGTAATCATCATGGTAATTTAACCATGTAATGTCATGGTAATTTAACTATTTAACCATGTAACGGTTTGAGTATGTCATTTTATTTCTTTTTTTAATGGTAATTTAGCCATATTCCGTGTAATAAGATCAACGAAAAATATGATTTTTTGTTGTCCGGTTGGCCAACTCGAAGAATGAAGAAAAAATGTAAAGATGTGGTCAACTTATCATGCAAAGATGGCCATTGTGGAAAAGGGATGGAGAAGGACTAAGACGAATGTAAAAATTTTAAAATGCAAAAAGACGGTTTATCAGGAAGGAAGGTAGAAATCATTGGGATTTGGTGATCTACACATTCGAAAATTTGAAATCATCCTATTGTTTCTCACTTAATTGGAGGATTGTGATATGAAACCGAATCCCTTTAATTTAGGAGTCAAGAAGATTTATCTAGGACTGTGGTATTCATTTGAATCCCTTTAATTTAGGAATCAAATAAGCAAAGGGGTAACAAGGGTATTTCACACACTAAGAGGATGAAAACATAAGTATGAAAAAAGGGCGGGATGAATTCTTACATGGCATGGATAAAGAGGATGGATATTTAAATATTCCATTATTTTTTGCGCAAAATAAAAGTGTAGCAAACATTCTTGAGGTTTCATTTGATTAGAAAGAAAAGATAATAGATAATGAAAATGATAAGAAGTAAATTGAAAGAAAAGAAAATGAAGGGAACATTTGTTTCCCTGCATGTGTTTGCTTACTATAAACCTATTGTAGGAAAAGTTTAAATTTTTTTTCCCATTATAAAGTTTTTTTCGACAATAAAAGTCACAAAAAAAAAGCAATGAAAAAAGGACTTCGTTTATGCATTAAATGAGTTGTACATTATTTTTAATTTCTTGTATTTTTTTCTCATCTTTCTAATCAAACACGAAAATAATGATATTGTTTCGTTTCCCATAATTTTCTAGCATTCCTGTTTCTTTTTTGTGTAACTTTGTTATGCCTTCACTACATCATAGTTCCCTTGGTTTTTACAAAAAAAAAAATGAGATCTTCTTAGTTTTTAGACCATGATCTTTATGCCATTTTGTAATAGTGAAGAAACGAGAAAGGAAATGAAACAAAATAGAAAGGACTTGATTTCTATTTTCTATTATGTATACCTGTGCTCAAGGACGTGATCCCACCCACAGCAGAAAGGACTGCAAAATAAAGGATGTAGCTAGCATCAGTTATCAATTTTATTGGTAATGTATGTAATGAGGGCAATCATATAACCTGTGCCAGATTTGCCTATGTACCTGATAAGTGTTAACATATACAGATTTTGGGTGTCAACATATATAGATTTTGGCCCTCCAAACTATATTTATTAGTGATTTATTCTTGTTAATTGATATTTATTTAATTCTTTTGTGTTTATAGCTTGCTCAAGCTTGTTGTCTAAGAATTTGGATAAAAAGAAAACTTTAAAGAAGTTAGGGTTAAAATGCAAAATGATTCAAAATTAAGTGGTCTGTCCATTATTACATGAAGTCCAAGGGGCCTTTATGTGATTAGTGCCTTCAATACCCATATAATGAAACGTTAACCTACCTTTATGTGATTAGTGCCTTCAATACCCATATAATGAAATGTTAACCTACTGACTTCGGCGGCAGACCTTGGCCGTATATAAAATCACATTCATTTGAAGTAGAGAACTTTGATGGCTGGCCAGATCCTCTTCTAGGGTGAAAATATGAAGTTCGAATTCCTAGTTAACATTATTTATCTTCTGATTTAGGTTTTCATTCGAATCGTAATTGTATGACTTTTAAGGATTTATTTACAATATTAATTTTTTCCATCATGTCTTGTGTACGAATTCTTAGGTTTTATGCACATTTAACAATGGTTCTTAATTGTTTTGTGAGAATTGAGTAAGATGAGTTATAACGCTATAATAGGCATCGTGCTATTAGACGATCGATTTATGCCATAGAGACGGGTCGTAATAATAAGACGATTCGTGCTAAAAGACGATACCCCATGCTTTTTGGTGATTCATAAAAAGCTTTTGGCAATACCGTGAGGGCGAACCCTAACGATATTTGAATTGATTCGAATAATTAACCTTTATCATCGCATGGAAATTGTTACAACGGGTCGATTGGATTCGACATCGTATATCTTTTCTCTCATAAACTCTCCCTATTTTTTAATTGCCATAATTTAATTTAGCTTTTAATACTTCAGAAATCTAACAATCATCCCTCTTTCCGAATTATTTTAGAAATTAATTGAAATAACTGCAACTTAGCCTTCGTAATCCCTGAGAACGATATTCTGAGTACTTATCACTATCTTTTTGTAGGAGTAATTGTTCTGTTTTAAAATATATTTTTGGTATGGAAATGACACGAACAGTAATTATTCTTGCAATTGAAATTACTCAAGGACAGAGATATAAAGGGATTTCATTATAAATGACCAAGTGGCTGATCAGAAATACGTAGTGATTAGAGTAATCAAAGTAGTTGTAACGCCTCAAGTAGACCACTGATCTAATATCTTGATTTTGATTCACAAGCCACATCACATAGGGCTGCTCAAAAAATCAGGTGAACCGTGAAACCGGTCCGGACCGAATCGATCCGTACCTTTTGGATTTTGTCTATGGAATAATGGTTCGGACACGGATTGAAAAATTAGAAAACCGTGACTCGTGGTTCGGTCCACGGATTTTCATTATGAACCATGGATTAACCGAACCGGACCTTGAGATATTTATTTTATATAAATAATATATATGTGTGTATTTATATAATAAATTTTAGTAATGTTAACACTTTTTTCCACCAATTTTAGTATTTTATCTCAATAATGGGATATAGTGTAAATGTACATAAAATATAGGGAGTAAATTGTAGTTTTTTCGTAAAAATTACGGGTATCCTTAGTTGAGTTTTAGTAGTTCGTTTCTTTTTCGATTCTTTTATGTTATGTAATGTACTATAATGATACAATCCTACTTGTGTTTTAGATTCTTTTGAATTTGATTTTTGAAATAAGCCTTTGATAGTTTATGTAACAAGTACTTTCAGGTGGTATTAAACTTAATTCTGAATGTAACATTCTTCCCTTTTATTGTGAGACATATGTTTGAGCTTTATTTTTGCTAAAATCCGTGGACAAAATCGTAACCAATCCGTGAGTCACGGATCGAATTGGAACCGGACAGTAAGACTTTTGGTCCGGACACGGATTTCATTTTGTAAAAACCGTGACTAACGGTTCGGTCCTCGGATTCCTAGAAATCCGAACCAAACCAGACCGCAAGCAGCCCTAACATCACATGGCCCAAAAGCTTAAGCCCAATGTACTAGTAGAAATCCACAAGGTTTGTTATATGTCCAAGATCATTTATGTAGACTTCTGATGTGAGACAGGGTGTTACAATCTCCACAACTTTATAGCTCGCACCCTCACGAGGGGTTGAGCACTATAATCACTGATACTAATCAAACCAATAATCAAATCCAACCAAACTCCAAGGCCCACATGGTCGTGTACATGGATGGCTTTGATATCACCTGTAATGACCCAAGCAGACCACTAGCCTAGTACCTTGATTTTGATCCACACGCCACAGTACATAGCCCAAAAGATTAAGCCCAAGATACTAGTAGTAGCCCATAAGGTTTATTATATGCCCAACATCATTCACGTAGACTTCTGATATGGGACGAGGTGTCACAGCAGCTGCCGGAGAAGTGAAAGTGAACATCAAAGCAACTGCCAGAGAAGTGAAAGTGAACAAGCAAACCCCGTTTAACCTAAATTTGGACATTTGCTTTTCTTTTTTTTACTTGAATATTTTGTTTTTTTATTTTAAAAATTTTTGGGTCAATATTTTATCATAATCTGATATATCTCAATAAGAATAGTCTAAAGGGAAAATCTACTAACACAACTAATTTACAATCTATCTGATGTAGGACAAAAAATGGAGAGTTTTTGTATTATATTTTTATTGTTTTAAAAAAAGATTTTGACTCGGAATATTTTTGTTTAGGTTAAAATTATTAACTTTTTGTATTCGGTTTGATTTTGATTTTTATCTTTATTAGGATTCTTAGTCTACAAGAATTAGGATTTTGTTTTAATTAATTAGCAAATATCTTTTATTTAATGCCACTTGTTTTGGCATGATTTATGATTTCTTTTTCATTAGGATTTTTAGGGTTAGGGTATTATAAAAAGGGCTGTAACCTTATTCAATAATTCAAGTTTTTATCAATAAAATTCAAAGGTTTCTCTATTCTTCTTGTGGATTCAAGAATTGCTTGTGGCTATGAGTATCTATCTCGTTTAGATTAGTATGCAACTAATCTTCTTGTGAATTCCGCTGTGTCAAGTGGTATCAGAGCCATGCTTTGCCTATTTTAATGGCACCAAACGCGGTTGAAGACACACTCTTTGACATTGGTCGTGGGGAAGGATTTAACAGGACTCGCACCAAGGGATTTGCCCATGGTCAATCTGTTAAACAGAAAGTTGATAGAAACTACTTTGAGGGATTTTCCCACAACCAACCTATTAACCAAAACGTCTCCAGAGGATATTCATATTACCAACTTGATAATGAGGATGAATCTGAAGACGAGTTATTTGAGGAATATTTTGGATATCAGTCGAAGAAGCGACATTCAAGGTTTTAAAGGGTTTTATAGCACATATGAGGACTTTTCAACTTTTCAGGTACAACCAATAATTCGTAGTTTTAATGAGTATTCCCATCCTGAGAATTTAATTTATTGGTTTCATAAAGTTTACAAGTTTCTTAAGTATATGGGAATTTTGGAAGAAAAGGAAGTCAAATATGTGGCTCATAAATTACATAGCTATGCTTCTACATGGTGGGAAGGATTGCACTTCAATAGACTGCAACAATATAAACGATCCATTAGGACATGGCCAGGATGAGATGATTGATGAGTGATAGATTTCTTCAAACAAATCATGAACAGATGTTGTATCAAGAGTATCGAAGGAAGCTTGAGTCAAAACATTCCTTCCAAGAAACTTTTGATTTGCAATATTTTTCACAGAGAATTAAAAGTTATTTGAGTAAATATCAAGCAATTTTTGAAAGTCAACAAACTAGCCATGCTCTTTCAACTTCAAGTTTGACGCTTTTTAATTGCTATGATGGATATGAGATCGCAGAAGAGGAAGGAGATCGAGTTGAACTAGAGAATGTGATATTTGTTAAGCCTAATATCGAAGAAACAGTGGAGGTTGATGTAGAATGTAGTCATTATGAGTACATTGAAGTTGACGATAAAGAGAAAGTTGATCTTGATATTAGGGAAAAAAAGGAATGCAAAATTGAAGTTCATGATCAAACTGAAATTGGCATCAATACTTGTGTGCAAGAGAATATTGAAATGATTTCAGATGAGGTTGCGAAGGACCAAAATAATATTGTATCGGAGGTTTGTATATATTTGGGTTTGATGAATCACCCACAACGGAGTTAACTGCAACATTACAAGAATAATATATTTGTTGTGGGAAATCGATTTTCTGACAAATGAGTGCCAACCAATTTTAAGATGGGACAACATCGAGAGAACCCACAAAGTCAGCGTAAAATTTACATTGTTGATTTTCTTGGTGTTGAGAAGTTTGATTTGATTTTCAATTCCCATCTAGTGGATACTATCAACAAGTTGAAGCATGAAGAAGAAAAAATCATTGCAAACACTTTTCTTTGAATGATTTTTAAGACGAACGAGAGGTTGAAGTATTCCAAATATCTATTTCTTTGGAATGGAAGGTGGCAAGTTTCTAATGAGAACTCAAGGGCAAGTTCTTTTGAAGAAAAGGAGACTACAGTAGCACAAAAATGGAGACTTTTTGTATTTTATTTTTATTGTTTTAGGATAAGATTTTGACTAGGAATATTTTCGTTTAGGTTAGAATTATTAACTTTCCGTATTCAGTTTGATTTTGATTTTTACCTTTATTAGGAATCTTGGCCTACAAGAATTAGGATTTTATTTGAATTAAGTGGGAAATATCTTTTATTTAATGCTGCTTGTTTTGGCATGATTTAGGATTTCTTTTTTAGTAGGATTTCTAAGGTTAGGGTCTTATAAAAAGGACTGTAACCTATTCAATTATGTAGTTTTTATCAATAATATTCAGAGTTTCTCTCTCTTTCCCATGTGCGTAAGGTTTGCTCGTAGATTCGAGTTATTTATTTCATTCGGATTAGTACGCAACTAATCTATTTGTTAATTCCGCTGCATCACTATTTATGTGACAACAATTATGTCATTGGTCAATGGGTTTAAACAAAAAACCCATCGGCTACGGCACCGTCCCTAATGATCCATTGGCATTCCCCAAGCATACTTGGTTAACAATCTTTGATTCCTAATATCACAGTGAGTAGCCCAAGGGATGCCTTCTTGTGCAAATCACTTACTCACCAATGATAGAATGTCACCTATATATGCATGCTGTATAAATGATTGTGTTTCCCTAGTCTAAAAGGTAAAACAAATTTACCAGTTATCGCTAACTAAACAAATTACTATAAGGCACAACTAAAAAATTTTAATTCAGTAGTTCTTTTCACATATTGTTTTTTTTAAAGTACTTATTGATGCAGTAGAATTAAGGGTAGTTGTGTTATTTTAGCGTCCTTAGTATTGGTAGGGTCTTGAGTCTATAAATAGGTAAATTGTGTTGGAAATAAACTTAACTATATGAAGCTGGCTATTTGTGATGAGAATGTTGTAGAGGATAATCTTTGCTTGGATTTGATTTTATGTGTGACGTGCTGGTGTGCTTATGAGTTTGGGGACAAGACAAGAATGAGAGTAATGAACATGGGCCAAGTCTAGCTGCATTATTATTCAGTGAGTTTAATTGTGATGGTTGAAAGTGTATGGTTGAGTATTGAGTGAATTATGTATAAGTATTGTATGTGTGTGAATGCATAATGTGTGGGAAAGAGTGGGAAAGGAAAGAAAGGGGAGAGAGAGAGAGAGGGAGGGAGGGAGGGAGGGAGCCCCTGAGGGGTCTCTCCTCATCAGATTAAGTGTTTGTGTGTGAGTTGTGAGTGAGAGTGAAATATAATTTGTATGTAGTGTTAAGATGAATAAAGAGTAGAGTTTGTTTGTGAGTGAATTGTCTCTTTTGATTCCCAACAAATTTGTCTTTTATTTTGGTAGTTTTTGATTATTTAAAATATTAAATATATTAATTAAGAAATACTTTCTCTTTCTACTCTTTGAGGTTTATTTCCTTCAATGAGATTTTTTTCTTTTCTTTGAATTTTTGATTTCTTTTGATATTTTGTTTGCATCATTTGGTATCAGTGCTTTTAGGCTCGATCCCAACCCTTCATCTCACCGAAAATCTTGCCGCAAACCTAAATCTTGCCTGAAAATCTCGCCGGAACTCTGAAACGGCCCCAGAAAATCTCATTGGAGCCCCTATGCACTCGTTTTCTCCCGATCTATTCAATCCAGGACCCTAGAACTTGATTTCGACCCTTAAAACTCATAAATCGATAATTTTCGGAGCTCATTCTTGCTGTTTCAAACATCTAAACCCATCTCGGCTACAATCTCTGCCCATTTCGGCACTGTTCACACTCGACACAATGTTTGAATCTCCTTTTTTGACCTTGATCTGCCCTCGTTTTTCATTTTTGAAGCTTAACCCATACTTTTTCCAGCCATTACGACCCTCAACAAGGCTCGATCTGGTCAATTCAGACCCAGCCATATTCACACTAAATCTGAATTTTTTGAATTTGATTCTACCATTTCAGAGCGGAACAATGACCCAAACCTGTAAAGTGCCTCTTCGGTGTTCCTATCACTCGATTGAGGCTCGTACAGACTTCGATTGGACTCATAATAGTTGATTAGCCACTCTTCGGTTCTCGAATCACTCGATTGAGGCTCGTACAGCCTTTGACTGTACTCAAAATAGTGGTAAGGGCCCTGATATACTCTTTTGGCACTCAAAATTGAGTTTAAGGTTGAATTATGTCAGGGTTAGTCTCGCTTCTTACGATTAGTGTCCATTTTTGCTGTTTGCATGCGGTTTTCAGACTGTTTGGTACTAAGTTAATTGGAGTTTGATCGATTTTGGTTGGGTTGTCTGAGTTATTGCACTGAGTTGACTGAGTTTGGGTCTAAAATCACTGAGTTGACTAAGTTTGTGATTGAGTTGACTTGGTGCAGGTTCTATGGGATTGATTTGCTTGTTTTGGAGTGATTGTTTGTATTGTAATGGCTCATGGAGGTATAGAGGTAGGAGAGGAAGTAGAGGTAGAGGATTTGAGGTGAACAATGGTGATGGCCTTTTTCCCACTCCCAAACACACAAAAAGCCAGAGGTTGGGTTCCAAAAATGGTGGTCTAGAGAGACAGAATATGGTAGGGTTGAGATTTCTCAAAACCAGACTGATCTAGAGGTAATTCAAGCTGGGATTTCGGAACAAATTCCAGTCGCTCGATCTGGTTCACACCATGGACTAATAAAGTGGTGTTCCATCTGAGATCCAACTTTCAGATCTTGAATCAGCTTTTCCATTTCCATCGGCCTTTATTCTTCTTGATAATCTGCGCATGGATTCCTTTACCCGTTCTCTTGAATAGATTAGAGTGGTTTTCAAGGGTCTGACTAGGTTCTCGGCTAGGTTTTCTTGGATGGCTTCAGAAACCCAATATCAAGCAACAGGGATGACCCCAGACTGCTGGGATACATCTCATCTTCACGGAGAAGACCCAGAGCTGCTAGCTCGTGGGTCCTTTTTACAGCAACGGAATTACCGATCTCAGCTCCGACATAGTTAGTAGCCATTTTACCACTCGCTGTGCACGGCGGAGGGCAGTTGCTTGTCGGAAATGGTGGTGTCCAGATCGGGTCAGCTTTCTGTTCGGCGACGGCGGCATCGAAGCTGGGCATCACCGTTAGTGAATTTGGGTTTGCTGGCTGTGGTGGTTTTTGGGCCGGCCCAAAATACACAAAATACATCAGTGGTTAGCTTCATCAGTGATTGTCACTGTCTGAATGGGGCAGCCGCCGTTCATTGTGGATAATCCGGGCTCGGTTCTCGCCGGGCCTTCCATCGGTTTCGATAGACGCTGGACGGTTTGGGTTCTAGTCGGCATCTGAACTACCAACTCTAATATGGAACCTGCACTCACAATCCCACCGTTTTTATGGTGGGAACAACTGTGTTTAGAATTTGGATTCACAGGGTCTACCATGGTCATTGCTCGGAGTTCGATTTCTGCAGCAATGTTCGTACCAATGGAGGTCTCCATCTCCATTGGAATTAAGGTATTGTAGCGGCATATTTCTGTTGCTGGCTTGACTAATTATTGCACTGCTCTCATTTCGGATTGAGGAACAAGTGTTGATTTTTTGCAAAGTCTGAGTTTGGGCATTCAATCTGGCTTAGGTTATCTATCTGTTGAATCTGTAATTATCTGTTTTCTGTCAATTTGTTGCTGGACTGTTGGGCCAGTAGGTGTTATTTTTTGTGGAACCATCTTTTGGTTTCATCGTTCAAACTGTTTGTTGAGCTTCTTTAAATGCCTAGGTTCTTTACTTCATTAGCACAATGGTTGTGTGTAGTATGGTTGAGACCGTGACTATCTTTGATAAGATTGGGTTCTTGCGACGATTGAAAGGGGTAGCTTTGAGGCTGCCATTGACTAGATTGGTGGTTGGGCTATGATTGAAATAGGTAGCTGCTAGGGCTATCTTTGATTAGATTGGTGGTCGTGCGCTGATTGAAAGGGGTAGCTTCACTAGCTGTCATTGATTAGATTGGTGGTGGTGCACTGATCGAAAGGGCAGCTTGGTTCTCCTGCGGTTCGAGTGTCCACATTCTGTGGCCCCTCTTTCTGTCCCCTTTTAGAGTTTAGCGAGCCTAGGGGATTAGGTTGAGGGTGTAGTGGTCTGGATGGAATGAGCGTGGTGTGCAAGGTACTTAGGAGGGTAGTCTTGTTGGATGCCGACATCTCCAGTTCGAGCCTCTTCTCGGTTCCTAGTCCCTCTGTAGTAGCTGTTCTTTTAGAAGTGGGTATTATGCTTGTTCTCTGAGTTTGGTTGGAGTATTAGTATCTTGATTTGCTTATCCCATATCTAGAATTTGTGGTGATTGGTAGTTGGCTGAGAGTAGGTTGTTTCTGGTGAGCCTTAGGCTTGGATGAGGGAGTATTAGGCCGGATGGTTTGGGCATGGTGTGCAGGGTGGGGCCCTCTTTCGGATGCTGACATTTCTGGTTTGAGCCTCTTCTTGGTGCCTTGTTCCTCTGTAGTAGTTGTTCAGTCTCCCTTGATACCGTATTGCTATGTTGCTGCTAGTCCTCAGTGTTGGTTATCATTTGGTTATCTCTGGCCGTGACTTTACTCTATTTCCTAGCCTGGCGGGATGGGCCAGGAAGTAGTAGACGAATATTATGTTGGTACTTCTTGTATCACTTTATTTCACACCCCGTTGCACTTTCCTTTCGCTTAGATGGGTAGTGCAACGGGGGTATGATTTTAACACATTTGGCACTTTTGTTATTTTTATTTACTTCACCCTACTATCCAAGCGGGTTGTGCATGGGTTATTGCACTTTTTTCAATCTTTTCCTTTTTCCTTTTCTTTTCCTCCTGTGGTATGCCCCTTGTAGGCTATACATTCGGTTAACCTTTTTTTAATTTCAAGTTAATTTACCCAAAAAAAAATGGTGATGGCCTTGAGTATGAAAATGCAAGTCAAAATTAGAATGAGATTAAAGAGTTAAGTGAACAAGTTACTACCTTGTATGAAAGGGTGCGGCATTTGCAACATCTGACCAAAAGAATTGATTGCATTCTATTGAAAAATTGTTATGGTGCTCCTATTGGCTTGGAGAAAATTTGGTTATATTTGAATACACATTGGTGAACGATATTGATAATGAACTTCCCAAGTTTTGTAGAAGCCCACTACAGTTTATTGGTTGGTTGGACACCATTGAGAGTGTTTTTGAATATTGTTATGTTACCGAAGAAAAGAAGGTGAAGTTGGCATCTACTAGCCTTAAGGGGAGAGCTTCGGATTGGTGGACACAACTCAAAGTTAGTCAACAAAGGATAGACGAAGAAAAGATTAGAGAATGGGGTAAGATGAAGAAGAAGCTCAAGGAGGAATTCTTACCATTCCATCAACATCCCAAAGCCAATTCGTTGACTAGTTTTGGCAAGAGAAAGTCTTTAAGGGTTGTCGCAGCTGAAAATCAACCTTTAATTGGGCACCTTGGAGGCTAGAAATCTGTCACCAGGCAGAATATTCAAATTCTTCAAGCTTGGTGAACCATTTATCAAGTTGAAAGTTAGGGAAAAGGCTTGTGAGCCCATTATTGATGCTCTCTTTGTCAAGGAGGTGAAAGAACCAAGTTGTGATGATGATTATGGGTATTCTAATGTTCCAATCTTTGATGACCATCCAAGTGAAGAACTTCAGGGTGTTCTTGGAGATGATTGTGTGTTTGAGATTGAAGATGAGTGCAAAGATTTACCCATCTTTGATGAGTCTCCAAAGGAAGATTTTGGAGAATTTTTGGAAAGCTTTTCCGAGTTTGATGACTTTTCAAAGGAGTATAGTGATGACGATGATGATGTTCCTATCTTTGATGAGCATTCACACGAAGATTTGGAGGATGATTCCGTCTTTGAGACTTGTAGTTATTTTGAAGATGTTCCAATATATATGGGAAAAGTTTGAAGAAGAGTTGGGTAATGAAGAGCTTGATCACATTAATGGCAATAATGAAGAACAAGAAATGTCTATCGGGAATATCAAGGGGGTTGGTATCCCCTCCGGTTCGTTTCGCATTTTTTGATCATTTTTCGATTTCATTTTGATGATCGACTCCATTCATTTGGTAGAGTTCGGTGAAAACTTTATTTATACCAAAAATTGTGTTCATCGGACTTAATTATTCAATACATGATCGGCACACGTGAAAATCGCAAAAAAACAAAACTGGGTTATGATATTCTTGTGAATAAGCCTTGGTTATTGCATTGGGAAGATATCCAACAAGTACAAGAATGGAATGGAGTTGATGTTGCATTGTGTGTGTTACCAAGGATTAATGATATTGGTTTGAGTTCCAGGTACCACCTTGGGATATTGAGAACTCACCAAAAGATGGCGATTTTGGGCAATCTGAGTGATCTCTGTTCTCTCATCTGTTAATGAAGTGTTCCACCATGGCCGACGGTACGATATCATTTGCCGATGGGTTGGGCTTCAAAGCTCAAGACTCCAATGAACTTCGGCAGAAACAACAGATCTCAGAATGCTCAACTCATTCAAAATCTTCTCAGTCTTTACTGATTCAGTCGAACCTGGAAGACCCTACGTTGAACACCTCCATTGTTTCCGATCTCGGACCTGTCCCCAAATGTGTGGCTCCTACTCCGTCTGCAGCAGATTTTGGGGATTTCAGTCCAAAATCGATCTAGAATCCAAGCCCTTCTCGTAAACTTTAACAAGTTTTCGAAGAAGCTTTTCAAAGGGAAGCGAAGGAGCGATCAGCTCGCCTGCCTGACACTCGTGAACAAGAATAGGTACAAAATCCTTAACCTAAACCTTCGATCCTATTTAATGCTAGAGGAAATCCCTACGAGGAAGAGGATCCTAATATGGGTTATAGCTTAGAGGACATCAGACCTCGGTATAACAGTTGGGCTCCTGGTTCTTCTCATCCCAAACCTGAGTCTAAGTCTTCACCCAATTCTCCAATTCACAATCCATATCTGTAAATCTGCCTCAGAAAAGTACCACAGAAATCACATTCAATAACCACTCTCATCCTTCCCATATTCAATCGAACCTTTTAACATCTCAGCAACAACATGATGTTAACATGAATTTCACCAATCCACACTAGTTCAATCACAAATCCAGGCTGGGCTAGAATCAACCCAAACCCAAACCTAAAAATTGGCTTCTCTCCTTCCTCACAGAGCCCTTCATGGATTTGAAATTGGATTATTTTTCTGATTTACAAAGAGGAAAAGAAGCACTGGTTGAAATAGACATAGAATTAACTGAGGTGGGGAAATGGAACAAGTATTTGATTGGTCATTTCCGTGATGGACAAATGCCTTACCCTCTGTTGTTGTCCACTGCTCGTAATCAATGGAAAGATCTATTTGTAGCTGTTAAACCTAATGTAGTTGGGTTCTATTTGTTTGAGTTCAAGGATGAACAAGCTAAGATGCAGGTTCTAGAGGGAGGGCCCTATTTCTTCTCACAAAAGTATCTTGTTCTCAAAGATTGGCACAGGATGACGAAGCCAGCTCAAGACCAACCTTCCAAAATCCTAGCTTGGGTCAAGCTACATGATCTACCTTCTGAGCTTTGGAATCAGAAGTGCTTAAGTAGAGTGGCAAGTACAATTGGAAAGCCTTTGCATGTAGATCATGCTACAGCTAAGACTGCTAAGCAACCAGGCCTTCTGCACACTAAGTCCACAAAGGCTAGAATCTGTATTAAGGTGAATGCTGAGCAAGTTCTCCCTGATGAAGTTACAGTTATTGTTGCAGGGGAATTAGTAGTTGTTCTAGTGGAATATCAAGTTCTCCCTCCCATGTGTGAGTTATGCCATGTCTTTGGCCATCACACAATTAAATGGGCTAACAAAAAATCCACATACTCACTTCCATCACAACCTGTAATTCAGATTTTAACTCAAGTTGAAAATGGAAAACAGGTCAAACCCTACTGCTCAATCAACTGGAGAAGAGCTCAGTGATTCTGAAGATGAGTTGTTAGAGGTCTTAGAAAGAGTGATCAGTGGCAAACCGGAGGTAGAAGCTCTGAATCAACCAAAGGCAGCAGTCTCTCTTGTTAAAGCTCAATCTAAGCTCAAGAACTCCCCAACCCCTGAGCCACCTGATCTTTTAGATCCAGGGGTCAAGGGAGTAGCTGCTGAACTGAATTCCAATGGAGGCATTGTTTTCAATAAGTATCTCTCTAAGTTTGCTAAAAGAAGTTTGCAGAAGCAAGCCAAGGAGGAATCAATTTCTTCCTTCAGCAATGGAAGGAATTAATCACTTGTATCCTTTTATTAAGGCAGTATCCTTATATTTCCAATTTTTGTCGTTTACTTATCTTATAGCTTGTTTTTTGATTTTATGGCTATACAACCCATTAACCTTGGATTTTGGAACACTCCGGGTCTCAATGATACTAATTAACAAAATGAGGCTAAATCTTTTGTAAATAGAAATAATCTTTCACTTTTGAGGTTGTTAGGACATAAAATTAAGGAAGATGTTGCTTCTAGAATAATAAAAATTGTCTGTCCTCAATGGGATTTTGTGAACTCTCATGCGCCCGGTGGTAGAATTTTTGTGTGTTGGGATCCTAGTCTCATGCTTGTCCAGGTTTTGGATCAATCTGATCAATTTATTCATTGTGAGGTGCATCCTAAGTGTGGAGGGGCCCTTTTTTTTGTGACTTTTGTATATGGGGCTAATAGTTACATAAGTAGACAGGGACTTTGGTCTAGTTTTCATCGTATCAGCACCTCACTCCCTTGGATAGTGCTTGGAGATTTTAATGCCATAAGGTTCCCCAATGACAAAATTGGGGGCACTACTTGTTAGCCCCTTCATATGGATGAGTTTAATCACTATCTGTATGCTTTAGAGCTTTATGATTTTAGATATACCAGTTGTTTCTTCACCTGGGCTAATAAACAGGACCCTGCTCAATTTGTCACCACCAAATTGGATAGGGCTCTAGTTAATGAGCAGTGGATGAAAGTCTTTAGTTGCTCTTCAGCCCATTTTTCCACCCCTGGGATTTTAGACCATTCTCTTGGTATTGTGTGCATCACTCCTACTCCTAGGAGATCCATTAAACCCTTCAAGTTTTTTAACTTCCTGTCCGATCACCCTCAGTTTTTAAATGTGATACAACAAGTCTGGAGGAAAGTGATTATCGGTAATCCAATGTTTGTGTGTGTGAAAAGCTCAAACTGTTGCAAAGTGAGTTTAAGCTTATTTATAATAGAGACTTTAGTGATGTCTCTAAAAGGGTAGCGGACATTAGGCAAATACTTGAGTCTTTACAGAAAGACTTGAGTAGTCAACCTACTAATCTCTCTGTTATTAATCAGGAAATGGTGGTCCATAAGCAGCTTCTCACTCTGCTTAGGGCTGAGGAAAGTATGGCTAAACAAAAATCAAGAATTCAATGGTTGAAGCTTGGGGATCAGTGCACTTCTTATTTCTTTAAATCTGTGAGTAATATCAGGAATAGAAGTAAGATTGCAAGTCTGGTGTTGGATGATGGGTCCCTCACTCATGACATTGGAGTTATCAAATCAAGCTTTGTTAATTACTACACCAATTTCCTGGGTACACTCTACTCCTTATCAAGGGCTATCTAGGATCCAACAGGTTCTCTGTAGGAGGTTATCTGATAGCCAAAAGATGTCCATGATTGCTGAGGTTGCTGACATTGAAATCAAGGACACCTTCTGGTCTCTTCATCCTAATAAAGCCCCTGGTCCTAATGGCTACAATGTTGGCTTTTTCAAGCAAGCTTGGCCTTTCATTGGCTATGATGTCACTGCAGCTGTTAAAACCTTTTTTAGTTTTGGTCAGTTGCTTAGAAAGGCAAACTCAGCAATTGTTGCTCTTGTCCTAAGGTCTCTAATCCATCTAAAGTAGGGGATTACAGACCTATTTCCTGTTGTAACACTATTTATAAATGCATATCTAGAATTCTTGCTAGAAGATTGCAGGCTGTCCTTCCTACCTTAATAGATCCTGTACAATCAGGTGTTGTTAAAGGAAGGAGAATAACTGATAACATTTTTCTTACCTAAGAGCTTATGAGAGGATACCATAAATTCTCTCTATCTCCCAGATGTGCAATGAAGGTAGACATCATGAAAGCATATGATAATGTCAAATGGGATTTCCTCTGGGATGTCCGGACTTCTATGAATTTTCATCCCTTAATGATCAAGTGGCTTCGAGCTTGTGTTACTACAGCTAATTACTCTCTTAGCATCAATGGTGAAGTCATTGGGTACATATTAGGTCAAAAAGGACTTAGACAAGGAGATCCCTTATCTTCATATATGTTTGTAATTGTTAAGGGGATTCTCACTTGTCTTCTTAGAGATAAATCCATTCTCCCTAATTTCCATTTTCATTGGAGATGTGGAAGTACCAAGTTAATCAATCTTTGTTTTGTGGATGATCTTATGCTATTTTGCAAGGGAGACCTGACCTCTGTTAACCATATTCACGATGCTCTCGCTGAATTTCAAACTATGTCAGGTCTTTCTCCTAGTCCTGGGAAGAGTAGCATTTTCTTCTCTGGGGTCAACACAAGCACTAGATTGGCCATTTTGGCTATCTTAGGGTTTCAAGATTGTACCCTTCCAGTCAGGTATTTTGGTGTTCCCCTTCTCTCCACTAAACTTAAGGCTGTTGATTGCCAAAGGTTAGTGGAGAGCATTATTGCCAGAACTAAGACTTAGACTAACAGAGACCTCACCTATGCTGGTAGGGTTCAATTGATTAGAAATGTTCTCTTTTCCATTCATAGTTGTCAAAAGGCGCGCGCCTAGGCGCCAGGCGAGGCGAGGCGCATCTGTTGCGCCTTGGGGTAAACAAGGCGCAGTGGCTTCAATAAGGCTCAGCTTAGCCGCAGGAGGCAAGGAAAAGCGACAAGGTGAGAGGCGCACAAAAAGCGCGCTTCTTTCAAAATTTAATCGCAGCCCTAGGATTTTGAAGATCTAACTCTCACCGTTAGATTTGAAACAAAAAAAAAAAAATTCTCCCCTCTTCTCTCTCTCTCCCTCCCTCTCTCTCTCTCTTCTCATACGTATATCTATTCTTATATATATGTATGTTTTTTTTTTTGATCCGGATATATATATATATATGTATATATGTATGTTATTAGTATATATAAGACAGAGAAGGAAAAAATAAAAATAGGAGAATAGAAAACAGAGGGCTGATTTTTCCCATAAAAATAAGAAATACATATGTATTTGTGGCTAATTTTTACCTAATGTCAGGGGTTTACCTAATGTAAATTGAACTTGTTTTTTTAATTTTTTTGCTTTTAGATGGCAAGCGAAGAAACTGCGAATAGAACTGATCCTGCATGGAAGTATCACAGTTTGGTAGATCCCGCGAACACTAATAAATTTAAGTGTAATTTTTGTGGCAAAATAACAAATGGCGGGGTTTTTCGAGCAAAAAAACACCTTGTGGGGGGTTATAGGGACGTGTCAGGTTGTCCAAGATGTCCACCCGAGGTAAAACTAGAGATTCAAGAGTATATGGGAAAAAAGAAAACATTGAAAGAGCAAATGCAAATGATACCGGATATTGATGATTATGGTTATGGTATGGAGGACGATGATGAAGATGATGTTATGGAGATTCCGGCTAGGGCCATTGGGAGAGGTAAATCCGTTGGAAGCAGTCAAGGCTCCGTTTCTAAACCAATGCCAAAAAAGCCGAAGACTAAAGGGCCTATAGATGTATTCTTCACACCTAATCCAGATGTTGTGGTGAAAAATAGGAAAGGGAAACAACCAACAATTGATGCAAATGACCCATACAAGAAAGAACTAAGAGACCGTGCGGTAACGAGATTCGCAAGGTGGATGTATGATGCCGGTATTGCTTTTAATGCAGTTAAATATCCGAGTTTTGGGCCTGCGATTGAATCTATTGGCCAATATGGCCCGGGCATGAAACCACCAAGTTACCATGAGACACGGGTCACCTATTTGAAGAAGGAGGTGATTAATGTAAATACTTTGATGAAGGATCACAAAGAGGATTGGGTGAAATATGGATGCTCTATAATGGCGGATGGATGGAATGATAGTAATCATAGGAGCTTAATCAATATTTTGGTGAATTGTCCAAAGGGCTCAATGTTTATTGAATCAATCGATACCTCAAGCTATTCTAAGGATGGAAAAAGGTTGTTTGAACTTTTTGACAAGTATGTGGAACTCGTTGGTGAACCCAATGTAGTCCAAATTGTCACAGATAGTGCCTCGGCTAATGTTTCGGCTGGTAAGAATTTTATCTATTATATTTCATGCTAAGTTTTAAACATTTGTAGGTTGTACTTTATAGTAATACTTTCTTTTTTGTTTCAACTTCTAATAGGAAAGTTTTTGCAAAGAAAGCGACCAAATCTTTATTGGACACCATGTGCGGCCCATTGCATTGACTTGATGTTGGAAGATATTTTCAAGATACCACATCTTAAGGCAGTTTTTGAAAAGGCCATAAGATTTAATGGTTATATTTATGCCCGTCCAGGCGTAATTAATATGATGAGGCGTTTTACTGGAGAAAAGGAAATGGTGAGGCATGCAAAAACAAGATTTGCAACTGCTTTCCTCACTTTGTCTATGATTCATCAACAAAAGAACAATTTGAGGAAGATGTTCATTTCAGAAGAATGGACATCGAGCAAATGGGCAAAGGAGCAGTTAGGCAAAGAAGTGGCAAGATATGTTATGATGGCTTCTTTTTGGAATAATATCGTCTATGCTCTTAAGGTCTCTGGTCCTCTTGTGAAGGTTTTGAGATTGGTTGATACCGAGAGAAAGCCTCCCATGGGATACATCTATGAGGCTATGGATAGGGCAAAAGAAGCCATAGCAAAATCATTTGGTGAAAAGGTTGAAAAATACCAAGACATCTATGCTATTATTGACAATAGGTGGGCAATCCAGTTACACCGTCCTTTGCATGCTGCGGGACATTTTTTGAATCCAGAGTTCTTTTACTCAAACCCACAAGTTGAGCAAGATGTTGAGGTTATGACAGGGATTTATGATTGCATAACAAAGTTGATTGCAGATGAAGAGATACAAAATAAAATCACTTCTGAGATGACTGTTTACATGAAAGCTGAGGGACTTTTTGGACTGCCACTAGCAATTAGGCAAAGAAATACAAGGGCACCAGGTAATTTACAATTTCACGGTATATTCTATTCATAATTTATTTTTACCATAACTTGATGGCTAATTAGTTCAAAATTTCAAATGCATAGCTGATTGGTGGGTTGCATATGGTTCTACGACGCCTAATTTGCAAAAGTTTGCGATAAGAGTTCTTAGCCTTACATGTAGTTCTTCTGGTTGTGAACGGAATTGGAGTGTATTTGAACATGTAAGTATCTACGTCAAATAACATATACAACTATTAATTGTTTTCACCTCCTTGTATAAAATAGAAGTTCTTTTGATTCTTGCAGCTCCATAGCAAAAAAAGAAATAGGCTCTAGCAAAAACGCCTCAATGACTTGGTGTTTGTCAAGTATAACAGGGCACTAAAACGTCGATATGATATGCGAGATACAATTGATCCCATTTCTTTGACAAATGTTGATGAAAGCAATGAGTGGTTGCGTGGGAGGATGGATGGAGAATCTGATGAAGATAATGAGCAGGTGTTTGGTGATGATAGTTTAACGTGGGGTGATGTTGCTAGAGCTTCTGGAGCGTTAGAGAGTTCCAATGTCACTAGAGCTACAACATCAAGAGCACGAGCAAGAGCAAGGAGTGCCACATCCAATCCAATTGATTTGGTAGATGAAGAAGAGGTAGGTTCCGAAGAGACGAAAGAAGAGGAAGATGATGAGGGATACAAATCCGTCGGTGAAGAAGAAGAAGATGATGACGATTTGCTTGGTGTTGATATGGATGATGATTAGTAAACTAAATCCTCCTTAGAATGATTGAAGTGCAACTAGGAAAAGTACTTGGATGCTTATCTTTTATTGATTTTGACGTTTTAGTTTTCTCTATATGAGATCGGTGGCTATTTGACATTTCATGAATATTTTTATGTATCTTTTGGATGGTAAACTCATTGGCTTAGTGCTTATTGCTTGAAATATTACTGTGTGCTATTTTTTTCTATTTTTTTCCGCATATGTGCGCCTTGCTTCAAAAAGGCGCGCGCCTCGCCTCTCGCCTCAGGCCCAACAGGACTTTGCGCCTCAGTGCGCTTTTCGCCCGTGACAACTATGTTTCCATTCAAACTTTTTGGTCCTCTTTGTTTATCATTCCTAAAAGGGTGATTAAGAAAGTTGAGTCAATCCTTAGGGCATTTCTTTGATCTGGTCCTAATTTGAAGAAAACAGGTGCCAAGGTCTCTTGGGATCATCTGTGTTCTCCTAAGCAGGAGGGTGGCCTTGGTTTCAAAATCTATGCAAATTTGGAATAAACCGGCCATTGCCAAGCACATTTGGTTTCTAATTTCAGGGGGGGAACAGTCAATGTGGTGTCAGTGGGTCAAATCTTACTTAATAAAAGGGAGGAATTTTTGGAATTTGAAAATTCCTGGTGATTGCACTTGGGTTTGGAGGAAAATCTTAACTCTCAGACCTATGGTGCAGCCATTCATTCTCAGTGTTCTAGGCAATGGTCAATCCACCTCCCTGTGGTATGACAATTGGCATCCTCTTGGTCTTTTAATAAACAAATTTGGTACTAGAATTTCTTATGATTCTGGTATTTCAAAAGATGCAACTATGTCTAACATAATCCATAACTCAAATTAGGCATTCCCCATTACCGGAACCTTTGAGCTTAATGAGATAAGAAGTTCTTTACCTTCTCTTGTTCAATCTAGGTTGAACAGGGCTGATCAATTTAGATGGACCCTCACATCCAATGTTCAGTTCTCAATTGCCTCTTTATGGGACAAATTGAGAACTCCCATTCCTAAAGTCCTGTTGCATAAGTTGGTATAGTTCTCAGGCCACATTCCAAAGTGTAGTTTTGTCACTTGGATATCCGGCTATTCAAAATAAGTTTTCCACTGCTGATAGACTTGTGCATTTTGGTCTTAATCTTTCTCCCTAATGTAGTCTGTGTCAGGGGTTGGAAAACCATGACCACCTTTTCTTTGATTGCCCATACTCTCAGTTAGTATGGGTGTCATTCAGACCAAGCTTCATGTCTCTTGGCATAGTAGATCTTGGGTTGATTGGATCACTAAACTGGTTTTTGCAGTAACTATCTATCCAATCTAGATAGAAAGGAATGTGAGGAAGTTCCAAAATCTCTCCTATACTCAGGGGACAGTTGTTCACAAAATTTACACAATGGTTTGGAAAAGACTTCTATCACTTCCTAGAATGCCTCAATCATAAGAAGCATGGATTGTAAATGAGTGGAATATTGCAAGTGTATGATTATGATTTGCATTTGTTTTCCAAATCCTATGTTCTAATGTGGCTAGCTTGACAGGTTGTGCATGGCAGAGAGGAGGTTTCAATACTTCTATGTTCAAGGTTGTGCATGGCAGCTCAAGTGCATGGCTTCAGGGTGCTCTATACTTCTATCTATAAGGTAGTTAACTTAAACTCAACGCTGTAGATAATTGGCAAACTGCTCCTTTATGACTCTTGTTTAGGCAACCTGGTGGATTAGCCTTGCATATTCAGTTTGTATTGAGTGTGCCAGCATATGTTTGATCCTGTGAGATGTGTGCTTGAGCCTCAAATTTCTTAAGAGTGGAGGTAATATTTAGTGGGAGACATATTGTGAGGGAAAGTTGAGGGTGTTAGGGCCCCGTTTTGCATTAGATTGCTGGTGAACTAGGCTTCGAGGGAGTAGCAGAGTGAGCACCTAGCAATAGGCTCTTAGGCTCTCTAATTCTTGTTCTTGCGGTCTGATTGTAATTGTTGTGAATCGTTGTCCTCTTGTTTCACTCATTGGCCTCTAAGAGTGGTTTACATAGGAGTGGTTTACTTCTTGCTTCAATCCACTTCAGTCTTGATTATAATTCCAACAAGAGTCTTGGTTTTCTGCTGCTAAATCATAATTTTTGCTGCTGTGAAGAATAAGTTTCTACAAGGTTTTTAACAAGCCACACATTTGCTGCTATGTTTCTGAGTTGTTGTATACTTGGAAGTACATATGTGTTGTCCAGGCTTTGGATATCTTGTTAACTCTTGTCCATGTCATGCAGTTTGTAGATACCTTTTTTGCTGCTACCTTTATTCTGCAGTTTCAGTTGGAATGCAGTTTGTTATAGCTACGGTCTTCGGTTGCTGCTACTGCTGCAGATTCAATCGACTGCTGTACATTTAAATGGTTGTGAAATAGACATTTCTAATTACTAATGGCCTATCCTTGGGGGGATGTCCCTTGGAAGGTTTATGCCTTTCTAGGGGCTGTCCCTAACTGTCTGCTATTGTTAGATAGCTGTTTGTTATTGCATCACTTTATTTACCATTTCTCCAACGAATGTTGCTATTTTGTTGTTATGCGGTTGCTGTTCTTCTGCTGCCTCTGTAATGGCAGCAGTAGACATCCTGCTGCTGTTGTTTTTTGCTGCGATATTGTGTTTTGCTGCTGAATATTGAGGGCAGATTGTTGTTGCAGTTGTAGTTGCTAATACTGCTGGTACAAAGACGGTACAAGCTGCTGTGTCTGAAATGGACCATGCTCCATGAGATTGGGTGTTGCTATTGGAGTATTCTATTGCTGTTCTCTTGTCTACCTAGGATCACTTCATCTCTCTTGTGGAGTTCAGTTTAAGGCGTTCAGTAGGTTAAGCTTCACGTTATTCTGTTATCCTTTTGTTGGTGTCTTTAAGATGTTGTTTTTCCTCCCTCTTACTAGATGGTTCAGAAACAACGCATATGTTTTAGCCCTTGTAGCCATTTGGCATAAGCAATTTTTTCTTCTCTTGTTTTGTTTTCCTTTTCTTTTTCTTTTCCTTCTGGGGTATGCCCCCTGTAGGTTGTATATTCGGTTAACCTCTTTTTCAATTTCAAGCTGATTTACCAAAAAAAAAAATGATATTGGTTCCGATGTCTCACTGGTTTTAAAGGACTTTATAGAGCCGATACTCGATCATTGTCCTCAAAACTTGCCTCTTGGTTTGTCTATATTGCAAGATGTTCAAGTTTGTGTTATGGTGGTGCTCGGACAAGCTTCAAAGTTGCCAAAAGTGGGTAAGGACTACTTGGGACGCTTGGAGATTCCTTGGAAATGGTCTTCAATCAAAGCTAGTTCGGAGTAAAGTTTTTCAACATCCTAAGATGGATAGTTCATGGCACGACTGGGGGGTGTGTATTGTAAGATACTAAGAAGATATCTTGATTCACAGGAGGCATGGTAAGTTGGTGATTTCATTGCACAAAAGTATGGATGTACACAAATGAAAGCTCATATTGAAGATGAGTTATTGCATGGGGGTGACGTTGATTAAGGAAATATAGCCACATATCTAATTTAGAGCTGCATAATAATCACTTCTAATAAATTTCAAGTCCACACACACCACAGTTCAATTCCACACCCATTTACCGTCCAAACCATCCTCACCTCCCATTTCCGATAAAATTTCGATGATTCGAGTCGCTCAATGTGTTCAAAACATGATTTTAAGGGTACTTGTAAGAAATCGGCAAAAGAAAAAAAGACTATAAAGGGCTTGATTTGAGCATTTTTTAAAATTAAAATCACTTTCTGATCATATTGAGCTGCTCGGATCATCGAAATTCGATCGAAAAAGGGGAGGTGCAGACGGTAAGAGGGTGTGGACTTGAACCGAACTGTGTGTGTGTGTGTGTGTGTATATATATATATATATCTTATACCTGTCCTTCTCTAGTTGAAACCAATCAGATCTTAAATTTATCTAATAAAAACAAATTTAATAGATAAAAATGAAAATAAACATCATGAAAAAGACTTTTTTTTTCCTTGGATAATCGGGTCTGTTATTGTGTATGCACGCCTCGATTAATCTTGCTGCCATGAATCTAACAGTTGGACGAATTAATGGCTGGCAGTGGAATCAAAACCCATGAGATTGATAGAAAGTTCCTTATTTGTTGTTATGGGTGCAAATTGAACCCAGACCCACTAAGAAACCTAAACCCACCTATTAAAAAATAGACCTAACCCAACCCATTTATTAGTTGGGTTTTAGAATGGGACAACCCATTTATTATTGGGTCTTGATTGAGCTTCAATTGGGTTAACTTAAATGTCCAATGGATCATAAACATTACCCAAAAAAAAAGTAACTAAATTTGTGACATCTAACCAACTACACCACGAAACCACTTGCTTCCCTAACTCATAAACAAATCATATCTATATCTATAACTATGTTGTTCCTTATAAACTAACCCGTTCCCCCCAACCCCACTCCCCCCCTCCCCCCCGCTCTCTCTCTTCCCCATCGAAACCTCTACCAAGTCAAAAATCAAAAATAAAAAATGTCGAACCTGACAGGTCAATGTCAACTCTTCATTAGGAGATTTACGGCAAAACTTCTCCATGGGGGAGAAGAGAGAGTCCATCCATAACTTAATTTGTGACATCTGCGTTTATGGTAATTCGTCAATTGTTCCTCCTCCTTCCCTCTCCCTTTCTCTCTCTACCAACTGATGTTTCTCTCTCACTCTGAAATTTCCCTCTCACTTTTTGCTTCTGTTTCATTTTTTTTCTAATTAACGGCTAGGATTTTGTCTTTCTTTTCATCGACTTGGAGAAGGAAAACCAAACGGCGATTCACGAAACATGTAAAATAGATATGTAAAATTATTAAAAGTTCGCGAAACATAAAAAAAAATAGTTAATGCCACGTCGAGGTACTGCAAAATCAGGTCCAATTTATCGTAATCGATTAGTTAATATGTTGGTTGTATTTTTTACTTATTTTTGTCTTTCTTCAAAAAATTATAAGTTTCGATTCCTCTCGTCAAGACGAATTAATAAGTCACAAAAGTTTAACACAAACAAACAACGACGTACTTTTACTTTTTTTTTTCTTACACTTTCTTTCCTCAAAATTAATTCTGCAAGCTACTATTGAATATTGATTGTCAAAGGTACATTACTATTATAAGAGAGATTGGTGGTGGAGATAGCCCACAGGTTTAGCCCAATCCGGTAGAAGGTTTAAAGAAGCTAATCTGGACATAATAATCACTAACAATTTAGAAGAGAAAATCAAGTAAAAAAACCCCCCAAAACTCTGAATTGCTAAATCTAAAAATCCCTAAAATTTCAGTAGAATCTCCATTCAATTCAATAGTTTTAGTATACAGAGGTAATTTGGTCATTTTAGTATATATGTACTATGGTAATTTTAGTATGGAAGGGTAATTTGATCATTTAAATTACAAGGGTGATACGGTCATTTCAGTGTATATGGGTATTTTAGTCATTTTCAATTTTAATTGGATTAATGGACGCGTTGGGTTTCATTTCAAGTAAATGGGTTGGGTATGGGTAATTGGGCTCCTAACTAATTGGGTCTAAATGAGTCAATGACCCATTAAAGACCCAATCCATTAATAACTCATCCAATTTAACCCAAACCCGCCCATTTGACACTCGTATTTGTTATCATGCTCTCACTTGACCAATTCCAAAAAAGTAAGTCTAAAGTCAAAGTAATAGCTAATTACCTGAGATGCAGGGAGTAAGAACCCCATCCCCAATGACCATGGAAGTTCCCAGAATGGCGAGAAGGAAGAGCGAGAGTTGTGCGGCTCTGCTGTTTTCGAGCTTGTGTTTGATCTTTTGAGCCCTTTTCAAATGGTTGAATGGTATGTCTAGGTTGTAGTTTGATAGTTGTCTATCCTCTGGCTGGTGATTTGGTATGAAGCTTACCTTTGCATACCGGCATATCAACGAATACAGCGCAAATGTACCCCCTGCGCATACAATTACTGCTTAATATTTATCGGTATAAAAAACAAATCAGTGACGTATATACTACCACCGATCAGAGAACGTGAATTTTTTATTTTCATAATCAACTACGTACAGTGAGTTGGTACTATACTTTGACATTCATTACTAGTATTAGTTAACCTCAAAAAATTACTCCGTCCATCCCTATTTTAGAATTCAATATTTCATTTTGGGGTGTTCCTTAATAAGTGTCCATTTTATGAAGGTAGTGGGTAAAACCGTAAAAGTTAATATATTTTCTATTGGATTTTGATTTTTGCGCTCTACTTTGTTCATGAAATTATTAGTAACTTCATGTTAAAAATGGAGCGCGAAAATCAGTTTTCTTTTCTATTTTGTCCCTAAAAGTAGATTTCATTTTGAAAAATTAATAAGTAAAAATATAATGATAATGTCTCCTTAGAGAGTAAATAGGAAAAGTAGAGGTAAAAATTGATGTGAAAGGTATAACGATAATGTTTCTTTAATAAATTAGAGTTACGAAACTAGACACTTAAAAATAGACGGAGGGGTATAATATATGCATATTTCAAAACAAGTACTTGAAAATGGACACATACATTTCTGTTAAAGTTGAGACATGCACAAAAATGAGAGATGCGTGTTTATTTTGAACTTTTGTACAAAGATGATCTACAGAAAGTCTACACACATAGTAAATCTGTGCACAGATTGTGCACAGATCTTATTGTGGGACCCACCACGGGTCCCACATAAATCATTCGAGCCGTTCATTAAATGTAATTCAAGGGTTTCAGTTAAAAATAAGCTCAATCCGATACCTATAGGTACTTGATCCAACCATATAACTTTTCATTATCCGAAAATCTGAATGAAAAGTTAGATGATTGGATGACGCATCTATAGGTATCGGATTGAACTTATTTTTTACAGTGACTCTTGAAAAAATATTTTACATTTAATAAACGGCTCGGATGATTTGTGTGGAACTCGTGGTGGGCCCAACAATGAAATTTGTACATAATCTGTGCACAGATTTGCTGTGTGTGTAGCAGGACTGGATGATATATACACACACTATAACTAATTTAGTAACGAGGGAGCCGTTGAGTGATATTGATCACGTACCGTCACCGTGATCATTAGCCGAAAGGACTATAAAGACATATTTGATCATGGGCAAAAGGATAATGGTGTAGATAATGAGAGATAACACTCCCAAAACGTCGTCGGTGTGGTCAATCCCATCCGGAAAAGTGCCGGAGAACACGTACAATGGGGAGGTCCCTACATCACCATATATCATCCCTAGGCTCTGAAATGCTAAACGCAGTGTTACCTTCCAATGTACCTGCACCACTTAAGTAGTTAATTAAGTCCCCTCGATTCATCTTTAATTAATTATTCTCCGATCAAAAAAATTATTTAATTAGTTATTCCATCTTTCATTCATGATCCTACTGACTTCTAACTTACATGGACATTAATAGGTTCAACAATTTAGAACCATATGACTTACTTTTCCTATTTGCTAATCGGAAACAATGATTGAATTAAGAAGTTAATCTAACAATTAAGTAGATCTCTATGGATAAATTTAACTTTGGTTTATAATCCATGACTCCGATGACCTTTCATACGTACACTAAGAATGATGCTTGATAGTCTCTATTGTAATACTATTGACTCGCGAGGAGAAGAGAACGTTTGAAATTTTTTATTTTGACTCATGCTTGAAACTTGAGGCAATTTAAGAATTTTTTGTCGGGTTCATATAACAAAATTTGACTCTAATATATAAAATTGGTTGTTTAGAAATCACAAAAATAATGGGTGAAGTAACTCCGTTTGTACCATGCCCATCTGCTCCTAATCAATTAAGAAGGAAAGGTAAATCACTTTACAAAAAAGAGGGGCGAGAGAGAGTGGGAACACTAATTTAGCTAAACGTAACGAATGTTATATTTTTATTTTTTCAAAATTATTTTCCTTTTAATTCCTTTCGGCAGAGAAATTTGAAAAGTAAAAAAATTAATTATTATTATTTTTTTTTTTGTAGAAGTTCAATTAAAATAAGCACATAACCATAAGCTACATTTTCATCATTTGAAAACTTCTAAACTTTTCTGATGAATCTTATTATCCTTTAAAAAAATTATCAAAGTAAACAATTTTGACTGAAAACTACAACGGGTGTGGTGTGGTGTGACAATTTATATATATAGAAACTAACATGGGAGGTGTGCCTGTGGGGTTGAGAAACAGTAATTCTTCCAGCCTCCATGTTGAGGGAGTCCACATATCGCAACTTTGCCCACGACCCCTTTCTCTCTTTAATCGTCTCCTGCTCATTCTCTTTTTCATTTTCCATTTTATTTGTTCTTTCTATATAGAATCGATCAAATGCAGCAGCAACCGCCCCACCAGTACTACTCCAGATGATATATATGATCTGTCTAAAGGTTGAGTCTCACTCATTTGGTGCATGCATGCTTCATTTATATGCTCAAAAGTCAAACTCTAACCGTCTAGTACCAGGGGAGGCCGCTATTTTCTAATATCCATACCAACTAGTAAACAAGCGGCAATTCATGCAGAATATACAAACATATAAACAATGTATAAGGTTTTCTAATGTTAGCGAAATTTCTTGGATATTCTACGAATATTTGTTGAAGCAAATTTGGTCTAGATACTATTACGTACAGTGCAATAGTACTATCACATGACGTGCCAGCATCTTTTGATTGCAAGTAAATAGTACACCCTCCGTCCCGATTTGTTTGTCAATTTTTTGACTTTTTCAAATTCTAAAATGTTTGTCCATTTGATTTTTTAATGAACTAAATGTCTTTTTGCCCTTGCTTTTTTCAAATAAAGTTACTTTTTAAAAAGTTAAAAGGGTTACAAATTTACCCCCCAAAAAAAGTTAAAAGGGTAAATGTTGAAAAGTTAAATGTTTATAGGTGTAATCACTATGTTCTCTAAAAAAATTGAGTTCTCTAAAATGGACAAACAAATTGAGACGGAGAAAGTATTATGTAGCAGTGTCATTTCTTTTAGATTGGTGTCATGCATTATATATACTAGGTAATTAATTATGTGTCGATCGATAATAAAATATTGCAAAGTAAAAATTGGCTATGATCTTAGATTGTGAGCTTAATTCGCTAGTCCAATCCCATCTAGTATTTTATTGACGCAAGATACACTGCAATTAACTCTGAAGTGCTTTTATTCCAAAAAAAAATTTCTTGCTGTCTCCGTGTTGTCAGTACATGTATCCAATGAACGAACATTTATGCATTGTTCTCCTTGCTTTTCAAAAAGCATTTTTCAAAAAATTCCCCATAAATTCTCCATACTTTCAACATTTCACTCTCTATCTCACTACACTTATTACTCCTACTATTTTTCAAAAAAAATTTCAAATCCAAACAGCATTAACCATTTAAAATATCTTATTGTTGGTCAGATAAAATAATGGGTAAATTTCAAAATACCTCCCAACCTTTACACCAAAATTTAATTAGACTCCCAACCTTTTAAAAACTTCAATTTTACTCCCAACGTTATCTTTTGTTAATCAAAACACCCCTTCTGTCCGAATGACTAACGGATTCCGTTAAAAGCTCCGTTAAATAGCGTCCTGATCGAATTTCGATGATCGGAGCCGCTCAATGTGTTCAAAACATGATTTTAAAAGTACCCACGAGAAATCAGCAAAATCAGCAAAAAAAAAAAAGACTGGAAATGGCTTCATCTAAACAGTTTTTTATTGAACTATTCAATAAAAAAACTGTTCAAATCAAGCCCTTTCAGATCATTTTTTATGCTGATTTCTCGCGGGTACCCTTAAAATCACGTTTTAATCATATTGAGTGGCTTAGATCATCAAAATTCGATGAGGGAAGGGGAGGTGCGGATCGATCCTGATTTTGTTCAAGTCCGGACGTTTCGTAAATACTCTTACCGATACCGGATTAAACTTATTTTTTTGTAGGGACCACAAGCAAAGTATTTTAAACAAAATGACTGACTCCGATCATTTTTTTGAGACCCAAAATGGGCCCAAAAAGGGATTTGTACCCACAGGTACAGATTTTTTGTCTGTACCAGTAGCACCATTCTTTTTATTATCCAGAGAGAGCGTACCAACAAAGATCTGTTGGCTCCCTTCACTTACCCCTTCGGAAGATCACCAGATCAGAAAAGTCTAAGCTGGATGATGCTCTTTATCCTTGTAAAAACATGTTTTAAGCATATTGAACGGGTCGAATCATCAAAATTTAATTGAAAATTTTGTGCTGTTTTATAGGTGTCCCTGGAACCGTCTCGATAAGGGCGCTCTTACCATATTAAGTTATGGACGTCCCTTTCCCGACTAATTTGCAAAGATTCGAGCAGCTCCATATGTTCAGAACGTGATTTTAAGGGTATCCGTGAGAAATCAGCCAAAAAAAGACTGAAAAGGGCTTGATCTGAGCAGTTTTCATTTGTATTTTATCAAATGGCTCAAATAAAAACTGTTCAAATCAAGCCATTCCTAGTCATTTTTTTTCTGATTTCTCGTGGGTACCCTTAAAATCATATTTTGAACACTTTGATCAGGAAAGGGGAGAAAAGGGGACGTCCACATTTTACTTAAAATGACGATGCCCTTACCTGAAGGGGACTCTATATATATAGGGGCGGTTCTAGGGACACCTAAAAAAAATAACCCATAGTTTCCGATCAAATTTTGTGGATGGTGACAAGAAACAGAACAACGGAGAGAGAGAGAGAGAGAGAGAGAGAGAGAGAGAGGGGCTCCAGATCAAGAAATATTTCTATGGTTTCTCTTTTAATGAGTGGTTTTATAGGATGGGTATTTTTGTCGTATGGATTATATTATTAGGCTAGTAAACTAGAGGGGATAGGATCTTAAGAAGTGGATTAGTGGGGTTAGAAACATGTTAGAGTGAACCTCCCAAAAAATTTCCGAAAATAAAACTATAAAAAGAACTATAGCAACTTGCTTATTAATCACTATAATAGACATGGGATGATGTGATGCATATGTACGTTTAGATTCGTTCAAAGTAGGTTGACCTTCTAATAAGGTATCACAGGATATGCTATATAGCGATGGTTGACATTCTAAGAAGGTATCGGGAGATACGCTATACAGCTACATATTGAGAAGAGAGAAAATCTATAGTTTCGAGTTCGTTTGATTTGCTTATTGCAATGAGAAAATCTTTTTGTATTGATGATGTCGTCAGCTAATTAGTAATTGTTTATTAAAAGGATGAACATAAAATGGGTAAGTAAGATTTATTGGTTCGGCTTCAAACGCGTGCTGGTGTTTGGGCTGAATTAGCTCAATCAAATGACAAAAGATTATGTGCGGGCGTGCCAGAAAAGAACTAATTTCAAAAAAGAAATTATTCTTTTCAAATTGATTTGAAACAACTAATTTAAATCAGGCAACTGTGTTATCCGTTCGATTACCTCAACTAAGAGGATTTTTCCTTAATGTATCAACCAAATAAAAGATTGATGCTCTTCGAATCAAAAAAGATGATTGAATACAAACAAACCTGAATCTAATCAAAGGTAAGTTTGTATGCAAACACTCTTGAGATTTTATCAAGAATAATGCAAAAATATAAGTACACTGAATTCAATCGAAAGTGGACTTACAAACGACTATTCTTTGGTAAGAAAAAACTTACAAGAAAATAAGAGAACTTGAATTTAATCGAAAGTGGTCTTACATGCAAATAATCCTTCAACTTACAAAAAGATCATATTCTAAACTAATATAAATACTAATCTACGATAAATCTCTGAGTAATCATTTTGTATGAATTGTCAGATGATATGAATTTTTTTCGAGGGCCTCTCTCTTTGCTTTACTCTTCTATTTATAGACGTTGGGTCTGCCTTTGATCCACGACTTCAATTGATGCCCACGTTTCCGCTTGAACTGCCTCTGATTCCCACAAAAACCGGTTGAGAGGGGCCTTCGAACTGTTACTCTGATATTTTCAGAATTCTTCTCTCTCTTCATGCTTGATAATGGTGTTCGTGGCTGCTTTCTTGATCGTGGTATTTCCTACTTTTATGCAACGTGAGTTAGTGTCACACGATTGGCTCCCCAAATGATTCCCTGCAATCGCGTCTAACTTCCATTATAAATCAAGGCAGCAATGGCACCGTTCGATGATCCTAAGGATTAATCAACGGTTGAACTCAACCACTTTTTAAATCATCCCTAATTGCTATCCAAACGTTGCCAGTTCTAATCAAAACGATACTGTTTAGTACTAAAATAGCATCATCATTAAACCCCGTAATCCTCTGTATCTCAGGTCTAATTAAGACATGTTCTGATTGGACAATGCATCATTCGGTGCCACGTGTAATTTCCTCATTGAGTGGCATATTTTAGGATGTAAACACACCCCCCGCATTAACATTTTATTTAAGATAAATAAATGTTAATGGCACACGTACTCTGCCTATGTCCCTTCAAATACGGATGCAAGGAGCATGAGAGAATTTATTTTCATGCACGTCTATTGAGCTCTCCAAATATAGCCGCAATTATTTTTCCTATAAATGGCAATCAATGATAGGGCTTTTAACAAATCACATTACTTCTCAAAACCCCTTCGAAATTAAGTTTTCTCTACTAAAAAGCCTTTCGTCTATGGACTCTCTTTCAGAAATCAATCTAGTCCTAGAAAACCTCGATCATCAATCCCACTCATTTCAAATATCTCCTCCAAACTCTCCTCGAATGTTAGCAGGAAAAATCATTTCTGACCGAACATTCTGTACTCCTGACCCGTCGCCCACGGGTTGGGATTCTTCTCTGACCCGTTCGATGGGTCCAAATGGGGTACATGGGAGGAAAAACCTGCCAACACCAATACTGATACTATCCTGGTTAGATTTGATCAGCCCGACCCTACTCCCAATAAATTCCACCACATTCGAACCCTATTTGCGAGTCAATTCCTGCCCCTGACTGGCAATGACACCATTCACATGGGAATGCTGGAGTCGATTTATTCTTCTCGCAAATTTGCTCCTTTCCTGAAACAAGAGGAAAACTATCTTGGGTTTGCCCCTTATTGTGACTTCAAACACTTGGCCCAAATCCAGAGATCCCTCTGGCTCGCAGAGGTGCAAACCCCGCACTATCCAGCTGACTTCGAAGAGACAAACAAACTAACTCCCCTCCCAGAAGAACCTGACTGGTTTGGTGAGGTAACCAACCTTGCTGTTAACACTCCTCACTTCCAATGGCACTATGGTTACTCTATCTTCCCCTCTGATAAGAGTAAAGCCTTACAATTTCTTGCGGCTTTCTCGTTCCTGGATGTTCATATCCTGGAAGAACAATTTCCATTAACCAACTTCAAATGGGCTTGTGAGACACTTGTGCTATGCATCATTCCCTCTACAGTATCTTATCAAATCCATTGCTTTTTAGATTTTCTGCCAGTGATCAGATCATGGCTCGAAGCCAATGCTGCAGCGTATTGTTTCGATCAAAACCTTCAAGACTATGCTCTTTCTAAGGAAAGGATTGAGAAGCTAAATGATCAAATCCAAAGCTTCAAAGCTGAGTCTTTCGAAGTGGTACCTGGCCATGCTGACAAGAAACTTCGAAGGTGCTTCAAAAGGAAACAGATGAAGCGCCCAACAAAAAAAATTCGACTCCAAAGGAAAGCCAAAGCTTTGGTGCTCAGCTTTAGGCCTCTTTTGGAGAAAAAATGGGAGTCAGATGCTAAAGAAGACATGAGAAAAATGGAGCTGAAATTCCTCCAATTTTCCTGGAACAAGTTTCACAGCCTTGTTACCTGGTCCTTTCCTCATTATTTTGAAAATAAGAAAACCACCTCTCAACATCTGGGCCCTTCAAAGGCTTAATTTGCTCTTGTTTCTCGCTGCTAGTAGGAATTAGCATTTTCCCTTTGTTTTGCTTTTCTTTCCTTTTCTCTTTGTAAATATGCAAATTTCATTTCTGTAACCTGACAGCTTTCAATAAAATTTCGCTTTGCAACAATGCATACTTGACTCAGAATTATTTCTAGTTCATGTGTTAAAGTAATAACAACTCTAATAACACAAATCCCCTAAAGTTAACGAAACGTTCTAGCGGACCCCAAAATGTAGGCTTATTAAGGGCCTGGCCCACTTGTGGAGGTATAAAAGCAAAAGCGATTCAAAATCACCCCTTCTTTGCACATTCAAATTTTCCAAGAACTGAACCTTTTTTTCTTTCTTCCTGAAAACGTTGAACTCGACCCAAATCCATGGCTTCTTATAGTCAACCAATCACGGAACACCCCACTCCTTCTCTGGCACTGAGGCGGTTCGTATCAGGAAAAATCCAGGGATCGACCGGAGATTCCTATCTCGACACCCGAGTTTTCATTCCAAACCCTAGAGAAAAAGGTACTTTTATTTTGGGTCCTCAATTCGTAGGGGAAATACCTGCCTCCCTCTCTCTTTATTACCCTTGATTAGGAAATGCTGACATTCGAGCTTGTTCGGGCCTCGACTGGCAAAACTTCCCAAGAAAGTCTTTTCCCTGTTGGCCTACCTTAGACAAGGATTGGAAAATCTCGACCACTCAAATGTTGGCCGAGAAATCGAATGACCTCGAAAAAGTGGGGTTGAAGAACATTATCACTCTCCTTCGAAGTGGAATTCCCCAGAATCCACCCTTTAATCCAGGCTGCGTTGGCCTTTTAGGACCCTTCTTTTAATTTCTTTAAGTTTAACTGTGGCATGATGGCGCCCACAGTTTTGGATGTTACCCAAATGCTGGGACTGATTCCGTATGGCTCTCAATTTGACCCCACCAAAGAATACACTCCTCCTGAGGGTTTCACCCATCTAAATGCCACAAATGGAGCCTTTTCCCATTTCTATGCCAGGGAAAAGAAATTATCAGGAGAGGTGTCTGATACAGAATTCTTTGCTTACATACTCTACACCCTCTGCAAACACATTCTTTGCCATTCCGGGAAACGAGTAATGAGTGAATTCATACCGTTAGCATTGGCATTATCTAAAGGTGAAGAGTTTGATTTTGCCTCTTACTTTCTTGGTCATGTGTACAAAGTTGGCTCTGATTTCCATCAAAAGGGTTTGAACTACTCCCAAGGAGGACCCCAATGGTTTGTACAACTATGGCTTCATGCATATTTCCCTGAGCTAGGCCCTTTTAAAACACTCATGTCGCCTGTTGGTACCCTCGAAGCACCCAATGTCCATGGTGACAACTATATTCAACTAGTGGCCAATGCAGCTCCTACCTTGGTATACTATCTTTGCTTCTTCTCCGGCCTTGCTTCAGATAGAGAATGGCCCAACCCATTCCCAACTCCAATTGGACCATCATGGCTTTTTGACATTTTAACAGATAGACAAGCAAAATCTTCTCAAGCCCTCCAAGCATGGAGCAGCATACTTACATTCAGAGAAATTTTCATATCCTCATCCAATCCTTCCAAGTCCTTGGCACACGCAGAGGTATACTGTCCTGCCCAGTTTGCTAGACAGCTTGACTTTGTTCAGGGCATACCTATTCCGTTCTGTGGCTCTGCTAACATCTCCATGTCTGATCGTTCGTGCATTTCCATCGAGCGCTTTCAAACATGGTTTGCCCAATCCAGGCATTCGCTAAGAAAGACTGTTGTCCAAGAATTCAAGGAACCAGAAGTGCGTACCACTCCTGAATTCGACTGTTGGTGGCACACCAATTGCTCCTTCCTTCTAGGATGCACACCCTTCAAGAAGTTCCTTGAACGCATTGGTTTTGAGAAATCTGAATTTGGACACAGGAGACATAACGACTCATCCTCCTTTTCCTCAGACGATGGGTTTGAAGACACTTCTGATGGTGAAATTAACCAAAAAATGATCCCCATCGAAGCCTCTCCTATAACAATGATTATCCCTCCTTCTCCCCCAAGAAGACAATCTTTGAGGGTTTCACAAAAAAGAGGTATTTGTTTCTGAATGCTGCTTTTCTTCCAGAAAACAAATCTAATCGTAAAGAAAATTGCAGGTGCTACTTCTCCTTTAGGAAGTGCTTCGAAGAGGAGTAAAACTGCTTCTCAACGAAAAGAGGCCATTCCTACGAAACACTACCTCGAGCCTTCAACTAAACTCCCAGGTTTTTTTTTCCCTAATTGTCTTTTATCTCTCATTTTATTGTTTACTTCAGTTTATTTCCTTGTTCTCTTTCTTTCAGCTTCCAAAAAAGCTAAAGTCACTAGAAGGCGTGGATTTCGAGTTTCTTCTAGTGATGAAGATACTGACATTGACACAGAGACCTTAATCCCCAAGGGTAATTCTTTTCTTTATTTTATGATAAGTGCCTTCTTAGGGAACTTCTTTGCAATCCTGACTCATAAGCTTGACCAGGTAAAAAAAAAGAAGTGGCCAAAGAAACTCTTTTCTATGAAAGAAAAGAAGTACAACCCAAAAAATCAAAAACCCTGAGGGAACTCCCCTTTTCTAACAAGGTAGACCATGCATGCTCTGAATATACATATATTCATGTGTCCCATATGCACGTGACTCACTGTTGATTTCCTCGTAGGCTCAAATGGCACCTCCTGATGAGGCACTGGATTTGTCTATTACTCCTTGCCTTTACCAAGAAGTGGTAGAACCTCCCTCCGTTCAAAAAAGTTCGAAAGATGACCCACATAAGGTATCCTTAGATTATTCTTATCTCTCCATTTTTTGAAGAAATAAATCCTAATTTGCCTTCTGTTCTCACAGGCATTACTTATTCAATCTCTCTCCTTAAAGAAAGATATTGTTGCAAGGAATTTTAACATGCAAGCTCTGCTGTCACTTTTCACTGAGCCCATCTCACCTATTCCTTTCCAGGTAATGTGTAAAACTTTCATGTTGCTCCACATCTCCTTTTGTCTTTCGATTCTAACTTCTATTAACTTGGTACAGGAATTTCCCCTTTCAATAGAGCTACCTGCTTTTGCCAAAGTTGTGGCCAAGTTAGCCCGTTCGAAGGTCATGGAGCCACTTCGAATTTTAAAGAAAGACCTCCTTCCCAATCCCTTACCAGTTTTGGAGCAGGGTTCTTTGTTGACTGACTCCGTTCTAGCTTCGACGACCTTTCTTACAAGCAATTTTGGGGAACAAGATTTGGATATGATCCCATCTTCATCAGATCAGGTAACCTTGCGTCCAAACACACTCTTACACTTTTGCTAACTATTCTTTTCAACCTCAAGTTTTGTTTCTATGCAGGTGACCAAAACTTCTTATATCTCTGGAAACGATCTTGACACAAATCAATTATCTGAGCCTGGTGAATCTTCTTCCTTCCCAACTGATTTGTCTCTGGTGGCTTTTGATATATCTTTCTTCAAAAGCCAATTGGAGAAATTTTGTAATCAAATTGCTGATCCTATTTCTCTAATTTCTTCTAATCCCTTAGAAAGCCTTGAACAGCTCTTAAGCCCATCCTTGCCTTCAGATTTTCCCTCATTCAGAATCAAACATGTTCTTACAGAGGACGAAGTTCAGATATTAAAAAGCCACCTAAGGGCTTTAAATCATTTAGGACTTCCTACTTTGCTTGAACATAGTCTAACCTATCATTTTAAGGTGTGTTATCAGGCTTTGTCTCTGTCTCAAGGGTTCCTCCTTCCATCAATTCCACTCTCCAAAACCACCTTAAACAGTTTAGTGAATTGATTACTCTTAAACAATTCTTATCTGAGAGCATTGGCATAACTATTGAGAAGGTTGAAAAGTTAGAGACCAAAGCATTCGAGACTGCTTCTCGTCTTTCTCTTTACCATGCTCGAAAAAATAAACTTGTAGAACTTGACAAGAGGATGAAGTGGTTGCAGGAAGAGATGCAAAAGGTCAAGAATGAGATCACTGAGGTCTCAATTGATTTTCCGGAGCTCGAAGGCGAAGCCTTGAGGGATCAATCAATGCTTCCACAACTTATTCCTTCCCTTCGAGCGGAACAGAAGAGGAAAGTTGCCCACACTTCACTTTTGGATATCACCTCCTGTACTCTTCAAGGACTATTATCTACCATCTGTGATATGATTGGTCCTTTTTATAACTTTTCACAGTTTGTACCTTACTCTCCCATTATTTTAATCAACTCTGGGTAGATATGGCTGTAATTAATTTAAGCACTGTTTTCTCCTTTTCAAAAAGATTTAATGTGTTGACGCCTCATCTACCTTCTCTAGGGTCATAAATGAATGCTCTCACGTTTATTGGTATAAATAGGGGTCTTTGGGGAAAGAAAACTTACAACCCATCTTCTTCTTTGGCTTTCCTTTGTTTTAGCAACACTTAGTCCCCATTCTTTAGTAGGGTTTTGTGGTTCACGTAACAAGGATCATATATCATGAAGCCTCCTCCAGAGTCTTTAAAGAAAAACTTCGAAACATAGCCACATCGGCCCTCATGATGTTTTCCTTTAACGCTAAAGCTCCTAGGTATAGACATATCAGCCCTCATGATAGGTCTACGCTGGGCTGGTGCTTCGAAGACCAAAGAATCTACCAAGAGTGGTCTTCGAAGTCTGTCTACCTACCAATGGAGCTTAGCTCAAGTTTTTTGTATCTTGGTTGTTTGATCTCGAGAGATCCTTCTCTGTGATACACTTAGGCCTTACATAGGTTTCCCTCTTTATCTTAATTGTAACTTTCTCTATGAATGTGATGAATAAAAATATATTCATTTGCATATCCATATTGTCATAGTGGTTTCGACCAATAAACTGGTGATTTAACCATTCCTTGTTATTCCAACTTTGTACTTTTGAATCTAAATATATTAATGAGGATATGAGACCTACAAATATAGAAAAAACAGAAATATTCCTTACAGGTAGGTATTCTTTCTGTTATTGTGCTCTTATTGGCCCTCACTTAATGTTTATTTGTTACTTCGAAGTCCTTAATAAAATAACAGACAGCGTTTCAAAGTATATTGATATTTCGAAAACTAACCAAATGTGGTTTTAATTATTCCAACCAACTTATTTACTTCCAGCGGCTTCTCAGCCGTCTCATCGTAAGTTGCAAACGATCTTTTAATCATGACGCATGGCGTCTAACGCTCTCAGACCCTTCATCTCCCAAGCCTTATCCGTCTCTCCTCAATTAATGATTGTAATAACTGAAGCGGATCTCCTGTACGCCTTTGGGTTATAAATACACATAGACGTCAATAAATCGTTGTATCTCTTTCCTTTCCTATTTCCACTAAACAATCATGGCTGAGAGCCACCAAGTTCTTCCTCTTGCTGATCTTATGGGCGAGTTGGCCAACATGGCCAACATGATTGCAGAGCTGAGAAGGGACGTTCAAACCGAGCTCCAGGCCCTTCGAAGTGAGATCAGTCAGCTTCGAAACAAGTTAGTGTGCGCGGAAACAGCTTCATGCCTCTGCCTGGCTAGGACCTGGGGTGATCTTACAACCGTCCTCTCGGCTCATGAGGCAAAAAGTCCCCAGGAGGGAGGATCTTCTTAAAGACTCTCCTTTGGGACTGTGAGGATCAGCAATGATCTTCATTTTTGTTTCTGGGCCAGAGTATGCCCATTTTTTTTTATGAAGATCATAATAGATCTTTGTTTTCTTTGTTCAGGTCCACTTGGGTCTGTTTTAAACCCATTTGGGTTTTCTTATGTTTTCTTTTTTTTGTAAATAAAATGAAATCTTGCTTGGCAAATCTCAATTTTTTTGTGGCTTCGAACGCTAGTATGGTAACTTGGTTGAACATGATTGTATTAAAGAACTCCAAAGAAAATTCCCTGAACACCAAACCAGTCCAAACCACACCATTGTGTAATCAACAACTCAAGTTCAAGTTCAGCTTTTGGGTATATTCCAAAAAATGACTGAATCTTTAACCAAACAAACAATAAACCCCAACTAAAGGATAAATTGGTTATATAAACGAAAAAACTCATCCTTCACAAGCTACCTTTTATGGAAAGACTCCCATATAGAAGGAATGTAAGCTTTCAGATGTCTTCCATTTATCTTTCTTCGATGAACATAACCACTCAAGTCTCTCAAATGATATGCTCCCCCTTTCAAAACTCTATGGATTTGAAAAGGACCACTCCAGGTTGGTGCCCATTTTCCTAATCCATCTGTTCTAACTCTCCTATCTCTGATAGGGAGGATAACTTTCCATACAAGATCTCCTTCATCAAAGCCTCGAAAAACAACTCTTTTGTTATAGCTCCTAGCTATCCTTGCCTTTTGTAGCATAATTTGATTTAAGGCCTTTACTCTAGCTTCATCAATATCTTCCAATTCCATGTACATGGCTTGATGATAAGACCCTGTGTCTAACTCATTTTGAAATGCTACTCTTTGAGATCTCACAGTGATCTCCATAGGCAGCACGGCATTATGTCCATAAGTTAATGCGAATAGAGTAGTACCCGTGCTAGTCCTTTTTGTATTTCTATACGCCCATAATGTATCGAGTAACAGGTCATGCCAAACTTCTGGGTTTTGATTCACCATTCTTTGGATCCCCTTTTTGATAATCTTGTTAGGCCCCGTTCCGCTTTCTCTAAAAACCTTCTTTTTTAAAAAGAAGGTAATTTTAAACTCAAATATAACGAAAATTAAAAATAATTTTTTAATTTTTTTTGCATCGTTTAAAAGATCTCAATGAGATCTATCAAACAAGATCCATATTGATAAGAAAATTATTTACGTAAATACATGATTTTGGAACTTGAAATTACCTTCCTTTTTCAAAACTTCCTTTTCCCAAAAACTGGAACGGCTTCTTAGTTGATTCTGCTTGACCATTTGACTAAGCATAATAAGTACCGGTATATATTAATGAAATTCCATGGTTAGTAGCAAAATCCTTCACAAATTTTCCTTCAAATACGGAGCCATTATCCACTGTTATCGTTTGAGGGCTTCCAAATCTGTACATGATCCCTTTTATGAAATCAATAACGTGGGTTTGTTTGACCTCCTGATAAGCTTGGGCTTCCACCCATTTCGTGAAATAATCAGTAGCCACTAAAATGAATTTGTGCTTGTCCAACGAAGGAGGATAAATCATCCCAATCATGTCCATAGCCCATCCCCTAAAAGGCCATGGTTTTATTACGTACTGTAAATCTATGACTGGCAAATGCTTGAGTGGACCTGTTTCTTGACAAGCTTGACATCCTTTTGCATAATCTATACAATCTTTGAGGATGGTAGGCCAGTAATACCCATATCTCCTTATTAACCACCTCATTTTTATGCCAGCTTGGTGCGCCCCACAGATTCCTTCATGGACTTCAGCCATTACTTTGAATGCATTTACCTTGCTTAAACATTTTAAAGAAGGCCATCCATTCCCCTTTTAAACAGCTCATTATTGTACATAATGTAATTTATTGCTCTCAATCTGGTTGCTTTGTCTGCAACACCATCTGGTTTGGTTAAGTAATCGATCAATGCTTGCCTCCAATCAACTTTTTGACTAGTAGGAACATCTATTTCTAATACTTCGAAACCAGTCAATCTTTTAGTTAACATAGGCAGAGATTTTCTCAAAGTTAATTGACAAAATTCCCTTTCATTTTCTGTCAAAACTCTGTAACCAGACGCCCTTTGAGCTATTTCATCAGCTTCTTCATTGAAGAATCTAGGGATATATGTCAAAATAAGCATAAAGAATTGATCCATCAGCTTCCTAGCATGCTAATGATAAATTGTTAGTGCTGGACTGGTGCATTAAACTGCCCATTTAGCTGGTTAATCATTAACTGAGAATCTCCAAAGATTTCAGCAACATTAACTCTTAATTTAAGTAAAATTTCTAATCCTATGATCAACGCTTCATATTCAGCCTGGTTGTTGGAGCACTGTCCCTCACTGAGTCGAAAACCATATTTGGTTTTCAAGCCTTGGGGGGATTCCAGAATTATGTCTACTCCAGCCATCTGAATAGTTTTTGATCCATCGAACCATAATTTCCATGGCTTGATTTCAACCATACTGGCCTCCAATGCTCTTGGTGGCTCATGCTCATTGGGATGATCAGCCAAAAAGTTGGTCAATGCTTGGCCTTTTACTGATTTTTGAGGTACATATTCAAGACAAAACTCAATTAAAGACACAATCCATTTCCCAATCTTCCCACTAAGCACTGGTTTTGAAAGCATGTGCTTAATTACATCAGTTTGAGAAATAACATAAGTTACTCTAGGCAACATATAATGCCTGAGTTTCTTGGAAGCATAAAATAAAGCTAAACATAATTTCTCTACTGCAGCATACTTGCATTCACAGGAGTTTAAAAACCTACTAAGATAATAAACTGCTCTTTCCTTGCCATCTTCATTGTCTTGAGCCAACAGTACTCCTATTGAGTCTTGTGTTGCAGCTAGGTACAACTTTACTGGCTTTCCTTTGATGGGAGGTGCCAACAAAGGAGGGTTGGCTAGATACCTCTTGATCGCTTTGAAGGCTTCATCGTACTCCCTGGTCCACTTGAATTCCTCCCCTTCCTTTGCAACTCCTTCTTGGTAGAAGGTGGTTTGGCTTCAATAATAGCCTTAGCTTTGTTCTTGTCAACTTGTATTCCTTTGTTGTGGACTAAATACCCCAGAAATTTTCCAGCTGATACTCCAAAAACACACTTTTCTGGATTCAACTTCAGTTGATAGCGTTTCATTTGTTGAAATGCCTTTTCTAAGTGTCGTAAATGATCCTCATCAGAATTTGACTTCACAATGATATCATCTATGTAACACTCCAGAAAACTTCCCACCATATTATGAAAAATAGTATTCATAGCTCTCTGATATGTGGCTCCAGCATTCTTTAGCCCAAATGGCATTTTGACCCATTCAAAGATACCAATGTCACCAGGGCAAGCAAATGCTGTTTTATGCACATCCTCCTCTGCTATGCAGCTTTGATTGTACCTTGAATGCCCATCTAAAATGGACAATACCTTGTGCCCAACTGAACTGTCCACAAGTGTGTCCACATTAGGCATTGGATATTCATCCTTAGGAGTTGCAGTATTGAGGCTTCGAAAGTCAATACAGATCCTAATGCTTCCATTCTTTTTAGGGACTGGAACCACATTAGATAGCCATTCAACATACTTGGCTGTTCTAATGAAACCTGCGTTTAGAAGCCTCTGCATCTCCTTTTTGACACCTGCAATAGTCCCTGGACTCATCTTCCTGGTTGGTTGTTTCACAGGTTTGAATTGTGGCTTTATAGGTAACCTATGCTCCACCAATTCCTTGTCCAATCCGGGCAGTTCCTTGTAAGTCCATGCAAAACACTCCTTATTTGCTTTCAGCGGCGCTATTTATCCAGCTTTCATATCTGATTTAAGTTGTTTATTACTCCCTCTGTCCCATAATATTTGTCCGGACTGCAAAACGGAGACGTAAAAATAATACTATCTTTGTAAGAAAAGTTGGGAAAAAATTCACCAACTTACTAGATCTCGATGAGTTCTTTTAACTTGTGAAAAAAATTTGAATTTTTTCTTGAAAGAAATGTATTATTTTGTAGTCTCCGTTTCGCGGACCGGACAAATATTATGGGACGGAGGGAGTAATAAACACTGGATTGGGGTTATGTTCATCTCCCAATCTTACTTCCTCTAATAGGTCTTGAGCTTCGATCTGTTCTTGAGATGTTAGCTGGATTTCTTCCTCGCGAGGCTTATTATCCTGCATAACATTTTCCCATATATTGTCCTCTTGAATCTTCTATTTGATCCTCAAAGTGACATATCTCACTAAAGCCAATGAGTTGGCCTCTTCTTCTGCCTCTTCTTTGGATTTACATCCAAGCAGCATCGTCTTTTGGGGTGTCTGATTCATAATCAACAGTTTGTTTCAGCTTCGATTTCAGCTCTGTCAATTCTCCCATTTCCATCTCGTTGGTTGGGTAAGTGGCTGCCTGGAGTAGTTCACTCAAAGGAACTACATCTGATTTATACATTTCTGCTTCAACAAAATTCGTTGCGGCACTAAATGGATGAGGATCAGCTTTGACTCCTTCAACACCCACTTCTTTGCCTTTATCATACTTAACAATCATTAATTCCTGATGCATAGAGGAAGGAATACATTCATTAACATGAATCCAATCTCTTCCTAATAAAACATTATATTTAGCATACGTATCAACCACAAAGAAAGCAGTGTCAGTTTCTATTCCTCCCACTGCCAATCTAATGGAGATTATACCCCTGGCATGCTGACTTTCCCCAGTAAACCCTGCAATGGATGTGCTAGTTGGAATCAATTTTGCTTTTCCTTTCCCTAATTTTTTTAAGGTTTGGAAAGGCAAAATGTTCACTGCAGCGCCATTATCCATCAAGATTCTGTTAAGTGGGATTCCATCAAAATATGCAGTAATATATAATGGACGCAAATGTTGTCTCATAGCGTTGGTAGGCAATTTAAATGGATATGAAATTTCCACATAATTTAAATCTATTACCAAGGGATATTCGATGTCTGACATGGAATCTGGTACAAAGCAAGCACTTTCTTTTGAGCTTACCTCCAAACTTTCTTGATTCTGCTCAATTTCACATACCAGGCTTTCGTCGATCTCGATCTGGGCCACTTCTTCCAGATCACAATCATTACATATAATATGTAATTCCTCATCACTACACGTTTCTTCAGAACTGTCTGGCTTGCCCAAGTTCCAAGCATCATCTTGGCCTTTGGATATTTGGCCATTCTTGAAGAAATCCATAGAGCATGGGTAAACCATATTAACTTGTACTTCTGGTTGGCACACAAATTGAATTGTTGCTACTTCCTTGACTGGTTTAACTGCTTCAATTTCCCTCGCATCCTTAGCTTCAACTTCTTGTGTTGATACTTCCATAGGAGAAGAGCTTCCTTCCATCCCTTCTTGTTCCACCAACATGGCTTCGAGCAAACCAGACTGGTAACTAGCTAATGAATTGGGAGAAGGTGGGTCAAGGTCTTCTTCAAGCATGGCAGAGGCTACTTTCTTCAAAGTCTCTCTCTCCCGATACTGGATTCGAAACTCTTCTGAGTCCCTTTTTACCTTGTCAAACCTCGGATTAGGCCTTGCTCCCTTTCTTGATTCTTCCCCTGTTGAGGATTCTCCTGACTGGAAAAGTGTATATTTTCTCTGGAGCTTTTTCTTTTGTGTTCTTGAGAGCAATGGAACCATCTGTGGTATTTTGGACTTGAGATCCCTGATCAATACCCAGTTTCCAGAGTTTGAACTTGGCGGCTTGAAAGTTTTATTCTCACTCCTGTTCGGATTTTTGTACCCTTGAAACAAATCAGGCTTGACTTGTTTCAGAAACCAGTCAAGAACTCCTTTCACCAAAGTGAATTCCTTTTGTTTGGCTTCTTCGTGTGCCTCTGATGTCTGGCCAATGTTGGCTTTCTTCGAAGGTGGCAGCTCTCTTCTGTGGACAGGTGGGACAGGGCTGGTAGGCACATCTCTCTTCGATGCCAACCAAGGCTTGCTGTCACTTGGCTTTGCTTGTGCTGGAGCCATTCTTTTCATTCCCATCTCTTTAGGGAAGAAACTCACGTCCTTTCTGTAAGTCCTTAAAAACCGATAGTTGGCTCTGCATCCCACACATAAGCATTCCAAAAATGAGGCTTCTAACATGGGTAAATGATTATTACCTGGGAACCTCTGTGGAGGAAAACCAGCATTGGCTTGCCTATAGTGATTTTGCCTTATCCCCATGCGTCGAGGATGGCTAGCGTATGGCTTACCTCTTCCATATTGAATGGTATTCATGTTCACTAGTGCCTCCTTATCTTGCCAATATTTCTTGACAGTTCGAGCCAGTGAGGTGGGCACGTTGGTGTTAACTTCTTCAACCTTTGGGAAAGGCACTGCATCTATCCCCATAGCCTTTTCAGGGAATTTGATTCTTCCTTTCTTGATTTGCTCTTAAATCCTGTCACGAAAAACATTACAAGACTTAGTCGAATGAGACCAAGAGTCATGCCATTTGCAATAGGTCTTTCCATTCTTTTCTTCCACTGTGGGCAATTTCACATTCAAAGGCAGATTAATGATTTTCTTTCTTAACAAAAAGCCAAAGATCTCATCAGCTTTAGATATATCGAAAGAGTATACTTTAGTGATTTCTTTCTGTTTGAACTTCTGCCCTAGAGAAACATTCTTTTGAATTAAGGGCTCACAAACACAAGGATGATGTTCTATAATTTCTGCACCATCTATCTCATAATTGGGGTCTCGATAATATGTTGGGTAAGAGGAATTATGTCTGTCCATATCCTCCTCTAGCAGTGACCCATATCTAGAAACTTTATAGGTTAGATCTGCGGAGTCTCTAAACTCCGTAGAATCAAACCTCTTTCGAAGTTCTCTTTCTAATCCATCTTGTGCTAATCTTACAAATTCTGCCTCGAGCAGATGGAGTTTGCACTTGGTTTTTGCCCTTTTGAACCTAGCTATGAAGTCTGCTACCTTTTCATCCGGTTTCTGCCTTAGCCTAGCCAAGTCTGCCATAGAGACTTCAGGCTCAGCATTAAAGAATTGTGCATGGAATGCCTCTTCCATCTGAAACTAGTTGGTTATCGATCCTAGTGGTAAATTGGTGTACCATGCAAAAGCTGGTCCGGATAAGGAATTTGGAAATAGCTTCAACTTCATGAAGCCATTTTGAGCCAAATTCTTACATTGGGCAGAAAACCTAGCGATATGTTCTATAGAAGACTGTCTCCCATCCCCGTAGAACAAAGTAAAATCTAGGATTTTAAATTCTCTAGGGATCTGAAACGTTGTGTCTACCCATTCTGGATATGGTTTTCTATAGATCTGAGGTTGTACCCCCTGAGTTCGAGGTCCACAAACTTCTTATATGAGACCCACAACTTGGTCTCTTAGTAATGGGTTGCCTACGAGGAAGTTTTGTTCTTGATTTTCTATGGGAGGTTCTGGTCCTACGAAATCATCTTCATAAACTCCCTTTATCCCTTGGTTTTCTCTGGGAAATCTCCCATACGGTGGCTGCAGCATTTTGTCAACTACAGCATTAATTCGAGCAGACCTATGACTTCCATAAGCTGCCGTGAGGGGATTTTTGGTAGTTGAAAATTTTTGACGAGAATGCTGTGGGTTATCACTCCTTTTCTCGGGTCTATAAACTCGTTCCAGCTCTATGTCATCCTCTCATCCCCCAAGTGTGGGTTCGAAGAGAGGGTTAACACTCTGCCTATCTCTAGCGTTTCTTGGAACCCCAATAGTAATACCATGAGATTGCTTTGGAATTTCTAGAACAGGCTTTGTAGGCTTCACTGGCTTATACCAAGATTGTGGTATTTCTTCTGGGTACATCTTTTCTTTACCTGTTCTAGACCTCATCTTACCTTGACCAACATCCTCTCCAAGCCTTCCTTCGAAGGGACTTTGGTGAGTGCTTGAGTTAGCATGATTATCTAGTCCAATATTCCGTGGAGTATTTCTTGCTGGCTCTGGGTTAGGCAACCTATTTTTTATGCTTTTGATCATGGCTCTTTGGGTTTGAGTCATCTCTCTAAAAGCTATCATCATTTCTCTAAACATTTCTTCCTTATCATGGTCTTTGCCACTGGCTTGTCCCTCTTGGAAATATGGAGGCTTCACAAGGAGGGATTTCGTAAGAAGGCTCTTCATAAAGAGGCTCTTCCATTCCCAAAGCCAATTGAGGAAAAACAGGATTGATAGGCGTTCCTAGTTTTGCGGCCTGTTCTGGCACAACCTGTTCCTCTGGCACTAGATCACCAACGGGTGTCCCTATTTGTTTTCGAAGCCTTGGCATTTTGACACCTTCGTGTCCCACCGGGCGTGCCAAAAATTGTTTGGGCTGAATTAGCTCAATCAAATAGCAAATGATTGTGTGCGGGCATGCCAGAAAAGAACTAATTTCAAAGAAGAAATTATTCTTTTCAAATTGATTTGAAACAACTAATTTAAATCAGGCAACTGTGTTATTCATTCGATTACCTCAACTAAGAGAATTTTTCCTTAAGGTATCAACCAAATAAAAGATTGATGCTCTTCGAATCAAAAAAGATGATTGAACACAAACAAACCTGAATCTAATCAAAGGTAAGTTTGTATGCAAACACTCTTGAGATTTTATCAAGAATAATGCAAAAATATAAGTACACTGAATTCAATCGAAAGTGGACTTACAAACGACCATTTTTTGGTAAGAAAAAGCTTACAAGAAAATAAGAGAACTTGAATTTAATCGAAAGTGGTCTTACACGCAAATAAGCCTGCAACTTACAAAAAGATCCTATTCTAAACTAATCTAAACACTAATCTACGATAAATCTCTGAGCAATCATTTTGTATGAATTGTCAGATGATATGAATTTTTTTCTGGGGCCTCTCTCTTTGCTTTACTCTTCTATTTATAGACGTTGGGTCTTCCTTTGATCCACGACTTCAATTGATGCCCACGTTTCCGCTTGAACTGCCTCTGATTCCCACAGAAACCGGTTGAGAGGGGCCTTCGAACGGTTACTCTGATATTTCCAGAATTCTTCTCTCTCGTCATGCTTGATAATGGTGTTCGTGGCTGCTTTCTTGATCGTGGTATTTCCCGCTTTTATGCAACGTGGGTTAGTGTCACACGACTGGCTCCCCAAATGATTCCCTGCAATCGCGTCTAACTTCCATTATAAATCAAGGTAGCAATGGCACCGTTCGATGATCCTAAGGATTAATCAACGGTTGAACTCAGCCACTTTTTAAAAATCATCCCTAATTGCTATCCAAACATTGTCGGCTCTAATCAAAACGATACCGTTTAGTACTAAAATAGCATCATCATTAAACCCTGTAATCCTCTGTTTCTCGGGTCTAATTGAGACATGTTCTGATTGGACAATGCACCATTCGGTGCCACATGTAATTTCCTCATTGAGTGGCATATTTTAGGATGTAAACAGCTGGTCAAAGATTTTCAGTTCCATGAACACCAAAACTAATTCATTTAGAGTTAAGCTGACAGCTAAGCAAAACCAACCAGGAAATTCACCATATACATACCAAGTGAAGCATGATGATAGAAACTTATCATCATAACCATCTAAAGACCATGAGTACCTCTTATATCCTTCCATCCATGTAGGGACAATGGTTGACAAGGACATGCTTAACTGCCAAAGGGTCCATGATAAGCTATGGTTAAAACTAGGAAGTCCCCAGCATGCATTAGTATGTACAGGCACAAGAGGCAGGAATTTTACTGCACAGGGGTAATCATATATGTGAGAGAAAAAATAAAATTACCATGCATAACAAAGTAAATACATTAAAACTCAAAAAATTACTAAAAATAGCAACACTCCATACTTAATTATGCTTTTCATAAATTAATAGATTGCAAAAGTAGTAACAACTCACCTCAGCCTATCTAGTAAAACGATTGGGCAAAAACATATCTATAACTTAGATTTCACCAATATTACATAAGGGTTCCAAAATCTCTTCTCATATGTACCTACTTTCTCGAAACTGCCTAAATTCCCAGTCTTAATGATTGGGGATTTTTGTGGAGAGAGAGAGAGAGAGAGAGAGAGAGAGAGAGAGAGAGAGGTGTCTGGTGTGCCATGATTTAGGGCAAAGAGACGAAAACATGTGAAACTGTTTCCCACTTTTCTGCCGCGTAGACGTGAGCGGAAAATCAATGGCGTGTGTGGTGTGAGCACTAGCATGCCAAGACTTGTTGGCGTCTAACGTGAAAGACTAAATGCCCTTTCTGACTTTGTAACTGAGAGCGATTGTGTGTGACCCAAAGAGTGAGGCCACAAAGAGGTTCGTGGTTTGCCACAACGAAGTGGACTTAAAATTTTCCAACCGTGTGAGAAAAAGAAGAAATGTGAAAAGAACTTTATTATATCGGAATAATAAAGTCGAGGTATAAGGAAAGTAAAGTTGGTGTGAGGACCAATGAGTACGAGGTACTCCATACAATGAAAAGTAAAAGATAGTTTAAACTTTGCTAGAAAGTTTATGTGGTGCTGAACCTTTTTTCGTCTTCAAAACTAGTATTTATAGACGAGAGTCCCCTCAGCAAAGCTATGAAAATAAAACTAAATAGAAGAAAATAAAACTTGACTCACATACAAACATACATGGCCCACATACATAAACTAACACTAGAGCCCAAAAATACAAATTAACTAGAGATTATTTTTAACAAGGTTTTGAGGATAAGCGAGACTGAGAATGTTTCAGATTGAGGTGATTCAACTCTCATCTTGTCTTCGGCGTTGTTGTTCAGATTGTTTGGAAACGAGTTCTAATGCCCAAATTTTGTACAAGTATAATGGTAGAAGCACTGTTGCGTATATCGATCATGCTAGAATAATGAAAATATTGTGATTGATTATATAGTTGATAAAATCGATTGTAATTGATTAAGATCAATGATTTGATTATCTTTGCTAAGTATAGGATTTGATTTTGTTTTCATGTTTTAGGATTCCACTCTTGTATAAATACAAGAGCCTATGTACATGTTATTATCGAAGTCAATAAAATATCTTCTCTCATATTTAACATGGTATCAGAGCTATAAGATCTAGGTCGCATGGAATTTTCACTCCTGGTGGGTAGCCTAAGCCTTGCTGCCGTCTGTCGGGCACTCATAGTTTACTCCGCTCACCGTGCCACTTCACCACCAACGCTCGTGGCTTTCTAATTCATGGATTCTTCATTTCTTTTCTTTCAAACTTAAGTTGGTTGACCTACTTGAATTTGGCTTGGCGTGGCTGCTCCTGGTCCTCACTTGGCTGTCCTTTTGGTTCTCCTGGTTCTCTTGGCTTGGCTTGGTTGTTTGTGGTTTCTTTTTGGCTTCGGTGCTCTTGATTTCTACTGTTTTCAAACTCAAGTAGATTTCTTGGTGGGCGGCCTAAACCTTGTTTCTATCTGCCTGGCACTTAGTTACTTTGTCAATCTTCTTCACACTTTCCAATTGCTTGCACCCACCAATGCTCATGGCTTTTCAAATACTGGCTTCTTTGTTTTTCAGCTTTTCTTGGTTTCTCCTGGTTGTTCCTCCCGGCTCCTGACTCTCCTGATCGTTTCTCTCTCCTGGCTTCTTTTGGCTTGGCTTGGCTTGTTGTTGGTTTCTCTGGGTTTTTTTCAAACTCAAGTAGACCTACTTGAGTTTGAGGGAGGATGTTAGAATAATGAAAATATTGTGATTAATTATACTCCCTCCGTCCCAAAATGATTGTCCGGTCCACAAAACGGAGTGTTAAAAGTAATACAATTTTTTCAAAAAAAAATTTAAACTTTTTTCACAAATTAAAAATACTCATTGATATCTAGTAAATTGTTAAAAAACTTTTGATTTTTTCTTGCAAAAATTGTATTATTTTTAACATTCCGTTTTGCGGACCGGACAATCATTTTGGGACGGAGGGAGTAGTTGATATAATCGATTGTAATTGATTAGGATCAAGGATTTGATTATCTTTCCATATAGGATTTGATTTTGTTTCATGTTTTAGGATTCCACTCTTGTATAAATACAAGAGCCTATGTACATGTTATTATCGAAGTCAATAAAATATATTCTCTCATATTTAACGGATCAAATGGGAAATATCAATGTAGGATGCAAAAATCAAGTAGGAATGTAGGATGTTCTTCAACTTGTTTTGTATCAACGCCAAATTTTTGTAATAGCTATCCTGCTAGATTTTTTACCAACTTAAATTGTCTTAGTTCGTTATGGTGAAAACTGGAGTCGCGCCATCTACCCAACAAACGTTTTGTATCTTTGTAGGTTATGAACAACTTTAAGCATACACCTCATGCTAACAATGCTTGACAACCCAAATTAATGCCGGAGATGATCATAAAGTCTCTCATAAGAAAACAACATGGAATCTACTAATGATTGTGTCGAGAAACCTAAAATGCGGTCAGTTGTCTTTGATGGTAGATAGATATAGATATTGTATAAGGCACAACATTGTTGAACGTAGGGTTAACTGAATATGTCATATCTCGTACGTCATCCCTACCCTGAGAAGCTTGCTCCGTGGTATTCCCATGACATTCTCCCCTTGTCTAAAGTGCTTCCTCAGGAAATTAGAAATTATAGGCATAGTTTTTTTTTTAGGTAAATCAGCTTGAAATAGTAAAAAAGGATAATCAAACATACAGCCTACAAGGGGCATACCCTAGGAGGAAATAAAAGGAATAGAAGAAAATAAGGAAAAATGACTCATAAACCAAATGGCTACAAGAAATTAAAGTAAAGGGGACCAGTTGTTTCCATACCATCTAAAGAAGGGGAATGAAAACAACGGAACATACAGCGAAACAGCACAATCCTTGAATGAACACATAATCCAGTTGTTTGCATAATCCTTGAATGAAAACAGATTGAATACAGTCACAATTCCTTAGCATTCAATCGTCTACACAACTATCACCTTGCCATATCACCACGCCAACAATCCATACAGCCCAACACCTGCTGAACTGAACAGAAGCAGTAGTAAAACAGCACAGCAAACACGAGAGACCAGTATGCAGCAGCACGTAACACAACAGCCACTACACAGGCAGCAGAATTTGAAACTTAGACAGTCTTCATGGGCATAACCCAATTGTTTCAGCCCTGTGTGGACTTCAAACTGTAGTAAAAGGGCCTGGGCAAGTTCATACTGTGCAGAAATAGCAGCAACCGAATGGAACAGCTCAACTACTGATGAGAAGCCCCAACTTATACACAGAACTACACAGAAAATAGTAGCAGAAGCCGAAGGGAACAATAATTTGCACCTGTAGTATACTATATTGGCTTAAAAACATAGCTATAGGGACCAGCAGCTACTGCTAAAACAGAAAGCTGAATAGCAGATTACAGTAGATTGCATCAACAATGTAGCAGTAGCAGCCATAACAGAGACAGCAGTAGCTGCCACATAGCACATGGCAATAAGAACCAGAGACATGCCTCCTAGAAAGGCCTAAACACTCCAAGGGACAACCCCCCAAGGATAGGTCAAAAACAATGAATTAAAAGTGACTTCCTACTATACCACCAGTCTAGCAGTTGCTCAGCACCACAGAGAAGTCAAAGAAGTAGCAAACACATCCAGACTGGATACTTTATGATCGAAAAATAGTAGAAAAGCTCAACAGAAGTCATAGTAGAATTAGAATTCCAAGAAGACGCCAATATCAAAATTCCAACAATGAATCACAAGGAGAGCAAACAGTCGCAACATTCCCAACATATCTACTCACCTACGACTCCCTTGAAGGCTAACTCTCCATCAACTAGAAGCAAAAGGGGAAACCTCAACTCCCTCCACTCTCCGTCACAAAATGTCTCCCACGAGATATTATTTCCACTCACAAAGAGGAAGGGGCTCAAGCACACATCTTACATGTACACACATATACTGGCACACTCAACCATTAGAAAAGAAGGGAAGAGATTAAGTTATATACCTGGTAAATTGAAGTACTAGCAGTATAGCACCAATGGAACCACTGTGGAAATTAAAAGTACAAGTAACACCCTCAGGACCAACCTTGAAGAAGCTACCAATCACAACCTGCCAAGCAAAACACGTGTAAAATAGGATTTGGAAAACAAATGTAACTCAGACCAAGAAAACATATGCAACTTAATCCAAATTCCACTCATTTACAATCCATGCTGCCTGAGTTTGTGGCATTCGATGAAGTGATAAAAGTCTGGCCCTAACCATAGAGCAAATTTTATGAACAACTGCTTCCCAAGTACAAGAGAGATTTTGAAATGTCATTAACATTTCTCTCTATCCAGATGTGATAAACAACTACAGTGAATACCAGTTTTGTGATCACTACCCTAATGCTTTGTTTGGATTGATGTTTGAAATTTTTTTTGAAAATAGTAGGGGTTATAAGTGGAGAGAGATAGAGAGAGAAATGTTGAAAGTAGGAGGAATCTAGGGGGACTCTAGGGGGAACATTTTGAAAAATTCTTTTTAAAAGGGAAGAGAACAAGGCATAAGTGATTTACCCTTGACATCTGACAGAAAAGTGACCCAGTCTATCCATGATCTAGGAGACCAAGAGGCATGAAGCTTGGTTTGGATGGCGCCCCACACTTGTTGAGAAAATGGGCAGTTAATGAAAAAATGATCATGGCTCTCCCTCCCTTGACACAGACTACATTGAGGAGAAATATTAAGTCCAAACAATACAAGTCTATTAGTAGGTGAAAGTCTATTCTGAATAGCTATCCAAGTGACAAAGCTACATTTCGGAATGTGGCCTGAGAACCATACTAACTTATGCCACATGACCTTAGGAAAGGGAGTCCTCAATTTGTCCCATAGGGAGGCAATTAAGAACTGGACATTGGATGTGAGAGTCCATCTAACTTGATCAGCCCCACTCAGTCTGGACAGAACAAGAGGAAGCAAAGTACTTCTTACCTCATTAAGTTCCAAAGATTGGGTAATGAGGAATGCCCAATTTGAATTATGAATGATGTGAGGCACATTGGCATCCTTTAGGATACCAGAATCATAAGCAATTCTGTTACCAAATTTGCTCATCAAGGGCCCAAGAGGATGCCAATTGTCATACCTCAAGGAGGTGGATTGACCATTACCTAGTATGCTGAGAATGTATGGCTGCACCACAGGTCTAAGAGTCTAGAGTTTCCTCCAAACCCAAGTGCAATCACAAGGAATTTTCAAATTCCAAAAATTCCTGCCTCTTATTAAGTATGATTTGACTCACTGACACCACATTGACTGTTCCCCCCTAGAAATTAAAAACCAGATGTGTTTGGCAATGGCTGCTTTATTCCAAACCTGCATGGATTTGAAACCAAGACCACCCTCTTGCTTAGGAGAGCATAGTTGTTCCCAAAAGACTTTGGCACCTGTTTTCCTCAAGTCAGGACCTGTCCAAAGAAAGGCCCGAAGGATTGATTCAACTTCTCTAATAACCTTTTTAGGAATGATAAACAGTGAGGACCAATAGGTTTGGATAGAGAAGAGAACATTTCTAATCAACTGGACCCTACCAGCATAAATGAGGTCTCTGTTGGTCTAGGACTTGGTTTTAGCAATAATGTTAGTGGAGAGAAGGGGAACACCAAGATAACTAACTGGCAGTGCACCTTCTTTAAACCCTAAAACAGCCAAGATGACCAATCTAGTGCTAGTGTTGACCTCAAAAAAGTAGATGTTACTCTTGTTAGGGCTAGGTGAAAGACCTGACAAGGATTGAAATTCAGAGAGTGCATCCTGAATATGATTGATTGAAGTCAGCTCGCCCTTACAAAATATCATAAGATCATCAGCAAAATAGAGATTGACAAGCTTAGTAGCTCCACATCTCCAATGAAAATGGAAATCAGGAAGAAGGGATTTCTCCTTAAGAAGGCAAGTGAGAATCTCCATCACTATAACAAATAGGTATGAAGACAAGGATCTCCTTGTCTAAGCCCTTTTTTACCTAAAAGGTATCCAATGACTTCACCATTGATGCTAAGGGAGTAATTAGCAGTAGTGACATAGGCTTGAAACCAATTGATCATGGTGGGATGGAAATTCATGGAAGACAGGACATCCCAAAGAAAGTCCCATCTTACATTGTCATATGCTTTCATGATGCCAAAGTGTCCCAAATAGTTCATTATTCTGTTTGGACATTCCCAATCACACAAACATGGGAGTTGAATGAAATTAGACATCAACTTCCACCATTGAAAGGCTCCATGGACCAAGTCAGATGGACTCTTAATGCAAATGGACAGTTTAGCATTGCCCCTCTATGGGAGGAATTGAGAGAACCATTTCCCAAAGTAACTTGGCATAAGGCAGTTTGGTTTTCTAGACATATCCCAAAGTGTAGCTTCATTACATGGATTGCCATCCAGGGTAGGCTCTCCACAGAGGATAGATTAGTTCTTTTTGAAATTAAATCAAACTCTCAGTGCAGTTTCCACCTAGGTAGTGAAAGCCATGACCATTTGGTCTTTAATTGTGTGTTTTCCACACAAGTTTGGAATGCTATGATGGAAAAAATTGATACAAGGTGGTCCCCCCCAGTCTTGGGCAGCATTGATTACCCCACTTCTCCACTTTTAGGGGAAAATTCCTTAAGAATGTTGTTACTAAGCTGATATTCACTGTTACAGTGTATCATCTTTGTATTGAGAGAAATTTGAGAAAAGTTTCAAGCTAAAACTAGCACCTGGGAAGTAGTCGTTCACAAAATCTTTCACATGGTTAAGGGTAGACTACTATTGTTGCCCAAATTGCCCGTAGGCTCACATAATAATAGGTTTATTAGAGAATGGGGCATAACTTTGGAATAATGTGAATGTGTGTTTGTGATTGTATATGTTATTGGGTTTGTTGATGTGTTGTTCAATGGTTACAATGGCCACAATTTTCTTGGACATCTATTGTTGATATATTATTTGCAAGTATAGAATCAGGTGTTTCGTTGGCACTGCTGGAGTTACTCAAATATCTCCCACCATATTGAGTGTATCCTTGTAAGTGAGTGGTTGAGCTTCTACATTTCCTTGGAGAGGAGGTAATATGTAAAGGGAGGTATCATGTGAGGGAGAGTAGAGGGAGGAAGGAGTTATCAAACCAATGGCAGATTTGAGAGTGAAATAGGAGGGGTGAAGTTCCAAGGGCTTGTAGGTGTGAGCACTCATAGCTGCGTTCAGAAGTTGTGGCTGCTATTTTCCTACTCTTATATTTTCTGATCATTTCCTATTAGAGATGCTATCTTTAATCCAAATTGGTGTATACCACTGCTGCTACTATACTTGCTTCTGTGGTACTAGTTAGCTGTGTAACTAGTGTGTATTGCGTAGTGAATTTACAAGCTATGGCTACTTCCTTGTGCATCACACTGTTGCTACTATGCTTGTCTGTTACTGCTTTTGTGGTACTAGTTAGCTGTGTAACTTGCTACATCCTTGTATTGTCCAACAAGCTGAGTTTTATTTTGTAATATATGCCTAACCATCAGGGGCTATCGTTGGGATCTCCCTTCGCAGAGGGGGACGTCCTCTGCATACTGATTATTGTTTTAACAAATTGCTAGTGTTGGCTGATGTGTTGCTACTTTAGCTCCATCTGTGCTCAAGTGGTAATTCGGTGGACTGATCTGGTAGTGCTGTTGTGGTGGACTGATTTGTTATGGTGTTCTACTGCTATTGCTTTGTTCTGAATTGTTATGGTGGACTGATCTGCTACTGCTTTGTTGTCTCTACTGCTACTGCTATGGTAGTTCTTAGTTGTTGCTATGGCAGCTTGTTATGAATCTGACCCTGTCCAAAATAGTTGTTGCTGTTTTGTTGTCACAAAGGGGCTTTTGTGGATAGTTTTGCTGCTGTCCAGCTTATGTATTCTGCAGCTGCTATTTTCTGTGGCCGTTGGCTACTGCTGTTCTGCTGTAATGGTAGCAGTTAGCTGCTGCTGCAGAAGTTTCCTATGGTAGAGCTCCAAAACTGCTATCTGCTCTAATGTATCAAGTTCAAATGTCCAGTGCATGGACTGGTTCAAAGTTCTTGCTGCAAGTTGGCTCTCAGTTATTACTTGTTAATGCTCGATGTAAATCAGGGCTGCAATTAGCCTTTTGTCATGTGTTTCCTATCCCTTTATCTAGAGGGGATTGAAACATTCGTTATTTACAACTTTCACTACTGTGTAGCCTTTTCGCGTTGGCATAGTCAAATTTAATGTAAATTTTGTTTTGGTTTGTTTTCCTCCTAGGGTATGCCCCTTGTAGGCTGTATATTTGCTTAATCTTTTTTCTATTTCAAGCTGGTTTATCCAATAAATGATGTCTACCTTCATAGCACATCTGGGAGAGGATGAAGATTTATGGCATCCTCTCATGAGCTCCTGAGTAAGAAAAATATTATTTGCTATCCTCCCTTTAATGAAACCTGATTGTACAAAATCACTTAAAGTAGGAAGGACCACCTGCAATCTTCTAGCAAGAATTCTAGATATGCACTTATAGATAGTGTTACAACAAGAGATAGGTCTGTAATCCCCCACTCTGGATGGATTAAGGACCTTAGGAACAAGAGCAACAATAACTGAATTTGCCTTTTTGAGCAACTGACCAGACCTAAAGAACGTTTTGACAGCTATAGTGACTTCATGGCCAATGATAGGCCAAGCCTTCTTGAAGAAACCAACATTATAACAATCGAGACCACAAGCTTATTAGGATGAAGAGACCAGAAGGTCTCCTTGACTTCAATATCAAAAACATCAGCTACCATGGCTAACATTTGGCAATCAGATAATCGTTTACTTAGTACCTCTTGGATCCTGGATAGCCCTTTATAAGAAGAAGGATGAGTTTTGCCTAGCAAATTGGTGTAGAAATTAACAAAATTGGATTTGATATCCCTAATGTCATTAATGAGGGACCCATCATCCAACACCAAACTTGTAATCTTACTCCTATTTCTAGAGCTACTCACAGCTTTAAAGAAATAAGAAGGGCACTGATCCCCATGTTTCAACCATTGAACTCTAGATTTTTGTTTAGCCAGACTTTTCTCGGCCCTTAGCAAAATGAGAAGTTGTCTATGGACCTCCTATTCCTGGCTATGACAGAGAGATTAGAAGATTAACTACCCAAATCTTCCTGCAAAGACTCAAGAAGTTGCCTCGTGTCCACAACTCTTCTAGAGACATAACTAAAGTCTCTAATATTGATAAGCTTAAACTCCCCTTGTAACAGTTTGAGTTTTTCACAAACACAAAACATTAGATTTCCAATGATCACTCTCCCTCCAGACTTTTTGCACCATAGTTGAAAACTGAGGGTGATCAGCTAGGAAGTCAAAAAACTTAAAGGGTTTAATGAATTTCCTTGGACTAGGAGTGATGCATACAATACCTGGAGAGTGATCAGAGATCCCAAGGGTGGGGAAATGGGCTGAAGAACAGGTAAAGTTTTTCATCCATTGTTCATTTACTAGAACCCTATCCAGTTTTGTAGTGACATGCTGAGCAAGGTCCTGTTTATTGGCCTAAGTGAAGAAGCTGCCAGAATACCTAAGATCATCAGGCTCTAAGGCATAGAGGCAATTATTGAACTCATCCATATAAGGGGGGCAGTAACCAGACCACACACACACACACCCCCACCCCCGGCTTTCTCATTGGGGAACCTAATGGCATTAAAATCTCCAGGCACTACCCAAGGATGTGATGAGCTAATATGGTGGAGACTAGACCAAAGAGCTTGCCTAGACATGTAGCTATTAGCCCCATACACAAAGGTTACAAAGAAAGGGGCTCCTCCACACCTAGGCTGCACCTCACAATGAATAAACTGATCAGAATGATCCAAAACTTGGACATGCATCTGAGTAGGATCCTAACCAACAAAAATTCTACCAACGAGGAGCATAAGAGTAGTTGTTCAAAAATTTCCACTGTGGACAAATATATTTTATAACTCTAGCAGCCAAGTTTTCCTTTATTTATTTATTTATTTATTTTTGGGTAAATTAACTTGAAATTGAAAAAGGTTAACCAAATGTACAGCCTACAAGGGGCATACCCCAGGAGGAAAAGAAAAGGAAAAAAAGAAGATTGAAAAAAGTGCGATAACCCATGCACAAACCGCATGGAGAGTAGAGTAGAGTAAATAAAATAACAAAGTGCCATGTGTGTAGAGATCATAACCCCGTTGCACTATCCATCTAAGTGGAAGGATAGTACAACGGAGTATGATATGAAGTGATACGAATAGAAATAACATGAAATTGAATTACAACCTGGCACATCCTGCCAGGCTAGGAAACAAAATAAATAGTCACTGCCAAAGATGACCAAAAGATAACCAGAACTGAGGACTAGCAGCAACATAGCAAAACGGCATCAAGGGAAGCTGAATAGCTACTACATAGGAACAAGGCACCAAGAAGAGGCTTGAACCAAAGATGTCGGCATCTGGTAGGGGGGGCCCACCTTGCACATACTGCCTTAGATGGTACCAAGTTAAGAATATACGCTGCTGTTTCTAGTGCATGTCCCCAAAACGAAATTGGTAAATCTGAATAACTCATCATTGATCTTACCGTATCCATAAGAGTCCTATTCCTTCTCTCTGCTACACCATTTTGTTGTGGCATACCTGGAGCTGACAACTGGGATGTAATCCCTTCAGCTGACAAATAGTCCCTAAATTCTACGAAGAGGTATTCCCCACCACGATCAGATCGTAGTGTCTTGAGACATTTACCCAGACGCTTTTCCGTTTCAGCCTTATACTCCTTGAATTTCTCAAAGCATTCGGACTTACGGCGCATCAAATAAATGTATCTATACCTTGAGTAATCGTCAATAAAAGTGACAAAGTACTCAAAACCACCTCTAGCTTGGACATTCATGGGCCCACACAAATTAAAGTGAACCAATTCTAACGGCTCTTTGGCTCTATATCCTTTTGATGAAAAAGGCCTTTTGGTCATCTTACCTTCCAAACAGGATTTACAGACTGGAAGTTCCTTAACTTCCAATGAACCTGAAGGTACATCTCTAACCAGTCTAGAAATCCTATTCATATTAATATGACCAAGGCGTAAGTGCGAAAGATACGTTTTGGTTCAATTTAGAAGGCTCTTTTCTCTTACATGGTAAATTATTAGTGGTATTAGATTCATGCAGTTGCACTGTAGAAAATATAGGATTAATAATGTAGAGATCATCCACCAATGAACTAGAACAGATAAAACGTTTATTTAACTTAATAACCACAGAGTTACTAAAATAAACCAAATATCCATCCTTAATTAACTTAGAAACTGAAAGCAAGTTTCTTCTAATAGTAGCAACATAAAGACAATCTCTCAAAATTAAACTCCGATTGCTACTAAAACTTAAAAGAACATTTCCTACTGCAACTGCTACCACTCTCGTAAGATTTCCCATATGTAGATAAATCTGTCCATCACTGAGTCTTTTGGTTTCCTGGAACCCCTGCAATAAATTGCAAACATGATTAGTGGCTCCCGTATCTACACACCAGGTACTGGTAGATAGCACCGCTAAACATGATTCAACAACTAGTGAAAAAGATTTACCTTGTTTGTTCACTTTATTGAGAAAAATCGGACATTCCTTCTTCCAGTGTCCTTTTTTTTTTTTTTGGGGTAAAATAGCTTGAAATAAAAAGAGGATAAACGAATATACAGCCTACAAGGGGAATACCCCAGGAGGAAAAGAAAAGAGTAAATAAAATTATTTACACCAAAAGGCTACATGGGTAAATGAAATGCGTTGTTTCCAATCCATCTAGCAAGAGGGAAGGAAAACAACGCCATAATGATATTAGCAAAATAGGATAACTGAACAAAAGCAGCACTACTTCGGACTTGACGGAGCAGCAGATACATCGGGTTCCCCAAGACATCAGCAGCAATAGAGAACTATTGTTTGCAATAGCAGCAGCTTGGTAGATGAGATCCATGGTGGAATGACACCCAGTTGGTTGCACTGACTTCCTGCTTTTGGCTCCACAACTAAGGGAACAACCCGTAGAAGCATGAGCAGCATATCAGCATCTATCCACTACTATTAGAGCAGCAAACAGCTACAAACAGCAGCAGCAGATTACAGCATAAACATTATAGTGCAGTAGCAGTAGCAGTAGAAATGTGCCAAAACGACAGCAACCATTGGACAGGACAGTAGCAGTTGGACAACGTTTGAACGCAACAGCACAACATCAACAAGACTATTCAGTTCAGTTGCTGGTCTGGACACCATAGAGCAGTAGCATAAAACAACAGTAGATTACAGTATAATCATGATACACCATATGAAAACAAGCCATTCCAGAACAGGAAGCGTAGGAGACTGATCAACAGATCAATAGAAGCCATACCTGTTTCTCATGGCACAAACACCATTAATAGCAAAATAAACACTATGCAGAGGATGTCCCCCTCTGCAAAGGGAGATCCCATCGACAGCCCCTAATGGTTAGGCATAAATCCCAAATCCCAATGACTACAAAATAGTAGAAGTCATCTTTACAGTAGCAGTATAAGCCGACAACAGGTTTAAAAAAACTTGACATAACACTATGTTAACAGAAACAAAACAGTTGCACAATAATGCAGCAAAACAGGCTGATATAATCTGCTTGAGAAATTCTTTTGGACTGCCCTTGGGTAGAATGGACAGGAGCAATAGATGCAAACTGAAATGAGCCACTTGTATATGTGCTTGGGGCATACCACTTCAATGCACTGAAGTATGCTTCACATCTGCAGCAAAAACAGACACAAAAAGGTGGAGAATAGCATCCAGAAATTTGACTCAAGACATTCCAAGGAATATGTGGTCCTTGCCAACAACTCTCTTGAAAAACTCACTCCTCCCTCTCTACTTTTTTCCTAAACTAAGGGCTATAGTTCCTCCCAACTCCCTTCACTAATCCTCACATAATGCCCCCACTAGTTATTATTACCTCCACTCGCAAAAAATAGATGAGGCCCAATCACACTCTCACAGGGAGACACAGAATGTAGTAAATGTTTACGACTATACACTCATTACAAGTGATTCCTCATGATCCAATGTAGAACCCACCGGAGGATAAGATAACTACCTGTGTAAGTAGAGGTAATAGCAGACTTACTATGCCGTATGATTGTGATGATCACCAAGTGAGAATTGTTGATTAATGTTTTAGCAGCTGAGATCCTAATCATGGGGGATTGATGTAGCTAGGGGAAGCTTTGAGAGCATTCCCCTTCTGCCATGACCTGCAAATAAAAGCAGATGAGAAGTAGTGCCCCTCAATCTAATCAGTATATCCAAGTCAAACATGAATGTTCCACATAGAGAGAAAATGAGAAGGCCCCTTGAAGGAAAGGGACAACAACCTGCATCTAACCTCATTCGACATTTTGTTAGCAACCACTCCAGGAGGGCAGCTAAGATTCTGAAACTTCCTATGATTTCTCTCAAGCCACAATTGGTGTACATACACTGTGAATACTAACTTGGCAATCGAGGTTACCAAAGATTTACCCTTTAATGTGGATAATTTACTAACCCACTGAGACCAAGTAGCCATTCCTAACATATAAGGGTCTTAGGGGACAGCATTCCCCTAATCTGAGTAGCCATAGGGCATTCAAAAAATAGATGATCGTGTGATTCTACACCCATACACAAACTACAAACAGAGGAAGATTTCATGCCGAACATGACTAATCTATCCTCAGTAGATAACTTATTCAGAATGGCCATCCAAGAGATCACACTGCACCTAGGGATGTGTCTTGAAAACCATACCACTTTGTGCCAAGTGATAGTAGGAAAGTGTGTTCTCAACTGATTCCAAAGAGAGGAAATGGTAAACTTCCCAGAAGCATTGAGAGTCCAAGAACACCTATCTCCAATGGCATAATTAATTGGGATACCCTGAAGATCAGTTCTTACATCATTAAGATCAAAAGATTGAGTCACAGGGAAAGCCCACTGGTTGTTTCTAATAATAGTATGCACAGTGGTATCCTTGGGAAATCCTGAGTCATATATAATTCTAGGACCAAACCGAGGCAGAAGGGGTCCAAGAGGGTGCCAATTGTCATACCATAAAGAAGTTAATTGGCCATCTCCAATTTTGTACTTTATATGAGGTTGGATGAGTGGTCTGAGATTAAGGAGTTTCCTCCAAACCCACGAGGGGTCATTTGGAATCTTTACACTCCAAAAACTCCTACCCTTGAGTAAGTAAGACTTGACCCATTGACACCACATAGATTCTTCCCCCCCCCCCCCCCCGAAACAAGGAACCAAATGTGTTTGGCCACAGCTACCTTATTCCAGATCTCCATAGATTAAAACCCAACCCACCTTCCTTAACAGGGGAACATAGGTGTTCCCAAGATACTTTGGCACCAGTCCGCTTAAGCTCAGGACCAGACCAGAAAAAAGCTCTAAGGATTGATTCAATCTCCTTTATTACCTTTTTGGGGATAATAAAGAGAGATGACCAATAGGTTTGCATTGAAAAAAGTATTGACTTTATCAATTGTATCCTTCCAACATAAGACAGATACCTATGGGTCCATGCTTTGGTTTTGGTTACAATCCTATCTACAATACCTTTACAGTCAGTGTGTTTAAGCTTGGTGGATAGAAGAGGTACTCCCAAGTACCTAACAGGTAAAGACCCTTCCCGAAAACCCAAAATATTGAGTACGGAAGATTTGATGGTAAGATTAACACCAATGTCCTTTCTGCTTACAGTGAAAACATTTGCCCGTAGGCTTTTTCACTCCACCTTGAGGCGCATGAACTGCCTCCACAACCTTTTTCTGAGACTTATTCTGTTTCTTCTTGCCTTTCGGCTTAGAAGTAGAAGCCTTCTCTACCACTAACACTGATGGTGGTTTCTTCATAACCAAAAAACCCTCAACTGCTTGGAGTTCCTTAAGAAGTTCCACCAAAGATAATTGCATTTTGTTCATAGAATAAGTCAAACGAAACTGCTTAAAACTCTCTGAGTGCAATGAGTTAAGAACGAAATCGATCTGGGTTTCCCCATCAATTTAAGCTCCAAGGATCTCTAGTTCATTAAGAAGAGCTATCATCTTCAGAACATGATCCCTAATCGGGGTCCCTTCAACATGGGTGATACTCACCAATTCTTTCATAGCAACTAGCCTTGCTGCACGATTTTGATCTCCAAACATCTCTTTGAGATTCAACATCATATTGTACGCAGTTTCCATAGACTGATGCTGATGTTGCAATATATTCGACATAGAAGCCAGAATATAACATCATGCCATCTCATCAACCTTAACCCAATCCTTATAAGGCTTTGCTTCCTGCTCTGTGGCATTCTCACCAGGTTTTAGAGGGCAATCCTTAGACAAAACAAATTTGTGTCCCTCAGCAGTTAACACAATATCCAAGTTTCTTTTCCAGTCAACATAGTTTTGTCCAGTAAGTTTATTTTCTTTGAGAATAATAGCAAGTGGATTGAAAGAGCCTATTTTTGAATCTGAGAATCAAATAACATAACAATCAATTATGAAGGGCATTAAAACCTTTGAATTTCATTTTAATATTGGTTCCTTCTTCCACATGTTAAAAGAAAAACATTGGCAACCATACACACCGTGAAGAGCATGCCTCGATGGGAAGGTCGTCTACTCTTCATCATTCGTGCAAATAGGCATAACCTTTTAATGTTACTATCCAGACACTAGACCATGCCAAGCAAAATTAAATAGCTAATATTCCTTCAGTCCTATAAATAATAATAGTGACTCAGATGGTGAGGATATTATTATTTACAGCTAAGTGTATACCATTACGTAGCCCCACGACCCATTGTTCCGTTATGAATTACCTCAGATGGAGAAGTAATTCACACAACAATTATCATAGACCTATCTTTTAAGGAAGTTTGTACCGATAAGTCCATAAATAATTTTGCATGATGGGGGGGAAGGTTCTAAAACCATCACACAAAATTAATTACATCATCTACATATTAGTAATGGAGACCGTGGGATTTATAAAAATAAACTCCCTCTCCCACTTAGTTATTTTAAAAAATAATTTGTGAGGGTTATCAAAATTTTCGAGTTTGCAAAACCGCGATCTAGGTCAAAGCCAATGATCACCATGTTGTCCCAATATGGTAAACTATCACATATGCAAAATATATGGAAACACAAATAATAAGGAAACACAAGATAAAGAATCCAGCTATTATGGTTAAGGATGCAATCCTTAAGCAACAAGGAATCCTTTCAAACTTAAAATCCTTAAGCAATCCTTCCAAACTTGAAATCCTTCAGCTATATTTGTGTGGAAGACTAAGATACTATGAATCAATCACGGAAACCAAAATCCAACCGTGCTAAGGCAAAAAAATTCGGATTTGACATATTCCAGCGTAAACTGCACAGCCTTCAGTATTTTGGCCATATCTTCCTCATACAACCTCCAAATGAAGTGATTCAACTTGAGTTGGATTCAAAATTCAATTATCTACAACTTTCGTGAAGAACAGATTTTCTAATTTCAACGATTACTGGGTCGAAATAGCCCTGCAATCAGACCCTACGAATCTAGAAAAAAATCTGTTGCAAGCCATACAACTTGTATCTTTTGTATCTACCATCTTCGATCTCCGAATAACCGTCGAATGCTATTACAATCGACGAATCATACAAACATTGATCTTATGCCTCCATTGGAGTTCACATGCTACATTAATAATTACAACCACAAAAAATATTCATGGCACCCAATAAATAACACATGCTACGTTAATTATTACAACCACGAAAAATAATCGTGGTACCCAATAAATAACAATAACCACGAAATAAATTATCGTGGGATCCAATCACATAAAATCAACAAAAATCATGTGACCATAATAGCTAGGTAAGAACGCTGCAAAACAAGGGTTAGCACAGTTCTACATTCTGCCCTCTATAATCTACGGACAACATGGCCTGTTTAATCCATACGCTTGATTATAGCCTGCTCTGATACCACTGTTGGGAAACTGGATCTCCAAGACCTAGTAATGACGCGTACAGATTAGACAACAAAAATTGTAGAAACCTTATAAAGCGGAATTAGGGTTTTACCTCAACTCCCTGCGACACGAACGTTGGTCGAACTTGTTATAACACGTCTTGCTATAAACCACGAATACTGCTCGACCGTACCTTATGATCTTCTATCGTATTCCCCACGCATCTAGAACACGAACCCGAGTGTGGACTCTTTGGTGACTATTTGCTCTCTCTAAGCCTGCCTCTATTTACTGAATAATAGAAAAATCACACTCTGACCTAGAGAGCAAAACGTGTATATATAGGGCTACGATATGGACCTAAGGAGTAATAAGGCTGGGCTTCCAATGTACATAAGAAAACGTAATCCCACCAGGATTCTATTTCTTATTTCACTAATTATAATTCACCCCACTACAAAATTGTAATTGCACTCCTGTCCTAATCTCAATTATATTACGAGCTCCATGATATTAAATACATATTAATCTCCCCACGTTAAGATTACAGATACCGGTTGATTAAAATAAATTACTAACAATCACCACCCTTCAACCTCTGGCACCAACTCCCACCCCCCAATTCCAACCAAAGAAACACGTCAACAACAGTAAGGACAGTATGAAACGTCCTCCCAAGAAGCACAACTTTGTCACTGAAACCACAGTCTTTAAGGAACCCATCTGGTCTTTCCTCAAAGAGATCATGAGACAGCCTTGGTTTGAATGGCCAACGGGCAAGCTGGGCACATACACAAGCCAAGAAGACCAAAATCCAAGGAAGAAATGCTCCTACCACAACGAGCTTGGCCACTATACAACCCCCTCTGCCCCATATAAGGCAATCTTGGAACGCCTCACGGCTCAAGGCCACCTTAACCAGTACATCAAACGAGCCAAAACACCTGCTGTCAACCTACCGGCAATCCAAACCCTAACAAGCCGCCACTAACGATACATGTCATCCACAACCCAGTGACCAAAGAGTCCGAAACCAACCTTCAGGCCGACCTAAATCGTGCCTCCACCTCAAAGCAAGTACTCGCGGTAGCACCTGGTTCAAAGCGGGCACGCCCACAGGATATGCCAAAATGGACGATCACCTTTGTCGAACGTGCCTCGAGACAGTGCAAACCCCTCACTCCGATGCCCTTGTTGTTACCGTCCAAATTGGCGTCCACGATGTCAAGCGCGTTCTCGTTAATCAAGGAAGCTCGGCGGAGGTCATGTACTACGACCTTTTCAAAAAGCTCGATCTACAAGAATTAGCATTATAGCCAGCCGAAGTCCCCCTCATCGGCTTTAATGGAGCTCCAGTCTGGCCGCTCGGCCGCATCTTCCTTCCAGTCGTCGTTGGCTCGAAAACTTTGAGCGTTGAGTTCATCGTTGTCAACGTGCCGAGCCCATACAACGCTATTCTTGGCCGAACCTGGCTCCACGGAATGCAAGCCATCGCTTTCACTTACCACCAGGTTCTCCGCTTCATTGGTGTGAACAGAAGGCAAGAAGATTTATGCGGTGACCAAGTCACCTCTAAAAATTGCTACGTCTCGGCTGTTCACAATTCCTCCAAAGCAAAGCAAGTACAATGGGTAGAAGTCCCAAACATGGTTGTCATTGAAGATGTCGGCGAGAAAGCCGAGGACAAAACAGTTGAAGACCTCATCTCAATACCAATCAATGAGGACGGCTCTTGTTTTTTCTTACTCAGCTCTTCACTCAGTGACGTCGAGTGTGGGGAGATGTTCCAATTCCTCAAAGACAATATTGAGGTGTTTGCATGAACCCCATATGAGATGCCAGGGGTCGATCCAAGTTTCATTAGCCATTCCCTCAACATCAAGAAGGATTCGAAACCAGTCGTCCAGAAAGCTTGACGTTCGGCATCGAACATGCCGAGGCCGTCAAAGAAGAGGTCAACTGCTTGTTGGCAGCAAACGCAATTGAAGATGTCCAATACCCAACATGGTTGTCAAACACCATGGTCGTGAAGAAAAAGAATGGCAAATGGAAAGTATGCGTCGATTACACCAATTTGAACTACGCCTGGCCCAAGGACTGGTTCCCACTCCAAAAAATCGATCAACTGGTGGATGCCATGGCCGACCATGCTCAGCTAAGCTTCCTAAACGCCTACCGAGGCTACCACCAGATCGCAATGAATGCAGACGACATGGAAAAGACGGCATTCATTACTCCATATGGCATCTTCTTTTATCGAGTTATGCTCTTTGGGCTCAAAAACTCCGATGCCACATTTACCCGAGCCATCTTCAAAATGCTTCACGATCAGATTGGCCACACGGTGGAGGCCTATATCGACGACTTGGTAGTCAAAAGCCAAAAAGAACACAACCTCCTCCAGGAGCTGGCCGAAGTCTTCGAAATTCTCAAACTCCACAAACTTCACTTGAACACAGAAAAATGTGCATTTAGCATAAGAGTGGGTAAGTTTCTTGGTCACCAGGCGTGGTATCGAAGCCGACCCCAAACAAATCAAGGCCATTGCAGACTTACGTCCACCAAGAACAATTAGAGAAGTCCAACAATTAACAAGCATGGCAGCGGCTCTCAATCAATTCATCATTAAGTCCTCAGACAAGTGCCATGCGAACTTTCACGCATTGAAAGGAAAAAGCCGACGCAATTTTGAGTGGACCCGAGATTGTGACGCAGCATTAACCGAACTCAAAAGCTACCTGAGCTCGGCCCCATTGATGGTGAAACCTAAGGAATTCGAAACTCTCTACTTGTATCTTGCGGTCTCGGCTCATGCCTTCAGCTCCGCTATCGTTCGACGAGAAGGCGCCGACAACATGCCAATTTACTTCACTAGCAAGACGCTTTTACCAGCGCAAACACGCTATCTCCCTCTTGAGACGTTAGCACTCGCTCTTGTCTCAGTAGCGAGGAAACTCCTACCTTACTTCCAGTCCCATACTATCACCATCTTAACGAAACATCCTCTTAAGAGCCTTTTTCGAAAGGCTGATATCTCCAACAGGATCTCCGAATGGGCAGTCGAACTAGCAAATTTTGACATTTATTTTGAGCCACGGACTGCAATTAATGGGCATATCCTTGCCAACTTCATCGCCGAGCTTACTCCGGAAGACACAAACATTCTCAACACTCCCACACCATCCCAAACCGTCGCCAAGCAAAAAATTTTACCGAAGCCTTGGCTTCTTTTCCAAGGAGACATCTGGCACCTACATGTTGATGGAGTCTCTAACAGCAATGGGGCAGGAGCACGGGTCATCCTCGTCTCCCCTTGCGGGACTCTACCCAAAAGTGCTATCAGCATCGACTTCCCTGCTACCAACAATGAAGCCGAATATGAGGCCCTTCTAGCTGGCTTGAGCTCAGCGATCGCACTGAAAATGGAAGATCTGGCCATATTATGTGACTCCCAACTCATTGTTAATCAGAATCTAGGGGACTACGAAGCTAGGGACCCGAGAATGCTCAAATACCAAGCTACGGCAGCAGAACTCATCCACAGTTCAAGAATTTCAAGATTGAACAAATCATCCGCGAGCACAGCGCCCATGCAGATGCACTTGCCGGCCTAGCTTCGGCATCAAAGGCTTCAGAATTCAGGCCCATCAACTTTGGCAACATTGACCACTTGTCCTTTGAAACAACACCAGAAGTACTCAACGTTGAGCTCGGCCCAAGTTGGATGGATGAGATTTTTGCTTTCCTCCTCAACGACACTCTACCACTTGACAAGAAGGAAGCTTGCTGTATTAGAAAAAAGGCTGCTTACTACTGGCTCTCCAAAAGCGGCCAACTTTACAGGAAGTCCATATTAGGACCGTACCTTCTCGTAATCCACCCCACTCAGGTTCCTGATATTCTAGCTGAGCTCCACTCTGGTAGCTGCGACTGCCACTCAGGTGGTCGATCCTTGTGTCAACGAGCAATTAGCCAGGCATATTTCTAGAAGAACATGAGAAAAGACTGTGAAAAAGGTCGTGCGCAAGTGCCAACCATGCCAGCTATTCTCCCCAATCCTGGAGTAAGCCGCCAGAATCTCTCCGCAATCACGAGCCCTTGGCCTTTTGCTCAATGGGGGCTCGACATTGTGGGTAAGCTACCAACTGCACCAGGAGGCTTTAAGTACCTCATCACAGCAACGGATTACTTCTCAAAATGGGTAGAGGCCGAGCCTCTGGTAACAATCTCAGAGGGTGACGTTCAAAGATTCATTTGGCGTAACATCGTTTCAAAGTTTGGCATCCCTTATGCCATTGTCTTAGACAACAGAACCCAATTCATCAGCAAGGACGTCACCAGCCTTTGTGCTGAATTTGGAATACGCTTCAACTCTACCCCCTCATGCCCTCAAGGAAACGAACAAATCAATGGTGCTCCGCATGTCATCAAAGAGGGACTACTGTAGACACCCCAATCTGGATCTCCCGATCGTTTTACTTCATTTTTCGGTTTCTTGTTTCCCCGATGGTGAATTAGATTGCAACCAGTCTTGAGAATGAAAAGGTTTGAACTTGGAGTGAGTGAAGTCCTTCCTAAAAACCCCAAAACCCTAAGTCAAAACCCTAACCCAGGTTTGGACCATTGTGTGGTGACTTTTCCTGCCAAGTGTTGGTCAACAGTCAAGGCCAAAGCCTTGACAGTTGACCAGCGCGCAGTTGGCAGGATAATCGCGCTATGATGTCACTCCATCGAGCGATGGTCAGCACCTGTCCCTTTCACCTTTTTCCAGCTAGATTTTGTGATGATCAAGGGTGCACAGGGTTGTGTAACCCCGTTTTCGTCGACAATACAGCGTTGTGCAGGCCTTGGTTTGCACCACCCCTCCCCCACTCTCCCATCACCTTTTGCACTCCTCTCCACCAAGCAACCACAACCAGCCTTGTTGGCTGGTTGTGAGGCCTTGTGCACCACCAACCAAGCCCTCTCCTCTCTTCCTATAAGTAACCCCCATGGTTATTCTTTCAAAGGGTTACAAAAACTCAAGCAAAAAAACTACACAAGCCTCTGATACACTTATTCTTGCCATCTTCATACACTCATTTCTCCTCCACTACCACCTTGTTCAAACCTTGTTCATATCACTCAAAGCAAAGGTATAATCTACTTTCTGCTTACTAATTTGATCTCTGAGGGGGGGCTGGCAGGGCCAAGGCTGGTAATCCATACCAGTTCTGGCCCTAAAGTCAGCAGGGTTATAAGAACCGTAAACTAGCTTTCCTGCGCTCGATGGACTCACTCTCTCGTGTGACTATTTCAGTCATCGCGCGATAGTCCTCGCGGGGTTAGGATGCTAGTTGTTTCCTGTGTTTTATAGTATAATGAATCTCTGTGAGGGATGTTTAGAGTTATTCCACTATTTTGCATGCTAAAACCAGTTAGCTTAGCTTATTTTGCACATTTATTTGCTTTGGAATGCCCCTGGGACGCTTCTGAATATGTATCAGAGCCCATGCATGCAAGAACAATCCCTGGAAGTCCAGTCAGGTTCATCGCACGATGGACTCACTCTATCGCATGACAATGTGTCTATTTCCAGAGGCTGTCTTTGCACAGGCAACTTGGTCCTTGACCTTTGTTTCAACACCCTCACTGTTTAAGGGTTGTATCTTATTTGTGATCATCCTGTTTGTAATATTTATTTCCACACAGTACATATAAACTGCTTGGTTTGCCTTCTGGGTGAGCATTAGTCCTTCCAGAGCCCAGAAGGGAATAAAGTTCAGTCTGTGGATGGGACGTCAACCCTCGCGCAACAGTATGGGTTCATCGCGCGATGGATTACTTGCATGCATGAAGATCCATGCATGCAAGTTGGCCATTGTTTGTATCGAACTCATACTCGGACACTGTTTGACATCCAGCCATGGTTCTGGATTTTATTTTGTTTATTTCCCCATGTTTCATGCCCTCCATGCTATTATCTATCAGATTCTAGAAACTGTTACAGTCTTAAATCCCCAGTTAACTGTTCCCCCACCCTAATTGGCTAAAAATTGATTAATAAGAGAAGAATCACAAATATTTTCACAAAATGCCTATGTGGAGACCGATTTCCGGATTGGGCAAGAGGGGTGCCTTAAAACCCTTCCTCTCTTGTAACCTGGCTCCTGAACCCAGATATGGTTATGACGGACTGGTGCTTCCACTTTTTCAAATCAAACAGCGCGGCAAGTGCTTCGAATACGGTTCCTTGGGTGTCGGACCTTCAAAGCCCGAGTGGCGACTCTGTATTTTGCAAGCGCTTGCCATCCCAATTAGCGCTCCCTCGAACTGGCATTTTTAGGAAGGGAACAGAATCCTTTCTTTTAAAGGGCACGCTGCCCACAGTGGTGACTCTACTGGGGATCGAACCAATATTAATCCATACTTGGAATTTAATACCCTTGTGAACAATCCCTTAAAAGTCTGTCAAAACGGTGAGCTTCGCGTTGCCGAAGGTTGGAATGGTGATTTAACAGGACCTTGTGTCCAACCATTCTAAATCTGGGACTTTTTCGATTGATCATTTGTGTACTTTCTTTTAAAAATGGACTAAATAAAGTGAGCCAAATTTGAAAAGGGATTTTGCAATTTTATGATTCTTCTTCTCTTAATCAATTTTTAGCATTTCTCATTCGTATCGATGTGGGATAGCCTCGTTGGAGTGTTTTGGCAATCCGGCACGGTTTATAGGAGCCCGGGGATCCGAATGCCCGACAACCTTCGACGATGATAAGTCATTCCACCGTTTGATTGTTGCTCTGCGATTATGCAAGCAGCGGAAGGTATATCTTGGCTTTAGTCCGAGGAACTTGTTACAAGCCAAAACCAGCCTTTGCATATACAGAAACACTAGAACTTTCCAAACTAGGACAGGTACCTACAGGGTAAGATTGCTTGCATCTAACCCCCGTACTGTCTACGTGTTACTGCTTTCCCTATCACATCCATTGTACATACATTCCATTTTTCGTAGAAGCATGTTTAAGGCGGCTCCTAGGTTCTCAGTCTTTCAAGTCTGTTTTTAAGATGATTAAGACATCGCCAAGGGCCCAATGAGGAGTCGTGTGACTTGATGTTGCACGTTTTCGAATTTTCAAATCCTTAGAATTTTGGACTTTAGGAAATCAAAAGTTTTCTACACCCTTGTCTATACACCCGTTTGGAGTTTGAAACAGAAAAGGAGGACCAACGAAGAAAGTATTATGATGCTTACACCAAATGGGTAACAAGTGCCTCATCAATTACACCATTCGGCTAACAGCGCTGTGCCTCTCACGCCATTATGGTTATTGTATCATAACGCTCATATCCGAATTGTTCCAAATTCAAAAGTTAAAATTCCTCATCAGTGGAATAATCAAAGATTTAGGTTTCTTTTGACATCCTTAAGATTCATTTCTTTCAAGTAAGGATACATTATTAAGAAGAATTCCGAAGATCGTGGCAGTGTCTGAACATCTTGAGTTGGACTCATTTTTCTAGTTCTAGAGTCTAGGGCGACACTGACAACGTTGGCTGCACGTGTACTCTAGTCTCTCCTTTAGTTTAAATTTGTTGCAGGACCCCTATTGAGCCTTCTTTTGCTTTGTTGCAAGCAAAGTTCTGAGCGATTGCACCGCCATGGAAAGTATCGAAGAAGAAAGGCAAACCCACTTGGGAACGTCTGCGTCAGAATCCGGTTCAAAGGCTAGTCAGGTTACAATCCCAGTCAGTCACCATGGAAGACTCTCCGCGTTCTCTGTTAGCCACTCTACAGTCAGGCTCGTCTTCGATCTTTGAAGAAAGGGAATCTCCGGAATCACCCACTCCCTCTTCCACATCAAGTACCTCAAAAACACGAGTCATGGCAGATCAACCACAACTGCTTACTTTGGAAACCATGCTCATGAACATTCAGAATAGCATCACTGCTATGCAACAAAAGGCCACTTAGACGGATGCTAACGTCACTCGCTTGAATGAACTCTTTAACACTCGTCTCCCTCTAGCTGTCCAAGAGGAGGGCGAGGCTGAAGAGGATGTTCATGAGCAGCCTGTCATGGTCTAAGATCCAAATCACCCAGGGAGCCTTGTACCTCTTCCAAATCCTAGAAGAAATCAGGTTCCCCCTCCTAGCCCAAACACTGTCGCTATTAGGCCTACTCAGAACCCTGACATAACTGCTCTCGTTGCCAAGACGGCCAAGCTGGAAGAATCTGTCTTGAAATCCGAAAAGATTAGTGCTGGGGGAATCGACTTGGATCGCCTTTGCCTGTATCCTAATGCCAGGCTCCTTGACAAGTTCAAAATACCTAACCTTGCGAAGTTCGACAGGAGTGGCGACCCTAAGACTCATCTTTACAGCTATCATGCCGCTATAAAGCTATTGTCAGTTGAACCTGAGGCCATGTCTCAATTGTTTCCTCAAACTCTCTCTGGCCCTGCTTTCCGTTGGTTTTTGTCGCTCGACATTGCCAAGCGAAGGACTTGGGAGGACATTGGGGCTGTGTTTATTTCGCATACAGCTACAATTCCCAACTGAAGATGACAACTCAGGAACTGTAGTCCACTAAAATAGAGGCTAAAGAGTCCTTCACAGATTTCGTCAAAAGGTATAGGCCAAAGGCCGCTCTAATGACTGATCGCCCGAGCGAGAGAGATCAGGTTCGTATCTTCTCCCACAACCTGCAACCAGATTATGCTAGGCATCTAGTTCTTGTTCAAGTATCTGCCAACTTTGAGACCTTCTTCGAATCTGGCCTGGCCATCGAGGATGCGCTGCAAAGTGGAATTCTGTCAAAAGGGGAGCTTTCCAGTCCTCCGAAGTCAAAGGCTCGAGCATACTCCGGGAATACCAATGCACTGTTTGGGGCAGGAACTTATTCCAACACAGCGACTAGCGACACTAATGCCTCTTCCTCCAATACCACCAATCACATTGCCGATGTTAATCAAGTACAGGCACCGCAGAGCAACCGGCCTCGCAACAACCTCGCAGCTTCTCTGCCATCGAAGCACCTCTATCTTCTGTTTTGGAGAAGTTAATCAAGTTTGGGCATCTCAAACCCCTCGACCCAACTCCTCTACCTAAAAACCCATTCCCCAACTTCAAGCGCAACTTGTACTGTGCCTACCATCACGGAGCTAGACATCTCACTAACTCTTGCTATCGCCTCCATCATGCGATCCAAGATCTCATTAATGATGGTGCGCTTGGAACACCCCCAAAGCTGAATGTCATCTCCAACTCCATGCCAAAGCACAATGCCGCCCCTCATATCAACCACATATCCCTCAGCTCCACTTATATCAACCCCAACTCTACTATATTCAACCCTACCGACCATATAACTTCAAAGGATCAACCCAGGCTAGTCGCGCCTGTACCCCCTCAACCCAAAGCCGAGGTGTTGCATATTAACCTCGAGGAAGGACAATCGTCCAATTCCAACACACCCTCCACACGCCAGCAAAATGGGGCATTTGTGCTTGCTGCGTTTATCAGCGACCTCTTCCATCGGTCCATCCCTTCTGTGCAGCTTAACTCTGCTTTTTCCCCTAGATAGCCCGTATTTCAATGTGGCAGATCCGAACCCCTCTCCAAGTCTGATCAACCGTTTTAGGTCTGCAATACCTCTTTCATCGGAATCACCGATTGACATGCAAGCCGTAGGTTGGGCCATAGCTAATAATGATGACTATGCCGCTCCCATAATCAAAGCTTGGATTGAGCTTGAGCTGGACGGTTTCCCGCAAGACCCTGAGTATGTCCCTTTTGACCATGCTTGGTATGATGCATGGATGGACGGTTTTTTTTTTTTTTTGGGTAAATCAGCTTGAAATAGAAAAGAGGATAGCCGAATGTACAGCCTGCAAGGGGCATACCCCAGGAGGAAAGAAAAGAAAAGAAAGAAAAGGAAAAGTGCAGATAACAAAGCCAACTGGCTACAAAGAGCTAGGGTAAATAAAGTGACCAATCCATGGTTTGTAATCCATCTACAAGATGACGAACAAACCATGGCAAAAGGGTCGTGAACTACAAGGGAACGGTAATGTAAAACCAATCCATGGACCGATCTAACAACCTCACGATGCAGCAATAAAATAGCAGTTGATAGCAATGGCGATGGCTGCAGCAAGCTGCTGCCCCGAAATAGCAACAACACATCACACAGAACATCACTCGAAGCAGCTGGTAGAACATCTCCATAACTACTGGAATAACAGCAGATAACCAAAACTATTGGAATCAATCGTAATACTGGAGTTTCCAAATTCCTTTGAGCACTTAGCTTGAACTTGAACTCCACATGAGCGGTGGAATGGTGTAATGATCTTGGGTATCAACCCCCATATTTCAGCTGTGCAGCCGTAGATGACAGCAATTCATTGCCTCGATCCTGGATTTGGTCTTCACAAAACAACTATAAAACAAATAGAGATCTATTGGTTTGTACCCAACAGAACAAAAGCAGTATCCATTGGAACCAGTAGATTACAGCCTCCGGATACACCATCCTGTGACAAAAATATAAGCTATAGCAAAACACCAGTAGCTATACACCATGCAGAGGACATCCCCCTCTGCGAAGGGAGATCCCAACAACAGCCCTTGTTGGTTAGGCTTATACTACATATTGAAACTATCAAAATTCTATCGAACTTCCAGAGATAGCATCTCCATAACATAGTTAGCAGCTGACAAAGAACACAGTCATTATAGTAGCAGCAACAGACTGCTAAGACCATATCATGCAATTACAATTTGGGAAATGGACTTTAAACTGGACAGCTGCAGTGGACAGCCAAAACAGGCCAGGACTGCAGTAGAAACACAAGCCAGTAGCATTTACAATGTTGCAAAAGCTCAACACATCACAATGCAGTAAACTGAACCCAAAAATAAGCAGAACTAGCAGCAACTGAGAAGTAAAACAGCAGCGTACAGAACAGCAGCCTCTGACTGCTATTCACCGAACAGAACAGAACAGAACAGAATAGCAGCGTACAGAACAGAACAGCAGCAAAACAACAGCCTCTATCTGCTATTCACCGAACAACAACAGCAAGCATAACACTAGAGCAGTGAGATACACTACATCAACAGCTCAGATTTGTAGCAGCAGCAAAACAACAGAACATTTAAATTGCCCAATGGGAGCAGCACTTAGATAGCTAAGACAGCTAAATCCAAGAATGGAAACGACTAGATACCACAAATACTCTGAGCACAGACCACAAGCATGAGCAGAATTAGGAATGATCAAGAATGTTGACCTAGCACTATGTTCTCACCTACTACTCCCTTGATAAGCTCACACCTCCCCACTCTTTTTTTTATGTGCTAGGACAACGATCTACAAACTCCCTCCCTAAATCTCACCATATGCCCCCACTACATATTACCTCCTCTCTCAAAGAAATGATGAGGCACTAGCACACACCTCACCGGGTACACTATAAAAAGGGGATCACATAGCATCTTCAAGAGAACTACCAAAGAATAAGATATATACCTGATAAATAGGAGTACTAGAAGTCAGCCCTCCCTATGGGCCCTCTTGCCTATCTTGTTGGACAACCCACCTTGTGTTGGCTTTGCAATGGCAGCTCCTTGATAGAGGAGGTGTTCCAAGTTGATCCTTTGACTTCACAATTTGCTGAATCCACCTTGCACAATTTACTTGAGCCCTCAACGACTCTTCAGGACTTGCTAGCCACCTGCAAGGATACCAAAACTGTGCACAATCTGCCCTATTGAATCACATTGCCAATTAGAAACAACAACTAGCAAAGTAATTTAGGCCGCAATATTGTTCCACTCATTTACAATTAACTCTGCTTGTGAATGAGGGAGATTAGAAAGTGATAAAAGCCTTCCTCGTACCATGTTGCAAATTTTTTGAACAACTATCTCCCAAGTACAGGATTGATTTTGGAATTTCCTCAAGTTTCTCTCAATCCAAATGTGATAGACAGTTATTGTAAATCCCAATCTAGTGATTACACTTTTGAGAGTTTTGCCTTTAAAATTTGATAACAGAGTTACCCAATCTGCCCAAGATCAAGCAGGCCATGTAACATGGATTTTGGCCTGTATGGTATTCCACACCTGGTTGGAAAATGGGCAATTAAATAAGAGGTGGTCGTGACTTTCATTCCCATGACACAAACCACATTGTGGAGGAACATTCAACCCAAATGACATGAGTTTATTAGCAATGGCTAGCCTATTCTGAATAGCAAGCCAAGTGACAAAGCTGCATTTAGGTATGTGCGCAGAGAACCACACTACCTTATGCCATAGGACCTTAGGAAAGGGATTTCTCAATTTGTTCCATAAGGATGCAATTGTGAACTAACCATTGGAAGTAAGAGTCCACTTTATTTGATCTGGCCTATTCAATCTGGACTGAATTAAAGGTGACAAAGCGTTTCTCACTTCATTTAGTTCAAATGTTTGGGTGATGGGAAACACCCAATTAGAACCTTCTATTATGTGAGAGACAAAGGCATCTTGAGGGATGCCGGAGTCATACACCATTCTAGAACCAAATCTATCCATTAAAGGACCTAGAGGATGCCAATTGTCATGCCACAAGGAAGTGGAATTCCCATTACCTAGTATACACAGGGCATATGGTTTAACCCAGGGCCTGAGATTCAAAAGCTTCCTCCAACCCCAAGTACAGTCTCCCGGTATTTTCAGTTTCCAGAAACTCCTACCTCTTATTAAATATGATTTGACCCACCGATACCACATGGATTGTTCTCCCCCAGAGATTAGGAACCAAATGTGTTTTGCAATGGCTGCCCTATTCCAAATTTGTAGAGATTTGAAACCAAGACCCCCCTCCTCTTTGGGAGAGCACAGATGCTCCCAGGAAACTTTAGCACCTGTTTTCTTTAAGTCAGGGCCAGACCAAAGAAAGGCCCGAAGTATTGACTCAATTTCCTTGATTACCTTTTTGGGAAGGATAAACAAGGACGACTAATATGTTTGAATGGAGAAAAGCACATTCTTAATTAGTTGGACCCTACCAGCATAGGTTAGATCCCTATTAGTCCAAGTCTTAGTCCTAACAATCATGCTCTCCACTAAACGATGGCAATCCGAAGCCTTGAGCTTAGTGGAGAGGAGGGGTACACCCAGAAACCTGACTGGGAGGGTGCACTCATGGAATCTTAAGATGTCCAGAATGGCTAATCTAGTGGTAATGTTGACCCCAGAGAAATAAATGCTGCTTTTCTCGCGGTTTGGGGAGAGACCCGACAAAGCTTGGAACTCAGTGAGGGCTTCTTGAATACGGGTGATTGAAGACAATTCACCTTTGCAAAAGATCATGAGGTCGTCCGCAAAGCAGAGATTGATGATCTTAGTATTCCCACACCTCCAATGGAAATGAAAGTCAGGTAACATGGATTTCTCTCTAAGTAGACAGGTGAGAACTTCCATAACAAGGACAAAGAGGTATGAAGACAGAGGATCTCCTTGCCGTAGTCCTTTTTGCCCCATAATGTACCCAGTGGCCTCCCCATTCAAGCTTAGGGTGTAGTTAGCAGTGGTAACACAAGCTTGAAGCCATTTGATCATTGTTGAATGGAAATTCATAGAGGACAGAACATCCCAAAGAAATTGCCATCTGACATTATCATAAGCTTTCCTAATGTCTACTTTCATTGCACATCTTGGTGATTATGATGATTTATGATACCCTCGCATTTTTATTTTTTTGGGTAAAATAGCTTGAAATTAAAAGAGATTAACCGAATGTACAGCCTACAAGGGGCATACCCCAGGAGGAAAAGAAAGGCAAAAAAAAAAAAAAGATTGAAAAAAGTGCGATAATCCATGCACAACCCGCATGGAGAGTAAGGTAGAGTAAATAACATAACAAAAGTGTCATGTGTAATGAGATCATACCCCATCGCACTATCCATCGACGCAGAAGGATAGTACAACGGGGTATGATATGATGTGATACTATGAGAATAACATGAAGATGAAATAGTACTACCTGGCACATCCCGCCAGGCTAGGAAATCAAATAAATGGTAATGGCCAGAGATGGCCAACGATAACCAACACTGAGAACTAGCAGCAACATAGCAATAAAGCATCAAGGGAAGCTGAACAGCTACTACAGAGAGACATGGCACCAAGAGAGGCTCAAACCAGAGATGACGGCATTCGACAGGGGGCCCCATCCTGCACACCACACCCATTCCAACCGGCCTAAAACTCTCCTCATCCAAGCATAAGGTTCGCTAGAAACAACCCACTCTCCGCCCACTACCAATCACCAATAACTCCAGAGCTGGCATAAGCAAACCCAGCTACTAATACTCCGAACCACCCAGAGACCAAGCATAATACCACTTCTAACGGAACAGCTACTACAAAGGGACAAGGAATCGAGAATAGGCTCAAGTTGGTGATGACGGCATCCGACAAGGCTACCCTCCCAAGTACCCTGCACACCATGCCCATTCTAACCAAACTGCACCACCCGCAACCTAAGCCCCGAGGCTCGCTATTCTCTAAAAGAGGGACAGAAAGAGGAGCCACGAAATGTGGCCACTCAAACCGCAGGTGAACCAGACGGCCTCTTTTTTTTTTTTTTTTTTTTTGAACATCAGACGGCCTCTTTCAATCGGTGCATTACCACCAATTTAATCAATGACAGCCAACGAAGCTACCCCTTTCAATCAGTGCACGACCACCAATCTAGTCAACGACAGCCCCGGAAGCTACCTTTTTCAATTAGAACCTAACCACTGACCTAGTCAATGGCAACCGCGAAGCTACCCCTTTCAATCAGCGCAAGACTCCAATCTAATCAATGATAGCCACGGTCACAACCATACTACACACGACCACCGGACTAATGAAGCAAAGAAACTAGGGATTTAAAGAGGCTCAACAAAGAGCTTATACAATGGAACCAATTATGATGCCACAAAACTAACAGTACACTGGCCCAACAGTCCAGCATCAACTTGAACATTAAACATATAAACATATAAACTAAGCAGTTAATGGGTTAGCACAAACCACAACCAGTTAATTTGGATAGAGATTAGTAATTCAGTCCTTGATGACCTCCTTACCCATTGTTCGGGATCTGAAAATTCTGGCTGTCTGGATACTTATCCAGCAGCCGTGTATATCTGAAGCAAACCCAGAAGCAGAAGTTAACTGAACTACCAGAAGTAGTCCTAGCGATGACTGCCCACCACCAATCGGCAGCCCATATCAATGGTGACCTTCAACCGCACTCGTCGAAATTCTGAGACTGACTAAACCGAACTGCCAACTACAAAGAACAGCGGCAACCTCAATCGGACAGAGAAAACCCTTACTCAATCCTGTCGATCGAGATTCCACTTGGAAAATCTGAGATTTCCGGCAGCTGGAAGTGACTCTAGCAGAGGTTCCCACCAGTGGTTGACCCACGGCTGTGGATCGAATGAATCCCCACACTGACGACAATTGCCAGAAATGGCCTCTTCCGTGAACCAGATGTTCACCATGTCCTGCAAGCAGGTCGCCGTCGTGATCGTTGTCCACCAGATCTGGACAGGACACCGCTGTAATGGCTATTGAGCTACGCCATATATTCCGATGAGCATCTGCCTTCCGTTGTGCGTTGGAATGGCTGAGCTACGTCGAAGCTGGTAGGTCGATGGTGTTTTATTTCGTCGTGAAAAGGACCCATGGGTGTGGAGCTCTGGGTCTAAGAGAATAGATTCCGGTGGGAATCCACAAGAATCACCAGCCAATCGATGGGATTGGGTTGTATTGTTGAAGAGTAATGAAACCCAAGTGTGGAAAGATGCAAAATCTGGAGGACGAATCTCCAGTGCTAATGTGAGAATATCCTCGAAATCGAAACTAAGGTCGAACAAAAATAGGAGTTCCGAATAGAGCTTGATATTACCTCTATATCAGATTAATGGATGATTTGGCAAAATTCGGATGAAGAACACAAGGGGAGTGCATTCTCTCTCTATTCCTAGAGAGAGAAGCTCTCAACCCTTGCTGTACCGTACCGTCAACTCTGATACCCTCGCATTAGTTCTTGGGTGAGGAAGATGTTGTTAGCAATTCTCCTCCCTTTAACAAACCCCGACTGGGCAGGATCAATTAGCACAGGGAGGGCCACCTGAAGTCTTTTAGAAATTATTCTAGCAATGCATTTGTAAACAGTGTTACAACATGAGATAGGTCTAAAATCCCCTACTTTGGATGGGTTAGGGATCTTTGGAACAAGAGCTACCATGGTAGAGTTGGCCTTCCTGAGCAGTTTACCGGACTGGAAAAAGGTCTTGACAGCTGCAGTAACCTCATGGCCTATGATAGGCCAAGATTTTTAAAAAAAAAACCAGCATTGTAGCCATCCAGACCAGGAGCTTTACTAGGGTTTAGGGACCAAAATGTGTCCTTAATCTCCTGATCAGTGACCTCCACAATCATTGCCAACTTTTGGGTATCAGTTAGTCTTTTGTTTACTAATTGCAAAATTCTGTTACGTCCTTGATAAGTATCAGGATGGACAGAACCTAGCAAGTTAGTGTAATAGCTGACAAAATTGGACTTTATGACCTCAATATCATGTGTGTGGGACCCATCCTCCAAGACCAGGCTGGTTATTTTGTTTCTATTTCTTGCATTAGTTACAGATTTGAAGAAATAAGAAGTACACTGATCGCCCAACTTCAACCACTGAATTCTAGACTTTTGTTTAGCCAGACTTTCCTCAGCCCTAACCATTGTGAGGAGCTGTTTATAAACTGCTCTTTCCTGGCTAACTAAGGAAGGATTAGGATTATGGGAGCTCAGAGCATGCTGCAAGGTATCCAATTGCTGTCTAAGGTCAACAATTCTAGCAGACACATCACTAAAATCTCTAGTATTGATAAGTTTAAACTCACCTTGCAATAGCTTGAGCTTCTCACAGACACAATACATGGGATTTCCAATAATCACTCTCTTCCAAATTTTCTGAACTACATCCAAGAACTGAGGGTGATCTGCTAGGAAATCAAAAAACTTAAACGGTTTATTTGATTTCCTAGGACTTGGAAGAATAGGCGTAATGGCAGGAGAGTGATCGGATATCCCAGGAGTAGGGAAATGAGCATAGGAAGAATTATACACCTTCATCCAATTCTCATTGACTAACACTCGATCCAGTTTTGTACTAACAAAATGTTCAAGGTCCTGTTTGTTGGCCTAGGTGAAAAAACAACCAGTGTACTTAAGATCATCAAGCCCCAAATGATACAAACAATGATTAAAGTCATCCATATAATGAGGCAAACAACCAGTGGACGAACTCCCAGCTTGCAGATTAGCAGGGTGAAAAATCCGTCCACTCCTCGTAACGTTGAGAACGTTCCCCAAGGAAGGCACAAACCTGAGGGTCTTGGTTAACATCCCAGAGATCAGGAAGGACTTCTCCCAACTTACGCTTTCCTTTGTCAGAGACCGGTGAAGTTGAAGGCACCTCCATATCCAATCCCAGATCTTCGGCTAAGTCTTTCAACAGCAGCGACTCCCAGAAATCCAGATCCTTAACTACTGCAACCTCTGCGACAGGTTCGGGATCAGCAACAAAAGGGACATCCCAAAGTCCTCCATCGGCGAAAGAGCGATTGACAGTCCAAACTTCTAATCCAACTTGGATATTGACTACATCATCAACATCCCAGAGATCGGCCGGTGGAACAAAATCCGTAACCATGACGCTGCAATCTTCCTTAGTCGGAATAGGGATCACTGGGCGCGGGAGTCCCTCATCGATGATGTAAAAGGTGGGATCATGCTTGATATCAAACACCGAGTCAACAAGCCTATCGATGGTGGAAGGAAAGAAACATTCCCCTAAGACACGAGTCTCTTCCTGAACAAGACCGTCCTCCAGAAACTGAATCTTGTGATCAGGCAGAGCATAACCTTGGAGAGGATTAGGGTCGAATCCCAACTGAAATTGCCAAGCAGGCTCAGGATCCCAATAGTATTCCTCCTCAGGAATAACAGGATCAGGCTGCTGAAAAAGCATGTATAAAGAGAAACCATCCAAAGGATCGAGCATGCTCAATCCTTTTGGATTATGAGGCAGCAATGCTCGATCCTTTGGATGGTTTCTCTTTATACATGCTTTTTCAGCAGCCTGATCCTGTTATTCCTGAGGAGGAATACTATTGGGATCCTGAGCCTGCTTGGCAATTTCAGTTGGGATTCGACCCTAATCCTCTCCAAGGTTATGCTCTGCCTGATCACAAGATTCAGTTTCTGGAGGACGGTCTTGTTCAGGAAGAGACTCGTGTCTTAGGGGAATGTTTCTTTCCTTCCACCATCGATAGGCTTGTTGACTCGGTGTCTGATATCAAGCATGATCCCACCTTTTTCATCATCGATGAGGGACTCCCGCGCCTAGTGATCCCTATTCCGACTAAGGAAGATTGTAGCATCATGGCTACGGATTTTGTTCCACCGGCCGATCTCTGGAATGTTGATGATGAAGTCAATATCCAAGTTGGATCAGAAGTTTGGACTGTCAATCGCTCTTTCGCCGATGGAGGACTTTGGGATGTCCCTTTTGTCGCTGATCCTGAACCTGTCGCAAAGGTTGCAGTAGTTAAGGATCTGGATTTCTGGGAGTCGCTGCTGTTGAAAGACTTAGCCGAAGATCTGGGATTGGATATGGAGGTGCCTTCAACTTCACCGGTCTTTGACAAAGGAAAGCGTAAGTTGGGAGAAGTCCTTCCTGATCTCTGGGATGTTAACCAAGACCCTCAGGTTTGTGCCTTCCTTGGGGAACGTTCTCAACGTTACGAGGAGTGGACGGATTTTTCACCCTGCTAATCTGCAAGCTGGGAGTTCGTCCAACCCTTCTAACCAAAGGAATGAACCCTCTGCTTTCCCAAGGACTGCACCGCTTGAGGTACCTGCTGGCTCCCCGAATGACGACATGATTCAAAGACAACTGGAGAGGATTCCGCTGCTATATCGCTCTAGGGACTAATCTGTTCCTCCCGTGAGCATCGTCAGAATCTTTGCCACACTCTCTCTCGTCTTGAGGTTCAAGCTGATGTCACGCCTGAGACAATTATATCTCTTATGCTCCCTCCAACCTCCAAGCACACCATCGTCTCTACTGACAAAGACCTGCCAGTTGAAGGAGTTGACCACAACCGCCCGTTGCACATCACCGTCAAATGCCGAGGACACTGGGTTCCAACGATCCTTATTGATAATGGTTCAGCAATCAATGTATGCCCTTTGAGGGTAGCTTATCATCTGGGATTACCTAAAAAGGACTTCGCGCCTTCCAAATTGGCCGTTAAAGCATATGACAGCAATCATCGTGTGGTCGAGGGTATGCTTATGCTCAAACTTGATGTTGAGGGATTTGAGATCATGGCCGTGCCATCTACTCTTCGCCAGAAAAATTCGCCCATTTAAGGAAGATGGTACTCCTGTTCTGGGGATTATGCACGGCGCAGAAGATATTGATCTCAGGGGCTTCTCTTTCGACACCGCTAGCTCAGTTTTGGCTATCAATGTTGATGGAGACTTCATCATAAGCTCTGTTGCTTTAGACATTATGAGGAGGATGTCCTATCTACTTGGTAAGGGGTTTAGGAATTCACCAACAAGGGATCCCGGAGTTTCCTACCTTTCCTTCCTATGAGGGCCGCTTTGGTTTGGGGTACATCACCTCTTCCAAGGATGCCAAAAGAAGGAAATGTACGGGAAAACCCCGATCCCTCTATGGCGATCCTGACAGCTACTTCGTGCGCAAAGTTGGGAATAATGCTTACACCGGAGCTGCTACCGGGCTTTGAAATTTTCGCTGACAACACCTAGTCCGATAGCGATGTAGAGCCAGCAAGGACGGAATTCAAGAGGAAGCTTAGCCAGCCAAAGTTGAAGACTGACTGGCTGGGATCTCTTGATCAAGGAAGCTTGGAGTAGCTGTTCTATGAATTCTCCCAAGTGGGTAGGGGTGATATTAAAAACCGGAAAAACGGACCAAACCGGAAAAACCGGACCGAACCGGACCGGTTTTCCAGTTTTCAGTTCAAACCGGTTCGTTCCGGTTTGAAGTATTTCAAAAATTCATTTTCGGTTCCGGTCCCGATTTGGGAGACTTACAAACCGATCTAAACCGGACCGGACCGGATTACACATATATATAAAACATTGCTATGGGTGTGGCTCGAACTCGAGACCTCCGGTTTCCGGCAAACACAACTTACCGCTGTGCTACATAGATAGTTGTAAATTTTTTGTGTAAAAAATATATTTATTACATAAATATACTAGATGTATAAATACAGCCCTTAATTATTCACCCAGATTTCATTCTCTTTTCCCCACGCACCCCGCCGACTTCGCTCCAAAGTCCAGGCGATGGAAATGGCGATTTGCAATCTCTCTCTCTCTCTCCCTACTTCTTCTTCTTCGGTGGTGATGGCGAAGTGCGGCGGCTGGCGACTGTTATACACGACGACTCTCTCTCTCTCTCTCTCCCTCCTTTTTCCGTCCATGTCTGTTGATTTTTAGCTTTGTTTGAAACCCCAAACTCAGATCTGGTTTGAGTTGGGACTCGGTGACGATGCCGGCTGTTGATGTCTGTTGATTTTTAGTTTTGTGTGAAACCCCAAACTCAGATCTGGTCTGAGTTGGGGCTCGGTGACGATGCCTGTGGTTGATGTCTGTTGATTTTTAGTTTTGTTTGAAACCCCAAACTCAGATCTGGCTGAGATGGGACTCGGTGACAATGCCGGCGGTTGATGCCGACGGAATGTGCATGTTTTTTTTCTGTTTGTTTTGAACCGGATAAACCGGAAAATCGAACCGAAACCGGATAAACCGGACCGGAACCGGACCGATTATTTCGACCGGTTCCGGTTTCCATTTATTCCAAACCGGATAACCAGTTTCGACCGAAAAATATGTCTAAACCGGTCGAAACCGGACCGGTATCACCCCTACAAGTGGGTTTGGCCGAGGTAGCTGAGGAGGCCGAAGTGTTCATGCTTGGGCCCGACGCTCTAGAGGATCCTACCTCTCTTATCGTGGAAGCCAAGGGTAGCATTAAAAATTGCATTTTCAAGCCGCGCCTTACTTGCATTAATGACACTTTTGAGTCTGACACAAAGTCTGTTGAGTCATCTGAGTCTGAGTCTAGCTTTGAGTCGGAGTTTGTACCTCTCGGCCCTCCACGTCATAGCTTTTATTTCGAGTTTGATTCTCTTGCACTTGGCGACCCCGCAGGGTCTTATGAAATGAAAAAATCCTCCTCTGACTATTTTGATGATCTTTATATAAACTTTGTCAACCCCGACAATGAATTGATAGATTTCGATGGAGACATTCCCAAAGAAATTCGTGCCCCCATCGAAAGGGAAGATGAAAGGCATGCTCGGCCATTAAAAGAAGAAATAGTTTCTATAAATTTGAAAGATGAGAGCGATCTCCGGATGGTTCAAGTGGACTCCACGTTAACCCCAGCGGAGCTTCGTGATTTCAAACGACTGCTCACTGAGTTCAATGATGTTTTCGCATGGTCTCATCAAGACATGCCCAGTTTCGATCCCGAGATAGTGGAGCATCGAATTCCCCTCTTACCAGATGCTAAACCAGTAAAGCAGAAGCTTAGGCGTATGAGGCCGAATTGGGTGCAAAAGATCAAAGACGAGGTTACCAAGCAGATTGACACTGGGTTTCTTATGGTTTCTTAGTATACTACGTGGGTGGCCAATATTGTTCCTGTTCCTAAGAAAAATGGACAAATTCGAGTCTGTGTTGATTTCCGGGACTTGAACAAAGCAAGCCTCAAAGATAATTTTTCCTTGCCACACATTGATGTGCTAGTGGATAATACTGCGGGGCATACTTTGCTTTCATTCATGGACGGCTTCTCGGACTACAATCAGATTCTTATAGCACCTGAAGACCGTGAGAAGACAACTTTCATTACCGAGTGGGGGACTTACTGCTACTTGGTCGTGCCATTTGGTTAGAAGAATGCTGGTCCTACCTACCAGCGAGCTGCTACGACCATCTTACATGACATGATGCATAAAGAAGTTGAGGTGTACGTCGATGACAGATCGCCAAGTCAAAAACTTGAGAAGGACATATTCTTGTGCTTAGGAAGTTTTTCGAGAGACTCCGTAAGTTCCGCATGCGGCTCAATCCACAGAAATGCACTTTTGGGGTCACAGCAGGCAAGATGCTTGGTTTCATGATCACTTCTCGTGGGATTGAGGTCGATCCGTCGAAGATCAAAGCAATACTTGAGATGAAGCCACCATAGTCTGAAAAGGGAGTGCGAAGCTTTTTGGGGAAGGTTCAATTCATCAGCAGATTCATCGCTAAGTTGACCTTAGCTTGCGAGCCGATGTTTCGTCTACTTAAGAAGGATACCCCGTTTGTATGGTCAGACAGATGTCAAGCGGCCCTTGTGTCAATTCAGGACCACTTACAGAACCCTCCGGTATTAATGCCGCCAGTGCCTGAGAAACCCTTGATTTTATACTTGTCTGTAAACCCTTCATCCATGGGATGTTTGCTAGCTCAAGAGGGGGATAAGGGGGTCGAAAAGGCCATTTATTACTTGAGTAAGAAGATGGTAGGGTGTGTAGAGCGCTACACCGCCTTGGAAAAGACGTGTTGGGCTCTTGTGTGGGCTTCTAAGAAGTTGAGACAGTACATGTTGGCTTACCCAGTGAAGTTGATTTCTCAAATGGATCCTCTCAAGTATCTATTTGAGAAGCCAGCACTTGCTGGTAAGTTAGCACGTTGGTTGCTCATACTGGCAGAATTCGATCTCGAGTATGTCACGCGGAAGTCAGTAAAGGGGGTGTGCGGTTACAGAATTCTTAGCTGACCACCCTGTGGACGGGCCAGAAGATTCGGATTTTGTGTTCCCGGATGAGGAAGTGCTGACAGTTGTCAAGGATGTGTGGACTCTGTACTTTGATGGGGCAGCCAATCAGAAGGGATTTGGAATCGGGGTGTTGGTGATTACGCTTGTTGGTTCTCATATTCCGTTTGCGTTCAAGCTCAATTTCGATGTTTCAAATAACCAAGATGAGTATGAGGCCTGTATCGTGGGTATGGAGGCTACGCTTACACTTGGTGTTGAAAAACTTGAAGTCATTGGGGATTCCAATCTCGTCGCATCTCAAGCTAATGGGGACTGGAAGGTCCGGGAAGAGAAGCTAAAGCCTTATCATCACGACTTAGAGGAGTTGATTCCTCACTTTTACAAGGTGACCTTCACTCATATCCCTCGATTGAAGAATCAGTTTGCTGATGCTCTTGCAACTTTGGCCTCCATGGTTGAGCTTCCTTTGGGAGTCAAACTCCACCCTATTTTGATTGAACAGCGGGACTGCCCTGATACCATGATATATGGAATTTCGTTGAGAGTGGCTTGTATCTGGCCGCCTCTAAAAAAGATCAAACTGCGCTGCGAAGGATAGCTGCTCAATACATCATCTGTGGTGGGAAGCTTTACAGGAGATCTCATTTTGCCAGGCGAAAGTCAAGCTACTGTCGACTTATAAGCTCAGCAACCTCGAAGATGATCCAGTAGGCATTCAGGGAAAGTTGGGAGGTAGTGATGTGGAGGGCATTGAAGAATTCCCTCACAAACTTCAGAAAAGGAAACCAAATTCCTCCAATACAAACCCCGGCAAGGGAACTGCGACCTCTTTAGGGCCGGGGACAGCCTTAGCACCGAGTGGAACGATTTGGAGAGTCATGTCGGTAGGGATTCAGTATACCTTCCTGAACTCGGCTAGAGCCGCGGCCAACCTGAAGTGGGCTCGATAGTTTATTCTAAGCCTTTTTTCAAGGCGTGCCCTAGGGGGTTCTGCTCCGGTGCTTGCGGCACTGCCCGTCGGTGTCAATATTCTCTGTCGGCTCATCCTCAGGACCGTCCCCCTCAACGTTAATATAGGTGTGATCGTCTACATCAAAGACTGAGGGATGCTCGCCCTTGGGGTTTTAAGAGTCAGACTCGGCCTCACCAACAGCCGAGTCAAGGAGCTTGGTGATGAAGTCGTTTTCATCGACATCGATCTCGGTATCGACCTTGCTCTCCACGGAACCCCTCGCATCATATCCCTGAACCATCACTTCTTCGTTAGTCGTAGCAGACTCGTAGTCGTCGGCTTTTCAAAAAAAAACCTAGAAAGACATTTCACGGGCGAAGGTTAGCTACAACCTCAGAAGGATGACCGGTCAAGGCAGGAGGGAGGCCCGACTAATAATTCTAATGCAGAAAAGGTTTGGCCTCAAATAGAAAAGGATGCTCGGTCGAAGCGTGAGGGAGACTCAGTGAATGATATTAAATTCGGTCTTGCTGCCTTGGTGAATAGTTGAACTTACGAATGTTTGGTTGATCCTAATGAATATTCGGGAATTATTTGGGATGTTCGGCGTTAATTGGGAAGGTGATATGACGCCGCAACCTCAATAGGACGTCACTTTCTCAGTTATAAGACCCGAAATACAGTTTTAATGCCTAAAACACATAAAGAAATGTGCATCGCAGTACGAAAGTGTCTATCAGAGCATAGAAGAGAAACTTACATCGTGATCAGAAGCTCTGGGAAGTCCTGGAAGCATGGATTAATCGAGAAAACGAGAAGGGATGAGAGAGAAGCTCTGGCTTTCGGAATTCAGGAGGGTGGGAAGGAGCAAGGTGGGTCTCTCTCCTCTCACCTACCTATATATAGGTGAGAGATTTTGAAACAAAAGTTATGCACGTGAAACGAAGAGTCGCGCAGAGTACGAAGCGGCAGTGTCAGCTCGGACCAATAAGGTCGTGACACATGGTGTCACGTACAAAGCTATCAGACGGAATGTCCCATCAAAGAGAGCTCACGCCAGAGCGACATGTGGATGGATACAACAAGACCAGTCCAGTTTTCTCCAGGAGGACGGCTCAGTTTGAGATACGGTTTGGCCAGCACCTGGTTCAACCCCTTTCATTTGATAACCAAACAAGGAATTGAGGGGCTATTGTGGTGGGTTGAACAAAGTTTGGCCATGGGCCGGCCCATGTTAAGAAGCGGCAGGGCTAGGGAACGAATGTGACGAGCTGATCCAACCACTGAACCACATAAAGTGGAAAAAAGATTTACCAAATAAAGAAGACACCAGGATCAAAAAAAAAAAATAAAGACACCAGGTACATCTAACCAAAACGAAATTGCTTGACCTACAATTACAAGAGAGGGAAACATTCCCATTTCCTCACTGTGGGTCAGTAAAGCAGATCCCGGGATCAGCTGTGAGCAAGCTGCACCCCAAAAATGGCATTGCTCCATTCTTTTCAAAAGGGAAAATGAAGGAGAAGAAACAAAAATTAACCCGCTCCCATCATCTGCTGAGCACTCTCTCTTCACGAAGGGGGAAAAACATAGAAACAAAGGAGAAGAGGAAGTCTAACCTACTCAGTTGGTTGTAAAGGGTCTAACGCTACACACGCAATCAGAACGTAAATTACATAGTTCTTAGGGGAAGCTTTAGGATAAGAAATTAAAGTACTAATGAACATTGCCCCCAATCCTCGATGCTGGAATGAATAAATCAAATGCAGCGCCAATCTCCTTCTATTCCACACTTTAGAATTGCGATTTTGTTTTTATTACACTTCGGCCGCGATGGGGATTGGGAAAGGACGAGAGAAGCAAAAGGTCACAGATAAGAGAGAGTGCGCCTGGGAGCTGTGTTGAAGTTGTATCAACTCCGTGTGTTGAAGTTGTATCAACTCCGTGAAGGGTGGAGTGCAATAATCCAAAGCCCCAAACGACAGAACGTTTTGGAGCTGCTGTGAGTGTCTCTCATAGAAGCGCCATCCCATCCCCGCACGGATTTCAATTAAATCCCATGTCAGAATAAACAATTCCCATTCCACCACAGAAAGCATACAGCCTGCTATTTTCTGGAGCTGGAAAACTGGCCAAGCAATAGCAGCCCCTGATCGTTCTCTCACATAACAGGATCGACCAATTAACATCAAGTACTGAATCATCAACTCAATGAGAACAGATTTACAAGGAAAGCGCCCAGAGTAGAAGCTTTTTGAATAGAATTTTGGAACTTTCTACCATCGACTGGCTAATTAAGACGAGCTTTTGAACCATTTGACAAAAAATCACCCCAGTTTTCTAACCCTCTCAAAGCAAAGCGGAATTACCAGTACTTTTCTTATGAGCTATTCCAGGATGTGAAGATATTAAGATTGAAACACCAATTAACGGGCATTTTGTCCATAAACTAGAATTCTTATCAGCGGTATTTCACGGAGTAGAGAATCTTACAGACATCAGCTTGTTCACCACATTGAAACACCAATTAGCGGGTATTTTGTCCATAAACTAGAATTCTTATCAGCGGTATTTCACGGAGTAGAGAATCTTAACAAACATCAGCTTGTTCACCACATTGAAACACCAATTAACGGGTATTTTATCCATAAACTAGAATTCTTGCTTATCCTAATGATGGCGGTATTTCACGGAGTAGAGAATGCTTGTTCACCACATGATCTAGTGTTTATATTTCCTCCGCTAATGCGACTAACATCCAAAGCAGACATCAACTTGTTCACCACATGATCTAGTGTTTGTATTTCCTCCGTTAATGCGACTAACATCCAAAGCAGACATCAGCTTGTTCACCACATGACCTAGTGTTTGTATTTCCTCCATTAACGCAACTAACATCCACAGCGTAACAAATACAGCGGCAAGAACAGTAACCAACAAAATACTTGGGCTAACATCATTACAACGGATTCTAGATAAAATCATACAGAATCCACATTGGCTACTATTGACCATTGTTGCATTCAGAATGTTTATCTAACACTGAGCATTATATCCACCACAATTAGATTCCAATCTCATGTAAACTACTTAAATCTTCTGCTACTAGGTGACTGTAGGAAATCAACACATGGAACTTTGTACTGACAGTGCACCATAGCCATCCCAAGTACCAAAGAAGGGAAAAGTAGTCTTAACTTGATGCGTAAACCCAATTTCATTCGGCAAAAACCAAATAAAACACGAGATATATAGAAGTGAAAACACATACCAACAGTGAAACTTAAAACCCAAACTGAAAAGGCCACAACGACCAAAATCCCATGCCGTTAAACTACTACATCAGAAAAAACAGAACATGAAACAAAACAAGTGCCTCTTCCTTTCCTGAAACCAACTTAAAAGAACTCAACCGGCATTTACCAACTGCGTCACCATTAGAATACCAATTCAATCGCCCTTCTTCCTGAAAGAACACCCCTCGGTGAGTCTTGCACGACCGCCAGTCGGCTGGCACAACACTGTCTGACAGTTCCCACATACCACAACTGTTTGCGAATGGCTAAACACGGTTGTTCTGCAGATCATTTTCAAACGTCACTTAATATTCTACTAATCAAGCTTAATAACGCCACCAGAAAAGTAATCACCTCATAAAGTAGGAAACGAGCGTAAATTGGTAGAAACGCATCATTTATAAAACATAAGCTCCAATTCTACTAACCAAGCTAAACTATTCTACCAGTAGGTCCAGTACTGGAAACACCCCATCATCAGAGAATAATAAGATGGACAATTTGGACGACGAAAATTGAACAAATAAACAAAAAACTTACATGTTGAAGCAACCTTGGCACTTCACATCCTACAAAGACCAAAAAGGAAAAGGAAATCAGATAATACGACAGCTGAATAACAATCAACGAATGTAAGTGTAAAAGGCATCAATAAAAATCAACGAATTCATGGCAACGGAAAAAGAAAATTTACCATGAAGAAAGAGTTGGGCGACTGCACAAGACGTTTGAGCTTGTGCTTCTTCTTCTCGAGCTCAGCCGGTGGGTTCAGCAAATCAATATCGTTAGGAAGCACCTGATAACAAAGAATCAAACACATATGGAGTATAAGATAGAGAAAACTCCCCCAAAAAAGAAACCAATCGAACCCACGAAACAAATAAAACAGAAAATAAACAAGCGCATAATCAGGGGGAGATCGAAAGGAACTGACCATGTTTGCTGAATAGCAAGCTAGAGCAGGATTCTATTGCAGAATCGCCGACTGCCGCAGGAGGGGGGAAGGATGCGACTGAAATGCCTGAGAGTTGGGTAGGGCAAACATTAGCGGTGCTTATATATGGGCTCTGGAAGATTGTAGGTCGTTGGATTCTCGAAGAGGCTAGATCTCGGCCTTTGATTACACCTTCTCCCGTCGTCTAGGGCGTCCGGGGCGTGTTCAACTATTCGCTATTTTTTTTGTTTTTGTTCCCTTTTTTGCCCTTGTAATTAGGGTTCGGGCCGGGTCTGTGGAAGTACGCATCCGTCCGGATTATCAAAGTCACCTAGACACAGGCCAAAACCAAATATACTAGTAGTAGTACAGCCAATCTGAACCCAAAACCCGACATCAATTTATTTTCTGATTATTTTGGTGGATTCTAGATTTTGGGTTGTGATTTTAGACCCTTTTTTTTTATCCGCTGATTCTAGATAATTAGAGTTTCACGAAGTCAGGAGTTCAAGTCTCCCTATTTGCGTATGAATGTTCTTCTCTTGTAGGGTTTTTCTTTCTTTCTTTGTTGCTATCCTATTTATTTCTTGAATTGATTGAGTTGTTGAGTTTGGTTGTCTCGTGGATTCTCTCACAATAGATGTAGTGTCCTGGATTTGTACTATGTACTTAATATTTAATGTAAAATGATCTCTTCTATTGATTGGCAAAAAAAAAAAAAGATACTGGATAATTCATAAACAAAATTTGTGAAAGTGTTCGTGAAATGTAAATGTTTGAAAAATAGATTATGCATCTTGATAGTGTACTCACATTACTAGATTGTGGGTGTACATGTGACCATGATACCCTTGCTATTGGTGTCCACGCTCTTACCCAGGAAGGAAAAACTTATTCATATTGTTACTCAGATAATTTCAATTTGTTTGGAGCTTATGGTGTTATTTTATTCTTGTACTTTTATGCATGTTACACGTTCTTTCTTTTTTTTTGCTAAGCCATGTTACATGTTCTTGTAATAGGGTAGTTCACTCATTAGCTAGAAAAGCCCTATCAGGCACTCGATTGAAAAATTGGAGCATCTTGTCCCTCAGTGGATCACTAATCTTCCACTTGCTAATGTTCGATCCTCGGATCACTCTTCGATTAAATAAATACCACACTGTTTTCTAAAGAATAAAAAAGACTTCGATATTTTTTCACAAGAAATCTATTAGTTGGGCGAACCTGGGGATAGTGCTCTACGGGTGGTGCCACCATCCAAGCCGGGTTCGGCAATTTAATGTGGTCTAGATTATCTTGGCAATGAACTGCTCGAATGCTACACGGTAGAGATGAAATCTAGATCATTAAATTGCCGAACAGACGTTTTGATGGTGCATAGCAAGGTGTTGTCACCATTTGCATAGCACTATGGACACCTCCCTAAAGGGGCGTCGCTACACAGAGATCCTCGATACAAGTTTCCTCCAAATAAACCAGCATCGTGGATACTCTCAGGGCTAGGAGTATCGCGACATGATAATAGTTTCCACAAATTAGAGTCGCCACTTAGTTTATTTAAAACTAAAAAAGCAAGTAGAGATTCCAGGTACAGAGATCCTTGCTACAAGTTTCCTCCAAATGAACCGGTTTGCTTTATTTAATCTTACGCAATTAAACCGGTTATTAAGCCTTTAAACAGTTTAATAGGCGATTCAGGACAGTAAGTAAACCACATGCAACATAAACAAACAAAAGCATAATCTGTCCCAGCGGATGGATTCCACGGCCGGTGAATGGACGTCACGGCCGTGGGATCCCACTGGATTAATGTACTGGCCGACTAAACAAAGTCTCGGCCGGTGTTCTTCCTCACATCAGATTATGAACAGTTAATAGAAAGAACAGATTAAATGCAAAAGACAGAAATTAAATCAAACCATAGGCCCCTGGGCCTCACCACCTTGATCTCTCGGAGATTGATTACTCGGATTCTGGTGGTCAACTTCACAAAACCCTAGAACAAAGTGGGTTCTTTGGGGGTTTTCACTCTCTGATGCGGTTACTCACAAGACATTAGGGCATATACAGAGGATTGATAGGAGATGATTTATGTAAAGTTTTTGTGTGTGTGTGTGCCCGGGGGGGGGGGGGGGCGCGGAGCGTTATGTTTTTCAGAGCTCTAGAGGGCCCCTATTTATAAGGTTTCGAATGGCCGATCAAACAGATGAGATTAACCCAATTGATATGAAAGTTTAGGGCTTCAAGACCTCTATGGTAAGTGTATTCGTAGCCCCGAAGTATTGGTTTATGGCTGCTAGGGTTTGGACGAACAGATAGAAAAGTTGTTGAACATTCCAGAATCTGGAAAACATCATCGATTTTCCAACCATGGAAAGGATTTCGCGGCCGAGAAAAGGATTTCTTGGCAAAAGACCAAACTTCGTGGGCTCGTTCTGGACATTACCGACCTCAATTTTGCGTGTTCTTTGGACTATTGGAAAGCTTGTTGAGTCTGCTTTCTAACTTAAGTAGTTTGGATAAAAAAATATTTTGTACATCAAAAGATATGATGATTTTATCCTTAGTGAGTCTAAAAATGGATCACTTTGGTAAAATCCTTGTATCTCTCTCATTTCAAATCAGATTAAGGCATATTATATATCAATAAAGAGGGTTTTGAAAGTACTACATGATGGTGGATTCCAACCTTAAAAATAAGGAAGTTTAATTTATGAAAAATGGGCTGAAAGCAGACTTAATTGAAGATGGCGCTACAAAGGCTAAAACACGTGTCAACACATTTCTATTCACTCTAAGTGTTGTTTGGCACTCGTATCTCTCGTTCCAACAGCCCTTAAAAACTTCACAAAGTTCCTAATGCTTTCATGAGGTCAACCACAACAACCACACATCCTATTCATCATTGGGACGATCTCCAAGGTAGGATCCGAAATACTTGTCAAGCCAAATTGAGGTGTCTACAGATACCCCTATTTGACGGAACTTGGATAGACCACGAGGCATATTAAAGTCAAAGTCGTAAAACAACTCAAATTTGGCGAAACAACTATCTCAGGAGCTTTAAAAATATTTTCAGTTATGGTCGAGCCAGGTGGCTGCCTACGTTTTTCACAAGGGAAATTCAGATCAATCATAGTTCGAGGCAACCAAAAACCAAAAATAAAAGCGCGAAGCTTTAAAGGAGAAACTTGCCATCGGGTCATACCAAGCCTTTAGGCGATGTGCCTGATATGCGAGCGCAGAGCTCAGCGTAGGGGAATCCTTTCCATGGTTCAAGGTAAGTCACTGTACAGTAGGTCAATCTCACTTTAGAATGGAGATAGAGCCAATCACCTTCTTCGACCATCCTTACTTGGACCAAATGAATCCCAGCTGGGTAGCTTAATCTTGTGAATGAGCTTGATGGAATTGATGTAGTTGGGGTGGAATTCAAACCATCTTCTAGAGACAGCCGAACGCCAGTCTTGAGAGATATCGGCACGGAGCTAGTGTTCAAAGCACGGAGCTTAATTTGATAGAAACCGAAGCACGGAGTTGGTTGTAGTTAGAGGGCCAAGAGCCAGGGGTCAGAGCGTGGAGCTAGAAGTAGGACTGATGAATAACCAAAGCGCGGAGCTGGTAATCAGAACCAATGATTGAGGCGCGGGGCCGATCAATTAATGGGAACCAAAGCGCGGAGTTGGTTGCCAAGGCATGTAGTTAATGATAAGAATTGAAGCACAGAGCTCAATAATAGGAGCTAAAAGCGCGGAGCTGGCTGTGAAACTGAGGATCAAGACACCGAGCCGATCAATAAACCGAAGTGCAGAGTTGGTTGCAGAACTCTGGATCAAGGCATGGAGCCGATCAATAAACCAAAGCGTGGAGCTGGCTGTATGCAAGAATGCTTGGTTTCATGAAAGAGATGCAGAATATGATGTGTATATGATGATGACAACATGCTATTAGATGAATCCAAGATGTGAGTGCTTATGTGCATGGGCCCATGCGTGTGTATAAGCATAGAGTTTTTTTCAAGTTTTGGACTTCAGTATTCAGGGCGTGGAATTCAAGCATTCCGAGCACAAGGCCCAAGCATTCAAAGTACAGGCTTTGAGCATCCAATATAAGGTGGTTGGGCATTCAGGGCGTGGAGCCCAAGCATTTAAAGTATGAAACTTTTTTTTTTTTTTTGGTAAACTAGCTTGAAATTAAAAAAGGTTAACTAAATGTACAGCATGCAAGGGGCATTCCCTAGGAGAAAGAGGAAAAGAAAAAGAAGAGTGAAAAAATGCGTACTGTGACATATGGTTAGATTACTATTAATCCATTTACCTCTTGATGGATTCTATTGAAAGGTTTCCTGTATGCACTATTTTTATCTTTTGCGTAATTCCTCTCCTTGCAATGGAAAACTCTGAACCCTGGGAAATCTTGTTCCAAGTAGATAGAGGCACTTGTGAACGCATAATATATGTATGTGCGGCTGTGAGGTACGTGCATCTAGAGTTTAGCTCTTCTGTGTAATAAAATGAAATTTCGAAGAGTGCTCTGGTCTCTACTGTGTGAAAAAATGAAATTTCGAGAGTGATCTGGTCTCGTGTGGAAGAGCATCAATACTATTGTGGCTCGAAATGTCAGATTCTATTTTCCGCCCAAATTGATTGGTTGCTCTCTTTTTCGAGCTGGACCGCCGGGGGCTCCAATATGGTACAAATTTTACAAAATGTGAAAAATGTGAATGGCGAAACACTACCAATAACATGCATCATCTACCATTTAAACAAAATGCCCTGGGAAAAAGCAGCAGTAAAATGTGTAGCTGTAGGCAAATGCACGCAGTTCCATCTACCATTTTCCATTGAGAAGATCACACTAGACAATCAACAAAATAGAAGCGTCTCAATTTGATTATTCAGTGAATATTCGAAGCACAGTAGAAAGTGCCAAACCAAACAAGCCGGTTGAATTATTCATAGTAGTCTTGTCTAGAGCTGGCAAAATACAAGATCCAATACAAAAGAATTTACCAAAGGGTCAAACAGACCATAACCTTGCAGGTGAATACTGATTTCACACATATTTAGAGGAAAAACCAAAATTTAACATAACAGATGCCCACTGTTGCAGCACTGCCCTAAGTAAACTCCATCACAAACTCTCATCCAATCATCAACTTGTTTTCCTCCAAGAAGCTGTAAGTAGGTACCTCCAGATTGTAAGGTGCTGGTCCCTTGCGGATCCTGCCGGATATGTCATAATGCGATCCATGGCATGGGCAAAACCATCCACCAAAGTCACCAGCATTTGGCAAGGGGATGCACCCCAAATGGGTGCACACCCCAACTACCACAAGCCATTCTGGGTTCTTAACTCTGGAAGAGTCGTCCTGTGGGTCTCGGAGTGAGGCAACATCAACACTGTTAGCCAACTTGATGTCGTCCTCAGTTCGGCGCCTGATGAAAACTGGCTTACCACGCCACTTGACTGTAACAGTGGATCCAGGTTCAATGCTGGAGAGGTCTACCTCAATGGAGGCAAGGGCAAGAACATCCTTGCTGGCAGACATGCTCAAGACAAACTTGAGTACCAGAAGACGGATCAAGGAAGCATACACAAACCTGCCACCAGTCAGCACAAAGTATGCAAATGCACGTTTGCTTGGGTCCCCTGGTGGATAACGCTCATGATTGTGCTCATCATAAACTATTTTCGAGGTAGGATTCTTGACAGCTGCCACAGTAGCTGGGAGGTCTGAGATCATACCAATGTCATGAGTGGGAGCCAGAGATTCAGAAGCAAATCCTGGACCATTGTTCAATTGTCGTCAAAAAGAAGAGTAAGTTACTAGTAAATATTTTGTGGTTCTTTCCAAAGGAACACAACAGATAACCATCAAGGATAACTGAAAGTAGTCATGGAAGCATTTCCTTCAGTAGTCATGGAAGCATTTCCCTGCTGTAACACTATAATGCAAAACTATTGAACCAAACATTAAATCCGGCCATACTGCTAATAGGAGAGAGGGAACCACATATTTGCTAGCACAGAAAATTGCATGATTACATCAAAAGCAAAACAAACAATTGGCTGAGATAATGGCTTTATGAACTCCATCAAATTTGGACCCTAATTAACAATGCCTTCCACCTCTATTTGAAGTTTCCAGAGTCCAGACATGAAGTCATGAAGACTACCCAAAAAGAGAAAAAACAGTAGAGAAAATTGCAAGTCCACACCCATGCGTATGCTACCAATTACCAACTATCACTAAACCCGAACACCAAACGGACCAACCAGTTTTGGAGTTCATCTTGGTTAAGCATTATTTCTCTTGGGGAGTGACACATAACATAATGAGATTGACCTTATTTAACAATGCCTTCCACCTTCGGTTGAAGTTTCCAGACCTGCAGACTGCAATTGTGGAGACTAACCAAAAGAGAGTTAAAAATAGACAAAAGCATGAAGTCAGCAACCTCTCTGCATATGCTAAGACCCACCAGTTGTGGAGTTCATCTTGACTCAACCAACTTATTTTTTCTTGGAAAAAAGCGTGATGACTTACAGAAATGGACGACTTCCCTCGTTGAATTGGTGATATGACCAATGAGCGTATTGCTATGACATTCCTTTTTACAAGTGTCCAAACCGAATCAATTTTCAACTATCAAGTCTTAACTACAGGTATCCTTCCAAGGACCCAAACAACTGCTTAAGAAGGTATTTCTTCTTCCCAAAATAAAACCTTCCGGGTTTTTTCAAATAACCAGAACAAACTATAGGCACATCAGCGCCCTAACTTCCTAACAAGTGTATGTAGGAAATATAGAATCCTTCAAGGTGGTTGAACACATCTTAGTCATCAAAAGGAAGATGAAAAGGTCAAGGAAAAAGAAGAAAAATAAGCACCCCCAACCATCCAAGTGGCAGAAACACTGTAAACGAAGATAGGCAACGCTCTTAAAACCCTCGCGAATAGAACGTACATTCTCAAGGGGGGAAAAGGAAGTTAAGCATCAAAGAGAGAGCCAGGCCCATATCTATGAAGCAACAAAATTCTAAGATTATCTGGGTTGCATTGAGGAAAAAAGTCAATGTAACATAAGCTCAACGGGCAATATCTATGAAGAAAAAAAGAATAATTAATATAATGATGACAAAGCAGACAATGCTATACAGAGCAAAAAGAAAGGCAAGTGGAAAAAGCATCCTATTCGTAGAATGAAAGAGATTCAAATGCAGATGTGACGATAGATGTGTAGTGTATCAGTAATGTTGGAAGGAAAATAACACTGCTAGATGGAACTAGGAGCAAACATTGGAACTAAAATGGGACAAAATGACTATTATGGCTTGGGCATCCAACATAGACTAATGCCCTCACTATATAACATGTACAAAATATCCGGTAAGAGGAATATTGAGGTACAAGAAAATTGATTATCATGGATTTTTAGCAGTAAGTGAAGTCATAGAAGAGTGTCGTCTATTTCAACTCCTGACCCGTGACAAAAATAGATGGTGAGTGTTGTCCAGTTCAAAAGTTTATGATATTGCATGATTCCATGTTAATGTTTTCAGATTGTAATTGTTGAGTTCTCAGTACCTGAACGACAAACATACTATGCATGGATCATGATATTGGGTTTGTATGTTTATAAGATCTTGTACATTCATGTCAGAAACTTGGATAATCCTTGGATGTATGACTAGAATGGCAAAACCATCGAAAGTTAGCATAATAACTTAGATTATGTCCAATGTTTTGGAACTCCGGAATCTGTCAACTTTGAAACATTGTTGTAAAATATTGCAACATTCTCAACAGCGAAAATTTCACCAAGAGAAACGATTTCTGCACAAGTGAATTTCTTGATCCATAGTTCTACCAAGTTTCAGAAAGTCTCAACAGCGTATGATATGACTTTTTGAAAAAAAAATTATGACTGCAGTTTGCTTGAAATTCTATTTCTCGATAGAAATTGAACTTTGAACTTAATTACTTGTTCTAACCATAACATGGGATTGACAACGTGGGCCGTAGGTGCTTCAGTGATTTAAAAAGTGCACTTAGGCGTGCGCTTGAGCGCGCTTCGAAGCAAGGCACGTGCATGGGGCTTCAATCTGTTGAAGCGAGGCACGGGTGGCAAAGCGTGGGTGATGCACAAAAAACGCGCGCCTCGGGACTAAGCCCAAGGCGTGTGAAGCCCACTTAACCATTAAATCTAAGAAATCTTTGTCTGCCATCCATCTTTTGAAATCTATCTAACGAGAATAAGATCCAACACACCATATTAAAGCCTTAATAAGATCAAAGCACCAGATCACGACTCATGTAAAATGCCCAAAATCCTAATATGTTTTCCACTAGCGCTTCTTCTACAAGACTACGACTCTGTATATAAGACTGCTATTAGCTTACTATAGCTTCATCACGTTTCTAATTTCTAAAGATAAACATTCAAAGATTAGTTTTTGATGGATGCGTAGTATGTTCTTTTGTCACCATTTCATGTATGGTCATTTGAATGTCATGTATCATTATTGACAGTTCTACCTTTTGGACTTCTAAATATGGTACTTGGCTTGTTATATATGTCGCTTTTTATAATAGATGTCATAGTTGATGATATGGGGGTCATTTTGTCATAGTTGATAATGTAGAATGTACATTCTACTCTCATCGCTTATCCAAGCACCAAGGGCCCGCGTCGCTTAGGCTCCAAGGGCCCTTGGTGCTTGGATAAGCCTCAGGCTTTTTAAAACATTGGACGCTTGAACCAAAGTGCATTAACATGAACGAGATTGAGAACGTGCATGATTGGAATTTGAGAAATTGATATTGTGGTATTTGAGATGAGATAACACAACGGTACCATTCAACCATTTCCTAATCCTAATAGTGTGACTAGCTTTGTGACAAGGGTGATGATTGGCTCTAATGAGTAACAGATAATGAAGTTCCTCTTTTACTGTTCCATTTTTAAATTAGTAGTACGGAAAAGAAAGAAAATGAAGTAATTGCAGGCCAAAATGAGAAGAACAAATTTTCAAAAGTGCAATAATTGTGCTCCCTTATTTGGTTGGAATCCCCAAAAGGGACTAATAAATTGGGATGGAGGGAATAGTCTAGAAGAATGGTACAAAGAACTCAGAAAAAAGATGATTTACTTAACCCGCTTATATCATGTGAAACCCAAATGCATACTTCACCAGAGGACAAGTGAAAATGAATTAAATTTTCATAAAGGCCTCCTTAAAGAAAGGGAGAATATGCAATGATCGGAATGCCATCTGAATTTAATTCCTTAAAAAGAAATGATCTTTGACCATGCCATCAACCATACAGCATGAAAGCATTGCCTTAAGGTCAAATGCCGATGATAAGCCCCAGAATCAAATTCATTTTCTTGCCATTCCAAATTCGAATTCGATGGTGCACAATTTACCAAATCATTTGGAGAAACTAGTAGCTAGCAAGTATATTAAACAGAAGATTAAATAAGTAAGCCATTAAATAAGTAAGCCCTGGACGTATAGAAACTGCTATATCCGTTTGGTTATTGACCAAATTGAGGAAGTTGATTTTCCGCGCTTAGTTTCCATAACATGAGAATGGAGAATCTGAATAAACCTAATCTAGAGTTTTTTTTTCTTTTCCCGGTACCAATTCTCAAACGAAAAAAAAGTGCGAATTCAAAATACTCTACAATCTACATCTCTATCCTAAAATCCGTACATAACCACTTTCGATGCAGATAAAAAGATTCAACAAGCAAAGAAACAACGAATTAGCCACGTCAATAGATGAAAACAATTACACAGAAGGTCAACCGAAACACGTGAATCTGCAACCACGAGCACGAGGGTTAAAAATTGAAAGAAAGAAAGAAAGAAATCAATCGGACCTCTAATTGGATGGAGGAATTCGGAGGCGAGTGAAAATGAGTAGTTAGGTGAGGAGATGGATTGGGGGCCATTTCCATCGGAGGATGAATCGCGACCGTTGAGCGGGTTCCTAGCGATGAAGGCCGAAGATGATGAAGCGGGAGAAGATCTCCGTGGAATCGACGAAGATAGCCTCCTCCCTGCAGCTCTCAACATCTTCTCTTTCTCTTTGTTGCCGAAGGCGATTTGGTTTGTTAGGGTTTCGGAGGGGTTGGGTTTGCTTCTAGGGGAGGGAGAAGATGATGGACAGGGATCGAGAAAGAGAAAATAATAAAAGAAAAACGAAAGCGGACAGGGTCCGACTATTTGCAAACAGAAAAGCTACGTGCACAGCAAGCTGTGCATAACAGCTGTGCACAGATGCCTTTTTCTCCCACCTCGGGTGGCATAAAGATGATCGGAGTCGCTTATTTTGTTCAAAATATGTCGTTTAATGTCTCTGTAAAAAATGAGCTTCGTTCGATATCGTTAGAGGCGTCAACAAAACACCCAAAATCACTTCAGATGCCTTTTTCTAAATTCTGAAGTGATTTTGGGTGTTTTGTTGACGCCTCTAACGATATCGAACGAAGCTCATTTTTTACAGAGACCTTAAACAACATATTTTGAACAAAATGAGCGGCTCCGATCATCTTTGTGCGACCTGAAGCTAGAGAAAAAGGCATCTGTGCACAGCTGCTGTGCACAGCTTGTTGTGCACATAGCACAGCTCATTTGCAAAAGGGAATTTACTGTATGTAATCTGTTTTAGAAAAAAAAAAAATTTTTGAACAAAAATGTTCTTAAAAAATGGGCAAAAACATATGGGGAAAAACTGAAATAGTCGTTGTAGTTTAGAAAAAAAGAACACGGGCCAGAGAAATCGGTTTTTAGAAAAAAGTGACTCTATTTTGCTTTTTAGGAAAAGGTTTTAGGTCTACGAGGTTAGAGAAAAAAAGATTCGGTAATTCACTAGAAAACTGACCCATTTGTGTCTGGAATTAACGGAGGCTAACAACAGTTAGTAATTAGACCAAGTTGAAACAAAATGGAAACTACAGAATGTAAATCAAGCCAATTCAAACTGCAGGGATCAAATTGATACAAACACTAAATTATAGGAACCATTTCGGGATTTTCCCCTATTTCCTTCCCCTACATAATTAGAACCAATTTGGTTCAATTTTCGCTAGCCTTTGGCCAATTTGCCCCTCCTCTCCTGGCACATTGCTCTTGGTAAGTTGGGCATAATTGCCATTTTACTTGCTTATGTATTGTGGGCTCCGTGGCACGATGGGCATCTTTCACCTTCTACATCCTCCCCTCCTCTCCCTCATTCTCCCTTTGTCTTCCTCAGACCCTCTCTCTTCCTCTGACCCACCGCCACTACTCTGCGCCACCGCACCGCCTCTTCTCTCCATCAACACCATCAGGTATCTCTCTCATTCCGCGTCAAAAGACGGTGATCCCATCCGTCACTCTTGATTCTTATTCTTGCGGCTTCAAATCTGATTTGGTTTGAAATTTTGAAACTTTTCCTTTTTCCACTTCAGTGTGTTGAGTCTGTAATTTGATTAGTCTCTGAAGTAGGTTTAAATGCTTAGTTTTGATTTTTATTTAGGGTTTCTCATTTTCTTGGCTCAGATTGTTGGGTTTTGGGTGTAGGAGAATTATATATTTTGAGATGGGTTTTTATTTTCTAGGGTTTGAGGTGTTCGGTCAGTGGTTTCAGCTTTTGGTGTTGAGAATTAGGGCGGACTCCTCCACAAACTCTATCCAGGATTTACTTGGAACTTGATTTTTAAAGGTGAATTTTCTATCCTCCGGGTTAATTGTGATTAATGCTAGATTAATGAGCTATGCATGTCTGATGAGTGTTATTTCCTTGTAGGATGGTAATTGAGAGGGAATCATTTGATTTTTTTAGGTGGGATTCGAAGCTGTATGTAAGAAATGGACAGAATTCAGCCACCCCTGGTAAGCATTTTTCCTTCCTTTGCTTCTTTGTTCAGTGCTCTCTATGGTTTGGATATGTGTAACAGTTTCATGTTTGTCTTTTGCATGCTGGGAGAACCTATTTCATATGTGTTGAGTGGTGGTTCTTTCTCTTTTTCGTAGCAATAATCCTTGAATAATCTAGCAATGTTATCTCTTTTTAATTCTTTTATAAGTTGTCAAATACTAGTATCGAGAATGCATGAACAGATCTATAGTTTACTCGTTAGTTGCTATTTTTAACCTTCCTGATGGATACTTGACTGTTGTGGGCACTTGAAGCTCCAAAAGAGCCTTGACGCCCTAAGATGCGTTGGGATCATGTTTTAAAAGAGACTGTTTGGTTGTAGAAGGTAGTAAATTAGTATTCGGATAATATCTAGCTTATGTAACCAGCATGTTCAAATTTATTCTCTTGCCCATTATCTGCTATACAGATTACACGCTCAAACTAAATATCAACATCAGATTCTCTCTTTCTTGAGTTGATTCTAACATTTTTTTTTTGGGTAAATTAGGTTGAAATTAAAAAAGGTTAATTGAATGTACAGCCTACAAGGGGCATATCCTAGGAGGAAAAGAAAAGAAAAAAAAAGATTGAAAAAAAGTGTGATAACCCATGCACAACCCGCATGGAGAGTAGGGTATAGTAAATAAAATAACAAAAGGGCCAAGTTTGTGGATATCATACCCTCGTTGCGCTATCCCACTATCCATCTAAGCGGAAGGATAGTACAACAGGGTATGATATGATGTGATACGAGAAGTAATAATAAGAAAGTGAATTACTACCAAGCACATCCCGCCAGGTTAGGAAATAAAATAAATAGTCACGGCCAGAAATGACCAAATGATAACCATTACAGAGACTAGCAGCAACAAATCAATTCAGTAACAAGAGAAGTTGATCAGCTACTACAAAGGAGCAAGACACCAAGAAGAGCCTCGAACCAGAGATGACGGCATCCGACAGGGGGCCCCACCCTGCACACCACGCCCATTCCATCCAGCCTAATACTCCCTCATCTAAGTTCTAAGGCTCGCCAGAAAACAATTCGCTTTCAACCAACTACCAATCACCCCAGTCCCCAGAGATGGGATAAGCAGACCAAGATACAAATACTCCAATCAAACCCTGATCAACAAGCATAATACCCACTTCTAAAAGAACAACTACTACAGAGGAATTAGGCACCGAGAAGAGGCTCAAACTGGAGATGTCGGCATCCGACAAGGTTACCATCCCAAGTACCCTGCACACCATGCCCATTCTAACATTTACTTGACATTGTTACTTTACCAACTCATATGCCATTGTGATTCATTGCAACATGAGAAAGTTGGCTCATGTCTCTGTAATGCATGTAAGATTCCACCTGAAGATGAATGCCCTTAGTCTTAGCTTGAGCCTTTCTTGAAAAATTGGATGCTTCTTTCCTCCAACATGGTGATGATGCCCAATTGCCCATGAGAAATAACATGCTTATTTCCCTCAATGGTTAAAATAACTTTTCAGTTTACTTGACATTCAAGGCTTTCATATTGTGTGAAAAGTTTTGGTGTTGATAGCCGAAGAGATCAAAGAAGAGGTTTCTTGAGTTGGTGGTAACAGTTGCTGGCTTTGAAACTTAATTTTTGTCTGATGCTGTGAAAGCAATCTGTGTTATGTAAGGCTTATGGCATTTTTCATAGAACGTGTTCTAAACTATATTACAAGCAGAAACAACAATTTCATTATTGCTGTTGCATTAAGTTATAGGTTTCCACACTAAGTTTCATGGCTTCACATTCTTGCTTCCTTCCTAACCTTGTACAGATTGTGTCTTCGTATTCTTATATCCCTAATATCTTCCACAGGATTATACGCAGGAGTATACCTTTATGACTTTACTTTGTAATTGTCAGAGGTCTTAGTAAAGAATAGTTAGCAACTGGTGAAATTTTGTTTCTCTTTTGACTTAGCGTTGACGTTTTGGCTTGTGGTATGAAGAGGACCAGAATCGTTGAAATTTATGTGGTGGCATTTTGCACCAGCAGCTATTTGCAGCTTAAGAGCTTTATCTTCAGTGCTTTATAATAGCGTTGAGATATAATGTTTAGCATTTACAGAGGACCAAAGCCAAGAAGGGAATGGGTGGCTTACTTGGTATCAAGAAACGACGACGCTGTGCGGAGCTTTCCAATCTTATGCATAAAATCTTCGAGTTCAGGTTAAGAAGCAAATTGAAGCAGCTTGTAGATCAGCATGCTCTTTTTGAACAGCAGTACACACAGATGGCAATTTTTTCATGTGTTTATAATCCATTTCTACGTTTCTTCTTAAAATGCTCTTTCAAGGTTTTGGATTTGTTTTCACTTTGGAACTTGAATGTGCAGTTGAAGCAGAAGACACTTGAACTCCAGATTGCTGATTTGAAAATTTAGCAACATGAGGAAAAATTGCTCCAGGAACAGTCCCAGATGAAGTTATATGTTGAACAGGTGTCACAATTTTTTTTTTGGTAAAACGGCTTGAAATTGAAAAAGAGGCTAACCGAATATACAGCGTACAAGGGCATACCCCAGGAGGAAAAGAAAAGAAAAAGAAATGAAAATAACTGAAAATTTGCTAAGCCAAATGGCTACATAAGGTAGATGAGACACGTTGTTTTCAATCCATCTTACAAGAGGGAAGGAAACAAACGACACATAAAGACAATACAAATTAAAATAGGATATCATAGGCTGTGAAGAGGATAGACTCCCTTCCATAGCATCAAAAGCTGGATCACCAATGCCTCGCCACACATGAAGACCAAACCAAACCTATGCTAAGGCTATTTGGTTATGAACGATACGAGCAGAGCACTTCTCAATTTGGGGCAATACTCGTTAACAAGATAGCAAGACCTGCTCATTTTGAGGAGGTTCAAAGCAAGCAACTTAGAATTGAACAGTAGCTACCGGAACAGTCTATACAACAACTATAGCAGATCTGGACAGCAATTAAAATTGAATAGCAGCCATTTGTGTCATGAGCTTCTTCCAAACGGCAACAGCTCTGGACATCAACTACAGCAGCAAGAGCTGAGCTTGATCCCCATAGATTGAACAATAGCTACAGTAACAACTATGTGTGAACACAGCAAAGCAGTAGACACGTAATACAATGAGCCTTCTACACAGTAGCAAATGGCTAGGGACAAGCCCCCTAGAAAGGCTTAAACATCCCAAGGGACAACCCCATAGGGTAAGGTAAAAAAAAAACCCCATCAAGGTAACTAAAGCTGATATGGTTTATAAAACATCCGAATTGCTGCACATGGTATCCAAACAACAGTCAAAGCCATAAATAGCACAACAACATTATACGAAGCCAGACAGCAACTACAATCAACTGACCAGCATTCGAATGAATCGGCAGCAGTAAACCAGCAGCAGAAAGCAGGAGCTACAACACTTTGCATTCTAATTGAACTGCATCAGTAAAACAACAGTAGAAAACAATAGCTACAAGCTGCATGACATGCACAAAAGCCAACAAGAATAGCTAGATCCGGGGCACCCATATGCATTCCAAAGTATATAGCCCAACAAAATTGACAGTGAGTTACAGTAAAACAGATGCACTATCCCTGAGTACAAGAACACGTCTTAAGATCAAGAACACCTTTGCATGATCAAGTAAGTTGCCAAAACCTGTCAAGATCTGGTACCACACATGGACCATCAAAACAGAAAACAGATGCAGAATGCCCTAAGAACAGGGACACTCACAAAGAAAGCCATCCTGAACCACACAAAGAGCAACCATATCTGCTCACCTGCTACTCACTCTTCACCAACTAGAAGCAAAAAGGGGAAACTTCAACACCCTCCACTCTCCCTCACAAAATGCCTCCCACTAAATATTACCTCCTCTCACAAGAAGGAAGGGGCTCAAACTCTCAACTTATAGGTACACACATATGTTGGAACACTCAACCATCCAAAAGCCGAAGATAACAAGGTTCCAAATTAGAAAACAAAATAGAAGTACTATCAGTGTGGCACCAAATAGTTGCTAGTCACAACTTGCCAAAAAAGATAGGCTTTGGAAAACAAATGCAACTCAATATCAAGAAAACACATGCAACATAGAAGATTACAAGGGAGTTTGTAGATTTAGGGAGGGAGTTTGTAGATCCTTGTCCTAGCACATAAAAAAAAGAGTGGGAGCTATGAGCTTATCAAGGGAGTAGTAGGTGAGAACATAGTGCTAGGTCAACATTCTTGATCATTCCTAATTCTGCTCATGCTTGTGGTCTATGCTCAGAGTATTTGTGGTATCTAGTCGTTTCCATTCTTGGATTTAGCTGTCTTAGCTATCTAAGTGCTGCTCCCATTGGGCAATTTAAATGTTCTGTTGTTTTGCTGTTGCTACAACTCTGAGCTGTTGATGTAGTGTATCTCACTGCTCTAGTGTTATGCTTGCTGCTGCTGTTCGGTGAATAGCAGATAGAGGCTGTTGTTTTGCTGCTGTTTTGTTCTGTATGCTGCTATTTTGTTCTGTTCTGTTCGGTGAATAGCAGTCAGAGGCTGCCGTTCTGTTCTGTTCTGTACGCTGCTGTTTTACTTCTCAGTTGCTGCTAGTTCTGCTTATTTTTGGGTTCAGTTTACTGCATTGTGATGTGCTGAGCTTTTGCAACATTGTTAGTGCTACTGGCTTGTGTTCCTGGTGCAGTCCTAGCCTGTTTTGGCTGTCCACTGCAGCTGTCCAGTTTAAAAGTCCAGTTCCCAAATTGTAATTGCATGATATGGTCTTAGCAGTCTGTTGCTGCTACTATAATGACTGTGTTCTTTGTCAACTGCTAACTATGTTATGGAGATGCTATCTTTGGAAGTTCGATAGAATTTTGATAGTATCAATATGTAGTATAAGCCTAACCAACAAGGGCTGTTGTTGGGATCTCCCTTCGCAGAGGGGGATGTCCTCTGCATGGTGTATAGCTACTGGTGTTTTGCTATAGCTTATATTTTTTTCACAGGATGGTGTATCCGGAGGCGGTAATCTGCTGGTTCCAATGGATACTGCTTTTGTTTTGTTGGGTACAAACCAACAGATCTCTGTTTGTTCTATAGTTGTTTTGTGAAGACCAAATCCAGGATCGAGGCAATGAATTGCTATCATCTACGGCTGCACACAGCTGAAATATGGGGGTTGATACCCAAGATCATTACACCATTCCATCGCTCATGTGGAGTTCAAGTTCAAGCTAAGTGCTCAAAGGAATTTGGAAACTCCAGTATTACGATTGATTCCAATAGTTTTGGTTATATGCTGTTATTCCAGAAGTTATGGAGATGTTCTACCAGCTGCTTCGAGTGATGTTCTGTGTGATGTGTTGCTGTTATTTCGGGGCAGCAGCTTGCTGCAGCCATCGCCATTGCTATCAACTGCTAGTTTATTGCTGCATCGTGAGGTTGTTAGATCGGTCCATGGATTGGTTTTACATTACCGTTCCTTTGTAGTTCACGACCCTTTTGCCATGGTTTGTTCGTCATCTTGTAGATGGATTACAAACCATGGATTGGTCACTTTATTTACCCTAGCTCTTTGTAGCCAGTTGGCTTTGTTATCTGCACTTTCCCTTTTCTTTCTTTTCTTTTCTTTCCTCCTGGGGTATGCCCCTTGCAGGTTGTACATTCGGTTATCCTCTTTTCTATTTCAAGCTGATTTACCCAAAAAAAAAACATAGAAGATTATTCCATAGTTATACCCCATTCTCAATTAAATCTACTATCATGAGAGCCTGTGGGCAATTTGGGCAAGGACAGAAGGCAACCTTTAACCATGTTATAGATTTTGTGAACTATTACTTCCCAGGTGCTAGCAGTAGCTTGAAACTTCCTCATATTCCTTTCAATCCAAAGGTGATACACTGTAACAGTGAATATCAATCTGATAACAACACTTTTAAGAGATTTTCCCTTAAAGTGGAGAGGTGAGAAATCCAAGCTGCCCAAGACTGGGGGGGGGGGGACGGTGGGGACCACCTCTCATCAATTCTTGCTAAAATAGCATTCCAAACTTGTGTGGAGAATACACAATTAAAGAACAAATGGTCATGGCTTTCACTGCGGGGCAGAGGCTACACTGAGAAGAAGATTTAAGCCCAAAAAGAATAAGTCGATCCTCAGTGGAAAGCCTACCTTGGATGGCAATCCAAGCAATGAAGCTGCATTTTCGGATATGGCCAGAAAACCAAATTGTTTTATGCCAAGTTACATTGGAAATGGCTCTCTCAATTCCTCCCATAGAGAGGCAATGCTAAATTGTCCATTTGAGTTAAAAGTCCATCTAACTTGGTCCCTTGCATCCCTCGATGGGGGAAGCTGACGTCTAACTTCATTCAACTCCCAAGTTTGTGTGACCGGGAATGCCCGAGCAAAATTGAGAATTATTTGGGACACTTTGGCATTCAGGGAAAGGCCAGAATCATACACAATTCTGGAACCAAACTTGGTCAACAATGGGCCTAAAGGATGCCAATGATCATGCCACAGGGATGTGATATCCCCATTGCCAATAATATGAAGTATGAAGGGTTGAACTAAGTTTCTTAAATTAAGCAACTTCCTCCAAACCCAAGAGGGATCACTTGGCATCTTAAGACTCTAAAAGTTCCTTCCCTTTAATAAATAGGATTTAACCCATTGACGCCACATTGATTGCTCGCCCCTAAAATCAAAAACCATATATGTTTAGCAACCGCAGCCTTATTCCAAATTGCTATAGATTTGAAACCAAGACCCCCTCATCCTTGGGAGCATATAGATGCTCCCAAGCAACCTTAGCCCCAGTTCTTTTAAGGTCAGGGCCAGACCACAAAAAAGCCCTAAAGATAGAGTCAACTTCCTTAATGACCTTTTTTGGTAAGATGAACAGGGAAGACCAAAATGTTTGCATTGAGAACAAAATGTTCTTTATAAGCTGCACTCTCCCAGCATAAGTAAGGTCCCTATTAGTCCAACATTTAGTTTTGGCAGTGATACTATCCACCAATCTCTGACAATTGACAACCTTGAGTTTAGTAGATAGTAATGGGACCCCCAGTTATCTCACAGGGAGGGAACCTTCCTGGAATCCAAGTTCTTGCAAGGTACTTTCCTTAACCCTCACACTAACTCCAGAGAAGAATATGATACTCTTCCCTGAGCTAGGGGAGAGGCCAAAAAGAGCCTCAAACTCAGTCAATGCATTCCGGATGTGTTTGATAGATGGAAGCTCCCCATTGGAAAATATCATTAGGTCATCAGCAAAGCAAAGATTAATCCACTGATAATCTTTACATCTCCAGTGGAAAGTGAAAATCAGGGATATGAGATTTCTCCTTAAGCAAGGTTGCTAAAGCCATGATCACCTCTACTTCAATTGCTCATTTACTAAGATAGTATGGGGTTCTATCCAGTCCAAACTTCATGTTTCTTGGTCCCCTAGACCTTGGAATGATTGGGTCTCCCTTCTTTCAAGTTCAAAGGGTAAATCTCTTCAAACCGTTATCACTAAATTGGGATTTACCACCACAGTCTATCATGTGTGGATTGAAAGGAATATGAGGAAATTCAAGGGGAATCCATCTACTTGGGAGGTAGTTGTTCATAAAATTTGTTCAATGGTGAGAGCAAGGATTCTATCCTTACCCAATATTCCCCAAATGCAAGCAGATCAGGTTGTTAATGAGTGGCACTATGCTGGAAGTTAGCTGTTCAATATTGTTATGTATTTGCCTCATGTTCAATTGCTTTATTTAATGTTTGCATATGTGGGCAGTAAGTGTAAAGGGGTAAAGGAGATTTGGCTTCATATGATCCAGTTCCACATCAATCAGTTGGAAGGGAGCTTCTATTACTTCTATATATCAGGTATATATCTTATTCTCTGGAGATCCTTATTGAAGCTGCTGTGTGATCCACTTTTCATAGTGTTCTACCCTATGAGGTGTGTGCTAGTGCCTCATCATTTCTTTGAGAGAGGAGGTAATATGTAGTGGGGTCATATGGTGAGATCTAGGGAGGGAGTTTGTGGAACCTTGTCCTAGCACATGAGGAAAAAGTGGGAGATGTGAGCCTTTCGAGGGAGTAGTAGGTGAGTACATCGTGCTAGGTCAGCATTCTTGATTATCCCTACTTTCTGCTCTTGCTTGGTCGATTAATTTCTGTTCTTTGAGTATTTTCTGTTTTGGTCGCTTAATTTATGGCATATATGGTTTTGTGAGCTTTGGAAGTGCGTGTGATTGTGTTCCAAGAACTTTCACTTCACTATTGAAAAAGCATGTTACTGTTGTACAAGCTCAGCCTTTGCTTCGATATCTTTGGTGGATTTAGCTGTTTTAGTTATTTACGTGCTGCTCCAATAGAGCATTTGATAAATTTTACTGCTGCTACATTTTTTGAGCTTTATACCTCCATTATGGACCATTCACTTCGGTTTTGGTCTGTCCACAGTAGCACTAAGGAAATCTGATTGGTTGCTAGTTGTAGCATTATATCAAGATCATGTTCTCTGCTGGTGCTCTCTTGTTGTATCTGCAGACTGAATAGTTAGGCGTGTCGTTTTCAGCTGGTTTGCATGTTTTGTAGCCATCAACTTGTTTTACCTATCCTTGGGGGGTTGTCCCTAGGAATGTCAATGCTTTCCCAATGGGCCTTCCTTAGCTCTCTTCTGCTCAGTTCTGCTTCTGCTTTGTTCTGTTCTGTTCTGATTGGTTTGCATGCTGCTGCTGATTGGTGAACAACGGTAAAGGAGCTGCTGTTTTGTTGTTGTTCTGTACATTGCTACTTGTTACTAGCTGGTCATCTCCTTGAGAAATCGACCGGCTGCTGTTGTATGCTGCTGTTGCTGTCGGCTGTTAGCTGCTGCTGCTGTTTGGCTGCTGCTGTTGCTGCTGTTTGGCTGCTCACATTCAATTGTCACTTGTTGTATAGCTATGCTTTTAATTGCTAGTACAAGTCCAAAGCTACTGCAAGTTAGGATTCATTTCCATACCTGGCGACTGTTACTGCTGTACCGAGCTGCCCAATCCTACTGCAACTTACGATAATTTCATGCCATACTTGGCGGATGTTGACTGCTGTACCGAGCTGCATCTGTTGATTACTTGGTGGAATTGCTTGGATGGGCCATCTATGGGCTGTTCATAACTTGTGTGGTCATTATCAAATTGGTTTGGTTTGGTATGGTGTACTTTTGGTGTACTTGGTGGAGATGTATGGTGTAATGAACCGGTATGGTAGTTGGTCATTCTACTCTCCTCATGTGTTTTCTCTTCCTCTACTTAGATGAGCAGAAAACACTTGGTTCATTTTCCTCTAGTCTATGTAGCCACTTGGCATAGGCATCCTTTATTTTCTTTCCTTTTCTTTCTTTTTGTTCCTCCTGGGGTATGCCCCTTGTAGGCTGTATATTCGGTTAGCCTTTTTTTCTATTTTAAGCTGTTTTAACCAAAAAAAAGGTTGTTAAAACTTCCATCACAATAACAAAGAGATATGAGGAAAGAGGATCCCCCTGCCTCAGACCCTTCCCACCTTTAATGTTACCTGTCACTTCTCCATTGATACAAAGTGAGTAATTTGCAGTGGTTACACATGCTTGAAGCCACTTGATCACGGTAGGATGAAAGTTCATTGCAGAAAGAACATCCCATAGAAACTGATTACTTCTTATGGACAAAATTCTCCAAATTTTGCTGAGAGTTAGCAATTTTCTAGACAATTTTGTTTTGAGCCAAAGAATTCACTGACTACCAATTTATTATTGCTTCCGCTGCTGACATTGCCTTAATGCTACCATCAGGGAGAATGGTAGTGGAGTCTGGAATTTTATGACAATAGGTCGTTGTTTCTTGAAAATTATGGAACTCCAAAGGAAGAAAATCCGCTTTAGTCCAAGAAGAAGATGGGGTGAACATAAAACACCCACTGTGTTGAGCCGAAGGACCAACGTTAGATGGAGGTTGAGAAGGAGGTGGAAATTTAGTAAAAGTGAGAGGTGAAGGAGAGCATAGTGGACATGGATCTTCAGAGTCCTTTTGATCTTCTAGAAGGTTGTCTTATAGACACTCATCGCAGTCACAAGCATCAAAATAATAATGGCGTATTTCTGGATTTTTGAAATAAAAAATTGGTAGGCCACTGGGTTGAAAGTATTTAATTGGAGGGCTAGTTCCAGAACCATCTACAAACATATCTATCATTGAGGGAAAAATGATAGGATGGGTGGAGGATGAGGCAGAGGCTTCTTTTGGGAATGAAATCTGCACTGTACCATCAGGTTTTGTGATGAAAAGTGAATTTGAGGATTGAACAGGTATGGGCTTTTGTTGGTTCTTCTCATAAGCTGTAACCCAAGATTCTGGGAGAAGCTTGACAAGGTCAGAATGGGAAATCTGTAGTGGAACATGGACGCAAGAAGCTTGGTGAGGTGCTTTGACAGTTAGGAAAAGGGATTCATCTGTGGAGGAATGTAATGACATGTCTAAGGCATGGTTTTGAAGGCGATAGGCCATTTGGTAGTGAGGGTTGATGCATATGTGGTGGAAATTTGGGAACCACCACCAATTTGAACTTGCACCTTTAAAGCTGTTAGCAGATAAGGATCTGCTAGTGGCATGTTGAAATTGGGATAAAAGGTAAAAACCACAATTCCAGAATTTAAAGTGGTTTGAACTGTAGCAATACACGCATGCTGGTACTGTATAAATTTGGTGTCTACCAGAGCTAGTCTGGAAGTTACAGGTAAACCTTTTCTGCCATGGAAAGTGATAGCCAATCTGCATGCTTCAAAGTAAAGATGAGTAAATCCTTCTTGTTGCTAAATGCGAGGCAAATCAACTGGGATTTCTAATGGTAAAACTTGTTCAGCTTTTGTAGCAGGTATGAAACACTGATCAAACTTGGAGGCTTGGACATACTCTTTTACTGAAGTTGGACGTTTTGTGGAGTTGGGTGACGGTCTTTTTTACAGAGGTTTGTTGTCTAACAAAGGCATTATAGAGATTTAGGAAAGGGAGATCAGTAAGCCAAACCTTAGAAATGGGTAGATATTCAAATTCATACGAGTACTCAAGATTAGAAGAAGGGGCGGAGGAATTTCTGCTAGTGGATGATCTGGAGGGAATAAGAGATGAGGTGGCAGAGGAATGGGTAGAAAACAAATAATTCATTTTTAGGTAAAAATCCGGGTTCTTCGTTTCCTCATAAAACAAATCTTTTTCTTTCCAATGTGAGATCTTTAACTTATTTTCATCAATGAAATTTTGCATATTAGGGTAGATAAACCGAGACACGCTACTTACACAAGGGCCTAAGTCTCAAGGTACTTTCAACCCACTGATACAAAATTCTTTAACCAAAATAGTTATGAAGTTTCTGATGTGGAGGATCCTTAGAAGGCAACCACAGAGCATACGCTTCAACTTTCTTTTAGAAAAGATTTGAAGTAGTTTTGGAAAAGAAGATCCCAGAAGGGGTTTAAGCTAGAATGAACAACATTGCCAACATCTCGGGTTGTTCTAGGTGCCTTGCTCCTCTGTAGTAGCTGATCAGCTCTCCTATGCCGAATTGCTATGTTGCTACTAGGTCTCAGTGATGGTTTAGAACATGGTCGTTTCTAATCATGACTCTTTATTTCATTTCCTAGCCTGGCGGGATGTGCCATGGTAATAATTAGGTTTCATGTAATAATTAATACTCGTATCACTTCATAGGTTTCATACCTGTTGTACTATCCTTCCTTCTAGATGGATAGTGCAACGGGGGTAAGATACCAAACATATGGAATTTTGTCATTCCGCTTACTTTATCTTACTCTTCATGCGGGTTGTGCATGGGTTACTGTAATTTTTTTCAATCTTCTTTTCCTTTTTTTCTTCCTCTTGGGGTATGTGTAGGCTGTACAATCAGTTAACCTCTTATAATTTCAAGCTAATTTACCCAAAATAAAAAATGAAAAAAATCAAAGACGTCCAGAAGCTACCCATTTCAATCAGAGCCCAACCACCGATCTAGTCAATGGCAGCCGTGAAGCTACCCCTTTCAATCAGCGCAAGACCCCAATCTTATCAAAGATTGTCACAGTCACAACCATACTACGCACGTCCACCAGGCTAATGAAGCAAAGAAACAAGGGATTTAAAGAAGCTCAACAAAGAGCTTGAACAATGAAACCAAAAGATGGTTCCACAAATACTAGCAGTACACTGGCCCAGCAATCCAGCAACAAATTTGACAATAAATAGATAATCTAACTAGCTTACGGGTTTGCAAAAACCACAACCAGTTAATGTTCAATACCTTAAGCACAAACTTCGGTAGCAATGTTCAAAACCATTAAGCACAACCAGTTAATGTTCAATACCTGTTAATGCTCCATATTGAACAAGGAAATAACCCTTCTCTTGAACACAGGAAACAAGGTCGGGGTATACCTCTAGGCATGCCACTGAATCCTTTGTCAATTATGATTTTCCAGCACAAACCAGCACAAATCGGATGTGATTTAATCTTGTTAAACCAAACAAAAAGTTTGGTGATTTTTCGAAACCCAATCAGAACCAAACCACCGGACACCGGAGAACAAGGGTGTGCGCCGCCTTACCTCAGTCGCTAGAATTCGAAGACCCCACAACCAAACACGAATCGCCACTGCCCACACCAGATCCGATGATAGGCCAACTGGGTTCACTCGCTGCTGCTCTCAGTGGAGTTGCAATTGTATATGGCCACCATACGATCAGCTACTCGAAACTTCGGCCATGGCTGGCCGTGAGCAATTGTTGAGCACAAAGCTCCAACCTGTATTGAAACGGAATAGGGTATTCTCGAGATCTGGGAATTGCAGAACCCACACTGAATCCACTCGTAGCCCATGGCTGATTTTCGATTCCTGGTTCCAGGTGGATGATTCCACGTAAAACCCATGGTAACGAACCCCATTTGAACGATCGAAAGGGGTGTCCTCCACTCGGTATGTTTCAAATTGAAGTTGGAATCGTTATCCCACTTCGTGAGGAATTAGAGCTGAGATTACCTCTGATTTTGGAGTGAACAAAATAGATTGGGAAGACCCATATCGCTGTCAAATGAAGTTCCAAACGCCAGACCTTTACATGGCCCATCGGTTCGATGTAGCAGTTTGAACTGATCGGAGCGTGATAGTTGAGAGAAGATGCTAGAATCAACAACTTTACTTCTTGATGACCAAACTAAGCTGGGATTACCTCATATTTGGTGTGAGCCCAAGAGATTGACAAGGGGAGTACATTCTCTAAAAAGAGAAGCTCTCAACCCCTCCCAATGCAATTTAGCCCATTCATCCTTCATTTGCTAGTAATCAAAATTTCAAGAGGGTTACCATTTGGAGAGCTACCTTATTAGATCGGCTTTGGCTCTAAATATATCAAGAGGGTTTCCAGAAATGGGCTCTCAGCTTTTCGATGGCCATAAACATGGCGTGGCGATTAGGGGTGTAAACGAGCCGAGCCGAGCTCGAGCTCGGCTCGTTTACTTAACGAGCCCATAACTCGAGCTCGAGCTTGGCTCGTGCCTTAACGAGCCGAGCCCTTAACGAGCCGAGCTTAGCCATTTACTAAACGAGCCTCTCTTAATCGAGCCGAGCCTCCCTTAACGAGCCAAGCTTTTGTCGAACGAGCCGAGCTCAACTCGGCTCGTTTAGTAAACGAGCCGAATACTTGAGCTCGAGCTCGGCTCGTTTAGTAAACGAGCTGAGCCAAGCCGAGCCTTAATGAGCCGAGCTGAGCCGAGCTTGCGAGTAGCTCGGCTCACTTACAGCCCTAGTGGCGACGGATGGCAGTGATCGGCTAAGTCCGGGGGTGTGGTGTCGACTGGGTTTCAGAAAATCAGCAAAATTTGGGTGCTTGTGGTTGGGTACCCACGATGGTGTGGACTTGAAATGGTAAACATGACACACCATCTCAGGAACAGTTCAATCTAGCCACTGGTCTGTTAGGTTTGTGCTGGAAAATCATAGTTGACAAAGTTGGTAGCGTACCTAGAGGTATACCCCGACATTGTTTCTTGTGTTCAAAGAGCAGGGTTAATTCCTTGTTCAATTTGGAGTTTGCAATTGCTTATTTATTGTCAAATTTGTTGCTGCACTTGTCGGCCAGTGTCTGTTAGTACTTGGGGTTTCAATCCAGGTGCTGCAACCACCAATATCAGATATAGTGTGGTTTGACACTGAGATTCATGTCCAATTTAGTCCCTGGACTCATTGCCCAATTTGAGGCTCAATTGCTCTGCAACTCGTTGTAGAGCTCCATTAAATTCCATGATCCTTTGTCTCCCTGGCTTGGTTATTTAGCGTAGTGTGGTGTGTTTGGGCTATCATTGACTAGATTAGTGGTCATAAGAGGTAGCCTTGCGAGCTGTCACTGATTAGATTGCGGTAGTGCCCAAATCGAAAAGGGCAACTTGGATTTACCTGCGGTTCGGGTGGTCGCACTTCTTGTGACTCCTTGTTTCGTCCCTCTTTTAAATTATAGCGAGCCTAGGGAATGAGGTTGAGGGCGTAGTAGTCTAGATGGAATGGGTGTGGTGTGCAGGGTACTTAGGAGGGTAGCCTTGTCTGATGCCGTCATCTCTAGTTTGAACCTCTTCTTGATGCCTAGTTCTTCTGTAGTAGCTGTTCTCTTAAATGTGGGCGCTATGCTTGTTGCTCTGGGTTCGGTTGGAGTTTTAGCATTGTGGTTTGCTTATCCCTTCTCTGGAGTCTGGGGTGTATGGTTGTTGACTGAGAGCGGGTTGTTTTCTATCGAGCCCTTGAACTTGGATGAGGGAGTATTAGGCCGGATGGAATGGGCGTGGTGTGCAGGGTGGGCCGCCCCTGTTGGACGCCGACATCTCTGGTTCAAGCCTCTTCTTGGTGCCGATGTTCCTCTGTAGTAGCTGTTTAGCTCCTCTTCTTGCCGAATTGCTATGTTGCTATTAGTCCTCAGTGATGGTTATCAATTGGTTATTCTGATCGTGACGTTTATTTTATTTCCTACCCTGGCGGTATGTGCCAGGAGTAGTTCTCTCCATGTTATTACTACTCGTATCACTACATATCAAACCCCTTGTACTATCCTTCCACTTAGATGGATAGTGCAACGGGGGTATGATCTCAACACACATGGTACTTTTATTATTTTACTTACTTTACCCTACCCTCCATGCGGGTTGTGCATGGGTTATCACACTTTTTTCAATCTTCATTTTTTTTTCTTTTCTTTTCCTCATGGGGTATACCCATTGTAGGCTATATATTCGGTTAGCCTTTTTTAATTTCAAGCTAATTTACCAAAAAAAAAAAAAGAACTTCCATTTCTTTGAGTTGTTTGCTTTTCTTGCTGCAAAAACAGCTCCTTGGAACTGCTTAAGCTTGATGAGTGTGCTAGCCAACTAGGCCCTGTTAGAAATAAAGGCAAATATAATCTTTGCAGACTCATACAGGCCTTCATCATACAAGCAGTCACCAACATTCGGAAGATTAGCAACATTAGGCATTAGGAGGAACTCCTCGATCTCACCCAACCTATCAATCTTTGCGTATGTATAAATGAGCTCATTGTCAACCCTTGGTTCCTTTGTCTTTTTTCTAACTATCAAAAGGTACTTTACCAAGTCGTAATAAACATCTACATCCTGAGCAGCACAAACCACATCCAAGAATTGGGTGGCATCATCTGCCCGAATAAATGACTCAATTGCCTCACTCACAAAACCCTCCCTGAGTTGAGCCTTGGCCACCTAACTCCAAGCATCTTCTTTGACACGAAAAGCAAATTCAACAACCCATTCAATGCTGTGATATTATCCAGTAACACATTGACTTCCTGGACATTTTGTAGAGTAACCTTTCTGTTATTGCCAGTTGATGTCCATTAGCAATGCTGGATTGTTTCCATTAAGCTGTATAAGTCCAATTATTTTGTTCCTACCTGAGGGGGTTGTCCCTTGGGTTGTTTAAGCTTTTCTCTGGGGCTTGTCCCTAGCTTTCCACTCCTTCCTTAGGTTTTCATCTATTTCCTTGTTGTACCAACTGATGGTTTCAAACTGCTTCTAGCTAGTGCTGCTGTTACTCATGGCTGCTATTCATATGGTTTGAATATGCTCTTGCTCTTTACTGCTGCTGCTGTCTATTATGGTTGCCTTGTTGCTGTTTTCCTACAGCTACAAGCTGCTGTTTCTCTGCACGGTTGAAACTGCTACTGCTGTTTTGCGGTTCTGTTGGTTCACCGAAATAAGAAAATAAGCTGCTACTGTAGCTGTGCTGTCGATTGCTGCTTCACTAAATTTATTCAGTTGCTGTTACTAGAGCTGATGCACCTGTGGTTCTATTGCATTGAATGGATTCGAGTCTTGCTATGTGAGGTTCAGATTTAGGCCTAATGCTGGCCTTCAATGCTACCTAGTCTCCTACCAATTGCGACCTGGATTTCAGATTTCAGAAATGGCATGGTGCTATGTCCTTTTGTAAATGCTTTAAAACTCTTCTATTAGATGGTTCTGACCACCTTTTGGGCATGTGTTTCTCTCCCATCTCTTAGATGGAATTGAAACATGTGATTTACATATTTGTTTAAGATGTTTTGCAATTAGTCTAGGTTGCTTTCCCTTGTAGCTCTAGACTTAGTTCCATGTAGCCGCTTGGCCTAGATCAGTCTTTCTCAATCTCTGTTTTTTTTTTTGTTTTTTTATTTTCCTCCTGGGGTATGCCCCTTGTAGGCTGTACATTCGCTTAGCCTTTTTTTCTATTTCAAGCTAATTTACCCCAAAAAAAATTGCAAATGCTTCCTCGTACAATTGGGCTTCCACTGCCACTTCTCCTACCACAGGTCCATGAAAAGTTGTCTAGTCTATTGATGTAAACCATAACCCGACATGGATCTGCCTTAATGGCCTTCAAGATAAGCAAGTTCTGTAGATTAAAGTTTTCACTAAATGCAGAATTTTGAAGCACAATCTTTTCAAGAATCTCAATTAATTCATGAGGAAGATCAGCAGTCATGAAAGCTTTAGCTCAATTAATTCATGAGGAAGATCAACAGTCATGAGAGCTTTAACACCTGCCGAAACTTGTTTTGGGCTATTGATTTAAGCAACACAGTAGATACAACTTGATCAATAAGCTGTCTTCTAAATTCATTATTGGAAATAAGAACCTTCTCCCACAGATCACCATCTATTCTTTCGACTACATTCCTGAAATAGAAAAATGGATTAGATAAACCTCCTCTCAACCATCATCTACATAAAGATACGACAATAGATAAAAGCTGCTAAAACAAAATAATAACTAACCAGCCTGCAGTTTAAATAGGGAGTTCTTATTTGTTACTCTCTCCGTCCGGATTTAATTGTCCCTAGTTCTATTTTAACCGGCTAAAAAACGGGTTATATCTTTAAATCCGTAATAAATTTCATATCGAATATGGATCTTGTTTGATAGATCTCGATTAGTTCTATAATTTGATGTTTTCGATATCACATAAAACGTTATAAATTAAAAGACATAATCGATTGAAAAATGGCACGAACTCCAAAAAAGGACCATTAAATCCGGACGGAGGGAGTACATTGATAAGCTCATCGTCACAATGTCCTTTGCAGTAAGCAACAACAGCGAGGGTGGGATCACGCTTCACACAATAATTGCCCACAACACATGAATCATAGTTACGGGACTGGTAAGATGGAAGGGAAAAATTCAAAATACCCCCAACCTTTACACCCAAATTCAATATGTGCAATGGGGCAACTTAAACGGGTTGGAGATGCCAGTAATTTTTGGGACGAAATATAACGGCGGGGGTCTAAATTTGGGGATTTTGTTAGTACAGGTGTTTAATTGAAATAAACTTAAGTTAAAGTGTCTAAATTTGAGGATTTTGTTAGTACATGTGTTTAATTAAAATAAATTTAAGTTCAGATGTTTCTGTGACATTTGGTGCAAAGTTCAGGTGTCATTTTGAAATTTTCACTAAATAATATCGTATACTCTCCTAGCTTTGGTTGAGAGCTTCAGAATGCACTCCCATGCATATTGCTACCCATAAATCTAATGTAGAGGTAATTTTAAAGCTCTGATCAGAATACTACTTGTTATTTGTTCAATAATGGAACGATACATTTTGTTTTCCTTCCATTGATCATACTCCAGAAGTGGGACTGCATCTTCGACCTCGGTGTTATCTTCAAGTGGCACTGATTTCTGATCTTTCAAATGGGGTTTCATTACCCATTATCATACTACCCAATTTGGGTGTCGGCCTTTACTGGGCGATTATCTTATTCAACCACTTTGGTTGTACCAAATCAGCACCGGAGTTCTAGGCACAAATAGTTTAGTTAACCATGGGTCTTAAAGCTTCTACATCTTTCAACAACTGGTTCCATTTAAAGCTAAATCTGGAACGGTTCATCTTTTCATAGTGGAATGGTTCTATTCCTAAGAGATAGAAATGTTCCATCTCGGGGGACGGGTGCTGCTCCTAACAGAAGTTGGGCCCAGTCGGAACTAAGAGTATTCACGAAATCTGGTGTGGAATCAAAAGGTGAGTTGTGCGTTCTACCTAGGAAATCTGTTGCAGAACCCATGGCTGCAAATTTTCACGCTTTGTCACCCACATAATAGGTAAAGGTCTTCGAATTTATCTTTTCAACAAGGTTCTTGTTTTGTCTGCAATGGAGTTTTGGTGGTTTGTGGTTTGCAACCTAGTTTGTGGTTTTAGAAAACCGTGGGCTCTCTTGTATCTGCAAGGAAGTACACGTGTTTTCTTAATCCTAAGGGCGGCAACTAGTGGGCCATCACCTGAATATAGTTATTTCAATAGAGACATTTTGTAAATCCTTTGTGGTTCACTTATGGGCCGAGGATGTAATGAACCAATTTTAATTAAGAGCATGGGTTTTTTTGGCCCTCTGCTCCCGGATTGGTAAGTGGGCGTGGGCCGCATATCAATGCCCAATTTTGGTTGAACTCTTTCTTTTATGTTATGGCCGAATCTGTTTGGTCAATTCATCTGCACTAATTTCGGGCAAACTACAAAGACTGAATCCCCAATTTAGTTACAGGTCAGTGATGGTTTCTTAGCTCATGATTCTTTGTTGAGCTTCAATCCCGTAGACATTTAGATTCAAATTGAGAACCTCCATGGGCAGTCATTTGTTGGACTGAGATAGGGTTAATCGTTTGGATTTTAGCTCTTTGTTGAGCATCTTTAAATTCCTAGTTTCTTTGCTTCAATAGCCCGGTGGTTGTCCGTAGTATGAATGTAACCGTGGCTATCATTGATTAGATTGGGGCTTGCACTGGTTGAAAAGGGCAGCCTTTGTGGTTGTCATTGACTAGTTCGGTGTTTGGGCTCTGATTGAAAGGGATAGCCTCCAGAGCTGTCTTTGTCTAATTGGTGGTGTGGGCCGATTGAAAGGGGTAGCTTCCGTGGCTGTCACTGATTAGATTGACTTGAGCTCTGATTGGTAAGGGCAGCTTTTGTTCTCCTACTGTTTTGTACTGTCTCACTTTTAGTTTATAGCGAGCCTAGGGGATCAGGTTTGAGGGAGTAATAGTCTGGAAGGATTAAGCGTGGTGTGCAAGGTACTTAAAGGGGGTAGCCTTGTCGGATGCAGACATCTCTAGTTCGAACCTCTTCTCGGAGCCCAGTTCCTCTATAGTAGCTGTTCTTTTAAAGGTGGGTATTGCGTTCGACTCACTAGATTAGTTTGGAGTATTAGAATCTTGGTCTTCACATCCCTTCTCTGGAGACTATGGTGATTGGCATTTAGCTGAGGGTGGGTTGTTTTCTGGCGAGCCTTGGGAATTTGGTTGAAGGAGTAGTAGATTGGTGGGTTAGGTGTGGTATGCAGGGTTGGGCCCCCTGTCAGAGGCCGTCATCCCCGGATCGAGCCTCTTATCTGTACCTAGTTTCTCTGTAGTAGCTGTTCAGCCTCCCCTCATTGTCGAGTTGCTATGTTGCTGTAATTCCTCAGTGATGGTTCATCAGATGGTCGTTATTCGACCGTGACTACTTTATCTTATAGCCTAGCCTGGCGGGCTATGCCAGGCAATACTTAGCTTTTATGTCATCATTACTTCTTGTATCACTTTTGTACCATATCCCGTTGTGCTTTCTTCCTAATAGATAATACAACAGAGTATGATAACAAATCACAGTGCACTATGTTATTTACTTTAATCTACCTTATTCTCTATGCGGGTTGTGCATGGTTTATCGCACTTTTTTCACTTTTCTTTTTTTCCTTTTATTTTCATTCGGTTAACCTCTTTTAATTTCAAGCTAATTTACCCCCCAAAAAAATTTAACTATTTGAGTTTTTCCCTGGATATTTTCCAATATACTTGTGTGAAAGTCATAATTTTTTTTTCCCGAATTCTTTCGTTAAGACGAACCAATATTACATAAAAGTTTGGTGCAAAACTACCAATTACGTTTAATAAGGACAAAACCAAAAATTTTTTTGGTCAACAACTTATTGATTAGTGGAAACACCGTACACCGTAATCTATTAGAAGTAATTAGTGAACACATTTTTAAAGAAATTCAAAATTTCATTGGACAAGCAGGATGATACAACTCAAATACCTCAAATTAAAGTCACAACCAACTTAAATAGAAAGCAAAGCAAAACAAACAAATTTGGCAACCATGCCATTGATGCCAATTCTTGGGAAAAAGTTGAAACTCAAAACATCTGGCTCTACGTATATATCTTCAGTGCGCGCACAAGCTCCTCGATCCTGGACCTCCTTCATCAAGTAGTGGAACAAAAGTTCTCCTTTTGCATGCTTCCAAAGACTACAGAATTGAAATGAAACCTCCAAAGTAATCATAACAATCCTGATCACAATATTGAAGATGCTACTCACTTAGGTTGCCACTTGTCAGTACCAAAGTGCTTCCTTTGTGGTCGTTGTTGTTGTTCTTGCTGCTCATGCAGCTGCTGCTGGTGTTGATGATCTGAGAAAGTAATCGAGGATGATGGTGCACTCGAAGCCTCCAAATTACCGAAGTCTGGTTGATCATTAGAGAGAGTTGAACCGAAGCAAGGGAACTCAACATCTTTGCCAGAAAGAAGCTGTGCGTAGTGAAACAGGTCCGGATAGGTTTCTTGTTGCGACAATGAGATCAATGGAAAATGAGGAGAAGGGGGAATATTGATTCCATGAGTAGTAGAGCTACTGGTCTCGTGACTACTGCTAGTGGCGAAGTAGCCGAATTGATCAATTGTAGTAGAAGATGTAATAATATTGGTACCCATGAGTTGAACTCTTTCGGGGAAGTTGAGTTTAGCTTTGGTGCCTTTGAACCTAAGAGCAGCTTCATCGTAAGCAAGGGCTGCATCCTCTGCTGTCTCAAACGTTCCTAGCCAAACTCTGGCTGCTTTCTTTGGATCCCTTATTTCAGCGGCCCATTTCCCCCATGGTCTTTGTCTTACTCCCCTGTAATGCCGGCTTCTCCTTATATTCCCTTTACATATACATATATACATATATATACAATGTAAGTAATGCCATTCAGCCAATAAGAACGTAGTCGGGTACTTAGATCTTGCATGATGATCAATAACTGTACTTCATATTGGCTATTTACTGCATGCAATATTCTTTTCTTTTTCTTTTTGGATAAATCAGCTTGTACAATATTCATTTTCATATATATGTTCAGAATCATTCGATGCACGTGGATCTCATCTTTGTCTAGATATCTACACACACAAATTTTTAAAATTTTTGTGCCTATTCCAAAAATGATTCCAAACATATATATGAGATCCAAACAAAAAAATTTTAAATTTTTTGGAATAGGCGCAAAAAAATTTTAAATTTTTGAGTGTAGATATCTAGAGTCTAGACAAAGATGAGATCCATGTGCATTGGATGATTCCGAACATATATATGAATTATTCTATATAGCCTTTGTAATATACACATATCTCTGTACTTCTTTCTTTCCTCCTCTTAATAAAATTTTCTTCTTCGCCGTTCAAAAAAAAAGTATAGTGTACATGTCTTCATCGTTACTATTTCACAAGGTAATAAAAGGCTAATGCCATCTAAAAGGATTTGTTGCTAAATAAACCCACTAAAAATTTCTCTTAATAGAACCAATTCCTAGAGTTTCGATCTTCCATTTGCTAGAATAAACAAACAGATAAAACTTTTCTACTAATTCTAACTCCATGTGAACGCCCTAAATATAGACCCAACACGTGCAAAATATCGATCAAATGCTCCAAATTTATGTAAATAAAGTAACTCCTCAAGACACACTTGAAAGAAGTTGGTGGAACTAAATCCCACATGCATCTCCAACTTTGTCAGCGAAAGTGTCGGTTGGATTTGTCATTCGCGGTTGCTTTAAAGGTCAGACTAGTTCAGAGGATTAGTTAGACCAATCTGGACCATCTCCAATGAGTCTCTCTACGTCTGTGTGTTAAAATTAATGTGTTAAATGGTGTATCAAGATAACAACGGTGCCACGTTTGTGTGTTATGACATCGTTAATTTATTATCTAGGTGAGTACTTTAATGGGTTACTTAAAAAGTGTGGTATCTCTTCTCAACAAATTCTGAAGACTCTTAAAACATGACTCACACGTACAAACTTAAACGAACACACTCTAGCACATAAGATAATGTAATTATTAGAGTACCTAAAATACGTTTATTTGTTGATTGTCAAGACGCCACTAATACCCTAAATAGTGTATCAATATATCGAAGATGCTCTTCTTCTTTTTCAATCGATAAAATAGATTATTTTATATCATATATAAAATACATAGTACAAACCCGGAACACGACATCAATTGTGTGAGTCCACAAGATAATCAAGCCCAATTACAACTCAATTAATTTAAAAAATAAGCTCATTATAGGGTAGAAACAAAGAAAGAAAGAAAAGTCCTATATGAGAAGGACACCCATATGCAGGTTGGGAGAGACTTAGACTCCTGACCTCCTAGTGAGATGCAATAGTCATGGGCAAATGGACAACTAAGATAGACTCATCGAAGATGCTCTTAATCGTCCAAGTACAATTAGAAAAAAGAAAGATCTGGCACGGGGTTGGAGAAATTATAGAATGACCAAAATCGTAGGTCGTGAAAGGATAAATCTTGTGAGATTGAAACATCACTTTTTCCGCTAAACTCTTTTGGCATGCACGCTAAAAACATGTGTAAAAAAAACTATCGACCGACACTTATTTGGTCGGCTAGAAAATTGACATTTGGCAAAAGTATACAGTAGAAGTTTAGAACCATAAAAGAGGATTGCCACCTACTATACAAGTACAAGAGTCGCTTAGTTGAAATTGGGACATAAACAATAAGCACGTCTGGAATAAAAGACATGATTTACACACGCGCACACACTCCGTTTCTCACGGCTATCCGGGTTTAGACCTTGTTTCGTGAGGTGCAGATTCAGAAATCCATGGGGTACCTTGGACCTTTTGGCCTTCCAAGTTCCCTCTATCCTATTTTGTTATAGTCACTATGGCATTATTTTCCTTCTTTTTTATTAGATGGATTAGAAACATCGCTTATCATTTAGCACATGTAGCCATTTGGTGTAGACAATTTTTTTTACTTTTGTTTTGTTTTCTTTTTCCTCCTGGAGTATGTCCCTTGTAGACTGTATATTCGGTTGGCCTCTTTTTTAATTTCAAGCTCTTTTACCCAAAAAGAAAAAATAGAGGAAGCCTAAGATAGAGAACCAGATCAAGCACTTTACGGAAAGCAACCTAGCTATATACTCTGAACTCAACGGTGGGAACAATAGTGGCTATGTTCGTTTGGACTTTTAGTTTTGTTTTTCAATCATTACTCTACTTCTTTTTTCAATCATTATCCTATTTCTCCAATTATTACTTTCTCATCTCTCTCTATCTCTCTCCACCCACTACCAAATCTAAACTAAACAAAACACTCAACCAAACAAAGTCAGTGTGTGTGCTGTGGTTTTTTCTTTTCTTTTCTTTTCTTGTATTATTAACTAATACCGTTGGGGTCCATTTACGCACACTTGTATTAATTTCTTGGGACCATTATCCTGATGCTCTAGCGGGGAAACAAGAGTGTCTGTGTGTGTTGTGCCTTTACGCACAAAACACTATATTCCAGTTAAAGACAATTCATCCACGCTAGTTAGAAATCCACAAGAAATTAAGTACTTTATTGTAGCCTCTCCCAAAAGAGACTTTTTATATCCCAGGTATACAAGGACTCTTGGTATCCCTTTTTAGTTTGTTTTTAATGTTTTGGTCACTTTTCGAGCACATTTTGATAATCTGCTTCGTTCATTTTATAGAGCTCAACGAGAACTTTAATCCTTCCAAAAATTACAATCATCGGACTTTAGTAGATATATAATTGGCACATGTGAAAAATGCAAAAAAACAAAAATTGGGTTCTAATCCAGTGTGTTATTGGATCCAATTTTTGTTTTTTTGCTTTTTTTTTACATATGCCGATCATGTATCTACTAAAGTCCGATGATAGTAATTTTTGGGAGGATCAATGTTCTCGTTGAGCTCTATAAAATGAACGAAGCTGATTATCAAAATGTGCTCGAAAAGTGACCAAAAAATAAAAAACAAATCGAAAAGAAATACCAAGAGCCTTGTATAGTTGTATACCTGGGATATACAAAAGTTTCTCCTCCGGAAAAATGAAACCTACCTGAGTAATTGGTAGGGAATATACACCCACCAACTCTGTGGACCCATGATATATATATATATATATATATATATATATATCAACCCATATAATTTTTGGTTTTCGTACTAAATTGAATGAATCTGCATCAGCCACCTGTGTTCTTTGAATGTACACGGAAGCTATACGCTCTCAAAATTCTCTCTTTCCTTATCAAAACACATATATACAGTTATTTTTTACGTAAGAAGGTCTTTATTTTAGTTAAAATAAAGATTTTTCCATCTCTTTTTTTTTCGTTCGAATTTTGATGATCCGAGCTGTTCAATGTGTTCAGAAAGTAATTTTGAATTCCCCCCCCTAGAAATCGGCAAAAAAATGACCGGAAAGGATTTCATCCAAGCAGTTTTTGTTTGAACCGTTCGATAAAAAAAAAACAAAAAGTGCTTGGATGAAGCTCTTTCGAGTCATTTTTTTTGTTGATTTCTCATGGATACCCTTTAAATCATGTTCTAAATACATTGAGCAGCTCGGATCATCGAAATTCTATCGAGATAGGGATGTCCGTATTTTATTAAGTTAATGTAGTTCTTACGAGAAGTGGACTAATATATGTAAAAAACTGAAAAAGAAGAGAGAGATTTGAATAAGACAAAATTCATAGAAGAAAGTCTCTCATTTTCGAGATTTCATCACCCCAACTTTTGACTAAAAATAACAGATTGGAACAAAAAAGAAAAGAAGGGAGAAAAAAAAGAAGGGGAGGAAGGGGGTTGGCGTGAAGTAATTAAATTAGTAATAAGGGTTTGAAAAGCTTATTTGTCGTGTAGCTAAATCTGAAATTAAAACAGTCTTAGTTAGAACGCATTATTAAAACCGGATCCGTCCCCCGTCTTCATCTCTAACAGAATACCTTAAATTAACACATGACCTCATAATTTGGGTTTTGGAAAAGTAATTACTTCTCCGTTTTCCACCACAAATCAATTTGACATAGAGGGTATACATAGCATATACTCCCTCTGTCTCATAATGTTTGGCATTTTTAGGAATGAGTGTCATTTTAAAATTGCATATATCTTTCAATCCATAATGTTTTAGGCGATTTTTTGAACTTTGTTTAATAGAACAATCAAACTCTATCAAACAAAATCCATATTGCTTATAAAAAACATTATAAATTAAAAGATATAGTTAATTGTTTCATGAGGCTGGAATAGTAAAAGTGTCAAATATTATGGGACGGATGGAGTATATCATTTTTAGAATTCTTAAACCTTAAATGCATTTGTAGTCCTTCTCGGTCATAATTTTTGTCAAATTTTTGCGGATATCCTTAAAATCACATTTTAGACACATTGAACGGTTAAGATCATCAAAATTTGATCGGAAACAATGTCAAACTCATGAGGTCCGCATTTTACAAGAATAAGGTCGCCCTTATTAAAAGGGTCGTGTGTGTGTATATATACACACCAAGCTTCTTGTAAGGGAATCTTTACTTAGCTTAAATAAGGACTTCACATTTTCTGATCAAATTTTGATGATTCGAATTGTTGAATTTATTCAAAACGTGATTTGAAGGGTTTCCGGAAGAAATCAGCTAAAAATATGACCAGAAAATGCTTGCATCCAAATAGTTTTTCATAAAGTCTGCATGTAACTGTTTTTATGAAAAACCGTTTGGATCAAGCAATTTTCATTTATATTTTTAGCTGATTTCTCGCAATACCCTTAAAATCATATTCTAAACACATTCAATAGTTTGGATCATTGAAATTTGATCGAGAAATGTGAAGTCCTTACTTAACCTAAATAGGACTCTCTTACAAGGAGGGGACTATATTATATATATATATATACACACACACACACTCTCTCTCTTTTTCATATCCGGTCGCCCAGATTTTCTTATGGTCCGAATTTGTGTCTTAGCTCCCATTTTCCGATCGATTTACGATGATCCCAGCTGCTCAATATGATCAGAATGCAATTTTAAGGGTACCCTCTAGAAATCACCAAAAAAAAAAATGGTCCGGAAGGGCTTGATCTGAGCAGTTTTTTCTGAACCGTTCAATAAAAAAACTGCTCCGATCAAGCCATTCCCGATCTTTTTTTTTTTGGTGATTTCTCGCGGGTACCATTAAAATCACGTTCTGATCACATTGAGCGGCTCGGATCATCGCAAATCGATCGGTAAATGAAAAATCCGGACCATAAGAAAATCCGGCCGAGTAGACCTGAAAATTATATATATATATATATATATATATATATATCAGTCTGTTTTGAGTGAGGGAACTAAAATGCAGACCTCCATATTTCTCCCATTTTTTGATCGAATTTTGATGATCCAAACCGCTCAATGTGATCAGAACGTAATTTTAAGGGTACTCGCTAGAAATCAGCAAAAAAATATCCAGAAAAGGCTTGATTTGAGCAATTTTTATTTGAATTGTTTAATAAAAAACTATACGGATGAAGCTCTTCCCAGTCTTTTTTTTTTTCCAATTTCTGACGGATACCCTAAAATCACATTCTGAACACATTGGGCAATTCGAATCATCAAAATTCGATCGAAAAAGGGAGGTTCGCATATATATATATATATATATATATTATACCTAATAAAACACAGAGGTGTGGGGACTACACAAATACAAGTTAAAATAATGGTTGAGATTCATTTGATCCAAAGGTTAACAAAGAACTTTGTAAATGTGATGTTGCCCACTAATAAATCGATTTAGTATTTGAGCTACTAGCTAGCAAGTGCTTTATGCATTGGCAATTCTAACCGGAGTGTGTAGTGCCATTGGCACTGGCAAGCACTAATGTGTGTATGTGTGTGTGTGTGTGTGTGTGTATATATATATATATATATATATTTGTTGAATCAATAAATAGAACACTGTATTAAATCTAAATATGATAAATTCCCTTTCATCAATTTGAAATCTAAATATGATAAATTCCCTTTCATCAATTTGAAGTAATCACTGAGATCTATGAAATGGTGCGAAATTTCGCAAAAAAAGTTATGTACTCCAACATTTTTTTTTTGTATCTAGAAAATTAATGAGGTAATTTTTGGTAGTACAGTACTAAAATTATGGGACAGCAACAACATACAGTTGATGGAGTTAGAAGTACCTTGATCTGGCATGAGGTGATCATGAGACGTGGCAGATTGTGAAGCACTTGATTGGACCAGATGATGAGCTGGGTTACCATAGTCTTGATGATCAAGACTAGTACTGGTGGAGGTTCCGATGATACGAGTGAGTCCAGTAACCATGGTATTGGTGGACGTGTCTCTTCCACCCAAAACACCTGATTCATAATCACCTGCTTCCAAGACATGGTGAAGAAGAAGATCTTCTTGTTGTTCTTCTTTTTTCTCCCCCGACGCTGCTTCCACAGGAAGTGGCCTCTTTCCATGCCTTCGATCCACCTTATTAGTATTATATATTATATATGTTATATACAGTTTCTAATTAAGCTACCTAACTAGCTTCAAGCTTTCGGAAGATATTGATGATCTACGATTAATTATTACAATAATTAATACTGATCAGATATTGGAGCTCTGTTGGGTCACAAGGAAGGAATTACTAAGATCAAGCTTCGTCACCATATATTACCACAGATATGATAGGATAGAGAAGATCTGTTTGGACTGTGTTTGAAAAGCAGGGCTGAGGTCAGAAGTGAGAGAGAGAGAGAGAGAGAGAGAGGTTAGAGATGCAACGGTTCTTATTGGCGAGGGTTGGAGTTTATCTTCGTTACTTTTATTTCCTTTTTCTCTCCTTTAATTCCTTTAATTTTAAAAAAGAAAATTAACAAACATATTGAACAATAAGGCACAGTACTTCAACGGAGCCAGGTGGCCCAGATCCTTCGTACTGGAATTTGGGTGTTATACCTATGTTTTTTCAATAGCAAGAACGTGTCTTCAGATTCTTGCATTTATAATGCCTTGTTTGAATCATGTTTTGAAAACTTTTGGATTTGATTTTTTGGGTAATGAGTGGAAAGAGAAATTAGGGTAATAATTCGAGATCGGAGTAATAAGTGGAGAGAGATAAATGAGAATAATGATTGAAGATAGAGGTAATTAGTGGAAAGAGAAATAAAAATAATGATTAAAAATAGTGGTAATGAATGTTTTTTGAATTGAAAAAAAAATTCAAATTATGATCCAAATAAAGCGTAAAGACTCAAAAAAACCATTCTACATTTGGAAATGCATAAAAATAGAGATATACCAAATCCCAATAGGAAAGATGCGCACTTTAGTTTCAACATTTTTTAATTTCAAACTAATTTACCCCCCAAAAAAAATCTTATAGAATTGTTAGAGTTCATGATGATTAGTGCCATGTTACGTATTGCCATGTCATTATCCAATACATTCGGAGTACAATGTGGCGTTACTCAGATAGATAAATTTAATTATCAGTGATACATAATAACACAATTTTGTTAGGTGATTGAAAGACAAGGCACCCCCAATGCTTGTGTTACAATTTCTCATTTATCGATAGCATTACGTGGCGACGTCATTTAGTAGGGATACCTAATCGAGATTAAATTCTTTCCACCTTAGATGAAAAAATCATGATATTCACCACCTATTATTGGCCTTATCGCGAGTCAGTTATAGAGATCTAAACTGTTTATCTTGTAGGACCCGCAATATACACCCACGCAAAAAAGCAGTGTAATTGAAAATGCGATATGTGTATCAAAAATAGAATTTGATTTATAAAATAGACGGCCATGGACAATTTGACTTTAAAGAATCATTCGGTCCATTTAACAAATTAAAATTTAATTTTTGATATACCTATCAATGTCCAATAAAGATAATTTTTTGCGTGAATATACTACTCTGCAAGTCCTACAAGAGGAACGGTTCAAATTAATGTAACAAATCCACGATCGGGTTTACAAAATGCTGTGGTGGAAACTTGGTGGTAAAACATCAAACTCAAAACTAATTGACCATGAGTGGAGAAGTCCTTCATATTATTAAGTGATCATCTATTCCATTAACAAACAACGTGGGACTACATTTTCTTAATATCACCCTCAAGTGCAGCCACGTCTATCACGTGTAGCCTTTTTTTGGGGTCTATCATCATGTAGCCTTTTTGCTGGTCATTGCGGGGTGTACATTGTAAAATTTTAAAATGTGGGACAGAATGGGTCTTGCTCTGATACTATGTGAAAACTTATATCCATCTCAAAATTAATTGGCCATGAGTGGATAATCCGCCTAGGCTCATATAATAGTTTTGGAGAAAAATAAATAACCGATATGGGACAATTTTCAACACTCCCCATTAAGTGCGACCCCTCGACTCACATGTAGAGACGTCAACAAAGAATCCATAACACTCGGATCACAACAAAAACAAAATGCAACTATGGCATAAACAAATGGAAAAAGTCTTCGAAAATCTAGCTTTGATACCATGTTAAAGCGTCCAACTCAAAACTAATTGGCCATAAGTGGCAAGTCCCTCATATTTACTCCCTCCACCCCTATTTAATAGTTCATTACGATTTTGCGTGCATTTTGAACGGCTTGTATCTCTCAACGTAAATTATGTTTTATGTTTTTGAAATCATTGTCTTATTGAAAAAATTGAGATCTATCAAACAAGATTCATATTGCATATTTTTAGCAATATACGTTGAGAGATATATGCCGTTGAAAATGCACGCAAAACCGTAGTAGACAATTAAATAGGGACGGAGGGAGTATTAAGTGATCATTTATTCCACTCTCAAACAATGTGAAACTATATATCCTTAATACTTGGGGTTTTCCACCAAAGGTGGAAAAAATTTAATCTCAACCTAATAATAATCCGTCATAGGCCCTGTGTAAACACATGCTCTGCACAATAGGCGTTTGGCTCATAGCACCATATTATCTAATGTCTTATCATATATATTTCGTGGTCTTTCCTTTCGGTGAACCACTTCATACAATCCGGATCTTGAATTTGAAAAAAGTTATTTTGCCTGAACAAACCAAAAAGAAGCCAAAAGGAAGTGTTTGATTCTCTATACAAGTACTAATATACAAACTACATGGCCACATCTATACTAATAACTAGGGCTGCCCAGCGGGCAGTTTTGCACAGTTCAGGCATTTTGGCTAAATAATCCGAGACGATTATTTTTTTGTCTTTGTTCAAATTTTTTTTCGCATTTATCTGTTTTGGTTTGATTTTTTATGGATTATTAGTTGATCTCGATAAGAGGAATTGAAAAAGTAAAAAATTATATTCAAGACTTTTAAAAAAAGAAAAAAAAACCAAAACAGACAGATTTTTGAATTATTTTTGTTTTTATTTAAAAAGTATTTGTCATATACATATTTTTTTATTTTTTAGATTTCTTTCATCGAGACAAACCAATAATTCCCAAAATATTGACGTAAAATTAACAAATGCAAAAAAATATTGAATAAAAATATAAGAATAATCCCTGTGGGATTATTTAGCCAAAATAGGATAGTTTGAGAAAAATGCTAAACCTCACCGTTAAGTTTGTCAACATTTTGAATGACCTGTTACTTGGATACTCGTGATTAGATTGTGCTTACAACATAAATCAAAAGAGGACATTGAAAGTAGAAATAAAATCGTAACTCTCGATTACTTAAACCGCTGAAAAAAAAGAATTTTAATATGAAGAGGATTATGATGATTGACATCATAAAATTAAGCGAATTAATCATCATACCAGCAGTCATTTTTGCCAATGATGCAAGGAAAAACTAGTTAGGTATCCAAAGTCCCAATGCTCGCCAGAAAACAACCCGCCCTCGCTTGATATAGTGGTACTCATCCATGGCCGACGGTTTTTTTTTTTTTTTGGGGTAAATTAGCTTGAAATTAAAAAAGGTTAACCGAATGTACAGCCTACAAGAGGCATACCCCAGGAGGAAAAGAAAAGGAAAAAAAAAAAAGATTAACAAAAGTGCGATAACCCATGCAGAACCCGCATCCAGTTGATGCAGTTTGTTCTGCAGCCTTTTGTGTTATTGGTCCTGTTGGCAGTTCAGGTTACGAATGCAAGGCAGCTGTCCTGTTGGGTTATTATGGTTACTGCTATTACTTCTAAATATTCAGGTAGTTATCTTATTCCCTGTGTGCTGACTTAGCAATTCATAGCATATGAGTGTTCCACTATATTGTGTGATCCCAAGTGAGTTGTGTGCTAGATCCCCAACCTTCCTTGTAAGAGGAGGTAATATTTAGTGGGGGAATTATGTGAGAAATAGTGGAGGGAGAAGGGAGAAGGTGATCCCCAGCTCTTGATATTAAAAAAGAGAGTGGGAGTCGTGAGTTTCCAAGGGAGTAGAAGTGTGAGCACTTTACATACCAAGGGCCTAGTTGTTGTTTTCTTGGCTGCCTCTATTACTTCTTGAAGGTTCTATTGTAGAGAGGTTGTTGGTCTATCCTTTGCTTGCTGGATCAGGGCCTTAGCTTTTGTCATTACATACTTATTCTCCATTGCATATCTTGCTTCAATGATGTAATATGTGGCTACTGTATTCAGTAATAACTCATAAGAGTTTTCCATTTGATTTGTTCATATCCTAGCCTTGGAAATTTCATTTCCTTGCCTTGTGATAACTTTTTTTTTTTTTTTTTTGGGTAAACCAGCTTGAAATAAAAAAAGAGGCTAACCGAATATACAGCCTACAAGGGGCATACCCCAGGAGGAAAAGAGAAAAAAAAACAAAAAAAACAAAACAAAAGTAAAGAAAATTGCCTATGCCAAGCGGCTACAGGGAATAAATGATATGCGATGTTTCCAATCCATCTAGTAAGAGGGAAAGAAAACAACGCCTTGTGATAACTGCTATCTGTTATGTTGGTAGCTTCCCATGGTGATCTCTGTGTTTGCTGGTTGTGATGCAAATGGTGCATTGATTACAAGTTCTGGCTGTCATGTTTTGTGGCTGACTGTTACTGCTACAGCTACTGTTGTTACTCCTGTTTAGTTACTGCTGCTGCTGCTATGTTATGCAGCTGCTACTGTTCTGCTTTTTATGTTATGAATGCTATTCTCAAACCATTATGGTGTATCCTAAAGCTGCAACTGTTGTGTCCTACGGTGGTTGTTACTGTCACTATTGTTCTCTCCGTTCGGGGTACCACTTGTTTTGTACCTACCTTAGCCCCTTGGGATGTTTAAGCCTTACTAGGGGGCTTGTCCTTAGATTACTCTTCAGTCCTTACTTTACTCATTGGCCTGTAGATGCACTTGGCGTGGGCTGATCTTTAGGGGCATAATCTGTTAGGTTCATCATGTGGATGAGTTTACAGTCCCAAATTTGGAGATGGTCATATAGAACTAAGGACTGCTGGATACAAAAGATTTGGCTGAATTTTTGAGGTACCAAGGACTGCTGTTGTTTTGTCAGCGCAGCTACGGTAGATTGTTTGTATGCTGCTTTCCTGTTTAGTTTCTAAACCCAGATAGCTCCAAGTGTTGTCGCTGTTCTTTTGTTGCTACTGTTTTACTGTTGCAGCTTGTGTGCAGTCCAACAGGTTGCATTATATAGCAAAATACAAGGCTGTTGTCAAAGAGAGTTTAAGCCGTGGTTTCTCACAGCTATTTGGGTTTAGACCTTGTTTCGTGAGGTGCAGATCCAGAAATCCATGGGGGACTGTACCTTGGACCTTTTGGCCTTCCAAGTTCACTCTATCCTATTTTGTTATAGTTACTATGGCATTGTTTTCCTTCCCTCTTATTAGATAGATTGGAAACATCGCATATCATTTAGCCCATGTAGCCATTTGGCGTAGACAATTTTATTTACTCTTGTTTTGTTTTCTTTTTTCTTTTTCCTCCTGGGGTATGCCCCTTGTAGGCTGTATATTTGATTAGCCTCTTTTTCAATTTCAAGCTATTTTACCCAAAAAAAGAAGAAGGAGAGACTATGTTAGAATAAATAAGATAACAAAAGTGCCAAATGGGTTGAGATCATATCTCTGTTGCACTATCCATCTAAGCATAATGATAGTACAACGGAGTATGATATATAGTAATAATCATGAAAGCGAACTACTACCTGACACATCCCGCCAGGTTAGGAAATAAAATAAATAGTCACGGTAAAAAATGACCAAATGATAACCATCACAGAGGATTAGCAGCAACACAGCAAATCGGCATCAAGGGAGGCTGAACAGCTACTACATGGCCGACGGTTTGATTTCTCTTGCAGATGGGTTGGGCCTCAACGCCCTTGACTCTATTGAAGTCTGGCGTAAGCAACAGACCTATGAATATTCAAAATCTCATCAGCTCCATCCGATTTCGTTGGATCTGGAAACCCCAAAGTTGAACATTTCAAGTGATTTCAACCTAGGATCCACCATTTCGAAGTACTGTTCCTTCTCCATCTCCAGCTGGGTTTGTGGAGTTCAGCCCTAAATCGTCCAAAAATTCTAGTCCATCTTGAAAGCTTCAGCAAGTCTTCGAATAGGCTTTAATTTGGGAAGCGGAGGAGCAAGCCACCCATCTACAAGACAATAGCTATCAGTTTGATTGTCATCAAAAACAGGTACAAATTCCTAATCCTAACCCTAAGATTTTATACAATGCCAGGGGAAATCCCGATGTGGAAGGAGATCCCAACCTGGGTTATATAGCCTAGAGGATACTAGACCTAGAACTATGAGTCGTGCTACTGGTTCATCCTCTCTCCAACAAGTTACGGATCCTACACCTAGCTCTCCTACTCATAAAGCAGCTGCTAATCTGCCTCACTCTTAAACCCAAGGTAACCCTCTACCTAATCAACACCATCAAACCACACTCCAAAATCAGGCTCATCCTACCCAACCACACCAATTCAATCCCAAACAAAATGCTGGTTAGGCTTAACCTAAACCTAAGAACTGGGCCTCTCTTCTTTAGTCTCAAAGCCCTTCTTTGGATATGAAACTTGAATATTTCCCTGATCCTTTTTTTTTTTTTGGGGGTAAATCAGCTTGAAATAGAAAAGAGGATAGCCGAATGTACAGCCTGCAAGGGGCATACCCCAGGAGGAAAGAAAAGAAAAGAAAGAAAAGGAAAAGTGCAGATAACAAAGCCAACTGGCTACAAAGAGCTAGGGTAAATAAAGTGACCAATCCATGGTTTGTAATCCATCTACAAGATGACGAACAAACCATGGCAAAAGGGTCGTGAACTACAAGGGAACGGTAATGTAAAACCAATCCATGGACCGATCTAACAACCTCACGATGCAGCAATAAAATAGCAGTTGATAGCAATGGCGATGGCTGCAGCAAGTTGCTGCCCCGAAATAGCAGCAACACATCACACAGAACATCACTCGAAGCAGCTGGTAGAACATCTCCATAACTACTGGAATAACAGCAGATAACCAAAACTATTGGAATCAATCGTAATACTGGAGTTTCCAAATTCCTTTGAGCACTTAGCTTGAACTTGAACTCCACATGAGCGATGGAATGGTGTAATGATCTTGGGTATCAACCCCCATATTTCAGCTGTGTGCAGCTGTAGATGACAGCAATTCATTGCCTCGATCCTGGATTTGGTCTTCACAAAACAACTATAGAACAAACAGAGATCTGTTGGTTTGTACCCAACAGAACAAAAGCAGTATCCATTGGAACCAGTAGATTGCAGCCTCTGGATACACCATCCTGTGAGAAAAATATAAGCTATAGCAAAACACCAGTAGCTATACACCATGCAGAGGACATCCCCCTCTGCGAAGGGAGATCCCAACAACAGCCCTTGTTGGTTAGGCTTATACTACATATTGAAACTATCAAAATTCTATCGAACTTCCAGAGATAGCATCTCCATAACATAGTTAGCAGCTGACAAAGAACACAGTCATTATAGTAGCAGCAACAGACTGCTAAGACCATATCATGCAATTACAATTTGGGAAATGGACTTTAAACTGGACAGCTGCAGTGGACAGCCAAAACAGGCCAGGACTGCAGTAGGAACACAAGCCAGTAGCATTTACAATGTTGCAAAAGCTCAGCACATCACAATGCAGTAAACTGAACCCAAAAATAAGCAGAACTAGCAGCAACTGAGAAGTAAAACAGCAGCGTACAGAACAGAACAGAACAGCAGCCTCTGACTGCTATTCACCGAACAGAACAGAACAGAATAGCAGCGTACAGAACAGAACAACAGCAAAACAACAGCCTCTATCTGCTATTCACCGAACAGCAACAGCAAGCATAACACTAGAGCAGTGAGATACACTACATCAACAGCTCAGAGTTGTAGCAACAGCAAAACAACAGAACATTTAAATTGCCCAATGGGAGCAGCACTTAGATAGCTTAAGATAGCTAAATCCAAGAATGGAAACAACTAGATACCACAAATACTCTGAGCACAGACCACAAGCATGAGCAGAATTAGGAATGAGCAAGAATGTTGACCTGCACTATGTTCTCACCTACTACTCCCTTGATAAGCTCACAGCTCCCACTCTTTTTTTTATGTGCTAGGACAACGATCTACAAACTCCTTCCCTAAATCTCACCATATGCCCCCACTACATATTACCTCCTCTCTCAAAGAAATGATGAGGCACTAGTACACACCTCATCGGGTACACTATAAAAAGGGGATCACACAGCATATTCAAGAGAACTACCAAAGAATAAGATATATACCTGATAAATAGGAGTACTAGAAGTCAGCCCTCCCTATGGGCCCTCTTGCCTACCTTGTTGGACAACCCACCTTGTGTTGGCTTTGCAATGGCAGTTCCTTGATAGAGGAGGTGTTCCACGTTGATCCTTTGACTTCACAATTTGCTGAATCCACCTTGCACAATTTACTTGAGCCCTCAACGACTCTTCAGGACTTGCTAGCCACCTGCAAGGATACCAAAACTGTGCACAATCTGCCCTATTGAATCACATTGCCAATTAGAAACAACAACTAGCAAAGTAATTTAGGTCGCAATATTGTTCCACTCATTTACAATTAACTCTGCTTGTGAATGAGGGAGATTAGAAAGTGATAAAAGCCTTCCTCGTACCATGTTGCAAATTTTTTGAACAACTATCTCCCAAGTACAGGATTGATTTTGGAATTTCCTCAAGTTTCTCTCAATCCAAATGTGATAGACAGTTATTGTAAATCCCAATCTAGCGATTACACTTTTGAGAGTTTTGCCTTTACAATTTGATAACAGAGTTACCCAATCTGCCCAAGATCGAGCAGGCCATGTAACATGGATTTTGGCCTGTATGGTATTCCACACCGGGTTGGAAAATGGGCAATTAAATAAGAGGTGGTCGTGACTTTCATTCCCATGACACAAACCACATTGTGGAGGAACATTCAACCCAAATGACACGAGTCTATCAGCAGTGGCTAGCCTATTCTGAATAGCAAGCCAAGTGACAAAGCTGCATTTAGGTACATGCGCAGAGAACCACACTACCTTATGCCATAGGACCTTAGGAAAGGGATTTCTCAATTTGTTCCATAAGGATGCAATTGTGAACTGACCATTGGAAGTAAGAGTCCACTTTATTTGATCTGGCCCATTCAATCTGGATTGAATTAAAGGTGGCAAAGCGTTTCTCACCTCATTTAGTTCAAATGTTTGGGTGATGGGAAACACCCAATTAGAACCTTCTATTATGTGAGAGACAAAGGCATCTTGAGGGATGCCGGAGTCATACACCATTCTAGAACCAAATCTATCCATTAAAGGACCTAGAGGATGCCAATTGTCATGCCACAAGGAAGTGGAATTCCCATTACCTAGTATACACAGGACATATGGTTTAACCCAGGGCCTGAGATTCAAAAGCTTCCTCCAACCCCAAGTACAGTCTCCCGGTATTTTCAGTTTCCAGAAACTCCTACCTCTTATTAAATATGATTTGACCCACTGACACCACATGGATTGTTCTCCCCCAGAGATTAGGAACCAAATGTGTTTTGCAATGGCTGCCCTATGCCAAATTTGTAGAGATTTGAAACCAAGACCCCCCTTCCTCTTTGGGAGAGCACAGATGCTCCCAGGAAACTTTAGCACGTGTTTTCTTTAAGTCAGGGCCAGACCAAAGAAAGGCCCGAAGTATTGACTCAATTTCCTTGATTACCTTTTTGGGAAGGATAAACAAGGACGACTAATATGTTTGAATGGAGAAAAGCACATTCTTAATTAGTTGGACCCTACCAGCATAGGTTAGATCTGTATTAGTCCAAGTCTTAGTCCTAACAATCATGCTCTCCACTAAACGATGGCAATCCGAAGCCTTGAGCTTAGTGGAGAGGAGGGGTACACCCAGATACCTGACTGGGAGGGTGCCCTCATGGAATCTTAAGATGTCCAGAATGGCTAATCTAGTGGTAATGTTGACCCCAGAGAAATAATTGCTGCTTTTCTCGGGGTTTGGGGAGAGACCGGACAAAGCTTGGAACTCAGTGAGGGCTTCTTGAATGCGGGTGATTGAAGACAATTCACCCTTGCAAAAGATCATGAGGTCGTCCGCAAAGCAGAGATTGATGATCTTAGTATTCCCACACCTCCAATGGAAATGAAAGTCAGGTAACATGGATTTCTCTCTAAGTAGACAGGTGAGAATTTCCATAACAAGGACAAAGAGGTATGAAGACAGAGGATCTCCTTGCCGTAGTCCTTTTTGCCCCATAATGTACCCAGTGGCCTCCCCATTCAAGCTTAGGGTGTAGTTAGCAGTGGTAACACAAGCTTGAAGCCATTTGATCATTGTTGGATGGAAATTCATAGAGGACAGAACATCCCAAAGAAATTCCCATCTGACATTATCATAAGCTTTCCTAATGTCTACTTTCAACGCACATCTTGGTGATGATGATGATTCATGATTTATGATGATCAGCTGAGCGAGATGGATCTGTTCTGCTGCCCTTGCCTTCCAATTTAATTTGTGGCAGCTGTGAGTCTTCATGACAGCTTCTAACCACTCCAGTTAGAACCTCTACTAGTTCTTCTTCAGATTCTGCCTTAGCCAAAGTGTTAACTGAGTTGGTAGCTTGCTGCTTCTGGTGTAAGGGAGGGCTGCCCTTAGAGGAATCCAGTTGCAGTTGCATAGAATCCCTTATTGTCTGTTCCAATACTGGCATTTGCGTACTATTGTCCGGTTGTATCCCAACTTGAATTGTGGTTGTGGGAGGAGAAGGAGCTCTTTTAATACATCGCTCGGAAGAGTGTTCAAACACATGACAAAGTTTACAAATGGGAGGAAGAACTTGGTACTCAATAGGAACAGTAACTGACTCTCCTTCCACCAACACCGTGACCTCATCAGGAAGATCCTATTCAGCACTAATTTCTATGCAAATCCTGGCCCTTGTAGACTTAGCATAGAGAAGGCCATGCTGTTTGGCTGTCTTAGCGGTTGCCTGGTCAACATGCATGGGCCTCCCAATTGTGCTTGCTATTCGGCTTAAACACTCTTGATTCCAGAGTTCAAAGGGTAGATCATGGAATTTAACCCAAGCAGGTATTTTTGAAGGCTGCTCACGAGCAGGTTTCATCATCCTATGCCAATCCTTGAGGACAAGGTATTTCTGAGAAAAAAAGTAAGGTCCGCCTTCAAGTATCGTCATCTTAGCCTGTTCATCTTTGAATTCAAAAAGATAAAATCCTACTACATTAGGCTTTACAGCCACAAGCAGATCCTTCCATTGGTTCCGAGCAGTGGACACAACCAATGGATAAGCCATATTACCATCCAGAAAATGACCTATCAAATATCGATTCCATTTTCCTATATCAGTCAATTCTATGTCAAGTTCAACCACAGCCTCCTTACCTCTATGAAGATCAGGAAAATATTCGAGCTTCATGTCCAGAGAAGGGCTCTGAGACTGAAGTAGAGAGGCCCAGTTCCTCGGTTTAGTCTTAACTTGACCATTATTCATTTTTGGGTTGAGTTGGTGAGTTTGAGAAACACCAAAGGGATCTCGAGAGGAGGGTTTCAGGTTTGGTTTGGAGGTGTTTCCATGAGTCGGACGGCTCTGTAAAGGATCCGACTCTAGATGGGGACGACGGGGCTGAACATCCTCCATTTTATAACCTAGATTGGGGTCACCTTTCTCATAGGGATTACCTCTTGCATTGAACAGGATCTGAGACTTAGAGTTCGATAGCTGTACCTTGCGTTTCCTAGAGAGGGTCCCAAGCTGGAATCACCGGTATGGTACCCATCGCCATGAAGATGATCGACCTGCTCTTCAGCTTCCTCTGTCAATGGGTGTAGGTGAAAGAGGGGTTTGAAGCTCTACGAGAACTGAGCTTCCTTGATGTTGAGATGAGTTTTTCTGTTTCCTTCTTACTTCATTGGAATCCTGGGCCTTGCATCCCAACTCTTCCACGAAAGAGATGAAGCCGTCTGCCATGGGAGAGATCAAAACATTTCCCTTGTCAGAAATCGCCCTAATCGCCCTACATGTCAGAACTACTTGTACCGTTTATGCAGTATTTACTTCACATTGGCTGCTTTTCTGTTTTTTGTATTTCCCTGATCTTCAGAGAGGCAAGGAAGCTTTTGTTGAAATAGATATAGAATTGACTGAGCTGGGGAAATGAAAAAAATATTTGGTTGGTCATTTCCTTGATGGACAAATACCTTACCCCCTTTTGGTATCCACTGCTCGTAACCAATGGAAAGACCTCTTTGTGGCTGTCAAGACTAATGTAGCTGGTTTCTACTTGTTCAATACTAGCTTGGGTCAAGCTACATGATCTACCTTTCGAGCTTTGGAATCAGGAATGCTTGAGTAGGGTGGCAAGTACAATTGGGAAGCCTATGCATGTAGATCAAGCCACAGCCAAGACTGCCAAGCAACCTGGCCTCCTACATACTAAGTCCACCAAGGCTAGAATCTGTATTGTGGTGAGTGCTGAGCAAGTTCTCCCTGACGAGGTTACAGTCATTGTTGCAGGAGAATCTGTAGTTGTTTCAGTGGAATACCAAGTCCTGCCTCCCATGTGTGACATATGCCATGTCTTTGGCCATCACACAATCAAATGTGTTAACAAATCCTCCACATCTTCACCCCCTCCACAACCTGCAGCTCAAGTTGTGACTCAAGGTGGGAATGAGAAACAAAAGGTTGACTGTGAACCCCTCAAACAATCTAGCATTTCAACTCCTGTTACTCATTCACCTAGGGAAGAGCTCAGTGATTCTGAAGATGAGTTGCTAAAGGATTTAGAAGGAGTGGTAAGTAGCAAGCAGGAGATAGGGGCATTGAGTAAACATCTAGAGACAACAACCTCTCTAGTTAAAGTCCAATCTGAGCTCAAGACTTCCCCAACCCCTGAGCCACCTCTTTTAGGACCAGGGGGTCAAAGGGGAAGCTGCTAAACTGGTTTCCAATGGAAGCTTTGTTTTCAACAGGTATCTCTTCAAGTCTGCTAAGAGACGTTTGAGGAAACAAGCTAAGGTGGAGTCAATATGTTCCTTCAGCAGCAGAGGGAATTAAAGCACACCTCCAAGAGAAAGAATAAATGATATCCTTTTGAGTATATGAAGTACTACTTCTTTCAATCTCTACATCATTTTGTTATGTTGTGATTTTGTTTCCTATGTCTTTACAAAGCTTTCAATTCGTGGTCTGAATGTCCCCATTAATCATAGGGAAGCTAAATCTTTTGTGAGCTCTAATAAACTTAGTCTAGTTGGCCTTCTTGAACATAAAATTAGGGTAGTTTGGGCAGACAGAATCACTCAATTCATTTGTCCTGATTGGAGTTTTGTGAATAATTACCCCCAGGCTGCTTTAGGGAGGATTTTTGTGGGTTGGGACCCTGGAGTAATGTCTCTTACAGTGTTAAGTCAGTCTAATCAATTCATTCATTGTGAAGTCCAACCCAAAGATGGAAGTGCACTCTTTTTTGGTCACTATGGTCTATGGGCAAATTCTAATTTAGACCGAAGGTAAAGTATGGCAAAGTCTAACTCAGTTCCGGACCTCTTCACCTTGGGTAGTCCTTGGTAACTTTAATGTAATTAGACATCCTTGAGAGAATAATGTTGGGGGTAATACTCAGTGGTCTTCACTCATGGATACATTAATTACTGTTTGTTTGCCTCTGAACTTGATGACCTTAGGTTCACAAGGTGCTTATTCACTTGGTCCAATAGACAGGTCCCTCATTTTGTGGCCACTTAACTTGATAGAGTGTTAGTGAATGAGCCCTAGATACATTTACTTAATCCACAACTCAATTTTTGGTTCCTGGTACTTTAGACCATTCTCCAGTTGTGATTTATGTTCATCCTAATCCAAGAAAGTCAATTAAGCCTTTCAGGTTTTTTGACTACCTTTCAGACCATCCACAATTCCTTGCAATTGTTCAAATGGTTTGGAGGACAATTGTAATTGGTAATCCCATGTTCTGTGTGTGTGTGAAACTTAAACACCTTCAACAAGAATTGAAGCAACTTAATAAAGCAGAGTTCAATGGCATATTTCTGAGAGGGTGAGTGCCACTAAGCAAGTCTTAGAAAACATTCAAGCAACTATAGGCTCTCATCCCAAAAATAGCTCTGCATAGAATAAGAAAAGGTGGTTCACAAACAATATATCACTCTGTTTAGGGATGAGGAAAGCTTAGCTAAACAAAAGTCACAAATACAATGGTTGAAACTTGGAGATCAGTGCACTTCCTATTTCTTTAAAGTCGTGAGCAATAGGAGAAATAGGAGTAAAAATAACAAGTTTAGTGTTGAATGACAGCTCTATCACTCATGATCTCAAGGTTATCAAAGAATAGTTTGTTATCTTTTACACAACCTTATTTGGTATCCCCCATCCCACACCTCACCTGGGACCAACTAGAGTTGGGCAATTAATAAAAAATAAACTCAGTCTTGAACAAAGTCAAAATATGGTCTCTCCTATCTCAGACTTGGAGATTAAAGAGACCTTTTGGTCTCTAAATCCCACCAAGGCACCTAGCCCTGATGGGTACAATGGAGGTTTTTTTTAGAAACGCTTGGTCTGTCATTGGGAATGAGGTCACCTCAGCTGTCCAGAACATCTTCAGGTCTTGGACAATTGCTCACCAAAGCTAACTTCACTATTGTAGCACTTGTTCCTAAGGTACCAAAACCTTCCAAGGTGGGTGATTTTAGGCCCATCTCATGCTGTAATACCATTTACAAATGCTTCTCTAGGATATTAGCCAAGAGATTGCAATCAGTTCTCTCTTTGCTCATAGATCCTGTCCAATCAAGTTTTGTGAAAGGTAGGAGAATAGCAGATAACATATTCCTCACCCAAGAACTTAAGAGAATAGCAGATAACCGAATGTATCTTTGTATCATACCCCGTTGTGCTTCCTTCTCATAGATGGATAGGGCAACTGGGTATGACGACAAATCAAATTGGACTTTGTTATCTACTTCTTTTTTTGGGTAAACCAGCTTGAAATAGAAAAAGAGGCTAACCGAATATACAGCCTACAAGGGGCATACCCCAGGAGGAAAAGAAAAAACAAAACAAAAGTAAAGAAAATTGCCTGTGCCAAGTGGCTACATGAAATAAATGAGATGCGATGTTCCAATCCATCTAGTAAGAGGGAAAGAAAACAACGCCTTAATAAAAGTTCAAGCCAGTGCTTGGATGCCTAAGCATTACAAAAGAGAATGTCACAACCTGCCTCAAGCCTGAGCTAGTTTCAGCTCATTTACAGGAAGCTAAAACTAGCATGCACATTGAACAGGAGCAGTAATGAAGATACACCAGCAGGATACAACAGCTCCTTCCAACAACCAAACCATTCAGCTGCTGGATTGAACACAAAAACAGCCGCAGACTACAGAGCACAAAACACCCTTGCTAGACAGCAGAAGGCTGCCATGGCTATACCATCTTTCTTGAATCTGTCATAACAGAAAAGCAATAGCATATCAGCTAGGGACAAGTGGGAAGCACACAGCAGCTTGCACAAGGAGGTACTAGCAGCCAGGAATTCAATCCCCTCGATGAGAAGCACACAGCAGCTTGGCCCCTGTAAACCCCTTCCAACTGCTCAGGCCAGCAACACATTAACAGCAGCAGCAGAGCAGTGCAGCAGTAGCGCAGCAGCCGCAGTAGAACAAATTGAATGCTGGACTCGAAGAACATTGATTACTGTAATTGACATCTAGCATGTAGCAGTTCAGTAGTATCAGAGACAAGCAGCTATGGGAATTAGCAGAACAATATGGCACTCGGGCAATCTTCAACTTCAATTAGCAGTAAGTGCTGATTTGCACACAACAAACAGCATAACAACAGCCGTATTTGCTGCATTAGGATAGACCATCTTGGGACCTGGCATAACCGGCTGTACCCAACAACAGTACAGCCACAACTAAAGCTACACAACAAGCAGCAGTAAAGTGATGCAGCAGCAACTATAAACAAGAGGGACAGTAGAGAAGCTAGGGACAAGCCCCCTAGAAAAGGCTTAAACATCCCCAGAGACAACCCCCCAAGGGTAGGTACAAAATAGGTAGAAGGTCCATACAATGAAGGAAGATCAACATGGTCTCCAATCATACCAATACAAAACAGAAACAAAATGGGAACCGCTGAAAGAAACAGTTTATTGGTATGGGAACAGGAATAAACAAAACAATGAACTAAACTACAACATTAAATAGAGGCCAAGTAAACAAGGATTACATTCACCAGAAATAGCCACCATAATTACAGTCAACCAGAAATGACTGAACTTGCAAAGCAAGAGAGAGGACAAGATTCCTAAACTCCACCTTCCAAACATAAACATAAAGGCTGCAACCCAACTCCCTCCACTCTCCCTCACAAAGTGCCTCCCGCTAAGTATTACCTCCACTCTCAAGAAGATTGAGGCTCAAACACACTCCTCACAGGTTCTACATATAGTGGCACACTCAAGAGCTCCAAGGAGCAAAAGTAACCCCCGCCTCTGCTCAATTTCCAGAACATGCAGCAGTTAGAGTATAAGGTATTTACCTTGAATGTATAATAGAATTATTAGCAGATAAGTATGCTCCTTTGAACCTGCTAGTCTCCTGACATCCAAACATCAACAACCTTCTAGCCTCATTAAACATGCTATAATGAAACTGCCATGAACACTTTCAGAACACAGTGCAATATAGGATTTGGAAAACAAATGTATCAATTGAAGGAATAATCACAAATGCACATTATACTAAAAACGACAAATATTATTATTCCATAGTTATGCCCCATTCTCTAATAAACCTAGTTTCAAGTGAATGATTGGGCAACTTGGGCAATGACAGTAGTCTACCTTTAACCATGTTACAGATTTTGTGAACTACTACTTCCCAGGTGCTAGATTTAGCTTGAAACTTCCTCATATTTCTCAAGCCAAAGGTGATACACCGTAACAGTGAATACCAGTTTAGTAACAACATTCTGAAGGGATTTCCCCTTAAAAGTAGAGGAGTAATCCATGCTGCCCAAGATTGAGGGGGCCACCTCTCATCAATCTTAGCCAACATCGCATTCCAAACTTGTGTGGAAAACGCACAGTTAAAAAACAAATGGTCATGACTTTCACAACCATGGCAGAAGCTGCATTGAGAATTAGACTTAATCCCAAAAAGAACTTGTCTATCCTCAGTGGAGAGCCTACCCTGAATGGCCAACCATGCAATGAAGCTGCATTTTCGGATATGACTAGAAAACCAAATGGCCTTATGCCAAGAGACTTTGGGAAATGATTCCCTCAATTCTTCCCATAGAGAGTTAATGCTGAACTGACCATTTGGGTTTAGAGTCCATCTAACTTGGTCCCTTGTACCTCTCATTGGGGGGAGCTGATCTCGAACTTCGTTCAGCTCCCAAGATTGTGTGATGGGGAATGCCCATGCAGAGCTGAGAATTATTTGGGAAACTTTGGCATTCAATGGAAGAGCAGAGTCACCAACTATTCTGGATCCAACCTTCTTCAACAAAGGGCTAAAAGGATGCCAATGATCATACCACAAAGATGTGTTATCTCCATTGCCTATAACATGCAGTATGAATGGTTGGACTAGAGTTCTTAGATTAAGCAACTTTCTCCAAACCCATGAGGGATTACTAGGCATTTTAAGACTCCAAAAGTTCCTCCCTTTTAATAAATAGGATTTCACCCATTGGCACCACATTGATTGTTCACCCCCTGATATCAAGAACCAAATATGCTTGGCAACAGCAGCCTTATTCCAAACCTCCAAAGATTGGAGACCAAGACCTCCCTCATCCTTAGGAGCACATAGATGCTCCCAAGCCACCTTAGCCCCTGTTCTTTTAAGGTCAGGGCCAGACCATAAAAAGGCCCGAAGAATAGATTCAACTTCCTTGATGACCTTCTTTGGCAAGATGAACAAGGATCACCAATAAGTTTGCATCGAGAACAAAATGTTCTTGATAAGTTGGACTCGCCCAGTAAAGGTAAGGTCCCTATTTGTCCAACTTTTAGTCTTAGCAGTAACACTATCTACCAATCTCTGACAGTCAACAGCTTTGAGTCTAGTAGATGGCAATGGAACCCCTAGATATCTCATTGGCAGGGAACCCTCCTGGAACCCAAGCTCCTGCAAAATAGTATCCTTAATTCCCACACTAACTCCAGAGAAGAATGTGCTACTCTTCCCTGGGCTAGGAGATAGACCAGAAAGAGCCTCAAACTCTATCAATGCATCTTGAATGAGTTTGACAGATGGAAGCTCACCTTTACAAAATATCATAAGGTCATCTGCAAAGCAAAGATTAATCAATCTGTTGGTTTTACACCTCCAGTGGAATTGAAAGCCTGGGAGCTGAGATTTCTCTTTAAGGAGGGTTGTAAGAACTTCCATCACAATGACAAAGAGGTATGGTGACAAAGGATCCCCCTGCCTTAGACCCTTCCTACCTTTAATGTAACCCGTCACTTCCCCATTAATACAAAGTGAGTAGTTTGCTGTGGTGACACAGGCTTTCAGCCACTTGATCATGGTAGGATGAAAGTTCATTGCAGAGAGAACATCCCATAGAAACTCCCACCTAACATTATCATACGCTTTCATAATATCCACTTTCATGGTACACCTAGGAGAAGGAGATGACTTATGATAATCTCTCATGAGTTCTTGGGTGAGGAATACATTATCTGCTATTCTCCTACCCTTCACAACACCTGATTGGACAGGATCTATTAGCAAAGAGAGAACAGATTGCAACCTCTTGGCTAAAATCCTAGAGATGCACTTGTAAATGGTATTACAGCATGCACTTTGTTATCTACTTTATTCTACCTTACTCTCCATGCGGGTTGTGCATGGTTTATCGCAATTTTCTCACTTTTCTTCTTTTTCTTCTTTTTCTTTTTTTTCTTCCTGGGGTATGCCCCTTATAAGCTGTACATTTGGTTAACCTTTTTTAATTTCAACCTAATTTACCCAAAAAAAAAACTTATGAGAGGTTATCATAGTCATCACCTACTCCGACGTGTGCCATGAAAGTTGACATAATGAAAGCATATGATCATGTTAGGTGGGAGTTTCTATGGGACACTCTTTCTACTATGAACTTTCATCCTACCATGATCAAGTGGCTAAAAGCATGTGTAACCACTGCAAATTACTCTCTATGTATCAATGGGGAAGTGACAAGTTACATTAAAGGAAGAAAGGGGTTGAGGCAGGGGATCCTTTGTCCTCATATCTCTTTGTTATTGTGATGGAAGTTTTTACAAGTTTTCTCTCTGAGAGAAAACTTAGCTTCCTGACTTTCACTTCCATTGGAGGTGTAATGCTAATCAGTTGATAAATCTTTGCTTTGCTGATGATCTAATGATATTTTGCAAAGGAGAGCTTCCATCTAACAAACACATCCAGGATGCATTGACAGAGTTTGAGGCTCTTTCTGGTCTCTCGACTAGCCCAAGGAAGAGTAGCATATTCTTTTCTAGAGTTACTGTGGGAGTTAAGGAGACTATTTTACAAGAGTTTGGATTCCAGGAGGGTTCCCCTCCGGTGAGATACCTGGGAGTCCTATTACTATCTACTAAACTCAAAGCTGTCAATTGCCATAGATTAGTAGATAGTATCATTGCCAAAACTAAAAGTTGGACTATTGGGGACCTTACTTATGCCGGGAGAGTCCAGTTTATCAGGAACATTTTGTTCTCAATGCAAACATATTGGTCCTCCTATTCATCCTACCAAAAAAGGTCATCAAGGAAGTTGAATCTATCCTTAGGGCCTTTTTGTGATCTGGCCCTGACCTTAAAAGAACAGGGGCTAAGGTAGCTTGGGTGCATTTATGTGCTCCAAAAGATGAGGGGGGTCTTGGTCTCAAATCTATGGAGGTTTGGAATAAGGCTGCGGTTGCCAAACATATATGGTTCTTGATTTCAGGGGGAGAACAATCAATATGGGGCCAATGGGTTAAATCCTATTTGTTAAAGGGAAGGAACTTTTGGAGTCTTAAAATGCCAAGTGGTCCCTCTTGGGTTTGGAGAAAGTTACTTAATCTAAAAACTCTAGTCCAACCATTCATGGTTCATATTATATGCATTAGGGATAACACATCCCTGTGGTATGATCATTGGCATCCTTTCGCCCATTGTTGAATAAGTTTGGTTCCAGAATAGCTTATGATTCTGGCCTTCCCTTGAATGCCAAAGTGTGCCAAATAATTCTCAGTTCTGTTTGGGCATTCCCAATCACACAAACATTGGAGTTGAATGAAGTTAGACAACAGCTTCCCCCATTGAGAGGTACAAGGGACCAAGTTAGATGGATTCTTAGCTCTAATGGACAATTTATCATTGCCTCACTATGGGAGGAATTGAGAGAACCATTTCCCAAAGTAACTTGGCATAAGGCTAAGTTCAAGCAACTCAATAATATGGAATATTGTGATATCTCAAAGAGGGTGGATGAAATAGCTGTTCTTTTAGAAGTGGGTATTATGCTTGTTCTCTGGGTTGGTTGGAGTATTAGTGGCTTGGTTTGTTTATCCCATCTCTGGAGTCTGTGGTGATTGGTAGTGGGCTGAGAGCGGGTTGTTTTCTGGCAAGCCTTAGGCTTGGATGAGGGAGTTATAGGCCGGATGGAATGGGCGTGGTGTGCAGGGTGGGGCCCCTGTCGGATGCTGGCATCTCTGGTTCGAGCCTCTCTTGGTGCCATGTTCTTCTGTAGTAGCTGTTCAGCTTGTCTTGATGCCGTATTGCTTTGTTGCTGCTTGTCCTCAGTGTTGGTTATCATTTTGTCATCTCTGGCCGTTTCTATCTATTTGATTTCCTAACCTGGCGGGATGTGCCAGGTAGTAATAGTTCAATTTCAATTTCATGTTATTACTAATAGTATCATTTCATATCATAACCCGTTGCACTATCTACAACGGGGATATGATCTCATCACACATGGCACTTTTGTTATGTTATTTACTCTATCCTACTCTCCATGCGGGTTGTGCATGGGTTATCGCACTTTCTTCAATCTTCTCTTGTTTTTTTCCTTTCTTTTCATCATGGGGTATGCCCCTCGTAGGCTGTACATTCGGTTAACCTCTTTTAATTTCAAGCTAATTTACCCAGAAAAAAAAGGGTAGATGAATCTAGACAACATCTAGAATCACTACAAAAAGACTTAGGCACTCAACCATCCGATCCAATGGCTCAAATTGGGTGACCAATGCACCTCCTTTAAATCTGTGAATAATACCCGTAATAGAAGCAAGATTACCAGCCTACTTGGTACTACCCACCCTACTGGATACTAAGGGCTAGCTATGGTTCAGTAGGTAGTCCAATAGAGATTAACAGATGGTCAAATGATGGCCATGGTTGTTGAGGTCACTGATCTTGAAATAAAAGAAAACACCTTCTGGTCTCTTAATCCTTCCAAAGCACCTGGTCCTGATGGCTATAATGCTAGTTTCTTCAAGAAAGCATGGCCTATCATTGGTTATGAGGTCACTGCACCTGTTAAATCCTTTTTTAGGTTTGGCCAATTACTTAGTAAAGCAAATTCTACTATTGTAGCTCTGGTTCCTAAAGTTCCCAACCCATCAAAGGTGGGGGATTTTAGACCCATCTCATGTTGCAACACCATTTACAAGTGTATCTCTAGAATTCATGCCAAGAGAATACAGCCAGCACTTCCTATCTTAATTGACCCTGTTCAATCAGGTTTTGTTAAAGGAAGAAGGATTGCTGATAATATATTCCTTACACAAGAACTCATGAGAGGTTACCATAAATCATCTTCCTCTCGTAGATGTGCCATGAAAGTGGATATCATGAAAGCATATGATAATGTGAGGTGGGAATTCCTTTGGGATGTCCTAATTGCCATGAATTTTCATCCTACCATGATCAAATGGCTACAAGCTTGTGTCACTACTGCTAATTACTCTCTTTGCATTAATGGGGAAACCACTGGTTCTATTCTTGGGAAAAGAGGGTTAAGACAAGGGATCCACTGTCATCTTACCTATTTGTCATTGTAATGGAGATTCTCACTTGTCTTCTAGGGAGAAATCACTTCTTCCTGATTTCCACTTTGATTGGAGATGTGGAAATACAGAACTCATTAATCTCTACTTTGCTGAAGATCTCATGATTTATTGCAAAGGAGATCTCACTTCAGTCAATCACATTCAGGTTGCACTCACTGAGTTCCATGCTTTGTCAGTCCTATCTCCTTGCCCTGGGAAAAGTAGCATTTATTTTTCTGGAGTAAACACAAGCTCTAGGTTAGCCATTCTGAATGTCCTAGGGTTTAAGGAAGGCACTTTACCTGTTAGATACCTTGGAGTGCCTCTTATCTCTACCAAGCTCAATGCCTCTGATTGCCAACGACTAGTAAAAGGTAAAGGGGGAGCAGTCCATGTGGGGTAAGGGGAGGGGGGTGTGGGGTGGGCTGGTTGTCTGGATTCAAATCCATGCATGTTTGGAACAAGGCTACCATAGCCAAAAATATCTGGTTCCTGATTTCTGGGGGGAGCAGTCAATGGGGTAAATCATATTTAATAAAAGGTAGAACCATTTGGAATCTAAAAATTCCTGGAGATTGCTTATGGGTATGGAGGAAATTATTGAACTCAAGACTCTTGGTGCATCCATTTTTTTTGGGGGTAAATTAGCTTGAAATTAAAAAAGGTTGACCGAATGTATAGCATACAAGGGGCATACCCCATGAGGAAAACAAGGAAAAAAAAAATTGAGAAAAGTGCGATAACCCATGCACAACCCGCATGGAGAGTAGGACAGAGTAAGTAAAATAACAAAAGTGCCATGTGATGAGATCGTATCCCCATTGCACTATCCATCTAAGCGGAAGGATAGTACAACGGGACATGATATGTAAGGATACGAGAAGTAATAACATAAAAGCGAACTGCTACCTGACACATCCCCCGAAGTTAGGAAATAAAATAAATAGTCACGGTCAGAAATGACTGAAAGAGAACCATCACTGAGGACTTCAAGCAACAAAGCAAATCGGCATCAAGGAGGCTGAGCAACTACTACAGGGGAACAAGGCACCAAGAAGAGGCTCGAACCAGAGATGACGGCATCTGACAGGGGGCCCTTCACACCATGCCCATTCATCCGGCCTAATACTCCCTCATCCAAACCTAAGACTCGCCAGAAACAACCCATTCTTCTTAGTATACTGGGTGATGGTCACTCCACTTCCTTATGGTATGATAATTGGCATCCTCTTGGTCCTCTAATTGCAAAATGTGGTCCCAGAATTGCCCTAGATTCTGGCATTCTTAAGGATGCTACTGTATCCACATTTTCCACAACTCAAGCTGGGCTTTTCCCATCACACAAACTCTTGACCTTAACAAGGTAAGGAGTGCCTTACCACCACTTATCCCCTCCAAATTGATGGAGGCAGATCATATTAGATGGATTCCCACCCCTAAAGGTCAGTTCTCAATTGCTTCACTTTGGAATAAATTGAGAACTTCCTTCCCAACAGTTGTGTGGCATAAATCGGTGTGGTTCCCAGCCCATATTCCAAAATGTAGCTTTATCACTTGGCTAGCTATCCAGAATAGGCTATCTACTATCAATAGACTTGTACTATTTGGCTTAAACCTCTCTCCTCAGTGTAGTTTTGCCAAGGAAGTGAAAGTCATGACCATCTTTTCTTTAACTGTGCATTCTCAAAGCAAGTGTGGAACACCATGCTTTCCAAAATTCGGGTCTCTTGGCACTCTAGATCATGGCCTGAATGGGTCACCTTGCTTTCCAATGTAAAGGGGAAATCCTCTCAAGCTGTTATTACAAAGCTAGTCTTTACAACTATTGTCTACCATGTTTGGATTGAGAGGAATGTAAGGAAATTCCAGGGTTCTTCTTCTACTTGGGAGGTAATTGTTCACAAAATTTACTCCATGGTGAGGTCAAGACTTTTATCACTAACAGCTCTGCCATCATCTCGAGCAGAGTGGGTTGCACATGAATGGAACATAAGTGGAACTTTTTATTTTGGGTAAATCAGCTTGAAATAAAAAGGAGGCTAACTGAATGTACAACCTATAAGGGGTATACTTCAGGAGGAAAACAAAATAAAATGAAAACAAAAGGGGAAAACCTATGCCAAATGGCTACATAGGACTAGAAGAAAATAGAACATTTGTTTCCTATCCATCTAAAAGAGGGATACGAAATAGGAGGCAAAAGGATTACACGTAGTGCAACTTGACAAAAAGAAAGAACCAACTTGACTAAATAGGAACCAATTTACATATAGGAAACAATTTTTCAAAAGCCTAGCTGCACAACTTGAATGACATAATAGCACAAGAGGTGGAATGGTCTTGGAAACATGATGGACAGCAGCAACCAAACAGTACTGTTTAGCAAATCAGCTATAGAACTCGGATTACACATAGTACAACCATTTGCAGCAGTAGCACCAAAACAGTTATAGAGCTCGAATCTACCTGCTGCAGCCCTAGGAAACTACAGTACCAGCATCTACCTGCTGCCATTACAGCAGCAAGCAGCGTAGTAGTTGCAGTAGCAAGCAGTATTAGTAGCCGTGGCAAGAAGGCCAAGCTCTTAGCATCAATAACTACACAACAGAACGCAACAAAAGGAATACAAGATAAACTAGGGACATGCCCCCTAGAAAAGCATAAACAATCCAAGGGACAACCCCCCAAGGATAGGTAAATACAAAATGGAGAGCTACCAACAACAGGATACCAAGCCATAAGCTCAAAAACTGATACAATGATACCAAAGTATGCCATTGCTGCTCAAAATTTCAACAGCCAATCAACACACTAAGCAACAGATATAGTATGCTTCATTGTAGAAAACAAACAGTAGTCGAGGGAACACCCCAATGGACAACCATATCAGACAACACATAACAGTCAGCCTTAAAGTAGCAAACAACAGTAGTCAAAGGGACAGCAAACATAAGAATCTGTAGCAAATTGTAACAGAGAAGCAACACATATACTATAGACGCTGAACTAAATGATAGGAATCAGAAAGGCAACCAACACAGCTCATAACAAGCTCATCAACTACAGCGAGCACTTAACCGTAATCCAGAAAACAGAAAACGATGGCACCAACACCGCCATTTATCTTCCAAAAGACATTTGAGGAGCCAAAGGGTTTCAGCCCCACAGCCAAGAGAAGCAGCAGCCAACAAGTTGAATGATCCCAAGCTCAATATGAGGACTTACCAACTTATATCTCCTTCGAAAACTGAACTCCCGTTCATCTTTTATTTCACAAGCAGCAGAAAAGGCACCACCAACTCCCTCCGCTTGATCTCACATGATTCCCCCGCTGATTATTTACCTCCACTCTCAATCGATAAGGTTGAGGCACAAACACTCAACACACAAGATCACACAATATAGTAGGTACACATTTCAACTATGTAACTCTATTTAAGACCCTAAAGACAAAGGTACATACCTATTAGAATAGAAGTAATAGTAGCCTCCAATCTTTGTAATTAGCAGCCACTAGTTGCCTTCAAACATTAAAAGAGATGGTGGATAAAAAAAAAAGAACATTAAAAGAGATGAAGTTGCCAATGAAGCTACCAGTCACAACCTGTTAAGCAAAAACAAATGCAAGATAGGATTGTGGAAAATAGATGCAACACAATATCAAGAAACAAGTGCAACTAAACTCACAATCACACATGCACACTCTAATCCATGCAACATATATGATTATTCCATAGTTATGCCCATTCTCTAATAAATCCAGTATCATTAGAGCCTTTGGGCAATTTGGGCAGTGATAGAAGTCTACCTTTAACCATGTTATAGATTTTGTGGACCAATACGGCCTAGGTGCTAGTAGTAGTTTGGAACTTCCTCTTGTTTCTCTCAATCCAAAGTTGATACACTGTAACATCGAATATCAACCTAGTAACAACATTCTTAAGGGATTTTCCCCTAAAAGTGGAGAGGTGTGTAATCCAGGCTGCCCATGACCGGGGGACCACCTCTCATCAAATTTTTTTCTAAAATAGCATTCCAAACTTGTGTGGAGAATACACAATTAAAGAACAAATGATCATGGCTTTCACTACCTTGGCAGAAGCTGCACGGAGAATTAGATTTAATCCTAAAAAGCACAAGTCTATCCTCAGTTGGAAGTCTACCCTGGATGGCAAGCCATGTAATGAAGCTGCACTTTGGGATATAGCCAGAAAACCAAACTGTTTTATGCCAAGTTACTTTGGGGAACGGATCTCTCAATTTCTCCCATAAAGAGGCAATGCTAAATTTTCCATTTGAGTTAAGAGACCATCTAATTTGGTCTCTTGTTCCTTTCAATGGGGGAAGCAAACGTCTGACTTCATTCAACTCCCAAGTTTGTGTGACTGGGAATGCCCAAGTAGAACTAAGATCTATTAGGGACAATTTGGCATCCAAGGGCAGACCAGAATTAAAAACAATTCTTGAACCAAACTTATTCAACAATGGGCCTAAAGGATGCCAATGATCATGCCACAGGGACGTGATATACCCATTGCCAGTATGAAGGGATGAACTAAAGTTCTTAGATTAAGTAACTTGTTCCAAACGCAAGAGGGATCACTTGGCATCTTAAGACTCCAAAAATTCCTCCCATTTAATAAATAGGATTTAACCCATTGGCACGACATTGATTGCTCTCCCCATGAAATAAAGAACCATGCAACCTTATTCCAAACCTCTATAGATTTGAAACCAAGACCCCCCTCATCCATGGGAGCGCAAAGATGTTCCCAAGCTACTTTAGCTCCAGTTCTTTAAAGGTCAAGGCCGGACCACAAAAAGGCTTTAAGGATAGATTCAACTTCCTTAATGACCTTTTTTTGGTAAGATGAATAGGGAGGACCAATATGTTTGCATTGAGAACAAAATGTTCTTGACAAGCTGCACTCTTCCAGCATAAGTAAGTCCCTATTAGTCCAAATTTTAGTTTTGGCAGTGATATTATCTACCAATCTCTGACAATCGACTGCTTTGAGTTTAGTAGATAGTAATGGGACCCTCCTGAAAGCCAATCTCTTGCAAAATAGATTCCTTAATTCCCACACTAACACCAGAAAAGAATATGCTACTCTTTCCTGAGCTAGGGGAGACTCCAGAAAGAGCCTCAAACTCGGACAATGCATTCCGGATGTGTTTGATAGATGGAAGCTCTCCTTTGCAGAATATCATTATGTCATTAGCTAAGAAAAGATTAATCAACTGATTATCTTTACACCTCCAGTGGAAGTGAAAATCAGGGAGATGAGATTTCTCCTTAAGCAAACTTGTAAAAACTTCCATCACAATAACAAAGAGATGAGGACAAAGGATTCCCTACCTCAATCCTTTCCTACCTTTAATGTAACCTGTCACTTCCCCATTGATACAAAGTGTGTAATTAGCAGTGGTTACACATACTTGGAGCCACTTGATCATTGTAGGATGAAAGCTCATTCCAGAAAGAACATCCCATAGAAACTCCCACCTAACATGATCATAGGCTTTCATTATGTCAACTTTCATGGTACACCTAGGAGAAGGTGATGACTTATGATAACCTGTCATGAGTTCTTGAGTGCGAAAAATGTTATCTGCTATTCTCCTACCTTTCACAAAACCTAATTGGACAGGATCTATGAGCATAGGAAGAACATATTGCAATCTCTTAGCTAAAATCATAGAGATGCATTTGTAAATGGTATTGCGGCACGATATGGGCCTAAAATCACCCACCATGGACGGGTTTGGTACCTTACGGACAAGTGCTACAATAGTGGAATTAGCTTTGGTGAGCAATTGTCTAAACCTAAAGAAATTCTGGACAGCTAAAGTGACCTCATTCCCAATGACAAGCCAAGTTTTTTTTTAAAAACCCGGCGTCGTACCCATCCGGGCCAGGGGCCTTGGTGGAATTAAGAGACCAAAAGGTCTCTTTGATCTCCAAGTCTGAGACAAGGAAGACCATATGTTGATTTTTTTTTTGGTTCAAAGCAGCTTGAAATAGAAAAAAAGGCTAACCGAATATACAGCCTACAAGGGGCATACCCCAGGAGGAACAAAGAAGGAAAAGGAAAGAAAATAAAGGATGCCTATGCCAAGTGGCTACATAGACTAGAGGAAAATGAATCAAGTGTTTTCTACTCATCTAAGTAGAGGAAGAGAGAACACATGAGGAGAGTAGAATGACCACCTACCATACAGGTTCATTACACCATACATGTCCACAAAGTACACCAAAAGTACACCATACCAAACCAAACCAATTTGATAATGACAACACAAGTTATGAACGGCCCATAGATGGCCCATCCAAGCAATTCCACCAAGTAATCAACAGATGCAGCTCGGTACAACAGCCAACATCCTCCAAGTATGGCATGAAATTATCCTAAGTTGCAATAGGACTGGGCAGCTCAGTACAGCAGTAACATGCGCCAGGTATACCATGAAATTAATCCTAACTTGCAGTAGCTGTGGACTTGTACTAGCAATCACAAACATAGCTATTAAACAAATGACAATTAAATGTGAGCAGCCAACCGCAGCAGCCAAATAGCAGCAGCACCAACCAAACAGTAGAAGCAGCTAACAGCCGACAGCAAAAGCAGCAGACAACAGCAGCTGACCCACTGACTAACAGGTAGCAACGTACATCACAGCAACAAAACAGCAGCTCCTTTACTGTTGTTCACCAAACAGCCGCAGCATGCAAACCAAACCAAACAGAACAGAACAGAACAGAATGAAGCAGAAGCAGAACTGAGCAGAAGAGAGCTAAGGAAGGCCCCTTAGGAAAGCATTAACATTCCTAGGGACAACCCCCCAAGGATAGGCTATGTAAACAAGCTAATGGATACAAACCATGCACACCACCTGAAATGGACACGCCTTACTAGTCAGTCCGCAGATACAACAAGAGAGCACCAGCAGCTCCTTATGTGTTTTCTCTTCCTCTACTTAGATGAGCAGAAAACACTAGATTCATTTTCCTCTAGTCTATGTAGCCACTTGGCATAGGCATCCTTTATTTTCTTTCCTTTTCCTTCTTTGTTCCTCCTGGGGTATGCCCCTTGTAGGCTGTATATTTGGTTAGCCTTTTTTTCTATTTCAAGCTGTTTTAACCAAAAAAAAATCAACATATGGTCTCCGTTGTCTCAGACTTGGAGATCAAAGAGACCTTTTGGTCTCTTAATTCCACCAAGGCCCCTGGCTCGGATGGGTACGATGCCGGGTTTTTAAAAAAAAACTTGGCTTGTCATTGGGAATGAGGTCACTTTAGCTGTCCAGAATTTCTTCAGGTTTAGACAATTGCTCACCAAAGCTAATTCCACTATTGTAGCACTTGTCTGTAAGATACCAAACCCTTCCATGGTGGGCGATTTTAGGCCCATATCGTGCTGCAGCACTAGCAAATACAAACCATGCACACCACCATATGTTGATTTTGTTCATGACTGAGTTTATTTCTAATTAATTGCCCAACTCTAGTTGGTCCCAGGTGAGCTGTGGGATGGGGAGTACCAAATAAGAGTGTAAAAGTTAACAAACTCTTCCTTGATAACCTTGAGATCATGAGTGATAGAGCTGTCACTTAGCACTAAACTTGTTATTTTGATCCTATTCCTCCTATTGCTCACAGCTTTAAAGAAATAGGAAGTGCACTGATCTCCAAGTTTCAACCATTGTATTCTTGACTTTAATTGGCTAAGCTTTCTTGTGCCCTAAGAAGAGTGATATATTTCTTGTATACCACTCTCTCTTGTGCAATGGCAGAGCTATTATTAGGGTGAGAGCCTATAGTTGCTTGAATGTTTTCTAGGTCTCTCTTAATGGCACTCACCCTCTCAGAGATGTCACTGAACTCAGCTTTATTAAGCTGTTTTAGTTCCTGTTGAAGGTGTTTAAGTTTCACACACACACAGAACATAGGATTACCAATTACAATTGTCCCCCAAACCCTCTGAACAATTGCAAGGAATTGTGAAAATATGTGCAATTGGGCAACTTAAATGGGTTGGAGATGCCATGTTAGCAATTTTTTTTGGGACGGAGTATAACGGCAGGGGTCTAAATTTGGGGATTTTGTTAGTACAGGGGTTTAATTGAAATAAACTTAAGTTCAGGTGTCTAAATTTGGGGATTTTGTTAGTAAGAATGTTTAATTGAAATAAACTTAAGTTCAGGTGTCTCTGTGACATTTGGTGCAAAGTTTAGGTGTCATTTTGAAATTTTCCCATTGGAATTTGCCCATAGACCATAGTGACCAAAAAAATTGCACTCCCATCTTTCGGTTGGACCTCACAGTGAATGTATTGATCAGACTGACCTAACATTGTAAGAGAGATTACTCTAGGATCCCAGCCCACAAAAATCCTCCCCAAAGCAGCCTGGGAGTAATTATTCACAAAACTCCAATCAGAACAAATGACTTGAGTGATTCTATTTGCCCAAATTGCCCAGATTTTATGCTCAAGAAAGCCAACTAGACTAAGATTATTAGAGTTCACAAAGGATTTGACTTCTTTCTGCTTAATGGGGTCATTCAGACCACGAATGTTCGAAAAACCTAAAGTGAAAGCTTATGAAGACATAAAAAACAATATCACAAAGTAACAAAGTGATGCAGAGATGGAAAGAAGTAGTACTGCATATACGCAAAAGGATATCATTTATTCTTTCTCCTGAAGGTGTGATTTAATTCCCTCCACAACTGAGGGAACTAATTGACTCCTCTTTCGCTTGCTTCTTCAAACGTTTCTTAGCAAACTTGGAGAGGTATTTGTTGAAAACTGTGTTGCCTTTGGAAACCTGCTCAACAGCTTACTTTTTGACTTTGAGACCCAACTGTGTTGCCTCAGGGGTTGGGGGGCGGGGGGGGGGGGGGGGGGGGGGGGGGGGGGGGGGGGGGGGGGGGGGGGGGGGGGGTGCTTGAGCTCTGATTGGACCGTAACCAAAGAGGCTGCCGTCCTTATATGATGATTCAATGCCCCTACCTCCTGATTGCTACTCACTACCCCTTCGAAGACTTCTACCCGCTCATCTTTAGAATCACTAATCTCTTCCTTAGGTGAGTGAGAATCTGGAGGTGAACTATTGGATTGTTTGAAGTTTTCACAGTCAACCTTTTGATTTTCATTCCCAACTTGAGTCACAGTCACAATTTGACCTGTAGGTTGTGGAGGGAGTGAAGTCATGATGGTTTTAACAACACATTTGATTGTGTGATGGCCAAAGACATGACATATGTCACACATGGGAGGCAGGATTTGATAATCTACTGGAACAACTACAGATTCTCCTGCAAGAATGACTGTGACCTCATCTGATAGAGCTTGCTCAGCACTCACCTCAATACAGATTCTAGCCTTGGTGGATTTAATATGGAGGAGGCCAGGTTGCTTAGCAGTCTTGGTTGTGGCTTGATCAACATGAAGAGGCTTCCCAATTGTACTTGCCACCCTACTCAAGCATTCCTGATTCCAAAGCTCAAAAGGTAGATCATGCAGTTTAACCCAAGCTGGTGTTTTGTAAGGTTGGTCCGGGGTAGGCTTCATCATCCTATGCCAATCTTTGAGGACCAGGTACTTTTGAGAGAAGAAATAGGGCCCTCCTTCTAGAACTTGCATTTTAGCTTGTTCATCCCTAAATTCAAACAAGTAAGAATCCAGCTACATTAGGCTTGACAGCCACAAAGAGATCTTTCCATTGGTTCCAAGCCATGGATACCAAAAGGGGGTAAGGCATTTGTCCATCAAGGAAATGTCCAACCAAATATTTGTTCCATTTCCCCCCTTCAGTCAACTCAATGTCTATTTTGACCAAAGCTTCTTTCCCTCTTTGTAAGTCAAAGAAATAATCCAATTTCATATCCATCGAAGGACTTTGCGACTGGAGAAGAGAGGCCCAATTTTAGGTTTGGGTTTAGATTGGTTCTGGCTCAGCCTGGGTTTGTGATTGGACTGGTGCGGTGGAGGGTGGTAACTAGGTTGAGAGTGAGGAAGATTAACAATCTGTTTATGAGGAGGAGAACTAGAAGAAGGATTAAATACGAGACCAGAAGCACAACTAGCGGACCGAGGTGTAGTATCCTCTATACTACAGCCAAGATTGGGATCGCCCTCTACATAGGGATTCCTCTGGCAATGAACAAAATTTGAGGATTCGGGTTCGAAATTTGTACCTTCCTGTGTGAACGTTCGAATTGAGAGTTATTGTCCTGGAGATTGGTAGCTCTCTCCTTCGCTTCCTTCACTTATGCTTCCTCGAAAATCTGTTGTAATTTTCGAGAAGGACTTGTGCTTTTGAACGTTTTTGGGCTGAACGCCCCAAACCCATCTAGAGATGGTACATGAATGACAACGTTGAGAGTTAAACCCAAATTGGAATCGCTTGAAGGAAATGGTTTAGTGAATGAATCCATTTGGGGGACAGCACTAGGGCAAAGATCGAAAGGTTTGTGGGTGAAATTGGAAGTAGAAGACTGAGTGGGAATCGAAGCAGATTCAGAGGAGTTCTTCTGCTTTCTTTTCATTTCATTGGAATCAATTGCTTTGCTACCGAGCCCTTTTATCATGGAGATTGTTCCGTCTGCCGTGGAGAATCTCAGCTCTCACCAGATCTCCATGACCTTGTCAGAAAATGCCTTAAGCACCTACATGTCAGAGCTCACTCGCCTTTTTGGACTATTGGACAAGTTTGCTTATTAGTGGAACGTAATTCTCTTATTGTTTGTTGCCATAGTTACTTATTGATTGTTGCCGCAGAACCTATGTCTGATGAACACAAGTTTCTGGTTTGTATTTGTATAGCATAGGGCTTTAATTGATGCAGCATCCCTCTCATGGTAACTCAAGACAAGCAATCCACCCATGGGGACACAAGACAAGATAGCATGAGATCTAGCTGCTAGTACCTCTATGTACAGTACAGGAATGTATCTTCTATGTACAGGTATATATCTCTTTCTTACGAGCTCTTGCAACTTACTGTGTAGAGTGATGCGTGTGCCTTGCATATTGTGAGATACCCCAGTGAGTTGAGTGTTTGAGCCTCAACCGTTTTTATGGAGGGGAGGTAATATTTAGTGGGGGAGTCATGTAAGTTCAAGTGGAGGGAGTTGGGGGTACTTACCAAAACCCAAGTCTTGTACAAGGTAAAAGTTGAGTGGGAGGTTAGAACTCAAGGGAGTAAGCAGGTGAGAACTATAAGGACTTGGGTTGAGTTTGAGTTTGAATTGAATTTGAGTTTGAGTTCATTGGTTAAAAGGGGTTTCCATTACTTGAGAATCTGGGTTCTGATGCCTACGGTTGGGGTTGTCTTTAGTGCACTATTTATCATGAAGAGCCATCTATTGGCTCTATGCTGCTGACTGCTGCTGTGTTATTTTACTACTACTACTGTCTTGTATTGCTGCTACTGCAGAGTATCTCTGCTCCTAATTAGTATGCTGCCGTGATATGCTCCTATGAAATGAGTAACAGTGCATGTGTATGTTCGCTGTCTCAGCTATGTATGTTGGCTGTGCTGACCATATATCCTTGATTTGGCCTTCCTTCTTAGGTCTTTCATTCCTGCAATTTCAGAATTTGATTGGCTACCTTCAATGGTTCTAGTTGCTTAATAGATTACCAATTTGTTTTGACCTATTCTTGGGGGGTTGTCCCTTGGAATGTTTACGCTTTTCTAGGGGGCTGTCCCTAGCTGTATTATACTTCTCCATTCTGCTGCCAGTTGTTGCAATTGCTACGGCTAAGTTCTGCTGCGGTTGTTGATGCTGTTGTTTGCTATTGTAATGGTTGCTGCTTCCAGCCAAGATGGGTTTTTCTAGGAATCTATTTTATACGGCCGCTTCTACTGTTTTCTGCTTTGTACAATTCTGCAGTTGAACTGTGTTCTAGCAAACCTACTTCTGCCAGTTACTTTTGCTGTTGTTGCACCTACGGTTGATGCTGTTTCGCAATTACAGCTGCTATTCTGCGGCTATTTTGTTGCTGTTACCTCATTGTGATCTGTCAAGATGGTGGCTATTAGGGCTGCTTTTTTCAAGATGCAACAAGTGGATGGAAACTCGTCCAATTCCAAGTTTTCATGTGGAAGTCTGAACGTTCATGTGTAATTTTGTCATTGGTTCAAAGGAGGTTAATTTAGTAAAGGCCTAAAGCCTATTTAGTTTCAGTCCTTCTCGACATCTTTTGCCCTTGGTTTTCTCCTCCATATTGTATATGGATTAGAAACCCATGGATAGGTCAATTCTATTTCCCTCTAGCTGTATGTAGCCACTTGGCACAGGCACCTCCACTTTTCTCTTCTTTCTTTTCTTTTCTTTTCTTTTTCCTCCTGGGGTACGCCCCATTTAGGCTATACATTCGGTTGTCCTTTTTTCTATTTTTAGCTGATTTACCCAAAAAAAAAAAACTTCGCACAAGGCTGTCTAGTTTCTAGCCATATCCCAAAATGCGGCTTCATCACTTGGCTTGCCATTCAGGATAGGCTTTCCACTAAAGATAGATTAGTTTGTTTTGGGATTAAACCTAATTCTCAATGCAGCTTTTGCCAAGGTAGTGTAAGCCATGATCATTTGTTCTTTAATTGTGTGTTTTCCACACAGGTTTGGAATGCTATGCTGGCAAAAATTGATGAGAGGTGGTCCCTATAGTCTTGGCCAGCATGGACTACTCACTTCTCTAATTTTACGGGAAAATCACTTAAGAATGTTGTTACTAGACTGATATTCACTGTTTCAGTATGTCACCTTTGGATTGAGAGAAACATGAGGAAGTTTCAAGCTAAAATTAGCACCTGGGAAGTAGTAGTTCACAAAATCTATAACATGGTTAAGGGTAGACTACTGTCATTGCCCAAAGGCTCACATGATACTAGGTTTAGTAGAGAATGGGGCATAACTATGGAATAATCATATATGTTGCATGGATAATAATGTGCATGATTGATTGTTATTGACTTAGGAGGCTAGCAGGTTTCAAAGGAGGATGATTGCTAATACTGATATGTATAAGGTATTTACCTTAGTCTCTTCTCTTTGGTTGATACTGCAGCTATTGTAGTTGATTATAGCTTTAGAAATCTCATTTCCTTGCCTCTTCCCATTGGTTAGTGTGTTCTAGCATATGAGTGAGCTTGTGAATTGTGTGCTTGAGCCCCTAATTTCTTGAAAGTCGAGGTAAAAGTTATTAAGAGGTTCAAAAATAGGATTAGTATATACCTCTTGAGGATGCCCCCCAGGAATATCTGAAGTTCCTGGAGTTTTTCTGTCGTTAGGCAAACTGCTAGAAGAAGGAATTTCTCCTTGTCCTTGGGCAATCAACCTTCATAATAGAGTTGAAAATTCTTGGGCTAAGTCATCTTATGGATTTGCCAAAACTTGAATCAATTTCCTGACTAGGTGTGCCATTACTTCCAAATTAGTAAGTAGCCCTCCTTCTAGTGCCAAAATTGTTTGTCTTTTGTTTTACTGGATGTCGATGGTCGACAGAGAAAATTTTTCTAAGAACTGGAATGTGGATGTTTGTGGTGGTGGAGTCTGGTTCCTTGTCGTATTTCGGGACTTCTTTAGAAGCAAACGTGATGAAGTGAATGGGAATGGAAGAAAAATAACAAATTGACTTTATTATACTTCAAAGTAGAAGTGGATCGACAGTGAGAAGAAATTCGAGTGGACAGTTACGTTACAAGCTAGTCTTGAGCAAGAAAAGTAAAGTACAGATAAAAAATAGAAGCCTTTGGGCGATTGTGTGTGGGTTCTAAATGTTTTCTGTTCTTGTATTTATAGGTTGTCTTCTCGACTTGAAATTCAAACTTGACAAAGTTCCCTCTTTAAATTTGAATCAAGTGGTTACTTCAATTGTTCTTCCTCTTCTTTCTCCACGTTCTGAGATAGGTAGTTACTGTCTACTGAATCTCGATTGATCGGAATCAACGGAGATGATTGAAATGAGTGCTGGAACGTGGATATGTAAAGGTGGAGTCTGGTTCCTTGTCGTTTTCAGGACTTCTTGAAAGCAAATTGAATGAAGTGAGTGAGGTATGGAAGAAGAAGAATAAATGAACTTTATTAATCTTCAAAGTAGAAGTACAATCGACTAAGACAGTCAAGTGGACGATTACAAGTTACAACTACTCCTAGGGAAGGAAATACAAATACAGATAAAAAGATAAGCCATTGAGCGATTGGGTGTGTGTCTTACAATGAGGCCTAAAAAGGCTATTTATAGGAAAACAAATATGTGCGGGAAATAACTTCCTAACTTCTTCAATACTCTTCATTCTCCTTTGTTTCGACATGTCCAAATAACTTCCCACTAACATCAAAGTGTGTAGGAGCATACCAAGTGTTCTTTTCAACCTCCAAGTGTGTAGGACAGTGCCATGTATCCTTTAAACTTCCAAATGTATAGGAGTAAGCCAATTGTGCTGAACTTCATCAAAATACAAGCAAATAGAGGAAATACTAAAACTAGTTATATTATTAATATGAATTAATAAAATAAAATAGGAAGCATTCTCGTAATCGCCATCTTCTGGTCGATCATCGACAGGCAGTGAATGTACGGTGTAAATAGTTATCCGACATGATGCCACATTGTGCACGCCTTTTACAACTACCTTTGTCGACTGTCTCAACCATTTGACATGTGTCCCAGGTTTTGAAAGCACGTTTTGAATAGTCGATCAGTCCATTCAATTCTCCGACTTTTTTTGGGAATATTAGCTTAAAATTAAAAGAGGTTAACCGAATGTACAGCCTGCAAGGGACATACCTCAGGAGGAAAAGATATTTAAAGTACTTAAAAGTATGAAGATAAATTTAGGGAAAACTGAGGATCCAAAAAAAATTAAGAGAAAACTTGTATTAAAATCAATTCTATTTAAATTACCAAAACACAGTAACATCAACCTACTACTTAGAACAAAACTAAATATTGAGGTGGATATATTGAAATTTAGTCTAAATTATCTTGGCAAGAAAGGAAAACTAAATATTGCGGTGGATTTGATAGGATCAATAAATTAGAAAAGCCGTTCACTAAGGCTCCCATATTTATTTGGAGAAGCATAGTTAAAAAATACATATACATATATATAAGCCTTTCGGTTTGGTTTGGAACCATAACCACAAACATGAATCCACAAGTCAAACCATGTAATATGGTTTCTAATTTTTTTTAAACCATACTACGTAAAAAATAAAACTAAGCCTTTCGGTTTGGATTGGTTTGTACTGGATTCACGATTTGACGGATTTTTTGCGCACCCCTAACTCATACTATGTCACGAAGGAAACCAGGTAACTACAGTACACGACACTTGCACTAAAAAGTACACGGGTGGGTTTCCTTATTAGTTACGTATAATATTTTTTTAAGGCTGTTGTTTTATATAAAAGTTAATTTTGTTAGGATCGTGTCAATTGTTTCAAATTATTTATTCATCTAGGTGAGAGTAGACAGAAATATTTTTAAAAAAACATCAATCAAACTTCAAAAAACAAACATAAAATCCTTTTTGGCCGTTCAAAAAAAAATTACAATTTATTTGTAATGAATTATTTTGTCTTTATTGAACTTTTAAAAAAAATTATCATAGATTTTTGCTTTTTAGATTATTCGTGTCGAGACGAATAAATAGTTTTAAAGACATTGACACACAATTAACCAAATTTCACTTAAGACAAACATATTATGCAAAGTACCCAATAATAAATTAAAGTTAAGTCAAACCCTCCTAATTAGTTTTTCTTTTTCTTTCTTCTTTTTTTTTTTTTTTTGGGGGGTGGTGGGGGTGTCGGTAAAACATCATGAAATTAAAAAGAGGCTAACCAAATATACAGTCTACAAGGGGCATACCCCAGGAGGAAAACAAAATGAAACAAAAACAAAAAGAGAAAGAGAAAGCCTACGCCAAATGGCTACATAGGACCAAAAGTAAATAGAACATCTGTTTCCTATCCATCTAATAGAGGGATACGAAACAGATGGCCAAAATTAAACTTAGTGCAATACTTGACACTGAAAACAACCAATTAATACTTTGCATTTCAAATGACAAATTGGCCTTCCAAAAGCAAAGTTTTTTTTGGGGTAAACCAGCTTGAAATAGAAAAGAGGATAACCGAATGTACAGCCTACATGGGGCATACCCCAGGAGGAAAGAAAATAAAAGAAAGAAAATGAAAGTGCATATTATAAAGCCAAAGGGCTACAAAGAGCTAGGGTAAATAAAGTGACCAATCCCTGGTTTGTAATCCATCTACAAGATGACGAACAAACCATGGCAAAAGGGTCGTGAACTACAAGGGAACGGTAATGTAAATTCCAATCCATGGAGCGATCTAACAACCTCACGATGCTGCAATAAAATAGCAGTTGATAGCAATGGCGATGACTGCAGCAAGCTGTTGCTCCGAAATAGCTGCACACTTCACACATAACATCACTCGAGGCGGCTGGAAGTAATACTGGAGTTTCCAAATTCCTTTGAGCACTTAGGTTGAACTTGAACTCCACATGAGCGGTGGAATGGTGGCATGATCTTGGGTATCAACCCCTATATTTCAGCTGTGTGCAGCCGTAGATGACAGCATTTAACTGCCTCGATCCTGGATTTGGTCTTCACAAAACAACACTAGAACAAACAGAGAGCTGTGGGATTGTACCCAACAGAACACAGCAGTATCCATTGGAAACAGCAAATTACAGCCTCCGGATACACCATCCTATGACAAAAATAAAAGCTATAGCAGAACACCAGTAGCTATATACCATGCAGAGGACATCCCCCTCTGCGAAGGGAGATCCCAACAACAGCCCTTGTTGGTTTGGCTTATACAACATATTGAACCCATCAAGATTCGATAGAACTTTCAGAGTTAGCATCTCCATAACATAGTTAACAACTGTCAAAGAACATAGTCATTATAGTAGCGGCAACAGTCGGCTAAGACCATATCATGGAATTACAATTAAGGAACTGGACTTTTACAGCCAGTAGCGCTAACAGTGTTGCAAAAGCTAAGCACATCAAAATGCAGTAAACCAAACCCAAGGCAGAACTAGCAGCAACTGAGAGGAAAACAGCAGCGTACAGAACATAATAGAACAGCAGCCTTTAACTGTTCACCGAACAGAACAGAACAGAACTGCAGCGTACAGAAAGAACAACGGACAGAACATAACAGCAGCAAAACAACAGTCTCTATAACTGCTATTCATCTGACAGCAGCAGCAAGTATAATACCAGAGCAGTGAGATACACTACATCAACAGCTCAGAAGTTGTAGCAACAGCAAAACAATGAAACATTTAAATTGCCCAATGGGAGCAGCACTTAGATAGCTTAGAAAGCTAAATCCAAGAATAGAAATGACTAGTTACCACAATACTCTGAGCAACAAGCATGAGCAGTAATTAGAAATGATCAAGAATGTTGACCTAGCACTATGTTCTCACCTACTACTCCCTTGATAAGCTCACAACTCCCACTCTTTTCTTTTTGTGCTAGGACAAGGTTTTACAAACTCCCTCCCTAAATCTCACTATATGCCCCCGCTACATATTTCCTCCTCTCTCAAAGAAATGATGTGGCACTAGCTCACACCTCACCGGTACACTATAAAAAGGGGATCACACAGCATCTTCAAGAGAACTACCAAAGAATAAGATATATACCTGGTAAATAGGAGTACTAGAAGTTAGCCCTCCCTATGGCCCTCTTGCCTACCTTGTTGGACAACCCTCCTTGTGTTTTTTTTGGGTAAAGAACCCTCCCTCCTTGTGTTGGTTTTGCAAAGGCAGCTCCTTGCTAGAGGAGGTGTTCCAAGTTGATCCTTTGACTCCACAATTTGCTGGATCCTCCTTGCACAATTTACTTGAGCCCTCAACAACTCTTCAGGACTTTGTAGCTACCTGCAAGAATACCAAAACTGTCCACAAACTTCCCAGTAGAATCACATTGCCAATTAGAATCAACAACTAGCAAAGTAATTTAGGGCGCAATATTATTCCACTCATTTACAATTAACTCTGCTTGCGAATGAGGGAGATTAGAAAGTGACAAAAGCCTTCCTCATACCATGTTGCAAATTTTTTGAACAACTATTTCCCAAGTACAGGACTGATTTTGGAATATCCTCAAGTTTCTCTCAATCCAAATGTGATAGACAAAGTTGCAAAAGCAAAGTTGCACTACTTGAACCACCGATTGGCACAAGAGGAGGAATGATCTTTGGAGCATTATGGACAGTAGCAACTGAATAGTTCAACAGCCATAGTAATAGAACAATACGGTGCAGCAACAAAATAGTACAGATCAGCAGCTAACTACTACCATTACAGCAGCAGTAGAAGCAACAACAACAAGACAGTAGTATTATGATAGGAGCAACCAAACTGTAGCTCTAGGAAAAAAACAACAGCACCATCTACCTGCTGTCATTACAACAACAAGCAGTATAAAAACAACATCAAGTAGCAGCAAACAGCATTAGTAGCCATAGCAGGCAGGCACAACTCTGATCAACAACAGCCACACATCAACTTACAACAAAAGAAATGCAAAATAAAACTAAGGACATGCCCCCTAGAAAAGCATAAACATTCCAAGGGACAACCCCCCAAGGATAGGTCAAAACAAAATGGTCAGAACTTTAACAGGAAATACCACTAAACTATAAACATAATCCATGCCCAACAAAGGGCTTGGCTTAGCTTCACAGTAGAACAGTAAAACAATAACCGAACAGAAGTGATAGACTGCACAACAGAACTGGCAGTAGCAGAATTAGGATACATCATATCATGGCTTGAGAAAAAAGCCATAACAGCAAACAGTAATATAATAGCATCAGCGGTAGAAATTGACTACAGTCAAGGGAACATGCCCCATGGGACAGCCATATCAATCAGCCACCACTAACGGAAGCAGCAGTCAAAGGATCAGCAGACAAATGCATCTGTAGTAGTAACTGTAATAGAAAACAGAAGTTACACATACTGCATTCAATGGTAACTACAGCAGATGAAATGAATGACAGGTAGTAGAATAGAAACAGAAACAGAAATAGGCTTACTCTGCTTTTTCTGCTCCCCTACTTACCCCCTTGAAGCCTAAAACACCAAATTCTAAAAGCAATAGAAAGGACCTTAACATCCTCAACTCTCCCTTACAAGAAGACTCCCACATTGAATTCCATTAGGGTCTAGTCAACCTAGGCCTAACCCAACAAGGCCGACAAATTTTTATCAACCAATTCCAAATACTAGTGGACGTAATGGAATTGGAAGTCAATATGGTAATGGCCAAAATGGAAACATTCCCACTGGTTTCAATGTACCTCCTGGATTTGGTATTAGTCAAAGCCAATATGGGCCTCCTATGGCACATCACAACTCAACCTCACGGGCCCCAGAGCCATTGGTTCAATTTTTCATCAACAGTATTCGTAAGAGGTATGGGTTTTTAAAAAGCCATCTGTATTGGTATTGGTTTTGGTTGAAATATGCCCAATTTTGGTTAAGAGGTGTAGATAATGTTCATTGCTTTTCTACAATTTTGGACAAATATAAGTGGTCAAATTGGCCACAATTTTGGCCACACCATCTCTAAATTGGAAGTGATGGCAAAAATCAAATGTGAAAATGAAAGCATGGCATGCGAGGCTTGAACATTTTGCGGAAATAGAATAACAGCCATATAATGGCCAACTTTGGAATCATTCTGGAAAAAGAAAAAACAAAATTTGGCTGAATAAGAAGCCAATGTAATGAGAAATGAAAGCCTAGAAAGGCTTCAACATTTTATTCGTTCAAAAAAAAAAAAAAAAAGGGCCGTTCGGGGGCTATTTGGAAAGAATGAATTTCAAGCCTTGCATGGAGGTTGAATATTTTATCTGTTCAAACTAGGCCATTCGTTGGCTGATTGTTGGATCTAGTATAGGGATCCATTCTGGTGCATTTCAAGGCTTCATTTATGACAGCAGAGCCTGATCACAAAGATTGACCATGAATGGAATAATCTGTGAACATTTGGCCATGAATGAAACGTGTTAGCATCACAAATACACGTGGAAGGCCTTGATCATAAGGGCTTTGAATGCTTTTCTGTTGCAAATGGATTTGGTCCATTTTAGGATTATAATAATCCGTTTGGCCACGTATGCCAGCATATATACATGGCTATTCTAATGGCTTTGTTTCACAAACTGATGTGTTCCTTCGACAGATAAAATAAGAAAAGAAAAATGTTTGTACTGTCGAAAAGAGAAAATTTTTAAGAAAGAAAGTGGAATGTCGGCATCCAATGTATGTGATCTTCTACGTAAACATCTGAGATGTGTTGTACGCATTGGTTATTTACGTGGAGGAAACCAATGTAATGGTTTCCCCATTTGGTTTGAAGTCATCTCTCCATAGAAGGAATTTATTTTTGCCTCCAAACAAAAGACTAGAGCCAGACGATATTTAGCAATTGAAATGATTTTGATTGCCTTTTATTGCTGACAATGAACTTGGCGGGGCAAAAATTCATTTTTAGAAGAGCCAACTAATAAAGTGGAAAAAAGTAAACCTCATCATAGTGTCTGACGATGGAGATTTCTGACAAGCAAGAGACGATCCACACTGTTCAGTGACCTACTACCATGGCCGATGGCACCATCTCCTTCCCGGAGGGTCTAGGTATCAAAACCTTGGACTCAAATGAAATTCGTAGGAAACACAGAGGAATTGATGCTCCATCTCTGTTAGAATCAAGTGTGACTCCACCAGATCTGGGCTCGGTACTAGCACCAGTTAACCCTAGCTCTCCTTCAGGGGTTCAAAGTTGCACCCCTAATTCAGGATCTACAACAAAACTTCAGCAAGCGCAATTTGAGGAAGGTTTGGTAATGGAAGCTGAGAAGCGTGCTCGAAATGTTCATCATCATCAACAACAAGAGGCAGATCACGTCTCATCCTCATCTTCACCTGGGTTCGAGGTACATAGCCCCAAATCGTCCAAGCATACTAGCCCTTCTCGTAAACTTCAGCAGGTCTTCCAGGAAGAATGTATGAAGCTGGAAGCCGAGGAACGGGCTACCCACCTCCATGGCAGCGTACACTAGTCTTCAAGTCAGCGTTTTGAGGTACAGACTGCTAACCCTAACCCCCAGGTTTTGGTTAATGCCCGAGGGAACCCCTATGTACAAGGGGATCCAAACCTAGGGGATTCGGTGGAAGGCACTCGACCCCCCTTCCCATATCACCTCGCAACCTGATGTGAGCTCCTTGCCTTCACTAAATACTCCTTTTTCCAAGCATCACACTACACCTACCCCACAAAATCAATTCAATCCCAAATCGCACAATCAGCCTCCTCAAACTCATCAATCCTATCCCAAACCTAATAATGCACAATATAGGCCCAAACCCAAAAACTAGGCTTCTCTTCTTCAATCCCAAAGTCCATCACTGGACATAGAGCTTGACTACTTCCCCGACCTTCAGAATGGAAAAGAAGCTACAGTTGAGATAGATGTGGAACTGACTGAGGTGGGGAAATGGATTAGATATTTGATAGGTCATTTCCTGGATTGGAATATGGCTTATCCCCTTCTGGTCTCCACTGCTAGAAACTAATGGAAAGATTTATTTGTGGTTGTCAAACCTGATGTCTCAGGTTTCTACTTATTTGAATTTAAGGATGAGCAAGCCAAGATGCAAGTGCTAGAAGGGGGGTCCTTATTTTTTCTCTCAAAAGTATTTAATTATTAAAGATTGGCACAGAATGATGAAGCCCCTCCTAGAGCAACCTACTAAAATACCTGCACTTGCCTCTTGAGCTGTGGAACCAAGAATGCCTTAGTAGGGTTGCTAGTACAGTAGGTCGACCTATACATGTGGATCAAGCTACGGCAAGGACTTCCAAGCAACCAGGGTTGTTGCATACCAAGACCACTAAAGCAAGGGTTTGTATTGAAATAAGTGCAGAACAGGAACTTCCTAATGAAGTTATAGTGACTGTACAAGGGGAGACAGTAGTGGTACCCATTGAATATCAAGTCCTCCCTCCTGTGTGTTCTTACTGTCATGTATTTAGACATAGCTCCTCCAAATGTGTTAACCATACTGTCACTCCTTCTCCTATCTTGCCATTAACTGAAGAATTGGGGTGGAAGATTCTAAGTCATGGGAAACAGAAGTTGGGGAAACTGTCATCTCCTCAAAAGATTGTTGAAGGCCCTCAGGTTTTCCACTCCCCTGTCCTACAGGAGGTCTCTGATGACTCAGAAGCAGATCTACTGGAAGTTCTTGAGGGTGTTGTAAGCTCTGTGGTTCACGATCACTCAAGTTCCCAAAGTGTCACCATTCCACCTGCCACCAATAATAGCAAGCCAACAATGAATACACCCTCTAAGCAGTCCAACAAGGCAGCAAACAAAGCTAAAAAGGCAGCATCGTCTGATAGTCAGATCAAATCTCATTACCAAAGGCCAGGTGGTGATGAAAAGGATAAACCTCCTGACTTATTGCACCATGCCGTAGCTGATGTGAAGCTACAGTTGGGAGGTTCCTCCACTGCTGGTCATACCGGCAAACAAAGGAGTCACTCCAAAGGCTCCCCATAAACAAAGGAAGTAACTTAACTTTCCTCATTTTTGTCCACAATTATCTAAATAATGCTCAACATGTGCATCACTCTTATTCTCATCTGTTGTAGCTCATTGTGGTAGTTGTTTTGAGTGGAACTAAATGGATAGCACACCACTGCATTTTGGTTTTTGGAATATGAGAGGTCTAAATGACCCTCTTAAACAAAAGGAGGTTAAGAAGTGGGTTCATAACAATAAATTATCCCTTGTTGGGCTCATCGAACATAAGCTCAAAGAGCCCAAGGCCACTGGAATTGTTAATCTCATCCTGCCTCATTGGAGTTTTATGAGCAACTATGTTCATTCCCCTATGGGTAGGATATTGGTCTGTTGGGACACCTCTGTCTTTTCAGTCGAACTTCTCTCTAAATCAAAACAATTCATACACTGTTATGTGCATTCTAGTGATGGCAAATACTCTCTTGTAGCCACCTTTGTTTATGGAGCTAATTGCTACCTGGAGAGACAAACACTTTGGTCTAACTTGCAAAATTTGGCTCTTACATCCCCTTGGTAGTCCTTGGTGACCTTAATGCTATTAGGTCTCCATCTGAGAAAGTGGGAGGTGATAAGCATTGCCTCCCTTGGATGGATGACTTTAATGAGTTTCTACAATCTGTTGAACTGGAAGATCTAAGGTACTCTGGTTGCCGGTTTACTTGGTCCAATAAACAAGTTGGGGCTACTCACATCAGCACCAAATTGGACAGAGTCCTGGTCAATGAGAGTTGGATTAAAACTCTATGCTGGTCCAATGCCCATTGCCTAAGCCCTGGAGCCTCTGATCACTCTCCAGCATTTGTTTCACTGGCCCCAACCCACCCCCCCCCCCCCCCCCCCCCCCTAAATGTAGGCCATTTAGATTCTTTAACTTTTTGGCTGATCACCCCAATTTTATTACATTGTGCAGCAAGTTTGGAGGAGAGTTATCATTGGTAACCCCATGTTTTGTGTATGTGAAAAGTTGAAAATGTTACAAAAAGATCTCAAGCAATTGAATACAAATGAATTTAATGACTTATCATCTAGTGTTGCTTCCTCCAAACAACAGTTAGATGATATTCAGAATGCCCTGGGTACAAACCCTAGTGATGCAGCCAATCAAGCTTTTGAGAGGGTATTGTGCAGAAAGTACCTTACTCTTGCCAGAGCTGAGGAGAGCTTTGCAAGACAAAAATCTAGAATTCAATGGCTGAAGCTGGGTGACCAATGTACCCCATTCTTCTTCAAATCAATTAGTAATTCTAGGAATAGAAATAGGATTACTAGTTTGGTCTTGGAAGATGGTACTGTCACCCAAGATATTGAACTAGTCAAAGCATCTTTCATCAATTATTACTCCAAGCTACTTGGTTCCCCTCATCAAAGCAGTTATGATGGCACATCTAGAGTCCAGGGCCTCATCACTAGGAAATTATCAGATTCTCAGAAACTTGATATGGTTATGGAAGTTTCTGACAAAGAAGTTAAGGACATTTTTTGGTCTCTTAATCCACAGAAAGCCCCTGGACCTGATGGATATAATGCTTCATTCTTCCATAAGGCATGGCCTGTGATTGGCCATGAGGTCACCTCTGCTGTCAAGTTGTTTTTCCGATATGGCCAACTGTTAAAGAAAGCCAATGCAACATTGATTGGTCTTGTGCCTAAAATCCCTAACCCTTCAAAAGTTGGGGACTATAGGCCAATCTCATGTTGCAATCTCATTTACAAGTGTATTGCCAAGATCCTGGCTAACAGAATTAAGTCTGCTCTCCCTCACTTGATTGATCCTGCACAGTCTGGCTTTGTTCAGGGTAGGAGGATTGCAAATAACATCTTCCTCACTCAAGAATTGATGAGAGGGTACCACAAGCACTCCCCTCTCCTAGATGTGCCATGAAAGTAGAAATAATGAAGGCATATGATAATGTTAGGTGGGAATTCCTTTGGGATGTCCTTGCCTCTATGAACTTTCATCCCCAAATGATTAGGTGGTTAAAGGCCTGTGTAACCACTGCCAACTGCTCCCTAAGCTTCAATGGGGAAGCAATTGGGTACATTCCTGGTCAAAGAGGCTTGAGGCAGGGTGACCCCCTTTCCTCTTACTTATTTGTTATAGTCATGGAGGTACTTTCTTGTATTCTCAAAGAGAAAACCCTTCTGCCTGACTTTAATTTCCACTGGAAATGTGGATCCACTAAACTAGTTAATCTGTGCTTGCAGATGATCTTATGATTTTTTGTAAGGGGGACGTGAGTTCTGTTTCACATATTCAGTCCTCTTTGGGAGAGTTTGAGTCTCTATCTGGGCTCTCCCCTAGTCCAAACAAGAGTAACATTTTCTTCTCCGGTGTCAACTCATCCATCAAGTCTTCAATCATGCACATTCTTGGATTTCAGAAGGGTTCTTTACCTGTTAGGTATTTGGGTGTCCCTCTTTTGTCCACTAAACTTAAGCATTCTGATTGTAAGATCATGGTAGATAAAATCACTGCAAAAACAAAATCTTGGACAAATAGGTACCTCCCCTATGCCGGGAGAATTCAATTAATCAAGTCCATTTTGTTCTCTATGCAAACATACTGGTCCTCTCTTTTCATCCTTCCTAAGAAAGTCATTAAGGAGGTGGAAGCCATTTTAAGAGCCTTTTTCTGGACTGGACCTGATCTCAAATCTTCTGGAGCCAAGGTCTCTTGGGAGCATCTTTGCTCCCCGGTTCAACAAGGAGGTCTGGGTTTTAAGTCTCTTGAAATCTGGAACAAATCTGCCGTAGCTAAGCACATTTGGTTCCTCGTGTTTGGCAAGGAACAATCCATGTGGTGCCAATGGGTTAAGTCTTATTTACTCAGAGGTAGGAGCTTTTGGTGTGTTAAGGTCCCTTGTGATCCCTCTTGGGTATGGAGGAAAACTCTATCTCTGGGGCCCCTTGTTCAACCCCTTATTAAGTACAAGCTGGGTGATGGGATGTCTACCTCTTTATGGTATGACAACTGGCATCCCCTGGGTCCCTTGCTCCCTAGGTTTGGCCAGAGAATTGTCTATGACTCTGGGCTTACTAAAGATGCAACTATTCATGATATAATTCACAATAAGCAATGGGCCTTCCCGGCCACTCAAACTCTTGAGCTTAATGAGGTCAGAGCTGAACTGCATAAGGTGGCATTCAATTCTACTGCCAAGGATTCTTGCAAGTGGACACTTAACATTTCAGGGGATTTCACTATCTCGTCCCTTTGGGAAAATCTTAGAATCCACTTTCCCATTGTTGCATGGCATAAAGTTGTATGGTTTCCAGGCCATATTCCTAGGTGCAGCCTAATCACCTAGATGGCCCTTTTGCATAGGTTAAACACTAAAGATAGACTTGTTTTATTTGGCCTCAAATCCTTATCCCACTGCACCTTTTGCTCTGCTGAAGAAAATCATGCCCATCTCTTTTTTGACTGTCGTATGGCTTCCCTTATAAGGCTTATCCTATCCCCTAAAGCCCCCCACATGAGTGGACATCAGGGTTGGCAGCCTTGGGTGGACTATCTCTCTAACTTGGGAGGTAAGTCTTTGGCCAACACCATAGCAAAGCTGGCATTCGCAGTGTATGTCCATCATATTTGGTTGGAAAGGAATTATAGAAAATTCCAAAACTCTTGTTGCCCTCCAACTGTCGTTGCTTGTAAAATCTCCAATGATATTAGGACTAGATTGTTGTCCATTGATAATCTGCCTAGAGGCCTACATTCTGGACATTTAAGAGTACAATGGAACATTGTTTAGTAATGTACTCCAAACACTAACACAACAATGTTTTTGGGTAAATATTACATAACATTGTTTCATTTCAATCACCACTTTTATATCTCATGTTGTTTTGTAGGGTTGTCCAGCTCAGAATGCTTCAGGAAATCCACCTTTGAAGCCTCCTATTACTGCTAAATACTCAAGTCAGAGTTCGAGGGGGTTCAGCTTCAAAGTTTTACCTCCATTGATCCTACATGATTCTAGTTCAGGAGGAACCATTATCTACTTCTATTATTCAGGTATTTAACTTAATCCTTGTTGGAGGATGGGGTGAAATACGGCTTATGAGTGTCCTTACCATTTTGTTTGTTGACCTAGTGAGTTGTGTGCTAGAGCCCCAACATTCCTTGAAAGAGGAGGGAATAATTAATGGGGGAGTCATGTGAGGTTCAGGGAAGGGAGTAAGTGGTTTCACAACTTTTAAATTTGTTTGTGAGCGGGAGGTGTGAGGTATCAAAGAAGTAGAGGTTGAGGTGGCGATGTTTGAAATAACATTTTGAACTAGCCTTTGGTTCTGTCCAGATTGATTCTTTGGTCTGTTATGAAACTATAGCCATTGAATATGCTATTCTGCTGCTGCTCTCACTGATTCTGTAACATTTTTTGATATGAAGTTTGCATGGGGGCAAACTCAAGCCAAATTATGCAAAGGAGGAAGTGGCTTTGGCAATGAAACTCGAATGGAGTTGAATCGTGAAAATGATTCGACTAGAGTTTTTCCTTTTAGATCATGGATGGTCGAAGTAAAAAATAATCCCTCCACTCCATCTATATGGGTTAAGAATGGCGAAAACTTGCCCAAGGAGTGTATGAGTTCAAGCCAATCATGGCTGCAAATCATGAACAACCATATGATCAATACGAATGATTGAAATTATTTATACGCTAAGAGTGATGGATTTTTCGAAGCCATTTGTATTGGCTTTAGTTGAGACTTGAGATACACCCAGTACTGTTGGTTTATGCCACTTGTGTAATCAGTATTGAACGGGTTGTCTTGCCATGGAATTAGGCCATGGTCCTGTCGATTTTTGCACAGTCGATAATGGACAAGGCTTTTGGCAAATATATCACATACTTTCAAAGCACAGTTTTGTATTATTGACCCTTGATTACAAACTTTAATCATGTTTATGGGCCAGAAGAACCCTTTGAAAAATATATGAACCTGGTATTATTTGGTTTAGCCAAATAAATTTGGGGGGCAAAATTCATTTTTAGAAGAGCCAACTATAAAACTTAAGTGGCTCAAACGTTTGAAACTCAAAGCAGGTCAAGTCATAACCATAATTCGACTAGAGTTTTACAATTTAGACCATATATGGTTTAAGTAGAAAATGAAGGAATTGAACTCCATTTTGTTTCAATTAGAGCTGGTCCGACGATGTGGTGGAAGTCCAAAATGACCCAAGAAGTGGGGTAAGTATTGCTTACAGTTTCTAGAAGAAAATTAATAAGGCCAATTGACTAAGTCAGAATGGTCCCATTATCCCATGATTTACAAGAAAAGGCAGTGGAGTTCATGGCTAAACTGTTTTTGGCTCCCAGAAATGCCGTGTAACTGCTATAAACTGCCAATATGTGTAGCAGACGGAAGTTACATGCACAACATGGAACACTTGGCGAGTTTTTTCGAGCAACCATGTGGCTGAATTTCAGGCCTTTATCAGTTGGATCCTTGGCATACAATCCTTTCTTTGGGCTTTAGTTAAGATTACTATGCTCACCGTAGATTTATGGCTGACATCAACAAAAAAAATGTCTAGACATTGCTCTATGCTTTTGTACGGTAGAGGGCGGACGATTCAGCCAAAGTTTCCTTCAAGGGAACTAATCAAAAGAGGCATGCCACCATTCGACAGTGGTTTTTAAGCCTTGAAATCCCACCATGTTATTCTCAACATGGTTATTAAGCCTTGAAGGCTTTGTTACATTGAAAAGTGAAAAGGTTTGTGTAAAATTTATCTAATCTCTTCGAGAGTTGGGGCATAAATATTTACACCATAAAAGATTATCACCAGTCGATATCAACAGAGGGGTGATTTAAAACTAAGAGAAATACTTACCAAAGTTAATCCTTAAGTCAGATAAATAGGGGGGGCATTGTTTTTTTTTTTTTTGGGTATATTGTCCGGAAATTAAAAAAGGATAATCGAATGTATAGCCTACAAGGGACATACTCCAGGAGGAAAAAAGACAGAAAAAACAATAGTGAAAAAAGTGTGATAACCCATGATGCACAACCCGTATGGAGAGTAGGAAGTAAGGTATGCAACAAACGTGCATTGTGTTTTGATATCATACCCCATTGCACTATCCATCTGTAAGGAAAGATAACACAGCGGGGTTCGATATGGAATGAAGCAAAATGAAGCGAATAGAGATGACAAAAACTAACTATATCCTAGCACATCTCGCCAGGCTAGGAAATAAGATAATTAGCCATTGTCAAATAAGGAGCCATTGTTGAACCATCACTGAATAATTCCAGCTACATAGCACCTTGGCATCGAGAGGAGGTTGAACAGCTACTACATAGGAACTACGCACCGAGAAGAGGCTCAATCCGGAGATGACGGCATCCGACAGGAGGCCCAATCCTGCACACCATGCCCATTCCATCCAGTCTGAAACACTATCATCCAGAGACCCAATGCTTGCCAAAAAATAACCAGCCCTCAGCCAAAACCCATAGCCACAAGTCTCCAGAGATGGGATAAGCAGATTAAGATTCTGATACTCCAACCTAACACAGAAGAATCAAGCACAGCACCCACTTCTAAGGAACAGTTACAGCAGAGGACTGGGCTCCGAGAAGAGGCTCGATCCGAAGATGACAACATCTGACAAGGCTATCTCCCCAAGTACTTTGCACACCACATCCAATCCAACCGGTCTAATCTAGTAAGGACATGTGCGTTATTATAACCTAAAAGCGGGACAGTACAAGGGCCTCGAATCTGCCCGCCATTAACAGTGTATTACCACTGAATCATCTGGTCACAAACAGAGGCACACAAAACTACATAAGGAACCATAAACAATCCATTTCAATCAGTGCATCACCACTAATCTAGTAAGGACATGCGCAGTCACAGCCATACTACACTAGAACATACAGCCCAGAGAAGCAAAGAAACTTGGATTGTGAACAAGCCCAGTATAAATGCTAAATGCTAAAACCTTAGCCCCAGAATTGGGCAACCAACAGTACCAGCGACACCAGAACATCTAGCTAATACAAGGATTAATGATATAGATCCAAAATGATTAACCCAATCTCAGTCCAAACAGATGACTGCCCATTCGAGTTGCTCATGTTGGATTTACATGTCAAAGGCATTTCAAAACCAGCTTTGAAATGCCCAGTCCGCAAACTAGATTGAAATATCTATACAACCCCAGCGCGCCCCTCTACCACCAGCGCGCGCCACTTGCGTGCAGGCTGGTCTTTGTAAAACCAGGAAGCTAGCTCACAGTTTTGTAAAATTCACAAGACTTTATCCAGAGAACACTAGATACAATAACATCATCCACTCACATTTACAAAAGAAAACCAGAAATTGGTTAGTTCCTCGGTTTCCAGGTCTGGATTTTGGAATGCCCAATCTCAGGCAGTGCATGAATCCCACTTTCCTCATCCCCAACTTAAGGGTCGAAGAACAATATACCAGAGCACCAATCTCGATCTGGCTTTGAAACAATATTTAAACGGAAAAGTACCTCCAATATTGACCAAATATTCAATCTGCTCCACAAACTTGAAACCCTCTGAAAATATGGAGAACGGATGGCAGTGACCCCATTGATAACACGATCTGAATTGACCCTCTTTATGGTTTACCGATTGTGTATGGGGTCTCCGATCGACGGCCGGATGACCAAATCTGGGTATGGCATGAAAAGCCCTCGGATAGAACACTCCAGCTCAAAGACCCATGAAAACCCACTCCAATTTGTTCAAGAGAATGGGTAAAGAAAACCCATGTGCCAATTATCAAGAAGAATAAAGGGCAGATGGAAGTGGAAAAGTAGATTCAAGAGCTGAAAGTTGGATCCCAGATGGAACACCACTATATCAGTCCATGATGTGTACTAGGCCGACCGACTGGAATTTGTTCCAAAAGCTTGTCAATGTTGATACATCTGAACAAAGCTTAAATTACCTCTAGATCAGACCGATTTTGAGAAATCTGGATGGGGAGTGCATTCTCTCAGTAGAATGTAGGGAGAGAAGCTCTCAACCCATTTTGCAATTGGAAGAATTCTTGATTAGTCAATATTGATCGACTAGGTCAAATCGTGACACGTGTCAACAATATTTCGACTAATTTGAGCATAATTTTTGCAAGTCGGAGAATCGAACGGACTAATCGACTATTTTTTGGGTAAATTGGACTAATCGACTATTAAAAACGTGTTTTCAATTTTTCATAACCTTGGACACATGTCAAATGGTGGAGAGCAAGCAGATCGTGGCTGAGACAGTCGATGAAGACAGTTGAAATTGGCGTGCACAATGTGGCATCATGTCGGATAACTACCTGTCTCAGAACATGGAGAAAGAAGAGGAAGAACAAGAGAAGTAACCGCTTGATTCAAATTTAAAGAGGAACTTTGTCAAGTTTGAATTTCAAGTCGAGAAGACAGCCTATATAATACAAGAACAGAAGACATTTAGAACCCACACACAATCGCTCAAAGGCTTCTACTTTTTATCTGTACTTTATTTTTCTTGCTCTATGAGAGCATCCGCAATGCAATAATCAAAATTAAAAGATTGTTAAAGTTAGCAATGTGTGCTTAAAAAAGTGTTCACATTGTAATAATCAAAGTTAGCAACCTCCTAACTAATAATCAAATTTGGGCATTTGAATAATCAAAAGTAACAATGTGGGACTTTACATCGCTAACTTTAACAATCCTCTAAATGAATAATCAAAAGCTGACATGGCAAATTTTGATTATTCACTTTTGATTATTACATTGCGGATGCTCTGAGTAGCTTGTAACGTAACTGTCCATTCGACTGTGTTCTCACTGTCGATCGACTTCTACTTTGAAGTATAATAAAGTCCATTTGTTATTCTTCTTCCATTCCCATTCACTTTGTCACGTTTGCTTCCAGAGAAGTCCCGACATACGGCAAAGACCAAACTCCACCACCATAAACATCCAAATTCCAGTACTTAGAATATTTCTCTGTCGACCATCGACAACCAATAAAACAAAGGGCAAAGTACGGAAAACCTCCCTGAGGTTTGGACGTTTGGCAGATAACCTCCCTGACGTTAACTAATGAGCACATCACCCCCCTATGGTTTTGGAGTAAACTGCAACCGTTTGGTTTTCCATCCCATTTGACGGGATGTGCGTTGCACGCTCCTGGATTGCGAGTATTGACCTAAAAAACGTGTTTCCCTCCAAAAATGATATTTGTTCTTCCCTTAATGCCCTTTGCCCATCTCTATAAAAGACCAACCCTAGTTTACTCATCATATTTCATACCAGGTTTCCAACTTTCTTGCCAACTTCTAAGGTAAAATATTTTACTTCTTCTATGTAAATTCATTTATAATTTTTATAATTTCTTCTTTTTCCCCCCCCTTTATTTTTTTTTTCTTTGCCCCCACGCAGCCGTTTTGATTTGTCTCAATAAGGAGATTCAAAAATGTAAAATTTTATGATTAAAACTCAATTTTTTTTGAATAAAAATGAAGTAATTAGTGGCTAAAAAAACTTTAAAAATCAGGTTTTTACTCTTTTTTTTTCATTTCCAAACAATAACGTAATTTTGACGAGGATTCAGAGGCAGTATCAGAGAATTTCCTGGAAGGCGATGATTGCAGCGATTGTACAGATTCGGTCTTCGTTGCGTTCGCTGAAGCTACTGTTTAGGTTTGGATTAAAAAGTCAAGTGACTTTTTTTTTGTCTCGTTTAAATTTTTTTGTATTTGTTTGTTTTGTGACAAACTTTTTATCCCTATTAATTCGTTTCGACGAGAGAATCGAAAAAGTAATTTTTTTTTACTTTTTCTCTAATATTTTTTTATAATATTCAAGATAAATCCCAATAACCGGCTTTTTGGCCTTTAAGTTGGATGTTTTCAAAAATATTTGGATAAAAGTTATATAATTTTTTACTTTTCTGATTGGAGTGAATCAAAAATTGTAAAATACTTGTTATAAAACAACAAACGCGAAAAAAATTGAATAAGGACAAAACGTAAAAAAATCCAAAAAAGGGAGAGGAGCCAAGGGATTGCTTAAAAAAATGAAGCAAGTAATGCATTTTCTTTTTGTATTTGTACGTTCTTATAGCTCGAGGGGTTGGTCAGTAGGTCTTAGAAATGGGGAGAGACACTGAACCCATTTTCTAGCAAAGAACCGAGCTTCTTTTTGCTTTTGTTTCATTTAATACATGATGCGATGCGTACAGGAGGCGAGAGAGACTTGTGCAAAGATAGAGTTTTTTAATCCTAACCCATATTATGCTCATTCCAAATCCATTTAAATTCATGTAAATATGGGTTGATATGGGTTCAATTAATCTCAACCCATTATATAATATGGGCGGGTTGAATTGAGTTAAAAGTGGACGGATTTGGGCGGATTAAAATAGGGACGGAACTAGGATTTCATAAATGCGGGGGCCGAACTATGAACAAGAAAATTTTGAAATTTTAAGGTTCAAAAATCTAATAGTTTGTTTGGTTTAGGTTTTGAAGGAGGTTTTTTGAGTAATGAGTGGAGAAAGATCGAAAGAGAAATGAGATTAATAATTGAAAAAAAACTTATGACAGACCGTGTGCAAAGAAAGAAATTGAGTTTTGGGACCCAAAACAAACACATTTTTAAAGCATTTAAATGTCTAAATAACATTTAACACAAAATACAATATTTAGGTGTTGTTAACCAAAAAAAAAAAAACTAATATTAATATTGAAAAAAAAAAACTCCAAAACAACGCGGGGGCCGTGGCCCCCATATGCCCATATACAGTTCCGTCTTTGATTAAAAAATATGGGTTAGGATTGCCACCCTTGATTTGATTTGGGCATGCAAAGAAGTGAAATTGCTTTATTTTTCACAAGGGTAACGAGGTCTTTTCGCTCTTTGCCGTTAACAGAGTTACGGTTGCAGTTTACTCCAAAACCATAGGGGGGTGATGTGCTCATTAGTTAACGTCAGGGAGGTTATCTGCCAAACGTCCAAACCTTAGGGAGGTTTTTCGTACTTTGCCCTAAAACAAAAGACAAACAACCCCTTAACGAAGTTTTGTCTAAACCTAGAAATTTTGATATCTAAATTTAGCAATCTTTTAGGATCAGACCGCAATAGAGATCAAATCTCTTGTATAACCCCTAATCTCGACATAGATGACCTGTCTTTTGTGAAATAGCCAAGGTGCACATAAGTTTTTACCGGACAACCCTAAGGTTGTCAGAAAAAAATTGTAATAATTGAAACTGAAATAAAATAAATTTTCCGTGTCTCATTTCTTTTACATTTTTTTTATCAACTTGTCGATCGCAGCAAATAGACAATTTAAGTAAAGGAATAAAATGATTTTTTTTCCTTGAGACGTTGTTTGAAAATGCAAACTCGTACTCCAGCCTCCAGGTGCAAGCAACCAAACCAAACAACCATTTCAAGCGGGCGCATATACGCATGTAGTAATTTGAGTGAAAGGTGGAAGTGGAATAATGAGGACCCTGTTCAGTTTGGATTTTGAAGACGATTTTTAAAAGTAATGAGTGAAAAGAGGTAAAGAAAATTTATTGAAGATCGTGCACAGAAATTTTGAGAACTCCAAACAAAAAAGTCAGATGTTCCTACAAGTAGTACTAACTACTGATTGACAACATAAGCGAGGTGACGTATTTGACCGAATCAAATCAAAGTCACCATTGGTGATTGATCGATGACATTATTGGATTTTGAGGGCTAGGAATACAGGGGGATGCTGATAAAAACTCAAAGTCACAAAAGTCATGCTGATGACATTAGCTCTCTATCTTTTCTTTAACCTTTTCTTCTTTCTTTTTCTTTTGTCCTCCTGGGATATGCCCCTTGTAGGCTGTATATTCGGTTATCCTCTTTTTTATTTCAAACTGATTTAACCACACACAAAAAAAACTCATACGAAATTGCACTCACTGCGAAACTCTCTTGCTCCTTAGCTCGCAGAAATTCTTTTGCGGATATTGGTCGCTCCGCAATCCGTACCTAAATCATCGCAGGAAAGGTAGGTAAAAATTGAACTTATCTTTACTGTTTTTGACTTTTGTGTAATCGTTAGGATTCAAATCATATGCATGAAAAAGATTGAAACGTCGAAAAAAACATTTGTTTACGAGAGCTCTTTTGTTGTGAAGATTCCGGACCTCTTCTAGGCAGATTTAGGAAAAACTTAAAAACACGAAAGTTGTAACCAACAGATTACTCACAGGTTTATCATTTATGCGACTTTCATATAAAATTTATCTTAACCTAAAGTCGGGAGTATTTACTATGATTTTATGTAGGGCTACTATTGCACAGATTACTAAAAGATTTTTTTTGGGTAAATTACTAACAGATTTGCTACACTATCTTGACCCACTTAACAACGTATCTAGACTTTAAATAAAACACAAAAGTTGTATACCTTAAAAATTTTGTGCAACGTTCATGAGAATTTCTCTCAACCTGAGGTCCGGAGAATTTATTATGATTTAAAAAAACCGGAGAATTTATTATGATTTAAAAAAAAAATTCTGCGCTATATAGTTTTAGACAGATCACTGTTTTTGAAAAACCCTAGATCACCTAGGTTTATAAATATTTTCTATGTATGAATTCTTTTCTTTTTTTTTGGGTAAAACAGTTTGAAATTAAAAAAGAGGCTAACCGAATATAAAACCTACAAGGGGCATACCCCAAGAGGAAAAGAAAAGAAAACAGACGAGTAAAAAGAATTGCTTATGCCAAGTGGCTACATGAGCTAAGAGATATGTGTTGTTTCCAATCCATCTAGTAAGAGGGAAGGAAAACAATGTCTTAATGACACCAACAAAAGAAAACAGAATAACATGAAACTTAACCTACTGAACTCCTTAAACTGAACTCCACAAGAGAAATGGAGTGATCTTAGATATAAAGGCCACCCAGACAGCAGTATACCCTCCTTGATTAGCTCATAACAACAATAAGCAATCTATACACCGGCTGGACTGAACCATCCCTAACTACAGCGGAAACAGTACGGCAATAGCAGCAGACAAATTGAGTACCTCATCACCGATTTGCAAGCCACCATTTGACAGGAACTAAGGTTTCCTTCCTAAAGGCAACAGCTCAATAGTAGCTCCTAAGTGCCGAGCAAACCTTTGACACACCTACAACAGCAACTACAGCAGCAGCACATACAGCAGCAACACTGCTGCACGTATCCAAAAGTATTTCTAACCAACTACACAATTGCAATTATACAAAGCTCTACACAATTGCAATTATACAAAGTTGCTAATGCCAAGAGTATTTCAAATCAAATTTGGACGAAAAGAAACCCAAAGAAAGGCTAGGGACATGCCCCTAGAAAGGCTTAAACATCCCTAGGGACAACCCCCCTTGGGTAGGTCCAAAACAATCAATTTGCAAGGGCTATCAACACAACTTGCTGATGATGAAGCATCACAATCTACTAGCAAATACAGCAACTAATCGAACAGATGCAGCAGCAGAATCTGGCTAACAGAATGGACTACCAACTGAACTAATAACCGAATGAAGAATGGGAAATACTAGGCAATCAACAGTAGTTTGTGTTACTAAAGTAACAGTGAAGATGGACAATCCAAAACGAAGATGGACATCCTTTCAAGCTATTTTTACCAAAAAAGAAAAAAAAGATGGACATCCAAAACGAAGATGGACATCCTTTCAAGCTATTTTATCAAAAAAGAAAAAAAAGATGGACATCCAAAACTCAGCACAGGGGTAAGAATCCATTGCTTATTGAAAAGCTACTGACTAAAACCATTGCTTATATCTTCTCACACTACTCCTCCCTCGAAGCCTAAGTCACCAACACTCTAAAGCAAAGGGGCCACAACTCCCTCGCCTCTCCCTCACAAAAAACCTCCCACTAACTATTACCTCCTCTCGCAAAAAGAGTGGGCTCAATCTCACAACTCACAGGATCACATATATAATGGCACACTCAAAGTAATTTGGCTCATAAGAGACAAGGATTAAGATAACTACCTGAATACTTAGAAGTAATAGTAGCCAATGTGTGGAAGACTGTGAGTGTGGCTGATATGAATGACTTGATAGCTAAATGTTCTGGCTCTCTTGCTTTCGTGCTTGCAAGGGTAACAGCTATGAAGCTGAATACCCCTTGAACAATGGCCTGATTTGAGCATTGACCTGAACTTGGAAGCTTATAGGATAAATGGGCAAAGCTCAGAAGCTGGATACCACATGAACCGTGACCTGCAAAAAATATTCATGTGAGAAAAAGAGATTTGCCAGTCTAACAAGTAAATTAGATCAATCATGAAGATTCCACATAAAGAGTAAATGACAAGGTCTTTTAAATTTAGATAAGGACAGCAACCTGCATCTAACCACATTTGAAATTTTGTTAACAACCACTCCTGAAGGACAGCCAAGATTTTGGAACTTTCTATGATTCCTTTTCAAGCCATATTTGGTGCACATAGACTATGAATACAAGTTTAGCAATTGTGATGGCCAAAGATTTACCCTGTAAAGTGGACAACCTACTCACCCACTGCTGCGAAGATGTCAACCCTGCCAAATGAGGGGTCTTTGGGGACATAATTCCCCTAATCTGTGTACCCATAGGACACTCAAAGAACAAGTGATCATGGGATTCTACTCCCAAACACAAACTACAAATGGATGTAGATTTCATGCCAAACACAACTAACCTGTCCTCTGATTCGGTGGTCTTGCACTGTTAATGGCGGTCAGATTTGAGGTTATTGTGCTGTCTCACTTTTAGTTTATAGCGAGCCTAGGGGATTAGGTTTAGGGAGTAGTAGTCTGGAAGGATTGGGCGTGGTGTGCAGGGTACTTAAGGGGGTAGCCTTGTCAGATGCAGACATCTCCAGTTCGAGCCTCTTCTCGGAGCCTAGTTCCTCTGTAGTAGCTATTCTCTTAGAGGTGGGTATTGCGTTCGACTCACTAGGTTAGTTTGGAGTATTAGAATCTTGGTCTTCATATCCCTTCTCTGACGACTGTGGTGATTGGTATTTGGCTGAGGACGGGTTGTTTTCTGGCGAGCCTTGGGAATTTTTTTTTGGTAAATTAGCTTCAAATTAAAAAAAGTTGACTGAATGTACAGCCTACAAAGGGCATACCCCAGGAGGAAAAAAAAAAGATTGAAAAAAGTGCGATAACCCTTGCACAACCCGCATGGAAAGTAGGATCGAGTAAGTAAAATAACAAAAGTGTACTGTGCGTTGAGATCGTACCCCATTGCACTATCTGTCTAATCGGAAGGATAGTACAACGTGGTATGATATGAAGTGATACAATAAGTAATAACATGAAAGCGAACTACTACCTGGCACATCCTGCCAAGTTAGGAAATAAAATAAATAGTCACGGTTAGAGATGACCAAATGAAAACCATCACTGAGGACCTGCAGAACAAAGTAAATCGGCATCAAGGAAGGCTGAACAGCTACTACAAAGGAACAAGGCACCAAGAAGAGGCTCGAACCAAAGATAACAGCATTCGACAAGGGGCCCCACCCTGCATACCACGCCCATTCCATCAGGCCTAACTCCCTCATCCAAGCCTAAGGCTCGCTAGAAAACAACCCGCTCTTAGCCAACTACCAAAGACCACAGACTCCAGAGATGGGATAAGCAATCCAAGATACAAATACTCCATCCAGACCCAGAGTAACAAGCATAGAACCCACTTCTAAAGAACAGCTACTACCGAGGGTTTAGGCACTGAGAAGAGATTTGAACTGGAGATGTCTGCATCCGGCAAGGTTACCTTCCCAAGTACCCTACACACCACGCCCAATCCATCCAGACTACTACACCGTCAACCTAATCCCCTAGGCTCTCAATAATCTAAAAGCGGGACAGATCAAGTGCCAAAACGGTGCATTACCACCGAAATGTGGCCACTCGATCCGCAAGTGAAACCAAGCTGCCACTTTCGATCAGTGTAAGACCACCAATGTAATCAATGGCAACCAGCGAAGCTACCCCTTTCAATCAGCTCACGACCACCAATCTAGTCCATGATAGCCCACAAAGCTACCCCTTTCGATCAGAGCACGACCACCAATCTAGTCGAAGATAACTCCAGTCACACCACACTAAGTTAAAGAATTAGGCCAGTGAATCAAAGAATCATGAAATTAATGAGCTCTACAACAAGTTGCACAACATTTAAGCCCCAAATTGGGCAATATGTGCCCAGTAACTAAACTGAGCAAGGGTCACAGTGTTAAACCACACTACATCTGGTGATGATGTTTGCAGCCAAATACTAATAGTTCACTGGCCTAAAAGTCCAGCAACAAACCCAACATTTGACATTAAGCAATGACAAAAGCTCTATATTGAACAAAGAAAACCACCTTGTTCAAGAACACAAGAAACAAGGTCGGGGTATACCTCCACGTACGCCACAGAAGGCCTTGGCAACTGTACTTTCCAACCCAAACCGGATTACCCCACCAGGAGGATCTTTCCGGCGAGCTAGACTCTTACTAGTTTTGATTGGGCCGGCCGAGATGAAGGATACCACCATGGCCGATGAAGCCCAGCTCCTAGGCCGTCGTCATCGGGAAGAAGGAGTAATAGATTTGTGGGTTAGGTGTGGTGTGCAGAGCTGGGCCCCCTGTAAGATGCCGTCATCCTCGGATCGAGCCTCATATCTATACCTAGTTTCTCTGTAGTAGCTGTTCAGCCTCCCCTCATTGTCGAGTTGCTATGTTGCTGCAATTCCTTAGTCATCAGATGGTCGTTATTCGATCGCGACTACTTTATCTTATACCCTAGCCTGGCAGGCTGTGCCAGGCAGTACTTAGCTTTCATGTCATCATTACATCTTGTATCACTTTTGTATCATACCCCATTGTGCTTTCTTCCTGATAGATAGTACAACAAAGTATGATAACAAATCACTGTGCACTATGTTATTTACTTTAATCTACCTTACTCTCTATGCGGGTTGTGCATGGTCTATCGCACTTTTTTCACTTTTCTTTTTTCCTTTTATTTTTCTCCTGGGGTATGCCCCTTATAGGCTATACATTCGGTTAATCTCTTTTAATTTCATGCTAATTTACCCACAACAAAAAAAACCCATCCTCCGTAGATAACTTATTAAGAATGGCCATCCATGATATCAAACTGCACCTAGGAATGTGTCCTGAAAACCATACCACTATATGCCAAGTGATAGAAGGAAAGCGTGTCCTCAAATGATCCCATAGGGATGAAATGGTAAATTTATCAGATGCATTGAGTCCAAATACATCTGTCCCCAATGGAATCATTGATAGGGATAGCTTGTAATTCAAACCTCACATCATTGAGGTTAGGAGATTGGATAAGTGGGAAGGCCCATTGATCATTCATGATGATAGCCTTCGTAGTGGCATCCCTGGGTAGCCCCCTGAATCATAAATAATTCCTTGCCCATATTTTGGCAATAAATAAACCACCAATCAATCCAAACGCAGGAACAAAAAATAATCAACAGATAACACCAAGATATATGTGACGAGAAAAAAAAACATGGGAAGGAATCAAACATTATAAACCATTGTGCGGTTACAAGTAATCTTACCCTACGATTTGAATCCTCACAATTGAGCCTAAGACCTACTTGCCGAATCTACGTTCACCACACTCAGTGCTTGACCGCCGCTGCCTTGAATGCACAAGCCTTCCATTTGCCTTCCAGAATCCACCGAAGGACTTTAACTTGCCTTAGAAATCCTCATTAGGACTTTTCTCAAATAAGTTGAAGAAGATATTGAAACTTCTTGGAGATGTCTCGTACGCTCAATTTTCCATCGATCTCATTGTACTCCAAAATTCAAAGCAAAGACACTAAATTCTCATTGAGTAGGAGGACATACTATAAGGGTTTTTTGCTATAATAAGGACATAAATATTTTTTCCTAAAGTCTAAAGGACATTCTATCAAGGATTTAGAAAATACCCCTCCCAAGGTTGACCGGTGTTATAACATTGGGTTATAGTTTCATACACACAGTCTGTTACTTGGGTAGATTTCTGAATCGGACTAATAGCTCACAAGTTTTTCCATTACCATCTTATTTAATCACGTTTAATTATGTATAAAATTTTCAATTATTTAGCCTTCATCTCAATTCAAAATTGAGCCATTGTAAGAAGCACTTAGTAATAAAGACTAACATTACACTTGATTTTCTGGCTTAAGAAATGAATCAAAAAATTTCAAAACTGGAGTTCTTCAAAATATTAGAAGACCTTACATCACTTTTAAGAGGTACCGAACAAGATACTTTGATAACAATGTTTGGCAATGTTGATCAAGACGAAGACAAAGTTTCAACACTGAAGGAAAAATTACCCAAAGACATAGACGATCTCATAGAGAAGGCTATCCAAGCAAAGCTACATGAAGTGAAGGCTCTGATTCAAAAAAAAAAAAAAAAAAAAGAAGAGTGAAGGCTGAATTCCCCAAAGAAATACAACATGTGTTAGAGAAAGCTTTCCAAGCAAAGGTAAAAGATCTCAAAATGGAAAGTACACCCTGCAATATTGATGAAAAGAATCAAATTGGTTGAGTTCAACAAAAACAACTTCAAAAAGATGCATATACTAATCAGCCCACATCCAAAGCCAAAAAGGAGAATCAAAGAGCATCACAACAACCAATCACCAACAGAACGATACACCATATGCAAAGTAATATTGTAGGACATGGTACGGTAACTCATATGCAAGAACCTTCAAAAACTATCAAAATGCTTATGGAATATCTATATTGGTAACTGAAAGGTATGATTCTTACTCACATTGCCAAAAAGACTATTATATTTGTAATAAAAAAAACTTGATAAAACAAACAAACTTATTTATTCATTCAAAGAAGCTCAAACCAATGTACCATCAATAAAGAAGAAGAGAAAGCGGATCAAAAAAGAGGAACCAGACTAAAGTGGCGTAAATGTGTGTAACTTTTAGACCAATTCTACACATGGTTTTTATTTTTTTATTTTTTTCCGTTTTAAAGAACAATTCTACACATATGTTTGTAAGGCTACATTAAACCATGTATTTTCATTTCATATGTATTTTTGTTATCCGACATCTTCCTTTTTCTTTCCCTTTCCTCAAACAACAACTACACACATTTGTTTATACTTCGACAATCATGTATTTTGATTCCATCATCTGCTAATGACATACTGCCCACCTATACCACGTGCAATGCACGTGCCAATTCACTAGTTAAAGTAAAGATACATGGATCGTAAGTCGTAACTGACGATAAGTATCTGCTGGAACTCTTTCTGAGGGAAAAGAAAATTAATAATCCCGTCCCTGATTCATGTGATGGGTAGGGACTAGTTTAATGAAAAACACGAAGAGATGGGAAACTATTAGCTAAAGCTCCATTTTCAAGTAAAAAAGCAAAAGCAATCATAAGATTCTTTTTTCCCTATTTACCCAAAAAAAAAATCCTTTTTCCCCCTTATATATGTTTAATGGGATGTCATACCCTCTCTTTTTTTAGGAAAGGATGTCATACTATTGGACACACAATAAAGCATCTAGCAATTTACGCCCTATAACGTGGGAATTGTTGCTGACTTCTTAGCAAGACAACAGAGGGACAGATTAGTCCAGATGACCGCGTTGGGTGGTCAACGGGAGAGGTACCTGCATAGGGTTAGAGTTTAGGTGTTAGGCTGGGCAGGTTTGGTCCACTTTCAGGCTAGGTTTGGCCCCTCTTTGTGCTATTTGTTGTAGATCTAGGTTTGAAACCATAGGTATCTAGGTTTGGCCCAATGGGTATTTTGGGGCTTTGCCCCAATGGATGTTGGGGTTCTGACTGACCGGCCCCATTTTGTCAATCCCTACCCGTTGAGACCCAGTGCGCGTCAACCTGTCCAAGCCCTATTTTAAGAGATCTGGTGAAAATAACCCCCGCTCATCGTCTCCAATAGTTCGTCGCTCATCTTCTCCTCCTATAGCTCTTGTACATCGCCGCCCGTTTCCATCTCGTGTTTCTATCCGTCAACAACCGCTCTCTGCTCTAGCGCCGCCAACCGCAGCTCCTCCTCATCTTGGCCGCTCTCCTTTGCGTTCATGCCCCCAACTTCTCCGCGTTCATGGGCCTTAGTTGCGGCCTGGAGGATCTGGTAATGGCGCTCCAAGTCCTAAGTCCACCAAGATCTCAGGCGAAGTCCACCAAGATACAACCAAACACAAGTTTCTGATGTTCCGTATTGATTTATTGTGATGATTGATTGGGTTGGGGTCGATTGATTAGGGGTTCTTTTTTTTTTATTCAAGTTAAGTTAAGTGCTTTTTTTTTTTGGGGGGGAAATTCAGCTTGAAATTAAAAAAGAGGCTAACCGAATATACAGCCTACAAAGGGCACATACCCCAGGAGGGAAAAAAAGAAAACAAAATGAAAGAACATAAAACTTTCCTAAGCCAAATGGGTACATAAGGTAAATGGGACACGCTGTTTTCAATCCATCTTCCAAGAGGGAGGGAAAAACAAACGAAAAGAGACTCTTAAGCCAATTGGCTACAGAGAACTAAAACAGAAGATATCAATTGCTTCCATTTCCTCTAAAAGAGGGAACGGAACAAAGCCAAAACACACTATGCAACAACAACAACAACTATGAACGGCACAGGAGCAAAGGGGTGCCATTTGTGCAGGTAGATCTGAGCTTGAGTCCTATAGATTTGAGCAGCAATTATTTGGTAACACAGCCATGCATAGAAGCATATAACAATAGGCCTCCTACACAACAACAGCATGAGATATACAGATAGCTACAAAACATGCCTAAAGTGGACCAAAGAGGAGAAAGAAAAGAGCTAGGGACAAGCCCCTTAGGAAAGCTTAAACATCCTAAGGACAACCTCCTTAGGGTAGGTACAAAAGATCTAATACATTCAAAGGCAGCCATCCCAAAATGGACTTATACAAAGTAGCCAAAACCTGGTGATAAGTGCTTGTTTGTATGTGAATTATTGCTTTTTTGTGGAGTTGTTAAATCTATAATATAGTTTTGGGGTGTGAATTGTGTAATTTTTAGGGTGTGAGTTGTGCTAATGGGGTATGAATTCACAGAATTCACACGCCCTAAAAACAGAATTCAAAACCCCTCTTGGACACAATTCACCCCTATTTGATAGGTTTACATGCGGGCAGAATTACAGAATTCACATGCCCTATATGTCCTATTTTACAGAATTCATACCCTCTACAAAAATAGAATTCACATGCCTTAGTTGATAGATTCACACCTCCTAAGAGCAGAATTCAAAACCCCAGTTGGACACAATTCGCACCCCCTAAAAAAAAAAGAATTCACCCCCAACCCCCCGGCCCCCATTTGACAGAAATGACAACCCTAAAAACAGAATTCTCCCCTTATCTTATCTCATATTGATAGTATTTACATGTGCAATTTGGTAGAATTCACGCCTCGTAAAAATAAAATTCACATGCTCTATATGACAGAAATCACACCCCCTAAAAACATAATTCAAAACCCATGTCGGACACTATTCACACCCCACAAAAATAGAATTCACTCCCCCCAGTGCGCCCCCCACCCCCCCCCCCCCCCCCCCCCCCCCCCGCGATTTGATAGATTTCACATCCCCTAAAAGCATAATTCACCTCTATTTAATAGTATTCACATGCCCTATTTGACAAAATTCACATGCCCTATTTGACAAAATTCACATGCTCTATATGACAGAATTCACACACCCGCTAAAAACTCACACGCCCTAAAAACAAAATTCACATGTCCTACTTGACAAAATTCATACCCCTTAAAAACAGAATTCACCCCCTATTTAACAGAATTCACACCCTATTTAATAATAATCACGTGCCCTATTTGACAGAATTCACACCCAGTAAAAACAGAATTCACATCCCTTAAAAACAGAATTCACATCCCCTAATTATATCCCATATTTCAGGGAATTCACACCCCATAAAAACAAAATTCACACGCCTTATTTGACAGAATTCAGACCTCTTAAAAATAGAATTCACCCCCTTTTTAACAACGGAATTCACACCCAATTCACACCTAGACTTGACATTGACATGGCCTTTTATGAGATCCACCAAGACTTCAAACTTGAGATCCATGAGGACTTCCAACTTCCAAACGAGAGATCCATCCACGAGGACTTCCAACTTGATCCACCAGGACTTCCATGAGATACAACACCACCGTCAACAAAACTAAACTGATTGAGCAGCAACTGTAATGATTTGAATCACAACTCGATGATTATAATTTGCTCAAAATTGCTTACGATTGTAAAATATTCTATTGGATCACCATTTCAATTGTCATTGATTAACTCCTCCCGCTATAATCCTTGCTGCCGTCGTAAATGAAGTGATGGAGAGGAAGAAAAACTTTAAAATGAGGGCAGAATTGTAAAAGCACCTTTAAAAAAGGGGCCGGACGGGATACCGCTACAAAACAGGGTCCGCAAGGAAGGGCAACAAGAAAATAGGACTAGCCGGTAATTTCACGATGGATGTTCTCCTTGGTTGGTTTCTTGCTAACCTAGGATTTGGGTCTCGGGTGGACAACAAATAGTTCTTAACTTAGCTTAGAATTTGATGTCATCATCCCTTATCCATTCAATCTTTGTAATTCTCAAGGATTAATAAAATTAATACTAACAATTTTGCAATCCAGTGTTTTTATAATTGCACTACCAAACCTATCCCAACAAAGCGGCATGGAGAACAACTAATCTCCATGGCTGACGGTACTCTCTCCATGGCCGAGGGTTTGGGTCTCAAGGCCAAGGACTCAAATGAACTTCGTCGAAGGCATCATCTCCCGAATCCACAGGAAAAGTCCCATATCCAGTCGCCTCAGTTGGAAAACTCTAGAAGCCCTATTCTGTTCGCGATTGAAGGTCCGAACATGCCCATCTCAAGTGAATCCAACCTTCAATTCAGTAGTGGATGTGCAGATCCCACATCTTCGTCAACCTCAGCATCAACTGGGTTTGGGGCCCACAGCCCTAAATCTGCAAAAAAACCCTAGCCCTTCTCGGAAGCTCCAGCAAGTGTTCATGGCGGAAAGTTTGAAACTGGAAGCAGAGGAGCGACCTCATCACCTGCACAGCAATTCATACCAACTTGGGCGACAATTTGAAAAGGTACAAAATTCTGGTTCTAATCCTCAAATACTGTTCAATGCGCGTGGAATCCCTTATGTTGAAGGGGATCCAAATATGGGATACCCAATAGAGGACACTAAGGGGTGTTTGGCAGGCCAATTTTTCCATTTTCAGTTTCTCCTTTTCCCATTTTGGGTGTTTGGCTGAGAAACTCAAAACTCATTCCATGAGAATGAATTCACTGATTTAAAGAATGGAGAAGAGAAGGGAAAAAGAGGGGAAGAGGAGCTTTTCCCATTCTCATTTTTTCATTCTCGTTCAGCATCCACAGCAAAAGACCATCATGCCCTCTCCTTTTGTCCAAAATCCCCAAAAACCCCTATGTGAACGTTATCCTCTGACCTGGATACAAATCTTCCACCACACAAGAACAAAGAGGAGAGACAGACGATTGAAGAAGGAGAAGCCGATCTACACAACGTCACCTCGCCATCGGTAAACGTCGTCTGAAATTCTTCACCTCTTTCACGTCCTTTGCTCTAATTTGTCCTCCGTTCAACTTGAAATCAGAATCTCGGATTAGCCAAAATCTGGGTTTGGCTGACATTGAAGTTTTGTGTAATGGGTTTTGATGATTTCTGACAAAAAACACAGTGAAACTCCAAACTTTAAATGCCCAGGAGCTGGACCAGGGGTTTGAAAGCACAATTACGTACGAAGCTATATATTTGTAATGAACGAAAATGGACTTGGAGTACTTCTGGCAGCTTCCACAAAGTAGAACAAAAATACTTCAAACAATAAAAACATAAATAAAAATTATTTGAGACTTTTAATTAGGGAAATGATTTTGTCACTCCTTTTTTTTTTGTTATCTTCACAGACTCCACTTTTTTACAAGTGTATTTTTGCACTAAAAATACATTTGCAGGAGAGTGATATTAACAAAAAAAAGAGTGGCAAAATCAACCGTCTTTGATTAATGAAGATTAAAGCAATTTCAAAATAAAACTTTAAAAAGTTGATTAAAACATTATTTATACACATTACACAGCATTATTAATAACCAGGGGCAACATAGTAAAAAATCAACCCTTAATTCATTTTCATTCCATATCTCCAAACACTACTTTTGCTGTAAAATGCATTCTGTACATATCATCCAAACATTCTATCAAATACAAAATACATTCTGACCATAATCTAAAAAGCCAAAAAGCCAAAAAATTGAAAATGAAAAGTCAAAAAATAGGCTCCCAAACACCCCCTAAACCTAGGAATTCCCCCTCCAATCTCGCTCAACAAACTGCTGCTGAATGCTCTTTCCCCGAACTAGGGCTGGATTCCAAGCCCCACTTTCATACACCTTCACTCAGTGCAGGTCTTGCTCAACCACAGTCTGCACCTGCTCTACATCACCAACTCATTTCTAACATTCATACTAAGCCTTTTCCAGCTCACCAACCCAATTCCAAACCCTCTACTGGACAAAACAAGCCCAAACCTAAAAATTGGGCCTCTCTCCTGCAATCCCAAAGTCCATCATTGGATATGAAACTTGAACATTTCCCTGACCTACAGAAAGGTAAAGAAGCTCTGGTTGAAATAGATGTGGAATTGATTGACGTAGGAAAGTGGAATCGTTATCTGATAGGTCATTTCCTGGATGGAAAGATGGCTTATCCCCTCCTTGTCTCCACCGCTAGAAATCAATGGAAAGATTTATTTGTAGCTGTCAAACCAGACGTCTCTGGATTTTACTTATTTGAATTCAAAGATGAGCAAGCTAAGCTACAGATTTTAGAAGGGGGTCCCTATTTCTTTTCCCAAAAATACTTGGTTCTTAAGGACTGGCATAGAATGATGAAACCACTCCAAGACCAACCTTTTCAAATCCCTGCATGGGTCAAATTTCATGATCTGCCTCTTGAGCTGTGGAACACAGAATGACTTAGTAGGATTGCGAGCACAGTGGGTAGACCAATCCATGTTGATCAAGCAACTGCAAAGACATCCAAACAACCTGGGCTTCTACACACCAAGTCCACCAAAGCTCGGATTTGTATTGAGATAAGTGCAGCTCAGGAACTACCTGATGAAGTAACTGTAAGTGTTCAAGGGGAGACAGTTGTGGTGCCCATCGAATACCAAGTTATCCCTCCCATGTGTTCTTATTGCCATGTTTTTGGGCATTCTACCTCCAAATGTGTCAAGCACACGGTTATTGTTCCTCCTCCTCCTCCCAAAGAATAGGAATGGAGGATTGTGAACCATGGAAAACAGAAGGAGGTCGCCCAACCCTCTCCACTTCCTGATTCTACTATCCAGGAGGAAGATGCTGAGGATTCTGATTCAGAACTATTGGAAGTGCTGGAAGGTGTGATCAGGTCTGTGATTCAAGGGCCCTCCAATTCTGGTAAGATCACCACTCCTCCTACCAGCACTAATAGCAAGCTAGCAGAAACCACGGTTCATGAGCAGTCTAACAAGGCAGCGAACAAGGTAGCAAAGGCACCAACAGCTGATAAAGTTGGTGCAGATAAAAAGGAGGAACCACCTGACTTACTTCCTGATGCCTCCTCTGATGTTAAGTTGAAGTTGGGAGGTTCCAACAAGGCTGCTCACAATGGCAAAAATAGGAGTCACTCCAAAGGCTCCTCACATAAACAAAGGAAGTAGCTTTCTCTCCCCCTTTTGTCCACAAGTGTTTAAATAATGCTCAACTTATGCATAACTCTTACTTTCATTAGTTGTAGCTCATTGTGGTAGAAATTTTTGAATAGAATCAAATGGATAGCACACCGCTACTTTTTGGCTTTTGGAATATGAGAGGTCTCAATGACCCTCTTAAGCAAAAGGAGATCAAAAAATGGGTTCATAATAATAAATTGTCTCTTGTTGGGCTCATTGAGCATAAAATTAAAGAACCTAAGGCCACTAGGATTGTTAATCTCGTCCTACTTCATTGGAGTTTTATTAGCAACTATGTTCATTCCCCTATGGGGAGAATTTTGGTTTGTTGGGATCCCACTGTTTTTAAGGTCCACCTTCTCTCTCAATCGAACCAATTCATACACTGTGATGTGCAGTCAAGCGATGACAAGTACTCCTTTGTAGCTACTTTTGTATATGGAGCTAATTGCCACCTTGAGAGACAAACACTCTGGTCTGATTTGCAAACTTTGGCTATTGCTTCCCTTGGGTAGTCCTTGGTGACCTTAACGCTATTAGGTCACCATCTGAAAAAGTAGGAGGAGATAAGCACTGGCTCCCATGGATGGATGAACTAAATGACTGCCTTCAATCTGTAGAATTAGCTGACCTCAGATACTCTAGTTGCCAATTTACTTGGTCCAATAAGCAAGTTGGGGTTTCCCACATTAGCTCCAAATTGGACAGAGTGCTAGTCAATGAGAGTTGGATTAAGACTCTCTGCTGGTCCAATGCACACTTCCTTACCCCTGGACCCTCTGATCACTCCCCAGCGTTTATATCACTGGCCCCCACCTCCCCTCCTAAATGTAGGCCTTTCAGATTTTTTAACTATCTAGCTGATCATCCAAAGTTTATTAACATCGTGCAGCAAGTTTGGAGGAGAGTAATAATTGGTAATCCCATGTTTTGCGTCTGTGACAAACTAAAGATTCTACAAAAGGATCTTAAACAGTTGAACACCAATGAATTCAGTGACCTATCATCGAGGGTTGCTTCTACAAAGCAACAGTTAGATGATATCCACAGTGCCCTGGGTTCAAACCCTAGTGATTCAGCTAATCAAGCTTCTGAGAAGATATTGTGTAAACAATACCTTACTCTTGCAAGAGCTGAGGAGAGTTTTGCAAGGCAAAAATCTAGAATTCAATGGCTGAAATTGGGGGACCAGTGTACCTCATTTTTCTTCAAATCAATTAGTAATTCTAAGAATAGAAATAGGATTACAAGATTGGTTTTACAAGATGGTGCTGTCACCCAGAATATTGAACAGATCAAATCCTCTTTTATCAATTATTATTCCAAACTACTAGGTTCGCCTCATCAAAGCAGTTATGATGGCACCTCTAGAGTCCAATAGCTCATCACTAGGAAGTTGTCTGAGTCTCAGAAACTTGATATGGTTTTGGAAATATCTGACAAAGAAGTTAAGGACATTGTTTGGTCTCTTAACCCTCAAAAAGCCCCTGGTCCTGATGGATATAATGCTGCCTTCTTTCATAAAGCATGGCCTGTGATAGGCCATGAGGTCACCTCTGCTGTCAAATTATTTTTCAGATCTGGCCAACTGTTAAAGAAAGCCAATGCAACATTGATTGCTTTGGTACCTAAAGTCCCTAATCCCTCAAAGGTTGGGGATTATAGACCAATATCATGTTGCAACCTTATTTATAAGTGTATTGCCAAGATCCTGGCTAATAGAATCAAGACTGCACTTCCTCAATTGATTGATCCAGCACAGTCTGGCTTTGTGCAAGGCAGGAGGATTGCAGATAACATATTCCTCACACAAGAATTGATGAGGGGGTACCACAAGCAATCCCCCACCCCTAGGTGCGCATTGAAAGTGGGCATAATGAAGGCCTATGATAATGTTAGGTGGGAACTCCTTTGGGATATCCTTGCCTCTATGAATTTTCATCCCCAGATGATTAGGTGGATAAAGGCTTGTGTAACCACTGCCAACTACTCCCTCAGCTTCAATGGGGAGGCCATTGGGTATATTCCTAGTTAAAGGGGTTTGAGGCAGGGAGACCCCCTCTCCTCATACTTATTTGTTATTGTCATAGAGGTCCTTACTTGTATTCTTAAGGAGAGATCCCTACAGCCAGGGTTCAACTTCCATTGGAAATGCGGATCAACCAAACTGGTTAATTTGTGTTTTGCAGATGACCTCATGATTTTTTGTAAGGGTGATGTGAGCTCTATATCACATATTCAGTCCTCTTTGGAAGAATTTGAGTCACTCTCTGGACTCTCCCCAAGTCCAAACAAGAGCAATATCTTTTTCTCAAGTGTCAACCCAACCACTAAATCTTCAATAATGAATATACTTGGCTTTCAAAAGGGGTTGTTACCTGTCAGATACTTGGGTGTCCCTATTTTGTCCACTAAACTTAAGTATTCTGATTGTAAGATTATGGTGGATAGAATCATTGCAAAAACAAAATCTTGGTCTCATAGGTACCTCTCCTATGCTGGGAGAATCCAATTAATTAAATCCATCTTGTTCTCCATGCAGACCTACTGGTCCTCTCTATTCATCCTTCCTAAGAGAGTCATTAAAGTGGTTGAAGCTACTCTAAGTGCCTTCTTCTGGACTGGACCTGATCTGAAAACTTCTGGAGCCAAGGTCTCTTGGAAGCATCTGTGCTCCCCAGTTAAAGAAGGTGGACTAGGCTTTAAGTCCTTGGAAATTTGGAACAAATCTGCTATTGCTAAGCACATTTGGTTCCTTGTGTCGGGAGGTGAACAATCCATGTGGTGCCAATGGGTTAAGTCTTATTTACTTAAAGGTAGGAGTTTTTGGTGTGTCAAGATCCCCTGTGATCCCTCCTGGGTATGAAGGAAAATTCTATCTCTGAGGCCCCTTGTTCAGCCTTTTATTACGTACAAGCTGGGAGATGGAATGCCTACCTCTTTGTGGTATGACAATTGGCATCCCCTAGGACCCTTGCTCCCAAGGTTTGGCCAGAGAATAGTATATGACGCTGGGATTAATAAAGAAGCCACTGTCCATGACATAATTCATAACAACCAATGGGCCTTTCCTATCGCTCAAACTCTTGAACTCAATGAGGTCAGAGCTCAATTACACAATGTGGCTTTTAATCCTACTGCTAAGGATGCATGCAAGTGGACACTCAACACCTCTGGGAAATTCACTATCTCATCCCTATGGGACAACCTTAGAAGTCACTTTCCCATAGTTCCATGGCATAAAGTTGTGTGGTTTCCTGGACATATCCCTAGGTGTAGCCTAATCACTTGGATGGCCCTGTTGCATAGGTTAAACACTGAGGATAGGCTTGTTATGTTTGGCCTCAAAGCCTCATCTCAATGCATATTTTGCCATGATATAGAGAACCATGCTCATCTCTTTTTTGACTGCTCAATGGCCACCCAAATCAAGACCTTATTGTCCCCTCAGACCCCCTATATGAATGGTCATCAAGCTTGGCAGCCTTGGGTGGACTGCCTTTCTCACTTAAGAGGTAAATCATTGGCCAACATAATTGCAAAAATAGTGTTCACAGTGTATGTACATCATATATGGTTGGAAAGGAACCATAGAAAGTTTCAGAATTCCTGTTGCCCTCCTACTGTAGTTGCGCATAAAATCTCCAATGATGTGAGGGCTAGACTTTTGTCCATTGCTAATCTACCAAGTGGCCTACATTCTGGACAATTAAAAGTACAATGGAACATTGCTTAGTGATTTTTTCACAACATTAACTTCCAGAATTCATGTTTTTTTGCAGAGTTAAAGTACCAAAGCATGACATTATTACATTCATGGTGATACAAAACAAGGTGTGCAAGGTGGACCTCCTCAGAGGATTCAGTAAATTGTGGAGTCAAAGGGTCAACTTGTTTTCAGCAAGGTGGACCTCCTCATGGTGAAACAAAACAAGGTGGGCACCCCAACAAGGTAGGCAAGGAGGCTCATTGGGAGGGCTACTTCTATTACTTCTATTTATCAGGTATATATCTTATTCTTTGGTGGTTCTCTTGAAGATGCTGTGTGATCCCCTTTTTATAGTGTACTACCCTCTGAGGTGTGTGCTAGTGCCTCATCATTTCTTTGAGAGAGGAGGTAATATGTAGTGGGGGCATATGGTGAGATCTAGGGAGGGAGTCTGTAGAACCTTGTCCTAGCACATGAGAAAAAAGAGTGGGAGGTGTGAGCTTTTCAAGGGAGTTGTAGGTGAGAACATAGTGCTAGGTCAACATTCTTGATCATTCCTAATTACTGCTCATGCTTGTGGTCTGTACTCAGCGTATTTGTTATTTGTTGTATCTGGTCGATTCCATTATGGCATATATGGTTTTGTGAGTTTTGGAAGAGCATGTGATTGTATCCAAAGAACTTTCACCTCAATATGCTGGAAAATTTTGCTACTGTTGACAGATTAGTTATTCTTGCTTAGCTTTTGTTCAGCTATTCTTGGTTTACCTGATTTAGATATCTACGTGCTGCTCCCATTGGGCATTTGAAATGTTTTACTGTTGCTACAACTTCTGAGCTGTTGATGTACTGTATTTCACTGCTTGCCTGCTGCTGGTTGGTGAACAGCAGTAAGAGGCTATTGTTTTGCTGTTGTTCTGTATGATGCTAATTACTCCTCAACTGCTGCTATTTCGGGTACAGCTCTGTTACGGCTCTGCCTTAAACAAGATGGTTTAACTATTGGTTGCAACTGCTATGTGGTCTTTCTAGTTGCTTCCTTTTATTGACCTATCCTTGGGGGGTTGTCCCTTGGAATGTTTATGCCTTACTAGGGGGCATGTCCCTAGGTTTATTCCATATTTTTGGCTGTTCGAGCTGCTTTGTTTTGTTCCTAGCAGCTGTTCTGCTTCCAGCACATAGATGTTGCTGCATTTGGTGACCTGGCTGTATTATTTTGTATGGTGACCTGGCTGTATTATTTTGTATGTCCAGCTGTTAAGGTGGACTGGATGTGTACTCATCATAGAACCCCGTTGGAGTTTCATCTCGAGCAAGAGTACCTTCCACTGATACTTGCAGTGTGTTGTTCATTTCGACAGCTTGTTACAATTTGGAATAGTACCTTCCACTGATAGATGTTGCTGCCATGTGTTTTTTTCATCTCGGGCAATAGTACCTTCCATTCTGTACCTTTCCCGTTGGAGCTGTTCTGCTGCTGACAGCTTGGAATACTCTGCACTTTATCTACTTGCTGCTTAGAGTGATGTTCTGTGTGATGTGTTGCTGCTATTTCGGTGCAGCGGCTTGTTACAACCATCGCTATCATCTGCTATTTTATTGCTGCATCGTGAAGTTGTTAGATCAGTCCATGGATTGGTTTTTTAGGTCAGCCATCCCTTGTAGTTCAAGACCCTTTTGCCTTGGTTTGTTTGTCATCTTGTAGATGGCTTAGAAACCATGGATTGGTCACTTTATTTTACCCTAGCTCTTTGTAGCCATTTGGCTCTGGTATCTTCACTTTTCCTTTTCTTTCTTTTATTTTCTTTTCCTCCTGGGGTATGCCCCTTGTAGGCTGTACATTCGGTTATCCTCTTTTCTATTTCAAGCTGATTTACCCAAAAAAAAAAAAAAAAAAAAACCTTATCCCAACAGCCCCGTCTCTCAGCTGTTTTACAAGCTCACACGTAAGGGTGACGTAACCCCCAAGAATTGCTAGTAAAGACAATCAAACCCAAGATCTTTGGAAGGAGCAAACTATTAAGTCTCAGGTCAAGACGACTTAGGGTTGGACCAATTCTCTTCTTTCATACAGAGGTCCAAAACATTTTTTTAACAAGTGAGGTCCAAAACCTTACTAAAATCTTGTGGTATTATGAATCCGATCAAATCATTCAAAACCTATACCAATAATTAAGCAGGGCAGGGAATACAACAATCTCCATATGGGGGATTATGCATCCCCAATCTACCTTTGGAAATGAATTTGGCACCCCACTTTTTGATAGTCACACTGTAATATTTGTTTTTTAGCATCATTCAAAACCTATACCAATAATTAAGCAGGGCAGGGAATACAACAATCTCCATATGGGGGATTATGCATCCCCAATCTACCTTTGGAAATGAATTTGGCACCCCACTTTTTGATAGTCACACTGTAATATTTGTTTTTTAGCATTCTTGCCATGGGTATTTTGAATACTAAAAGAAAAATATTAAAATGGGACTCTCAAAAAGTGGAGTGTGAAAATCAATTATCCAATCTAATTAATACTTGTTATTTAGCCACGGGAGTAGTGGAATCTTCCCTACCAGGTGGACCCTGTGCGTCCTTGCTATTCCAGTTTCCCATATGGCCATATCAACCAACTTCTCCACGGAAGCTCTGCAAATTAATTACAAATTGGCCGTCAACAACTCCAATGCGTTAAATAAAGGAGGCTTGAAAATAAGTTTAAAAGGTTCTCCAGTTTAGAAATATCTATCTACTAGTGTTTGCCCGTGCCTACGGTACTACCCACCCCAATTGGAATTGAAATTAACCTTTGAATCTTGATAGGGGCTCAAATTGCTGAAAATTAACTTGGTACAAAGAAGTCTGTTATCAAAACTGTAATTTTCAATTTTCATGGAGATGACATTAACAAAGTATAAAACCACCAAATACAACCAAAGAACACAAATTCAATTCCAATCTCAGTGAGTGTAAGAATGATTTTAACAACATTACAGTTGCCAAATCCCATTAAAGATGGAGTTGAAGAAATTTCTTAATTAATAGCCATCCAGCCACATAATTGTACCTGGAAAAAAAAAAACTATGAGCAAAATGAAATCATCTATGAACCCCGAAAAAATGAATTTAGGCCAAAGCCATTGTATTACTTACAAAAAACACTAATCAAATATCACCACTCTACAATCAGTTGCTTGTTGCAAACGTGGGATTTGAATCGCATCCCTAAGAGAAAAATTAAATTAACTCATCATGGCATTGCTTGAGAGCTGTACACATTAAAAGGAGCTCCCTTTTTTTTCCAAATAACTTTAAATACATAAATGCAGGGAACTCCGCCCGAACTAAAACCATACTTCCTCTGCATTCGAACGCCCTGCAAGTGTGCAACTCTAACATTATCTAATACTACTATTCTATAACCCAGTGATATCAGTAATCTAACATATTTACACAATGCACATGCATACTTAAGAGGATTCGATTCAGGACTCAAAATTCAAAGCAAAACTTTGAGCATATTGAAAATCCAAATCTAAAAGACCTGTTACAAAGAGCAAATTAAAAATTAGAAACTAAGGAATGTCTCAATTGAGCTTTGGGCGCTGCAAGAGAGATCACAAAATAGAAAGAAATAGAACAAAGTAAAATAACTTTCAAAGCACTGGCCAAAAACTTCACAAAACGTAGTCACAATTTCTCTAGGTAAGTGTCCGAAATGCAAATGTCATAAGAACGACAGTGAAATCTAAGTAACCCATAGGAAAAACAACTCCAAATTTTACTTTTTCACGGGTCGGTTCGCGTACCTAGTCTGCCCAAACCTAGTTTGTAGATCTGAATGAAGTTGCCTCAACTCTTCATCGTTCTCCAAAAAGTGTTTGTATCACCATATATATACTGCGTCCAAAGAGTACAGTTAGAAATGTGTACAATCGCCTAACAACACCTACAAAGATAAATGAAAGAGGAAAAATCCCATTATGAAAAAGAGAAGGATAGAAGTTCCCTTGTGTAAAGTTTAAACCAAACAGCATCCAAAGCAGCAAACAACAGCAACACATCCAAAGCAGAAGCAAACATAAGCATATTTCGAATAGAGACATGGGATTTTGTCATATATGGGTAGAGACACCAACATATCACAGAGAAGCAAATTAGCAGTAGAAATACACATAACATAGAGCAGAAATGTACACCATCAGCATCAATGATCTTTGCAACACCCTGATAGACTCATATGTAATGGGGACTCAAGAAAGGGAAAAAAAGACAAAAATCAAGAAACCTCACCCTCTCAATTTTCTTCTCTCTCTCTCTCTCTCTCTCTCTCTCTCTCAATTTTTTTCCTGATAAATTAGTTACAACCATCCATCAATCATAATTGGACCCCGTAGAGGACCTGTTAAGTAATAATAATGGAGTAGGTTCTCTAGGCAAGTGAACATAGATTAGAAAAAGAAAATTCTAAATTCTAATTCAAATGGGTGAACTTAGTTTAGAAACAAATAAACCATCGCAGATTCAAGATTAAAGTTTGCCATATCTCGCTAGAAGGGCACTGGCAACAGCAGTCCGGCTGCAGCGACCGATACCTAAAACTCCAGTTTTTACGAATTCATGTAACTGTATCAATCAAGATACTTAAACTAAGATTCAAAACTGCCACAAAAAAAAAAAAAAAAAAATGGCAAGAAATACTGTATCCAACTATTTTGTCAAACACTTACCAAATAGAGAGTAACTGTATCCGGCTAGAAAAAGAAAGTTTCGCGATATGCTATCGATTACTCTCCCTCTCCACATACAATGTACCTATAGATCAATGAGAGATCAGCAAAGGATGTACCCAGAGTACCGAACATTTTTTTTTTATCGGCAAAAAACTTGATACCCCTTTCTCCACTAGCGGACTACTTGTATGACCCTTGAGGCCTCGATCATGGCATTAAACCTCTCTTATCGTCTACATTACGTATTCTCTCTAGAATACTCTTTCTACACGTGATCTTATTCTCTCCTCAATCTTTGTAAAGTTACTTTCTATCCACGTCCACACTTTACTGGTGACCAAACAATCATAAAGCCAGCCAGACTAAACTGGTAAGAAAAGAACTTTTTATTATAGAACTACAGACCATGGAACAATCCCATCAAATACCATCTAATTCTTGCTTCTAATTTTCCCCTTATTTTCATTTTAAAAATATATATATTCAGCCACGTCTTACCTGAACACCCAACTAGATCTGTATCTGCATTAGTCAGTAAATACAGATACAGATAGCACAATGACAGATACAGATAGCACAAAGACAGATATAACGGTCCCAACCGCCTAATACAGAACAACACAAAGATAAACGGCCCTAGCCGCCTAATTCAGATCAACAAAGAGAGGTTCGAACAAATACCTCAAAAGAACAGTGCAAAGTGGGGCTGACAGGTGACTGGGCTGCAACGAGGATGCACGGTGGCGGCGACAGGGATGCAGGGTGAAGGTCTACAGTGAGCGATGGCTGTGAGAGGGAGGATTTGCACACGCGCACACACACACACAGAGTGATGACGGTGATAGTTCGACTGTGGGAACCCATTCTACAAAAATTCAAACCTCTGATTCTACAATTTCAACTCTTATTTTCAACAAAGAGGCTATTACCCAAATTAAAGTACTCCTTTTATTAGTGAAGTAACAAATTCAATCTCTTTAAAATTGATTATTGAATGCAAATCGATAAGGACCCACTAGATTTTTCACACCTCCGAGAGAAAAAAAAAAAAGTGGTCATAAGAGAAACCCTTCAAAACCCATTATGCAAGCTAAGAGAAAAATTCAAAATTCCTCAATAAAATCAACACACAATAAGCACTAAAACCAGAAGGAAAAAAAGGGAGTTTACATGCAAGAAAACAGAAACCAATTCGAAAAAACCAAACATATAATCAAACCAAACCGTACGTTCTAATCAATTGTCGTTGGCCATAATTTTTCGGCAGTCTGCTTCCCAAGCACCTCAACATAAGAATGAAACCCTTGCCCCCATCGATAATAACAAAGCATACAACCACAATTCAACCTATATCACCTAGTACCTCCACGGCAGAAACAACAGTAACAGCAAGAGAGGATCATGAGCAGCTCCGTTAGGCGACTTTGGTACGCGGTTTCCCCCTTTGATTCATGGCGTATTGGTGGGTGGGTGCGGCAACGGTGGCAGTCAGAACGGCGCCGGTGTCGTGGGTTTAGGCGTCATTTAGGGGTGGGGGTGGGTGTCGATGGATGTGAGAGAGAGAGAGAGAGAGAGAGAGAGAGAGAGAGGTGGGAGTCGAGATCGAGAGAAGAGGGGCGGAAGAGAGAGAGCAGGTGATGGCATTTGAACGGACGGTAGGGATTGGGCAGGTTAGACCGTTGGATCTGATGGCAATGTTGTAATACATGTGAGAGATGTGGGCACTTTAATCAAATGAATAGAATGCCTTTCAGCCCTTGGATCAAACAAATCTCGGCCCTTGGATGTGTTTGTGTAGAGGCCCACACCCTTGTGTTTTATTAAATAGATTCTAACATAATAATGGGAGAAGTGATTTTGGTGTGACCAATTTTCAAAACCTCATCACAAAAGTGATGTCCGGAATTGTCCTTTCAAAAATCAAGTATCCATATCTACCTTTAACATTGCATTAAATAACCATTACTCCAACGGGCATCGATTAAACATCACCTACCATAACCGCCCAACAGCCCCAGTCATGTTAAAAATGTGCAAACACATAGCGATGCCATCCCTCTAGTATAATAAACTTATAAATGTCAGAAATGCTTGAAAACTGGGTTGAATATTTCCTAACAGCAATGGCTAACAGGGATCCAGTAAAAACGGCTCCAGTCCCATTCCTAGTAGCAAACGCTCCCTATTTTGCCACTTTTCTTTCTTTTAAAATAGCAACCTACAACAACCTTAAGTGGGAAAAGAAAGAGGTAAAACATGGACAAAGAAAAAACCTCATCCAAAAGAAAAAACCCAATGATCCCAAAAAATTAAAAATAAAATCATCAACAATAAGGCAAGCAGCCAAAACCAGCTGACACATCCCTTGCTATTCGATCTCTTTAAACTAGTGTCCAGAAAGTTACTGAGAAAATACAAAGAGACATCAAATAAAATTATTTGGTTAACAAGAGGCGTCAAATTAACAGAGTTTATAATGTATACTCAAATAAGCAACTTTCCATTGGTTTTCCAACTTGAAGCTGAAAATTGTAGAAAAACAAGGCTATGCCCAAACAAGCAGTTCCAGCAAAATGCCAAAAAGCAGGCATTAATGATACTCATACAACAATCCAAACACAACAATTTACACAACCTCTCACATGCATGTGGGCTCCACACACACTACTATGTGTGGACCCCACATGCATGTGAGGTTGTGTAAGTTGTTGTGTTTGGATCGTTGTGTGAGTAGCATTATCCGTATCAAAATGTCAAAACAGTACATAAATAGGTTAAGTAAAGAAAAACACAAGTATCTGCATTTAGAAGAGAAGTTTACAAGCCATGGCAGAAGTGGTCCACCCCCCAAACACCCTCTCCCCAAACACCAACTTAATGGTGCAAGACATCATCAGTTGATCACTTCAAAATTTCAATCACTTGAGTTCTCTACTTCTTGACAGACAAACCAGAAGCCACAACAAAACAGACAAGTTGATGCAGGAAATGTAAATTGTATGGTAAAAGGGCCTCCCCAAATTGCAGAAATATATCTCCATTGCTCAGAAACTCCTATGCATATATTCGGGAAAAAGAGTCCAAAACTTCGAAGCCCTGCTTGGGCTTCTTTTTAAAATTGCTTCAGTACTTTGAATAACCCCAAAATGTGTACTCATTTAGCTTTGTCAAGCAGCCCTCTACTTTTTAGGCGACCTAAATTTCCACAGAAGCACTAAAAGTAAAATTCTTCCTCTTTACTTTTTCTTTTTTTTCTTCTGCTTTCCGTTAACCACCCCTAACATGTTACTAACATTTGGGGTGGAATAAATTAAATATAGCTTGGTTTGAATAGAAGTTAGTCCTGACAAAAAGGTAGCTAGCTGCTTGCTCAGTCTGAAGACGAGTCCCCATTAACAAATTCCTCCCCATTTGGCAGATTTAGTGCGCTTTCTTGATGGTTTTCCTCACTGGTAATGGCTCTAGTTTTGCTGGGTCTTGATCGGATGTTGACGCCCATAGGGAACGGCACCTGCATATAGGGAACTCCAGTCTAAGATCTCTTTATCATTTTACTGTCCTACTGGTATTGTAATTGCTATTAGGTGTCTCCAGACTCTCCACGTTCACAGAGATGAATATCTTGTGGAATGAAAGGAAAAAATGGAAACTTAAAAGAGAGAGAGCAGTTTACAAATTTCTTAGGTATAGAACGAGGACACTAACGGGAAAGCCCGCCACCAACTTCACATGCTTTGCCGAAATTCTCATAGATATGGCAAAAGCTCTAGATGACATAACAGTTGTAACTTGTGCATGTTTAAGTAACGGTTATATACCTGATCACCTGCATTGGGACCATCGGTGTTGAAGAGGATTGGCCGACATCGCTTATCCTCATTCATCAAGCTTGAGTTCTGAAAATGAGCAATGAGAGCAGCTTTTCCCTGTATGCGAGCATAAGCAAGTGTTGCAACCTTTTCACTGTTAAACTTTTCCCATTTCTTTCCATTAAATGCCTGTGAATAATAAGTTGGCTTATCTGTTAGCTAGATTGCTCATTAAATTGCAAACCAAAATATCTATCCAGGGACTAGAAGGAGAAAAAAAAGGCGCGGGGGGGGGGGGGGGGGGGGGGGTTGTGGTGGTGTGTGTGTGTGGGCGGGCGGGGCGCGGGGAATGGCATCTTTCACCATTCAGAAACAAACCTGATAGAATGGAATTATCATGGAAGGATCAGTCATGTTGATGAATGCATAACCCACATTGCATTTGTTCTGCAGCAAAAGGGGAAAGGCAAATTAATATTTCCAAATAAAAGGTTCTTATCGGGGGGAAGTAAGGTGGGGGGGGGGGGGGGGTGGGTGTGTGTTGGGTTGGGGGTGTTTAATACTTGCCTTAAAATCGATAGGAAGATAAATAAAATCATAAGTTCCTCGATGGCATTCATCAATTGCGGCTAAAAGCATCTTCGAAGTATACCTATGATTGAAACCTCGTCAGACGAGAAAAACATTTGGAACACTCTAGGAAACAAAATAAATAGATAGTTAGGTACTACATACTTGTTAGGAATGTTCTTTATCATAAGTGTTGTCCGGTTGTCTTCTCCTCGCATTATGCGGTCAACATCAAGTTCAAACTGTTTCTTGTTGTCACCTTGGTTGGAACTGGCTTCACTTCTACGACTCCTAGCCCGTTCATTAGGAGAATCAAAGGAACTCATCATAGTCATTTGACCTCGTCCAGGAAACATCATGCACCTCTGATGATGGGACTGCAATCCAACATTTTGGGAAGGTATAGGCAGGTCCATGCAGTTTCCACCAACATGAGGAAAGATATTTTGGGAGACGAATTCCAAATGATGTGGCGAATTACCCGAAATCCTCATGTTCCCAAGAGAAGCTGGATGAAAGCCAGAAGCATTGGGGGATTCCCCAGCATAGGAGTGTCGTCTGTCCCAAAGAGAAGGATTTGCAGATGGTGCTGATCCCACATGGTGATTATTCATTGGTAAGATCGTATTCAGCATCTGCGATGGTGCTCTCGAAAGTTGTCCATGCAAACCAGGAGGGGGATGACCAGTGCAAACCCCGTTTACAAATGTTGGTGAGTTTGGCCACATCATGCCTTGAGGCTGAGATGAATTACTCCACATATAATGATGTACAGGAGAGGGACAGCTCCCATTTCCGGAAAAACCAAAACTGAGAAAGGAGCAGTTATCAGTGAAATTACAGTATCCGTATATAAGGCAATCTGGATAACGGAGTTGTGACAAGAGTTACTCAACAAAACCTCTACTTGCACTCACCAGCATCATTCAGTTCAAGTGAATGGGTATTTACGTTCGGTTTACAGAATTGTCGGTTCTCATTTCTGTTGCATGGCCTGGCACTAACATTAGCATCCATGACCGGAGAATTGCACTGAGCACCATTAGTTAAACCGTCGTGATACTCCAGGAAGGAATGAGGATGAAAATCAGAAGTTCCTTGAAATCCAACTTTTAGCTGCCTCTGTGAGTGGCCAGACTCGGGGAAACTGGATTGATTGCCAAGTGATTCAACCCTTACCAAAGAGGATAAACTGTCCGGAACACTAGATGAGAGTCCATGATGGAATGCATTTTCCATGAATGGACCACTAATCGGGGCTCGGATTGCAGGGTGTACCCCTGGAACAGTTCCGTTATCCATGCAAGAAGATGTAATCCCTGCATGAGAAACTGGCCCTGTAACCAAATATTATGAGCAACACATTTTTTTTCTTCTACAGACTCCAAATCGTCCGATTAACGGAATATCTCATGGGCGGAAATCATACCATGAAATCCTGTTGTTGAGTTAATAGGTGAGCTACAATGGTGTAGATATGGACCAGATTCATCTTGTTCCATATCTGAAGGGAATTGTGGCCTCAAACTGCATTGAAGAACAAGAAAATTGAAATAAATCAAATGCAGCATTAACTAAAAATAACCTGTTCAGAGTCGATTACCTATGGCATGCTGAGCTTAGAAGCATTATGTGTAAATGTGCAATAGAAAGATCTACCCAATAAAATTTGTGAGATCGTATACTAAACCACAAAGACAATATCAATTTTTGTACGATATGGTTTGGTGTATAAAGAACGAATACGAAAATGCACCAAACAGTAGAAGGAGAAGAATAAATAGAGATCAAGAAAAAAAAAAAAAAAGAGTCGCCAATGAGATTGGACTATACCACTGTCTAGCACCCACAGGAGGACTTGGTTCAAGCTTAATCTTCTTCCCTGCAATATCACTGCGGTTCAATGCACGAAGAGCAGCCTCTGCAGCCCTAACATCATAGAATTCTATAAACCTGTGATGACCTCTTAGTGGAGCCTCACGGATCTGCATATTGGAAACAAGGATTGGCATCTCACTGGCATTGCAGCTGAACATTTTTTAAATATGACACAACTAGGGTTAGAATCTCACCTCCTTAATTTCTCCAGAGACACCAAAAATCTGATGGAGTTCCTCATTTGAAACAGAAGAATCAACGATAAAAACCACGAGAATACCGTGATTAATATACTTCTCTGAAGGATTTTCCTGACAAAAGATAATATATGAAGGTAAGGAGTTCACGATACAGAACTTGTGCAACAATGGATATGCGGGTAAGACCTACCAATTCAGGTGTGCAGGGTTATCATGATTATCGTGGCATGAATAATGAGAGGTTTGGTGACAAAGAAGACATGCCAATTTTATAATACAAGGATAAGCAGAGCAGAATGGTACCTTTGGGATTGAGAAATGTATGTCAAGATTCCTCCGTCTCAATGGTTTGTTCTGAAGTGCTCTCATAGCATTTTGGGATGCTCTTATATCATAATATGCTATCATGACAAAGCCCCTGTGCTTGCATGCTGTATAAAGAGTGCGTATATCCCCAAATTGCTGTAAGTGAAATGATAATAAGGGTCACCAATAGGCAAGCAAAATGATCAACGAAATGTAATGAACGACATCAACAAATGAAAAGAAAGAGAAGATAACACATACCTCAAAAGGGCCTGTAACTCAGAATCTTCCACATTGCTATTTATGTTTCTCACAAACAGTGTTCGTGACGGGTGTTCCCCGTAATGTTGGTCCACACCAACCGAACTGAAAGATCCTCCAGAAAATTCTGAATCTCTCTGTCCTGGAGGGAAGCCATCTTCTCCAAGTCCATCCCTCCAACAATGCTAAAAAAGTCTAAATCTTCAATTTCTTCTCCAGGATTGGATTGGCCCATATAATCAAGCCCGTCAGTCACCCCAGAGAGCAGGTCATCATCATTAGGGAGGAGATTCCCAATAGTTTGAGCCTCAATTTCCTCAAGGGTTTCAAAAGGTTCCTGATCCTCATAATGGGAGGCAGCAGCACCAACAGAATGGCCATACAGAGCATATTTGATGTTAATCTCACTGCACCATGGAAACCTTAACATAAACAGACTGTACTTCAAAAATCGCAATTGCACCTAGCTTTAAAACAAGGAGCTATGAATTGATTCCATATATCTATCCAATCAGCAGTAGGAAAACATATAACAGTTCAACTATGTTAGCTAGCACCAGCCTGAATATGTTTCTAATTTAAATCGGCGGCAATTAGCTGTGGAACTTCTCTTGTTTTGGGGAGGCTTACATTTTCTGCCAAATAATTCTGACAATGAGCTTGAGAAGAGACCATTCTCGTATTGAGGGCCCATGGACATGAATTTCATCACCTTCCATAGAATAAGACGCTGGCTTTGCATTCAAATTTGATCTCATTCCTGGAATATGGTCAACAGGTATCCGAAAGGATTGACTGGCTACTCTCTCTGCTCCCACTGCATGCTTCTTTAAGCTATAGTAAACTTTTTTGGTCTTTGGCAAGGGTATGATCAGGAAGATCACAAGATTGCATCCTCTGATGAGATATCGGGTGACATCTGTTTCTCAAGGGGTGATGAAGCAGCAGAATTTCCACCCTGCTGTTCCCAATATTCCGTCCACTTTTACACCTGAATAAACGTAGCATCCACAAGGCGTAACATCAGTTCAAGAATAGTTCAAGCTACTGCACAGACCCAACATTTAATGCGTTGGTTGTGCAGAAACACAGAAAAGAGAAACTAATACTAGTAGGACTCTTTTGTAGTCCTTTCAAGTTCCAAAAACAGGAATATAATGAGAGTCCATTCAGCATACATTGCACTTCTCTTGGCAGTAAAATTTTGAACAATGAAACGAAAGAATTCATAGCGCAAACTCTTCCACATCATACAGAAAAGAGAGAAAGAACACAAGGAAAGAGCAAACTCTTCCAAAAGTCCATGAAATGAATGCCAACATGAAGCATCCTGAAGAAAGGCAGTATAAGAATCTGTATTCCCAAGGGCAAATCAGTCACTTAACATGTGATCAAATAGGCGGGAATCGGCCTAGAAGCCAACTACTATCACAAAACCATACTTTGAATTTTAACCTGTCTAATGCCCAGCAGGTCGAAGGTGGCTCCAAACCTTACTCCTTATCCCCATCTTCTTCAGTCCTCATGTGTCGGGGACAACTACTTTTAGGAGGAGCGTAGAGTCAAAGGTACACTGCTGAAAAGAGAGGAAAACCCTCGTTCCCTCATCATTCTTTACATGATTCCAGAGCTTATGATAACAAGTGAGGCGGATGTGGAAGAGACAAACATGGAAATAAAATGCAAGCTTTGCAGTCCACCTTTTTTTAGAGTGGATGAAGTGGAGAAAGAAGACTCATATTCCCCGTTGAAAAGATGAGTTCCGCTTTTATCTAACATTTCTCATCGAACAAATAAAATCATAGAACACGGTCGAGGAGCTATGTCAACCGGCATAGAAAATGGATCATTTTAACTAGTGGCAGGATTTTATCCTGTTGGACTGAAACAGTACAAAGTTTTGGTTCATACTAATGTGGGATAGATTGTGGTGCAAGAAGGTGCAACTAGGTCAAAGCAAAGAAATAAACCAAAACAAATAAGAAAGTAAACATAGTACATATTTCTAGTTTTTACGATCTGAATAAACCAAAACAAATAGTAACAGCTTAGAAAGTGTGCACATTACATGTTTCTAGTTTCTACAAGTTGAACTAGATAAGCTCTACTACCAAGCCTCAGCACAATCCCATGAGGACCCAACTGGAAGTTTGGAACTACCTACAAAAAATGCTGTCCAAGCATCAAACAGAAAGATAATCTAACTCGTTGCATGCATTTGTGCAAGTTTTCAACTGAATTTGATTTCCTGAAAGCCACGTCTTTCTAAATACTATTTGGGGCCAACTTTTCTCATCATGCCTATAATCATCCATACAATATATGAAGCATCATATGACCTATACACTTGGCTCCTATGTACCTATATTGAATGAGACTTCAAAACATAATCTAGTTTCTTAACAAGCAAGGTGCGAGAGTTTATGCATATTGGAGTCATGGGACATGTTTCTGAAATAAGATGCTATAACTTAATACGGTTTTCCATTCTTCATCAAGATGACATTGACCACCCTTCTTAATTTTGTTCAATAGAAGAGTGATAAATAGTTTAGTTTAAGTATCAAACTCAACTTACTTTCACAACCCTCCCTAGTTCCTCAATTCCCCAGTCACCTATGTTGGTAACATCCATGTCCTAAGTATGTGCACCTGTCAACCGTGCCACAGCTGTAAAGCATACCACCATGAATCAGAGTCCTTCAGATTTTAAATTCTTCATCTGAAAAATGTGTTGGATATCAAAAACTCATATCTCGTCTTAGTATTAACCGTTAATACCCAAAAGTAGGCTTACTCTTCTCTTCGAATGCAATAATTAGTTGGGAAATGAACTTCATCTACAAATAGATCCCTTCTTCTTGGGATACTTATGAATCCAAATGACAAGCCTCTCAAGCACTAAATCCCCCAAAGCAGAGGCAATTGTTTGAGTATAGAAATCCAATTTCAACTTTCCATGTAATCTAAGTGTCATCACAACAAACTAAGGGTGCATATATTGCCTTCACATAGGACTGGTTCAAAAGCAGGACCAAAACACTTCTCAAGGACATAGTAAGCATGGTTCCTGATCCTCACTAGTTAATAATCATCACTTCCTTCTAAATATTACTGCTCATTTCCAAACTATGCAACCCTAAAGTTTTTGTGACACTTTAACTGCCGTATTGAGGCTTCTACAATCCGCAAAAGGCTACACAGGAACACTCGAACATGTGGCTGTAACATGCATGCCAAAATGATTTATGGGATATAGCTTGAGAATCTTCAATCTCCCATTAGATGTGTGGACCAGAAACAGTAGGAATGCCAGGATGTTAATTACAAGAAGCAATAAGAGAAGCAGAGGTTTGTGCTTCTAGTGGAAATGTCCAAAATCTCTACCTGAACTAAATTTCCTTCATACTAAAGTATAATATGTAATATTTCACGTTTTCACATTGCCCAATATCAATGATGTATGTAGCATTCTAGTAGCCACTAGTAATTGATAATTTCATAATTAAGGTCTAGTAGAATCATCCAAACAATCCACATCCCATGATCTATTGGATGCCAATTAAAGGTTAAAAACTGCACAGCAAGCCACAATGGGGTGCATAAATAGACACCAACTACGTGGAAGCTACTCCTGAAGGAGCAAATAAAGAATAACTGCATGCAAAACACTAACTTAAACAAATACCCTTGAAAAAAAAGATTGAAGTTCCTTTCATGGAATGTAACTTCAATAGATCAAGATCATGAGTCATGTTGAAAAATATGGAACCTTGACAAGAATCGTAAGGTAAGCACCTTAAATAAAACAAAAAGTTGCTCAAACTTTAGGCTTTCAATTATAAAACGATTGGGGTGTCTGCAGATCCACATTGGGTAGATATTCTACTACTCACCAATGTCATATAGTGATCAGGCATGGTTTCCGTCTTCCAAAACCCAACCTGTCTCTGCCAAGTGTAAACAGAAGGACAAATGACAACTTGAATGACGATGTATTAAAATGATAAACACTACAACAAAATTGGAAGGAATATGGCAACCAAAAAGGTTTTAACTTCCATGTTAACTGAGTTCTTAGCTAGAAATTTACACATGAGCTGCTAATAATATAACAGAGGCGACCGCTGTACAAATGAAATCACTACCTCACTTAGGGTAAAACATTTCCTCCGGGAAGCAAGACAGTGACGACAAACCCTCTCCGTCCATCCTTTCCGATGGCATGGTGAACAGGGATTTCAAAAAAACTTGCGAAAACTGAAAATCTTCCCTTCACGGGCTTTCACCACTGAACGGACACAGGTATAGAAAATTGAAATTCTTCCAGCTTTGCATGAGAAAATCTGCATGGAATACACAGAAAGTGACATATTACTTAAAATGGTATCAGAAAATAACAACTACTGAAAGACAATTACTGAAAAGGTAGGGAAAAACTGGCTTAATTTCTTGATCCGCCAAATAATGTAGAGAAAGAAATGCTGAAATGCATTAACTAACTTCAAAATACTCCAATACGAGTTAGATACGCACAGCCAATGCTACCTCACGTAGCATAAGTAAGCAATCAAAATTGAATATCAAGGTGCATCTAACTATTGATAAAGATTTTGCAAATCATGTAAATTTTCAACTCTGGTAAGAAGGAGCTCCAAGCATATTGTCACCAAAATGGAAACAACCTAAGAACATAAAAAACCAACAAGCAGTTTTACTTACATGCCAGAGTTAATCTCTTTTTATATGCAACTTAAGAATTGAGATTCAGGTTTCTTTACAAGGGGAAATGTATTTCTCAAATTCAGCAGTTGCCAAACTCCGAGCCTAGGAAATGCGAATTAGGAGCTCTCCTCGAGTTAAAATTGTTCGTCCTCTCGAGAGAACTATGTTAACTTGGGCGTCTAAAAGCATAGGGGAACTAAAAAACATACGGCCCCAAATGGAAAGACTGCCGAACTCAAAATCACAAACAAGAGGCCTCAACTTGAACAGTCGATCACGCTGCAAACAGTGTTAAAATCCAGTAAAGGCACCAGCTTTGAACATCCGAAACAACTGATCAAACGATCGAGCCAACATACTCTCCTAAAATTACCAAACGCAACACGAATTTAACAGAAAGAGGAAAAAGAAAAAAAGGGGGACGTACCTTCACTAAATTACGAACCTGGGAGTCTCAGAACTCACGGTGCAACTCGGACAAGGATTTGGGGGAAGAGAAAGAGAAAGAGCATGTCGAGTCGAAGAGTATTTAAAGAAAGGGAAGAGAGAGAGAAGCAGAGGACAGCAAAGAAATCGAATTGATTGCGGCAAAAGGCAAGGAGATTAATGAATAAGGAATCTAGGTAGGCATCTGTGCCGTGCAAGAACCTCCAAAGCCTCTGATGCCTTCCCCCTTCTCTCTCTCTCTCTCTCTCTCTCTCTCTCTCTCTCTTGTTATTTCCCTACATTGCACGTTAACCACACGTATTCTCCCATTATTTTACTCTAGCCCGTTTTTCTCCGTCACAAGAACGAACAAACACTCTCTCTATCTCTCTCGCCGGTTGATTCAGGGCCCTCCGCCGGAATTCATGGGGATTCCGGAGAGCGACGGCACCTACCAGTTTGTGGAGTTGGAGAGAGAGAGAGAGAGAGAGAGAGAGAAAATCTAGAACAGAAAGAAATAGATCGGGTGGTATTTGGTACAGAGAGAGAGAATAAAGAAAGAAAGAGACCGGAGTCGCTTCTCCCCTCTGAATTCCGATGAAGAGGTTTATTGGAGTACTAGACTAGATCATGAGAGAGAGAGAGAGAGAGAGAGAGAGAGAGAGAGGAACAAATCGTGAGAGAAAGATCTGCCGGTTGCCGTTACCTTGTTTAACGGCGTTATGTCCTAATCCGGTTTTGTGGTCAGTTCAGTTCGGGCAACAAAAACAGTCCAGAATCTTCTCTCTCTCTCTCTCTGCAGTTTGTCGAGGACACGCTGCCTACTTTTTGAACAAAAAAAAAAAGGCGCGGCTATTCGCAACCCTTCATTTTCTTCCATAACCCGTTAAAAATTTTCAATTATATTCGACAATTAGTTACCGAAATTGAGATACATTTTTAGCATCCAATTACCGAAATATGATATTTTTTCAACAACTATTTATCAAAATGCATGTTTGGCAGTTGTTTTACCGAAAGTTGAACATATTTTCGACATGTAGTTACCGAAATATAATCTTATTTTCAACAGCTATTTACCGAAATGTTATTTATGATTTTCAACAACTACTTACCGAAATGTGGTGGGCTATGGGAGAAAATAGAGGGTTGCGAATAGCGGCGTTTAAAAAAAAACTTTAAGAGAAGTTGGAACACTCCCTTGTTAACCTTTTTTGGTCATTCAAGTTTTTCAAACGTTATCAATTTAGTCCTAAATCTAAAAATTGCAGACATTTAGTCCCTATAGTATCCATATTGTACCTATCAAGTCCCCAGATCTAACGCTGTTACACAATACCGTCAAAACAAGGGGCATTCAAGTCATTTCACCAACACCAAAATTTGGTCAAATATAAACGAAAAAAAAGAAGAAAGAAAAGAAAAGAGTGAAAAGTTGGTGCGGCAACCATGGCCGCCGCTGCCATGGTTGCCAGTTGTCCCACCATCCTCATCCTCTCCTTTTTCTCCCTCTCCTTTCTTCTTTCTCTTCACCCCCTACTTCTCTTCTCTGCTCGCCCTTTCGCCTCCATTCCCCTCATTCGTCTCTCTCTTTTTCTTCTCGAAAAAGATTACCGCGTTCCCGGCCGCCACTGCGACGCGGCTACCGTGCACTAGGGGTGTAAACGAGCCGAGCCGAGCCTAGCTTCGACGAGCTCGAGCTCGGCTTGTTTCCTTAACGAGCCCAAAACTCGAGCTCGAGCTCGGCTCGAGCCTTAACGAGCCGAGCCCTTATCGAGCCGAGCTTAGCCGTTTACTAAACGAGCCTTTCTTAATCGAGCCGAGCCTCCCTTAACGAGCCGAGCTTTTGTCGAACGAGCCGAACTCTACTTGGCTCGTTTAGTAAACGAGCCGAATACTCGAGCTTGAGCTCAGCTCTTTTAGTAAACGAGCCGAGCCGAGCCGAGCTTTAACGAGACGAGCCGAGCCGAGCCGAGCTCGCGAGTAGCTCGGCTCACTTACAGCCCTACCGTGCACGTTGATGCTGCTGCTGGAGCTGCTGTGGCAGCTCATCTCTTTCCTTCACCTCCCCACTTCCCTTTTTTATTGTTTATTTGCATCTTTTTACAAGAAATAAACAACAAGTAGGAAAGTAGATTTTTTTATTGACATGACAAAACGATTGAGGGATGGAAATCTGTCAAGTTAACAAGGCTTTTTATTGGAAACGTGGACATTAAAGAAACTTACACCGGCAGTCTAAATTGTAATTGATGGAGATGGGATGGCGATCGAAAAAGAAGAAAGGAGTGGAGGAAGAGAGAAGGGCGATCACGTGGGTTGGAATCGGAATCGATGGCGGAGGAAGAAATCCAAGCAGAAATCATATTGAGTGGGAAATGACTTGAATGCCCACTGTTTTGACGGTATTGTGTAACGGCGTTAGACCTGGGTCTTGATTGGTACAAAATTGTTTACTATGGGGACTAAATGTCTCCAATATTTAGATTGGGGATTACATTGAGATTTTTTGGAACTTTGGAGACCAAAAAGGTTAATAAGCCAACTGGAAGAAGTACTAGTAGTACTAGTACATTGAAAAAGTTGAATCGTTCATCTTGTTGAATTTTATGTTTTTCACGATTGAAGTAATTTACTTTGGAAATTGTTATTTACATTCTCCTATTTTATATTCACACTTTATTTTTTGTCTTTTAGCAAAAAGTGTTTTTTTTGGGTAAATCAATTTGAAATATAAAAGAAGAAGAAGAAGAAGAAGAAGGATAACTGAATATACAGCCTACAAGGGGCATCCCAGGAGGAAACAAAAAGAAAAGAAGAAGAGTAAAGAAAAGTGACCCTTAAGCCAAATGGCTACAAGATACTAAAGTAAAGGGTACCAGTTGTTTCTGTTCCATCTAAAAAAGAGGGAACGGAAAACAACAAAACATATGAACCTAGCGATTTTAGTTGGAGACTATTACATAAGCCTCGAAATGAAAACAGTCTGGATTCGTTTCCTTAGCATTCAAGTGTCAACAAAATAACACTAGGCCAAATGGTCTAGATTTTTAGCAGACGGTTTGCTGAACTTGCTGGGACTAGTAAGCAACAGCCTTCACTCAAACCACGCTAACAATCCCCAAAGGGAGGCCATGGAGCCCAACACCTGCTGGACTGTACACAAGCAGCAACAAAACAGCAGTAGCAAAACTGCAGCAACAAAACAGTTCAGCAGCAAGAGGAGATAACAGGAAATGACTACACAGGCAGCAACAGCCACGTAGTAATTGGCTGAACAACCACATCGCAATGGACACAGAAGCTGTAGAGATGGACCAGTTATGCAGCCGCAAGCAACTAGTAATACTACAAGTAATCAACTGGACATGAACAAGGCTGCACCAAGCTTGGACACAGTTGAACCCAAAAGAAATTGAAGAAGAGATAGTAGAAGGCTAGGGACAAGCCCCCTAGAAAGGCTTAAACGACCCAGGGACAACCCCCCACGTACGAGTAGGTATAACTATAAAACATGCAAAGGCAGCCAACACTAGATCGAGTTACCAAGCAGCAGCTACACTTGTTTTCAAGAATGTATTCGATAGTAAGATATCCTTAATAGGTCTAATAGTAACAAATTGGAGTAGCTACAAGTAGCCAAAATCTGGATAGCACTAACAGGACATTCCAGCAACAAAATCCCCTTGCAACATCATGGAGACACCCAAGGTCCAACAACCAATGGACTAGCTAACATTGAAACGTGGAATGTCACACAATGATAATGGCAACAAATGACTAACCAAGAACCTGGGACACTCCAAAGCATACAAATAAAGGTAAGAAGTCATATCAAAAACATATGCACTAATGCCCAGATACAAAGACATCTTAGCTATGATAAATAAGAAAGTAAGATCACGTAAAGTAAAGTTCAAATAAGCTGTCCACAAACACTATACTCACTATCGAACTCCCTCGAAAAGCTCACAGCTCCCACTCTTCTTTTAACTCATGAGCTAGGACAAGGTTCCACCAACTCCCTCCCTAGTTCTCACTATATGCCCCCACTACGTATTACCTCCTCTATCAAAGAAATGATGAAGCACTACCACACACCTCACAGGGAAAGCACGCTATATAGGGAAGGAACACTATATAGCACACACCTCACACAAAGTCACAAAGAAATTCCTCCATGGAATAAGTTATATACTTGATACATAAAAGTAATATAATCCTGGCCCTCTCGAGAAGGACCACCTTACATACCTTGTCTTGTGTCACCATGGTGGATTGCTTGTCTTGAGTCACCATGAGCGGGACGCTGCATTAAATGCAGCCCTATGCTAAACATGTACAAACCAGAAACTTGTGTTCATCAAACATAGGTTCTATGTTAACAACCAATAAGTAACTATGGCAACAAACAATAAGAGAATTAGGTTCTACTAATGTTCCATTCATGTGCAACCCACTCTGCTCGAGATGGTGGCAGGGCTGGTAATGATAAAAGTCTTGTCCTAACCATGGAGTAAATTTTGTGAGCAATTACCTCCCAAGTAGAAGATGAACCCTGAAATTTCCTCACATTTCTCTCAATCCAAACGTGGTAGACAGTAGTTGTAAGACTAGCTTTGTAATAACAGCTTGAAAGGATTTGCCTATTACATTGGAAGGAAAAGTAACCCATTCAGGCCATGATCTAGAGTGCCAAGAGACCTGAATTTTGGAAAGCATGGTGTTCCACACCTGCTTTGAGAATGCACAGTTAAAGAAAAGATGGTTTATGACTTTCACTTCCCTAGCAAAAACTATACTGAGGGGAGAGGTTCATGCCAAACAGTACAAGTCTATTAGTAGATAGCTTAGTCTGGATAGCTAGCCAAGTGATAAAGCTACATTTTGGAATATAGGCTGGGAACCACACCAAGTTATGCCACACAACTGTTGGGAAGGAAGTTCTCAATTTATCCCAAAGTGATGCAATTGAGAACTGACCATTTGGAGTGAGAATCCATCTAATATGATCTGCCTCCATCAATTTGGAGGCAAGGTCATCCTTACCTCATTGAGGTCAAGAGTTTGTGTGATGGGAAATGCCCAAGTTGAGTTATGGAGAATATGAGATACAATAGCATCCTTAGGAATGACAGAATCCAGGGCAATTCTGGGACCAAATTTTGCAATTATAAGGACCAAGAGGATGCTAATTATCATACCACAAGGAAGTGGAATGACCATCACCCAGTATACTAAGAAAGAATGGATGCACCAAGGGTCTTAGGTTCAATAATTTCCTCCATACCCATGAGCAATCTCCAAGAATTTTTAGATTCCAAAAGTTTCTCCCTTTTATTAAGTATGATTTAACCCATTGACACCACATGGACTACTCCCCCTAGAAATCAGGAACCAGATATGTTTGGTTATGGCAGCCTTGTCCTAAACTTGCATGGATTTGAATTCTAGAACACCCCCCCCCTCCCACCCCCCCCCCCCCCCCCCCCCCCCCCCCCCGTTCTGCTTAGGTGAGCACAAGTGCTCCTAAGAAACCTTAGCACCAGTTCTCTTAAGGTCTGGACCAGACCAAAGGAAAGCCCTAAGAATAGACTCTACCTCTTTACTCACCTTTTTGGGGATGATAAATAAAGAGGACCAATAGGTTTGCATGGAGAAAAGTACATTCTTAATCAACTGGACTCTACCTGAATAAGTTAGATCCCTATTTGTCCAAGACTTAGTTTTAATCGTAATACTATCCACTAGTCGTTGGCAATCAGAAGCTTTGAGCTTAGTAGAGATAAGAGACACTCCAAGGTATCTAACAGGCAAAGTGCCTTCCTTAAACCCTAGGACATTCAGAATGGCTAACCTAGAGCTTGTGTTTACTCCAGAGAAATAAATGCTACTTTTCCCAAGACTAGGAGATAGGCCTGACAAAGCCTGGAACTCAATGAGTGCAGCGTGAATGTGATTGACAGAAGTGAGATCTCCTTTGCAAAAAATCATGAGATCATCAGCAAAGCAGAGATTGATGAGTTTTGTATTTCCACGTCTTCAGTGGAAATGGAAATCAGGAAGAAGTGATTTGTCCCTAAGAAGACAAGTGAGAATCTCCATCACAATGACAAATAGGTAAGAAGATAGTGGATCCCCTTGTCTTAACCCTATTTTCCCAAGAATATAACCAATGGTTTCCCCATTAATGCTAAAAGAGTAATTAGCAGTGGTGACACAAGCTTGTGGCCATTTGATCATGGTAGGATGAAAATTCATGGCATTTTGGATATCTCAAAGGAATTCCCACCTCACATTGTCATATGCCTTCATGATATCCACTTTCATGGCACACCTAGAAGAGGAGGATGATTTATGGTATCCTCTCATGAGTTCTTGTGTCAGAAATATATTACTAGCAATCCTTCTTCCTTTAACAAAGCCTAATTATACAGGAGCAATTAAAGTAGGAAGTGCTAGTTGTATTCTCTTGGCAAGAATTCTAGAGATACACTCGTAAATGGTGTTGCAACAGGAGATGGGTCTAAAATCCCCCACCTTTGATGGGTTGGAGACCTTAGGAACCAGAGCTACAATAGTAGAATTTTCTTTCTTCAGTAATTGGCCAGACCTAAAAAGGATTTAACAACTGCAGTGACTTCATGACCAATGATATGCCATGCTTTCCTGAAGAAACCAGCATTATTGCCATCAGGACCTGGTGCTTTGGTAGGATTAAAAGGCCAGAAGGTGACTTTTATTTCAAGATCAGTGACCTCAGCAACCATGGCCATCATTTGACCATCTGTTAATCTTTGTTGGACTACCTGCTGAACCCTAGCTAGCCCTTGGTAGGCAGTAGCGTGGGCAGTACCAAGCAGATCGGTGTAGAAGCTAACAAACCTGGATTTGATATCTTTACTTTCATGAATGAGAGACCCATCATCTAAGACTAAACTGGTAATCTTGCTTCTATTACGGGTATTATTCACAGATATAAAGAAAAAGGAGGTCCATTGGTCACCCAATTTAAGCCACTGGATTCTTGATTTTTGCTTGGCCAAACTTTCCTCAGCCCTTAAACAAGGTGAGGAATTGCTTATGGACTGCCCTCTCCTGCCTTATAACAGAGGGATTAAATGGTTGAGTGCCCAAGTCTTTTTGTAGTGATTCTACTAGTTGTCTAGATTCATCTACCCTCTTTGAGATATCACTATATTCCCTATTATTGAGTTGCTTGAACTCAACTTGTAGCAGCCTGAGTTTCACACAGACACAGAATATTGGGTATTCAATGACCAAAAATGCTACTGGTACAGCGGCACAGATCCCTTTTGCGCCCGTCTCGGGTTCCGCAAAGATGATTGGAGCCGCTCATTTTTTTCAAAATATTTCGTTTAAGGTCCCTGTAAAAAATCACCTCAATCCGATATCGGGAAGGGTGTTTATTTTGAAGCAAAGTTGGATGATTTGTAAACACCCTTCCCGATATCGAATTGAGGTGATTTTTTACAGGGACCTTAAACGAAGTATTTTGAACAAAATGAGCGGCTCCGACATCTTTGCGGAACCCCAGACGGGCGCAAAAGGGATATGTACGCGGCTGCTGTACAAGTAGCACGACTCTTCAATGACCACACCCCTCTAAATCTTCTGAACCACAGTTAGAAACTGTGGGTGGTCAGCTAGAAAGTCAAAGGAATTTAAAGGGTTTAAGTGTTTCTTAGTATTTGGAATGATGCAAACAAAGGCTGGAGAGTGGTCAGACACCCCAGGAGTGGGGAAGTGAGCATAGGAATAGCTATATGCTATCATCCAATGATCATTCAGTAGTACTCTATCCAACTTGGTAGTGACAAAATGAGGTGGGTCTTGTTTGTTGGCCCAAGTGTAGAAACACCCTGAATACCTAAGATCATCAAGTTCCAAGGTATACAGGCATTGATTAAACTCATTCATATGTGGGGGCCAGCTAGTAATGCCCCCAACCTTCTCATTGAGGAATCTAATGGCATTAAAGTCTCCAACCACAATCCAAAGGAAGGAGGAGTTAAGATGATGAAGACTTGACCAAAGTGCTTGTCTCTCTAGATAATTGCTAGCCCCATACACAAAAGTTGCCAAAAAGGGTGCCCCTCCATTTTTGAATTTTTTTTTGGGTAAACCAGCTTGAAAATAAAAGAGGCTAACCGAAATACAGTCTACAAGGGGTATACCCTAGGAGGAAAGCAAAACAACGATTGAGGAAATTGTAGATCTAAGCCAAGTGGCTACATGAAGGACAATACTATAATCTATCAAGCTAATGAGATGGAGACAAAGCAAATAACATCAAGAGATTCATTTGTTTCCTAACCAATCTACAAATGGATATAGCATCATTCCAATTACGGAACTGAATCTGGATCACCAATGGGAGCAACCGGAGGCTTGAACAGCATCCATTGGACTCCGTGAGGTACATGACGAAGGAGGAACCACCACCAACTGCTGCATAGGTGGCAGCAGCCCTTGGAACAATGTAGCCACAACCCTTGGCATCAAATACTATGCTTTCTAGAGCTTGACCTCACAGTACAACAACAGCAGCAGAGTATCACAAACAGTAGCAGAGTAAAACATGAAGAACAGATGAAGACATGAAGAACAACTGCCATAAAAGAGCAAATAACAGCAGCAGCCATAGAAGACATTGTCCAAACAGTAGCAGCAGCTAAGAGTAGCATCCAAACACTTCAATGACAACAAATCCAACATAACAGCAGCAGTAACAATTTGTGGATTGCACTTCACAATGAATGTATTGGTCAAATTGGTCAAGTACCTGAACCTGGACTACAGCAGGATCCCAGCATACTAGAATTTTGCCAATGGGAGCTTGGGGGTAATTGCTCAAAAAATTCCATTGGGGACAAACATAGTTTATTATTCTAGAAGCCAACACTTCCTTTATTTTATGCTCTAGCAAACCCATAAGGGAGAGTTTGTTATGATTCACAAAAGTTTTAGGCTTTTTTTGTTTGATTGGGTCATTAAGACCCCTAGTGTTCCAAAATCCCAAATTAGGAGGTTGCATAGACATAAAACAAAAGAAGCAAAAAAGTTTACATACACTATCAGCATTAAAAAATATAAAAAATTATGGATATTAAAGAGACAAATGTGAAAATTACTCCCCAAACATTTTGCAAATAGTTGAAAAAGATAGTCAAGTAAAAAATTAAATTAATCAGATAGCATTTAATGTACTTTCAACATACATACACATCAATAAAAAAGATTGTAAAACTAGATCAGAATTTAATTTTTAATAAAGTATGTGTTTTGAAGAATATGTCAAAAAAATATCTGATCAACTTAACCTTTAGTATGACTAACGTTTTCAAATCAATCTAAAAAATGAATGAATGATTTCAATTATCAAAATTAGTCTAAAAGAAGCCCGCAAAAGGCCTAACACCGCACTCAAGTTTCTTTGGATATGATTTGGTGCTCTCGGACCACTCAGCTCCATTCGATACAGTATGTCGAAAAGGTATAAAATACAGATTGAAGTTGAAAAAGGTTTAGATAAGACTACTAAAAAGCTGAAATTGTCTTCTTCAAACATTTTTTTTGTCTTGGCAAAGTGTTTATTTTTTATAATTTTGGTCATTTTTCTACTTCTAAGATCTCCTCATCAAAAGAAATAATGATTTTAAAGATTTTAACATGAATTTAACAAAATTAAAAGAAGATAGTGACAATAATTTTGTTCAAACTACCACTTAGTAGATGACACTACTGCAACATGAGGTACAAAAGAGATGAGCTTCATAAACCTCCAAATTAACATCCAATTTCTTGACATTCTAGGTCCATAGCAATGATATGGATTGGTCATTACTGGAGTCTCAAAATAAATAATATCTAAGTTAAAATTCTTGATGTAATATTAAAGTTACATGAACAAGTTACGTTTTGTTTAATTTGTACAATAGACAACTTTGTAGATTATGTCGTTGTTTCTCTTATACCACTGCCCACAAAATAGAACTTCTGCTCTTGTCTATTCATGCATGTCCAATCAAAATACTCCCTCCGTCCCATTTTCATTGTCCATTATTCCTTTTTCACTTTTTTATCTCTTGCGTATATCTTTCAATCTCTAATATTTTTCATGAATTTGACATCTTTGTATTATAGAACAAATTGAAATCTATCAAATAAGATCCATATTGCATATTTTTGGAGATTCACATTGGAAGATATAAGCGATTGAAAATGACACGAATATCAAAAAAAGACAATGAAAATGGGACGGATGGAGTAATATTTTTGCATATGTGTTTCTCAATATGTAACAGTTTCATTTGTGAGAACTACAGAATAATGATTCGGCATTATTGTGGGCGCAGCGTGAATCTATAAAGTGAAAGTTTTTTAGAATATGAAGAAATGAGACATGTAGTTCAAGCTGATCCCATGTGTCTTCTTCCTTTTCACTATCATGCTTGCATCCACTTAAAAACACTTTTTACAACATAAAATTCATCACATCTAATGTATCGCCACACACCATTAATTGCATTTGTAAACATGAGAAAGGTAGCTCATTGATTTACCCAAAAAAAAAAAAAAAAAAGGTAGCTCATTAGTGTGTTTGGAATAAATTAATACACTATTACAAAATGGCATAATGATCACGGTCCAAAAATTAAGAAGATATGTAAAAGCATAGGAAAATATTATGGACTATAGTACTAATTAATCTTAGTTATACGAAAAAAATGAGATGGAAAGATTCTTTAATCTCAGTAATCTAAAAAATGAGATTGTAACTTAAAGAATATAATCTCATTTTTGAAAGGTGAGATTGTATATGAAAGATCTTCTGATGGGCTAGTATATGAAAAAATGAGATTGTATATATGGTGTTTTTGAGCTCAGGATAAATGTACATTTGCATATGATTTTGTTGAAGCTCTTACCTATTTCTGATGGGCATTTGTTTGCTTTTGGACAATGCTTCTGTCATGCCCTGGTAGTATTAGCTAAGGTTAACATATCCATTTCATGGATCATTTTATTGTATTGACTGCCTTCGTGCTGTTATCCCCTTGTAATTTCAGGTTCTATCCTGTTTTAACCTATCTTAGGGGGGTTGTCCCTTGGAATGTTTAGGCTTTTCTAGGGGGCATGTCCCTAGCTGTTTACTCCAACTACTGCTTGCTGGCAAACCAATTACTGTTGGTGACTACTACTGCTGTTGGAACCCATAGTTGATGTTGTTCTGTAGCATCTACTACTCTGCTATAGCCATTACTACTCACTATCTACTGTTAAGATGCTGTTCTGCTCCTGCTATCCTTCAACAGTTTTGCTCCTATCTTGATGCAGCTGTCTGTTCTGGCAGCTACTTGTTGCTGCTGCTGTTATGTTGATACCTGTTATACATGTTATGGCTGCTGCTATTTTGTTGCCGTCTGCATGGTGTATCCTAAAGCTAAAGTTGTTGTTTCTATGGCTGTTGCTTACCCAGTAGTGTGCAATGTAGCAACTATTCTGCTGTTGTATTCTATTTTCTATAGTTGTTCCCCTGTTACCTGTGACGTTCATCTCTAGGAATGGGGTTGTACTCTCTCGGTCAAGTGGAATGGGCTGACTAATCTTAGGTTGATTTGCTGTACTCCTATTTTTTGGATGATTGGCATGATGCTCCTAATTCTGTCAAGCATAAGCTGCTTATACCTGACTATGCAATTCCTCAGCTTTTGGCATATGTTTCTCTTTCATCTATTAGAAGGATGGAAGCATATGGACTCCCTTTCAGTGTAGTCTTTTCATTTTAGCCTTTGGCTTAGATAAATGTAGCCACTTGGCTTAGACTTGACTTGGTTGAGTTCAATCTTCTTACTCTTTGATTTTCTATTTTCTTTTCTCCTGGGGTATGTCCCTTGTAGGTTATACATTTGCTTAGCCTCCTTTTTATTTCAAGCTATTTTACCCACAAAAAAAAAAGAATATATCTCGTTTTGAAAAAAATTGAAATGGAAAGATTTTTTAATCTCAGTAATCTTAAAAAAATGGGATTGTAACTTAAAAGAATAGATCTCGTTTTCAAAAAATTGAGATTGTATATGAAATAATATATCTCATTTCGAAAAAACTGAGATTGTTACTTAAAGAATTTAGATCTCACTTGGTAAAACTGTGATTGTTAATTAAAGATCTCGTTTGGAAAAATCATTAAATACAAATATAGTACGCATAGTCTACATAAATTGAACTTTGTTAGAGCGGTAAAGTGCCTTTGGTAAGTGCTTGAATTGCCCAACAAGTGTTCAAGTAATGCGGCCACCAACAATTGTTTTCATTTTTACATATACTCCTCCTAGGTATTCAATCACGGTTTTAAATAAAATAGAGATGTTATAATGTTAAAACATCATTGTTTACTAAAAACTTGTGGGCTACCACGCCCAAGGCCTGGCTCCTCTGTTGTGAGTTTTTGATGGATGGATTTAAAAAAGAAAAAGAGTCATCACCCGAGTTTTTGTAAAATGGTTTGCCATTCGAGAAACCTTGAATTTGAAAATGATATTTGAGCTTGAAAAATAAATCAGATATATTGAGTTCGGGAGCCAGGTTACGGGAAGGGCTTTTGATCTGCACCCTTCTCACCAATGCGAGGATCAGTCTCTACTAAATGCTTGTGGGATTTTGGAAAAATATTTATATTCTTAGCTTTAAAACAAATAACATGTATGGTGTAGGCATATGTAGAGTGTACAGTATATATACGACAGAAAGGAAGCACAAATTGTTCATGGCATGCTGGATGAATGAAGCTGTTTTAATTGCAGAAAATGGACACAGGACTCCAATGCTGGGGGATCAAGTGTCTAGAGGTGGGCTTCTGTTCCCATAACAGTATTTTTTTTAAAAACATTTTTGACTATCCAAACAGTGGACATATTGGTACGTATGCATGGAAAATGTTTATTTATTTTTTAGAGTTTTTATGATGCATTCTCAAAATAAACAGTAAGCAACAGTAATAAAATGAACTACCAAGTGCTTGAAATGAACATTAAAGCTCTCGAACTCCACTAATAATGGACTGATCAGTGTGCCCAGAAGCACAATCCCAGCATTGGTGAAGGAATGTTCAACGCTGGGCATAGTCAAGCTACGTTTTTTTGCAACATAGGCTTGTGGATGCACTTAGCCAGTACGTAGCACTATCTTATACCCTTTGGTTTCCTTAGAATAACAGAAATCGATAATGTAGATTATTTTCTACCTATTTGGATGCTTGATAGAGACTTCGAGACTTAGTTTCAGTGGTTTATGAGATGGTTTGAGTTGGAGAATGGCGGAGAGAGGTCTTTTTTTTTTCGAGTGAAGTATTGGAATTGTGGGCACACGCCCCGAAAATCACATCTCGATAAGCGGGAGTGCTCCTTTTTGGAAAGCTCGGTGAAACGCTCATTTTAGAGTCGCCAATTGGATTTGAAGGTCCGCCACCTAAAGAACCGAACTTGAAACACTTGCTATGTTGTTTGATTTGAAAGGGCTTGTAGACTGGTCTGTCGTCACCTTGATATATGAGGTTCGGGGGCCAGGTTATGAGAGGGGAAGGGTATTAAGGTACCCCTCTCACCCAATCTGAAGATCGGTCTCTACTCAGGCATTTATAAAACATTTGTGATTCTATCTCATTAATCAATTTTTAGCCATTTAGGGCGGGGGAACAGATTAAGGGGATTAAAACTGTAACAGATTTGAAGGATATGATAGATGGCATGCTTGCTTATTGAAACAGCTAGTACATGATGAAAATAGACTCCTGTGGGAGTTTAAACAGATTGGAAAGCCACTGTTTTAGAGTGTCGTGCGCAGGAAAAAACCAGCATGCACTGATCAAGTCACTGCGTATTGATCTAACCTGCGCGCGCTACACCAAGACTCGAGCGCGCCAGTAGGTCTAAACCCACAGCTCTTATTTTCAACCCTCTGGGCTCTGAAAATGACCAGTGCACACCCTAGACAAATCAAATTGTTTATATGACAGTTAATATACAGTTACAGGAAGTTTGAATGGGCTACAAGGCCACAAAATGAAAAAAACACCTCATAAACAGTGTTGGGACAAAAACAGAGGCCAAGCCTAGTTACCCATGCAAAGGCCAACCACTGGTCTAGACCAGACCTGCGCTCACTGGTAGACCACTGCTGCGCGCAGGTTTGAGTTAACAAACTAGTGCTTGGTTATACATGTTTCTAGGTTTTGGGACATGTCCAGAAAGACCCCAGGGGTACTCCATAGCAACAGGTATGAATACTGAAATAAAACTAGCAGTTCTAGCCAATGAAAGCAGTAAATTGGTTTTAAGCATGCTTACAGTGATCTATATACAAAGGAGAGCATGAAACAACAAGACCCCCGGCCCCATGCAAGATCTGCACGCGCAGCCACAGAGTGGCGCACGCATGCTATGGACCGGCTCGCGCTGGTCCTTGCCACTATGGTTTTTGAAACCCTGCTAGCTTTAGGGCCAGGACTTGGTATTGATTATCAGGCTTGAACCTGCCAGCCTCCCTCAGGGATCATAACAAAATGCAATTCATAGGTGTTATACCTTTGGTTTTAGGTTTTGAATGGAATGATTGAGCTAGAAGGGTTGTTTGATGGATGGATGTGTCTTGCTAGTGAGTGAGAGTGGAGCTTTTAATGGCTTTCTTTTGCAAGAAAGGGATGAACAAGAAGCTTTGGTACTTTATGGAGAGAGTGTGATTTGGTAACTTAGTGAACCTTGGAACCTTTTGGAAGAACAATGGAGGGGGGTATTTAAAGGAGATGAGAGAGAGAGGGGGGTTAAAACCAGTCAAGGGGCTGGTGGCTTTGCCTCAAAGGCTTCCCAATGAGAGGGAAAAGGTAAAATAAGGGTGGTAAGGGCTATCCCCTGGCGAAGACTACTATTTGGACTTAACAGAGCCTTCCTCCGACTCAAAAGTCCTCTTGATCATGGCTGAATAAAAGTGATGGGATGGGGTTGGACCAGCACGTAGGTTGTGGACCTGCGTGCGCGGGTCCAAGCAACACTGTACCAATCAACAGTCAAACTTTGACTGTTGACCAACACATGGCACTTGGACCAACGCGCGCTTGTTTTGGACCAACGCGTGCAGGTGGGTGTAGACACCCCAATTTAAACCTCTTGAAAATCCTTAATTTGTGGCTTTGTGAGCCCCCCCCTCCCCCGGCCGGCCCAATGATTACCATGGTTTTTGTAAATTACTTAATCCTTTTCAATTGATTAGACCATTTTGAGATGTTGTTTATAAATTAATTATACCTTCCGATATAAAACGTCTTTGTGATTACGATAACTTTGGGTAATAGAATTATTTGAGATCTCTAAAAAAAAAACATAAATATTGCATAGAAAAAGGGTTATCGGAGTAAAGGATTCAAATAATTTTCTATTTGGTTAGACTGGTTAGTAGAGGTGTGCTTGGGTCAGTCCGGTTGAGGTTTGACATAGACTCGCCAAAATAATACTATGGTTCTCAAATTGCTCACCCAATCTCGGCAGACCTTCGAACTCACATGGTTGTTGTCGGTTAGTTGGAGGGATTGGTTGGGAGCAGCATTGCCTTCTCGGTCATATGTGATGCCAGCAAGAAAAATAGCGGGCTCCATTTTGCTGGGTCTTTCTTGATTTCTAGAACAACGGAGGGACTCCAATTTCTTCCATTCAAAGTAGGAGAATTAACAATGTATTTCCGCAATATTATTCGACTACAAAATAATGACAATAGTCAATCGAACAATGAGAAAACAAATCAGACCACTATCTTGAGAAATCAGAGAGAGAGAGAGAGAGAGAGAGAGAGAGAGAGAGAGAGAGAGAGAGAGAATTTTTTAGGAGTTGAAAAAAATAAGTAAAAGAGAGGAGGACTAGTGTAAATACTATGAAATAATCTGATAAATGAGGGATGTCTGGAGCTCTCTTTCCAAACAAGTACCGATGGAGAAGGTAATAAGTAAAATAGTTCAACTTTACTATGGAAACCGACGGGGAGCACCGACGGGCAGCGGCGGATCCACCTTGAAGCATGTGGGGTCATGTGCCCCCAAGCCTTTTAAAAAATATATATATTCGTTTTTAGACAAAATATCAGAAACCCTTCCCCTGTTATGTTTCCCTAATACGTAACCCCTGGCCAAGGGCCAGGACCACTCTTGTCACTCACCCCTTTCACTCATGGTGGAGAACTCGCCTCGATGTCGCCGGTGTTTGTCATATCTCGCCTCGCTGTTTCCCTCAACAGTCACCAACCGATTTGCCATATTCCCAAATTTCCCGAACTCTAACACGGACCCTAACCCACGATCTTAGTTTGCTTCGTCAATTGTCATCGAATCATTGTCTCATCGAATCCGTGATTTCCAAGACACCTCTCTCTCTCTCTCTCTCTCTCTCTCATATACTGTCGAGAACTGTGTATTAGTATATATTATACTCCATAGTTCTCATAAATCATAATCTATTATCTATGTTTGTGAAATTATGGTCCAATAGGAAATTACAGTTGCCAAAAGGGGAAATAGTATATTACCGCTGGGCTTTGATTGTTGAATAATAATCCCGTTCTTCTTTTTTTAGGGTAAATTAGCTTGAAATTTAAAAAAGGTTAACCGAATGTATAGCCTACAAGGGGTATACCCCAGGAGGAAAAGAAAAGGAAAAAGAAGAAAATTGAAAGAAAGTGAGATAACCATGCACAACCCGCATGGAGAGTAGAGTAGAGAAAGTGAAATAACAAATGTGCCATGAGTGTTGAGATCATACCCCAGTTGCACTATCCATCTAAGTGAAAGGATAGTACAACGGGGTATGATAAGTAGGTGTACGAGAAGTAATAACATGAAAGCGAACTATTATTTGGCACATCCCGCTAGGCTAGGAGCTAAGATAAATAGTCACGGTTAGAAATAACCAAAAGATAACCATCATTGAGGACTATCAGCAATATAGCAAGTCGGCATCAAGGGAAGCTGAACAGCTACTACAGAGGAACAAGGCACCAAGAAGAGGCTCGAACCAGAGATGACGGCATCCTACAGAGAGCCCGACCCTGCACACCACGCCTATTCTATCCGGCCAAATACTCCCACATCCAAGCCTAAGGCTTGCCAGAAAACAGCTTGCTCTCAGCCACTTACCAATCACCACAGATTCCAGAGAAGGGATAAGCAAACCAAAATACTAATACTTCAACCAAGCCCAGAGAACAAGCATAATACCCCCTATTAAAAGAACAGCTACTACAGAGGGACTAAGAACCGAGAAGTGGCTCGAACTGGAGATGACGGCATCCGACAAGGGTACCCTCCCAAGTACCCTGTACACCACACCCATTCCATCCAGTCTTCTACACCCTCAACCTAATCCCCTAGGCTCGCTATAATCGAAAAGTGGGACAGTTCAAGAACCAAACACAGTGCATAACCACCAAAATGAGGCCATTCAAACTGCAGGTGAAACCAAGCTGCCCCTTTCAATCAGTGCACTACCATCAATCTAATCGAAGACAATCCGCGAAGCTACCCCTTTCAATCAGTGCACGACCACCAATCTAATCAATGACAGCCCGCAAAGCTATCCCTTTCAATCAGAGCACGACCACCAATCTAATCGAAGATAGCCTCAGACACACTACACTGCGCTAAAAACCAGGTTAGCGAATCAAAGCACCAAGGATTTAATGGAGCTCCACAACAACTTGCACAGCAGATGAGCCCCAAATTGGGCAATGTTCCCAGTATCTAAACTGGGCATGAATATGATATTGGTGTTTGCAGCATCTAGGTTGAAACCTCAAATACTACCAGTACACTGGCCCAATAGTCCAACAACAAATTTGTTAGTAAACAGATAATCTAACTAGCTCACGGGTTTGCAAAACCCACAACCAAATATACCATGAAGCAAAACTTCCCTAATTACTGATTGAAATCCCTTATGGAATACAGAATCTTGAGTCCATTACCTTAAGCCGTCGCCGAAAATCCGAGACTAGGATTGTTTTGGACTTCCACAGGAGTAGCTTAGGCCGGCCCTAGTAGAAAAGGGACACCACCATGGCCGGAAAGCTCAATGAAGCCCAACTTCGAAGCCGCTGTCACAAATGGGAGAGTTGACCCTGTACGGCCAGATATTGTAATCGCCATAAATGGCATCTTCTTTCAACCAGATCTATTGGAAATTTGTTCACGGAATAGATGCGCTAGACCCATAGCGGTAATAGATGGAGCTCCAGTCGCCAGATATTTACACGGTCCTCGGTGTAGCGGCGTGAACAGATTGAAGTGTGAAATATAAAACGCAGAAGTGATGAATAAATCAACAGATTTACATCTTAATGGCCAAACTGAGCTGAGATTACCTCAAGTTTGATGTGAGCTAGAGAGATTGACGAGCTTCGATCATACCTGGAGTGGAGCTCGAAGCTTTGAACATACATCCCAGCTGTGGAAGATCAACCCCTCACCCGTTAAGCTCGAAGGTTGGCTCAGGTGCTGACTGGAACCCACACTGAGAACCCAGTTTAGCCCTGCTACTGATTGACTTGTGTGGGAAATCCCCTTTCTCTGGTTAAATGGGGAGATCCCTTTTCTGGGTTAAATCAGTCCAACCCAGTTGTTTGTTGCAAGATGCAATAGCTGGAAAATCTTGGATCTCTAGTGATATGATGTTGGTGCTGAGCTTGGATCTTCGGTGTTGTAGAAGAAAATTTCTGATTAGAGCTTTAAATTCCCTCCATATCAGATATATGGATGATTTTGCAAAAGTCAGATGACCAGGGAAGTGCATTCTCTCTCTTGGAGAGACAAGCTCTCAACCCTAATAATCCCCTTCTTGTTGAATAATAGTTGAAAGGGTATTTTCAACCATGAACATTGTGAAAAATCCGTTGCGGAATAGAATGAGTGAGAGTGATCAGTGATTGAACAATATATGGTTTAGTGATATACATAAATCTAGAGAGATATTTTTTATGGAGTTCTGATTGAGGCCATCATGCAATACTTTCAAAAGATGAAAACTCAACAGGGTCTACTGTGAGAGGACGCTTGGAAAAATTTAGCGAAGAGGACTTAAATGTTTGTACTATTTTGAGATCCTATGGAAGCATACATGTTTGAGAAATTTTCGGAAGCATACGTGTTTATGAACTTTTGGAAGCTTACATGTTTATAAACTTTTGGAAACATATATACATCTTTTTGCATAATGATCAATGTTTGCGCCTAGTGTTATGTATTTGTGTTTGATTGCTTATTTTTGTTTAAGATTGTGAATAATAGGTGCCCCCAGTATATGAAAATTTTGGATCTGTCATTGCACACGGGGCTTACTCCAGGCTATGCATAGATGATCTAAGCCATTCAATAATTTTTTAAAAAAAGCAAAGTGACCTTGTGAAAAATCATCTCCATCTGATATTTGTAGGTGCTCGATCCAATCTTTCATTTTTTCACGAATCCGAAGTCTGAATGAAAAAATAGAAGATTGGATCGAGCACCAACACATATCGGATTGAGTTGATTTTTCGTAGGGCCACTCTATTTTTTTAAAATTATTGAACCGTTTAGATCATCTGTGCGGCCCTGGAGTGGGCCCCGTGGCTCTCGGTCTCCCCGGTCACCGGTCAGTTTCTTTAGCTTTTTCTAAAATAGTTGGTGGTGCCTTAGGAAAAGCCTTATTGTTTGAAGTGTTCTCCTGAGCCTCTGGAAATGTTGGAATAGATTTTTTTTTGGGGTAATTTAGCTTGAAATTAAAAAAGGTTAACTGAATGTACAGCCTACAAGGGGCATACCCCAGGAGGAAAAGAAAAAGAAAAGAAGAAAACTGAAAAAATTACAGTAACCCATGCACAACCCATATGGAGAGTAAGGTAGAGTAATCGAAATAACAAATTTTTCATATGGTTTTGGAATCTTACCCCCGTTGCACTATACATTAATGAGGATAGATAGTACAAAGGGTGAATCCTATGAAGTGAAACAGGTAGTAATGATTACATGAACCTTAACTATTACTTGGCACATCCTGCCAAGCTAGGAAATTAAATGAAGAGTCACGATCACAAACGACCATGTGATAGACCATCACAGAGAACTAGCAGCATGGCAATTTGGCCAAGGTGAAGCTGATCTGCTACTACAGCGGAGCAAGGCACCAAGAAGAGGCTCAACCAGAGATGGCGGCATCAGAGAAGGGGCCCAACCCTGCACACCACGCCCATTCAACCAGCCTAATACTCCATCATCCGAATTCCAAGCCTCACCAAAACAACTCGCCCTCATTCAAAACTGAACACAACTAATCTCCAAAGATGGGATAAACAGGCCAAGATTCAAAACCTCCTACAAACCCATAAAGACCTCAACGCAGCACTATCCTATAGAGAAACAGCTACGACAGAGGACCACGAGTTTGAGGAGGCAGACAGAGATAAAGCATCCAAACACGGGTACCCCTAACCCCGCTCAAAAGCCTAATCCACACAATCTACACAACCTCCACCGATTACCAAAGACTCGCCACCCACCACAAGAGAGACAATAAAGGAGCCTCTAATCTGCCACCAGTAAAAGAACTCACACATTTGGAATAGATATTATTATTTTAGAGTTTAAAAGTGACAATTGTGAAATGCAAAAATAATTCATTTTTGGAGCTGAGGATCTTTTGTTTTTTTACCACAAGGCTGTGTTCTTTTGCAATTAACTTAAAATGAGTTTTTTTTTTGGATAAATCAGCTTGAAATAAAAAAGAGGCTAAGCGAATGTACAGCCTACAAATAGCATACCCTAGGAGTAAAAAAGAAAGAGAAATAACCTATGATAACCTATGCCAACGACTACATAGGACTAGGGGAAATGAAACAACTGTTTCCTATCCATCTAAAAGAGGGATACAAAACAGATGGCAAAAGGATTACAGCTAGTGCAATCTTACTATGTGGATAAGAACCAAATCCTTAAGTTACAACCAAAGCTAAAGAGCATATGTATTATAGCAACCAAAACTTGAAACTTGAACTTAAACTTCCGAGTGCCAGGAAATGGAGCACTCATGAGAATGGTGGTGGCCCTGGTGGGATAATGGATACTAAACCCCTTACAGAGATGTCATTGCCCAATGGACCAGTTTAGTGTACTTGATTGGACCAGCTGAACAACCTGCCCAACTCGCCATCAGTCGTCCATCAAACTTAGCTGCCAAATAGCAACATCCAAACAGTGTAAGCCTAACAGCACAACAGCAAAATAGTAGCAGTTGACAGCAAGAGAATCAACAGCAGCAGCATTTATTTGCTGCCATTACAGCAGCAGCAGTAGCAGAAGAAGAAGCAGCAGTTAATAGCAACAGTAGCAGCAAGTAGCTCTGGCCGGAGCACAACTCTGATCAACAGCAGCCTCCCAGCAATTTGCCATAAAAAAGATGCGAAATAAAACTAGAGACATGCCCCCTAGAAAGGCATAAACATTCCAAGGGACAACCCCCCAAGGATAATTCAAAACAAATGAACAACTACAATACCAATCCAAATGCATAAAAACCAGACAAAGATACCAGCAAGTAGCCATGGGGAGCTACTATATGCAAGACTTCAACGGCTAAATCATCTGAACAGTAAACATAATCCATGCCCGACAAGGCTAGGCTTTGCTTCACAGTACAACAACAAACAACAATGATAGACTGCCCAGAATAGAGCTGACACATTAATCCAATAGCATCAGCTGTAAGGCTGCAGTCATGAGAACATACCCCCAGGGGAACCATATGAATCAATAACAAAACAGAAGCAGTCAAAGGACTGACAACAGTAAACAGCAGCAGTCATAGGAACAAATGACTCTGCATCAGTAAATTATACACACTGCATTCAAAGGTGATTGCAGTAGAAGGACTGTATGACAGGCAGTAGAGACAAACAGGCCTATTGCTCTTTCTGCTCCCCTACTTACCCCCTTGGAGCCTAGACCACCAAAATTCTAAGAGCAATAGGAGGATCCTTAACACCCTCAACTCTCCCTTACCAAAAGACTCCCACTAACTTTTACCTCCACTCTCAAGAAATTTGAGGCTCAAGCACACAGCTCACAGGCTCACACAAAAGATGGCACACACAAACTAATGGGAGGAGGCAAAGAAAGGTGAATTCCAAAGATGTATTCTCCCACAATAACTGCTAAAACATTCTAAGAGGAAAGATTAAGGTATATCCCTTATATATAGGAGTATAGCAGTTAAGTATCCTCCTTGGAACCTGCTAGCCTCCTGTCTTGATGCTATGGACTCTTCAAGATCCCCCTTAGAACCTGTCAACATATCTTCAAGATGGCATATTGTACAGTTTGGAAAACAAAAGATGCAAACAGTAAACTGAATATCAACATGTGATAAGAGTGAGCAGTTAACTTCCAGCAAAGTTCCATGCATTTACAACCTGGTCTGCTTGAATTTGTGAAAGATTGGATAAGGATAAAATTCTTGCTCTCATCATAGAACAAATTTTGTGAACTACTACCTCCCAAGTAGAGGAATTTCCTTGAAACTTTCTCACATTTCTTTCAATCCACACCTGGTAGACTGTGATTGTAAAACTCAATTTAGTGATAACAGCTTGGAGAGATTTGCCCTTTATATTTGAGAGGAGGGAGACCCAATCAGCCCAAGCTCTAGAGGTCCAAGAAACATGAAGCTTGGACTGAATAGAGCCCCATACAAGATTTGAAAATGGGCAATTAAAGAAAAGGTGATCATGGCTTTCACTATCCTGACAAAGACTACATTGAGATGAAAGAGGAAGTCCAAATGACACTAGTCTATCCGCTGTGGAAAGCCTGTTCTGGATAGCCAGCCAAGTGATAAAACTACATTTGGGAATGTGACCAGAGAACCACACCAACTTGTGCCACGCCACTTTGGGAAATGGAGATCTTAGTTGGTTCCAAAGAGAGTTGATTGTGAATTGGCCATTAGGAGTAAGGGACCATCTGATATGGTCATTCTCATTCACCCTGGAGGGTAGAAGAATAGGTAATGCACTCCTTACCTCATTAAGCTCAAAAGTTTGGGTAGTTGGAAATGCCCACCTTGAGCTTTCGATGATGCAAGACACAGCAACATCAATTGGTATACCTGAATCATAGGCAACTCCAGGGCCAAATTTGGCAATCAAAGGGCCTAATGGATGCCAATTGTCATGCCACAAGGAGGTAGTGCAACCATTTCTTATAACACTAATAATATATGGCTGTACTTTGGGTCTAAGATTCAAAAGCTTCCTCCACACCCAAGAGCAATCACTTGGAATCTTCAAATTCCAGAAATTGTTCCTTTTTATTAAGTATGATTTGACCCACTGACACCACATTGACTGTTCTCCTCCAGAGATAATGAACCATATGTGCTTGGCAATAGCTGCTTGATTCCATATCTGCATAGATTTGAATCCCAAACCTCCCTCCTGTTTGGGGGAACATAGGTGCTCCCAAGAGACCTTGGCACCTGTTTTTTTAAGGTCAGGGCCAGTCCAAAGAAAGGCCCTGAGGATAGACTCAACCTCCTTAATCACCTTTTTGGGGATGATAAACAGGGATGACCAATAGGTTTGTATGGAAAAGAGAACATTTTGAATCAGCTGGACCCTTCCAGGCTTCCAGCATATGTAAGGTCCCTATTGGTCCAGGACTTAGTTTTGGCAGTAATATTATCCACCAAACATTGACAATCAGAAGCTTTGAGCTTAGTAGAAATTAGAGGAACTCCAAGATACCTAACAGGTAGACTGCCTTCTTTAAATTTCAAAACATCCAGAATGGCCAGCCTAGTGTTTGTGTTAACCCCAGAAAAGTAAATACTACTCTTTCCAGGACTAGGTGAAAGGCCAGACAGGATTTGAAATTCAGTGAGAGCATCCTGAATATGTTTGACTGAGGTCAACTCCCCTTTGCAGAAAATCATCAGATCATCAGCAAAACATAGGTTGATAAGCTGGATCTTACCACACCTCCAATGGAAATGAAAATCAGGGAGAAGAGATCTCTCTCATAAAAGGCAAGTGAGAACTTCCATTGCAATCACGAAAAGCTATGAGGACAGAGGGTCTCCTTGCCTAAGTCCTTTTTGCCCTAAGGTGTACCCAGTGACTTCACCATTGATGCTCAAATAGTAATTAGCAGTAGTAACACAAGCTTGAAGCCAATTGATCATTGTAGGGTGAAAATTCATGGAAGAAAGGACATCCCATAGGAAATCCCATCTAACATTATCATAAGCCTTCATGATGTCTACTTTCATTGCACACCTGGGAGAAGGAGAAGATTTATGATATCCTCTCATAAGCTCTTGGGTGAGGAAAATATTATCTGCAATCCGTCTCCCTTTTACAAACCCTGATTGAACAGGGTCAATTAACATTGGGAGGACTGCTTGCAATCTTCTAGCAAGAATTCTGGAGATGCATTTGTAAATGAGTTGATTTGTCATTATTTGAAGTTTTTTTGTGTTTGTTAATTTTGCCCCAAACTTTTGTGAATTATTGATTCGTCTTGACGAGAGGAATCGGAAAAGTAAAAAATTTGTACTTTTACCCAAGTATTTTGAGAAATAATCACTTTGTAGTAGAAAAGTGAAATGAGTTGAAGAAAAAGTGGTTATTTCTCAAAATACTTGGGTAAAAGTACAAAATTTTTTACTTTTCAAATTCCTCTAATCGAGACGAATCAATAATTCACAAAAGTCTGGTGCAAAACTAACAAATGCTAAAAAAAATTCACTTAATGACAATCCAACTCATTTTAAGTTAATTGCAAAACAATGCAGCCTAGAGACAGAATAAACAGTGGCATACTTGACTCCTCGTGTTGAAGATATGTAGGAAAGTGGACCTTATTTGGTTATATTTTCAAGTGGAAAATCTTTTTTGGCTATTTGCTATTCTCCATGGTCATTTTTGTTAAATTTCTTGGAGGGTTCCAACCTAAAACCAATTGGCAATAGGTGGAGTAGCCTCTAGAATTTATTAACGAAGCTTGGGTGGCTTAAATGAGTGATGTGGGACAAGTCTAACACTCCCCCTCACATGCAGCCCGAATGCACGTGGCGGTGACGATTAGGAGTTGACTGACTGACTCGGGCGACAGAGATGACAGAGACTTTCCCACGAGACGTGAGGCCACCCAAGACCTAGCTTTGATACCATGATAAGAAAGAGAATTGCCAAGAACCTAGCTTTCTTGCTTATATTATTGAACATTGTTATGACCTTATATAGGCTACAAAGCTTGACAACCATTTCGATTTAGATTTCGAAAACGCAATATAATTGAGGTTTTGATCTTCGTAAGCTGTGTTTGGGGGGGAGTTATTGTCTTTGCTGTTCAAGAATTCTTGTTTAAACAGTTCATACCATCCATACTTGAACAGCGAAGACAATAAGGAAACCACACATAACAAGGAAACTTGACTAATTAGGAAATACGAATAATAGCCTAGGCAAAGTAGGAAACATAATAATCGAATCAAGCAACTATGGTAACATAATATTTCCAAACATTATGTTACCACATAGATTTAAATATGGGTAGCCACTTTGATAGGGTTTTATTATGTTTATCGTATCGGAGGGTAAACGAACATAATATAGTTTAATATATACTTCATCCTAAGCGGGGCAAGACCACCTCAATTCCATTGTGTGATTGTGTTACCTTGTTAGTTTCATTGATAAATCCATTAATTTTGCCATTGTCTAAGCTACCTCTGATACCATTGCACCCCCGAAAAAACCCTACTACCAAAGATTTGCTATCGTATCGTTCGATTCCATACGACGGACACTATGGATTCGATTTTTGCCCGCTTTTACATGAACACTATGGCTACTTTTGGCGCTCTTATCCACTTTATTTTCCTTTTATCTTCCAAAAATGGAAACTTGGGTAAGTTCTTATATAAATATCCTCAATATTTTCTGCTCCTGTTAGACTTTCTCAAATTCTTTTAGAGAAGCCTTTTCTTGGTTTGACTAGTAATAAATATAAAAAAATATAAAGACATGTAGGGCGATTAGGGCGATTTCTGACAAGGTCGTGGAGAACAGGTGTTTCTCATGGAAATGCTGTGATTTCTCCCATGGTAGACAGCTCAATCTCTTTCGCGGAAGGGCTGGGATGCAAGGCCTAGGATTCCAATGAGGTACGACGGAAACAGAAAAATTCATTAGAAAATCATGAAAGCTCAGTTCCCATTGAGCTTAAAACCCCACTCTCACTCTCACCCAAATCGGCTAAATTTCTTAGTCTGTCTTAGAAGATCCATCGTAACCAATCGTTTCCCAATCGGTATTCCTCTTCCTCGCTTGAACCCACTCACAAACCATTCGACCTCTGCCCTGGGGCTCTTCCCCCATCGGTCTCATCTTCCAACCCATCTAAGAACCCTAGCCCCTCTCGTAAGCTCCAGCAAGCACTCTTTGAAGAAGGCTTGATACTGGAGGCCGAGGAGCGAACGCGTCACGCTCATGACACCGCCTCCTAGTTGCATCATCAACAACAAGGGGAACAATTTGCAAATCCTTCATCTTCGTCTGGGTTTGGGGTTCACAGTCCATTGACAGTGGAAGCTGAAGAGCGTATTCATCATCTTCATGACGATGGGTACTAGTCTGAACATCAGCGACAAGAGTTGGAGGTAGGAACTCAACAGATGAATATCTCCGGTGATTTCAAATTCGGACCCTTTCTCGGAAATGCAAAGGTACAGCTTTCGAACCCTAATTCTCAGTTCTTGTTCAATGCAAGAGGTAATCCCTACGAGAAGGGTGATCCCAATCTAGGTTATAGCATGGAGGATGTTAAGCCTCGTCGTCCCCATCCAGAGTCGGATCCTTCACAGAGCCTTCCAGCTCATAGAATCACCTCTAAACTAAACCAGAAACCCTCATTCCGAGATCCCTCTAGTCTTTCTCAAACTCACCAACTTAATCCAAAATTGAATAATGGTCAGGTTAAGCCTAAACCAAGGAACTGGGCCTCTCTACTTTAGTCTCAGAGTCCATCTCTGGACATAAAGGTCGAATATTTTCCTGACCTTCAGAGAGGTAAGAAAGCTATGGTTGAAATCGACATAGAATTGACTGATATAGGGAAACGGAATCGTTATTTGTAAGCATTGTCATGTGTTATTGGTAATATGGCTTATCCATTGCTTGTGTCCACTGCTCGGAACCAATGGAAGGATCTTTTTGTGGCTGTAAAACCTAATGTCGTAGGGTTTTATCTTTTTGAATTCAAGGATGAACCGGCTAAGATGACAGTGCTTGAAGGAGATCCTTACTTTTTCTCTCAGAAATACCTTGTTCTCAAGTATTGGCATAGGATGATGAAGCCTGCTAGGGAGCAGCCTTCCAAAATACTTGCTTGGGTTAAATTTCACGATTTACCCTTCGAACTCTAGAATCAAGAGTGTTTAAGCCGAGTAGCAAGCACAATTGGGAGGCCTTTACATGTTGATCAGGCCACTACTAAGACGGCCAAACAACCTGGTCTTCTCCATCCTAAGCCACAAGGGCCAGGATTTGCATAGAAATTACTGCCGAACAGGATCTTCCTGATGAGGCCACGGTGTTGGTGGAAGGAGAATCAGTTACTATTCCTATTGAGTACCAAGTTCTTCCTCCCATCTGTAAGCATTGTCATGTGTTTGGACACTCCTCTGAGCGATGTGTTAAGAGAGCTTTTTCTTCTCCTTCCACATCCACAATTCAAGTTGGGTTTCAACCGGGCAATGGTACGCAAATGGTAGTATTGGAACAGGCAACAAGGGATCCTATATAGTCGCAAATGGATTCCTTTAAAGTAGCCCTTCCTTGCCTCAGAAGCAGCAAGTTGCCAACTCAGTTAACCCTCTGGATGAGTCAGAATTTGAAGAGGAACTATTAAAGGTTCTAGAGGGAGTGGTCAGAAGCTGTCACGAAGTTTCAAAGCCATAACTTAAATTGGAAGGCATGGGCAGCAGAATAGATCCATTCCACTCAGCTGTCCCAAGGGGTGGAGCAGTAAACCAAACACTCTCTCTTAGACCACCTGATCCCATGGTACAGAGGTGCGGGATAAAGCCTCAAAGGAAGATCTCAAGGAGAACTTTCAGAAGGTTATATCCAAATCATCTCAAAGAAGGATGAAGAAGCTTGCAAGGGAGCAGCTTCTAAGTTCACAATCCAGAGGAAGGAATTAACTCATCCATATCCTTTTTATTGTGCACAGTTTTGGCTTCCTTGATGGTGGCTACCAAGTTCCAAAGAGTGGTTGAGGGCTCAAGTATTCTCCCACTCTCAGGTTTCAAAGGAGGATACTTGACTACTATTACTCCTATTTACAAGGTATTATCTTACACTCTTCTCTTAGTCTGTTGCTGCCTTGATACAGCTCTGGAATCCTCTTCCCCTTTGGTTCGTGTGTGTGAACCTGTGAGCTGTGTGCTTGAGCCCACTATTTTTTAGAGTGGAGGTTAGAGTTAGTGGGAGTACTTTTGTAAGGGAGAGATGAGGGAGTAAGGGTCCTTTCTATTGCTTTTAGAATTATGGTGAGTTAGGCTTCAAGGGGGTAAGTGGGAGAGCAGATAAAGCAATAGGTTCCTAACGTTACTATGGATCTATTTCTGTCCTGGCTATCTTCACAAGCATGGATGCTGCATTCTATATCTACTGCCGTCAGTTCGGATCTGTACAGTTCACCTCTGTTATGGTATGGTGGGCTGTGTTCTGTGAAGCTTAGTCGAGTCCATTGTTGTGTGGATTGGAACAACCATGTTTGTAAATCTGTTGGGCTGTCATGCTTTTGTTACTCCTGTGCCTATTAACAACCATTACTGTCATGCTTTTGTTACTCCTGCGCCTATTAACAACCATTACTGTCATGCCTTTGTTACTCCTGTCCTTGTTACTGTTACTGTCACAGTATCCTGGTATTAGTGGATGTTATACTTCTGTTATGGACCAACCATTTCTGTTTTGGGCCTGTCCTCGGTTGCATTAAGGAAAAAGCTGAGTGTCCTCGGCTGCTGGTTTTGGCATTCTATTCGATTGCTATTTTCTGCTGTTGCTCTTTTTTTTTTTTGCTTCACTTCAAATGTTGTCTGATTTGAGCAACTAACAAATAAATTTACAATAGTCAAATATATCTGCAGACTAAATGGTTATGAAGTAGACATTTTCAGTTGGTCTGCGTGTTTTGTAACCACCAAGTTGTTTTTACCTATCCTTGGGGGGTTGTCCCTATGAATGTTAATGCTTTTCTAAGGGGTCGTTCCTAGCTCTTTTCTACTGCTCAGTTCTGCTTCTTTTTTGTGTGGCTACTGGTATGCCTTCTGCTACTGCTGCTTTTGTTGAGATACAGTGAGGTGATTCCTACCTGTTGCTGTGTGGCTGCTGTCCAGATTTGCTATTCTAGACATTAGAAAGCCCAGGTTGATGCATTCCTAATGTCTAGCTTTAGTTCGTTGTTTTTCAGAATCATGTAAATTGGTTGAATCTCAGTTTCTTTGCAGGTGGCACTTTGTGTAATCATTTTCTCATTTGTTTCGTTTCCCTCTATTAGACGGATAGGAAACAGATGCTTTATTTACTTCTAGTCCTATGTAGCTGTTTGGCGCAGGCATTCTCTTTTGTTTACTTTTCCTTTTCTTTTCTTTACCTCCTGGGGTATGCCCCTTATAGACTATATATTCGGTTAGCCCCCCCTTTTTATTTCAAGCTGATATATATATATATATATTATATATATATATATATAATATATATATATATTATATATATATATATATATAATATACAATTTTTGCAATAGGATCCAGATTCTTGCTACGTATCATTCGATACTACCACTTCTGCTAACACTGCGACCGCTACCGTTAAGCGGTCCGCTGCCACTATTTAAAACAGTGCTCTACACAACTAAGGGACACAAAGAAAATCTACAAAAGGAAGTTATTAACAGTCACATGGATCGCTTCTTTTTTGCTTTTTGGAATTATTTGGGTGCAAGAAGTTGATCGGCGCGCATTACTATTACAAAAGACACAAACCGGCAACCGGTTGTCTCCAATCAAACGGTCGTTCCTTCTTCCGATCAACCCGCGATGATTTCAGCCACGACAATCACACCGCCTCAACAACAGTCAGTCACTTGTTAACCAAATCCAACGCACTAGGCACAGGCAAAACCGTGTGTGGCTGGGCCACGAAGGTGCAGCTGGCAGTGTACAAGGCCTACTGGTCCAACTAGTGCGACAGGTCAGACATGCTGAAAGCCTTCGACGACACCGTCAACGACCAGGTCAACGTGATCGCCGTCTCAATCGGTAGGCCCCACGGACCCTGCGTGTAGAGACCCATAGTTTCAAAAAATATTTAAAGGATTATTTGATGTTGGAAATTGAGGAAAATGTGAAATTTGTGTTTATATGATTTGGGGTTTGAATGAGGGAATTGAAAGTGGATAGAGTGTGAGTGTAATTTATGTTTGTGCTAGTATATAGGTGTGTGTGTGAGTGTAGGGGATTAAAATCCCAAACCCTCTCTCTCAACTCTCACGTCTCCCTCTCTCTCACTCATTCCACCACTAAAACTCGAAATCCAAAGAAATCAACCCTCTCTCCATCTTTCTCATGTGCCATTGAGTTAGTAGCTTGTTCGGTTTGGCTCGGAAAGGAGTATTTTGGGCGTATTTCAAAGTTTGAGTTCAAGGGTTCACGTGGCCCGATCTCTTTGCATGTTTGATCTCCGACTTCGAGGTAGGGATTTCTTGCACTTGTTATATGTTTATGTGTTGATTTTGCACCTTGATCGTGCCAATGATTGTTGTGGATGTTGTTGTAGTTGAATGCTTGAAAACTGCATAAAATATGCTCGTAAGGTCACTGTATAGATATGGGCTTTTTGCCGTATCAATACCATAAAAAAACATAAGCTTCAGAATTTCTGATTTGGTTGCTGTATCGATACGACCATTTTAGATGTATTGATACAAGAAGCTTATGGACGGTTTTTGCTGCTTTGTTCCAAACGGCCATTCTAGCACCTTTTAAACATCCTTAGACCTTCTCTAAACTCAATTGTTCGATTTCTATTGACTCATTGATGTTTCGGTTCCCGAGACACTTGTAAAACGTAATTTTTGTATCCTTGTAAATGGAGTTTGTATCGTAAGGTGGTTTAAGGGTGTCGTAGGTTATGCGAGGTATTGTGGTGAGTGTGAATGGGTGGATGGGTGTCCATCTAGAGATTCGAAAGGTAAGACCAAAATCCGTGCTCTCATGATCTATCTTGTTATTTTCTTTTAATTCCTTTGATGCTTATTCCATGAGCTCTAGGTGCTAATATTAGCGAACTGTATGTCGTAGGGTGGTGATGGGTTGGTACTGTACTTGAGGTATTGTGGTATACTCAAGGGGAAGGGCGTGTATTAATTTATTAGCTAGAGTCACATTATGGTTGACAGTTTGGAACGTTTTGAAACGTAATCAATGTCGTGGATTGGTAGATCATTTAGGATGCTTGAAGTTTAATTGATATTGTTATAGAATCGTTTGGGATGATTAAATTTTGACTGATTGATCGACATGTATGAATATAATGAGATGTGACGCTATGGGTATCACTTATATGTGATATGTCCCAGAGCTTATAAATGGGTATCACTTATATGTGATATGTCCCGGAGTATATAAATGGGTATCACTTATACGTGACATGTCCTGGGGTACGAGCGATACATGCGAAAACCTTGATTGATGAGATGAGATCTTGAGAAAAAGAAAGAAAGATTGATTTTTACTAAATCAGATTGTTTAAAAAGGAAAAAGGATTTTTGACAGAACTCACTAGCTTCACTAGCTCAACTTCCTTGACCGAACTCACTACCTTCTCCAAGACATCCAATAACTCTTCTTCAGAATCACTTCGTACCTGCTCAGCAGAGACAGAAGTGTTATCTGAAACACTTGGTTGAGCTCCTGAATTGATTGAAATGGGCATAGATGGTTCAGTCTCCCTTTGATTAGAGAGATCTTGGACAGCTTTTAGCTTTCCACTCCTCACTTGAACCCACTCTTGTTTTGCAGGTTACTGAGGAAATGAAGAACTTCCTTTCCCTAGTGGAAATCTCAATCTGTGTTGCAGACTTTGAAATGGAGGAGGAGGTTGAGGCTTTCTTGACACATTGGACAATTGAATGCCCAAATACATGACAAACATTACACATAGGAGGGAGAACTTGGTATTCAACAGGAATAATTACAGATTCCCCTTCCACAACAATAGTCACCTCGTCAGGAATATCCTGCTCAGCATTAATTTCTATACATATTCTAGCTTTGGAAGTTTTAGTATGGATGAGACTTGGCTGTTTTGCAGACTTAGAAGTGGCTTGATCTACATGTAGTGGTCTCCCAATTGTGGCTGGCTACGCGACTTAAACACTCCTTATTCCAAAGCTCAAATGGAAGATCATGAAATTTCACCCAAGCTGGAATTTCAGATGGTTGTTCCTGAGCAGGTCTTAACATTCTTTGCCAGTCCTTGAGGACAAGGTATTTCTGAGAAAAGAAGTAAGAACCCCCCTCAAGTATTTGCAGTTTTGCTTGTTCATCTTTGAATTCAAACAAGTAAAATCCAGCTACATCTGATTTGACAACCACGAAGAGTTCCTTCCATTGATTACGAGCAGTGGAAAATAGAAGAGGGTACGCCATTTTCCCATCAAGGAAATGCCCCACCAGATACCTGTTCCATTTACCCACTTCGGTCATCTCTAGATCAATTACTACCAAAGCTTCCTTTCCTCGCTGAAGGTCCGGAAAATAGTCACAATTTCATATCCAAAGATGGACTTTGCGACTGGAGAAGAGAGGCCCAATTTTTTGGTTTAGACTTGTTCTGACCAGTAATGGGCTTGGGGTTGTGGGGTTGATGAGGTTGTACTTTGGAAGTAGCTTGAATGTGCTGGTTCAATGGATACTGTGGCTTAGAGTCAGTTCCAGCTGTTGGAGATATATGAGGTAAAGCAATAGATTTAAGCACCGCCTCCGAATTGAACTGGGGAGGGGCATTCCGGAGTTTAATGTCCTCTAAACTATACCCTAGATTAGGATCTCCTTCTACATAGGGATTTCCCTGTTTATTAATGAAGACACTCGAATTAGGATTTGATTTTTGAACCTCCGATGAAGTACGTTGAAACTGGTAGGTGTTTCCATGGATGTGGGTCACCCTTGCTCGTGCTTCAGCTTCCTTTATCAATCCATCTTCGAAAAGAACTTGTTGAAGCTTCTGTCTAGAGCTAGGGTTTCCACTCGAGTTAGGGCTGTGAGCCCCAAACCCAATTGGAGATGAAGGATAAATCGAGCTGCTAATGATGGATCTAGTACTAGTAGGATCTCGAGCCGCCTTCTCCTCAGCATGCAATTTCAAACCCTCTTCCATGAACGCCTGTTGGAGCTTTTGAGAAGGGCTTGAATTTTTACTCGACTTGGGTGAGTGTGAGAGAGATGTTTGTAGCTCGATAGGAACCAAGCGTTCATGATTATCGGATGTAATCTTCTTTTTCCTTCGTAGCTCATTGGAATCTTGGGTTTTGAAACCCAGCCCTTTCGCGAACGAAATTGATCCGTCTGCCATCGGATCAATCATCTTTTGTTTCCTCCTGAGTTCATTAGAGTCCAAAGCTTTGAGACCCAACCCATCTGCAAAAGAGATGGTACCTTCGGCCATGAATCACCTCTTGAAACAGACGAAGACAGAGGCGTAGCTCAATCGCCCATCATCCCCAACTTTCTTAGAGAGCAGGATTGTACCTTATGGGTGTTATAATTGCATCCGTATCTTTCTTTCCCGGTCAATAATATGCACTCTTTGCTAGCCACTATTTTTTCTCTTAATTAGTTTTTTTTGGATAAACCAGCTTGAAAATAAAAAGAGGATAAGCGAATATACAGCATACAAGGGGCATACCCCAGAAGAAAGGAAAGAAAAGAAGGAAAATAAAACATAAAACATTGGAAGCCTACGCCAAGTGGCTAGGACTAGATGAAATAAGGAACATCTGATTCCTATCCATCTAATAGAGGGACACAAATCAGATGTCAAAAGGGTTACACGCAGTGCAACCGTACTAATAAGAAGATAGCCCAAATGACAAAATGAGTATGCAAGTAACATGCTACTGAAATACAACTAAAAGTGAATCTAATTTGAGTTCTCAATCTGAACTCCTATGTGCAAGCAGCTTGAACTTCAAGTCCCCTTGAGAATGGTGGAATGGATATGAGAATACAGACCCCCTATAACCCTAGATCTGAACCTCACAGAGTAAGACTCAAATCATATAATGCTAGAGAAACCACAGCTGCAATAGTAGATTAAAAAACTGGACCTCATGACAGAACAATAGCTTGCTAGACGGGACAAAGCCAATCAAAATGACAGCAGTAGAGCCATCAGAACAGCACTATAACAGCAAAAAGTCAGCAACACATCCCTATTCCTGGGCTGATCCTCACGGAACAGCTACAGAATTAACATAACAGTAGCAGAAGGCAGTTAGAAAACAAAAGTCAGCCCAGCATCTAATCACTTTGCAAAGGATGTCCCCCTCTGCGAAGGGAGATCCCAACGATAGCCCCTGATGGTTAGGCATAAACAAGAAATTAAATCTCAGTGTTTTGCACTAATGACTAAGCAGAGCAACAGAATACATAGCAAAACAATAGGTTGCCTGCATCAGAGAGGATACAAAACAGAAACCAGACTATTCTATAGTTAATAGCCAACACAATTGAGCTACACACAGTAGTCGAAACCAGCATATCTCTAACAGCAGCAGGCAAATGAAACTTAGGTTAAAACATCAGTAAAAACAGACAGCAATCTGGACTTGCAAATACAGCAACCTATCGGACAGATTTCACAGCAGAATCTAGAAAGCAACAACATGACAAACCATCAACCAACTGCATTAACAACAGAATGTAATCCACAAAGGAAGGAACTAAAGCATCAATGAAAACATTGATTATATCTCCTCACGCTACTTCTCTCTTGAAGCCTAAATCACCAACTCTAAAAGCAAAGGGCCACAACTCCCTCACCTCTCATTTACACAATGCTTCCCACTATCTATTACCTTTCACAAGAAGATTGGGCTCAATCCCACAATTCACAGGATCACGCATTTAGTGGCACACTTAAGGAAATAGAATTTGACTCAAGCCAATGGAACCACTATGGAATTTAGAAGAACTAGTCCCTTCAAATCCAAGCATGATGAAGCTGCCAAGTACAACCTACCATGCAAAAACACATATATAATAGAGGGATTGGAAAACACATGCAACTCAAGCTAATCAGACTCACACATGCACGCTAAGACCATGCAACAAATATGATTATTCCATAATTATGCCCCATTCTCTAATACATCTAGTATCATGTGAGCCTTTAGGCAGTGACAGTAGTCTACTCTTAACCATGCTATATATTTTGTGGACTACTACTTCCCAGGTGCTAGTTTTAGTTTGAAATTTCCTCATGTTTCTCTCAATCCATAAATGATACACTGTAACAGTGATTATCAATCTAGTAACAACATTCTTAAGAGACTTCCCCCTAAAATTGGAGAAGTGACAAATCCAGGCTACCCAAGACTGGGGGGGGCCACCTCTCATCAATTTTTGCTAACATAGCATTCCAAACTTGTGCGAAGAATCCACAGTTAAAGAACAAATGACCATGGCTTTCACTAGCAAGGCATAAGCTGCATTAAGAATTAGATTTAATCCTTAAAAGCCCTAATCTGTCCTTAGTAGAGAGCCTACCCTGGATGGCAATCCAAGTTATGAAGCTGCAATTTGGGATATGACCAGAAAACCAAACAGCCTTATGCCAATTTACTTTGGGATAAGGTACTCTCAATACCTCCCAAAGAGATGCAATACTAAATTGTCCATTGGAGGTAAGAGTCCATCTAACTTGGTCCCTTGTACCTCTAATTGGGGAAGCTGTTCTCTGACCTCATTCAACACCCATGTTTGTGTGATTGGGAATGCCCACACAGAATTGAGAATTATTTGGGACACTTTGGCATTCAAGAGAAGGCCAGAATCATAAGTAATTCTGGGACCAAACTTACTCAACAGTGGACCGAGAGGATGCCAATAATCATGCCACAGTGAAGTGTCATCCCCAGTGCCTATAGGATGAAGAATGAAGGGATGGACTAAAGTTCTCAGATTAAGTAATTTCCTCCAAACCCAATAGGGATCACTTGGCATCTTAAGACTCCAAAAATTCCTACCTTGTAATAAAGAGGATTTAACCCATTAGCACCACATTAATTGTTCTCCCCCTGAAATCAAGAACCATATATGCTTGGCCACCGCAGCCTTATTCCAAACCTCCATAGATTTGAAACCAAGACCCCCCCTCATCTTTGGGAGCACACAGATGCTTCCAAGCTACCTTAGCCCCTGTTCGTTTAAGGTCAGGGCCAGACCATAAAAAGACTCTAAGGATAGATTCAACCTCCTTTATGACCTTCTTTGGTATGATGAACAGTGAGGACCAATCTGTTTGCATTGAGAACAAGATGTTCTTGATAAGTTGGACTCTCCCAGCATACGTAAGGTCCCTATTAGTCCAACTTTTAGTTTTGGTAGTTATACTATCCACCAATCTCTGTCAGTCAATAGCTTTGAGCTTAGAAGATAGTAAAGGAACTCCCGATATCTCACTAGAAGTGAACCCTCCTGAAATCCGAGCTCATGCAAAATAGTCTCCTTAACTCCCACAGAAACTCCAAAAAAGAATATACTACTCTTCCTTAAGCTAGGGGAGAGACCAGAAAGGGCCTCAAACTCTGTCAATGCATCCTGGATGTGTTTGATAGATGGAAGCTCTCCTTTGCAAAATATCATTAGATCATCAGCGAAACAAAGATTTATGAACTAATTAGTTTTACATCTCTAGTGGAAGTGAACTCATTAATCAACTAATTAGTTTTTTCTTTGCAATATTCCTTACATAGGAAAAGAATCAATTTTTATACTAATAATGACTGACTTAATATGTCTCTCAGTACATTTAAATAGTTTATGAAGATAGATATCCCATTTTTACGCGAACCATGGTTCGAACCGGAACTGAACCGTTTTTTTATGGTTTGGATTGGTTTGATTGTTTGCATTCTATGGATTGGATTGGTTTTCCAAATTCACAATTCGTAGGTGTTGGTTTGATTCTTTGTTTACTATAAAATCGAACCAATCCAGACTATGCTCACCCAAAGTATATTTTCTACATAGAGGCGTTAATTGGGGGTCAAAAAGGGAGAGATGAAGTTGGCACAAAGAGTCGGCACAGAAGATTCGAAGCCCAGTCAAAGTAAGTTATCCGGCCATAGGGGCAAGTGGACCCCACCATATCACAAGCAGAATATACTCTTCCTACTATCCCTAACCACAAGTAAACCCTCCCATGTTTTTTTGTTGCTATCAGCAGGGACAGGGATCCCGACCTCCATCCCGATCCAACGTGGAAAATAAATGGTCCCCAGTTCTCCCACACTCCAAACAAAGACCTCCTCTCCGAAATTTTTCCAATTCTCCTTCCTCCTCTCTTCTTCTCACAAGATCTCTCCTCCATCTACTATCGTCCACCATCGCGCCGGCGCCGACGCCGACGATGAATCCACCACTGTGAACGCCACACCAATCCACCACAACCGAAGCCCCAGTACCACGCCGCCCCCTCTCTACCTTAGTTTGTAAGGATTATTCAGAAATCATTCGATGTGGTTGTCAGCACCTATTGGTGATTTCTTTATCCAACAATCAGAATGACTTCATTATAGTCAGATACATGACTTTGACTCGGCCTGGCCAAATCACAAATTCCCAAAACCCTGTAAGCATTTCAAACCCATACGAAAGAAACTCATCACCATTTTCAATTCAGCTCAGTTTAAGAATCATTGTTAAGTTGTCCAAGTCCCTTTTATTTGGTTTTCTCCTTTTGGATTCTGTGGGTCCTTGAATGTGTGAGTTTTGTACTTGCTCGTGGAGTATGTAAACTGTAGACCAGGTTATTGATGAAATGATTGTTTGGTAACTTTAAGTGATTCTTCATATCAAAATAAGGCTCGGGTTTTTTAAGAGAAATTTAGTGATTCTTTCATTTGGATGCTTGTACAGATTATTACCAAAATTGGCCACTGTCCTATTTAGAGATGTTTGGCGGTGGAAAAGAGCGACTACAGGATCATCTGTGGTTGCACTCCTGAAGATATGTCCTGCTGCAAAGATACGATTCATGGGATTATAAATAACTGTCTAGTGATCAGTGTTCTCCAAATTCCTATATATTCTTTGGTTGTCTGTAAGAGTTTTGTGCAACAATTTCAAAAATTGCAATTCAGAGTTTGCACCAACTTAACATCTAATTCTTTGAATATTTTTTTCTTTTTTCTTTTTAGCGTTTGTAGTGTGCTCTTTGCTCATTTATTCTTCTTTGAGAAATAGTTCAACGGAAGACTACAAAGTTGTAATTTGAAGCAACATTTTGATGCTTCAGAAAAAAGATATGAAAAACAAACCATGACGCTTGTAACTTTGTTCGTACTGATGAAGATAGTATAAGGAGAGGCTATTCTGGAGGGTATTTCTTCCATTTTGGGTGTTCTGAAGGTTTTGCAGAAAATGTGAACAGAGTTTGCATCCATGTAGATGGAGCTTGGCCGAAGGAAGGTTTATTGGGAGCTTTTGCATGGGTGGCTGAGAACTCGCAAGCGGTCGAGCGTATGCAGGGTTTTGGGAAACAAGTGATGCTTAGCGCTAATAATGCTACAAAAGCCACAACTTGTTTGGAAGCCATTCAATGGTGTCATGCTCAAGTGATGCGTAAGGATGTTAAACCGGATATTTGGTTAAACTCTATTATTTCAGATATTTGGTGCGTGTGTAATAGGTTCGAATATTTATCAGTTGTACAAGTTAGTAGGGACTCAGTACAAGTGGCCCATAAGTTGGCTAAGGCTACCCGTAAAGAGGTGACCTAGTGGTTGTAATGTGGTTCTATTTTGTTTGGTAATGACATTTTCATTGTTCTCGAAAATAATAAAGGAACATAATTGATGTCCAACATTTGAATGGTAGTTATAAAAGGAAGCTAGATAGCCTTGTGTGTTAAAAAGTTTACTCTCATGAATTTTGGATTAACATTCCCAAAAGCCTTAAATGCTCACTCAAATTTGGATTGATAAAGCAAGTTCCATCTTGTAATCCGATAAACAGGCATCAAGTTGCAAGAGGATGGTTTCTAGGGTGATACATTGCCTTTATGCCTCAGTATCTTCCTACTATCTCCATGAGATCCAGAAATCAAACAAGCTATGAATGACTACCAACGCTACCAACGTTGTGGAAATGGATAAAATCTGAAGGCAATGCATAAAGTCCAGACATCTTCACCCAAATAGCTTATGGACTGATAATGCAAATTGGAACTTACAACACAAATGAGTGCATTAATTTCAAATTATGAAATTCACAGTTTGGGTATTTAGCATGCTCAATATAGCAAACTCAGTACAATCAAGTTTGCCTATGGAAAAAGGCATCAATCAATTACATGAATTTACACAATGAATGAGTTTGGAACTTATGCACTCGAGTTTTTACACTAAAATTGACTGGAAGTTCCACTCATGTTTCTACCATCTCCTCATGCTTCTGCAACTCCAAAAAAGGCTACGACCCAAAGAGAAATTAAAACTGTCATCTCCTCGTGCTTCTGCCAAAAAAGTAGCAACATTAGAGGCTCAAAAGCAGCATATTCATCTACAACATTAGTCCATGATAAACCGTAGGGTTGAGAGCTTCTCTCTCTCTATTCCTAGAGAGAGAATGCACTCCCCTGCTCATCCGATTGCGCAGAAAAACATACAATCTGACTAGAGGTAATCAAAAGCTCTGATCGAAATTCTTCTTCAATGTTCAACCTCGGCTTTGTCTTCGAGGATTATTCCAACTCAGCACCGGAGGTTTAAGCTCCTCCAGCTTCTGCATCTTCCAACTACATCTTGGTTTCGTTCACCAAAATCAGATGTTGAAACACAACCCACTGATTAATTCCGTGGTGCTTATAGATCCATTCTTGAACCTGTTTTCTTCAGCCACCATGTCGACTGATTTCCTACAGGTTAGATGTACACCAGAGAAAGGGAATCTCCATGATTAACTCATTTTTTTTCCTCTGCTGATTTTCACTCCATCCTTGGAGAATCGGTTCAACAACAGCCACAATAACTAATTTCCACACCCAGTCGGAGGGGCTGGGATCGGACGGTGACGCGGCTATGGGGGACGTACTGGTACAGAACATCCACACCCAGTCGGACGGTGACGGCCTCTCCTGTTGCCGCCAAGTCTTCGATCTGTTCTTGGCTAGTTTAAGTAAGAGGGGGAGGCTAATGCGTCTGCTTAATCTTTCGTTTATTCAGGAGGAATTTTTCAAATTTCTGGATTTTAATTTCAAGTTCTGTGCTTGGAACCATGGGATGGTTTGTTTCGCTTGGAATCAGAAACCCAAATTAGCTTGGGTACTGCAATTTTTGGACCAAGGTTACTCGGTTGGTCAGAACTGCACCACAACTGTGGATCTGATATGCCTAGCCGGGTGGGCAGCCAACCCTTCCAGGTTGGAGCTTGGTTTTGCAATACATTGAAGGTGTGAGCATTGGTAATGATCTGTCTATTGAGCAGTTTTTGGGGCTGCATTCTGAATTCATAACATCAGGAATGTGCACATCAGTCGCTGTTGGTTTGTGCTGGACTTCACAGTTTATTTCTGTGTACAAGAGCAAGGTTTTTCTTTGTTCATTATAAAGCTGTGTAGTTGCTTATTTCATGTCAAATTGTTGCTGGACTTATGGGCCAGTGTGCTGTTAGTATTTGGGGTATCAATCCTGGTATTATAAATACCTGTGATTCATGCCTAGTTCAGTTACGGGGCTCATTGGCCAATTTGGGATTCAAATCACCCAGTTTCGTTACTGGACTCATTGCCCATTTTGGGGCTCAAATGTTGTGCAACTTGTTGTGGAGCTCTATTAAATTCCATGCTTCTTTGATTCGCTGGCCTGGTTCTTTAGTGTAGTGTGGTGTGACTAGGGCTATCATTGACTAGATTGGTGGTCTTGCACTGATTGAAAACGGTAGCCTCTCGGGCTGTCATTGATTAGATTGGTGGTTCTGCACTGATCGAAAGAGGCAGCTTGGTTTCATCTGCGATTCGAGTTGCCTCATTTTGTGGCGCCTCTTTCTGTTCCTCTTTTAGATTATAGCGAGCCTAGGGGATTACGTTGAGGGTGTAGTAGTCTGGATGGAATGGGTGTGGTGTGCAGGGTACTTGGGATGGCAGCCTTGTCAGATGCCGACATCTCCAGTTCGAACCTCTTCTCGGTGCCTTGTTCCTCTGTAGTAGCTGTTCTTTTAGAAGTGGGTGCTATGCTTGTTGCTCCGGGTGCGGTTGGAGTATTAGTTTCATGGTTTGCATATCCCATCTCTGGAGACTGTGGTGATTGGTTTTTGGCGAGCCTTTGGGCTCGGATGAGGGAGTTTTAGGCCGGATGGAATGGGCGTGGTGTGCAGAGTGGGGCCCCCTGTCGGATGCTGACATCTCTGGTTTGATCCTCTTCTTGGTGCCTTGTTCCTTTGTAGTAGCTGTTCAGCCTTCCCTTGAAGCCGATTTTCTATGATTCTGCTAGTTCTCAGTGATGGTTATCATCTGGTCATTTTTGACCGTGACTATTTATTTTATTTCCTAGCCTGGGGGATGTTCCAGGTAGTAGTTAGTTTTCATGATATTCTCTCGTATCACTTCATAATATCCCGTTGTACTATTGTTTCGTTTAGATGGATAGTACGACAGGGTTATGATCTTAAAACTCATAGCACTTTGTTATTTTCTTAATCTACCGTACTCTCCATGCGGGTTGTGCATGGGTTATCGCACTTTTTTCAATCTTCTTTTTCCTTTTCTTTTCCTCCTGGGGTATGCCCCTTGTAGGCTGTACATTCGGTTAACCTCTTTTAATTTCAAGCTAATTTACCCCCCAAAAAAAAAAAAACATTTGTCCATGATTCATACCAAAAAGTGATTAAGACACGACACGACGTGGCACAGAAACGGACAAAGCTTGTTCAATGAAGCAAATCTTAGGACAAATATAGCACCCAAAAACTACATTCAACAAAAAAAAAAAAAAAAGCAGTGACAGAACCAAGGATCAAATTTGAATTATTGTATTATGAAATGTGAGCACCAACTCTTAGTGATTATAAAATGAAAGCACCAACTCTAAATGTTTATAAATTGCAAGCACCAACTCTAAATGATTATACCGAAATACACTACGCTGTGGCGGAATCTGACATGTAAGGCGATATTGGCGAAATCTGACAAGTCGGCATGGGGAACCAAAAATCTCTATGGCCGACGTAATCTTTCCATGGCGGAAGGTCTGGGTCTAAAAGCAATAGACTCACATGAACTTCGTCGAAGACATCATATCCTGGATCCAGAAGAAAATCCCCTGCTACAACCTCCTCAAATGTCAAACCCTACAAGCCTGATCCTGTTTGAGCTCGACAATCCTAACATACCTGTCTCTAATGAATTCAATCCACGACCCCATAGCAGGGGTACAGATCCCACATCGTCGTCAATTTCAACATCAAATGGGTTTGGGGCTCACAGCCTCAAATAGGCGAAAAATCCCAACCTCTCTAGGAAATTTCCGCAAGTTTTCATGGAGAATGCTTGAAAATGGAAGCTGAGAAGCAAGTTCATCATCTTCAGGGGAATGGGTACCAATCTGTATGGGAGGTTGAAAAGGTACAAAATACCAACCCTAACCCTAAAATACTTTTTAATGCTCGTGGAAGCCCTTATGTCGAAGGGGATCCAAACATGGGGTATCCTGTAGAGGACACTAAACCAAGAATTACCCCCTCCTATCTCGATCAAAGAATTGCTGATGGTTCCTTAACCCCCGACTTGGGGCTGGAATCCACGTCTACCTCTCATAAACCCCCTTTACGTGCAACTCATGCACAGCTACAGGTTGCATATACCCCACAACACCAATTCAACTCCAACAACCATACCAAGCCTCCTTAAGCTCACCAACCCAACCCCAAGACCAATACTGGACAAAACAAGCCTAAACCTAAAAATTGGGCTTCTCTCCTGCAATCCCAGAGTCCATCTTTGGATACGAAACTAGAGTATTTTCCTGACCTACATAAAGGCAAGGAAGCTCTAGTTGAAATAGATTTGTAATCGACTGAGGTAGGGAGATGGAATCGTTATCTGGTAGGTCATTTCTTAGATGGAAGAATAGCTTATCCCCTTCTTGTCTCCACAGCTAGAAATCAATGGAAAGATCTGTTTGTGGCTGTCAAACCAGATGTTTCTGGTTTTTACTTATTTGAATTCAAGGATGAGCAAGCTAAGTTACAGATCTTAGAGGGGGGTCCCTACTTCTTTCCCCAAAAATACTTGGTTCTTAAAGACTGGCACAGAATGATGAAACCTCTCCAAGACCAACCAACCAAAATCCCTACATGGGTGAAATTTCATGACTTGTTTTTTGAGCAGTGGAACCAAGAATGTCTTAGTAGAGTTGCTAGCACAGTGGGTAGACCCATACATGTAGATCAAGCAACTGCAAAAACATCCAAACAACCTGGGCTTATGCAAACCAAATCCACCAAAGCTAGGATTTGTATTGAGATAAGTGCTGACCAAGAACTACCTAATGAAGTAGCTGTAAGTGTACAGGGGGAGACAGTTGTGGTGCCCATTGAATACCAAGTTCTCCCTCCCATGTGTTCATATTGCCATGTTTTTGGGCATTCTACCTCCAAATGTGTAAAGCACGCTGTTATTGTTCCTCCTCCCTCTACCAAAGAGCAGGAATGGAAGATTGTGAACCACAGAAAACAGAAGGTGGTTGACCAGTCCTCTCGTCACAAGAATGCCCTTACCCCTCAGCATATTCCTTCTCCTGCCTTGCCATTAATTCCATGTTCTGATCCTTCTAGCCTGGAGGAGGATTCTAAAGATTCTGAGTCTGATCTGTTGGAAGCATGGGAGGGTGTGGTAACAGCTGTAGTTCACTCTCACAAGATCACCACTCCATCTATCAGCATGGGCACCAACCTGATAGATAACACTGTTCATGAGCCGTCTAATAAGGCAGCTAACAATGCTGCAACGTCAGCAAGGTTTGATACCAAGATCATCACCAATGACCAAAATCCAGTTGGTGCTGATAAAAAGGGGGAACCACCTGACTTACTGCCTCATGCCATCTCTGATGTTAAGTTGATGCTGGGAGGTTCCAATAAGGCTGGTCACAATGGCCAAAACAGGAGTCACTCCAAAGGCTCCTCACGTAAACAAAGAAAGTAACCTTCTTTCCTACCTTTTGTCCACAATTATCTAAATAATGCTCAACTAGTGCATCACTCTCACTCTTATTTGTTGAAGCTCATTGTGGTAGTAAAGTTTTATGTATTAAATGAGTAGCACACCATTGCATTTTGGGTTTTGGAATATGAGTGGTCTCAATGACCCACTTAAACAAAAGGAGATCAAGAAATGGGTTCATAATAATAAATTGTCCCTTGTTGGGCTCATTGAGCATAAACTCAAAGAACCCAAGACCACTAGAATTGTTAGCCTTATCCTACCACATTGAAATTTTCTCAGCAATTATGTTCACTCCTCCATGGGTAGAATTTTGGTTTGCTGGGATCGCACTGTTTTTACTGTTCAACTTCTATCTCAATCAAACCAATTCATACATTGTGACGTACAATCTTGTGATGCCAAGTACTCTTTCACAACTACTTTTGTATATGGAGCTAATTGCCACCTTGAGAGACAAAAACTTTGGTCTGACTTGCAATATGTGGCCCTTGCATCCCTTGAGTAGTCCTTGGCGACTTAATGCTATTAGATCTCCATCTGAGAAAGTGGGAGGAGATAAGCACTGGCTCCCTTGGATGGATGATCTTAATATCTGCCTTCAATCAGTAGAACTAGTTGACCTTCGATACTCTGGCTGCCCATTTACATGGTCCAATTAGCAAGGTGGGGCTTCCCACATCAGCTCTAAATTGGACCGAGTCCTGGTCAATGAAAGTTGGATCAAGACTCTCTGCTGGTCCAATGCTCATTTCCTTAATCTGGGAGCATCTGATCACTCCCCAGCATTTGCATCACTGGCCCCTACCTCCCCCCCTAAATGTAGGCCGTTCAAATTATTTAATTTTCTGGCCGACCACCCCAATTTTATTAACATTGTGCAGCATGTTTGCAGGCGAGTAATCATTGGTAAGCCCATGTTTTGTGTCTGTGAAAAGTTGAAGATTCTACAAAAGGATCTAAAACAGTTAAACACCAATGAGTTCAATGACCTATCATCTAGAGTTGCTTCTTCCAAGCAACAACTAGATGATATCCAAAGTGCATAGGGGCCGAACCCTAGTGAGATAGTTAGTCAAGCTACTGAGAAGGTATTGTGTAAGCAATACCTTTCTCTTGCAAGAGCAGAGGAGAGTTTTGCAAGACAAATCGAGAATTCAATAAATGAAGCTGGGCGACCAATGTACCTCATTCTTCTTCAAATCAATTAGTAATTCTTGGAATAGAAATAGGATTACTAGTTTGCTCTTGGAAGATGGTACTGTCACCCTGAACATTGATGTGGTCAAATCCTCTTTCATCAATTACTATTCCAAGCTGCTTGGTTCCCCACATCAAAGCAGCTACGATGGCACGTCTAGAGTCCAGCAGCTCATCACTAGGAAATTGACTGAGACTTAGAGACTTGATATGGTTATGGAAGTCTCTGACAAAGAAGTTAAGGACATTTTCAAGTCTCTTAACCCTCAAAAAGCCCTTGGTCCATAGGCTAGCCACTGCTGATAGACTCGTGTCATTTGGGTTGAATGTTCCTCCACAATGTGGTTGTGTCAAGGGAATGAAAGCCACGATCACCTCTTATTTAATTGCCCATTTACCAACCAGGTGTGGGATACCATACAGACCAAACTCCATGTTACATGGCCTGCAAGATCTTGGGCAGACTGGGTAACTCTGTTATCAAATTTTAAGGGCAAAACTCTCAAAAGTATAATCACTAGATTGGGATTTACAATAACTGTTTATCATATTTGGATTGAGAGAAACTTGAGGAAATTCCAAAATCAATCCTGTACTTGGGAGATAGTTGTTCAAAAAATTTGCAACATGGTAAGAGGAAGGCTTTTGTCACTTTCTAATCTTCCTCATTCACAAGCAGAGTTAATTGTAAATGAGTGGAACAATGTTGCAAGCTAAATTACTTTGCTAGTTGTTGTTTCTAATTGGCAATATGATTCAATTGGGCAGATTGTGCACAGTTTTGGCATCCTTGCAGGTGGCTACCAAGTCCTAAAGAGTGGTTGAGGGCTCAAATATTCTCCCACTCTCAGGTTTCAAAGGAGAATACTTGACTACTATTACTACTATTTACAAGGTATTAACTTACACTCTTCTATTAGTTTGTTGCTGCCTGGATATAGTTCTGGAATCCTCTTTCCCTTCCGTTTGTGTGTGTGAACCTGTGAGCTGTGTGCTTGAGCCACTATTTCCTTGAGAGTGGAGGTAAGAGTTAGTGGGAGTCCTTTTGTAAGGGAGAGTTGAGGGAGTAAGGGTCCCTCCTATTGCTTTTAGAATTATGGAGATTTAGGCTTCGAGGGAGTAAGTGGGAGAGTAGATAAAGCAATAGGATCCTGCTGTTATTATGGATCTGTTTCTGTTCGGCCTTTGTTCACAAGCATGAATGCTGCATTTTATATCTACTGCTGTTAGTTCGGATCTGTACAGTTCACCCCTGTTATGCTATGGTGGGCTGTGTTCTATGAAGCTTAGTTGAGTCCATTGTTGTGTGGATTGGAACAACCATGTGTGCAAATCTATTGGGTTGTCATGCCTCTGTTACTTCGGTGTCTGTTAACAACCATTACTGTCATGCTTTTATTACTCTTGTGCTTACTACTGTCACAGTATCCTGGTATTGGTGGCTGTTATACCTCTACTATGGACCAACCACTTCTGTTTTGGGTCTGTCCTCTGCTGCACTAAGGAAAATCTGATTGGTTGCTGGTTTTAGCATTATATCAGATTGATATTCTCTGCTGTTGCTCTTTTGTTGTATTTGCGGACCAAATGGTTAAGAAGTGGACATTTTCAGTTGGTCTGCATGTTTTGTAACCATCAAGTTGTTTTACCTATCCTTGGGGGGTTGTCCCTAGGAATGTTAATGCTTTCCTAAGGGGCCATCCTTAGCTCTTCTCTACTACCCAGTTCTGCTTCTGTTTTGTGTGGCTGCTGGCATGCCTTCCGCTATTGCCGTGAGGTGATTGCTACTGCTACTGCTGTGTGGCTGCTGTCTAGTAATGGGCTGCCTAGTTGGGTGCTATGCTGTGTGGACAGGAACTGGAATCACTTGATAATTTTGTTAAGGCCCGCTACTGCAATTCTGATGTATGCAATCCAGTAAATGCCGTAAGCTTTTGCTGCCCTGTTGGGGATTTATGGTCTCAACTATGGGACTTTAACGTGGATGAAGTGTAGGAACCTCAATTTTGGTGTCATGTGGAACTATGGAGTGCTAGTTTCTAGATCTATTTGGAAAGTTGTTTTGGTGGCTGTTTAGTATCGTACCAATGCATGGTGTGTCTTGTGTATGCATCTGTTTTGGCAATCAGATGTAGATTGGTTAAATCTCAGTTTCTTTGCGGGTTGCACTTTGTGTTATCATTTTTTCATTTGTTTCATTTCTCTCTATTAGATGGATAGGAAACAGATGCGTTATTTACTTCTAGTCCTATGTAGCCGTTTGGTGTAGGCATTCTCTTTTGTCTTCTTTTCCTTTTCTTTTCTTTTCCTCCTAGGGTATGCCCCTTGTAGGCTATATATTCGGTTAGCCCCTTTTTTATTTCAAGCTGATTTACCCACAAAAAAAAAAAAAAAAGCCCCTAGTCCTGATGGGTACAATGCTACTCTCTTCCAGAAGGCATGGCCTGTGATAGGCCATGAGGTCACCTCTGCTGTTAAATCGTTTTTCAGATCTGGCCAACTGCTAAACAAAGCCAATGCAACATTGATTGCTCTGGTGCCTAAGGTTCCCAATCCTTCAAAAGTGGGGGACTATAGACCAATATCATGTTGCAACCTCATTTACAAGTGTATTGCCAAGATTCTGGCTAACAGAATTAAGTTAGCTCTTCCTCACTTGATTGATCCAACACAGTCTAGCTTTGTGCAGGGTAGGAGGATCGCAGATAACATCTTCCTCACACAGGAATTGATGAGGGGGTACCACATGCAATCCCCCTCTCCTAGTTGTGCTATGAAAGTGGACATAATGAAGGCCTATGATAATGTTAGGTGGGCTTTCCTTTGGGATATCCTTGCCTGTATGAACTTCCATCCCCAGATGATTAGGTGGTTAAAGGCTTGTGTAACCACTGCAAACTACTCCCTAAGCTTCAATGGGGAGGCTATTTGGTACATTCCTGGTCAAAGGGGTTTGAGGCAGGGAGACCCTTTTTCCTCACACTTATTTGTTATAGTCATGGAGGTACTTACTTGTATTCTCAAGGAGAAATCCCAGCTGCCTGATTTCAAATTCCATTGGCAATGTGGATCCACCAAACTGGTTAACTTCTGTTTTGCAGACGACCTCATGATTTTTTGTAAGGGTGATGTGAGTTCTGTATCACATATCCAGTCCTCTTTGGAAGAGTTTGAGTCATTATCTGGGCTCTCCCCTAGTCCAAACAAGAGTAATATCTTCTTCTCAGGTGTCAACTCATCCACTAAACCTTCAATCATGCCTATTCTTGGTTTTCATGAGGGATCATTACCGGTTCGGTAGTTGGGTGTCCCTCTTTTATCCACTAAACTTAAGCATTCTGATTGTAAGATTCTGGTGGATAAAATCATTGCAAAAACAAAGTCCTAGACTAATAGATACCTCTCCTATGCTGGGAGAATTCAGTTAATTAAATCCATTTTGTCCTCCATGCCGACCTACTGGTCCTCCCTCTTCATCCTTCCTAAGAAAGTCATTAAGGAGGTAGAAACCATTTTGAGAGCCTTTTTTTGGACTGGACCTGATCTAAAAAATTCTGGAGCCAAGGTGTCTTGGGAGCATCTTTGTTCCCCTGTTAACGAAGGAGGTCTGGTTTTAAATCCTTGGTAATTTGGAACAAATCTGCTGTGGCCAAGCACATTTGGTTCCTTGTATCTGGTGGGGAACAATCCATGTGGTGCCAATGGGTTAAATCCAACTTACTCAGAGGTAGGAGTTTTTGGTGTGTTAAGCTTCCTTGTAATCCCTCTTGGGTATGGAGGAAAATTCTATCTCTGAGGCCACTTGTTCAGCCTTTTATTAGGTACAAGCTGGGTGATTGAATGTCTACCTCTTTGTGGTATGACAATTGGCATCCCCTAGGTCCCTTACTCCTTAGGTTTGGCCAGAGAATTGTCTATGACTCAGGGATTACTAAGGATGCCATTGTCCATGATATAATTCACAACAACCAATGGGCCTTCCTCGCCACTCAAACTTTTAAGCTTAATGAGGTCAGAGCAGAATTACTACAGGTTCCTTTCAATACTACTGCCAAGGATTCATGCAAGTGGACTCTTAACACCACTGGGAAATTCACTGTCTCATCCCTCTGGGAAAACCTTAGAACCCATTTCCCATAGTTGCACGGCATAAAGTTGTGTGGTTTTTTGGACACATTCCAAGGTGCAGCCTGATCACCTGGATGGCCCTCCTGCATAGGTTAAACACTTAGCATAGGCTTGTTAAGTTTGGCCTCAAATCCTCATCCCATTGCACATTTTGCCATGATGCAGAGAACCCCGCTCATCTCTTTTTTGATTGTCCAATGGCCACCCATATCAAGACTATATTGTCCCCTAAAGCCCCTCATATGCATGGACATCAGGCTTGGCAGCCTTGGGTGGATTGCCTCTCTAACTTGAGAGGTAAGTCTTTGGCCAACACCATTGCAAAACTGGTTTTTATAGTGTTTGTCCATCATATTTGGTAGGAAAGGAACCATAGAAAGTTCCAGAATTCCTGCTGCCCTCCCACTGTGGTTGCTCAAAAATTTTCCAATGATGTAAGGGCTAGACTTTTGTCTCTTGCTAATTTGCCTAGTGGTCTACATTCAGGTGAACTAAAAGTACTGTGGAACATAGCTTAGTAATATACTTAAACTATACTTAAACCATTTAAATAATTTGGTATCACTTCAATCACCACTTTCAAATCTCATGTTGTTTGCAGAGTTGTGAATCCAAAACAGAATATCCAGATGAGTGTCACCTCACTATGGATTCAGTGGGTGTGGTAGGATACAAAATCAGAATCCTTCAGCAAATCCACCCACTTGGGCCTCCTATTACTGCCAAGTACTCAAGTCATAGTTCAAGGGGGGGTTCAGCTTCAAAGTTTTACCTCCCTTGATCCTACATGATTCCAGTTCAACAGGAACATGCTACATATTCAGGTCACTATTCAAGGGGGATCAGCTTCACATGATCCAGTTACCAAAGCATTCAGAACAGTGGCATTCACAGGTCAGTGTTCAAGGGGTATTTGACTTCAAGCTCTCCTCCTTGAGATTGGATTATAGCCTCCTTTCCAGAAGGTTGGGCTTTAGATGTAGACTGCTTCAGTGAAAGGAACTAGAGGACAAACGCAAAACACTACATGGAGCTATTATTTACTTCTTTTATTCAGGTAGTTACCTTAATCCTTGTTGGATGATGTGGTGAAATACAGTTTATAAGTGTCCTTGCCATATTGTTTGTTGACCTTGTGAGTTGTGTGCTAGAGCCCTAACATTTTTTTAGAGAGGAGAGAATAATTAGTGGGGGAGTCATGTGAGGTTCAGTGGAGGGAGTAAGTGGATTCACATATTTTGAGTTTGTTTGAGAGTGGGAGGTGTGAGGTATTAAAGAAGTTGAGGTTGAGGTGGCAGTTTTTTGAAGTAGCATTTAGGGCTGGCCTTTGGTTCTGTCCAGTTTGCTATGGAATATTTCGATGCCTGTAGCATGCTTATTTGATGCTTATTCAATAGTACATACCCCAGTACTTTGATTTTAGTTTAGGCATATTCTTTGGTCTGTTATGAAACTATAAACACTAAATATAACCACTTAATATGCTGCTACAGTTACTGATTCTGCTGCTGCTCTTACTGATTCTGTTACTGTTCTAGGAAAGTTATGATGTTCTGGTATGCTTTGCACACTGCTGTTATGCTGCCTTCATGCGGCAGTCTAGTAGTGTTACAATTTTGTCGTTGCTGGTTGTACACTTGGGTATTCGAAAGTTCATGTATTAGGTTCTTGTCTGCTGTGTTATGTCACATAGGCTGCTTTTCTGTTGCTACTCAAAATGTTTCTGGTACTGTTTTGTAGACATTGGGATATGTAATTCATGCCTAACCATCAGGGGCTGTCGTTGGGATCTCCTTTCATAGAGGGGGACGTCCTCTATATAGTATATTTCCTGCCAAGCCTACAGTACTGTTTAGAGAAGAATGTGCAGCTATATCCATGTCTGCTGATTAGGGTAATACTGCTGTTTGTATTACCCTAATGCTGTTGTGCTACTGCTGCTGTATTGTTGACAAACCATGAGGTGATGCTGCTGTCCAGTCATGGGTACTGCTACAGCTTTACTCATCACATGGCTGTCGCTCTTTTTTGCTCCTTTGCTGTCACAAATGGGATGTCATGCCACGACTGCTGCTGTCCAGTTATGGTACTACCTGATATGTGTTGTTCTGCTGCTGTTATTGTACTTCCTATTCTGCTGTTGTTCTGTTATTCTGTGCAGTCTAGCAATGGATGTGTTCTGCTGCTATTCACCATCCAGCAGCTGCTGTTGTTTGATAGGTCACGATTGGTTGTTCATTTACTACACGGTGAAGTGCTTCAGTCTAGCATGTAGCTGCTACTTTTCTTGGCTACTGCAGATTGTATGTTCTCTTAGAAGCTTCATTGAGAGCATCCTATTTTGTGGGCTGTATTCCTTAGAAAACTCCATCTCTCTTGTAGAGTTGTCTAAGACGCTCAGTAGGTTAAGTGTTGGGCTGCTACCTTTTGGTTAGTGTACTTATGGCCTTGTTTTCCATCCCTCTTCTAGATGGATTAGAAACAATGCGTATCTTTTAGCCCATGTAGCCATTTGGCATAAGCAATTTTCTTTACTCTTGTTTTGTTTTCTTCTTCTTTTCCTCCTGGGGTATGTCCCTTATAGGCTTTATATTCGGTTAGCCTCTTTTTTATTTTCAAGCTGTTTTACCCAAAAAAAAATTTGATTATACCAGTTGCAGATGTTAGTAATTTATTTTAATCAATGAGTATCTATAATCTTAACGTAGGGAGATATTTAAGTATTTAATATCATGGAGCTCGTAATATAATTGAGATAAGGACGGAAGTGCAATTATAATTCTGTAGTGGAGTGAATTATAATTAGTGTTATAAGAAATAGAATCCTGATGGGATTAGGGTCTCTTATTTACACTGGGAGCCCAGACTTATTACTCATTAGGTTCTTATTATAGCCATATATATACACGTTATGCTCTATAGGCCAGGAACTCTGTTTTCTATAATTCACGAAATAGAGGCAGACCTAGAGAAAGCAAACAGATAACGATAAAGTCCACAATCGGTTTGTGTTCTACACGTGTGGGGAATATGGTAGAAGATCGTACGGTATGGTCAAACAGTATTCGTGGTATACAGTCAGGTGTGCTGTAACAAGTTCAACCAGCGTTTGTGACGCGAGAGTTGTGGTAAAACCCTAATTCCGCCTTCTAGGATTTTGCAGTTTTTTGTTGTCTAATCTATACGCGTTATTACTGGGTTATGGGAATCGTTTCCCAATAGTGGTATCAGAGCAGGCTATAATCACCCGTATGGATTAAACAAGCCATGTTGTCCGAAAGGTTATAGAGGGTAGATCGTAAAACTGTGCTAACCCTTATTTTGCAGCCTTCTTACCTAGCTATTATGGTCACAAAATTTTTGGTTGATTTTACGTGATTGGATCCCACGGTGTTTTATTCCTGGTTATTGTAACTTATTGGGTACCACAATTATTTTTTTGTGGTTATAATAATTAACATAGCATGTGTTATTTATTTGGTGTCACGATTAATTTTTAGTGATTGTAATAATTAACATAGCATGTGAACTCCAATCGAGGAACAAGATCGATGTAATATGGTTTTTCGATTCCAATGGCATTCAATAGATCATTCGAAGATCAAAGATGATGGATATGGAAGATAAAGTATTTTTTGACTCGCAACAGATTTTTTCAGATTCATAGGGTCTGATTGCAGGGTTATTTCAACCCGGTAAACTTTGGAATTAGAAGATTTGTTCTTCATGAAAGTTGTAGATAATTGAATTTCAAATCCAACCCAATTTGAAACACTTCAATTGGAGGTTAGATAAGGAAAATATGGCCAAATTATTGAAGACTGTACAGTTTAAGAGGGAATATATCCAATCTGATTTTTCCTATTTAAGCACGGTTGGATTTTGGTTTTCTTGATTGATTGAAAGTATCTAAGCCTTCAACACATGTATAGCCGAAGGATTTTAAGCTTGGAAGGATTGCTTAAATATTTCAAGTTTGGAAGGATTCCTTGTTGCTCAAGGATTTTATCTTTGACCATAATAGCTGGATTATTTTATCTTGTGTTTCCTTATTATTTGTATTTTCCTATTGTTTACATTTGTGATAGTTTACCATATTGAGATAACATGGTAATATTTGGCCTTTGACCTAGATCACATTTTTTGCAAACTCAAAAATTTGATTACCCTCACAAATTTTTTAAATAACTAAGTGGAAGAGGGAAATTATTTTGAATAAATCTCATGGTCTCCATTGCTAGTTCGTCGGTGGTATAATTAATTTTGTGTGATGGTTTTAGAACCTTCCTCCCTATCAGACAAAATTAATTGTGGCATCATCGGTATAAACTTCCAAAACAGATAGCTCTTTTGGGGTTGTTAGAACTTAAAATTAAGGAAGATGTTGCTTCTGGAATAATAAAAATTGTCGGTCCTCAATGGGACTTTGTGAACAACTACTCTCATGCACCCGGTGGTCGAATTTTTGTGTGTTGGGATCCTAGTCTCATGCTTGTCCAGGTTTTGGATCAATCTAGTCAATTTATTCATTGTGAGGTGCATCCTAGGTGTGGAGGGGCCCCTTTTTTGGCAACTTTCGTATATGCGGCTAATAGTTATATAAGTAGGCAGGCACTTTGGTCGAGTCTACTTCGTATTAGCACCTCACTCCTTTGGATAGTGCTTGGAGATTTTAATGCCATAAGGTTCCCCAATGACAAATCTGGGGGCACTACTTGTTGGCCCCCTCATATGGATGAGTTTAATCAATGCTCGTATGCTTTAGAGCTTGATGATCTTATATATACTGGTTGTTTCTTCACATGGGCTAATAAATAGGACCCTGCTCAATTTGTCACCACCAAATTGGATCGGGCTCTTGTTAATGAGCTGTGGATGAAAGTCTTTAGCTGTTCTTCAGCCCATTTTCCCACCCCTAGGATTTCTGATCATTCTCCAGGTATTGTGTGCATCACTTCTATTGCTAGGAGACCCATTAAACCTTTCAAGTTTTTAAACTTTCTGTCCGATCACCCTCAGTTTTTAAATGTGGTGCATCAAGTCTGGAGGAAAGTGATTATTGGTAATCCAATGTTTTGTGTGTGTGAAAAGCTCAAACAGTTGCAAAGTGAGTTTAAGCTTATTAATAATTGAGACTTTAGTGATGTCTCTAAGAGGGTTGCGGAAACTAGGCAAGTTCTTGAGTCTTTACAGAAAGATTTGAGTAGTCAACCTACTAATCTCTCTGTTATTAATCAAGAAAGGGTGGTTCATAAGCAGCTCCTCACACTTCTTAGGGCTGAGGAGAGTATGGCTAGACAAAAATCAAGAATCCAATGGTTGAAGCTTGGAGATCAGTGCACTTCTTATTTCTTTAAGTCTGTGAGTAATATCAAAAATAGAAGTGAAATTGCAAGTCTGGTGTTGGAGGATGGGTCCCTTACTCATGACATTGGAGTTATCAAATCAAGCTTTGTTAATTACTACACCAATTTGCTAGGCACGGCTCATACTACTCCTTATCAAGGGCTTATTAGGATCCAACAGGTTCTCTGTAAGAGATTATCTGATAGCCGAAAGATGTCCATGATTGCTGATGTTACTGACATTGAAATCAAGGACACTTTCTGGTCACTTCATCCCAACAAAGCCCCTGGTCCTGATGGCTATAATGCTGGTTTTTTTAAACAAGCTTGGCCTATCATTAGCTATGAAGTCACTGCAGCTGTTCAAGCCTTTTTTTAGGTCTGGTCAGTTGCTTAGAAAGGCAAACTCAACAATTGTTGCTCTTGTTCCAAGGTCTCTAATCCATCTAAAGTGGGGGATTACAGACCTATTTCTTGTTGTAAAACTATCTATAAATGCATATCTAGAATTTTTGCTAGAAGGTTGCAAACAGTCCTCCCTACTTTTATCGATCCTGTACAATCAAGTTTTGTTAAAGGAAGGAGGATAGCTGACAACATTTTCCTTACCCAGGAGCTTATGAGAGGTTACCATAAATCTTCACCATCTCCCAGATGTGCAATGAAGGTAGACATCATGAAAGCTTACGATAATGTCAGATGGGATTTCCTATGGGATGTCCTGACTTCCATGAATTTCCATCCCTTAATGATCAAGTGGCTTTGGGCTTGTGTTACTACTGCTAATTACTCTTTTAGCATCAATGGTGAAGTCACTAGGTACATGTAAGGTCAAAAAGGGCTTAGACAAGGAGATCCCTTGTCTTCATATCTATTTGTAATTGTTATGGAGATTCTCACATGTCTTCTTAGGGCCAAATCCACTCTCCCTGATTTCCATTTTCACTGGAGATGTGGTCATGCCAAGTTAATCAATCTTTGTTTTGCGGATGATCTTATGCTATTTTGCAAGGGATACCTGACCTCTGTCAACCATATTCAAGATGCTCTCATTGAATTCCAATCTATGTCCGGTCTTTCTCCTAGCCCTGGGAAGAGTAGCATTTTCTTCTCTGGGGTCAACACAAGCACTAGATTGGACATTTTGGCTGTTTTAGGGTTCCAAGAGGGTACCCTTCCAGTCAAGTATTTGGGTGTTCCCCTTCTCTCCACTAAACTCAAGGCTACTGATTGCCAAAAGTTAGTGGAGAGCATAATTGTCAGAACTAAGACATGGACTAACAGAGACCTCACCTATGCTGGTAGGGTTCAATTGATTAGAAATGTTCTCTTTTCCATTCAAACCTTTTGGTCCTCTTTGTTTATCATTCCTAAAAAGGTGATTAAGGAAGTTGAGTCAATCCTTAGGGCATTTCTTTGGTCTGGTTCTGATTTGAAGAAAACAGGTGCTAAGGTCTATTGGGATCATTTGTGTTCTCCTAAGCAGGAGGGTGGCCTTGGCTTCAAATCTATGCAAGTTTGAAATAAATCGGCCATTGCCAAGCACATTTGTTTCTAATTTCTGGGGGGGGGGGGGGGGGGGGGGGAGGAGCAGTCAATGTGGTGTCAGTGGGTCAAATCTTACTTAATAAAAGGGATTTGAAAATTCCTGGTGATTGCACCTGGGTTTGGATCAAAATCTTATCTCTCAGACCTGTGGATCAGCCATTCATTCTTAGTATTCTAGGCAATGGTCATTCCACCTCTTTATGGTATGACAATTGGCATCCTCTGGGTCCTTTGATAAACAAATTTGGTTCTAGGATTACTTATGATTCTGGGATTCCTAAGGAGGCAACTGTGTCTCACATAATCCATAACTCAAATTGGGCTTTCCCCATTACCCAAACCTTGGAGCTTAAAGAGATAAGAAGTTCTTTACCATGTCTTGATCAGTCCAAGTTGAATAGGGCTGACCAATTTAGATGGTCCCTCACATCTAATGGTCAGTTCCCAGTTGCCTCTTTATGGGACAAATTGAGAACTCCCTTTCCTAGAGTCCGGTGGTATAAGTTGGTATGGTTCTCTGGCCATGTTCCAAAATGTAGTTTTGTCACTTGGATGGCTATTCAGAATAGGCTATCCACTGCTGATAGACTTGTGCATTTTGGTCTTAATCTTTCTCCCCAATGTTGTTTGTGTCAGGGGTTTGAAAGCCATGACCACCTTTTCTTTAATGGCCCATACTCTCAGTTAATTTGGGGTGTCATTCAGACCAAGCTCCAGGTCACTTGGCATAGTAGATCATGGGCTGACTGGGTCACATTTATGTCAAGTGTCAAAGGTAAATCTCTTAAGGCTGTGATTACTAAACTGGTCTTTACATTATCCATCTATCACATCTGGATGGAAAGGAATGTGTGAAAGTTCCAAAATCTCTCCTGTACTTGGGATACAATTGTTCACAAAATTTGCACTATGATTAGGAACAGACATCTATCACTTCCTCGAATACCTCAATCACAAGCAACTTGGATTGTAAACGAGTGGAATATTTCAGGTGTATGATTTTGATTTACATTTGTTTTCCACATCGTATTTTCTCATGTGGTTAGCTTGACAGGATGTGCATGACAGATTCTTTAAGAGCATGATTTGAGGAGGGTTCTATTACATCTATATACAAGGTAGTTATCTTAATTTCATTGCTTGCTATAATTTGGCTTCCTGGTAGCCCTGCATCTCCAGTCTGTCTTGTGTGTGCTAGCATATGTGTGACCTTGTGAAAGGTGTGCTTGAGCCCCTAACTTTCTTGTGAGTGGAGGTAATATTTAGTGGGAGACATTTTGTGAGGGTGAGTCGAGGGAGTTAGGACCCCTTGTTGCTTTAGATTGCAGGTGAACTAGGCTTTGAGGGAAGTGTGAGCAGATATTAGGCTCTTAGGCTCCTTATTCCTTGTTCTTGCAGTCTGAATGTAATTGGTGTGTGGCCTTGGTCTCTGGGCTCTCTATTTATTACAATGTTTCTAGAAAGGTTATGAAAGGTTATGGTTGTGCTTCTGCCTTGTTGTTGCTGCAGCTGGCTGTTATCTCATGGCTGCAGTTGGTGCTTTCAGTTTAGATAAGTTCTGTTGAACTTGTAATGGATATTACTTGAGCCAGAATGGTAAATTGGTCTAGGTTCAACTACTGTTCTGAATTGTTCATGCTTGCTTGCTTGCTGTTTGCTGTTAGTGTCTCGCTACTGTCTGATCAAATGACCAGCTGTTATAGTGATCTGTTCTGATATGGCCTGTTCTGTTCTATTATGACTGTTCTGGACAGTTTTCTGTTGGGTGGTCGATTATATTCAAGATCATTCCATGATTATGCTTTAAATAGTTTTAGCAGGTTCTCTCATGGTTTTGGCCTATCCTTGGGGGGTTGTCCCTTGGAGAGTTTATGCTTTTCTAGGGGGCATGTCCCTAGCAATTTGTTATCATTTTTGGTTTATACTTTGGCTATCTGTTTTGAGCTGTTCTGCTGCTACAACTTGGGGTATCCTGCATTTTATCTACTGCATTTGTACTTGTTTCGATGCTCTTATTAGCTACTTAGATCGCTGTCACAGTCTGGTAGTTTGATTGCTGCTGTGAATGGTCAATTGTTGGCAGCTTGGACAATTTCAGTTGATCCAACAAAGTTCATCAATCAGCCAGCCATTGTGTCTTGTTATGTCCACTCGTAGCATGATGTGTCCTGTCCAGCCATTGCGCTATGGCATCCCTGTTTTGTTATGGCTGCTATTTTGAACAAGGATGGTGTATCCTATCTGCTGCTGTTCTGTTGTGTACAGCCGGTTGTTCAATAGCTACTGTTCTATTGTTCTGTAATGTTTCGACAGATGTTGTATCCTATCAAGCTAAGGTTTTCTTCTAACCTTTGTGGAGTTCATGCTCTGCCATGGTGAGGAAAAAACACACTCTTAAGCTGAGGGGTTGTCCAAAGCTCTATCTTTTGTATCTATCTTGTTCTAGTGAAGTCATTATATGACATCCAATTGTATTTTGTAGTATGTTTTCCGTCCCTCTAGGAAGATGGATTGAAAACATAGTGTTTCATTTACCTTTATGTAGCCATTTGGCGTAGGCAATTTTCTTGTTATTTTCTTTTTCTTTTCCTCCTGGGGTATGCCCCTTGTAGGCTGTATATTCGGTTAGCCTTTTTTTTTTAATTTCAAGCTGATTTAATCCAAAAAAAAAAAAACCTCATTGAACCAGACAACATTAAAACCACCATGGACAGCAGCAAGTAGTAGAACAATACAACTAATCTTAACAGTAGTTTACTAGTAGTAGCAGAACATACAGAAGTATAATTACATACTGCTGCCAATATAGCAGCAAGCAGTAGGAGAAGCAGCAGCAAGCATCACAGCCGTATCATGCCAATCTTCCAAATTAATCGCAGAATAGCAGCCGTATCACTGGACCCTTTGTGTTAGCATCCAACAGCGGCTCAACAGCAGTATTAGTAGCAGAACAGCTGCAAAATAGCAGCAGAGACTGCATAGTAGTAGCAGTAACTAAATTGACAGCAGCAGCAAATGCAGCAGATGCACACAGCAACAGTAAATATCTTAACAGAATACAACTTGACAGAAACCATAGGTTGGACAACTGGTAGTAGGAGCAGAATGCCTAGGGACATGCCCCCTAGAAAAGCATAAACGTTCCAAGGGACAACCCCCAAAGATAGGCTAAAACAAGATAGAATCAACTAATCCCAAGGGAATAACAGCACTACAGTAGCAGAAACATTGGACAACAACAAAAACACTAGACAAAACAGTGATATGATACCAAAGCTACTGCTGAAATGCTCACAGGGTAACTGAGTAACCCACTTAGCAAAAGTAAAAAAACCAGCACAGCAATTAGGTTGCTAGTAAAAAACTAGAAAATCATAACAGCAAACAAGGAAGTCTAGCAAGACTGGACTGAACCACATCCTCCCAATAATGAGGACACACATTAAGGAATCAGGAATTTCTCACTTCCACTCCCTCAAAACCTAGTCTCCAAAATGCATTATTGTATTATGAAATGTGAGCACCAACTCTAAGTGATTATAAAATGCAAGCACCAACTCTAAATGCTTATAAATTGCAAGCACCAACTCTATATGATTATACCAGTTGCAGATGTTCATAATTTATTTTAATCAATGAGTATCAGTAATCTTAAAGTAGGGAGATATTTAAGTATTTAATATCATGGAGCTCGTAATATAATTGAGATAAGGACGGATGTGCAATTATAATTCTGTAGTTGAGTGAATTATAATTAGTGTTATAAGAAATAGAATCCTGACGGGATTAGGGTTTCTTATTTACACTGAGAACCCAAACTTATTACTCATTAGGTTCTTATTGTAGCCCTATATATATACGTTATGCTCTATAGGCCAGGAACTCTATTTTCTATAATTCACGAAATAGAGGCAGACCTAGAGAAAGCAAACAGATCACGATAGAATCCACAATCGGTTGGTTTTCTAATCTGTACGCGTTATTACTGGGTTATGGGAATCGTTTCCCAACAGTGGTATCAAAGCAGGCTATAATCACGCGTATGGATTAAACAAGCCATGTTGTCCGTTGGTTATAGAGGATAGAACATAGAACTATGCTAACCCTTGTTTTGCAGCCTTCTTACATAGCTATTATGGTCACATAATTCTTGGCTGATTTTATGTGATTTGATCCGACGATGTTTCATTCATGGTTATTGTAACTTAATGGGTACCAAAATTATTTTTCCTGGTTATAATAATTAACATAGCATGTGTTATTTATTTGGTGTCACGATTAATTTTTCGTGATTGTAATAATTAACGTAGCATGTGAACTCCAATTGAGGCACAAGATCGATGTAATATGGTTTTTCGATTCCAATGGCATTCCATAGATTATTCGAAGATCAAAGATGATGGATATGGAAGATAAAGCATGTGAACTCAATCTTCTTTTTTTCATTTTCTTTTCCTCCTGGGGTATGCCCCTTGTAGGCTGTATATTCGGTTAACCCTTTTTAATTTCAAGCTAATTTACCCAAAAAAAAAATAGATTTTTTCAGATTCATAGGGTCTGATTGCAAGGTTATTTCAACCCAGTAAACTTTGGAATAAGAAGATTTGTTCTACATGAAAGTTGTAGATAATTGAATTTCAAATCCAACCCAATTTGAATCACTTCAATTGGAGGTTAGATAAGGAAGATATGGCCAAATTACAGAAGACTGTGTAGTTTACGTGGGAATATGTCAAATCTAATTTTTCCTATTTAAGCACAGGTGGATTTTGGTTTCCTTGATTGATTGAAAGTATCTAAAGTCTTCGACACATGTATGGCTGAAGGATTTGAAGCATGGAAGGATTGCTTAAGTATTTCAAGTTTGGAAGGATTACTTGTTGCTCTAGGACTCTATCTTTGACCATAATAGCGGGATTATTTTATCTTGTGTTTCCTTATTATTTGTATTTTCATATTGTTTACATTTGTGATAGTTTACCATAATGAGACAACATGGTAATATTTGGCCTTTGACCTAGATCACGTTTTTTTGCAAACTCAAAAATTTGAAAACCCTCACAAATTTTTTAAATAACTAAGTGGGAGCGGGAAATTATTTTGAATAAATCTCATGGTCTCCATTGCTAGTTCGTAGGTGATATAATTAATTTTGTGTGATGGTTTTAGAACCTTCCTCCCTATCAGACAAAATTAATTGTGGCATCATCGATACAAACTTCCAAAAGGGATAGCTCTAAGATAATTATTTTGTGGGTCACTTCTCCACCTGAGATGTTTTATAACGGAACAATGGGTCTAAAAGCTATGTGATGGTATACACTTAGCTATACATAACAATATCCTTTCTATCTGAGTCACTGCTATTATTTATAGGACCAAAACAATATTGGCTATTTAATTTCGCTTGGCATGGTCTAGTGTCCATATAGTAAAATTAAAAGATTGTGCCTATCTACACAAATGGTGAAGAGTAGATGACCTTACCATCGAGGCATGCTTTTCGCAATGTGTAGGGTTGCCAATGTTTTTCTTTTAACATATGGTTGAGGGAACCACTATTAAAAATGAAATTCAAAGTTTTTATTGCGCTTCATAATTGTTGTTATGTAATTCTCAGATTCAAAATGGGCCCTTTAAAAAAACAAAAAAGAGAGAGTTGGGGTTGAGAGCTTCTCTCTCTACACTCTAGATAGAGAATGCACTCCCCTAACCAAAATCAGTCCCAATTCCACCATAGAATCCGAGGCAGAGGTATCCAAGCTCTACTCGGCACTAGTATTCGCAGTTTGTGGGGCCGGGTTCTCCGGCAGCGACAGCAGCAAGCCAAGCTGGGCAGAATATCCAGTTCCAGATCTACATGCCCACTACGGGTATCGTCCACATTCTAAAGCCCAGTTCGTGGGTCTATCTACACGGCGGCAGAAGGTATCCGATCTAGAAAATCTTGAGGTGTTGGATATCTTCTCTGTCTAGGGGTTTTCTTTACCATTCGTTCCAGAAAATCTTTACTCTTTGTTTGGGTTTCAATAAAACTAAGCAATCGGTTGAGTGCTTTCAAAACCAGCACTGGAGATATTCGAGTATCCATGGCTGCCGGCTGAGCTGCTACTTGACACGGTTTCCCAAAAACCCATGGTGAATCGATCCACAACGGCTGTGACTGTAGCTCGTCGGTGTGGTGGTTTGTTCGACCACAGGCGTGGGACTTTCCCACACAGCGATGAGGGATCCATCTCAGCTCGCGGAAGTACACAAACGATCAGCCACGATTAACCCACAATTCACTTATACCGATTTTCACCTCTTCCATGGTGACTCTACCCTACAACAACCCACAACAGCTGGGCTTTCCGAGCTTTCACATCCAGCTGGAGGGATGGGAACGGACGGTGAGGTATTCCAGTTCATGGTTTCACGGCGATGACTCTTAGTCTATGCTCGTGGTCGTGTTCACGGCAAGAGTACTGTCTAGAATGTTCCGATTCTGGAATTTACAGTTAGAATCCTGCTCAGTTAGGGTCTATCCCAAATGGATTTTGGATTTTCAGAGTTCATGCGGAGCTCCATAGCAGTGCTAAGGTCCAATCTGGCCGAAGGTAATGGGATATGGATCTAGTAGTTTTACTTGATTAGTGTCCCCTACTTGTACAGACTCTTAGATTCAGATTGAGAACCTCGATGGGCAGTCATCTATTGGACTGAGATCGGGTTATTCGTCTGGATGTTGGGCATCTTTGTTGATCGTCTTTATATTCCTAGTTTCTTTGCTTCATTAGCCTGGAGGTTGTGCGTAGTATGGATGTAACCGTGGCTATCTTTGATTAGATTGGGCTAGCACTGGTCGAAAAGGGCAGCCTTCATGGCTGTCATTGACTAGTTCAGTGCTTGGTCTCTGATTGAAAGGGGTAGCCTCCGGAGCTGTCTTTGTCTAATTTGTGGTGTGGGCTGATTGAAAGGGGTAGCTTTTGTGGCTGTCATTGATTAGATTGTCTTGAGCGCTGATTGATATGGGCAACTTTGGTTCTCCTGCAGCATATTGTGTCCTCTTTTCGTGCCAGATGATTCGATGGTTATGCACTGTTAATGGTTGAGCCAAATGATCGGTGGTCTTGCGCTGTTAATGGCGGTCAGATTTGAGGCTTTTATGCTATCTCACTTTTAGTTTTTAGCGAGCCTAGGGGATTAGGTGGAGGGAGTAGTAGTCTGGAGGTTTGGGTGTGGTCTGCAGGGTGCTTAAGGGGGTAGCCTTGTCGGATGCTGACATCTCCGTTCGAGCCTCTTCTCGGTGCCTGGTTCCTTTGTAGTAGCTGTTCTCTTAGAGGTGGGTATTGCGTTCGGCTCACTAGGTTAGATTGGAGTATTAGAATCTTGGTCTTCATATCCCATCTTTGGCGACTGTGGTGGTTGGTAGTTGGCTGAGGGCTGGTTGTTTTCTGGCGAGCCTAGGGAATGTGGTCGAGGGAGTAGTAGATTGGTTGGTTTGGGCATGGTGTGCAGGGTGGGTCCCCTTTTGGATGCCGTCATCCCCGGATCGAGCCTCTTATCTGTACCTAGTTCCTCTGTAGTAACTGTTCAGCCTCCCCTCAATGCCGAGTTGCTATGCTGCTGTTATTCCTCAATGATGGTTCATCAGATGGTCGTTATTCGACCGCGACTACTTTATCTAATAGTCTAGCCTAGCGGGCTGTGTCAGGCAGTAGTCAGCTTTCATTTCATTTTTACTTCATGTATCACTTTTGTATCAGATTCTGTTGTGCTTTCTTCCTGATGAATAGTACAACGGAGTATGATAACAATCACATTGCACTCAATTATTTACTTCAATCTACCTTACTCTCCATGCGGGTTGTGCATGGTTTATCGCAATTTTTTCACTTTTCTTTTTTTCCTTTTCTTTTCCTCCAGGGGTATGCCCCTTGTAGGTTGTACATTCGGTTAATCTTTTTTAATTTCAAGCTAATTTACCCACAAAAAAAAAATGGGCCCTTTCAATCAACTTGCCATTATTCTCAAAGAAAATAAACTTACTGGACCAAATTATATTGACTGAAAAAGGAACTTGGATATTGTGTTAACTGCTGAGGGGCACAAATTTGTGCTATCTGAGGTGTGCCCTCCTAGATCTGATGAGAATGCTTCAGAACAGGAAGCAAAACCTTATAAAAATTGGTGAATATAACCCATGTTGTAGGGACCCCGATTAGGGATCATGTTTTGAATATGATAGCTCTTCTGAATGAACTAGAGATCCTTGGAGCTAAAATCGATAGGAAAACCCAGATCGATTTCGTTCTTAACTCAAAGCAGTCTGAAAATTTAAGAAGTTTCGTTTGAACTATTATATGACAAAATGCAATTAACTTTGGCGAAATTTCTTGAGGAACTCCAAGCAACTGAGGGTCTTGTGGGTGTGAAGAAACCATCTGTGTTAGTGGTAGAGAAGGCTTCTACTTCTCAGCTAAAAGGTAAGAAAAAGCAGAACAAGTCTCAGAAAAATGTTGTGGAGGAAGTTCATGCGCCTCAAGGTAGAGTGAAAAAGCATATGGGCAAGTGATTTCACTATAAGCAGGAAAGGGACGCTAGAAGAAGGATTGTCCATTCTATCTCAAAAAAGTGAAAAATCAAGATAAATCTTTTTCACTAATTGTTGAATCAAATTTAGTGGTGTTATCTACCAGTACCTGGTGTGTAGATACGTGAGCCACTAATCATATTTGAAAATTGTTGCATGGGTTCTAGGAAACTAGTAGACTCAGTGATGGCGAGGTTTATCTACATAGAAAAATGCTACGATAGAGGCAGCAGTTGCAGTAGAAAATGTTATTTTAAATTTAGTAATAATAGGAGTTTAATTTTGAGAGATTGTCTTTATGTTCTAACTATTAGAAGAAACTTGGTTTCAGTTTCTAAGTTGACTGAAGATGGATATTTAGTTTATTTTAGTGACTCTGTGGTTACTAAGTTAAATAAACATGTTATCTATTCTGGTTCATTGGTGAATGATCTCTATATAATTAATCCTACATTTTCTATAGTGCAACTGAATGAATTGAATAACACTAATAATTTGCCATATAAGAGAAATGTGTCTTCTAAAATGAACTAAACGTATCTTTGGCTCTTACGCCTTGGTCATATTAATCTGAATAGAATTTCTAGATTGATTAGAGATGGACCTTTAGGTTCATTAGAAATTGAGAAACTTCGAGTCTGTGAATCCTGTTTAGAAGATAAGATGACCAAGAGGCCCTTTTCAACTAAAGGATATAGGGCCAAAGAGCCGTTGGAATTAGTTCACTCTGATTTTTGTGGGCCTATGAATGTCCGAGCTAGAAGTGGTTTTGAGTACTTTGTCACTTTGTCAAGATATAGATATATTTATTTGATGCGTCGTAAGTCCGAATGCTTTGAGAAATTCAGGGAGTGTATGCACCTCCTAAATGGGGCATCTCCATACAGATTGATCGTTAGTTGTTTGCTTCATAAACCAAAATCGTGGACATTTTCATGGCTAGGAACATCGCCAAACGATAACGGTTATCATCAAAACAGAGTCGCCACCGAGTTTATGAAAACTTGGAAAAATAGATAGAGATTCTGGGTACGGGAGCCAAAAGTACAATGAAGGGAAGGTGTTAGCCACCCCTCTTTGCCCAGTCGTGAGACTAGCCCATAATTGTTGGACATATGATTAATGCTTGCTTTATTTGATTCTAACACATAGTCTATTTCTACCCTTTAACAGTTGATAAGGTGAGCCAGTACACTAATTGAAAGCATGCATCAAAATAAGAAGAAAACAAATATGTCCCAGTAAATAGATCCCTCGGCCGGTGAATTGATGTCACGACCAAGGAATCTTGCTGGATTGATGTATCGACCGAAGGATTGATGCCCTGACCGATGTTCTTCCTCACACTATAACGGATACTTAACAGATGATCAAAATACTATGATTAATGCACAAAAACATAAAAGAAATCAAACCATAGGCCCCTGGGCCTCACCACATTGATCCCTCAGTTGCTTGATTGCTTTGGATTATCAGAGATTGACTGACTTGCTTCTCAAAAACCCTAGGGTTAGGGTTTGTACTTCGGGGTTTGATCGTCGGATCGCAGCTGCCTTCGGAAAGTTAAGGCTTTTGTAGAGGGAGTATTTGTGCAGAATTTCGTGGCTAAAGATGGTGATTATCTGTGAATTGTTGTAGTTTCGGAACCCCAAGTGCCTCTTTATAAAGGCAATTCGTGACTCACTCCGGCCAATCAAATGGCGTGAATCAATAAGGAATTATAGGTCAATAAGATCTCTAGACGAATCTGCTTCCATAGCCCAAACGCATCGAAAAAAGGCTCCTAGGGTTTTGGGGATCGGATCAAACGATTGACAGAACATTCCGAGCAATGGATCTGGCGGCTAAAGGATAGATTGGGTAGCCGAAGAATCAATCTACCTGCCGAGGAATCAATCTCTCAAGGAGATTTTCAAGCAACATGTTTCACAAGTGAAAGAATGATGTTGAGGCCATGAGATCAATGTTATGGCCGAAAGATAGATTTTCCTGGGATACTGTTTTTTTGTTTGAAATGCTATTTGGCTCTGGATTGGGTCCTCTAAGTGGCTAAAAGTAGTCACCAAAGTCCATGGGTTCACGAGAAGTTAATCAGCAATCGCTGTATCCATTCATCGTCGGGATGGTCCCCAAGGTGGACTTGAAATAAACGTGAGGCCAAATTGGGGTGTCTACAGATGCCCCTCTTTGATTGAACTTAGACGGATCGCGAGACATGTTTAAGTAAGAGTCAACGCCGTAAAACAACTTCAATTTCGTCGAACCACTATTCCAAGGGTTTTTTTAAAAAGGTTTTCGTTATGGTCGGGCCGAGAGGCTGCCTATGTATTCAACAAGGGAAATCCAGACCAATCGTAGTTCGGGGGACAATAAAGAAAAATAAAAGTTTTAGAGGGTTGAGAACATTAGACGAATCTTCGGGCTTTAAAGAATTTGGAAAATAGACGATCTGCCGACAAAGCAATGGATTTGGCAGCCGAAGGATAGATTGGGCAGCTGAAGAATCGATCTGGTTGCCAAGGAATCAGTCTCTCAGGGTGATTTTCAAACAACATGCTTCACGGGTTTTACCCAAAAAACACATGTTTCACGGGTGAAATAATGATGTTGAGGCCGTCAGATCAATGTTACGGCAGAACGATAGATTTTCCTGGGATACTGTTTTTCTGTCTGAAAGGCTATATGGCTCTAGATTGGGTCCTCTAAGTGGCTAAAAGTACTCACCAAAAGTCCACGGGTTCACAAGAAGTCAATCAGCAATCACTATATCCATTAATAATCGGGATGGTCCCCAAGGTGGGACTCGAAATAATTGTTAGGTCAAAGTGGGGTGTCTACAGGGAGTATAGGGCGGAAACGGAAAAGCGTCTGGGTAAATATCTCAAGACCCTACGATTTGATCGTAGTGACAAATACCTCTTGGGAGAGTTTTGGGACTACTTGTCAACTGAAAGGATTACATCTCAGTTATCAGCTCCAAGTATGCCACAACAAAATGGCGAAGTAGAGAGAAGGAATATGACTCTTGTGGATATGGTCAGATCAATGATGAGTTATTCCTCTCTGGACTCTCCCCAAGTCCAAACAAGAGCAATTTCTTTTTCTCAGGTGTCAACCCAACCACTAAATCTTCAATCATGAATATACTTGGCTTTCAAGAGGGGTTGTTACCTGTCAGATACTTTGGTGTCCCACTTTTGTCCACTAAACTTAAGCATTCTAATTGTAAGATTATGGTGGATAGAATCATTGCAAAAACAAAATCTTGGACTCATAGGTACCTCTCCTATGCTGGGAGAATCCAATTAATTACATCCATCGTGTTCTCCATGCAGACCTACTGGTCCTCTCTATTCATCCTTCCTAAAAGAGTCATTAAAGAGGTGGAAGCTACTCTAAGTGCCTTCTTCTGGACTGGACCTGATCTGAAAACTTCTGGAGCCAAGGTCTCTTGGAAGCATCTGTGCTCCCCAGTTAAAGAAGGTGGACTAGGTTTTAAGTCCTTGGAAATTTGGAACAAATCTGCAATTGCTAAGCACATTTGGTTCCTTGTGTCGGGAGGTGAACAATCCATGTGGTGCCAATGGGTTAAGTCTTATTTACTTAAAGGTAGGAGTTTTTGGTGTGTCAAGATCCCCTGTGATCCCTCCTGGGTATGGAGGAAAATTCTATCTCTGAGGCCCCTTGTTCAGCCTTTTATTACATACAAACTGGGAGATGGAATGTCTACCTCTTTGTGGTATGACAATTGGCATCCCCTAGGACCCTTGCTCCCAAGGTTTGGCCAGAGAATAGTATATGACGCTTGGATTATTAATAAAGAAGCCACTGTCCATGACATAATTCATAACAACCAATGGGCCTTTCCTATCACTCAAACTCTTGAACACAATGAGGTCAGAGCTCAATTACACAATGTGGCTTTTAATCCTACTGCTAAGGACGCATGCAAGTGGACACTCAACATCTCTGGGAAATTCACTATCTCATCCCTATGGGACAACCTTAGAAGTCACTTTCCCATAGTTCCATGGCATAAAGTTGTGTGGTTTCCTGGACATATCCCTAGGTGTAGCCTAATCACTTGGATGGCCCTGTTGCATAGGTTAAACACTGAGGATAGGCTTGTTATGTTTGGCCTCAAAGCCTCATCTCAATGCATATTTTGCCATGATATAGAGAACCATGCTCATCTCTTTTTTGACTGCTCAATGGCCACCCAAATCAGGACCTTATTGTCCCCTCAGACCCCCTATATGAATGGTCATCAAGCTTGGCAGCCTTGGGTGGACTGCCTTTCTCACTTGAGAGGTAAATCATTGGCCAACATAATTGCAAAAATAGTGTTCACAGTGTATGTACATCATATTTGGTTGGAAAGGAACCATAGAAATTTTCAGAATTCCTGTTGCCTTCCTACTGTAGTTGCGCATAAAATCTCCAATGATGTGAGGGCTAGACTTTTGTCCATTGCTAATCTACCAAATGGCCTACATTCTGGACGATTAAAAGTACAATGGAACATTGCTTAGTGATTTTTTCACAACATTGACATAACTTTGATTTACTCCAGTTACCACTTCCAGAATTCATGTTTTTTGCAGAGTTGAGGTATCAAAGCATGACATTATTACATTCATGGTGATACAAAACAAGGTGTGCAAGGTGGACCTCCTCAGAGGATTCAGTAAATTGTGGAGTCAAAGGGTCAACTTGTTTTCAGCAAGGTGGACCTCCTCATGGTGACTGATAAGCACCCAAGATTGTACAAGTTTGGGTGCTAAAATCCTTCCGTGCTTGACGTTTCCATGTCTTTTTGATCATTTATTTCAAATGTTGCACGTAAGGTTTTCTTTCAAGTGTTTCAGGTCATTTTTGCTAATACGGTGATTTTGAGCGCCATGGGGTACGCTGGAGCATTTGGGTTCTTGGAAAGCACTCCCCGTTAGATTCTTGAGCCAAGAAACGAAGAGCTGGATGAAGTCCAGGAGGCGACAAGGAATTCAAGGCAGCCAAGCAGACTGGATCATTGTTCCAGTGAAAGAAGTTTTTTTTTTGGATAAAACAGCTTGAAATAGAAAAAAAGGCTAACCGAATATACAGCCTACAAGGGGCATACCCCAGGAGGACAAAAGAAAGAAAAGAAAGAAGAAAAGAAAAAAGAAAAGGAAATTGAGGATGCCTATGCCAAGTGGCTACATAGACTAGAGAAAAAAGAACCAAGTGTTTCCTGCTCATCTAAGTAGAGGAAGAGAAAACAACATGAGTTGAGTATAATGAGTTCAGAACACCATACAGCTCCCACAATGGTAAACCATACAAATGTCATTTGTTACAATTTCCAAAACAATTCCAAGTTGGTAATGTCAACACAATTTATGAACGAGCCATTGAATGGCCCATCCCCGCAATACGATCAGAACTAGGGCCCCTCCAGCAATTGAACAGCAGATGTAGCAACATCTGTAGCAGTAGGCAGCTCCGTACACAGCAATCAGCAGCCAAGTTTGGCGTGGAGTTCTCCCAAGTGGACCCTTCATGGTAAGAGTGAACATAACAGAACAGACACAATGTCTAGCCGATTTGTGAGTTCTGTTGGACCAACTGAGACTGTACAAACTCAGTTCTTCCATGAGACAGTAGCAGCATAGTACAGTAATACAAAAGTAGTGTAGCATAGTCATAAGGAATAGAAGCAGAGCTGAGCAGTTCTAGGAGACTAATCAGTAGCAAAATATAAAGACAGAACAGCTACCATAACAGCCAATACTAATCAAAAGGCAGACAATGGGGAATACACTATACAGAGGACGTCCCCCTCTGCGAAGGGAGATCCCAACGACAGCCCCAGATGGTTAGGCATAAACTACAACTAAACTACACAACAGCAGCAGAAAACTAGATGGATAAGCTGAACCTGACCGAGCCGAAGAGGCAGTGAGCACAGCGGCTACAGCATCATCATCATCAGAAGCCCTAGTAATATAACAGCTGGTTTCTACCATAATAGCAGCCACCTGCAGTAGCAAGAAGTACCAGGGCAAGCAGAAACAAGGCGCTAACACCAAAGCTACTAGCTGTTATACTTCTCCGCGGAGAACAGCAAACAGAACAGAGATGAGAAGCAGAATACAGCAGTAGCAGAACCAGCAATATGCAAGTTACAACACACATCCAGCATGGCCATGGCTAAACAATGCAGTCACAGCACAAAACGAACCTATGCCACGCTTAAATAGAATGAAAATCGACTACCAATCTGAGAACCCAAAGACTAGCACGACACACATGAAATGTCTACGGAAGACAGCATAGAAAAAGGAGGATCCTAGGTATGTATGGTCCTTTCCAACAACTCCCTCGGAATACTCACAACTCCCTCTCTTCAATACCAAGGGTCAAGGAACCACCTAACACCCTCTACTGAGCCTCACATGATGCCCCCACTAGATATTACCTCCACTCCAAAGGAAAGGATGAGGCTCAAGCACTCCCTCACTGGGGTCACACAGAAGGTAATGGTCACTCTCAACAAAAGCATTCTACTTCCAAGAACCATCAAGAAACCAGGTGTAAGATAACTACCTGTTCTTAGTAGTAGCAGTAATAGGAGGTCAATGAGAGAGGAGCAACAAATGGTACTTCAGTCCTCCAACCCTGTTACATATGAAGCTGGTTTGACAAATAAAAGTTAGGATTTTGGAAAACAGATGCAACACCAAATCAAGCAACACATGCAACTAAAATCACAATCACACATGCACAATCGAATCCATTCAACAAGTGCCACTAAAACTAGTTTCAACATGTATTCCTATTCCACAGATATTCCCCATTCTCTAATAAATCTAGTTTCATGAGAGCTGGTGGGCAGTTTGGGTAGTGACAGAAGTCTACCCTTAATCATGTTATAAATTTTGTGAACCACTACTGCCCAGGTGCTTGTAGTATTTTGGAACTTCCTCATGTTTCTCTCTATCCAAAGATGATACACTGTGACAGTGAATATCAATCTAGTAACAACGTTCTTTAGGGACTTCCCCTTAAAAGAGGAGAAGTGTGTAATCCAGGCTGCCCATGACCGGGGGGACCATCTCTCTTCAATTTTTCCAAAATAGCATTCCAAACTTGCGTAGAGAATACACAATTAAAGAACAAATGATCATGACTTTCAGTACCCTGGCAGAAGCTGCATTGAGAATTAGATTTAATCCCAAAAAGTACAAGTCTATCCTCAGTGGAAAGTCTACTCTGGATGGCAAGCCATGTGATGAAGCTGCACTTTGGAATATGAGCAACAAACCAAACTGTTTTATGCCAGGTTACTTTGGGGAATGGTTTTCTCAATTTCTCCCAAAGAGAGGCAATGCTAAATTGTCCATTTGAGTTAAGAGACCATCTAATTTGGTCCCTTGAACCTCTCAATGGGGGAAGCTGATGTCTAATTTCATTCAACTCCCAAGTTTGTGTGACTGGGAATGCCCAAGCAGATCCAAGAATGATTTGGGACACTTTGGCATTCAAGGGAAGACCAGAATCCAAAACAATTCTTGGACCAAACTTATTCAACAATGGGCCTAAAGGATGCCAATGATCATGCCACAGGGACACGAGATCGCCATTGCCAACAATATGAAGTATGAAGGGATGAACTAAAGTTCTTAGATTAAGTAACTTCCTCCAAACCCAAGATGGATCGCTTGGCATCTTAAGACTCCAAAAGTTTCTCCCCTTTAATAAGTAGGATTTAACCCATTGACACCACATTGATTGTTCTCCCCCTGAAATCAAGAACCATACATGCTTGGCAACCGCAGCCTTATTCCAAACCTCCATAGATTTGAAACCAAGACCCCCCTCATCCTTAGGAGCGCAGAGATGCTCCCAGGCAACTTTAGCCCCAGATCTTTTAAGGTCAGGGCCAGACCACAAAAAGGCTCGAAGGATAGTTTCAACCTCCTTAATGACCTTTTTTGGTAAGATGAATAAGGAGGACCAATAAGTTTGCATTGAGAACAAAATGTTCTTGATAAGCTGCACTCTTCCGGCATACGTAAGGTCCCTATTAGTCCAACTTTTAGTTTTGGCCGTTATACTATCTACCAATCTCTGACAATCAACAGCCTTGAGTTTAGTAGATAGCAATGGGACTCCCAGATATCTCACTGGTAGGGAGCCTTCCTGGAAGCCAAGCTCTTGCAAGATAGATTCCTTAACTCCCACACTAACACCAGAAAAGAATATGCTACTCTTTCCTGGGCTAGGGGAGAGTCCAGAAAGAGCCTCAAATTCAGACAATGCATTCCGAATGTGTTTGATAGATGGGAGCTCACCTTTGCAAAATATCATTAGATCATCAGCAAAGCAAAGATTAATCAACTGATTATTCTTACACCTCCAATGGAAGTGGAAATCCGGGAGATGAGATTTCTCCTTAAGCAAAGTTGTAAACACTTCCATCACAATAACAAAAAGGTATGAGGACAAAGGATCCCCCTGTCTCAGACCTTTTCTACCTTTAATGTAACCTGTCACTTCCCCATTGATACAAAGTGAGTAATTAGCAGTGGTAACACATGCTTGGAGCCACTTGATCATTGTAGGATGAAAGTTCATTGCAGAAAGAACATCCCATAGAAACTCCCACCTAACATGATCATAGGCTTTCATTATGTCAACTTTCATGGTACATCTAGGAGATGGTGAAGACTTATGATAACCTCTCATAAGTTCTTGAGTGAGGAAAATGTTATCTGCTATTCGCCTACCTTTCACAAAACCTGATTGGACAGGATCTATGAGTATAGGAAGAACAGATTGCAACCTCTTGGCTAAAATCCGAGAGATGCATTTGTAGATGGTATTGCAGCATGAGATGGGCCTAAAATCACCAACCTTGGATGGGTTTGGAACCTTAGGGACAAGTGCTACAATAGTAGAGTTAGCCTTGGTAAGCAACTGTCCAGACCGGAAGAAATTATGGACAGCAGTAGTGACCCCATTCCCAATGACAGGCCAAGCTTTCCTGAAAAACCCTGCATTGTACCCATCCGGGCCAGGAGCCTTGGTGGGATTAAGAGACCAAAAGGTCTCTTTGATCTCCAAGTCTGAAACAGGGGAGACCATCTGGTGACTTTGTTCAAGACTGAGTTTATTTCTAATTAATTGTCCAACTCTAGCTGATCCCAAGTGAGGTGTTGGATGTGGAGTACCAAATAAGGTTGAGTAGAAGTTAACAAACTCTTCCTTGATGACCTTGGGATCATGCGTGATAGAGCTATCATTTAGTACTAAACTTGTTATTTTGCTCCTATTCCTCCTATTGGACACAGCTTTAAAGAAATAGGAAGTGCACTGGTCTCCAAGTTTCAACCATTGTATTCGCGACTTTTGCTTGGCCAAGCTTTCTTCTGCCCTAAGAAGAGTGATATATTGCTTCTATACCACCCTCTCTTGCGCAATGGCAGTGCTATTATTAGGGTGAGAGCCTATAATTGCCTGAATGTTTTCTAAGTCTTGCTTAATGGCACTCACCCTCTCAGTGATGTCGCTGAACTCAGCTTTATTAAGCTGTTTCAGCTCTTGTTGAAGGAGTTTAAGCTTCACACACACACAGAACATAGGGTTACCAATTACAACTGTCCTCCAGACCCTCTGAACAATTGCAAGGAATTGGGGATGGTCAGCAAGGAAGTCAAAAAACCTGAAAGCCTTGGTTGACCTTTTTGGATTAGGCTGGACATGTACCACAGCTGGAGAATGGTCTGAGATACCAGGAACCAAAAAATGAGTCGAGGATTGAGTAAAAGCTTTCATCCACGACTCATTCACTAATACTCTGTCAAGTTTGGAGGTCACAAAATGAGGATGGACCTGTTTATTAGACCAAGTGAATAGGCACCCCGTGAACCTGAGATCATCTAGCTCTGAGGCAAACAAACAGTGATTAATGTCATCCATGCATGGAGACCACTGAGCATTACCCCCCACTTTTTCCCGCGGATGTCTAATAGCATTAAAGTCACCAAGCACCACCCAAGGTGAAGAGGTCATGAACTGGGATAGACAATGCCAAAGAGATCTACGATCCAAAATAGAATTGGCCCCATAGACCATAGTAACCAAAAAGAGTGCACTCCCATTTTTGGGAAGGACCTCACAGTGAATGCATTGATCAGACTGACCTAATACCGTAAGAGAGATTACTCTAGGGTCCCATCCCACAAAAATCCTCCCCAATTCAGCCTGGGAGTAATTATTCACAAAGCTCCAATCAGGACAAATGAATTGAGTGACTCTGTCTGCCCAAGCTGCCCTAATTTTATGCTCAAGAAAGCCAACAAGACTGAGCTTATTAGAGTTCACAAAAGATTTGACTGCTTTCTGCTTAATGGGGTCATTCAACCCACGCATATTCCAAAAACCTAAATTGAAAGCTTGTACAGACATAAAGCAATATTGAACAGGAACAAAGAGATGCAGTTATGGAAAGAAGTAGTACTGCAAATACTCAAAAGGATATCAAAAGGATATCATTAATTTCCCTCGTGGAGTTGTAATTTAAGTCCCTTCACTGCTGAAGGGCTTATTAACTCCTCCTTCGCTTGCTTCTTCAAACGTTTCTTAGCAGACTTGGATAGGTATTTGTTAAAAATAGTACTTCCTTTGGAAACTTGCTCAGCCGCTTCCTTTTTGACTTCGAGACCCAACGAATCAGGTGGCTCAGGAGCTGGGGAGGACTTGAACTCAGATTGGACTGTACCAGAAGATGTTGTTGTTCTGATATAGTGATTCAACGCCCCAACTTCCTGATCGCTGCTCCCTACCCCTCCCAAGACTTCTAGAAGTTCATTTTCAGAATCACTGATCTCTTCCGTAAGAGGATGAGAATCCAGAGGAGGCCTACTGGATTGATTGGGATTTTCCCAGCCAACGCTTTGATCTTTATTCCCAACTTGGGTCACAGTGTCATCTTGCACTATAGGATGCGGAAAGAGTGAAGACGTGGAGGTTTTGCTAACACATTTGGTTGTGTGATGGCCAAAGACACGGCATATGTCACACATGGGAGGCAGAACTTGATATTCTACTGGAACAACTACTGATTCTCCAGCAACTATGACTATAATCTCCTCCGGTAGAACTTGTTCAGCACTTACTTCAATACAAATTCTAGCTTTGGTGGATTTAGTGTGGAGGAGACCAGGTTGCTTAGCAGTCTTGGCTGTGGCTTGATCAACATGTAGAGGCTTCCCAATTGTACTAGCCACCCTACTCAAGCATTCCTGATTCCAAAGCTCAAAAGGCAGGTCATGTAGTTTAATCCAAGCTGGTATTTTGGAAGGTTGGTCTCGAGCTGGTTTCATCATCCTTTGCCAATCTTTGAGAACCAGGTACTTTTGAGAGAAGAAATAGGGCCCTCCTTCCAGTACTTGCATTTTAGCTCGTTCATCCCTAAATTCGAACATGTAGAACCCCGAAACATTAGGCTTGACAGCCACAAAAAGATCTTTCCATTGGTTTCGAGCCGTGGATACCAAAAGGGGGTAAGGCATTTGTCCATCAAGGAAATGACCTACCAAATATTTGTTCCATTTCCCCACCTCAGTCAACTCTATGTCTATTTCGACCAAAGCTTCTTTCCCTCTTTGTAGGTCAGGGAAATAATCCAATTTCATATCCAACGAGGGACTTTGTGACTAGAGAAGAGAGGCCCAATTTTTAGGTTTGGGTTTATATTGATTCTGGCCCAGCCTGGGTTTGTGATTGGACGGGTGCAGTGGAGGATTGTAACTAGGTTGAGAGTGAGGTAGAGTAGCAACCTGTTCATGAGGAAGAGAGCTAGAAGAAGGAACCGACACTGGACCAAGAGCACCAGATCGAGGCTTAGTATCCTCCAAACTATACCCAAGATTGGGATCGCCCTCTACATAGGGATTTCCTCTGGCATTGAACAAAATCTGAGGGTTAGGGGTCGAGATTTGTACCTTCCCGTATGAACTTTCCAACTGAGGGTTATTTTCTTGGAGATTGGCTGCTCGCCCCTCCGCCTCTCTTACCAGCGCGTCTTCGAAGACTTGTTGTAATTTCCGAGAAGGACTTGAGCTTTTAGACGTCTTAGGGCTGGAAGTTAACCCCAACTTGGAATCACTTGATAGAGACGGTTTAGTGAATGAATCCATTTGAGGAAAATCAAAGAAGTTATCGATAACTTAGCAAATAGTTATCGATAACATTCCCCTTCCGTTCCTCTAAGTGTTCCAACTGGCCCATGGTTATCGATAACTTACCCATGTAATCGATACCTGTGCGCTATCTTTGGCCAGAATTTGTCCAGAGGCAAGGAGAGCGATAACAATTTGTTGAAGTTATCGATAACTTCGTTCTTGGGTGGCCATTCTACCATTGTTATCGATAACAATATGTTATGTTATCGATAATTTTTTGTCCGGGAAGATATTTTTTCTGCTTTTTCAGACTTTCCACTTATGGAAACTTTCTTTTAATAGGCTACTTTATGGGATTTTTCCTGGCTTTTGAGGAGAGAGAAAGTGACTTGTGTATATATAGGACCACCTCTCTCCCTCTTTTGGTATCTAGTTCATTACGTACGTAGGTTTTTCTCCATTAAAGCTCTTTAAGCTTTTCAAGTGTAATTTCCATTAAACTCAAGTAAGTTCTTCGTATTCTTTATTTTCTCGTTTATTAAAGTTGATCGTGTGGTTTGGATCTTTATTAATCTCAAGTTTATTTTCATTTCTGTCGGTTAAAAAATGTTGGTTAAATTTAGCACTTTCGTTAGTCGTTCAAATATGCGTGAGTAGTTGATTAGGCTTGGCTTCGGAGTGATTGATGCCCCGGGATTTACGTTTATCTTATCTTTCTCAACTCTAGACTGAAGTTTGACAAGGAAAAAGAGCATTGTTCGGCTTTTATGTAACAAAACTAATCGATGTTAATCTCCGGTGATCATGTGCTCGCTCATATGGTTCCGTGAGCGATGTCTCGGTTTGTGTTTGCCAAAAGAATGAAAGAACTCACTCATTTTCCAAGTCACACTTCAAGTCTATTTATTTTCACCGCGAAACCTTCCGGTTGATAGCCTAAGCCGTGCGATTCAACCGTGTTTTCTTTGAGAAAGTTGGGTAGCTAAGTCCCGGGCGTTAATCATTCCAACGCCTTGCCGCTTGTCTTAATTTAGTAAAAACTCATTTTCAAGTCTTTTAGTCAAGCAATTTCCACCTTAAAGCAAAACCAAAAGTTGGCCGTCTAAACGCCGCAAACCTCTACACCTAAAAATCCTGGCAAGCTATAAGGAATTATCTCTGTGGGTACGATCACGGACTTTCCGGTATTTATGCTGACAACGGCCTAGCCCTACGCTCGGGGTGAAACGACCCGTTTCAACGGTTAGGTTCTGGACGAAGCATATTTTGGCGCCGTTGCCGGGGATCTTTCTAATATAGCTTATTGGGAGGTTCGACAAACCATTGTAAGTATTCCATTTATTTTATCTTTGTGCATGGCATGCTAGCGCTAGTGGATACCTCTAACCGATCATACTATCAACTTGAGGTGTAACGAAGCTAGACCTAGTATCCACTGCCTTTTCTTTTCATTTGTTGCAAAGTTATATTTCTCTATTGAGGCGGTGGCATAGCCCCTCATAATCATCTTGTGAGAAAGGTGGCGACTTTGCCCTGTTAGTCTGTTTTCTCATTGCAGAGCTGCTCAATAGTTCTTAATTGGTGAAGCGGGGGTTCATGCTTGTGATCTATCGTAGTCCTCGCTCAAACCGCCTGCACCGATCTAGTTCTCCGCCTCGGATAAGAAGTCTGCATCTCCGAACTTATTCTCCACCGAGCAGAATTTCTAGGCAGTATTCTCCACCTAGGCAACCGATGGCAGATGAGGAAGTTCCTCCGGTTCGGACCCTTAAGGATTATCTGAATCCGGAGCGGGTTACCCAATTATCACCGATAGTCTTTCCACGGCCCACTACAGCTGCAAACACATTCGTGTTCAAATCAGACTACCATCGGTGTATTCCAGCATTCCATGGGTTGGAACGTGAGGATCCGTACCAGCATATCCGCGAATTCGAGGAGGTTCTCCAATCGTTTGTTAGTGGGGAGGTACTTCTCAACCAAGCAAGACTGAGGCTTTTCCCGTTTACGTTGAAGGATAAAGCTAAAACCTGGTTCCACTCCTTGAAGCCTCAATCTTTGAACACTTGGGCGGAAGTTCAAGATGCTTTTCACAAGAAGTTCTTCCCGGCCAGCAGGACTAAGCTCTTAATGGACCAGATCCAGACATTTAAGCAGCGTGAGGGAGAGGTTTTTCATCAGTATTGGGAGCGTTATAAAGATTTGCTTTCAGCGGTTCCTCACCACAACTTTGCCTTGTATCAACTTATTCATTACTTCCATTTGGGATGCTCACAACAAAGCAAGCAGTTGCTTGATACCATGTGCTCCGGGGGTTTCATGAATAAGTCTCCTGAAGATGGTTGGGATTATTTGGATGAGGTAGCCAAGAAATCATTGACGTGGAATTATGAAGATGCCGGTGATCGGGCAATGGCTAACCAAGGTCCTGGTGGCTCTGGGAAGTTTTCCATAAATGAGCACAATGCTATTGAAACACGGATAGAGCAACTTGCACAAAAGTTGGAGAAGATGGAACTAAAAGGGGTGAAAGAAGTTAGAGAGGTACAAGCCGTAGAGATGTGTGCCATATGTGAAACATCAGGCCATTCCACCGACAATTGCTTGTCTATTCCGACTTTGCGGCAGCAGTACCAGAACCTCAATCTTCCTATCGAAGAAGTTAGTGCAATCAACCAAAGGTTTGACCCCTTTCCGCAGAATTTCAATCAAGGTCAAAGGCAAAACCCGGGATTCCGTTGGAACAACCAGATTGAAGGAGGACCCTCTCCAGCTCCTCCTAGTTCTCAAATGCAGCCTTGGCGGTCTGCTCAAAGCCAAGGACAGCCTCGTTTTTCACAAGGACTGCCAGGTTTTGTACCGTCCGGCCCGTTCCAAGGTTCTAATCAATTTCAACCCCCGCCAAGGCGATCATTAGAGGACACCTTGCAATCCTTCATGAATGCTCAAGCGAATTACAATGAGAATAACACGCAAATGATGGGGGAGTTGAAGAATCAAATGGGGAAGTTGACAACATCCATCGGGTTGCTCCAACAAGAACGGGGTAAGTTTCCGACACAGCCACAAGCCAATCCACAAGGCCAGCTACTCATTGGTAGTTCTTCCGGACCTCCGCCCGAGCAGGCCCAAGCGATTATCACTCTTAGGAGTGGCAAGGCCGTTGATAACCGTGTTGTCAACCCGCCGGCTACACCTCTCCTGGTGCCATCTCCTTCTTCGACAAGTTCTCCAACGCTTGGGGAATCTCCCGAGCCAACTCCAGAAGAAGACGGGGAATCTCCCGTGCAAACTCTACCGGACACCAAGGCTACTCCAAGTCAACAAGTGACTCCCGTTCCGGCACCCTATCCTTCTAGACTGAAGAAACCGGTTCACCCATCCAAAAGCGCCGACATACTTGAGGTTTTCAAGCAGGTCAATGTTAACATTCCATTGATGGATGCCATCAAGCAAATTCCCTCATATGCCAAGTTCCTGAAGGATCTATGCACCCAAAAGCGTAAGCTTAATGTGCACAAGAAGGTGTTGCTAACTGAGCATGTTAGCCAAATCATCCAAACCGATCTTGCACCAAAATACAAAGACCCCGGATGTCCTACAATCTCGATTACTATAGGGGATAAGAGAGTGGATCAAGCTCTTTTAGATTTGGGGGCAAGTGTGAATTTGCTACCGTATTCAGTCTACCAAGAATTGGGTTTGGGGGAGATGAAGCCCACCAGAGTTACTCTTCAATTGGCGGATCGGAGTGTCCGAATTCCTCGGGGGGTGGTGGAAGATGTATTGGTCCAAGTTGGCCAATTTGTTTACCCGGTAGATTTCGTTGTCTTGGATACTTGTCAGTCATCTACCGCACCGCTATCTACTCCCGTCATTCTTGGGCGGCCGTTTCTTGCAACCTCCGATGCCGTAATCAGCTGTCAGAATGGGCTGTTGAATATGTCTTTTGGTAATATGAAAATGGAAGTAAACATGTTCAACGTGGGGATTCAAATGGGTGATGATGATGATTGTGAAAATGTCAATCTTGTGGATACATTGGTGCAGGAGCATGTGGAAGAATTCTTGTTTAAAGATTCTTTGGAGGTAGCTCTTACCTCCGAAGAAACCGCTTTTCTGGAATCTGATGAAATGGAGTCTCTATTCTCCTTGCTTAATGGTGATGAAGGTAATGAGGAAATCGACGGAGTTGCGTCATGGTCTCCAAAGTTTGAGGAGTTACCCCCGATTGAGCGGACATCGGTTCCATCTAGTGTTGAGCCGCCGGTACTCGAATTGAAAGCATTACCAGAAACTCTGAAATATGCATTTCTAGGCGAGAACAACACCTTCCCGGTGGTCATTTCAGCTTCTCTTACACAGCTCCAAGAAGAGGGATTGTTGGCTCTTTTGAGGAGGCACAAGAAAGCTATTGGGTGGACTATTGCGGACATTCAAGGCATATCCCCCTCCTTATGCTCTCATCACATTTACTTGGAGGAGGATGTCAAACCGTCACGCCAACCTCAACGCCGGCTCAACCCAATCATGAAAGATGTTGTCCGGGCGGAAATCCTTAAATTGCTAGATGTTGGGATTATCTACCCCATCGCTGATTCTAAGTGGGTAAGTCCCATACAAGTTGTTCCCAAGAAGGCCGGGGTGACCGTTGTGGAAAATGACAAAGGGGAGCTCATTCCGACTCGTGTAGTCACCGGGTGGCGAGTATGTATCGACTATCGTAAGCTAAATGCCAGCACGCGCAAAGACCACTTCCCTCTTCCCTTCATTGATCAAATCTTGGAGAGAGTAGCCGGGCATGCTTTCTATTGTTTCCTCGACGGGTATTCGGGGTATAACCAAATCGAAGTAGCTTTGTCAGACCAAGAGAAAACGACATTTACATGCCCATTCGGGACCTTTGCCTATAGACGCATGCCATTCGGCTTGTGTAATGCTCCCGGCACCTTTTCCCGGTGTATGATGGGAATTTTCAGCGATATGGTTGAAAAAATTGTGGAAGTTTTCATGGACGATTTCTCCGTGTTTGGTGACTCATTTGAGTCTTGTCTTGCCAACTTGGAGAAAGTCTTGACGAGATGTGAGGAGAAGAATTTGGTCCTCAATTGGGAAAAGTGCCATTTTATGGTCACTCAAGGGATTGTGCTCGGGCATATCGTATTGGAAAAAGGTATTGAGGTAGACAAGGCGAAAATTGATCTCATTTCGAACCTCCCTACCCCAAAGTGCGTCAAAGACATTCGCTCATTTCTTGGCCATGCAGGTTTTTATCGGCGATTTATCAAGGATTTCAGCGCAATTTCGAGGCCACTTTGCCATCTCTTATCCAAAGATGTTCCCTTCGAATGGACTGCTGAATGTGAGCTGGCATTCGTTAAGCTCAAAGCTAGCCTCACCACGCCCCCTATTGTTCAAACGCCCGATTGGAATTTGCCTTTTGAGTTGATGTGCGATGCAAGCGACTATGCCGTCGGGGCCGTTCTTGGCCAAAGGAAGGACAAGCACCCATGGGTGATTTATTATGCGAGCAAAACTCTCAATGATGCTCAAATGAACTACTCTACTACGGAGAAGGAGCTTCTTGCCATCGTGTTTGCCCTCGATAAATTTCGGTCTTATCTTGTTGGTGCTCCGATCACAATTTACACCGACCACTCCGCACTTAAGTATCTCTTCACTAAGCAGGATGCAAAGGCACGTTTAATCCGGTGGATCCTCCTTTTGCAAGAGTTTGACATCACTATCAAAGACAAAAAGGGAGTGGAAAATGTGGTAGCCGACCATCTGTCGCGCTTGGAGTTCACGGATCGCACCACACATATTCCCATTGGCGACACTTTCCCCGATGAGCAACTCTTTGGCATATCAACGGCCCCGTGGTTTGCCGACATCGTTAACTACTTGGTTACAGGCTTGATTCCAACGCATTGGTCTTCTCATGAGCGTCGGCGGTTTTTGTCCGAAGTGAAGCACTTCTCTTATGATGATCCATACTTATTCAAATACTGCCCCGACCAGATCATCCGCCGGTGTGTTCCTGATTCTGACCAAAGCGGGATTCTTAAATTTTGCCATTCGGAAGCGTGTGGCGGGCACTTTTCTGCCAGCAAGACCAAAGCCAAGATCCTCCAATGCGGATTTTATTGGCCGACCTTGAACCACGACGCTTATGCCTTTTGCAAGACTTGTGACCGCTGTCAGCAATTGGGTAAAGTGACCCAACGGGATGAAATGCCTCAAGCCAAGTTCATAGTTGTTGAAGTCTTCGACTGTTGGGGTATCGACTTCATGGGTCCATTCCCAATGTCATTTGGCAACCTGTACATCCTATTGGCTGTTGATTATGTGTCGAGGTGGGTGGAGGCCATTGCTACTCGTACTAATGATCACAAGGTTGTGCTTGATTTTCTGAAAGAGAATATCTTATCGCGTTTTGGGGTCCCTCGTGCAATTATTAGCGATCAAGGGTCTCATTTCTGCAACCGGCCATTCGCCGCCTTGATGAAGAAATATGGCATAACGCACAAAGTCTCCCTCGCATATCATCCTCAAACCAACGGTCAAGCCGAGCTCGCCAACCGTGAGGTAAAACGTATACTTGAAAAAACGGTAAATCCTAATCGGAAGGATTGGTCTTTGAGATTGACCGATGCACTTTGGGCATATCGTACTGCATACAAGACGGTTTTGGGCGCTTCGCCCTATCGGCTTGTATATGGTAAGGCATGCCACCTTCCGGTGGAAGTAGAGCATAAGGCGTACTGGGCTATTAAACAATTGAACTATCGTCTGCCCGATGCTGGAGTTCACCGTAAACTCCAATTGAATGAACTTGATGAGATCCGTAGAGATGCATATGATAATACTAACATTTACAAGTCGAAAGTTAAGGATTTTCATGATAAGCACATTCAAAGGAAAAATTTTGAAGTTGGCCAAAAAGTTCTTCTTTATAACTCAAAACTTCATCTTTTTCCGGGCAAGTTGCGTTCTCGGTGGATTGGCCCCTATATTGTGCATCAAGTTTTTCCTCATGGAGCCATTGAAGTAGCTAATCCGATCAATGGACATATCTTTAAAGTCAATGGGCAAAGGCTTAAGCCATTTTTGGAAAATTTCCCGACAGAGGAGAGTGAAGAAGAATTGGTCGCTCCGGTATACCCGGTTGATCTTGTTGGTTGAGTTGTTTCTTTGTACCTATTTTTGCACGGGGAGCGAAAGCGTAACCGCTGAACTTAACTGTTTGTCGGACCCGGCCCCCAGGTAGGGGGTACCCACCATTGACTTGGGTTTGTAGCTCCGCACGCCGCTACTAAAATAAGGATCGTGTGCCCAGCTCCGGTTCGTAAGGGCAATGTTTCGTGATTGTACATATTTGTGTGTTCTTTTCGTGTTGGTTTTTCAAATCATGAGATTGCATCAATGCATCATTGTATCGGACTTTTATTAGTCCTCCTTTGTGGTAGTTTGCCGTTAATGATCCATGCTCACCAGATATGTCCCTATCGGGGGCAGCTTAGGTCTTTGGGTGAGACTTGATATTCCCGTGCTTTGGCACTAGGCTCTATCTTGTCTCACTTTGTTTCGATCGTAGGGAACGCTGGGCTTAATTGCTTGGCGAGATCAAGCGGTGAATTTTAATTCGAGCGTGATGTAACAAACTTGACGGTCTAGTATAGCCACCCGTGTCTTTACCTACTTGGTAGGACGCGGGAAGAAAAGTATGACTCGTAAGATTGCGTGAAAATCGGGTGGTGTTCTTCGTTGTTTTCCTTTGTTTATCTATTTGTTGGCACCCGGATAACACGAGCCGGGCGGTTCTAATGTCATTTTGGCTCTTAGTAGGTAGTTCGAGCTTAAGTCTTTTACAGGGTATACGTGCTACCACACCAGCCTTGGTGGATTGGATCTACCGTCAGAGTGATTGCGGCATTCAGGAGCCCTAAGCATGGGTGCGATTACGTGTCGCGGTTGTTAGTCCAACAAAACTTTGGCCATGATCCTGTGTGACTAGCTATGGTTCCGTTGAAAGAGCCGAAGGAGTTGACCTTGGAAGCCGTTCGGATGACGAACCGAGCCAGTGGCGAGAAAGCCTCCAACTTGGTCGAGGTATTAGGGGGTTGACATTCCCCCTTTTGGTATGATCTTCTACTCTTTTTCTCCTTGCTTCTGTTTTCTTTGCTATGAGGGCATAGCATATTTTAAGTTGGGGGGAGGGTTATATTTATGCTATAAATATATTTCGTTTGTTTATAAGTTTGGGGTCAAAATTTTCAATTTTAGTCTTGCAATCCTTCCGTTATTACAAAGTTAGTGGATTAAAATAGCTTGGCACATGCTCATTAAGCGTTATCTGACAAGAGTTCGTTTTTGGCAAATTTTGTACTTTGCAACTTGCATGAATGGACTAGGGTTGAATGCGCTAAGTTCGAGTATGTTTTTGATCAAGTTTTGGCCATATCCCATCTTTATTCCTTGCATTCTTAGCTTAGGTGAATAATCTCATGCTTATGCCTTAAAGTGTTTTGACATCTTTACTGAATCGTTAAGGAATATATGGCGTACTTAGAAAGTGATACAAGGCATTCTTTGTATGATTATACCACTTTCGTGTCCCCTCGCCCTATTTTGTATCCTAGTCCGTGTCTTCCCTTTTTGTTCATTAACTTAGGGAACCGGATGTTTGGAGGGGTGTTGGGAGCTTTACTGCAGTGTGGAGAGATGCTCTGGAGAGTTTGGGGCTGTGCTAAATGTTGTGGGAATGGAAAACAGGTGAAGAGCTGAAATTTTGCCAGGAAACTACAAAATGTTATCGATAACTTTGTCAGAGTTATCGATAACTCTGCGTTCAGTGGGTTCCCAGGATAAATGTTATCGATAACTTGATATGAGTTATCGATACCTGTGCGTTACGGGCGGTTTAAAATCTGAAAAGGCACGATTGATCCCAAATTATAAATTCTCTCTCTCTCTCTCTAGACCTCCATAACCGTCCCTCTCCTCACCCTTTCTCACTTCCAACTCTTCACTTTCCCTAAATCCGTCCATAACCCCCACATTTCTTCACTAAATCCTCCATCTCCACACCACATACACCACATTCATCCCATTATTCCCAGGAGTCTAAAAAATTTCGAAGTCTGAAGTCCTGAGTTCGTCCAGAGCAAGGTAAACCCGAAATTTACTTTTTTTTTTTTTTTTTTCTCTTTCTTTCTCTCATTTTCTTCCAATTTCCTCCACCATACCCTTCCATGCATCCCCATTTTGAACCATTTTACCAGATAACTCAACCCCAACCTGATTTTGGCTATCCTGGGTTCTGATGTTGCAACATTGCATCTTCCCTATTGAGTTGCATCCTGGTTACTAAAGTTGTGTTTTACAGATCGTCTGTTCCAGTTATTTCTGGGAGTTGTGGTTTCAATGGCAAGAACAAAACAGGTGGGTGAAGGCAGTAAGGGCAAACAGGTTGCTTCCTCCGCTCAACAGGAGAGTGAGGATGATTTTGCAGAGGAGAGTGATCATGACTCAATGGAACAGGATAGTGAGGAAGAGGCTGCCCCTCTGGAAAGCAGAACGGGCCAGCGGGAGAAACGTCGCAAGCGTAGAACGCCCGAGCAGATGGAGGCGGATGCTAAGTTGGACTGGGTGGAATCAATACCACTCAGGGGTTTCAAGTGTGAGCGAAATGTGAGTCGGAGGAGCTTCGCAGACGACAAGGATATCCTCAATTTGCTCCATAATCAAGGTTTGAATTTCTGGACTAGAGCTCTTCCTGGTTACAATGCGGCTGGGGTGATTGAATTTTATCAGAATCTAGACATAAGCGAGGCATTAACCAATGGAATAGTAAAGTCGAAAGTTCATAATAGGAGAATTGTGGTAGATTCTGGGATGATTGCTAAGTACTTGAGATACGATAGGCCACCGGGAGATTTGTTGAATTTTCCGCGTTCCGAGCCCTTAGACACGGATATGATCATTCATGACTTGTACTCTGTTATTCCAAAAGTTGGAGTTCCGCCACATGTGCCGGGAAAGTTCAAAGATATTTATCGGGTTCTGAACCAAATTGTGCATTATAACCTTTATCCCTGAGGAGCGGAGAATAAACCATCCAAGAAGAGTGCGGAGATTTTGTATGCGTTCATGAATGAAAATGAGTACAAGGCAGATTGGGCTAACTTCATTTTTGAGCAGATTGTGGATTTCAAAGGGGATACATTTGGCACAGCCCGATGTCCTTATCCTTGTATGATCACGGTTTTCTTGAGGGACAAAGGCATTTCAAAAGGGCCCTATGAGAAGCTTGATCCACCATCGCCCGGAACTATTACCAAAGCTGTGCTTGTGAAAAGCAAGTCTCAATCCAAGGCAGCTGCAGCAGGAACATCAGCAGGACAGTCGGCTTCCGCTCCGCCCGAGCCATCTTTGTGGTCGGTTCCGGATCCTAAGGCATCAAAAGAGAGTATATGGCGGAAACTTTGTTGCCAGAACATAGCCATCTGGAATTGTATTCAGAAGGAGAAGAAAGAAAGGAAGAAGCTTGCAAGGGAAGTTGGGGAGCTTAAGCACGAGCTGAATTGGCACACACGCTACATTGAGAGTACTACCGATGAGAAGTACGAGGCTCCGCCTAGAGCTGAGGAGGCAGAAAGTGAGGAGGAGGTGTTGTTTGGACCGGGGGCTGTTCCCACAGGGCAGTGAGGAGTTGTTTAGGGTCGGTGGTAGTAGTAATAAGTATAAATCCCTCTATTTGGTCGGGGTGCTTAATGGTTGACAGCCCATCTATCTATCTTTGTTTATCGTTTTTAGTTAGCGATCTTTGATGTTAGTAGTTAATGAACTTTTGTTAGACCTTGTTAAGGTTTTGACTGGGTAGTCTGAGTTGGTGGCAGCCAAAGGGTAGTTAAACCATGCTAGTATATGGCTGTCACCCCGTTTTGCTAACCTTTCTTTCATTAAACCAAGGTCATTACATGCTTTAAAAGTCCTTTGTTGATTCATCGTACGCCTTTATTCCGTTTTGATTCAGTTGTGGTGTTGGACATACTTAGTCCATGGCATATTTGTCTCTTGGTACGTTAGGTTTTGGTGTTGATTTTACTATTCTGTGCGGGATGCTCTCCACATGGAAGGCATGGTATTTTTGTTCCCCATTGCCTTTTCTTTCGAGCATCTTTTGTGTGGGATATGTTGTTTGGCGTGCGTGTACATTTGGTAAAGACCGTACCCTCTTTTTGATTTCGGACACGATCTTTTATAACTTGCTCTGAGTATGCTCGGTATTTGGTGATATATCCTGGTTTTCAGCTGTTAGTTGCAAGTTTGGATAAATTTGCTTTTGGAACTCTTGCTAGCTGTTCAGTTATGAAACATGTGCCTTAGTTATTTTGTCGGAAGGATTGCTATTTTGTAGTAATATTTGTCTATGTTGCTCGGGGCGTAGCAACGTTCAAGTTGGGGGGTGTGATAAGCACCCAAGATTGTACAAGTTTGGGTGCTAAAATCCTTCCGTGCTTGACGTTTCCATGTCTTTTTGATCATTTATTTCAAATGTTGCACGTAAGGTTTTCTTTCAAGTGTTTCAGGTCATTTTTGCTAATACGGTGATTTTGAGCGCCATGGGGTACGCTGGAGCATTTGGGTTCTTGGAAAGCACTCCCCGTTAGATTCTTGAGCCAAGAAACGAAGAGCTGGATGAAGTCCAGGAGGCGACAAGGAATTCAAGGCAGCCAAGCAGACTGGATCATTGTTCCAGTGAAAGAAGTTATCGATAACTTAGCAAATAGTTATCGATAACATTCCCCTTCCGTTCCTCTAAGTGTTCCAACTGGCCCATGGTTATCGATAACTTACCCATGTAATCGATACCTGTGCGCTATCTTTGGCCAGAATTTGTCCAGAGGCAAGGAGAGCGATAACAATTTGTTGAAGTTATCGATAACTTCGTTCTTGGGTGGCCATTCTACCATTGTTATCGATAACAATATGTTATGTTATCGATAATTTTTTGTCCGGGAAGATATTTTTTCTGCTTTTTCAGACTTTCCACTTATGGAAACTTTCTTTTAATAGGCTACTTTATGGGATTTTTCCTGGCTTTTGAGGAGAGAGAAAGTGACTTGTGTATATATAGGACCACCTCTCTCCCTCTTTTGGTATCTAGTTCATTACGTACGTAGGTTTTTCTCCATTAAAGCTCTTTAAGCTTTTCAAGTGTAATTTCCATTAAACTCAAGTAAGTTTTTCGTGTTCTTTATTTTCTCGTTTATTAAAGTTGATCGTGTGGTTTGGATCTTTATTAATCTCAAGTTTATTTTCATTTCTGTCGGTTAAAAAATGTTGGTTAAATTTAGCACTTTCGTTAGTCGTTCAAATATGCGTGAGTAGTTGATTAGGCTTGGCTTCGGAGTGATTGATGCCCCGGGATTTACGTTTATCTTATCTTTCTCAACTCTAGACTGAAGTTTGACAAGGAAAAAGAGCATTGTTCGGCTTTTATGTAACAAAACTAATCGATGTTAATCTCCGGTGATCATGTGCTCGCTCATATGGTTCCGTGAGCGATGTCTCGGTTTGTGTTTGCCAAAAGAATGAAAGAACTCACTCATTTTCCAAGTCACACTTCAAGTCTATTTATTTTCACCGCGAAACCTTCCGGTTGATAGCCTAAGCCGTGCGATTCAACCGTGTTTTCTTTGAGAAAGTTGGGTAGCTAAGTCCCGGGCGTTAATCATTCCAACGCCTTGCCGCTTGTCTTAATTTAGTAAAAACTCATTTTCAAGTCTTTTAGTCAAGCAATTTCCACCTTAAAGCAAAACCAAAAGTTGGCCGTCTAAACGCCGCAAACCTCTACACCTAAAAATCCTGGCAAGCTATAAGGAATTATCTCTGTGGGTACGATCCCGGACTTTCCGGTATTTATGCTGACAACGGCCTAGCCCTACGCTCGGGGTGAAACGACCCGTTTCAACGGTTAGGTTCTGGACGAAGCAGTGACACAAAACAAGGTGGGCACCCCAACAAGGTAGGCAAGGAGGCTCATTGGGAGGGCTACTTCTATTAGTTCTATTTATCAGGTATATATCTTATTCTTTGGTGGTTCTCTTGAAGATGCTGTGTGATCCCATTTTTATAATGTACTACCATGTGAGGTGTGTGCTAGTGCCTCATCATTTCTTTGAGAGAGGAGGTAATATGTAGTGGGGGCATATGGTGAGATCTAGGGAGGGAGTCTGTAGAACCTTGTCCTAGCACATGAGAAAAAAAAGTGGGAGTTGTGAGCCTTTCAAGGTAGTAGTAGGTGAGAACGTAGTGCTAGGTCAACATTCTTGATCATTCCTAATTACTGCTCATGCTTGTGGTCTGTACTCAGCGTATTTGTTATTTGTTGTATCTGGTCGATTCCATTATGGCATATATGGTTTTGTGAGCTTTGGAAGAGCATGTGATTGTATCCAAAGAACTTTCACCTCAATATGCTGGAAAATTTTGCTACTGTTGACAGATTAGTTATTCTTGCTCAGCTTTTGTTCAGCTATTCTTGGTTTACCTGATTTAGATATCTACGTGCTGCTCCCATTGGGCATTTGAAATGTTTTACTGTTGCTACAACTTCTGAGCTGTTGATGTAGTGTATTTCACTGCTTTATAGTGTATGCTTGCTGGTGCTGGTTGGTGGACAGCAGTAAGAGGCTGCTGTTTTGCTGCTATCCTGTATGATGCTAATTACTCCTCAACTGCTGCTATTTCGGGTACAGCTCTGTTACGGCTCTGCCTTAAACAAGATGGTTTAACTATTGGTTGCAACTGCTCTGTGGTCTTTCTAGTTGCTTCCTTTTATTGACCTATCCTTGGGGGGTTGTCCCTTGGAATGTTTATGCCTTACTAGGGGGCATGTCCCTAGGTTTATTCCATATTTTTGGTTGTCCGAGCTGCTCTGTTTTGCTCCTGGCTGCTGTTCTGCTTCCAGCACATAGATGTTGCTGTTGTTATTTGGTGGCCTGGCTGTATTATTTTGTATGTCCAGCTGTTAAGGTGGACTGGATGTGTATGCACCATAGAACCCCGTTGGAGTTTCATCTCGGGCAAGAGTACCTTCCACTGATACCTGCCGTGTGTTGTTCATTTCGACAGCTTGTTACAGTTTGGAATAGTACCTTCCACTGATACCTTCCACTGATAGATGTTGCTGCCATGTGTTTTTTCATCTCAGGCAATAGTACCTTCCATTTTGTACCTTCCCCATTGGAGCTGTTCTGCTGCTGACTGCTTGGAATACTCTGCACTTTATCTACTTGCTGCTTAGAGTGATGTTCTGTGTGATGTGTTGCTGCTATTTCAGTGCAGCAGCTTGTTACAACCATCGCTATCATCTGCTATTTTATTGCTGCATCGTGAAGTTGTTAGATCAGTCCATGGATTGGTTTTTTAGGTCAGTCATCCCTCTTAGTTCAAGACCCATTTGCTTGGTTTGTTCGTCATCTTGTAGATGGCTTAGAAACCATGGATTGGTCACTTTATTTTACCCTAGCTCTTTGTAGCCATTTGGCTCTGGTATCTTCACTTTTCCTTTTCTTTCTTTTATTTTCTTTTCCTCCTGGGGTATGCCCCTTGTAGGCTGTACATTCGGTTATCCTCTTTTCTATTTCAAGCTTATTTACCCAAAAAAAATGATGAGATATTCAGATTTACCAATTTCGTTTTGGGGACATGCACTAGAACTGTGGACTAGGCGCAAACCTAGTCTGCAGAATGTTCGGGTTTGGGGTAGTCCAGGACATATGCCGAATGAGAACGCAGAAAAATTTGAATCAAGGATAGAAATTTGTCTATTTGTGGGATACCCTAGAGGAATGAAGGAGGTCTATTTTATAGTCCTGCAGATAAGAAGGTATTTGTTAGCACTAATGCCCGGTTCTTTACCATCAGCAGTGCAGGAGGAAACACCACAAGAGACAACTATAGAGGCAACTATTGACACATCAGTACCTCATCGTAGTGGGAGGGTTAGCTGATGCATAATAGGAAGCCAATGTGTGTGGAACTATGAATGGATCTGTTGTGTCATGTATGACCCCAGCCCAGATGAAATCCATGATGGATCTAGCCCTCCTTCCATGCTAGATGAAATCCAAGGTGACATGATCAATTGGCTGTTCTGTTTTGGCTCCACAACTCTTGTAGATAGGAGTATTAGAAGCAGCCTCAAGTCAAGCTTCCTATGGAACTGCAATCTGTCCAAAATTAAAACCACATGACCTGAAGATAGCAACTTAGTCAGATATGAAAACAACTGATGCAAAGATGACAAATATGAGCAACTAACTTCCATCAAAGTTCCACTCATTAAGCACCTGATCTACTTGAGCTTGTGGTAGTTTGGAAAATGATAGAATTCTTGTTCTAACAATTGAAAATTTTATGTGAACAACTACCTTCCAAGTGGAGGAATTCCCTTGGAATTTCCTCGCATTCCTTTCAATCCACACTTAGTAAACTGTGATTGTAAAACTCAATTTAGTGATAATAGCTCGAAGGGATTTGCCTTTTGTATTAGAAAGCAGAGAGACCCACTCAGCCCAAGTTCTAGAGGTCTAAGAAACATGAAGCTTGATCTGGATAGAGTCCCACACTTGCTTGGAAAAGGAGCAGTTAAAGAAGAGGTGGTCATGGCTTTCACTTTCATGACAAAAACTACATTGAGGTGAAAAAGGAAGAACAAAGGACACTAGTCTATCAGCTGTGGAAAGCCTATACTGAATAGCCAGCCAGGTGATAAAACTTTATTTGGGAATGTGCCCAGAAAACCACACTAATTTGTGCCAAAACACCTTTGGAAAGGGAGTTCTTAATTTGTCCCAAAGAGAGTTGTTGTGAATTGTCCATAAGAAGTGAGGGACCACCTGAATTGGTCTCTCTCATTTACCCTGGAAGGAAAAAGGGTAGGCAATGTACTCCTTATCTCATTAAGCTCAAAAGATTGGGTAATGGGAAATGCCCACCTAGAATTATGAATGATGTGAGACACAGTAGCATCTTTTGGTATTCCAGAGTCATAGGCAACTCTAGGGCCAAACTTGGCAATCAAAGGACCAAGTGAATGCCAATTGTCATCCACAAGGAGGTAGAGAGACCATTACCTATCACACCAATAATATAGGGCTGAACTTTGGGTCTAAGATTTTAGAGTTTCCACAAAACCCAAGAGCAGTTTCCTGGGATCTTCAGATTCCAGAAATTGTTTCCTTTTAATAAGTATGATTTGACCCACTAACACCACATTGACTGCCCTCCTCCTGATATGATGAACCAAATGTGCTTGCAATGATGGTTGCTTGATTCCAGATTTGCATGGACTTGAAACCTAAACCACCCTCTTGCTTGGGAGAGCATAAATGCTCCTAAGAGACCTTGGCACCAGATTTTTTAAGATCAAGGCCAGTCCACAAAAAGGCCCTAAGAATGGACTCAACTTCTTTTATCACTTTTTTAGGAGTGATAAACAAGGATGACCAATAGGTTTGGATGGAAAAGAGGACATTTTGAATCAATTGAACCCTTCCACCATAAGTAAGATCTCTATTGGTCCAGGACCTAGTTTTGGCAGTTATGCTATCCACCAAACACTGACAATCAGAAGTTTTGAGCTTAATGGAAAGGAGAGGTACTCCAAGGTATCTGACAAGCAGAGTGCCTTCTTTAAATTTCAGAGCATCCAAAATGGCCAGCCTCGTGATTGTGTTTATCCTAGAAAAGTAAATGCTACTCTTCCCAAGACTGGGTGAAAGTCCAGATAGGTTTCGAAACTCAGATAGTGCTTCCCGTATATGATTGACGGAGAACAATTCCGCTTTGCAAAAGATCATCAGATCATCAGCAAAGCATAGGTTGATAAGCTAATTTTTACTACATCTCCAATTGAAGTGGAAATCAGGAAGAAGGGATTTCTCCCTGAGAAGGCAAGTGAGAACTTCCATCACAATCGCAAAAAGATAGGAGGACAGTGGGTCTCCTTGCCTAAGCCCTTTTTGACCCATTATGTACCCAGTGACTTCACCATTGATGTTAAGGGAGGAATTAGCAGTAGTATACAAGCTTGGAGCCAACTGATCATTGTAGGGTGAAAATTCATGAAGGATAGAACATTCCAGAGGAAATCCCATCTAACAATATTGTGGGCTCTCCAACAGGCCCTCTCGAAAGTCGCCACCCGGATTTTTGAGATGGATGATCCGAGAAACTGAGTCACGTCTAATAATATTGAAAAGAAAGGCTTTTGGTCTAGTGAAAACATTGAGATTTTGGGGTCAGAAGCCACGTTACCAACGGGAAAGATTTTGTTAAAACAAAAAGCACCCCGCTTGCCCGGCAAAGCCGGTCTCTACTAAACGTTGGCGTGCACATCATGCTGTCTGTACAGAAATGATAACAGTATGATGTCATGAGACAAAATAACTAATCAATAAACTATCCAGATCAGAGTCATTCTTACATGGCTGACCATAATGCCGCGCACGGCCTTACGGTATGCCGTGCAGTCTACCTGCTTGGCAATCAGACCATCGTCGACACCCAAGATAGCGCACGGCATATTATATATCCCATGCACCTTTTCTCTAAAGATATCAGAAGATACGCAGTCGCTGATCCATCTTAGAATAGTACCATCTCTTCAGGCCATGGACGATAAAAACGATTTTCAGTGTAATTAAGGCCCCGAATAATCCAAAAACCAATATTAAGAGGGTGCAAAGACATAAGATAAAAATTCAAGCAGAACTAGGTAAGAAAATGGCAAAAGATGGAAGTATTGGGAATATGCTACCCTATCAAAAGGATACGGATGAATTAATTCCTCCCTCGGGAAAGGGAACTTAGAGACTGCTCCCTTGCAAGCTTCTTCATTCTTCTTTGGGCTGACCTAGAGAGAACCTTGTGAAAGTTTATCTTCTGCTGTGGCTTTATCCCGTACCTCTGAACCATGGAAATTAGGAGGTTTAGGAGAGAGTGATTGGTTCAGCTCTGGACCCATTCCATCTCCTGGAACAGCTGAAGAGGGTGAATCTGTTCTACTGCCTGTGACTTCCAACTTAAGCTGTGGCTATGAAACCTCTTGAGAGCTTCTGACCACCCCTTCAAGAACTTCCAACAATTCCCCTTTAGATTCTGACTCACTCAAAGAGTCAACAGAGTTGATAGTTTGCTACTGCTGAAGCATAAGAGGACTGCTTTTAAAGGAGTCCCTTTGCTGGAATATAGGATCTCTTGTTGCGTGATCCAAAGCAGATATTTGATTACCATTGCATGTTTGACTTTCAACTTGGACTGCAGATGTGGAATGGGAGGAAGAGGCGAATGCTCTCTTACTACACTATTCAGTGGAATGTCCAAACACGTGACATTGCCTACAAATGGGAGGAAGGAGCTGGTATTCAATAGGAACTAAACAGATTCACCTTCCACCAGCACTATGACCTCATCAGGGAGATCTTGCTCAGCAGTAATTTCTATGCAAATCCTAGCTTTTGTGGACTTAGTCTGAAGGAGTCCAGGTTGCTTGGTAGCCTTAGCAGTGGCCAGATCAACATGTAAAGGTCTCCTAATTGTGCTAGCTACTCAGCTTAAGCACTCTTGATTCTAGAGTTCAAAGGGTAAATCATGAAATTTAACCCAGGCAAGTATTTTGCTAGGTTGTTCCTGAGCTGGCTTCGTCATCCTGTGCCAATCCTTGAGAACGAAATATTTCTGAGAGAAGAAGTAAGGACCTCTTTTCATCTTAGCCTTTGGCTTAGATCATTGTAACCACTTGTCTTTGTTCATTTTCCCAATCTTTGTTTTTCATTTTTTTTCCTCATGTGGTATGCCCCCTGTAGGCTGTGCATTCGCTTAGCCTAAAAGTAAGAACCTCCTTCAAGTACTTTCATCTTAGCCTGTCCATCCTTGAAGTCAAAGAGATAAAACCCTGCTACGTTAGGTTTGGCAGCCACAAAAGATCCTTCCACTAATTCCGGGCAGTGGATACAAGTAATGGATAAGCCATCTTACCATCTAGAAAATGGCCTACCAAGTATCGATTCCATTTGCCTATTTCAGTCAATTCTATGTCAATTTCGACCATAGCTTCCTTGCCTCTCTGAAGATCTAGAAAATAATCGAGCTTCATATCCAGAGAAAGACTTTGAGATTGAAGGAGAGAGGCCCAATTCCTCGGTTGAGGTTTAGCCTGACCATTATTTGATTTAGGATTGATTTGGTGAATTTTTTTTTTGGTTAAATTAGCTTGAAAATAAAAAAGGTTAACCAAATATACAGCCTACAAGGGGCATACCCAGGAGGAAAAGAGAAGGAAAAACAAAGAAGATTGAATAAAGTACGATAATCCATGCACAACCCGCATGGAGAGTAGAGTAGAGTAAAGTAAGTAAAATAACAAGAGTGCCATGTGTGTTGAGATCATACCCCCGTTGCACTATCCATCTAAGCGGAGGGATAGTACAACGGGATATGATATTGGGTGATACGAGTATTAATCACATGAAAGCGAACTACTACCTAGCACATCCCGCTAGGCTAGGAAATGAAATAAATAGTCACGGTAAGACTTAACCACATGATAATCATCACTGAGAACTAGCACCAAGAAAGTAATTTGGCGTCAACTGAAGCTAAATAGCTACTACAAAGGACCCAGGTACCACCCTGCACACCACCCCCATTCCATCCGGCCTAATACTCCCTCAACCAAGACCTAAGGCTTGCTAGAAAACAACCCGCTCTTAACCAACTACCTATCACCACAAATTCCAGAGATGGGTTAAGCAAACCAAGAAACTAATACTCCAACCAAACCCAGATCAACAAGCGTAATACCCACTTCTAAGAGAACAACTACTACAGAGAAACTAGGCACTGAGAAGAGGCTCGAACTGGAGATGACTGCATCCGACAAGGTTACCCTCCCAAGTACCCTGCACACCACGCCCATTCCATCCAGACTACTACACTCTCAACCTAATTCCTAAGGCTCACTAAAAACTAGAAGCAGGACAGACAAGAGCCTCAACCATTAACAGCGCAAAACCACCGAATCATCTGGCAAAAAGAGGACACAAGATACCGCAGGAGAACCAAAGCTGCCCCTTTCAATCAGCACACATCCACCAATCTAATCAAAGAAAGCCACAGAAGCTACCCCTTTCAATCAGCGAACAGCCCCAATCTAGTCAATGACAGCCCTAATAGCTACCTCTTTCGATCAAAGCACAACCCCGATCTAATCAAGACAGCCACAGAAGCTACCCCTTTCAATCAGAGCAAGACCCAATCTAATCAACGATAACCATGGTCACAACCATACTACACACAAGAGCCAGGCTAATGAAGCAAAGTTACTAGGCATGTAAGGAAGCTCAACAAAGAGCATGAGTAATGGAATTAATTCTGTCCAGATGAAACCATCACAATCCAATTAAAGATCATAATGTATCCCAAACTGTTCTACTGTAAAATACCAGGCCAAATAACCCGAACAGGTCTACTATAAATCCCAAAGAGGCTCCAATACATGTACAAGACCACCCAAAGCTTGCACAAAATGGAACCAGCCACATTCACAGCCACAATGTCCGGTAACCACTCTAGGCTAATCTCAAGCAGAGGGCTAGTAATAAAAGAAGAAGAGCCTTACCCTCTTCCAAAGGAGCAGCAGTGGACCACTGACCGTAGCTCCAACACGGCACATAGCTCCTCTCCGCTACCTAGCACAGCGAAGAACCCACACAGAACCAGCACCCACACGGGTAGGAACCCCGTCGCTACTACCGAGCACTGAATCTGAATCGTAAGGACTTCACAGCCGAGTACGTGAGGAGAGGAAGAAAGACCATATCAAAGCACACCCCTGATTTACTGTTTTGAGTTTTATTTGATTTTGAAATCGTTCGAAACCCCAGCTTCTTGCCTTCGCTCTATTTCACCTTCAAGTTGGTTCATCCATGAGATGATAAGCCGACTGGATCTTGTTCCAAGTGGCTCCACACCGTCGAGATGCAAAACGCCGAGGAGCCTTAGGTTGCTGCCTAGAAGTCCACCCATGGACGAGATTCAGATTGCAGTAGGTTTGGATAACCCACAGCCTCACCAGTGCTTGTATCTCCATCACCGAACCCATCAGTGGTGGGATTGTGGGTAAATAAGTAAAAGGAAAAAACAGATCTATGTTCCGATTAGAGCGTGGTACCTCAGAATCGGATTATGGTGGATATTTGACAGGGGGAGTGGATTCTCTCTCTAGATTTAGAGAGAGAAGCTCTCAACCCCTTGATTTCCACTGGCTATATTGTCATGTTTTTGGTGAATTTTGGTAGAAAGAGAGTGGTTTCAATATGTTGTTTGCTGATTTTATTTGGTAGAGGGTTGAAATTAGGTTGAGAGTGAGGCAGGTTAGAACCTGGTTTATAAGTAGGAGAACTAGGAGAGGGATCCATCTCTGGTTGGGGAGGGAAACCAGAAGCATGACCAGACCTAGGTTTAACATCTTCCATGCTATAACCTAGATTGGGATCATCCTCCACATATGGATTACCTCTGGCGTTGAACAAAATCTGAGAATTAGGTTTCAAAATTTGTACCTATTCTTGTGGTTGTTCGAACCGGGGTATATTGTTAAGGAGATTGGCCGCTCGCTCCTCCGCCTCCCTCACTAAAGCTTCTTCGAAAACTTGCTGCAATTTCCATGAAGGACTAGTGTTTTTGAAGGATTTAGGGCTGAACGCCCCAATCCCAGCTTGAGATGATGAATGAACTGAATTTCTGAGGGTTGATTCCATATTGAAATCGCTTGAAGAAGATGGATTAGAAGATGAATCCAATGGGGGACGAGCACCAGGACAAAGATCAAAAGGTTTATGGATGGGATTGGAAGGAGAATACCGAATGGGAATCAGAATAGATTGGAAACCGAGAATAGGGGCAGAATCAGAGTTCTTCTACTTCTTCTCATTTCATTGGAATCAAGAGCCTTGAACCCCAATCCCTCCGCCATAGAGATTGATCCTTTAGCCATGGAGAATCACTGTTTCTCTAAGACCCTCTCAGATCGCCCAATCGCCTCACATGTCAAATCGCCTGAACTTGTCTATGGTCTGATGATCTGTGGTTGTTGAGTTTCCCAAATGTTATTCCAAAGAAGATGATTGTAGATTCATTAAACCAATTCAATAAGGAAAATAAGAAACCTAGGATTACAAGAAGATGAATCCAACTTGTACAAAACAAACACTTTTAGAAACTGTATTTTAGGTTGGGCATTTCAACAAAAACAGTGGACAGGTCAGATTTGTTCATTTTGCCAAATTGAAAAAGGAAAAAAAGCCCAAACATTTGCATTGTAAAACAATGGCAAACCATGGTTTGTTCGTCATCTTGTAGATGGATTATAAACCATGGATTGGTCACTTTATTTACCCTAGCTCTTTGTAGCCCTTTGGCTTTATAATATGCATTTTTCCTTTTCTTTCTTTTATTTTCTTTCCTCCTGGGGTATGCCCTTTGTAGGCTGTACATTCAGTTATCCTCTTTTCTATTTCAAGCTGGTTTACCCAAAAAAAATGGCAAAATCAAACTTATACATAAAAAATCAATGCTACAAGTGAAAAAGTCACAAGTAAAACGAAACGAAAATTGTTCAATATCCAGGCCAAGCAATGCTACCGTCACCACATTCACAAGCACGCTGACCCAAAGAAAAACTCATAAACAAATGACTAAGAAAAGAAGGAAATCCATTTCATACCAATCAGATGTATTAATTTTTCGGCAGACTAGCAACATTCAATGAAAACAATGAAAAGAAGAAGCAAACATATGAAAAAACCCCAAGTAAAAAGACAAACCTTGAAGAGACCCGTAAATTATTTTATTTTATTTTTCTTTAATCATTTAAATATGTGAAATATCGCATTTTGAAGTTGTAATGATGATTGGAGGTGTAGGTAGCAAGTGGGATTCGATTCGATGTCCGTCGGAAAAAATTTCATTTTTTTTCTTCAGCCAGTACCAGTACTGCATTTTGCCCAGTCGGTACCCGTTGTCCAGAGTTGTGTTATTTTGACATTTCGGGGTTCCAGTACCGGTACTGGGAATCACCCAGTATTGATACCCGCTTTGAAATTTCAGAAATCTCAGCACGCATTTCAGCCCACTATAAATACCTCCCTTTGCCATTTTTCACATCCAATCTCACTCAAATCTTTTGATTTCTACCTCAAATCTTCAAGATCCAAGTGTTTTCTTCCTCAAATTCACTTGAATCTCACATTTGGTGGACAAGGGGTAAGCTTTGTGTTCTTGCTCTAACTTTTTGGCTCTCAATCACTTTTTTCTGTCTCTCCTCTTAATCTCTTGTTGATCCTTGCTTGTTTATCTTGTTTTTGGATTATATCTTCTCTAAATATTGTATCAAAGCTTGGGAGGAGCTTGTTCTTGGAAGATTTGAGCTTAATCCACTTGGTAGACTTAGGGTTTTGCTCAAAACCCACTTTGGTAGGGATTTCTCTCTTTCTCTACATGTTATGTGATGATTTCGTGCGACATTAGTGTTTGATTGCTATACATGGCTCGAGTGGAACAATTTATAGTTTACATATCATTATGAAATATGTATTGATGCCTTGATTGTTGTGACCCATGGGGTATTCGTGGCGTGTTAGTTAAATGTTGAAATGTGTGGAGTTCGTCGTAATGCAAGGGGTGGAAATACAGAATCGCAAGGGGTGGAGTTTATTGTGATGCAAGGGGTGAAAACACAAATTCGCAAGGGGAGGAAATTCGGTGGACGGAGTATGTGCGTGTATGTGTGTGAGTGTTCTTGATATTAGCAAATGGTGTTAGTACATGTCGATATTGGATTTGTCAATGTGTGTCAAGTTCCTTGTACTTCTTACGATTCATAATCATCGTTAATTTTCTTTTTGCAAATAAAGACTTGCCATTTAGCTTGATTCACAGTGTCCATGTTCATCATTTCATTCACATATAGATTTCATAGAGATTTTCCTACTGGGCTAGTGTGGCTCAACCCAATCTTTCTTTTCAGGTTCCAATGCAAGCCAATAGCGTGCATGCATCAAGTGTTGATATGTGAAGACATTTTTGGAAGCTAACTATATTCTAGTTACTTAATCATCTTTGTAATTGACTTCTTCTTTTTTTAAAGATGGCTTTGTAACTAACTACTTTTAATTTCTATTTCGACTAAATGGTTTGTAACTAAAGAACTTGTTCGTACTTGTACGTAAGTTTATTTGGGGCCGGAGTGCCAAAGTTGTAAATCTCTTAGCTTGGGGACTTGGTTTGTAAATGAACATTTGGGAACTCCTTTTGGGGTATTAACTACCTTATGCGAGATTCTTTTATCGAAAAGGATTATTTATTTATGTTAAAAATCTAGAGCGTGACAAACCTTCAACGTACTAATTAACGATGATAGTATAAATATGTACCTACGAGGCTTTGGCCTTGGTAGCCTCCGAAACAAAAAAAAAAAAAAAAATCACTTGGATCCTAAATTATTATGGCGAGAAACTTAGGTTTAGGGTTATTTGCGTGGGCTTCAGAACTATAAGACAATCGTCGGCGTGGTACTGGGGCTCTGGTGGTGATGGATCTGTGATGTGATCGAGAGAGGTGTGGCGTCGACGGTGGTGGATCCATTGTCGGCGCGGTGGTGGATGGTAATAGATGGAGGAGAGATCTTATGAGAAAAAGAGAGGAGGGAGGAGAATTCGAAATATTTCAAATGTGATGAAATTTGAAATTTCAGAGAGAATGTCTTTGTTTGGAACCCAAGGACAAATTGAGTAAGAGGACATGCTATAAGAGTTTTTGCTATAATAAGGACATAATATTTTTCTGTAAAGTCTAAAGGACATTCTGCTTATGATTTACAAAAACCTCTCCCAAGGTTGACCAGTGTTAAAAGTGACTAAAACTCTAGGATACCCTATGAAAATACCTAAAACCTTAGGGTACCCTATATATGAAAGTGCCTAAAACCTTAAGGTACCCTATGAAAGTGTCTAAATCGCTAAAACCCTAAAATAGGAAAGTGCACCCTAAAACCCTATGAAAGTGCCTAAAACCCTAAGGACCCTATTAAAGTGTAACAAGATCGAAAAACACGAAAAAAGACATATTTTGTGTTAGCCAAGTAAGGCATTTGTCTCATTTAAGATAATTTAAATGAAAAAAGACATTTTTGTGTTAGACAAACAAAGCCATTGTCTCATTAAAGGCAAAGTCTTTTCACGAACTCTAGACTCTAAAATATTTTTGTTAATGGACTCTACACATCACAGAAACTTAGGCTGGATTAAAGCTCCTATAGAGTTATTTCATTTGGACTTTAGACTAATATGATGAATTAATTAAGCATTGGGTAAATTATAGTTAACCCCCTCTAACTAAGCCTCACGTGCACTTTGTCCCCTGTAACTTTTTTTTTTTGACACTCAACCCCCTCTAACTAACTGAAATTCAAACGGTCATAAGCTCTTCGTCCAAAATCGAAAACATGAAAATTATATATTGATTTCGAGTTCTTGAAGTCAGCTTTCTAATGACACCAAAATCACATCACGATTCAAAACACATAGAAAGTTATGATCAAACCGGTCTTTCTGTCTACCAGCCATTACTCTTTTGATCATAACTTTCTGTTTTTTTTGAATCGTGATGTGATTTTGGTATCATTAGAAAGCTGACTTCAAGACCTCGAAATCGATATATAATTTGCATGTTTTCGATTTTGGACGAAGAAGTTATGACCGTTTGAAGTTATGACCTTTTGAATTTCAATTAGTTAGAGGGGGTTGAGTGCCCAAAAAAAAAGTTAGAGAGGGCAAAGTGCACGCGAGACTTAGTTAGAGGGGGTTAACTATAGTTTACCCTTAAGCATTTGATAACACTATTTCGTTGAATCTGAGGGAAAATAAAATTATTGCTTAATTAAGACAGCGAGAGGTTACCCGTTAATTGTATAGTGAGTACATACTTACTTTACTTGTGGCCTTGTGGGGTAGGGCAATGGTGCCTAAAACAAAAGGGAAAAAAAGAAAGAAAAAAAAAGTCGCCCATCTTTTGCGGGGACCATCTATGCTGTGAGAGATTTGGGTTAAATTGGATTCCGATGGTGGAGGATAAAAAGGATATATAGTGAAGAATTCCTTGGCTTCTATTTTCAGCCGATGCTACAGTCCCAAAAGGATCCCGACCAGATCCCAATGCCCCGTTGGCAACACTCCGGCCATCGGACGGCCGATATGAGCCGTCCAAAAATTCTATAAAAAAAAACCAAGTGGGCCCACGCGAGAATCAACGGCATTCGATGTGTGTAGGTGCTCGCGTGGGCCCACTCATTTTTTTAATAGAATTTTTGGACAGCTCAGATCGGCCGTCCGGTAGCCGGAGTGTGCCCGGCCGGGCGTTGAGATCCGATCGGAATTTTGGGGTCGGGAACCGTAGACTTTTCGTTCCGACATGAATCATCTATTTTGATTAGACTGGGGAGGAGATTAATTGAGTTTCGCATAAACTGGCCAGAGACAGTCGGACCAAACTAAAATAAAGAGAAGAATTTCTGTTTTGTAACTTTGGTAGGGTAGGGTATGGTGCCTATATCAATCAATTACCGGATGTGAGGTTAACAAAAGCAGGACTAGAAAATTAACTGTATTAAAAGAAAGGAAATCATTTTGAAGATTCACTCTATCTATCTATAAAAGAGTGTTGATAACGGTGTAGAATGAGCAATGGCTCTTGCTTAGGCGTTAGATATTAGTTACTTTTAGCTTTAGGGTTTGATTGTGTCTCTATATCTTTGTATTCAGGTGAAAATATGTTACTGCCATATGGCTTATCTGTATTCCGGTGATAACCTGTAGATGTTGTATGGCTTTTATAAATGAGTATGCTTCTTCCTTTGAAAAAAGAATTTTGAATCGTCTAAAGATTTGTCTCTACAGTAATTTTTCTTTCCAAATATATGTGCTACAAAGAAAGAAAGATTTGGCCAAAGATTTAAACGTGAAAGAAATCCCTAGTCCCTAAAATCAGTTGAACGGATTTGTGTGGATCCCGTCCGGATATTATTCCTATTTGATAATCAGAATTAGTATTTGTTTTTAAACCTCGTCAGAAATATCAATTCTATCAAAAAATATCACTTTTATCAGATATTAAGAAATTGGGAAATCCTGTAGTGCAAGGCTCTACAACTGCAAGGTATCTTGTGGGGTGCATACAGGCCATCGATTTTGACAATGAATGACTGAGATATGATTTTTAATTATGACCGTTAAGAATCATTTATTACTAGTCATAATCAATTTTTAATCTGAACTGTTGATTGATAAAATCAACAGTCGTGCGTTGCACTACAACCCCTGTAGGGCACTTCGCCCTATAAGATCCTTGGGTCCATCAAGAAGTACATGATAGTAAGGCCCCGTTCCGGATTGGGTCCTTAAAAAATAAGTACTTATTTGCAATTTTTAAGCTTAAAAATAGTAGGTTTATTTAAATAAAAAAATATGCAATATGGATCTTATTTGATAGATTTCGATGCGATCTATCAAATCCAGCAAAAAAAATTAAAAAATTATTTTTGTAAGTCTATTATTTTTGAGTTTGAAAATAAATCCTTATTTTTTAAGTACTTCTTTTAGAAAGTGGAACGGGTAATTATCTTAATATAATTGAGGTCGGATCTAATGCATGTCAATTTTTTAATTTCAATATAAATGTGTTAAAAAAAATCATGCTTCTCATTAATCAATTTCCAATTAATCAAATTTTTTTAATAAAATTGATATTCTTGGCAAAATCTAAAACTGAAACGTTTTCAATAAATAAATTTAAAAAAAAAACTGAAATATTCGTTGCCGAAAACGGTCTACCATTATCTTTCAACAGCAACGACAGTGACCCTTAATAGGAGCCGGCTCCAGTCCAGTTTTTCCTGTCCAGTTTGGGGTCCAGTTTTGGGCATTTGTGGATCCCACAGAAATGATCGAAATTGTTCATTTTGTAGAAATCGTCAAGTTTGTCATTCGCATAAAATATTAGCTTGATATAACATTGGTAAATACATGGTCGAAACAGTTTTGTACAAGAAAAAAAATAATTCGAAAATCAATTTTGTAAAATATGTTTCTATCATGTATTTACCAATGTTAGATCACACTAATTTTTTACGTTAACAAAATGAATAATTTCGATTATTGTTTTGAGCCCGGAACAAGCCCATAAAATTCCGAAACTGGACCCCAAATTGAACGAGAAAAAATGAACTGACGTCAACTCCCCTTAGTAACACGGAGATATATTGTAAGTAAATAGGGGATACCCGTACCTAAGGAAATACAGTCCCAACTTAAAATAAGTTATGTGCTTTACCCGTCCAATATAACCTACTCACTCTCTGCCTCACTTTAAAAAACTAATGCCAATATAGAGAGAAGAAATTAAAAAATAATAATAATTTATAGGTCAATTATCAATCCTCTTTAAACAACATCAACTAAAAAAGAAAAAAATCAAAAGGTAATAAATTGAAAAGGAAAATGTATATATATTACTATAACAGTAGGTCAAAGTATAATTTGAGGAAACATTCTCTTAATCGAATGGTTACGATCTTAGCTTGAAGGAGATCAACGACTATAGAATCGCTCATGTTTGTATGTGTGGACAAAAGCCGCTCTGTTATATTACTTCCTTCGTCCTTTTTTAAGTGTCTCGCTTCGTAAATCTAACTTATTAAGAAAACATCATTATTACACATTTCACATCAATTTTGACTTCCACTTTCCCTACTTAGATGTCGTTCCGCTTTCTTTTTAAACCTTCTTTTTTAAAAATAATGTAATTTCAAGCTAAAATATAATGAAAATGAAAAATAATTTTTTAATTTTTTTTACACCATTTAAAAGATCTCAATGAGATCTATCAAACAAGATTCATATTGGTAGAAAAATTATTTGTGTGAACTTATGATTTTTGAGTTTGAAATTACTTTCCTTTTCTAAAAGTTCCTTTTTGGAGAAACTGGAACGGAGCCTTTCCCTGTATGGAGACTCATTACACTTTTACTTACTAACTTTCAAAATGGAATCTACTTTTAAGAGCAAAATGGAAAATGTACCAATTTTTACCTACTAACTTTACAAAATGGATACTTATTAAGGGATAGTCCAAAATGAAATAGTTGACTTTAAAAAGGGGCCGGAGGGAGTATAAGTTATACTATTCCTTCTTCTTCTTCTTTTTAAACAGCAATATAGCCCCTACCATTCCCCCTACGTAGGGTAAGGGTGTACACAGTTCGGATTGATCCAATTCTCTAGAAAATCAGTAACCGGACCATTTTCAATAGTTCTAAAAAATTGGGAACCAGAACCTAACCAATATATACGTGGAACCTAACTAGAACCGAACCGTAAAATCGGTCCGATTTTGGTTCGGTTATAGTTCTATCCAATTAGCATCCAAACACTTATTTACAAAATATAAACTCATAAAATTAAAATTTTAAAGTATCAAATAACTCATAAAATAATAATAGACATTTTATTAAGAATCAAAACCCAATATGGTTCACGAAATACTTGACTCGACCGGAAAACATTGACGAAAATCACCAATAAAGTAGTCAAAATCACTTATGGAATAATTAAATTCAGTGACAGAAAAACATTAATGACCCATTATATTTTGGACTAAAATTAACCTATATCATAAACTATAAAATATAGTAACACATCTTGAAGTAAAGAACAGTAGTTCCAATGTCCAAAACATCACTTAAATCAGCAACACTAACTTTTTTCATGTTCAAAAAGTAGACCAATCTCAACACATATATTTATTTTTATATAATTATATATATTAGTTTTAAACAGTCTCATTCGGTTTTAACCACAGTTCTTTAATTGAGAACCAGTAACCGAACCAAAATTAACGGTTCTTATTTTTTTGGAACCATAACTGGATCATAGAACCGTAGAACCGGACCAAATAGGACGATTCTGTCCGAATCGAACCGATTTTATGGTTCACACGGTTTTCTTGCACACCCCTAATATAAAGGGTCGCTTTTATAAAAATTCAATCTTAGACATATCTGATTATACTTCAATGAATAACAATATTACAAATCTTGAACTAAAAGGGTACAGGGATTAGGAATAGGGCTATACAATACTCCCTCCGTTGTCCATTTTCATTTTTCGTGCCGCTCTTTCAACGCTTATATCTCTCAATCTATAATATTTTTCATAATTTTGAAAACTTTGTATTATAGATTTAATCGAGAACTATCAAACAAGATCTATATTGCATATTTTTAGAAATTCAATTTGAAAGATATAAGCGTTGAAAGAATGACACGAAAAACAAAAATGGACAATAAAAATATGACGGAGGGAGTAATATTTTACTAGTAGTAAAAAATTGAAGTCCTAACCAAAATATCAACCCCTAACAATGACTTCTTCTTTTTTCTTTTTATCCTTTAAACTATGCTTATTTTTTCTACTTAGTACTTAAACTATCAATTTGATGATTTTATCCCCTCAACTATTATACCATTACCTACTTCGTCCAATAGATAATGGAAATTTGAAAATTGGATGAAAAATGTCAAGTAAGGCCTTGTTTGGAACCATGTAGAGCAGATACTTGATTATGAGAGCTTTAGAGATAAAACTTAAACATGACATTTTAGGATAAAATAATCAGAAAAATAAGATTTTCGCACCGGTTCAACCAAATTAAAAATTGGAACACTTAATTTTTTTTACAAGATTCATATATTAGAATCTTACATGGCATTTTATATAGACTAATACATACATTTTTTTTTAAAGAAAGACTGAGTCCTTGATATAAAATTTAGACTGTTTATATATTAAAAATATGGTTAAAGATTAAGCTCTCTAATTTTTAATTCGTGTGAAGCAATGCGAAAATTTTATTTTGACGATCATTTTATGCTAAAAGATTCTAATTAATTTTTGTTTTTAAAACTCTCATAATTTAGTATCTGCTCTAAAGGGTTCTAAATAAAAAACAGATATTTAATTATGATAGTCCTAGAGATAAAAATTAACCATGACTCTTTAGAATAATATGATCAGAAAAATAAGATTTTTGTACCGTTCCAAATGGATTAAAAATTTGAGCACTTAATTTTTTTAGAAGGTTTATATACTAAAATACTAAAAAATATGGTTAAAAAATTAAGTGCTCCAATTTTCAATCTGTTAAAATTGGTGCGAATGTCTTATTTTTTGATCATTTTATTCTAAAGGTCAAAATTAATTTGTATCTCTAAAACTCTCATAATCAAGTATCTGCTTTATAGAGTCTCAAATAAGCCTTACAAGACATTTTCTACCCAAATTTCTGACTTCTTGGACTAAATAGGCAGCGGTATAATAGTTGAGGAGATAAAATCATCACATTGATAGTTTAGTGACTCAGTTAAAAAAATAGACATAGTATAGGGAATAAAAAAAAATTTCCTAACAAATCTCACTCTCTCTAAATAAATACTCCTAGTAGGATAAGAAATGACCGTCCCCTCTTCTAAACGGACCGTCCCTTAAAACGCCGTTACTCGAGACCCACCCGTTCCGTCACGTGCCTCGAATAAAACGTTCTCTCCAGTCGTATGGCGCTTGAGCAATTGAGTCACGGCCCTGCACCCGTTGACGGGGGCACAAACGATGTCCCTAACGGCGGCGACGAGAGGAAACCTCCGGTCAATGGCGGAGAAGACGGAAACAGAGCGGCGAGGCTGCCTCGATGGACGAGGCAAGAGATTCTGGTTCTAATACAAGGGAAGAGAGTAGCGGAGAACCGGGTCCGGAGGGGCCGGAGCGTGGGCATGGAGTTGGAGGTGGAGCCCAAGTGGGCGGCGGTGTCGTCGTACTGCAAGAGGCACGGGGTGAACCGGGGAGCGGTTCAGTGCCGGAAGAGGTGGAGCAACTTGGCCGGCGAGTATAAGAAGATCAAGGAGTGGGAATCGTCGCAGGTGAGGGAGCTGGTAACGGAGTCGTATTGGGCGATGAGGAATGACTTGAGGAGGGAGAGGAAGTTGCGTGGGTTCTTTGACAGAGAGGCTTACAACGTGCTCGACGGCGGCTCGGTTACTGTCACGGCCCTAGTGGAAGAGGCTACTGGGCGTTTTCCGCCACCGAGTGAGGTTCAGAGGACAACTGTGTCCAATCCTGTTCCTATTTCATGTAATTTTAGTATCTTCTGATGATCGTTGGTCGTGTTTCCTTTTCTTGCTTCTTGCAAATGTTGCTGTTGTTTGGTCTCTGTTTTTCAAGTACAGTAGGTGATAGGAATTTCCCTTCGTCGCGTTGACTTGGGTCACGTAATCCTGCGGACCCCCCTCTGCTCCTGCTCTCAATATTCACTCTCGCGAATCTTAATAGTAGTTTGAAACTTTTTTGTTAGTGGCCACTCCCGCTCCTGCCATTCCACTCGCATTTTATGGCTTTGGCGTTGTTCGATTTTGTATTTTGGGTTTTTTCTCTTTTTCCTGTGTTATTTGTATTTTCTTGACTTTTGACTAGTAGTGCTTACTTCCATATATAGACTCAGGTTCCCCCCCACCCCCGGCCCCCCCCCCACTCTCTTCCCTGGGATTTGGCTTAATTATAATACTATGTTTTGATTCACAGAGAAACAATATCATCCACTTTCCAGGGGGTGTCCATCTCAAGGTAACACCGTACTTGCTAAATTATACTCTTCAGAAACTCATATGCAAGTGTCAAATTTTTGTATTCATGGTGTTATTACTCGTAGTCTAATTTTATCTACTGTTTATGGTAGAAGTGGCGGTGATGATGTAACTGGTACAGGGATTATTACAATTTCGATATCAAGATTGTGTCATAATCTAACATGGCTTGCATATTGCATCTTGTCATGCCAACTTCTACTGGATTGTTGTTATAGAACTGCAAACTGAGAGTGGTCCTTTTTGCTTCGTATACCTTGTATCTGTTTGTCCTTTCTTGTCGACAAAGATGGATGGAATCTTTGGTTGATTGTTTCCACAAACTAATTTCTCAAGGATGATTAAGTGATTGAAAGAATTTGATGGCTTCAATTCTGCCTGCATCAGCTTATGGAAATCGATATGCGCAGTACCCCATCCCCCAACATCAAAAGAATGAAGAATGTTGTCAGAGAGTGAACTAGCTAGTACGGGAGAATAGATTTACAATATGGGGACCGTGTATAAAGTGCAAGAAGAGTTCATTTAGCTAAAACCTCCACGTCCACGGCTCATGCCTCGTCTTAAATTTTCGGTCTGAAAATCTTCTCGATCTTAATAGGAAATGCTGTCCAAACCTTGCTGATATAATTCCCCATGTAAATTTGTTGCTTTCCCTTGGTCGGGTAAATGAAATCTGTAATATATAGGTAGTGAACCAAAGGGAAACATAGCAGTAAGGATAATTATGTGCATACCTAAAGCTAGTCAACTTAGTAGTTTGTATAGTGGTTTACAAATTATCTGGCTCGATCACGTCTATTTTCAGCATCTAATTTTTCATTACATGACGCCACCTCCTTATCTTCATGGTTCGGTCAGTATGGCTTCCAAGTTCTGCATTCTGTTAAAGACAGGTTCTGCATATGGATTACAGGTCAATTTTTAGCCTAGGCTCCGACCTTACTTAACTAATTTTTGTACTAATTTTACATGCAACTATTGGAATGTTATAGAGTAAGAGAAAAAGCAATGGTGAAAAAGCAAGTAACAAAGACAAGTATACTGGAGTTTCATCAAGATTCAGTACCTCATTTCATATGCCGGAAAATATGAACCAGTCTACTAGCACAGTAATCTGTGCACAGATTGTGCACAGATTTTTATGTGGGGCCCACTACGGATCCCACACAAGTGATCCGATCCGTTCATTATGTTTAAAACATTTTTTCAAGGGCTCCCGCGAAAAATCAGCTTAATCCAATACCTATAAGTGCTTGATTTAATCATCTAACTTTTCATTCAAGTTTTTAGAAAATGAAAAGTTAGACAATTAGATCATGTACTTATCGGTATCAGATTGAGCTGATTTTTCACAGGAGCCCTTGAAAAAATGTTTCAAACATAATGAACGGTTTGGATCACTTGTGTGGGACCCGTAGTGGACCCCACATAAAAATTTGTGCATAATCTGTGCAGCAATCTGCTGTGCCAGTAGACTTTCTGGGAAAATATAGTTCATAGGGTGGAATTGTGGTTTTCTTGCATCCTATGTTTTTGCTGGCCTACGTTCCTAATGGCCTGCCTTCATATTCTTGTAACCTCAGAATTAACTCTTGTTCCATAGGCACAACACATTGTAAACGACAAACAAATGATCCTGAGATGGGAGCTGCTTCTCAGCAAACACGTAAGCGCAAACGGTTAGTTGCAGATGGAGACGAGGAAACAAACACCCTTCAGTCTCAGTTGCTTGAAGTCTTGGAGCAGAACGGAAGAATGGTGAGCAAGCAACTCGAATCTCAGAACACCAATTTTCAGTTGGACAGGGAACAGCGCAGAGACCATGTCAATAGCTTAGTTGTTGTACTTAGTAAACTGGCAGATGCTTTGGGCAGAATTGCTGATAAGTTGTAGCAAAGAGCCATCAGAACACAGTGTACATTCCCACAAAAGTTATATCAGAGCACAATGGATGGTAGGGGAGGCTGAAGGATTTGAATTTTATAGCTCATGTCGAATAATATATGAATGAAATTTGTCATATAAAATTTTTGTTTGCATCCTCTTTTCCCCACTTTGTGGCGATTGCCAATACATGACAGAGGTAATAAATCATGGGTGTTTGAGTTGCCGACTCTTTTCTTTCATGTAGTGCTATTCTGGTTGACACCGATGTATGTCTTATAGATATCAGTTACATGGTCACTCAACACGACCCCTACATGGCTACATCACACAAAAAATATTGTTTGTCTGAGTTTTTGATAAGCTTTTTTCATTAACTTGACTAGATAATATAGTGAGTTAAGTAGGAGAATGAAAAATACCATTACTATATCAAAGAAGTATGTCGCGACGGTTGACACATATGACGCGAACAATCATGAGGTTGTTGATCACGAACAGAGTTTACAAGGCGCCAACTAGATGAACAAAAAAAAAACTCAAATAATTTATGAAGCAGCAGACACAGCATAAACAAAAATTTAACACCTACATGCTCAATAGCTAGCAATACAAAAAAAAAGAAACAAAACCCATCGCTGGTATGGAATTTAGACCTACTTCCCAAATCATGACAACTAGGTTTTAAAATTCTGAGGTATTTTTCGAAATTTAATGGTGAAAAATAAAGGGTGCGTGACTGTGTGTACAACACGAGAGAAAGGAGGTCTAACAGATTACCAAAGAAAAAGAAAGGAGGTGGAACGTCATTAATGAGGCCGAGGACCAAGTTCGAGTATTGTGTCATTAATTTAATTGAAATCTCTACGTACGGACAGATTTGGCAAGTTTTTTTTAAAGAGAGATTTACCATATCGTAAGTTAATGACAGTCAGAGCAATTTTGATTTAGTTACCATATTTGTATGCACACAATCTACTCATTTGTGCTTTGATTACTTGGCAAGCTAATTCTAGTCTTCTCCTCCTCTATAAAAGGTTAGTATAACAAAGAGAAAGAAAAACTCCCCTAATTCTGTTTTGTGTTCTGATTTGAGAAGCCATTAAAGGTACTCACTCTTCCCATTATTAAACTTATCTCCTCTTTCGTATTCATTACTCCTACTAAACAACTTCTCTCCTTAATTAGGCTTTCCATTGCGTTTTTGGCTTTTTGTCAAGATTAACAGGGTTTTTAATTTACTATTTTTTGGTCTTTCGCTTTCTGTCTTTGTTTTCTATTGCGTTCGAACGCGGCTGGTCTACGGACCTTTTTATTTTCTACAAGAATCAGTGTGTGGTTTTTTTTTTTGTATGTATGTATTGATTGATTAGAGCTCTACTAGTTTTACAGATGGGAAGAGCTAAACAGAGAATGGAACTGATACGCAACGGAAAGTCTCGGTACGTAACGTTTCAAAAGAGAAAGAAGGGGATGAAGAAGAAGGCTTATGAGTTACAAACCCTGTGTGATGTTGAAGTTTGCTTGATTGTTTACGGACCCACAACGGATGAACATCATAATAATCCTTTGGGGGCAGAAATCTGGCCCGAAAATCCCGACACAATCCATCACTTGCTTGATTCCTACAAAAACCAACCCCCTGAGGAGCGCGTGAAGAAGACCCAAACCCTGTCCAACATTTTTATCGACCGGAACCAAAAGATTGAAGACTCGCTTGTGAAACTACGCAAGAAAAACGACGAGGCTACTTACTCCACGTGGGATGATCGTTATAGCAATTGGTCGATGGAACAACTGAGAGGATTTGAAGTTACCTTGGAGGGAAAGCTTCGAGATGTGAAGGCAAGAATTGCGCTGATGAAGGGTACTTCTTCTCTCACTCAAAACCCTCCTCCGTGCTTTCTACAAGGCATGTTCGGAATGAGGAACACGCAATGGGAGGAGCTACATGAGCAGCAGCCTATTTCGATGCTGATTCCGCGGCATGAGTTTGTCAACGCTCCTTTTCATTACCCTTTCGATCATGAGATTCAGCAGGCCGGGATTCAGAGTGATGCGAATTTAATGGCAAATTCGGTAATGACGACGCAAATGAATTACGGTAACCATTACAGTAGCATTCAACTTGGTGGCGCGTCTAGTAGCAAATTCATGTGCAATCTTCCACTTGAGAGGCCAATTTATGGTTACAATCCGTTGATAATGCCTGTGATGTTGGAGAATATGGTGTATAACAATACTCCTCTCCCCATCGGCTATTGCAATCCGAACGTGGAAACAATGTCGCCTTATCTACCATGCTTCAAGATGGGGAGCGATTCGTCTCATATGGATAAGTACTTCAAAGCAAGCGAATTCCAGACGAATAACCAGAACTGAATGCAGGTTTGTTCGGGATGCTCCTGCATGATGATACATTCAGTACGTACGTAGTAGGCTTAGACTAAATTCAATTTAATGAACTAGGGTTTGGATATATGATCACAAAAAAAACTAGGGTTTGGATATTGTTTTTTAACAATAGGATTTTGATTTTTTGAGCTACTGATTTTTAACATGCTTTAAGGTTAATGGCAAAAATGTCAGCTATTGTTACCCAACTATTTGTTCGCACTGTTGAAGTTAAAGTAGACATTTTTATTCACTTCTTCAAGAATTACGTACAGTATTTTCTTTTAGATAAATAATACTGTCCTGGCTAACTTGATTAGATCTCGACTAATCTCTGGTGGACCAATTTCACTATCCATGCCACCAGAAGAGGAACTCAATTAAAAGTTCACTTCTTCAAGAATAATGTCCACATTGCGATGCCCTTAGCTAGTATTTCTATAGCTTTGTACGTGAATGAACTTCTTGAGGGCCCCTAGCTAATATTTTCACTGGCTTCGTGGGTTGGTTCAGTATTTTTACAAGGCTCTATAAAACTTTTCTTTTCTTTTTTCCTTCTATACTAACAAGAGGTAATCGTTGCGATGCAGAAGATCAAATAAGAATAATATGTGTAGATTGATTTGAAAAGAGAGATGATTATACAGATGCAAAAAAAAGTTCGAGTACAACTTTGTTGGGTTAACTTCTGAATAAGTATTTTGAGGAGTTCTATTAATTCCTAAACTGTGTGGCCCGTGATCCTCGTTCCGTCTCCTTCCTCTGTTGGTCCAGTGGTCGCCTAGCCTTCTCCGCCTAGCCTGCACAATGAACGCACGACTAAGACCTGGCCGGGGGTTGCCCGGCAAGGCCCTCCGGCGAGAGGATAAGTATGTGCCGAGAGAGAGAGGGAAGAGACTAGGTTTTTGAGTGTATATTCGCGTTTTTGAGTGCGTACCTTCCCAAAGGCGCTATCCTTTAGTATTCATAGAGCCTCCCTGACTTGCTCCCCAAGCACGGACACGTGCCTTGTGCGGGCTAAGCGGTGTCATCGTGACGTCACCGTCCAGATCTGGTAACCGCTTTTGGGGGGTGAGCTGGCATGACCCATGTGCGCTCATGATTATCAGGCGTAACCGTCTTCGCACGTGGGTGGTCACGTGGCCGCGCACGCGGCCGAACCCAATAGATGAAGAGGTGAGCCGAGCTCAGAGAAGTGGCCGAGCCTGGGCAGAGTCAGGCTAGGTGAGCGTCGCCGGTGGAGCCACCCGCGGGTGGTGGCCGAGCACAGGCATAGGTCCTTGCAGACGTCGGGACCAAGAAGGAGCCGACGACAGGAATGGTCCGGTCCTGGCCGAGCACAGGCGGCACAGGCCATGTGTCCCTGGAGTGGCCGAAGGCAGGGGTTGGTTGCGGAATCACAGTTGACCTCGGTCTGCTACATAAACCTTAAAGGAAAAGAGAGACTTGGTTGAATCAACATAATGTCCATGCATCTTCGATCCCACCCAATCGATTGAATCAGAAACTCCTCTACTGATGCCCCCGAACACACCAAACCAAAAAGGCGAACGGACAGATGGCAAAGAAGAATCCCCGTCACACAATGAAGGAACAGCAGATGATCCACCCCTGAAGAAAATGAAGATAAATGACCAAGTACTGTGTCATAAATTGCTCTTTGAAAGCCTATGCCTATCAGATCAAAGGTGAACAAACCTTGCAAATTAATAGAAACAACATATATAGATTGTTTCAATCCTTCTGTTGTATATAATAGTACTAATCTATTGTTGCCAAACTTACACGTTCACCTCAGTGCATATGTTGTGTCATTATTGGCCCATTTTTATTTCTTTCGCATGGCATGTAGAGAAAAAAATTTCTTTACATCAGACTGACCCCATGAAACTCATGATCAACAATTTCCATAGGCCAACCCTTGGATACATGTTCAATCTCGCAACCAACGGGCATGAAACGCACGAGCGCTACCTCCTAGTACTCCAATACAGAAGGGCCCAAAATCCCAAACTCATTGGAAAAAAAAAAGTTTCAAGATTCAAGTGAAAGGAGAGATGTTTGATTATAAATAATCTTTGTAAAATGACATAAAAGTCGGAAAGGGACAAACAGTAACAAAACTTGAAAAGTTTCAGTGGGAGATTTTTTATCCCATGCATTCTACAACTCCTTGGCCCTTCCTTGACAATATAGATTTTAGGAGAGATTTTACATCATATACTACTACTACACGTAGCTATGTGCGGGCTTTCAAATCAGGCTTATGGGGCTAGGCTAGAGGGCTTGCCCGAGCTACAATTCCTATGCCCCAACCTAGCACATACGCAATTAATTTATTATTCTAAAAGGGGGCATTTATGAAAATCTTAAGCACTTTTCACACCAAAGACTTTGAGCCAATTGAGTCAATAAAAAGTTCCTTAATGAGAAGATAAATTAGGACGGAGCATGGAGGGAGTAGTAAAATGGCTATAAAAAGGGGAGAGGGAGAATGTTGAAGGCAGCAAAGACTAGGATCCGGGGGGCCTGCTGCCCTCAAAGCACAACAGGGCCAGCAGCCCCCAAAGCTACACCGTTTTGGAAAAAAATCTGAGACCCGAACCATCTCCTAAAATCCCAGTTTGGCTCCTAACCACCCCTTTAAGCTTTTTGATTTCTTTTGTTGCCTCATTCTCCAGTCTCCACTTTAGTCAACTACTGGTTTTAGTTTCGCGGGTGTTCGTTAAAAAAAAAAGGAGAAACATATTATAGACCATGGAATCTATGACTATTTGGGTTATTTGAAAGTATTGTTTTACAGCAATGTTATGAAATCTTGTTATTTTGCTAACTCAAGATATTCGGATGAGTTTACGTGTATCTTGATTAATGAATGAAAACTCAATTTTACCATCCACTAGCAATGAGTCCAGTTAGAAAAATATTAGTAATTAAATTTATTGTCGTATGTATACGTTTTTACTATGCATTTTTTGGTTAGTACAGTTTACATGCATCTTGTAAATGTCGTTTGGCGTTTATCAATACAATCTTCTCACTTTTGACCAAAAAAAAAATCTTTGGACAAAGCCAAATTAATCGTCTAACAAATACACACTATAACAAAAAACACCAATGGTGACACCCTTTGACACCTTTTGGCGACAAAAAATTGGTGTTGACACGGAATATACTTAACAATGACAAAAAATTTTATTGCTTGTCACGGAAAACCTTTGGATGACCAGGGTAAATAATGAGTTGATTTGGTGACAAAATATTTGTTACTGAAGACGAACTTCGGTAACAAGTAAAAAGTTGTCACCGAAAGATCCGAATTTTCCCGCTCCCGGACTCCAACTCATTCGCGGTGTCTGAAAATTTTTACAAGCAAAACGACGTAGTTTTGCTTGTCACCAAAACCCTGCCCTAACTTTTCCCTTTTTCACGCTGTCTCTCTCCAGTCTCCACTTTTATTCTCTCTCTCTCTCTCTCTCTCTCTCTCTCTCTCAGACGCCTCTCTCCCTCTCTGCTAGACGACGTACGTCTCTCTCTCTCTCTGCGCTGGTATTGTGTCTCTCTCCCTCTCTCTCCATCTCTCCTCCGATTTCAATTTTGTTTTCTCTCACTGTAGCTTTGACTGGTTTCTTCTGTGCATGGAGTCGCCGGCGTCTGAGTCACTCATCGGCGACAAGAGGCTCACAATAAGTAGGTTTCCTGCTCCAAATTCTTCCGGCATGGCTCTGGTACTCTCTCTCTCTGCTCCAAAATCTACCGTCGATTTCTCTATATTTTGGGGGTTTTCGTCGATTCTTGATATAATGAATTTAAATGCCCTAAGTGTGTTTAGAATGATTAAAGATGTTTTGTTCTTCTTATTTTTTGCCCTTATGTTATTTTTTTTAATTGGGGTCATAGGGTCATAATTTTTTTCGGTTCACTTGATAACCGTCAGTACCCAAGCAGAAAGGAATACTACGAACTTTTCTAATTGAAGATGACATTTTCAATAATTCTGCTCGGAATCAGGTATTGCTGAATGGTAAAGTGGTAATATCCCAGAAGGACTTGGTGATTTTATCATTTCATTTCTTATATTGCTTTTTTCAATACAAATACTAAGTACTAGCTAAGCGAGAATGGTCCATGTATCAAAAGTAGAAAACTCTCTTGTTAGATCTTTTTGCTTGAGTTTTCTAGTTCCAATCAAAAGGTACGATTAAGGTTACTTGTGTCATGTCTATTTCCTTCTAGCAACAATTTAATTTGCCTCTACGCTAGAGGATCTTGTTGAGCGTGGGTGGATGCTGTGTACTATCCATCTGAATCTCGACTTGAAGGATGATTGTTCTTCCAAAGGAAAGACTTTTCTAGTTTGGACAATCGACTATAGGATATCCAAACATGCTACCAGATTGATATGCCTCCATGATGTAGAAATTAGCTTGTAGACATTCTTTTCTTTCTAAAATCTTACCATATGGGAGTCACTATATATCTGTGGATGTGTAAAACACTGTTTGGACAATGCGACTATAGGATATGAAATTAAGTTTGACAAGTTTCACGTAGTATCAAAAGTATGGAAGCATCTGTTAGGCCTACTGATTATTGAATTTATGATGACATTTTCTTCTTGATTCTTGTTGGGTTTAGTTTGTGCGCGCACAAATCTGGACACGTATGTGTCCAAAACCGTCTGATACACGTGGTCGTTTCATGAGGGGCCTCGTGCATTGGCTGGTTCCAGACACATCTGTGTGCGGATCTATGGCACTTCTCTGCATGTAGCATTGCTCGTAGTTGCATATGCTTGTGTAACAAAGGCTAGTTAAGTGTCCTGTAATGGTAACACTGTTGCTGTGATGGGATACTTGTAGTTAAATTTCAATGCCTTGTGGAATGTATTGTGGTTTTCTTGCTGCTAGCAACTGTCCTTGTGATGTTGGCAATGAATCTGGTTTCTTCTGTCATTAATATCGAAATCAGCCACAATGACTTGTATCTCCTGTTTGTTCTTTTGCAGGTAGTTAATCTATTTACCAAATATCCTTCTAGTAGGAATGACCAGTTTGTGTCGACAAAGTATCTCTGTTCGCTTTTGGTCTATTACAAGTTACCTGTTTGATTTGGAAGAATCAAGGTAGTTGATGCTTATGAAACTGATCTTACCTTTATCTATTCGTTACATGGGTACCTCGTTATCACTTCACTATTTTTGAACATGGATAGTTGCATTATTGGATAAAATCCTCACTTTGGCTACGGAATTTCTTGCATAAATTCTGTGTTGGTGAATACTAGTTCCTGAAAATCCAACTCCATGCTAAAATATTCCCCTGGTCACTATGAAGGCACAAAACTAATAGGAAACATCAGTTGTCTGAAATATTAATGAAATGGTGTACTTTGTTTCTTGATAGGGTGGGTGCCGAACTGGGATGGTAAATGTTTCTAATGCATATGACCTTCCTGCAAGGTGAGTAGTGGTTTAGCTCTATCGAGTATCGCTTGTAATATGTAGGAATACTTTTTCGAAGCCGCATTATGCTGATCCAAACAAGTAAATCATCAAAGTATCGTTCTTGTAAAAGCTCAATCCTGCACTTACTTTACCTGCCCTTGTGCTTTGGAAATCAGGAATTTGATATTGGACTATTTGGATTGAGGAATACAACACTATTAAGCTTTCCGTCATCTTATGAGACTTGTCAAGTAAAAGAACTAAGCCAAGTATAATGTGAGCATAGTTACAATAATTGACCGGGTTCTTTTCTACCTAATTTTATTGCACTTGTGCTATATTGAACTTTAGCTTTGAGATTCAATTATGTTCTTTTCTTTTCGGTATCTTGCCTCTTGCTTTTGCTTTTGGTTTTTTTTGTTAGGAGGAAAGACTAGTGGATTCATATACTGTGGACCATCTGTTGCAGGAGTATTCAACCTATCAGATGCTTGTCGGTCAGGAGCCAAGGAGGGAATCGAAGAACTAAAATTATTGGGCGTACGAACTGCCATGCTTACAGGTGACTGTCGTGCAGCAGCAGTACTCGTACAAGATCAGGTGCACATCTAGTAGTTGTTGTTGATAGAGGGTATTAGTCACTTAATCCAACCATGAAAGGCCGAAATGGTCTGGGTATGTACTTGTGTTTTCTTCATCTGCAAATTTTGCTAATCTATGATGGTTTAGTTCATTTTCCATCCCTGATTCCCTTTCCATAATAGGGAATCAATGGGAGATTGCTGCAACCATGGTGATGTGACCTTATCTAATGAATCAGCTGATGCATGATTTAGGTGTTGGATTACCAAGAACTCTGCGAATTTTAGATAAACCTCACTCTTTCTCACCTTTTAAGCAGTATTTGTGGGTCTCTTTCCTTTCCTGCCTTTTCGTACAATGGCAATGGTATAAAGTGTAAACACACAATGCATTGCTGTTTTCCATAGAACTGATTTCTGTCCTTATTCATGTGTTATTTGTAGGACTTCCAATATGCTTCTCATGCTCTTTTCTGTCTTCATTAGGGTGTTCTTGTATTTCTTGCTGCGAAGTCTGGATTTATAAAGGATGAGGAGGAGGCTGCTGAGTTCCAGGACTTTATAATTTGTGTCGAGAATGGACGTAAGCAACGAAAATGATGATATGTAAGCAACATTAAGTAGGTGTCCACATTAAGATAATGGACGTAAGCATACAAAAATGATGATATGCTTCTACTTTCCAATTTTATTACTTCATCTAAATCTTCTGATAGTTTTAAAAGTGTGATAAAGCTTGAATTAATGTGGTTCATGTGTCAGACACGTGTCTAAAGTGTGTCCGGAGCGTGTTCATGTCTTACACGTTTCCGACACCAACACTTCGATTCTGGCGAAGTTTTGTCGCTACGTAGGGTTGCATATCATCGATATTATGTAGAATGACATCAAAATCTGAGTTGGGTAGCTCGCTTAGTCACTCATGAGTCATGCCATAATTCGTTATAGAACAACATGGAGCAAAATCTCTTTCTTTTTCAGAACCTTTCGTAGGCTTGACATATTACACAATTACCTCTTCTTTTTTTTTCCTTTTTCAATTTTGTATAGGTAAGGAGATGGAGTTGCTTTTTGGCAGTTTACCAAGATGGAGTTAAAGACTTTTTGGTAGCTAAATAGAACACTTGTTTTGAGTTCTTTTTGTCATTAGACACACCATGGATATGGATGTTTTGTAGTTTAGATAATGCTCTTAAGTTTGAAGTGGTTATTATTGTAGGATGAATGTTTTGAAGGGTTGTAAAGTTGGATGATGAATGTAGACTTATTGGATATTTGATTTGAATGATATTTTGCTTCTTCGCAATTTAAGTTTTGCTGAGTTGAATCATAATATACAAAAAAATCTAAAACTTTGTAAGCAGGTGAAAACAATATTTGTGTTAGAGTCCTATTTTTGGTGACAAAAGAGATTGTCACGGTTGTGTGTACTACTATTACTATAGGTTATTAGTGACACCATTGGTTGTCATGGTAGGTACTTTTGGTGACGATATTTGTCACAGAAAAATCTCTCTTCTGTGATAGCATGTTGTTATAGTTACTTTCCGTGACATAATCATTTTTGTCGCAAAAAATCTCTCTTCCGTGACACCATATTATTGTCACTATTACTTTCGGTGACAATTGTGTCACGGAAAATCTGTCTTCTATGACACCAAATTTGTCACTGTTGACAACATTCCGTGACAATTACATAATTTTGTCACCCTTGACTTTCAGTGTCATGGATACAATGACACCTTTTCTTGTGTCACGGAAGATAATAGGTGACAAAATTTGGACTTTCGGTGACATTTTTGCATGTCACCGAATGTGTTTTTTGTTGTAGTGACAAAACAAGTGTAAATCACAAGGTAATCGATGTCTTTCATCCTAACCCAGACATGGCCTGACGCAACAGCGACACTTTTGAACTGTCCAACATCTAATTAAGAGTCTCAAACAAGAAAAAGTGCAACGTTAAGGACAAAAGACTCCGAATACCCAAACGATTAGATGCACTACACCCAAGTATGAACGCACCAATGAACTCCCAAGGATTACAGATCTGCCAAGCCGCCACGGGTTGTCTTGTCAAAGACATTGTGTAGGAATAGAGTGCTGAAGCATAGATATCATTGTAAAGCAACCTCGATTGAGAGAACCCGATTTGTAGACAAAACTCGTCCAAAGACGAAACTAATAACTGTCGTAGAACGACAGACAAAACTCTCACAGATCAGACGACAAGTCGTTGATCTGAAGAGACGAAAGGATAAAAAGAAAAAAATTAAAGAAAGAGAGTCGGTAGTACCATGGCCTCCCCCTCCCACCGCCGCACATGGGTATGAAACCCACGGGGGAGGGGGAGGGAGAATAGGAGTTATGGTGGCTAGGGTTGAGAGGTCTTAGGTTTGGTTAAGAGAGGAGAAAAAAAATCTTCTTTTAGCAATGTTGCAGGACAAGAAATGCGATAATTTCCAAGGAATAATCAAGATAAGGACTAGCCAGTCTGGACACCTTAAGTTGTCAAAAAAAAATAATATATCATAATATTTATTTTGGAATATGGTCTTATTTTTTTGAATAGCAAAGTTTTATTTATATGTTTCCTTCTTTTTTTTTGTTTTCCGTTGCATCTTTCTTTTTATATAAGAGATTTTCGTGGCATTCATGAGCACCGGAAAAACAAAAACTAGCTGAAGAGTGAGGCAATAAAAGAAACCAATAAGGCAATAACCAGTGGTTGGGACTTGGGAGCCAATTGGGGATTAATGGAATATATTTGGGTCTTAGCCTTTTTATCAAAAACGGTGTCGGTTTGGGGGCTGCTTGCCCTGCTGTGCTTTGGGGGCAGCAGGCCACCCAATCCTAAGCAGTTTTTCTTTTAGTACTTTTTGTTCTTATTTAATTTTTTTTTCACGTTCGTTCAACTTTTGTGGATTATGACGAATCGAAAAGGTAAAAAAAATTTACTTTTACCAAAATATTTTAAAAAATAACCACTTTTTAACAAAAAAAAAAAAAAAGTAGACTTTTTTTATTCTTCTAAAAAGTGCTTGAAGTACATGTACTGGAATATTGGGTTCTGTTTTGGGTAAATTCCAGATAAACCCCCTGTACTTAGGTCATTTTTCAACTACACCCCCTCTACTTCATTTTTAATCACTCGCACCCCTTGTACTTAAGACTGGTTTGAAACTGTTAGTATTTCCGTCCAAACTAACGAAAAAACAGGTAATGGCTTGTTGGCTGGAATTTTCTTTTCTAAAACATCTTTTCTAAGACCAAATGGCCCTCCAATCCCATTTACATCCTATATATATTGTGAGAGCCCTCACTTTAAAAATATTAGTACATTGATACTACCATTAATTATCGGTCGCAGACGGAGTCACAAACATATTTTACAAGTCAATCGCTCAGGCATTTCAAATCTCTATGTTTTGAATTTTTTCCTTGAAATTTCGAGAATGGGGTTATTCTTAGAATAATTTATTTAGGGTACTGTGCGAATTTCATATTTTTCTGAGACCGAAACCCGGACAGCTTCTCAGCTACGCATGCGCTCAGGCGTCTGAGACCACTTGCACAAGCAAGGACACATGTCGCGCTTATAACATTTTTTTTATCATCTTGGTAAAAACTAGTCAAATATGTATTTTAATTTTTGAGGGAGGGAGATACGAAATTTGAAGAAAGAGGAGGAGGATGGTGTTCTTCCACCCCCCACCTCAGTTCCACCATGAGCCACCACCTCCCGTCACCATTCTCTCATCGGAAAACTTATTTTCTTGCCAATAACTTCTTAAACTCTCCTGACAGCTTTCTGGACCATCACAAATTCGTATTTTGAGAAATCTTCTGCTATGATTCAATTTTTGAAGTCTTCATAAATTTTAAAGTACGTTTAAAGACGAAGATTTTGATACCAAGAACATGCAAAACCGATCAACACAGAATTAGTTATGATTTTCGGAATATGGACTGATACACATGTTTTGAAATCTGGGCAGAGCCATCTTCTTTTTATTTCTGGATACTATCCTATTAAGTTATGAATTTGATATTTTTACTGAGAATAATACTTTAAGTTACGAAACTTTGAGAGTTAGTTTCAATATTTTTGTAGTTGAAATGAATTAGTTATGGATTTTCTACGAAGACATGTTTGGCTGCCCTGCTTTTCTGTAGAACAGCTTGTTCTTTTGAAATTTGGGAAATATTTGGTTGATAACTAATCTTTCAATTTTTACAATAGATACACATGGATGTTACGCAAGTTTGGGCGCTGGTTTGAGTATTTTTGGATCTTATGTGAATAAGTTATGATTTTTCAAAGAAAGGGTGACAGATTTTAGTAAATGAACAAAGTATTGTTTTTATTTCTTAAAATACCTTGCATTCATAGGTTTAGGGCTATCAATTTACCATAAATGAACAAAAACCCAGACGATTTTGGGCTATCAAAGTACCAGAAACGAACAAAAACCCTAGACGATTTTGGGGCTATCAACGTACCGAACACAATATTCTGTTCTTTAAAGCAGATGATTCACGATCTTACGTTTCTCTCTACACCATTGTAGAACTAGAGCTTTATAGAGAGAGAGGGGATAATACGTAAATGAAAAAAGGGGAAAAAAAGTGGAATATGAATGGGTATTTTAGTCTTTTCGTTAGTTTGGACGGAAATACTAACAGTTCCAAACCAGTCTTAAGTACAAGGGGTGCGAGTGATTAAAAATGAAGTAAAGGGGGTGTAGTTGAAAAATGACCTAAGTACAGGGGGTGTATCTGAAATTTACCCTTCTGTTTTTTCAGGTCTATTATCCATTATCGAAAGTGTCAGATCCTATAACTTGAATTAAAGTTAGATGATTGGATTGAACCCTTATACGTATCGGATTAAACTAGTTTTTTGCGGACACCTTCAAAAAAATGTTTTAAATTTAATAAACGGCTCGGTTAGTTTATATAAGACCCATAGTGGGTCTCACCGACTCTCACATCGTAATCTGTGTCAATAACAAAGCTGTATCCATTATGCAACACTAAAAATAAAAAAAAAAACCACCTAAGCGGCTAAGCATCTGTGGAGATGGTTGGAATTTGGTTGGGGTTCGGCGTCGGATGGTTGGTTTGGTTGTTTTTTGGGGTTCGATGGTGGTGGTTTGGGGTTGGGGGATGGGTGAGCGGAGGTTTAGTGTTGTTTGCTTTGTAAGTAGCTATCAATAACTACAGTTGCGGTATTTCTATTTTCATAATGGTTTTGAGAATAAATTCTCTCCGCCAGGGTTGGAAAACCCCAGTTTTCCTCCAAACCAATAATATGCTGGCACTTCATCAAATTGTACTAGGAAATGGAAGAAACACGTGGTTTACAGTCCCCCAACTTTAGAAACCTTTTTCAGTACTACTCCCAGCCCCGGATCCCTCCTCCTGGCTCCTACTACTCTACTAGTACTATTCGTGCAAGCAAAAAACCTAACCAATGAAAAAGTTTTCTTTTTCTTTCCTTTTTAACAAGAACCAATCAAAGAGTTTAGATCTCTTAGGTGGTGTTTCACTTTCTTGAAAAATCTTTTTTTTTAAATTTAAAAAAAAAATTCAAGTTTAAAAATTATGTGTTTATGTAAATAATTTTTCTATCAATATAAATATTGTTTGATAGATCTCATTGAAATCTTTTAAACGGCGCAAAAAAAATTAAAAAATTATTTTTCATTTTTGTATATTTGATTTTGAAATTGTCTTCTTTTTGAAAAAGAATGTTTTGGAAGAAAGTGGAACGAGGCCTTAAACTACAACCTGATAACCCTTTTTTTTTTGGGCAGAGTTGTTCGTGTCAATATACGTGCTCCTCGACTATTTCTCTCCCTAGTTGATCAAAAACAGATTATCTATGTCGGAACTATAAGATTTTAAAAAAAATTATTCATGTTATATGACCATATTGATACGTTGTCTATAAAGCAGATACTTGATTATGAGAACCCTAAAGACAACTAGTATTAATTATGACCCTTAAGATAAAATGATTAAAAAAAATTATCTTCGCATCTGGTTCAAACGGATTGAATATTGGAGCGTTTAAATTTTTTAGACTATTTATATATTAAAAAATATAGTTAAAAATAAGTATTCTAATTTTCAATCCGTTTTTACCGATGCGAAGATCTTTTTTTTTTATCATTTTATCCTAAAAGTTCATAATTATTTTTTTGTCTATAGGACTCTCATAAGTCATAATCAAGTATTTGCTCTAGTTTAATTTATGAGTGTTTTCGTTTGACCAAATAAATAAAGAGAAGATACTTACTTAATTATGCGAGCTCTAAAGATAAAAATTAATTATGACATTTCAGAATAAAATGATTAAAAAAATATCTTCTCACCGGTTCAAATCAATGTATATAGTCATATACCATGAACAATTTTTTTTTAAATCTCCTAATTTCGGCGTGAATGACCTGTTTTTATTAGATTAAGAAGATAAATAGTTAAGGCAAACGTAAACTGATCCAAATCTTTCTGACAGTTGGAAAAATAGGCTATCAGCCTAGAGGTTAAGGGGTTGTTCCTCTTTTTGAATTTCAAGCTCAAAAATCATGCATTTACGCAAATAAATTTTCTACCAGTATGGATCTTGTTTGATAGATCTCATTGAGATCTTATAAACAGTGAAAAAAAATTGAAAAATCATTTTTCATTTTCGTTATATTTGAGTTTGAAATTACATTCTTTTTGAAAAAGTTACTTTTTTGAGAAAGCGGAACAGAGCCTAATACTCAAACCTTTTGACCGGTTATTGTAAAAAAAAAAAAAAAAAATTTTTGATTGGTTGCAGAAGTGGTACTAGTAGGAGGGAGGAGTACTGTAACTGTAGGTTTAACCCAAGTTAGAGAACCAAACCACCAAGCACATGAGTCTTCCATTTTCTTGGTACAATTTGATGACGTGGCAGCATCTTATTGGTTTGGAGGAAAACTGGAGTTTTCCAACCCTGGCGGAGAGAATTTAGCTAGTTTGCTTGTGTTTACACGCAACACTCTTTACCTGAGGTGTTTGTCACTTGGTTTGCTATCAATCGGTTTTCTGGTGAAAAGCTCGCCACTAGTTAAACTATGTTGCAATTGTTTATCTACGCTTTGCATGCGCTTCTCCGACATGATCTTGCCTTATCAATGTTAGCTGGTGTATCCTTTGTTTTCGGGAGACAAGATCCAATGAGTGCAACCGGGAGCACTCTCTCGCCACATTCTTTTTTATATCATCGTGTATATCGATGCTCTATTTTGTGCGCAATAGGTTCTTATTATCGTGTTGTAATAGCTACACACGGTGGGTTGTAACCTTCTTGTTATCCATATATTTTTTGCCACTTTCAAAAAAAACAAATTATAGTCCAATTTGCCAAACAAACCTGCACTCTGACGATCTGTCTTGGGTAGGTAGAAAAGTTCCAGAGCTTCGGTATCACTTTCGCAATCACAAACTAGACCTTATCAGATCACAAAAATCTTTCCCACCTTATCTCTTTCAAAGTCAGAAAACATACCTCGTAAATCCGAACATATTCTTAGCATTTGCTTCAAAGACAAATACTGTATTAAAGAAAACCATACAAAATGCAGGCTGCTTTGCATTTCACAGCTTGTTTCCCCAGATTGATGCCCACCAAACCCACGGCAGCGACACCGTGGAGGTCCACCCCTCATTTGCAAACGACACAATCCCGATTAATCAAAGTGGCTCTGCAACAGCTCCTGACACCTCAGCAGTTGACTACACCTCAGCAGTTTACAAAATGCAGGCTGCTTTGCATTTCACAGCTTGTTTCCCCAGATTGATGCCCACCAAACCCACAGCAGCTACACCGTGGAGGTCTACCCCTCATTTGCAAACGACACAATCCCGGTTAATCAAAGTGGCTCTGCAACAGCTCCTGACACCTCAGCAGTTGACTACACTTCCATTACCTCGTAAGCCAATTCATCATTTGCCTCAGGCTTTGAAGCACTATTATACAAGGACGGACCGAGGGACGGTAGAACCTTAGCGATTTTCTTATCCAAGTTGAAGAATTGTTTCAAAAGTTCTTTGGAATTATAGTTGTTCTTTCAAAAAATTCAAAAGTTTTACAAGTTTGTATGCTCCACGTTTTTCTGAGCATAATTGTGATAACTTTGTTGGTAGTATTTTTGTAGCAGAAATTGAAATCTCCTTCTATAGGTTACAAACCTTTTCCCAATGATTGCCCACCCAACAGTGAAATCATAGGTCCGTGAATCCATCCCTGTTGTTATACGATTGTGATAATGATTCCCAGACTAATGAAGTGGCTTTGCAGTGTCTTTCCAGCAGAAGCTTGTGAGACAGTGGGAGGAGATGCTTGTGATGCTGAAATGTATCCTGAAGTGAAGCTTGACCCAGAAACCACCAGCACTACAAACAAGACTTCTACGGAGATGGTAGATAGAGACTATCTCGAGTATGACAGTCCCAAGACGTAAGATTATTCTCTGCACTAGACATTTTTTTCTTAACAAAAAGATACAATTCAAAATGAACATGGTCTAATAAATGGTGATGTTGGTACAGGGTGTTTCCAGGAGAAGCTTGTGATGATCTTGGAGGAGAATTCTGTGAGCCTGACTATCAGAGAGGAGTTTACTAGAGGGTACATAATCCACTTGTAATGGTTGTGTATGCTGGTCATATTTTCTTGCTTTCTCCCTCCTTTATATATTCTCTAGTTTTGAATGATATACTTAATTGGTAGCAAATAAGAACAAAATACTTTCGGAATCCACTCAATTACATGTTAGATGGGCATAACAACAACCAACTAGTCTGCTTGCTCCTCCATATTGCCAAAAAATAAATGTAAATGAGCTATAGACTATAAGATAAGTACCTTTTATTCTGATGCAGTGTAAACCTTTTATAGTATGTTTGATCAGATTTAAAAGTATCGAAAGACGATGAATTTAAAATTCAACAGGAACAGAAAGAAGGCAGATAAGGAAAATCAGTAAGTCACAAGAATCGATAATGTTGGTAAATATACAAGTGAAACAAAGTCACACTATAAAAAGTGATTGGATGGCTTGTGATAACATCAGCAGCAGAGAAAGTTTTCCAAGAACTATAACATGCCTAGAGAAAAATATGGTTCCTTGAATCAAGTATGAAACTCTATAATGGTGAAATCAACAAACTCTTATAAGTATGGCAAATAGTATGAAACCTTATCATTGTAACATTTCCAACACAGATCGCTATACTTAATCATTACATCAATGTGCCAGAAACTCAATAATGGTGAAATCAACTAACTTCTGTGTATAGCAATTTGAGAAAGTGACTGAGGTTCACATAGAAGATGATGTTACGCACTAAAATAGAGTGAGATTGCAGGAAAGGATATCCAAATAAGTCAAATACCAGTAGAAATTTCTCAAACCAGAAGTTCCACCAGTACTATTAGGATTCTCCGTCTTCAGTGATAACTTCCAAAACCAGATACTGAAGAGCTATGGAGTACTTTGCAGTTCTCGTCCTCTCTGACAAGGAACTTCCAGAAGAGATGTTATTCTTAAGAAGATATGACCCAGAACCATCGCCTTCCATAGAAAGAAAATCTGATTTAGCATATTCCAAATAAGAATTCAAAAATGCAAGTGATTAAGATGAGAAATGGCAACATCAATCAGTAATAAATACTAGCAATAACAGGTTTCCTGTCTGAAAATACCAAGCAAAAAAAAGACTGGTACTGCGTCTGCAATATGCATACTATATCTGCATTGAATAAATATTCTCTTTTATATCTCCACTGCAACAAAAGTAAAAACGGTAACCAACCTTTGATTGTGTAAACGGACGAGATCCATCTTTTGTAAATGAAGAATAACCTTGGGGAGTCCCCATGGTGTGTATCAGAGAGCAGAAGGTTGCATGGCCCTTTTTCACTAGCACAAGTTACAGAAACAAGTTAATACCTGTTGACATTGCATGAATGTTGTTGCTGTTGCCAATTAGAATATCAGTAGTCACTCACTTAGCATGAGTTATGGCACTATGACAGAGAGCTAGAGTTCGGACCATTGCCAAGTCTCTACCGCGAGCATTATTGTATCTCTCTTGGCAGTTCCTTTCAAGACATCAAAACAAACAAATTTAGACACAAGTCATGAGCGTGTTCACCAGAAACAAGAAAACAAGCAACAATTTACCGATCACATTTTCTTCATAAGTTTAAGATTTTGAAAACACAAACAGAGAACCATAAGCACACAAAACGTTATCAAACAGACACAAAAGAATTCATACATAGTAGTACTAATTAACAGGTGGCATAGAGTTCACTGCACTAGCACGTACCTCTCATCAAACAAGTCTCCAAAATCGTCAATAACTACCATGCGAGGAAAATTATCATGCAGGTGGAATGCAGCAAAATACTTCTTAATCCCTTCATCATTATCCACGTATCTTTCAAAAAAAGATTGGAAATTATAATCCTCATACCAATAGCAGTCAGGATAATCATTAAAATATGAAATCGAAAAACCAACATGGAGATAACTTATATCAGCATAAGATAATAGAAAGGAGCATCTTACTTCATCTGTACGCGCTCAAATATGTCATTAGATGGATCAATGTCCTGCAAAGGTACGGTTGCACATTAGAGCATCTCCAATGGTAAGTCTTTCTGTTTGCCAAAACCATTATTTGGCAAGAGAAATCAAAAAATGACCTCCAATGGTTTGCTAATTGTCAAGCCAAAGTATAGTATTGCCTAGCTAAATTTGGCAGTGCAATGACAGAGCTATTTATTTCCACGACAACTAATTGTGCATTGCTACGTTAATGATAAAATTAAAAATCCCAGTAAAATCGCAAAGAGAACGATTGAAAAACATTTACCTGAGGGAGAAAAGGGGGTTTGCTTTCTAACCTGCACCGGTTGCAAATGAAGACAACATTACCTTTGATAGAGTCGCTCTCCAATGCGGAGTTAAAAGCGAACTGGAAAAGTAGAGAGGTCTTCCCACTGCCAAACCCTCAAAATTTGGAGAACGAACATTTTTGAGTTAGCTTCCCCAACAGTTAAAACTAAATATGCTGAAAATCTATGTGTGTCAGTCTAGAGAGAGAGAGAGAGAGAGAGTAATTACGAGGAAGGAGGGCCGGAGAGAAGCAAAATACTAGGATGAGAATGGGTGCGGTGGAAATGGGTTTGAGGGACGGAGAAGAATCTCTCAACCATGCTCGATCTCTCTCTCCCAAAATTCCAGGCAAAGCGCCAGATTCCTTCTCTAATCCGTACGAACTCGTAATAAGGTATCATCGGGCTGCGCTTTCCACATAACATTGGCTTCGTCTGGGTCTGTAGCGACGGTGGAATTGGTGGAGCTATTGTTGAGTTTTGCTCATGTGGAAATGGGTTTGAAAAGAAAAAGAAAATAATTATGGTTAGTTGGTCTTTAATTGGTTCGGTGGAGTTAAGCATTAAAATGGGTTGGTTTTTGGTGGATGTGATTTTTTAGAAATCTCTCCTGTTAGCCGGCTGTGCATGGATAGTGTCAAAAGGCAATTGTGGCATTGGGTTCCAGATTCTTCTCGAGCTCTGCTACGTGCAGAGACAATTCTTCGCAAAGAACCACGTAGAGATAAATGCGTTTGGCCCCATTTTGGGTCCCGAAAAAATCTAGAAAAATATCTATAAATTTTTGAATATTATTGTATGGAGCCCTATAAAAAATCAACTCCAGTGGATTATCGATAAGTATTACTTTTTGATTCGTATGAGCGAACTGAGCAGTTTCGCCTCTATGAATCCAAAAGTAATACTTATCGATATCCACTGGAGTTGATTTTTTACAGGGCTCCATAAAATAATATTCAAAATTTTATGGATATTTTTCTAGATTTTTTTGGGATCCGAAATGGGGCCAAACGTATTTGTCTCTGCGTAATTCTCTACAGATTGTCTCTACTGTTAGTATTTTTTTTTGATTGTTCTCGCAGTTCAAGGGTCATCTTGTGCTAGTCTAGTCATGCCTATTTATTAGGCTTGTTGTGCCGTGTGTGATGAGTGAGTGGAAGAGTAAAAAGTCAGAGAGCACAAAGCAAGTATATAGTGTGTGTGGGAGAGATAAAAATATCAAGAGTTTAAGAGCTAAAGTAGGGTATTTTGTATCTCATTGTACTCATTTAATATTAGTGGAAGTTGTTCTCTCTGTAAACGTACCCGAGTTTGGGGAACCACGTAATCTTGTGTCTCTTTCGTGTGTGTTTGTTTTTGTCAGGGTTGTTGATACCGTTCCGTACCGGCCGGTACTTTCCGTTTCAGCACATATTCGGTACTCTTTACCTCCATTTCCGTTTCGTCCAACTTTCCGGCTGATCTCGGACAATTCCGGCGTACCGGGCGAATCTTGGCCGAGAAGCTGTTACCGGGAATTTCGTCCGGGATTTTGCAAATCTTGACCGGAAGCTGTTACAAGGGCATCTCTGCCAAATTGCAACAGAGAGAGAGAGAAGCTCGTCCAGTTGTGGCCGATCGCAACCCTCGCAGAGCAGTTACCTGTGTATGCACTTCGCCATGACTGGTTGAGGAGAGAGAAAAAGAGCAGCAGAGGCGGGGAGGAGGTGCCGAGGTGTGCTGGTAGAAAATGACAGAAAGGATTGTTTATTCCTAGTATTACAAGTGACCGAAAGACGAAATTACCCTTGGTTATTGCTAGTATTACAAGTTACAACTTACACGTGGGGCTAGTACCTAGGTACCTACTGAGAAAGGCTTTCATTTATTTCTCTGAGCTTATAGTTTTTTTAAAAGAAAATAATGAGAGTGTAATTTGTGTTGTTTAATATAAGTTTATGTTATAATAAATTGAATAACATGCAAAAAATAACCGATTTATAACTATATAATGTAAATAGCGCTAAATCCGAAACGGTATCCGGTATCTGACCGGTACCGGTACGTACCGTACCAGTAGAAAAATCGGTACCCTAACCGGTACGGTATTCAGAACCTTGGTTTTTGTTACGCTTCCGTTGTGTGGGTGATCTTGTATTTTTTTACCCAACAGTGGTATTAAAGCTATAGTATGGCGGGGAAAAGCACCAGGTTCGCGATTGAGCTTTTCAATGGGCACAATGATTTCACTCTTTGGCAACAAAGGGTGAGGAATATTTTGGTGAGAGAAGGTTTGGTGAAGGCACTCAAGCCGAAATCCAAAAGCCGGAAGAAATGAAGGAAGATAAATGGGAGGAGATGAGAGGGCTTGCTAATAGCACCATCCAATTGTATCTCGGGAATAGCACTCTCCGAGAAGTCATCAATGAAACGGATCCGACGGAACTTTGGGTGAAGTTGGAGAGTAGGTACAAGTCCAAGTCTTTGACGAATAGGTTCTCATTAAAGACGCATTTGTATGCGTTAAGTATGCCCAAGGGAGGAAATATTAATGAGCACTTGGATGAGTTCAATCGGCTAATAACGGCGTTGGAAGCCATTGGCGCAAAGATTGAGAAGGAAGATAAGGCGATCATTTTGTTGGTTTCCTTGCCGATATCGTATGAGCATCTCCAAACTATATTGTTGTTTGGGAAAGACACTCTCGGACTTTATGAGGTTATTGCTACACTCCTATCCCATGAGTCGATGCGGAGGAAGGAGAGTGAGAGGATATCGGAGGAGCGTGTCATGGTTTCGTCTTCCGGAAGTCAAGCTAGAGGGCGGACCACGGAAAGGCAAAATGCGTCCAAGCCAAGGGGGCGATCACACTCGCGAGGTGGTGAGTCGCGGGCTGTTGACAAAAGGAAATGCTATTTTTTGTAACGAAGAAAGCCATATATTGAAATTTTGTCCACAGCTCAAAGGGAAGATAGATGAAGAGAAGGAAAAATCCAAAGCGGCGGTTGTTGAGAGCTCCGTCGAAAATGAAGGTGAATTGCTCACGGTAACTTCGGAAGGTATGGAGAATTTTGATTGGGTTATGGATTCCGGTTGTTCATTTCATATGTGTTCAAATAAAAAATATTTTTGTTCGTATGAGGCTTGTGATGGAAGTACCGTTGGGATGGCAAACAACACGGTGAACAAGGTTGTTGGCTTGGTACGGTACGATTTGGAACGGCCGATGGAAGAGTTGTGGGGTTGACCGGAGTCTGACATGTGCCGGGGCTGAGGAAAAATTTAATTTTCTTTGGGAATGCTACATTCAAATGGTTGTAGCTTTGCGACAAAGAATGATGTTCTTGAGGTTTTCAAGAATGATAAAGTGATGTTGCAAGGAAAAATGGCGAGCAATTTGTACAAGCGTCAAGGTCGAGTTGAAATGTGGCGTACAAATGGTGGATACCGAGCAAGAGAAAATTATGGGCGTCAGGTTACACAAGTATGGCGTGTGAATGTGCAAACAAGCGAGGCATTATGTGTGAGCAATATCGAGAAGGAGGTGCCTCAATTGTTCGTTTTTGAAAAAGTTGAAGAAAATTTGTGTGTAAGGAAAAGGGTCTCTTTTGCACCAAATTTGGTCTCCAATATTTTCGATTAGGCACCCAAGCGAGAGGGTGCGAGGCGCCAGAGCGAGGGGGGGAGATTTCACATGAGCAAAAGGGGGTGTTTGTTGAGTTTTGCCCATGTGGTAATGGGTTTGAAAAGAAAAAAATAATAATTATGGTTAGTTGGTCTTTAATTGGTTCGGTGGAGTTAAACATTAAAATGAGTTGGTTTTTGGTGAATGAGATTTTCTAGAAATCTCTCTTGTTAGCCGGCTGTGCATGGATAGTCTCAAAAGGCAATTGTGGCATTGGGTTCCAGATTCTTCTCGCAGTTCAAGGGTCATCTTGTACTAGTCTAGTCATGCCTATTTATTAGGCTTGCTGTGCCGTGTGTGATGAGCGAGTGGAAGAGTAAAAAGTCAGAGAGCACAAAGCAAGTATACAGTGTGTGTGAGAGAAAAAATCGGTGAGAATATTGGTGAGTGTGGGAAAGATAGAAATACCAAGAGCTTGAGAGCTAGAATATGATATTTTGTATCTCATTGTACTCATTCAATATTAGTGGAAGTTATTTTCTCTGTGAACGTACCCGAGTTTGAGGAATCACGTAATCTTGTGTCTCTTTCGTGTGTGTTTGTTTTTGTTACGCTTCCGTTGTGTGGGTGATCGGGTATTTTTTTACCCAACAGCTATTAGCACAATATTGGTCTCGTCCCAACACCTGAGAGTGAGGAGGATGTATCAACAACAGACTCCTAAACACTACTACTACGTATACTAAACTGTTTGAGAACAAGGAGAGGCTCTGTGGTAGGAGGAGATCAGTATACTGCATACGACTTTACTCCATTTCTTCCAAATTCTTTCCCGAGCCGAGTGTCCCCCTTTCTTTATTTGTCCTGGTGCTACCCTATATATCTCTATCACAGGAGTAGTAGGAAGGAGTAATTTGTCTTGGCAAGGCAAGTGAAATGAATAGAGCCATTAATTTAAGGGCCCGATTGGATGTTGTATGTGTTTTAGGTGTATTATTTATGAAGGAGTAATAAGATAGTAATGAGTATTAATTAAGAAGGGAGGACCCATATTGATGTGATATTTATAGAGGGTGTATTAAAAAGTAGATGGTTTGGATGATGTATTAGAGAAAATGGATAAATTAATACTTGATTTGGATGAAAGATAAATTGAGTGTATGAAGAAGGGTGTATGATGTAAAAAGCTATCAAATGACTCTTTTGCCCTTGTGCAGTGGTAGATTAGATTAAATATATAATTACAAAATCCAATACAATTAAATATTTTTTCACTATTAACCAATAATAAATTCCTTAACTAATATATTAATTAATTTGATAATTAAAAAATATAAAAAATAATTTTTTAGGTGCAAAGCACTCGATAATTTTTTCACAATCAATATTGGACCATTGAATTGCCTTGATTTCCTAGGTGCAAAGCACCAGATAATTTCCTCATTGTTATTATCGACAACAATCCATCTCGATCTCTTCTTCTTCAGATCTGTGAGTCCCTCGTCATCTCAGAGTTCTTCGCCGGAGTCTCCCTCTTGGACGGCCTCTCACTCGCCCATCACTGACGACTATGCCACTCTCCCCAGATCAATTAAACCCCTCTGCTACATCATCTGTCCGGCGACAAAGAACCCGAAGACGTCCTACTCTCTCCGGTGATGTAATCTCCAACGACAATCTGCTCTCTCTCTCCGACATTCTGATCTCTCTCACTGTAATCGTCACACACACACACACACACACTCTCTCTCCCTCTCTCTCTCTCTCTACGTGTGTGTCTCTGAGTGTGAAGGGGCAGATGAAGAGGGGGGATGAAGGAGGGTAGAATGGTCAAAATTCCAGGTGTATTCAGTCGGATAATCTATTGCTACCCCCTGGGTGGGGTGTCTATAATTTATTCCCCCCATAGGGGGATTAGCCTGGATATGGGAAGAGGGGGGATAAGATAATACACCCACACAAATGGCATCAAAACGGGGGCAAAAAATGTCATGTTAAGCCTTTATACAGGTGTATGAGGTAATACACCCCTCCAATACAACATCCAATCAGGCCCTAATAGTACTATATCTTAGCTCATAAATAGAGCCATTAACGGAGATAGTCTCCGTTCCAGTTTTTTTGAAAATGAACTTTTTGAAAATGAGGTAATTTCAAACTCAAAAATTATATTTTTTCGCAAATAATTTTTCTACTACCAATATGGATTTTATTTGATAGATTTTATTGAGATCTTTTAAACTGTGCAAAAAAAATTGAAAAATTATCTTTTATTTTTATTATGTTTGAGTTTGAAATTACCTTATTTTTAAAAAAAAAATTTAAAAAGAAAGCAGAACGACATCATAATGGGCCGGGCTTATGTTGTTTGGATGAACTAGCCTATGCATGAATGACAGACCAGACTCCAATGAGCACGGCCCACTTGTGTAGTCCAATACACAACAGTACCGTACACCACCAGACCAGACGCTCTCGCCTTCATTTACATCCAATGGTAATTCGATGCCCTTCAACACACTACCGAAGGTTGTAGCCGGGATGGCTCAGCTCGCCACATCTATCAGCAGACACTCGGATTCAAGTATCATTGATGATAGGGTGGAGTCTAAGCCATCTTATACCTAGGTGGTACTGTGGTGGTGACAGCCAGTCTTTACGGACATTAGCTATGGCTCAAATCGGACATTCTCTTAACGGGTAAGAAGCTTTTATGGTCATACTCAAAAAAAGTTGCTATGCTGGTCTCCCAATGATAAAAAAAAATGCCCTTCAACACTTGGATGCCTCGTGGAACTAAAAAGTATACCTTGGTTTGTGTTATCCCGTTCACATTAATGGAGCTAATAAAATAGGAGTACTACAAGAAGCATATGTACGTTATGAAGTCAACTCTGGATGACCAGAATATTAAGCTAATGGATTTGAAATAGTAGAGTGTAGTTACGGAACATACATCACTAATAATTAATACTACCTCCGTCTCTTTTTAAATATTCCGTTTCGTAACTCTAACTTATTAAGAAAATATCATCATTACACCTTTCACATCAACTTTTATCTTCACTTTTCCTACGTATCCTCTATGGAGACATCATTATCACACTTTTTACTTACTAACTTTTCAAAATGGAATCTACTTTTAAGGATAAAATAGAAAATGTACCAACTTTTACCCACTAACTTTACAAAATTGATACTTATTAAGGGACAACCCAAAATAGAATACTGGACTTTAAAAAAGGGACGAAGAGAATATAATCAAACAATAACGCTTAAAGGGCCATGCCCAGCCCAAAAGGAACCATTTGGGCCTCTTTATGCTTTAATTGTATGATATTGGTTTTAGATCCATTTGGCTGATTGGGCTCTGGCCTTTAGGTGGTCTTCGTCTCATATGAGTGTCCTGAATTGGCTTTTTGCCAATTGTAGGTCTCTATCTCGGATTAGATTTATTGTTCTTTTGAACATGACGCTATTTTCTTACTCCTATTAATCTTGTAACAATTTCAAGATTAATGAAATTTTCTTTCCTTTCAAGAAAATAATTAATATAATGGCCACACTAATTATTTTCATTGCCCCTCGCTTTTGTTTTCTTTGTACAAGGGACTTGTGCATTGGTGGAAGATGTCCTGAGTAAGTGAGAAAATTATAGTAGGTCATAAAGAATTATTATACTCTTGATAGTGTATAAAATGTACCTTGCATATGGTACAAATGTTTTATGCACACTTCTGAAACAAACGAAAACAATTTTGGCATTAGCTAACAATACCCTTTTTGAAAATCACTATCTTTCTACATATTTTGTGTCCAGTATTTTGATTTCATTTCCGCAAAATTTGTTTATATTTCGTTAGTTTGATTTACAACAGTGTATACTTATATTGGCACTATTTTACCATCTCCAAACTGTAGGTCAAGTAATATTTGAGATTTGAGACGCGTGACAATAGAATTGCATGTACCCAATGCATACTCGGACAACGCTTCGGACACCCTCATGCAAAATAAAAGATACTGCATCAAAACATACAATAATTCCACATGCACGAAAAACAAGCTATCCTTCAATTAACTATGTAAAAGAACTCAAGCCAGGTATTTCACTGCTTTATAGTGTATGCTTGCTGGTGCTGGTTGGTGAACAGCAGTAAGAGGCTGCTGTTTTGCTGCTGTTTTGTATGATGCTAATTACTCCTCAACTGCTGCTATTTTGGGTACAGCTCTGTTACGGCTCTGCCTTAAACAAGATGGTTTAACTATCGGTTGCAACTGCTCTGTGGTCTTTCTAGTTGCTTCCTTTTATTGACCTATCCTTGGGGGGTTGTCCCTTGGAATGTTTATGCCTTACCAGGGGGCATGTCCCTAGGTTTATTCCATATTTTTGGCTGTCCGAGCTGCTCTGTTTTGTTCCTGGCTGCTGTTCTGCTTCCAGCACATAGATGTTGCTGCATTTGGTGACCTGGCTGTATTATTTTGTATGTCCAGTTGTTAAGGTGGACTGGATGTGTACGCATCATACAACCCCGTTGGAGTTTCATCTCGGGCAAGAGTACCTTCCACTGATACCTGTCGTGTGTTGTTCATTTCGACAGCTTGTTACAGTTTGGAATAGTACCTTCCACTGATAGATGTTGCTGCCGTGTGTTTTGTCATCTCGGGCAATAGTACCTTCTATTCTGTACCTTCCCCGTTGGAGCTGTTCTGCTGCTGACAGCTTGGAATACTCTGCACTTTATCTACTTGCTGCTTAGAGCGATGTTCTGTGTGATGTGTTGCTGCTATTTCGGTGCAGCAGCTTGTTACAACCATCGCTATCATCTGCTATTTTATTGCTACATCGTGAAGTTGTTAGATCAGTCCATGGATTGGTTTTTTAGGTCAGCCATCCCTTGTAGTTCAAGACCCTTTTGCCTTGGTTTGTTTGTCATCTTGTAGATGGCTTAGAAACCATGGATTGGTCACTTTATTTTACCCTAGCTCTTTGTAGCCATTTGGCTCTGGTATCTTCACTTTTCCTTTTCTTTCTTTTATTTTCTTTTCCTCCTGGGGTATGCCCCTTGTAGGCTGTACATTCGGTTATCCTCTTTTCTATTTCAAGCTGATTTACCCAAAAAAAAAAAAAACTGAATCCAGGTTTCATGAAAGTTTCAGGATGCATTTTTGTTTAAAAAAAAACATACTAAATCCCATGTTTTTACTATGGCTGTCCAAGAAAATCGAGAACCGTTAAATCGGATCGGACCGAACTGATCCGTGACTTTTGGATTGTATCCGTGAATTAATGATCCGGACACAGATTCAAAAATTGAAAAATTGTGATATACAGTTCGGTCCACAGATTTTCATTATCAAACTGTGGATTAATCGAACCGAACCGTGAAATATTTAAAAATAACAAATTAAAAATATATGTACATATATGTAATATTTAGTAAATAATTAGAAGTTTTACCGATTGTTATAATTTTTTTCAACAATTTTATCTTAATGTGATACTATATTGTAACAATATATAATCTCAGCGGAAAACTGTATTGCATTACTAAGGGGAAAACAATTGTCACGCGGTATATACTTACTCGTTCTCCTCAGTAACGACAGATTGTAATGCTTGTTTTTTTGGTTGGATTTGTAGTTTAGTGGTTATAGGATGTAATCCGTGGATAAAACCTGAACCGAACCGTGACTCATGGATTGCATTGGAACCGAACCGTAGGACTTTTGGTCCGGACATGGATTGTATTTTCTAAAATCCGTGACTCGCAGATTAGGATTGGATTCATAGCAATTCGGACCGCGGATAGCCCTAGTTTTTAGGGATTTGAGGCAGATCATTCTGATGTAGGACAAGATATTAACACTTTTTCATTTATGGAGACGTTATTTTAGCAACTTTTACTTAGAAATAGTATTATTAGATCTTTATTAGTGCTGCCTAGCTATTTTGCACATCTAAATTTAGTTTTCGTAGAGTCTGTGGTGATTGGTAGTTGGCTGAGAGCGGGTTGTTTTTTTGTCTAGCCTTAGGAATTTGGTTGAGGGAGTAGTAGTCCAGGCAAAATGGGTGTGGTGTGCAGGGTTAGGCCCCTTGTCGGATGTCCACATCTTCAGTTTGAGCCTCTTTTCGGTGCCTTGTTCCTCTATAGTAGCTATTCAACCTTCCCTCGATGCCGAGTTGCTATGTACTGCTTTTCCTCAATGATGGTTCATTAACTGGTCATTATCCAACTGCGACTATTTACGTTATATCCTAGCCTAGCGGGATGTGTCAGGCATTAGGTAGCTATCATTATCCGTTATTACTTGCATTACATTGCATATTTTGTATCATCCTGTATCCTACCCCCGTTACTCTATCTTTCTTCACAGACGGACAGTGCAACGGGGGTAGGATACCAAACCACATTGCATGTTGTTATGTTACATTACTCTACTCTACTCTATTTTTCATGCGGGTTGTGCATGGGTAATCGCACTTTTTTTTACCTTTCTTTTTCTTTCTTTTTTTTTTTCCCTCCTGGGGTATGCCCATTATAGGCTGTACATTCCATTAACCTTTTTAAATTTTCAAAAAAATTAGAAACCGTGTTTAATGGTTTAGACTATGGATTTACATTAGTTGTTTCGGTTCCAAACTGATCCGAACCGTTCGCGTTTGTACATATATATAACTCATTTAATTTAGATGCACCACGTACAAAATTAATAATCTATTCAATCCACCATCGTAGCAACCCAAAGAAGAAGAGCCTGTCACTGACCCTAAAATGACCGCTCTTATGGCTAAGATCAGCAAGCTAGAGAAGTCCGTTCAAGAAACTCGACGACTTGGGAAGGGAGAAATAGACATGAGCAAACTGTGCTTATTTCCTAACGCCAAGTTATCGAAAAAGTTTAAAGGTGTGGACTTTGCCAAGTTTGATGGCACTGGTGATCCAAGGGCGCACTTTCAAGGGTATGTCGGTTCTCTTTCCATGCAAGGGATTGAAAAGGAAGCTATGGCGCAGTTATTTCATGAATCCCTATCTGGTCCCCGCCTTGCAATGGTTCCTCACTATTGAGCCATCGAAGAAAAGGACTTGGGAAGACGTTGGGACGGCTTTTGTAGCCCAATACGACTTCAACGTTGATCTGAAAATGACTACCCGAGAATTAGAAAGCACCAAGATGGGTGAAAAGGAGAGTTTCGCCGACTTTGTGAAACGATGGAGGGCCAAGGCCGCGCAAATGCAAAACAAGCCAGATCTCAAGGAACAGATACGGATCATAACCAAGAACCTGCTAAGCTCCTTTGCCCCGTACATGGTTCTCTCTCAAGCTGCTTCAAATTTTGAAACTTTCTATGACTCTGGCCTAGCCGTTGAAGACGCTCAACGGGATGGCACTTTGGAAATGAGGGAGACAGGATCCAAGACCAAATGGGTATATTCCAGCAACAGCAACGTCCTTCTTGGGAACATTAATCAGGCCGGAACTTCACCCGCTAAGCCCGTAGAAGTTCACCAGATTTCTGAAAAACCAAAATCCCAAAACCAAGTTTCACCCAATTCAGCACCCCAAGGTTTGCGCTACTCAAGAAACTCACAGAAGCCGAAGTCCTAAAACCTCTTTCACCACCAATAACCATTCCACCAAACTTGAATCAAAGCGTTTACTGTGAATTCCATCAGATGCCTGGTCATACCACCGACAACTGTATCTGCCTCCGTCATGAAATTCAGAATCTCATCGATAATAAAGTCATTGATACCCCCCCCTCAGATAAACCAAATACCATCTCAAATCTTTTGCCACAGCATAACACCTCCTTCCGTGCCAACCAAGTTACCTTGACTTCAAATCAAATCACCCAAGATTTCGATCCAACTCTTTTTATTACCCCTGATACTGAGCCCGAACCCATGGTAAGAATCCCCGAAGAAACTGCCCTTTGCTTCTTATGGGATGGGGAGGACACATGGAGAGATCTTATTGCTGATTGGGAAGTATTCGAAGCAACCAATTTGCAAAGGAAAGTTGAACCGCCATTCAAGCCAGAATGGGAAGTTGATTGGCAGAACATTCATGCGGATCCTCTAGACGGGTTTTCCCTAAACATGATGTTCGAGGGCCAATGCAAAAACTATCTTGGATGGGAATGGGACCCAACCTCGAGCGAGTATCAGCTTTTGGCCTCAAATGATCCATTGGATATGTTCTCCCTGCCGGCAATGTTTGATGAAGGGTACCTGCCTGAGACAGCAACTTATGCTTGGCCAGAATTCCACCCAAACTTCTTCGAATATGACATCGGCAATAATTTTGGGTATGCTCCATGGCTTGAAAATCCAGGGTTCCCAGAATTAGAAGAAAAAGTGGCCAGTAGTGAATTCAATCCTATGGACTACCTTGAGGAAGAAGCGGAGTCAGAACCATTAGTCACCTTCCCGAAGGAAGTCGATGTTGCCATGATGAACTTATGGGAGGATGAACCAAGAGCCAAGGCAGGACCTTGGACTAACTTCGAAGTCGTCAACATAAAGGTGGGAAACGAGGAATGGACTGTGAACAGGGCAGGAATAGAAGCTGAGCAGTGGAAATCAGAGGACCTCTGGGAAGATGTGGTCATCGCCGAGCTAGCCTCTAATCTCTAAGATACCACCATTGGGACCAAGCGCAAAGCCCCCGTTGATTTATGGAGTGAGGAATCAAAGTACCGCCAGATTGATCATCTGACTCAAACTGGGCGTATCTATTAACCCCCCAACCTCCAAATCGGGGAATCCTCTAACCCTATAGCTCCGCTAGCCAAAGAACTCTCAGATCCTTTCACTACCCCAGCCAATAATACCTTCCAACCTTTTGCCCCACCAGCCAAAGAACCCTCTCGTCTTGAGAAAAACCCTGAAGGAGCAATTACGTGACAACTCGAGCAGACTCAGGCTAAAATGTCTGTTTGGGATGTGCTTGTTCACTCCACCCGCCATCGTGAGGGACTCATCCAAGCTCTCTCCCGCCTGGAAGTTCCTTCCCCCATAACTCCCAAAGAACTCGTAGCCCTTATCAAAACCATACCCATCAAACATGCTATCACCTTCACCGATCGTGACCTGTCCGCTGAAGGAACAAATCACAACAAGCCGCTTCATGTCACTCTAAAATGCTGCTATAAATGGGTTCCAGTAATCCTGATTGACAATGGATCCTCAATCAATGTCTGTCCACTCCGCATTGCTTACTGCTTGGGGTACAAAAATAAGGACTTCTCTCCCTCAGAAGTCAAAGTCTTGGCATATGACAATACGCCCCGGGATGTGGTTGAGACCCTCATGCTACCAATGACCTTCGGATCGTACCAAATGAGGTGGAATTCCATGTGGTAAACATCCCTGCTTCTTTCAACCTGCTGGTAGGCAGACCTTGGCTGCATCGACCTGATATTATGGCTGTACCTTCTACTCTCCATCAGAAGATTCGTTTAGGACTTGACACAGGCATGCTCACTATCCATGGAGACTCTGGAATCCACACGCCTACTGAAGACAATGCGCCACTCTTGGAAATCCAACATGGAGAAGAAGACATTGCTCTGGGAGGCTTCTCGCTAGATACCTCCAATTCTGTCTTTTCAGTCAGAATTGACAATGATTTTCTCATCAGCAATGTCGCCTAAAAAATAATGAAGAGGATGTCCTATATGCCGGGGCTAGGATTGGGAATAAACTTGCAAGGCCCTGCAAAGTTTGAAACTCGTGGAACCCTGATGCGTACTACTAGCCTTGGTTACTTAGCCTTAAACAGCAGTAAGGTGAAAAAGGGGGATAGGCTGGAGGATTATGTCGTCAAGGAAAAGGCAAAACAAATCTATCAAGGACAGCCGGAACCATTCTGGGATAAAGAAACCAATACTTTGCTTCCGGGGTTTGAAATATTCGCCAACGATGTCTGGCCAGAAAGTGATGAGGGATTTAAGGTTGTAAAGAAGCCAGTGGAACCAACTGATTGGGCCGAGATCTTAGATGAGGGGAGTCTGGTAAACCTGTTTAGGGAGGATGAACCAAAGAGTACAGTCATGGAAGCAGAAGTGCCGATGCTAGGACATGAGATCCTTAAAAACCCGACTTCGCTCGTCATGGATGCCACTAGGATTACAAGAATTGGGTTTTCTTGCCGAGCTCAACTCACCATGGATCTGAATCTGAACCTGAATCTGAGTCTGAGTCTTCCGAGTCTTTTGAGTCTGCTAAGTCTGTCGAGTCTAAGTTGGAGCCTCTGGGCCCAACTCCTTATCGTCTGTACTTCGAGTTTGAGTCTACCCGTGTGTATGGCGCCTTCGAGGCCTTTGCTAGTGATGAAATAAAGGAACTTGATTTCGCTTACTACTCTGATTTTGAAATAAATTGTGTTGACCCCGATGATGAAGAGACCGATTTCGATGGGGATATTCCTAGAGAAATCCGATCTCTAGTTGAAAGGGAAGGCGAAAGGCATGCTCAACCTGTAAAAGAAGAAGTATGAGGGATGAAGGGAATCCCTGAATGATTCAGATCGTTTCTGCACAATCTGCAGAAGAGCAACAAACCCTCACAAGCTTGTTAAAAGAATTCAAAGATGTTTTCGCATGGTCGCATGCTGATATGCCCGAAATCGATCCTGAAATTGTAGAACATCGGATTCCCCTTTATCCCGATGCGAAACTCGGAAAGCAGAAACTGAGACGTGAGACCCGATTGGGTGCTTAAGATAAAAGAGGAAGTCACTAAACAAATTGACACAGGATTTTTAATGGTAACTAAATACCCTTAGTGGGTCGCAAACATTGTTCTTGTCCCCAAAAAGGATGGTAGAATTAGGGTCTGCATTGATTTCAGGGATCTCAAAAAAGCTAGTCCAAAAGACGACTTCCCGTTGCCTCACATCGATGTGCTGGTTGACAATACTATCGGACATGCTTTGCTTTCTCTCATGGACGATTTTTCGGGATACAATCAAATCCTCATGGCCCCAGAGGATCAGGAGAAAACCATGTTCATCACACAGTGGGGAACTTATTGCTATCGGGTGATGCCTTTTGGGCTAAAAAACGCAGGATCCACGTATCAGCGTGCCGCTATGACCTTGTTACACGACATGATTCACAAGGAAATGGAGGTTTACGTCGATGACATGATTGCCAAGGCAAAAGAGCGGGAAAAACACCTACCAGCACTCAGAAAATTCTTCGAAAGAATTAGGAATCACAGAATGCGTCTGAACCCAGTAAATGCACGTTCGGGGTTACAACCGGGAAGATGCTCGAATTCATGATTACCACCCGAGGTATCGAGGTCGACCCATCTAAGATCCAAGCTATTCTTGAAATGGAACCGGCAAGGTCTGAAAAGGATGTAAGGAGTTTTCTCAGAAATGTACAGTTTATCAGTCTATTCATCGCCAAGCTAACCTCGACCTGTGAACCTATCTTCTGCCTGCTCAAGAAGGGTGTGCCATTCAAGTGGGATGACAAGTGCCGGAGGGCCTTTGACGCCGTTCGAGCTTACCTACAAAATCCTCCAGCTTTGACGCCCCCCGCGCTAGGGAAACCTTTGATCCTATACCTGTCGATGGGGTGCATGCTAGCACAGGAAGGAGACAATGGGGTTGAACAGGCTGTTTACTACCTCAGCAAAAAGATGGTCGGATGCGAGGAGCGTTATACTCCATTGGAAAAGACGTGCTGGACACTCATTTGGGCTTCCAGGAAATTGAGGCACTATATGCTAACTTACCCTATAAGGATCATTTCTCGAATGGATCCTCTCAAGTACGCGTTTGAGAAACTGGCCCTCATTGGAAGGATGACACGTGGTTATTAATGTAATCAAAATTTGAGCTAAAACATGTCACCAGAAAGTCAGTAAAAGGAAGAGTTGTTGCTGACTTCTTGGCCGACAGCCCGATTGAGGGAGGTGAAGATGCTGAATTCATGTTCCCTGACGAAGACATAGTGACGTTAGCCGAAGATATTTGGAGATTGTACTTTGACAGAGCTGCTAATCAAAGAGGATTTGGAATTGGTGTGTTGCTAATAGCACCCGATGGATCTCACATTCCGCTCGCATTCAAGCTAAACTTTGAAGTCACCAACAATCAAGCAGAACACGAGGCTTGCATTATAGGCTTGGAAGTAGCCATAGAAATTGGAATAGAAAAGTTGGAGGTCGTAGGGGATTCCAACCTGGTTGTGTCACAAGCCAATGACGATTGGAAAGTCAAGGAAGAAAAGCTGCAACCGTATCATCAGGATTTGGAAGACCTCATCCCTCACTTCAACAAAGTAACCTTCACTCGTGGACCAACTCTCTGCTGGTCCAATGCCTAATTTCTTAACCCTAGAGCCTCTGATCACTCTCCAGCATTTGTTTCACTGTCCCCAACCCCCCCTAAATGTAGGCCATTTAGATTCTTTAATTTTCTGGCTGACCACCCCAATTTTATTAACATTGTACAACAAGTTTGGAGGAAAGTTATCATTGGTAACCCCATGTTCTATGTCTGTGAAAAGTTGAAAATGTTTCAAAAAGATCTCAAACAGTTGAATACAAATGAGTTTAATGACTTATCATCTAGAGTTGCTTCCTCCAAGCAACAGTTAGATGATATTCAGAATGCCCTGGGTTCAAACCCTAGTGATGCAGCCAATCAAGCTATTGAGAAGGTATTGTGCAGACAGTACCTTACTCTTGCAAGGGCTGAGGAGAGCTTTGCAAGGCAAAAATCTAGAATTCAATGGCTGAAGCTGGGTGATACCTCATTCTTCTTCAAATCAATTAGTAATTCTAGGAATAGAAATATGATTACTAGTTTGGCCTTGGAAGATGGTACTGTCACCTAGGATATTGAACTGGTCAAAACTTCTTTTATCAATTATTACTCCAAGCTGCTTGGTTCCCCTCATCAAACCAGTTATGATGGCACATCTAGAGTCCAAGAGCTCATCACTAGGAAATTATCAGATTCTCAGAGACTTGATATGGTTATGGAAGTTTCTGACAAAGAAGTTAAGGACATTTTTTGGTCTCTTAACCCATAAAAAGCCCTTGGACCTGATGGGTATAATGCTACCTTCTTCCATAAGGCATGGCCCGTGATTGGCCATGAGGTCACCTCTACTGTCAAGTCATTTTTTAAATCTGGCCAACTGTTAAAGAAAGCCAATGCAACATTGGTTGCTCTTGTGCCTAAAATTCCTAACCCTTCAAAAGTTGGGGACTATAGGCCAATCTCATGTTGCAACCTCATTTACAAGTGTATTGCCAAGATCCTGGCTAACAAAATTAAGTCTACTCTTCCTCACCTGATTGATCCTACACAGTCTGGCTTTTGTCAGGGTAGGAGGATTGCAGATAACATCTTCCTCACTCAAGAATTGATGAGAGGGTACCACAAGCACTCTCCCTCTCCTAGATGTGCCATGAAAGTAGACATAATGAAGGCATATGATAATGTTAGGTGGGAATTCCTTTGGGATGTCCTTGCCTCTATGAACTTTCATCCCCAAATGATTAGGTGGTTAAAGGCATGCGTAACCACTGCCAACTACTCCCTAAGCTTCAATGGGGAAGCCATTGGGTACATTCCTGGTCAAAGAGGCTTGAGGCAGGGTGACCCCCTTTCCTCAAACTTATTTGTTATAGTCATGGAGGTACTTACTTGTATTCTCAAAGAGAAAACCCTACTGCTTGATTTCAATTTCCATTGGAAATGTGGATCCACTAAACTAGTTAATCTGTGTTTTGCAGATGATCTTATGATTTTTTGCAAGGGGGATGTGAGTTCTGTTTCACATATCCAGTCCTCTTTGGAAGAGTTTGAGTCTCTATCTGGGCTCTCCCCTAGTCCAAACAAGAGTAATATCTTCTTCTCAGGTGTCAACTCATCCATCAAGTCTTCAATCATGCACATTCTTGGTTTTTAGGAGGGATATTTACTTGTTAGGTATTTGGGTGTCCCTCTTTTGCCCACCAAACTTAAGCATTCTGATTGTAAGATTATGGTAGATAAAATCACTGCAAAAACAAAATCCTGGACTAATAGGTACCTCTCCTATGCTGGGAGAATTCAATTAATCAAGTCAATTTTGTTCTCTATGCAGACTTACTGGTCCTCTCTCCTCATCCTTCCTAAGAAAGTCATTAAGGAGGTGGAAACCATTTTAAGATCCTTTTTCTGGACTGGATCTGATCTCAAAACTTCTGGAGCCAAGGTCTCTTAGGAGCATCTTTGCTTCCCAGTTCAATAAGGTGGTCTGGGTTTTAAGTCTCTAGAAATTTGGAACAAATTTGGCTAAGCACATTTGGTTCCTTGCATTTGGAGGAGAACAATCCATGTGGTGCCAATGGGTTAAGTCCTACTTTCTCAGAGGTAGGAGCTTCTGGTGTGTTAAGTTTCCTTATGATCCGTCCTCGGTATGGAGGAAATTTTTATCTCTGAGGCCCCTTATTCAACCCCTTATTAGGTACAAGCTGGGTGATGGAATGTCTACCTCTTCATGGTATGACAATTGGCATCCCCTAGGTCCCTTGTTCCCTAGGTTTGGCCCGAGAATTGTCTATGACTCTGGGCTTACTAAAGATGCAACTGTTTATGATATAATTCACAATAACCAATGGGCCTTCCCAACCACTCAAACTCTTGAGCTTAATGAGGTCAGAGCTGAATTGCATAAGGTTCCATTCAATTCTACTACCAAGGATTCTTGTAAGTTGACACTTAATATTTCAGGGGATTTCACTATCTCATCCCTTTGGGACAATCTAAGAATCCACTTTCCCATTGTTGCATGGCATAAAGTTGTGTGGTTTCCTGGCTATATTCCTAGGTGCAGCCTAATTACCTGGATGGCCCTTTTGCATAGGTTAAATACTGAAGATAGATTTGTTCTGTTTGGCCTCAAATCCTTATCCCACTGCACCTTTTGCTCTGCCGAAGAAAATCATGCCCATCTCTTTTTTGACTGTCCTATGGCTTCCCAAATCATGAGTATCCTGTCCCCTAAGGCCCCCCACATGAGTGGACATCAAGGTTGGCAGCCTTGGGTGGACTGTCTCTCTAACTTGAGAGTCTTTGGCCAACACCATTGCAAAGCTGGCGTTCACAGTGTATGTCCATCATATTTGGTTGGAAAGGAATTATAGAAAATTCCAGAACTCTTGTTGCCCTCCCACTGTAGCTGCTTGTAAAATCTCCAATGATATTAGGACTAGATTGTTGCCCATTGCTAATTTGCCTAGTGGTCTACATTCTGGACATTTAAGAGTACAATGGAACATTGTTTAGTAATGTACTCAAAACACCTACATAACATTGTTTCATTTCAAACACCACTTCTATATCTCATGTTGTTTTGTAGGATTGTCAAGCCAAAACAGAACAGCCAATTGACTAGTCCCAACTTCTGGAGGAACTGCTATTACCTCTATATACAAGGTAATTACCCTACTCTCAACCTTACAGCAACTGCACATGTTTCCTTCAGTTTGAGGTTCCAACTTCTGGAGCTTCACCTGTGGTTTTGCTCCTTAGAGCTCTTGAGTGTGCCATTATATGTAGATCCCATGAGCAGTGTGTTTGAGCCTCAATCTTCTTGAGAGTGGAGGTAATACTTAGTGGGAGGCACTTTGTGAGGGAGAGTGGAGGGAGTTGGTTTCCAACCTTTAGACTATGGAGACTAGGTTTTGAGGGCATGGATGTGAGAAGTTTCTGATTTCTTAATATGTGTCCTCATTTTGGGAGGATGTGGTTCAGTCCAGTCTTGCTAGTCCTACTTGTTAATTGTTATGACTTTCTAGTTAGTTACTAGCAACCTAATTGCTGTGCTGGTTTTTTACTTTTGCTAAATGGGATACACAGTTGCCCTTTGAGCATTTCACTATATTTCTGTTCATAATGGACCTGAATTCTATTTTGTTTTACTGTGCTCTCAGCAGTAGCTTTAATTTTATATCACTGTTTTGTCCAGTGTTTCTGATGTTGTCCAGTATTTCTGCTACTTCTACTATTGTAGTGTTGCTATTCCCTTGGCATTAGTTGATTCAATTCTATATTGCTTTATCGTATCCTTGGGGGGGTGGTCCCTTGGATAGTTTAAGCTTTTCTAGGGGGCATGTCCCTAGCTATTCTGCTCTAGCTACGAGTTGTTCAACATATGGTTTCTGTCAAGTTGTATCCTGTCAAGATATTACTGTTGCTGTTTGCATCTGCTACATTTGCTGCTGTTGTCAACTTAGTTACTGCTGCTGCTATGTAGTCTTTGTTGTTCAACCTACTGCTGTTGAGCCGCTGCTGGTTGCTAACATAAAGGGTCCAGTGATTCAGCATGATATGACTGTGATGCTTGATGCTTACTGCTGCTTCCTGCTGTGGCAGCAGGTGTTCACTGCATTGGCATCCTTGAAGGTGGCTCGCAAGTTACAAAGGAGGATATTGCTAATACTACTACAAAAAAGGCACACAAAGTTGGTGGACTAATCCGGTGGACTGATCTGCTCTCTGTTGCTGCTATGGCAGCTTGTTCAGAGACTGCAACATTTGGTGGTGTTGTAAGGATGCTATTCAATAATCCGAACCGCTCCCATTGGTTGGAATACTGCAATATCCCTTTTGTAGATGGGTAGGAAACAAATGTATCTCGGGACTTCTCTTGATGTTATTTGTTTTGTCTTCATCTCATTAGTTTGCTAGATTCTAATATTATCCACTCCATGTAGCCACTTGGCATAGATTATCAATTTTCTCAATCCTTGTTTTGTTTGTTTTTTCCTCCTAGGGTATGCCCCTTGTAGGTGGTATATTCGGTTAGCCTTTTTTATTTTCAAGTTGTTTTACCCAAAAAAAACAAGGCTTGAAAATTGATTCGCAGATGCATTAGCAACACTAGCATCCATGGTCGAAATCCCTATTGGTGTGAAGTTAAGGCCAAACGTGATCGAACAAAGAGACACACCAGTATACCAACATGTCATGGTTATTGATGAGCCCGAGGATGGCCACCCCTGGTACTATGACATCTGGAGATTCGTGGAAAGAGGGGAGTACCCCCTAGAAGCAAGCAGAAAGGACAAAGTTGCCCTTCAGAGGATGGCTGCACAGTACATCATTTGCAGAGGAAATCTGTACCGGAGATCAAACTGTGGCATGCACAAGTTATGCATCCATGGCGCGAAGGCAATACAAGTGATGGAAGAGAACCATGAAGGAGTGTGTGGCCCTCACATGAACGGTATGATGCTCGCCAAGAAGATTCTCAGACAAGGATATTTATGGTCCACCGTGGAAACAGAATGTGTTGAATACGTACGGTGATGCCACAAATGCCAGATCCATGCTAATCTAACCCATGTCCCTCCATCTGAACTGCATCAAATGACCTCGCCTTGGCCTTTCACAGTATGGGGAATTGACGTCATCGAAAGAATCGTGCCAGCCGCCTCCAACGGTCATAAGTTCATCCTCGTAGCTGTGGATTACATCACGAAATGGGTAGAAGCTGTTTCGTATGCCACTCTGACTGCGGTACAAGTTCTCACTTTATCAAACAAAATGTCATCTACCGGGGTCCCTCAAGCGTTTGTGTTTGACAATGGGGTTCACTTCAAGGGGCGAGCTAGGGAAGTCTTGGATGAGTTTCAAATCCAAGTACACAAGTCAACAACCTATCGGCCGCAGACCAACGGAGCCGTGGAAGCAGCTAACAAAACGATCAAAGCCTTTCTGGAAAAGACCATTCAATCTGCAAGAAATTGGCATGAACAGTTGCCATTGGCCCTATGGGGATACCGAACGTCTGTGTGTACACCGACTGGAGCAACCCCCTACTCTCTGGTCTACGGAATGGAGGCTGTACTCCCTATCGAGTTAGAAGTTCCATCTCTTCGGACCATGATCGAGTGTGAAGTCCAGGAAGCAGAATGGTTGAGTAATCGATTTTCAAAGCTCATGCTATTCGACGAGCGCCGGTTAAGGGCTCTCTACCACATCCAGGGGTATCAGAGGAGAATTATACGTGCATTCAACAAAAAGGTGAGCCTAGGGGCTTGTCAGAAGGCGATATGGTTTTGAAGGAAATCCAGGCACCAGTCTATGATCCACGTGGAAAATTTTGACCAAAGTAAGCCGGCCCATACATCATCAAGACCATCTTGTCCGGAGGAGCCACACAGCCCATTGACTTGGATGGGAACGAATTTGCAACTCTAGTCAACCTGGATCAACTCAAACACTATTACCCCTGAAAGAAGCTCGCTGGGCTGAAAACTGCAAGGGCGGGCAGACCCAGGCAAAAATGAGAGCAAAGGCCTGCTTGGCTGAAAACCTGCAAGGGCATCCTAGGCAAAAGTAAAGGCATATAATGAACGAGCTTGCTAGACCGAAAACCCAAAAGGGCGGTGCTAAGCAAAATTTAGAGCGCAAAAGGAAAGTGTCAAAACTAGAGCAAACCCTAGCCTGAACTATGTTATGACCTGATTCCTTTACTATAAGGATATGTAGGCAGCCTCACTCTGAGGCCCGGTTACCATCAATCAAAATAAGGAATCCAGGTTGTGAAAGATAGGGCACTGAATCAAGGAAGGGAAAACCCTCCGTAACTCATATTTATTATAATAACTGCTTCTAATACATGAGGCTGAGCATGACTTTCAGAAAACACAGAAAAAGAGAACAACATGATCAAAGTAGGGTCCGCGGTTTATCTCATGATCAGGGTGGTAGGATTGAGTCAGTTTTCTTGAGCTCCAGCTCTTGCTGCAATATCCCGCCTTAACCATTTTCGGTAACTCCCTCGAACCATCACAGAAGGATAAGGGTGTGCATCAGTCACTTCAAATCCGGTGGTAGTTGCAAAGAACGAAATGGCGAAACAAGGGCAGAACAACATCAATCAAAACCTCTGCTGGAACCTCCTGTCTAAGGCCGAGCTGACGCTGAATCCGGTATGGGATGTAGAAAGTGAAGGCCTCTAAACAAGGACGACCCATTGGGGGCCCACGAAGTGCACGGTCATGGGAAGGAGGTCTAGCCATGAACACCTCCATGAAATGGTCTCAGCTCGAAGACGCCAAAAGAAGTCGACCGACTCTGAAATCCACCTATTTGCAAACTCAAAGCACCGGAGAGACAACAGCCTAGCCTCATATACCTAATTTCCAGGAGGAATGGTCAGTACGTTCACCTTATCACAGAGCCAAATCTACAAATGAGAGAAAAACAAGTCAGAAACCATAGAAAGCCTGACCGAGCGTTGAGGTAAAACGAGAACGTGAGAAAAGCCCGAAAAAGGAGAGTTGAGTGGAAGCCAACCTGTAGGAGGAGAGGACTACCTCAAAAGTCTCAATCTCTCCAGAGCAAACTTTATCCAAGCCCATCAGTGTTTCAGCCAAAACCATTGGAATCACGTCCTTTCGAGCCTCGATTTGAACGCCGATACCGACTAGAGCTGAGCTAGCATGACTAGTGGAAGGCACCAATAGGTAAGCTGCAAGCAGGCACATGCAGAGGGCAGTCATGCGCTGAGTTTGATAAGTTGTGTCCGCAAGATCACCAGAGGGAGAGAACATTTCAATAAGCCGCATCACATTGAGGCGACCATCACTAACTAAGTAGCGGGAAGCCCCGTTACTCAGTCCAAGAGCCGCAGATAAGACCTTGTGAATGCTCTCACGTACCGGAGGGATAATGACTTCTCCCGAGCCAAAGCCGCCTAGGTAGGCACAAAATTCCTCCACAGTGGGACAAAGCTCTTGTTCACCAAAGCAAAATACGTGAACTTCCGGATCCCAGAAGATCGCAGCCGCCTTCAAGAGCTCAGGGCGAAAATGAATGTTGCAGAGGTACCTTATGGAGTAGAGGCCATGAGCTAGGAAGTTGAGCCAATCGACGCCTTCCATCAAGACCAACCATGGGCGGAGTGAGCCGGTGAGTGAAATGGCCATGGAAAGGAAGAAGTGAGCCTTAGAAGGGATGAAACTTGAGTGAGATGGAAGGAATTTGAAGTTAAGGGCTTGAATTTATAGGAAGAATGGAGGAGACAACCTCTGCTTTCAAAGAGTCTCGGGTTCCAAAAATATGTGTTCCCCATGAAATTTGCATTGGAAAAGACTTAGTCATTGTATGAAAGTACAGTGCAGACATGCATTGGCTCAGGAATGCCATTGCATAGGTCAAACCTCAACCATCGTGCAAAGTGCCTTGGGAAGCAGCAAAATGCAGACTGACAGGAAGGGAAGAAAAGACTTTGGTCATTGTATGAAAGTACAGTGCAGACATGCATTGGCTCAGGAATGCCATTGCATAGGTCAAACCTCAACCATCGTGCAAAGTGCCTTGGGAAACAGCAAAATGCAAACTGACAGGAAAGGAACCAGGCGTGGCAAATTAGAGGCACGCACGGCATTTTGGATCCTAGAAAATCACCAGGCATAACATCAGTATACCGTGGAACCTCGAGAAGTGAAGCACGGCATTTTGAAGATACGCACGGCATAATGCGTTTGCATTTATGCAGTTTTTGACAGCAAGGGCATGAAATGGATTTGGGACACCCCAGGGCACTACCAAGCACCGGAATCCACTCCAGAAAGTATATGTGACTCAGGGGTGTTTTGTTTCGGGTCAACTCTCGGGATTCGAGGTCGTAGTACAAAAAGTCGATAAAGCCTATTTTTAGGACACGGCGGAGCATGTTTCAAGCTGTTTCGAGTCATTTCTTTGAGTCACACAAGTCATAATGATCAAAAGTGATTTAGTCTAAGTTTCAGTTTGAGTCCTGAGTCAAGATTTGAAGTTGTCACCTTTCAAAGCCAACGTTTTCTTAGTTTTTTAGGAGTATTTTGAGCATAAGATCTAGTTTTCGAGTCATGTCCCGGGCTTGGAAGACTGTCATTGCTATACATAGTCGAGTTCGAGCCCGTGACAAAAGTGTTTATGAAAGTGCTTGAATATAGCTCCAATTCTTCAAAGTTCGTTTAATTACTTCTTCGATTTCTATTCCATTGTCAATAAGTCTCCTGTTGTGGACTCCATATTGGACGCAGTTTCACGACCTATGGCTAGTTTTGCATTTCGGTAAGTGTCTTAGTTACTCAATTTTCTTTGGACAGCAGTAACAAAAGAAATTGAACGACAAAAGACTATGAAAAGATAATCTCTGTATATATACAATCCATGAGTCGAAGTACAAAACAATGCATGCTAGCCTAATCCTATCTACCAAGGGCAAACAGGCACCCCACGAAAAGGAAGCATGCAGGCTCCACCAAAAGGCAAAAAGCAAAACGAGGGGAACTCAATCCTCATCCTCATCTTCACCCTCCTCCTCATCCTCCTCATAGACTTCCTCTGCCTCGGAGCTGACAACCTCCTGAGTGCGAGTCACCCTGGGCGCAGTGCTACTAGAGGTATCCTCCAGATCGATGTCTGTCGGCTCCTCAGTCTCGTCTGAGATGACAATAGGCTCCTCCTCTGTGCCGCTCAAGTGTCGCTGCCTCTTCGATGGGCGCTCCTCCCGAGAATCGACAGATGAAGCCTGTCGCATGGGCATGCGAAAAGACTTCCTGCGTAGCCCCCGGGTAGCTCCTCCTCTAGCCTGCAATAACACAACATATGACATTTGCATTGCTAGTTATGAAGAAGAGTGATGAAAAGCAACCAAAGGTCAAGAGTTTACAGTGACCCTCCAGCGTGAGCTAGTACCGACGGGGAGTGGCCCATGGCATATTGCCGCACTAGTTGCTCCAGGCCCATCAAGGCCGCCGCCATCTCCCTCGCGTACTCTGGAGTCACCTGCGCGATATGAAAGGTAATTAGAATAAGCAGTGACAATAGCGTGATCACAAAAGAAAATGTGTCGTACCTGAGCAAGGAACTCCGGAGGCTCGACTGTAGGGCGTGGGACCTCTACCACATCAGGGACTCCCTGAGCGGTCACAACGTCCACCGTCCAGGAAAGAGCAGGCAGACCGGCTCCACCCTGACCTGTCCCACCACCTCGAGGGCCCTCATTCCCTCTGCCTCTACCACCTCTCCTACCACTCCTACCACCTCTGCCACCACGCTCCTGTCGCTGCGCCTTCCAGGCAGCACGGATCCCAAAACTCTGCATCAGGTATCGAGCCCGGTACTCTATGTAGTCAGCACCAGCCTGAAACAACGACTCTAGCTGAGGGTTCGGCTGCGTGAACCGCTCAACCTCCTACAATGTGTACTTGCTCGTCGTCAGCACGAGAGGAGGGAGCAACCCAGGGACTAAAAAAGCGTCCAGCCTCAGCGACTGACGTGATACCCGGTCACCCAGGTACCACTGCCAACTGTAAGGGGACTCCAGAAGCACTCTCGACCTCATCACAGCTCGACCATGGACCACAAAGAGGACCTCAAAACGGTCCCAGATTCGCCTGTGCATCTGCAATTAGAAGCGCAAGTGAGAAAACCAATTCAGTAACAAGGATTAAGAGGCCAAGGAAGCCTGAATACTTTGTCAGGACGCAGCTCATCCAAGTACAACCGATAGGCGTTCAGATTGCCTTACCCTTCTTCACCCCTCATTCGACCAACGGAGGGCTCGAGGGAGTACCATGTCGTCAGGGCATGACGTCGTGGGAGGGTACATGTCTAGTACCTCGTACATCCAAAGCTGCAAAGTTCAAAGCATCAGGAGTTAGCATGAAATGATACAAGTGCATGAATAGAAAGCTAACTAGGTATTGAAAGCAGGGTTTCGAAACATACCTCCCAGACTAGCTAGTAGCCACCGAGGCGCTTCCCCGCACCTTGGGAAAGAGACCCCATGAAGGCGTAGCATGCCCCCAAAGCCGCGCCGCCCCAGTTAAAGTGGGCTATCTCCCCGATAGCCCCTAGAGCCGGCAAGAAAGAAAGGTGTACCTGGCTACGCCTGTTAGGAAACAGGGACGCACCGAGCAGATACAGCAAGAAGCACTTCTCCATCTGCTCCTCCTGGACCCTACCCACTGGCGGCTCCTTCCAAAAGTCCAAAAGCTGGGTGTACGGAGCATCTCCCTTCTCCGCCCTTAGCCTGTACCCTAGGAGGCGCCTCTGGAGCTCTGGGTCCCTCCCAGCCATGGCATCGTAAGGGATGGGGTCACCTCCAACCCTCAGCCGGGTGATCGCCGCGAAGTCCAAAGACGTCACCGTCATCTCGCCAAAAGAGAAGTGGAACGAGTTTGTCGTGTCCCACCACCTCTCAGCAAGAACCCTCACCACTTGGCGATCATTGCTCGCCTTGTTCAGCACACAGACGAACTCGCCAAAGCTCACCTCCCTCACCATCTCCCTCGAGGCCTCCGGAAGCCTCTCCCAAAACTAGGGCACATCGCCTGCACCACCGTAGCACGAAATCCTTATTTCCTATTACAAAAAGAGGCATGATTCAATAAACATGGCACGATAATCATAGGCATTGAATTAAAAAACATAATACATTGTATTGAAATACAGATATTAAAGCATAACTGGCTCAGCGCAAAGATAGGTGCAGCTGCGGGTCCCTCAAGACTAAGGACTCGTCATAAACGGCCCTCTCCGGCCTATAGGCGTCTAGAAGCAAGGGCACCACCAAGTGCCGGAGTGGCACGTAACACTCCTGGTCAAAAGGCTAGTCTTGCCTAAGGACCACTGTCCCCTCGTCCACCATGGTCCTCAGTGGGACCAAAACCTCCTCCTCCTCGACCTGTGGCCCCTCGGCCGCTCCCGTCTCGAGCTCAACTCGGAGTTCCCTCTCCCGGGACTAAAGCAAGGCCTCCGCCAGCCCAGGTATCCCCCGTAAGGTCTCCGCCAAGTCCTCGAGGGACGCTCCATCCAAGTAGTCCCCCATGCCTATGGGTCGTGACGACCCCGCACCTACGCCACTACCAACAAACATGGCTGATATCTACCGCTCCTCCGCCGGTTCGACAATCGGGGCCTTCCCCAAATCAGCCCGAGGCTCCCTCGCGGGAGAAGCCTCCTTCTCCTCCTCTGCCCAGTCAGAAATACCACCACCCTCGGCCTCCGAGGCCTGCACCTCTAAACCATCACCAACGGCCCCCGATCGGCCCATGGCCTCGTCCTCACTACCTTGCTCTACTGCACCCTAGCCCTACGTACCCTGGCCATAGCTAGCCAACACTCCACCATCGCCACTACTGCCCGCTGCCACGGCGGCCGAGGCCGTGACCTCCTCGACTGTGCCTGTCGAAACCAAAACCTCCGGGGTCTCCGGAACCTCCCCGATCACCGTGTCACTCTCCGGAGGGACCGTGGGTGGTGTAGCCTCAACCCGCAGTGGTCGATCACCACCGGGCATGTCTATATCGTCCATAGTTGCAATGTGAGAGAGAGAGAGTACCGAGAGAGAGAGAGAGCAAAGAGACGAGAGAGAGAGAGAGACGATTGAGAGAGCAGAGAGAGCAGAGAGACGAGAGAGAGAGAGAGAGAGAGAGAGAGAGAGCAGAGAGCCGAGAGAGAAAGAAGGCGCGAGAGAGAGTTCAAATCATGGGGCGTACTGTGTATGCCTCACCCGTGTATGTATATATATTACCCTCTTGAACTAGTTCGTCTGAGATTGAAAGTGGACCGGGTCCGCACCCTATAGCGCTGCGCGGCATTATGGCTAAATCGTGCGGCATAACGCTTGCTTTGACATACTGTACGTCTTTTTGAAAGCTACGCGCGGCGTTCGGGGGTCATTTCGACAGTTGGATTCTGAAAACAGCCCTAACAATCGAGTGTGTGATGATTGTTTTTACTCGAATCCATTCAGAAATAGAGAAGATAGGGAGATACGAGAAAGGGGACTTTTTCATTCCATAAAACCGGTGTAAGCCCCGGGATTTTCATTACATTTGTTCAAAAAAAAAAAAAGGGGACAAAAAAAAATGAAAAATGAAAAAACGAAAAAAAAAAAAAAAAATCCTACTGCCCCTCTTCTCCTTCTTCTGCTTCTTCTTCCTCAGTCGCTCCCCTTGCCGGAAGCATCATTCCCTCCATCTGAACAATCGTCGGAATCGTTTGGATTCCCCTCGGAATCCTCAGCGGTATCATCTGACTCACGCCCCGGCGCAAATTCTGGGTCGTTCTTGTCATCAAGTTGGTCAAAAGCAACGTCCTGGAGGTTCGACACTGCACGACGGAGGGTGCGAATTGTTGAAATCAACCTTGCGATTTGTCGGTTGAGTTTTTCGATCTCCTCTCGATAGAAGGCCATTTCGGCCTCAAGGGAGATCACCCGTGCGACCAAGTTGCCATTAACCACTCTCACTCTTGAAACTTGTAAGTTTTTGGAAAGAAGAAAGTGAAGAGACTTGAGAGTTTTTGGAGGTGGTGCATAGAATGAGGCACCACTACCCTTATAAAGACATTGAAGCCATCGAAAGGGCACGCTTGTATAAATGGGCACCCTTAACCAACCGGCTATTCTCGGAAATCGAAGAGTTGCATGGGAAATTGAAATGCCGTGCGCCATGATGCTAAGCCGCGCGGTGTTTCAGCTTTGCATGGATAAAATTACTTTTTCTCGGAAATTGTTCAAACCAGCCACCAAAATCCTCTTGAAAACCAAATATTTCAGTTGGGTTTTGCAGAAAAGTCTATTTAGAATGACGTGCTAGAATCTTTCGTCTCCCTAGGACTCGCCGTATCCACATTCTCTCGCTGTTTTTGCCCTCCGAAGGCTCGACTCGTCTCGTCTCAATTAAACCTCCTGAAGGTTTGTCTTGTTATTTTCGCCCTCCGATGGATCGTCTCGTCTCAATTAAACCTCCCGAAGGCCCGTCTCGCTAATCTCACCCTCCGAGGGCTCGTCTCATCTCAATTGACCTCCCAAAGGCCCGTCTCGCTAATCTCGCCCTCTGTGGGCTCGTCTCATCTTAGTTGACCTCCCGAAGGTCCGTCTCGCTAATCTCGCCCTCCGTGGGCTCGTCTCGTCTCAGTTGACCTCCTGAAGGTTAGTCTCGCTATTTTTGCCCTCCAAGGGCTCGTCTTGTGACACAGTTATTTACACACAATTCATGACACTCGGCACCACCGACACTTAATCTTCTCAAGGATTATTGCATAGTTTTATTATTCGTTCTCTGGGACTTATTTCACTGCCATTGTCCCGATCGAACTACGCTGGTTTGATCCCTACAATGGGATACGTAGGCAGCCCCATGGGTGCGACCACCATCGTCATTTGTTTGCATTTCGATTTTCATGCATTTTTGTCTCCGTTTAAAGACCTTGGAGAAACGGATTGGGATGCCGATTCTTTAACCGTCACTCGCGCCAACCAATGGTGTCCGAGTTACGTTAAAGAGGGACTACTGTAGACACCCCAATCCGGACCTCGGAGGTTCTTTTAAATGTCCTGATGATGAAACAAATGAAACGATACCTTCAAGAGCTTGGATGTAGGACTCCCTAAAACAAAAGCCCAAAAGCCCAGAACAAACCAAGGGCCCAGGACTGGACCCTTAGTACCATATGACACATCTCTACAATGCACGGCATACTAGATTTCATTATGCCGCACGAGGTCATGAGGTCAACCGCACAACATTTTGGATAAAGTTCTGACTGGCTCAGCTAGCTGTCGGCCACGCCCACTTGAGCCACAGCTACAAGTTAGCTCAGCCAAAAAAGCACATCTGGCCCGCCCAGAAAATATCTCCACCATTTGAATTTCAAAATCCTTGGCTTTTGCCTATAAATACAACCCTCCACTCAAGAGAAAAGTGCCATGAATTCTCTTTCTCTCTCATCATGCTTTTCACACCCACATCTCACTCCTAAGCCTTGAGAAATCCTAAAAACATTCTCAAGGTTCTTTCTTTCTTTCTCAAAGTCCTCCATTTTTCTCTTCATCATTGAAATGAGTTCTTTTGCTCACTTTAAGGTCCCAACTACCCAATACCCACCTATTAAATCGCACTCACAGCCTTCTTTTCTCAACCGGTCTCGTCCGCCCTCATCTGTAGCTGTCCATCCCCATCCAAGTTCAAGATCAAAGGTACAAACTAGTTTCCTTGGGGTAGGCCCTGTTCTTACCCATGAGGGAACCTTCTTGTAGTCAAGATCAACCCTCTTTTGGCTGGATCTTGGCTTAAAACTATTTTCAAAAGCAAAAATGAGTCTTTGTGCTAAGTACAGTACACTGCGCAGCGCTTTCATGCTTCGCACGGTGTAGTATATTCCGACACACGGCATTTTATATAGCTATTGTTTTCTTGTTTAAGCTGTCAGATCATAGCTATCCTCTGTCAGGCGTTTTATTGCTAAAATATCAGGTGTTGGTGATTTCAAAATAAGACCATATCTACAAGCCATGCTTGATTTTAGAAACAAAGTTTCTTCGATCATTTCGAGTGATCAAAAGTATAAAAGATGTTTTCGTCCATGGCTTGAAAGAGTGGTGTTTTCAGAACGGTCCAATGGTAAAAACATTGTTTGATATTAGTTGGAAACCCCGCGCGTTCTACTCAAGATGCCAGGCGGTGTTCTGTAACTTTATAATGGCCTAAGAATAAAATAGTACCCCGCATGGCATACTGTAAAACCGTGCGCGGTATTACGATATGTTATGCAGAAGGATACTAAGACCCAGACAGTTTCTGTTGAAAACTTCTTTCATTCTGCATCATCTGCATCATTTCACACTCTACAGTTAGCACCACTCGCACATCGACGTGATATATTTTCCATGTCCCTTTCCCTTTTACTTGTTTATTAAAGAGCTTGATTTTCCAAAAGATATTCTAAATCCCCTTTTGAAAGAGTTTAGTAGAGACCGGTTTTACCGGGCGAGTGGGGTGCATTTTCTTTAACAGAACATTCCCCATTCGTAACGTGGCTCCCGAACCCAAAATCTCAATGTTTTCGCTAGATCAAAATCCTTTTTCTCCCAAACAAACTCTCGGTTTCTCGGATCATCCATCTCAAAAATCCGGATGGCGACTCTTGAGCGCGCCGGTACGGGGAGCCCACAAGGGATTAATATTTTATTCAGTTCTGATTTTCAATTTTCGTGTTTTAGATTGGAAATTGATTTTAGCATTCCAAAAATTGATGAAGGGGCTCCAAAACTGAATTGTGTTGATACACAAACGACGTCGTTTTGGAGCCCCTCCATCAATTTTTGAAGTGCAAAAATCACAATCCTTTAGATTTATTAACTTTCGTGAGCTTACACGTGTAAAGACTATAAAGAGTAAAGACTCTCGAAGTTTGGAAATTCTAAAATCAGCCTAATGGGTTGACAATAGTAAGTGTGTAAAAATATGTAGTAAATGGTGTAAAAAGTACAAAAATATATATGTTTTCCTTGTCTTCTAGTGTGCTTATCGTCAGCCCAGTAGACTGATAATAACAATACCGCTCAAAGTTTTATTGAAGAAACATTCCCCTTGACCGATAACAAAGCCAACTATCCACCAAGATAGTACTAGTACTTTTTTTTTTTTTTTTGGAAGAGGGGCGCCCTTAGTAAAAAAAAATATGAATTTTACCTATTTTTAAAAAAAATATCCAAAAAAAAGTCTAAGAAATTCAATTTTTGGATCTCTACTTTTTCTTGTTCTCTCCTCGAGACGAACCAATAATTCACAAAAATTTGACGCAAAATTAACAAATACGGAAAAAACAATTGAATAAGGACAAAATGAAAAAACCAAATTGACTTTTTAAGAGAAACTAGGCCTAAAAATAAAAATAAAAAATTCTAGTTGTTCTTTTTTGGTTGAAAATGGATGCCAATTTCCAATAAATGAGTTTGTCGTTCTTTTTTGGTTGAAAATGGACGCCAATCTCCAATAAAAGTCAAGTGAGTTTGTCGGTAAAACATGTTTGTAAATACTTTCACCTGACACATAACTAGTGTTGTTCCCATTTGATACACGGGAACAACATGAAATTTTTTTTACAACTCTAGTAATAATATAAAGGCAAAAATTAAAAAAAAAATGCATTAATGAGGAGAGAGAGCATGAAATGTTGATGGATGTTGAAGGAAGTGAAGAGAAAATAGGAAAGTTAAGAAATGGGGTCGCCACTCCATATTTGGCCACTCCAACCCCCTTCACGAGTGTGATCGACGGGTCCGACTTTAGCATCTTGGTTCCAGGTGGCTTTTTATTTTGTTTTGTTTGTTTGTTTGTTGTACTTTTTTGGTTTGTTATTTTCTATGTTTTCGGATCGGTAGTGTTTGCTTTATTATACTGTTTTCTTATATATGTTATCTGCATTTTTTGGTTGGTTGAAAAAAAAGTGAGAGAGAGGGAAAAGTGGTTTGAGGTTTTTTTCTATTATTTTTAAAAACTTAAAATTTTGACAACTTGAGGATGCGGTAATAGAAGGGGAGATGTCACACCCTCGATTTTCAACATAGATAAATAAACCGTTTCAATAAAAGATTCTCACATATCATATATATAATATCCAAGAGAGTTTCCCACATGCTTTATTTACAAATTCAGTTCCCAAGTTTAGAGAATTACAACTTTGATACTTCTGCCCAAATTAGTTTAGATACAAGTACGGACATATTTAAAATATTACAAACTTTAGTCAAAAAATATAGAGTAATTAGTTACAAGACCATCTTTATCAAAATGAGATCTTTACAAAGATGATGAAATAACTAATGATGTCAGCTTCCAAAAGTCTTTCACTGTCAAGCACACGATGCATGCAATCTACTGCCCGACATTTGAATCTGAAAAGAAAGATTAGGTTGAGCTACACTAGCCCAGGAGGAAAATCTTTACCAAACTTATATGCAAATGTGATGATAAGGGCAAGAGAAGGAAAACAAGAGGATATAGCTCAACAATGAAATACAATCGACTCAAGGATGTGCCAAACATTCACGGCGATCATTCTAAGATATAATATAATCACATTATGCCATAAGGTTCACAATACTCAAGCAAGTAACAACTTTGACAGGACTCGCTATCCCATATCTCCACCATCGGCATTTCCACCCCTTGCGTTGCCGTATAATACCATGAGAGTCACCGTATTACCACCCCTAGCGGTACGGTGTACAACAACATCTAAGGTCACCATATTACCATCTCTTGCGTTACGAGACCATCTAAGTCTTCGTATTACCACCCATTGCGTTACGAGACTTCCAAAATTGACCACTGATCCAAACAACTATTTCCTCATTCAACATACAAGTTAAAGCTTTCTCAGAACCTCATTCATTCATGAAATATGTCACAACATGCCAACAACAACAAATATACCACAAACGTTCACAAGCAATCATTCATTCGCAAGTTGCATCATATTGACATTTTAACCAAGTAAACTATTATTCATTCCGTACTAACGGAAGGCCGACGGGTCAAAAATAACATCCACAAATCATAGGAAGTCATAATGACACAACAAGAATCATAGGAGTAGCCAATGGATGTTGGGAGACTGACACACCCCCACTCTAACAGTCATAACTTTCTGTGTACTTAGAGTCTTTAGCTGATTTTGGTGGCAATGAAAATTTAACTTCAAGACCTTCGAATCGATATAAAATTTGCATGAAACGGACATCGGACGAAGAAGTTATGGCCGTTTAAAGTTGGGCTAAAACCCTGAAAACGAGCATAATTCCCAGAGAGGGGAAGGATCGATCCCCGCTGACTGGATCAGAAACAAAAAGGGGGATCGATCCCCCAAGTTTAGGGATCAATCCCTACACGATTTTGGGCGATTTTCTGCAGATTTCGATAACTTTCGAAATGAACGAATGGAGACGATCAAAGCCCAATTCTTACACTAAACCAACATATAAACACATAAAAGAGGTAAATGAGTCCCTTCCTCGAGACGAACACCAAGATCTACGATATTTGAGCAAGCCCTAGCCTCTTTGAACTTCAAATCTTCGATTCAAGCTTGACCCAAGGATTTCCGAGCTCAATAATGTGAATGAAAGATCAGAAGGAGGTTGATTCTTGGAGTTCTTGAGTGATTGAGTGATGTTTTGAGTGAGAGGAGAGAAGAGAGAGATAGAGAGAGAGAGATCAGTGGAGAGAGGGAGAGAACGGATGAGATATGTATGTGTGTATATATATGGAGATATTTTTTATCTCCTACACCACACACTCCCCTTAAATACCCCTATATCATCAAATCACACACACACACACACCTCTCATGTTTCCATTCTATCACTTCAATCCCCAATTTAATTAGCCACCAAACAAACCACAATTTCCCAATTAAACATTTTACAAGTAATTTCAATAATTAAAATTTTATGGGTCTCTACAGGAGAGGACAAACTAAATTTGTGCATGTATTACTAGCGTTTGCCCATTTGATGAACGAGAACAGAAAAAAAAAAAAAAAACATCAGTGAGAACCTTTTTTCAGTTGCTTGTGTGTCAGTGGGTCGGCAAATATGACTCCTGAAATGCCAAAATCAGTAGCGTCTTGCCCGTTTGATGAACGAGAATGGAAAAAAAAAAAAAAAACATTAGTGAAAACATTTTTTCAGTTGTTTGTGCGTCAATGGGTTGGCATGTATGACTCTTGAAATGCCAAAAATTTAGAAAAATTTCACAACAAAATAGAAAAAGAAAAAAGAAAAAAAAAGATAGTTTCATGCAAAATAAAATATATATTTGTTTAAACTGTATGTATTTTATACTTCATAAAGAATGTAGAATAATAAATAAAAGTATAAAACTTTGAGAAAATTCCATGTAGGAGAGAGAGTTAAAGAGAGAACTTTCTTTTATTTTAGGTAACTACATTCTCATTGTATATAGTATAGAAGATAGATAGATTATTATTATTATTATTATTATTATTATTATTATTATTATTTTCCACGGAAAAAATGGGGAAGATTATTAATTGGTGCAACGACCCGAGGAGTGCAATTTTGTTCGTGAACATTATCCTCTTTTTTATTGCTTGAAATGGTGTAACTCACAACCATGTAATACACATTTTAGTAAACATGACATCATTTTGTGGTGGAATCCATACAATTTCAACCAATAGAAATGAGGGTAATGTTCACCGTTTTAAGTGGAGGATGAACAAAACTCAACTCCGATCTGAGGGCCGAACATCATTAAGGGCAAGATTACCGATATGTTGGGGGATAGGAAACCACCCCCAAAAGAAAAGAAGAAGAAGATAGTTTCATGCAAAATAAAATATATATTTGTTTAAACTGTATGTATTTTATACTTCATAAAGAATGTAGAATAATAAATAAAAATATAAAACTTTGAGAAAATTCCATGTAGGAAAGAGAGTTAAAGAGAGAGCTTTCTTTTATTTTAGGTACCTACATTCTTATTGTATATAGTACTAGTGGATGCCCGTGCCTTCGCTCGGATAATCAGCACATGCAAATCAACTGTGTGCTCACATGTAATATCTCAATCCCTGTTCAACAATTCCAACTATGTGAAAACCAATTCCAAATTAAAGTTTCAAAAAAATCTAAACACCTAATCAACATAGTAGTGATGATAAAAAAAATTAACAAAGTAGAAATCATCGTTTATGGGATAAAAAAACCCTTAGTTTGGAGATGAAATAAAATCAAACACAGCAACTCTCAATTAAAATTTCATAAAATCAAACATCCAATTAACAACCAATTACTCAGTTCTAAAATCTAGCAACTACTCAGTGATATGCACAGACAAAATTTATTAGTTACAGGCACAGGAAATTCATATCAAACGAAGTCATAAGTCATTCCCCAATTGCTTGGTCACTTGAAATTTTTTTTACGAGTCTATTAGTGTGTTCTTCTAAATAGCCAACGAAAGACATTATTGACCGATAGACAATTGATTTGGGACTCAAATCACATGTAAGATGACCACTGAATTGGGGATTTTATACATCATCATCCATTAATTAGAAGGATTGGCTCATCCCTCGAATTCTCACATAGCTCTAATTCTGTGTATATATAGGAAAATAAAAACAAATATATGGCCTCATCGGTTAATTTATATTATTTTATTAAATAAGTATCATTTAAAACCTCATAAGTAATTTCAAAGATGGAAAAGCCATAAAGGAATAACGTGAATACCTATGGAACGGTGAAAGTGATTTCCGCGACTCAACTCCTTAATGTGTAGGATGCATGATCATAGCATATGAGTCATATACGATGAGTGTGGTTTTTTTGATAGCTCATTAACTTGTTCCCGTTAGAAGAACTATAATAGCCAAAAAAAAAAACTACCCATAAACACCTGTGATAAATACCAATGAACAGAAAGGGGGGGAAAAAAGTTAGCAACCAAATGAATGTGAATTAAACCGTGAAAGTCCAAAAAAGTAAGCTAGAAAAACAAAATCCTTTACTTATTTTACCATTTGGCTAATTCCACCCTTGAAAGATGCATTGAAAGCAACAATTAATTTGAGGTCTCTAAATTTAAATTTCTTCTGTCAAATTACAATGGACAACTTCTTAATTGATTTACTCATGCGTGTGAATTTTAGATGGTTGTAGGTATCCAAAATTATCAAATGCCCAAAGTATGTGACCCTTCCTTCAATAGGAGTTTCTCGTTACCATTGAAACAGAAATAAGTACATAATAATAATATGATTACCCTATCAAAAATAATAATAATATGATGAGTACTTGCCGGGGGAAAACTTATCTGAAGTATAGTTGTGAATTTTTGATTGGCTTCTCAAAAGATGATCACCGCTGTGAAAATGCATGTTAGATCAATCAATCATGAAAGGAAAAGGTAATACAAACTTGGTAATACAACTCATACCAACAAAGATCAACCAAATGAAGAGATGAGCCATGAACAAATTAATCAAGTGTTAATAGATAAAAAGAGCATTCACAATTCAAAAATGATGAAACACACAAATATTTTTTGCTTGGAGCTGGAGAGCTTGGTTTTTTATGATGAGAAGAGAGAACTCACTGGATGCAGAAACAGTGTCATAATTACGGTAATAATATTTTAAAACAGTGTCATAATTGCGGCTCCGTTCCGCTTTCTTTCTAAAACTTTTTTTAAAAAAGAAGGTAATTTCAAACTCAAATATAACGAAAATGAAAAATAAAACTATATATGAGTGCTTGGTCATTTGGTGTACACCAATTAAATGCACACCATGTTGTTTGAAACCTGTTTTACACAAATGAGCGTAGTCGCTCAAATTGTTTAAAATATTTTTTTAAGAATTCTTGTAAAAAATTAGCTTTTTTTTTTTTTGATCCGCTGTAAAAAATTAGTTTAATCAAATATCGGTAGGAAATTGATAAATTCTTCGATCAAGCTCTTAACGATATCCAACTGAGCTCATTTCTTTCCATAGATCATTAAATAAAGTGTTTTAAACGATATAAGCGGCTCTGACCACTTGTGCAAGACTCCGAGTTGGCTCCCACATAATCCTGTCTGCTTTTGGTGTATACTAAATGACGTACCTATAGTTAGACTCAATCGAAAATATATAGATTAGTAGAACTCAATTGAATTGAGTTTGAATTTAACTATTCTTGGTAACTTTCATTTCCAATTTAATTATTCTTGGTAACTTTCATTTCCGAGGAAGATTATAGTATTGAGCATGTGCTGCCAATATAGCATAAATCAAGGGAAGTGTGTGTTAAACACTAAATTAGTTGATGTAAATTTACCAATTAATGACATTGTTGTCCCGTTGATGAATGGGTTAATTTGTACATTTGTAAATCTTTCCTTAGGTGATGAAAATCTGCATTTTATTTTGCAAATATTATGCAGATTGAAGGGATAAATTAACGTAAAAGGATTTTTTTGTTTTGGCTGTTACGTAAAAGGAAATTAGAAAGGTCAACTTACTCATTACTCCCGTAAATGTTTTATTAGGTTTCATTCATTCTACAAAATACAAATCACGCCTTAATTAAAAGGATCCCTTCAAAAAATTTCCAGTTTTGAGACAATTATCCCATAAATTTCCGGAATATTAGTCACAAATTACCATGATTGATTAGGATAACTCCTAATAGGATTCAAATTTTGGTAATATTAGATTACCATGATTGATTAGGATATTAAAATTCAAATGAGCTCCTTTTGTGATCTTGAAGTTTCCAGTATTTACGAAAATGCCATGTTGTAGAATGAAGGATGAAGACAAATCTAGACCGTCGGTTTTGTTTGTATGGGTAGATAAACATTGGACAGGGATAAATTTGAACCGTTGAGAAAGAATATTCTATAAGATACCAGTTGGATTTGTTATTATTATTATTTTCCACGGAAGAAGGGGGAAGATTATTAATTGGTGCAATGACCCGAGGAGTGCAATTTTGTTCACCCTCCTTAAAAGAGGGTGAACATTATCCTCTTTTTTATTGGTTGAAATGGTGTAGGTCACACCCATGTAATACACTTTTAAGTAAGCATGACATTATTTTGTGGTGGGATCCATACAATTTCAACCAATAGAAATGAGGGTAATGTTCACCTTTTTAAGTGGAGGGTGAACAAAACTCAACTCCGATCTGAGGGCCGAACATCATCAAGGGCAAAATTACCGAGACGTTGGGACAAGAACCCCCCCCCCCCCCCCCCCCCCCCCCCCCCCCCAAAAAAAAAAAAAAAAAACACTCCAACCTAGCACCTAATAGGGATTGCTTAGTCAACGAATGTGCATGTATTTATTGGTTAACAAAAATGCTAATTTTGTGGTTGGTAATTTATACGTTTTCTTTGCGTGGTCGGATCGATAGTAAAGAAATGTACTACCTCCATCCCAAAATGTTGTCCCTGTTTTCTTTTTGGAACGTCTCAAAAAATTGTCAATATTTTTTAATGTATAATACTAGTGTTTGCCCATGCCTAAAGGTATGCCTCGAACGCTCAATTAAAGTTTATCGTATATGAGTTTTACTTTCATAACAAATAAAATCAACATGAATTGTGTCAACTACCATATATATCTATTTAATAAAACACAAGGGTGTGGGCCTCCACACAAACACAAACACATCCAAGGGCCGAGGTTTATTTGATCCAAGGGCTGAAAGGCATTCTATTCATTTGATTAAAGTGCCCACATCTCTCACATGTATTACAACATTGCCATCAGATCCAACGGTCTAACCTGCCCAATCCATACCGTCCGTTCAAATGCCATCACCTACTCTCTCTCTTCCGCCCTCTTCTCTCAATCTCTCTCTCTCTCTCTCTCTCTCTCTCTCTCTCTCTCTCTCTCTCTCTCTCTCTCATCCACCGACACCCACCCCCACCCCAAATGACGCCTAAACCCACGACACCGGCGCCGTTCCGATTGCCACCGTTGCCGCAGCCACCCACCAACACGCCATGAATCAAAGGGGGAAACCGCGTACCAAAGTCGCCTAACGGAGCTGCTCATGATCCTCTCTTGCTGTTACTGTTGTTTCTGCCGTGGAGGTACTAGGTGATATAGGTTGAATTGTGGTTGTATGCTTTGTTATTATCGATGGGGGCAAGGGTTTCATTCTTATGTTGAGGTGCTTGGGAAGCAGACTGCCGAAAAATTATGGCCAATGACAATTGATTAGAACGTACGATTTGGTTTGATTATATGTTTGGTTTTTTCGAATTGGTTTCTGTTTTCTTGCATGTAAACTCCCTTTTTTTCCTTCTGGTTTTAGTGCTTGTTGTGTGTTGATTTTATTGAGGAATTTTGAATTTTTCTCTTGGCTTGCATAATGGGTTTTGAAGGGTTTCTCTTATGACCACTTTTTTTTTTTCTCTCGGAGGTGTGAAAAATCTGGTGGGTCCTTATCGATTTGCATTCAATAATCAATTTTAAAGAGATTGAATTTGTTACTTCACTAATAAAAGGAGTACTTTAATTTGGGTAATAGCCTCTTTGTTGAAAATAAGAGTTGAAATTGTAGAATCAGAGGTTTGAATTTTTGCAGAATGAGTTCCCACAGTCGAACTATCACCGTCATCACTCTGTGTGTGTGTGTGTGCGCGCATGTGCAAATCCTCCCTCTCACAGCCATCGCTCACCGTAGACCTTCACCCTCCATCGCTGTCGCCGCCACCATGCATCCTCATTGCAGCCCAGTCACCTGTCAGCCCCACTTTGCACTGTTCTTTTGAGGTATTTGTTCGAACCTCTCTTTGTTGATCTGAATTAGGCGGCTTGGGCCGTTTATCTGTCTTTGTGTTGTTCTGTATAAGGCGGTTGGGATCATTATATCTGTCTTTGTGTTGTTCTGTATTAGGCGGTTGGGACCGTTATATCTGTCTTTGTGCTATCTGTATCTGTATTTACTGACTAATGCAGATACAGATCTAGGTGGGTGTTCAGGTAAGACGTGGCTGAATATATATATATTTTTAAAATGGAAATAAGGGGAAAATTAGAAGGCAAGAATTAGATGGTATTTGATGGGATTGTTCCATGGTCCGTAGTTCTATAATAAAAAGTTCTTTTCTTACCAGTTTAGTTTGGCTAGCTTTATGATTGTTTGGTCACCAGTAAAGTGTGGACGTGGATAGAAAGTAACTTTACAAAGATTGAGGAGAGAATAAGATCAAGTGTAGAAAGAGTATTCTAGATAGAATACGTAATGTAGACGATAAGAGAGGTTTAATGCCATGATCGAGGCCTCAAGGGTCATACAAGTAGTCCGCTAGTGGAGAAAGGGGTATCATGTTTTTTGCCGATAAAAAAAAAATGTTCGGTACTCTGGGTACATTCTTTGCTGATCTCTCATTGTTCTATGGGTACATTGTATGTGGAGAGGGAGAGTAATCGATAGCATATCACGAAACTTTCTTTTTCTAGCTGGATATAGTTACTCTCTATTTGGTAAGTGTTTGACAAAATAGTTGGATACAGTATTTCTTGCCAAACCTTTTTTTTTTTTTTGGTAGTTTTGAATCTTAGTTTAAGTATCTTGATTGATACAGTTACATGAATTCGTATAAACTGGAGTTTTAGGTATCGGTCGCTGCAGCCGGACTGCTGTTGCCAGTGCCCTTCTAGCGAGATATGGCAAACTTTAATCTTGAATCTGCGATGGTTTATTTGTTTCTAAACTAAGTTCACCCATTTGAATTAGAATTTAGAATTTTCTTTTTCTAAACTATGTTCACTTGCTTAGAGAACCTACTCCATTATTATTACTTAACAGGTCCTCTATGGGGTCCAATTATGATTGATGGATGGCTGCAACTAATTTATCAGGAAAAAAATTGAGAGAGAGAGAGAGAGAGAGAGAGAGAGAAAAGAAAATTGAGAGGGTGAGGTTTCTTGATTTTTGTCTTTTTTTCCCTTTCTTGAGTCCCCATTACATATGAGTCTATCAGGGTGTTGCAAAGATCATTGATGCTGATGGTGTACATTTCTGCTCTATGTTGTGTGTATTTCTACTGCTAATTTGCTTCTCTGTGATATGTTGGTGTCTCTACTCATATATGACAGAATCCCATGTCTCTATTCGAAATATGCTTATGTTTGCTTCTGCTTTGGATGTGTTGCTGTTGTTTGCTGCTTTGGATGCTGTTTGGTTTAAACTTTACACAAGGGAACTTCTATCCTTCTCTTTTTCATAATAGGATTTTTCCTCTTTCATTTATCTTTGTAGGTGTTGTTAGGCGATTGTACACGTTTCTAACTGTACTCTTTGGACGCAGTATATATATGGTGATACAAACACTTTTTGGAGAACGATGTAGAGTTGAGGCAACTTCGTTTAGATCTACAAACTAGGTTTGGGCAGACTAGGTACAAACTAGGTTTGGGCAGACTAGGTACACGAACCGACCTGTGAAAAAGTAAAATTTGGAGTTGTTTTTCCTGTGGGTTACTTAGATTTCACTGTTGTTCTTATGACATTTGCATTTCGGACACTTACCTAGAGAAATTGTGACTACGTTTTGTGAAGTTTTTGGTCAGTGCTTTGAAAGTTATTTTACTTTGTTCTATTTCTTTCTATTTTGTGATCTATCTTGCAGCGCCCAAAGCTCAATTGAGACATTCCTCAGTTTCTAATTTTCAATTTGCTCTTTGTAACAGGTCTTTTAGAATTGGATTTTCAATATGCTCAAAGTTTTGCTCTGAATTTTGAGTCCTGAATCGAATCCTCTTAAGTATGCATGTGCATTGTGTAAATATGTTAGATTACTGATATCACTGGGTTATAGAATAATACTATTAGATAATGTTAGAGTTGCACACTTGCAGGGCGTTCGAATGCAGAGGAAGTATGGTTTTAGTTCGGGCGGAGTTCCCTGCATTTATTTATTTAAAGTTATTTGGAAAAAAAAGGGAGCTCCTTTTAATGTGTACAGCTCTCAAGCAATGCCATGATGAGTTAATTTAATTTTTCTCTTAGGGATGCGATTCAAATCCCACGTTTGCGACAAGCAACTGATTGTAGAGTGGTGATATTTGATTAGTGTTTTTTGTAAGTAATACAACAGCTTTGGCCTAAATTTATTTTTTTGGGGTTCATAGATGATTTCATTTTGTTCATAGTTTTTTTTTCCAGGTACAATTATGTGGCTGGATAGCCACATTAGAAATTTCTTCAACTCCATCTTTAATGGGATTTGGCAACTGTAATGTTGTTAAAATCTTTCTTACACTCACTGACATTGGAGTTGAATTTGTGTTCTTTGGTTGTATTTGGTGGTTTTATACTTTGTTAATGTCTTCTCTATGAAAATTGAAAATTACAGTTTTGATAACAGAATTCTTTGTACCAAGTTAATTTTCAGCAATTTGAGCCCCTATCAAGATTCAAAGGTTAATTTCAATTCCAATTGGCGTGGGTAGTGCCGTAGGCACGGACAAGCACTAGTGTGTGTGTGTATATATATATTAAAGTTCTGCTTCCATAACAAATAAAATCAGTCCAAAATCAATCCTTTTAGATAAGTGTTTGGGAAATTGATCCTAGCCGTTGGTAGCAAAACATGGATGGTCTAGATTTATAGAAACTCTTACTACTTGCTAATCATAGGATTTAGAAATGAAGGGTCTGGATTTATAACTACAGATATAAGATTCAAAAACTGAGCTCTATTATTACATAGATTTTATGTATTCAACATGGATTTTGTTTAATAGATTTCAATTCATTCTTGTGAACAAAGATTTTGAAATCATAAAAGCCATTATAAATTGTGAGATATAGATAATTTTTTGTGAGGTTCTAAAAAAAAACATGCACAATAAATTGGGACGGAGGGAATATAATCACTGTTAGAACTATCAATTACTTGTCTAATGGTGACTAAGATATTCAATGCTATTTCTCTCCAAAATATTGGGACCTTTATGGGCTCTAATTTTGGGCTAAAATATTACTCGAATAAACCATTTTTCATCTCATTAATTAGTGTGAGCAGAAAGTTAGGTCGATGGACATCGTTATCAACATTCTTTTTTTCGGATAAAAAAAAAAAACAAAGCCATTTTTTTTAATTTCTCATTTTGCAAATATTAGCTACTTGATGAGCCAAATGAAAGAACGATTTTGAGTTATATTTTCGAGCCTGGAATGAAATTCAATAGGAAGAGCATAACAACTGTGATCCAAATACAGCAAGCCCAGATTCTAAGTAATTAGGCCAATCAAATAAGCTGGAGGTAAGAGCATCCACATCAAACCTCTTCAAATATTGTTTTGAGGTAAAATGGCAAGGAAAAATTCAAAAATCATCATGCATCATTCTCTCTTCTCCAACTCTTTAATATACAAAATCTACGGTGACTCTTTATAGGTAAAGAGCTACTATTCACTTGTTATTCATTTTTCTACACTTCTAAATCTCTCTTTCCTCCGTCTTCCTGAATTTTCGCTCAAATTTTCCTTCACCTATGCGGTGCTCGTCTTAATAATTTTTTTTATATGGTTTGTAGGATTAAAAACTATAGTTAAAAAATTAAGCTCTTCAGTGTTCACTTCGTTTGAATTGATGCGAAAATCTTATTTTTCTTGTCATTTTATTCTAAATGGTCATAATTATTTTTTGGCTCTAGGACTTTCATATGAGAGCAGTAAGAGTCATAGAACTAAATAAGAGCAGATACTTAATTATGAAAGCCATAGAGATAAATATTAATTATGATCCTTTAGAATAAAATAATAAAAAAAATAAGATTTTCGCGCCGATTCAAACGGATTAAAAATTGGAGTACTTAATTTTTTTGACAATTGGAGCTAGAGAAACAAGGGGATAAATAAAGAAAATACAAAAGTACGAATATTTAATTGAGGAGAGAGTGATAGTAAAAAGCATGCAGTAGACATTTTAAAAGTGAGTAGCAAAAGTAATAAAGTAAATTTTTAAGGTATAATTTGGTTTAAAATCTAAAAAGATTGATGCGGATACTATACAATGGAGTACATAAATAGACTAGTGAGTTTATCAAAGTAAGATCAAATTGTTTCAGAAAAATAATTTTCACACATCACTTTTTACAATTCATACTCTATTTTTTTTATTTATCTACATAAATTTACAATATTGTCCTAGAATGTGTTGAAAAGTGTATTAAAAAATGACAACATACTAGTAGTAAATTCATATATAAATAAATAATAAAGACGTAAAAAGAGTCAGAGAAAATACTCCCCTCTCTTATCGTGTTCGTGTGGGCTAAACGAAACTCCTTATCCCTAAAATCTAAATTGCTGTACCCCAACGCAAGCGAAAGAGACAAAGATAGACGAGCGCAGAAAAAGGAAAGGAAATACTACCAGTAGTAGTAGGAGTAGGGAGAAAGGAGGGGGCCAATTGGGTTGAGGTGGTTTTCTGATACTGTGGGATTTGATGTGAGGATGAATTTGTTATACTGCGGAAGCGGAATTCAGTTGGCGCCAAATCAAAGGCCGTGGGAAATTGAAACTGGGTTTGCAAACGGAATTGGATTCGTAATCCGAATTGGATAAATACTACATGGTTGCTGATGTCATCTACCACTATCGGTTTCCATCTCTCCCTCTCTCTCTCTTAAAAATCTGCGACTCATTACTCGTTTCACATTGGCAGTTTTGTTGCTACCCCTCACTCACTAGACTAGACAGCATACCCTCGCACACACATAGGAATAGGAATCTCACACACTGAAGCTTTCAGTCTTTGGGTTTCCTCTTGATTTCCCCTACTCATTTGGTATTTGGGTTGTGGCTGAAAAATCAGTAAGTTGCACACTTTCTTCGTCACTCATTTTCTCTTTCTTCCATACATTAATGTAGTCTTTCCTTCCACAGTACACCTCTCTCTTTAACCGGTTATGTGTGCTTTCTTTTTTACACTCTTTTGGTTCATATATGTATGCTGTGCAGTGATCGATGTGGTTTTGTCCTTTTCTTAAAGACCAAGCTCAAATATCGATCTTGTTCTGGCTTTCATGTTTTGATTTCTCTTTTGTTCCAGTTCAATTGCTAGATGGGTCCAAAGACTCCAAATGCATTGTCCACTTCCTTGCCATAAGGACAACAATATGCCATTTGAACCCAGAAGTCTACTTTGCTTCTTAAAGTTCGTTCGTATTGATGATGGTTTTGCGGTTCTGTTAGCTACATTTCCTTATATTTGAATCTCCTTGAATGCCCTTGTAGTCAGGTTGATACTTGATGGTATTTCATCCATAAAAGTTGTAACTTTTAAGTGAAACTCAGTAGGCTTTGGTGGTTTTGCTAATGGTTTAGAGCTCCCTCCTTTAAATTTACTGTTTCGGGTGTATCTGTAGCTGTTTCAACTTGCAACTTGGGCAACTTGCATACTATTGGCTGCACATGAAACCCATAAATATATATAGTAGTATAATACATGGCTTTACTTTCTACAAGTTGCTAGGTAGATTAGTGGTCTGTAGTACATTGATAATTTGGGGCAGCTTTGTCCAAAATCATATGCTGATGGTTTATAAAAATTGTTTTCCTGTAGGCAGTATGTGGAAGGAGCTCAAATAATTTGAATTGGGACTCGCCTAGAGATGCTATTGTTTTCTATTCCATTCTGTTGGAGGATTTAGTCTTATGGAGGTTAAAGAAGCAAAACCTCCTTCAGGGTATGGCAAACCTCCATGGGAATTCAAAGGCAGGCAAGAGTTTCTCTTGTCTATTTTTTATTACCAGGGTGTCTCTATCATCTTACGTGCTTGGGGTCCACATAATTAGGTGTGGCTGTTTTTTGGTTTAAACATCAAAACGTGGTCTGCTTCCTGTTTCAGTGCTTTGTATCAGCTTCACCTTGTGAAATCAGAAACTGCTCGCGCTTTCATCCCCAAAGAGTTCAAATTAGTTGAAGCTTTCGGGTATATATTTACGATACTTTTCCTAAGAAGTTGCAATTAAATGAGTTGAACGTAGATTTTTTATTTCTCATTAACTAACATGAACCTGCCCCTCTACAGATATACGCTGGGCGGCTTCTTTCTTGCCAGCTATGATGACAGCCCAGCTGGTATCTTTGATGAGGTTTTATGTATTGACCTTTAGATTGCTTCCTCTGGCTCAAGTTGTAACTTATTAAATTGTGGAAAAGCACAAAACGCTAACGCGTGCAATTACTTATATATTTATATACATTGATTTCTGCGAAAAAAATAATTACCCGTAATTGTGCACTAGCAAGGTGACATGGCTATTTTGTTATTGTTTTGTGCAGCTCGTGGTGATTGCCGGAATAGTATGGAATCCACCTACATCTTGTGCGTAAGTTTTTCGCCTTTTTCTTCTTTGTCATGCTAAAGTAATAGCAAATAATTGGTTTAGGACATCTAAACATGTAATTTCTGTGATGATACCCACAAAATGTTTACTGGTCAGTTGTAACAAACAAAAATCTGAGTATGGTCTGGGTTCACTATTCAATATTCATGCTGAGGGATTTGATGCAACCATACCAACCTTCAATGCTCATCCGGCTTATTAAAAATCAAGGTGGATGCCCACCACTCATGATTAGTTTTTTCGTGACTTGAATGTGTTTTTTTCTTGTTAATCTTTAGTAAACAAATTGAAAGGAGCATTCTCCCAAAAAATTAAAAATAAAAGGACCAGTTTTTGTAAAGATAATGGTTACTCCCTCCGTTCCAATTTGAGAGTCCATTATTCCTTTTTGGGTTGTTCCAAAATGATAGTCCTTTTCCAAAAATGGAAGGAAAATTTTGGTGATTTTCCAAAAGTGTCCCTCACAATTGACTATAAGTGTTATAAGTAAGTAAAATATAGGGGTAATGGTGGAAATAATAGGTAATATAGGTGTAATCATTACTGTCCCCTAAAATAGTTAGAATTCCCAAGAGGGACTCTCAATTTGGAACGGAGGGAGTACATGATTTGTCTGTGTGCCTCAAAGCACCATAAATCTTCAGCCAACTATGTATAAAAGAACCAAACTAGAACAGTTCGTCAAGTGTGCACCTGACCATTAACCATTCTTACATGCTGATTTGACTTGTCTGGTTCATGGTATGATGGAACGCGTTGATTAGACAATGGAACCATAACTTAAATGTAATATTTGCTGTACTATATGTAACTTGTAAGTAGGTTTAAATGTTTCTATGAACAGATGGGCTGCTAGGGTACTTGTCAACAGTGATGAGGCTTGTGTACATGGAAGAAAGGTGGGAAGCTCCCTAATGGTATTTTGGAAATATTGACAGTTGGAAAAACTTTTTCTCCTTGTATTGACATTGGAAATTTTGAAAACGGAAGGGCTGATTAAGAAATCCTGTAATACCGTCAAGGTTTCAGTTTGTTATTTGGTCTGGTGATTCTACTTGCCTTTCTTGTATTCATTTTTGCAGGATGTGGGACTTCCTAGTCAAGTTGCCAGGTTTTCCAAGGTGGGCCTTTAACCAACATTTCATTGTTCCTTTCATACTTGAAAATTAGAACATCTGTGTTGCTCCTTTTGGCTATTGTTTGATGTAAGTAATTCTTCAAAAATGGCCAATGGCCAACTTTTCTCAACCAAGTTTTATTTCCTACCATATTGTCTATACCATTCAGTTTCTACAAGGTAGGCACAGGATCCAGATGTGCCAAAATATGAGCAAGCCATTGATATTTCTGATTGCAAACATCTTTTTCATTCGTCTTTAAGCATACATGGTGATGTTTTATGTGATATGGTTTCTGTCTACAGCAGAGAATTACACCAATAGCCAGGCAATCAGAAAACAACTCCAATAGATTCTTAAGAATGATAGGGGTCGGCACTATTTTGAGCCATCCAAAGAATTGCTTAGATATCCAAGTGAGTGAAATCAATGGCACTTCTGCAACAGATATCTGTACCATCAACGTTGGTACTGCTGGTAAGTTGGAGTATTCGTCTTGTTTGCTATTATCAAATACCCAATCAGGTCATTCCCTCGCATGAGTTGGGTTACAGATCATGTGCGCTAATTAAAATATTTTTGAAGTTTATTCGTATAATGGTAAGAGTAGTAGTTGAAGTTTTTAACTTCATACTGTAATTGGGAAGGCCTGATTTGAAGCTAAACCTATCTATTTTCCTTCCTTTACCTGGCACATTTTCTTGCACTTACATGTTCATTGGGGGGACTACATGAGTTCTGTTGTTGTTGTTGTATACATGTTCCTTGGGTGGAGGTGAATGTGAACCATACGTTAACAGTAGGCTATCCTCTTCCGCCTGCAACTAGAATCCTGCTCTTACGGCTGTTGGAAATAATAATAATAATAATCCTGTTCTTATTTGATAGTACACTTTCCAGGTTGTGATGGAACTGAATTTTTGTTCTTGTTATAGTACATAGAAGGTGCTTTCGCAATTTGCGTATTGATTTTTAATTTCACATCCCTCATCTCAGCCTTGGCCAAGGCAGTACCAGAGCTAAATTCCAACAAGTTGATTGGGCCAGTTATCAAGATGTCACTTCCAAGCTTCAGGTAGTTTCTGCATTTGTCTGCATTACTAAACCCCTTTTTGTAGAAACTAATCTCTATTTCATCTATTATATCGCAGTGGACGTACAGAGTATAATCCTCATCTTCTTAAATATTCTTGCCAAATTGAGTGCAGGTTAGTCTGCTATATCTTGTCACACTTAATTGCTTCACAATCTCCATTACTATCCACCGATAGATCTCCAAGAATGAATAAGCAGCTGCGCCCCAACGGTTCAAAGCAAGACCATCGTGAACTTCAAGTTATTATTTTTTTTTGTGTGTTTTAACTAGTGCCTCCTATGTTGCCAATGTTTCCGTTGTAAACTGTAATACTCCTATCTTGTGCAGGATAAGAGCAGTGCGACCAGCAAAGGTGTCGGTGCCATCCGTAGCACCAAAAAGTGCTACTGAACAATTTCCTGAAACCCCAAGTTCCAAGTTTGTGGATTCCATGATAAGCAGAGATCTCGTACAAAACAAAAGGAACCTCAGCATATCAGTGTTGTTATCGAAACCAATTTTGGCTCTGGAGTTCAATTGTCTGAAAATGCAGGTTGAAGCTCCTACTATCGTTTGTCCCTGCTCTGAGTACACTTTTAGAGCAGTTTGATGGTATCATGAAATGTGTCGTCTTCTTTTTTTTTTTGGGCATTTCAACTTGCTGTTGGTTCCTGTATATTAGCACTAAATAAGTTATGAAATTTTCTTGTTTTGTTACTCTTTCTGAAGAGTGTATCTACTCACCGTTTCTAGTGTCAGTGTCTGAGGAATTGTAGGGGTATACCAAAATTTCAATTCTTTTAGAACCTGGTATTTTTCCCGGATGGATGTCTTGTGGTTGTGGGCAGGCTTTTAATTTGCCACTTCACACGAATTTGGAAATTTTTTTGTCACTCGATAGATGTCTAGTCTACTCTTATAGGGGATGGGAATGGGGTACCACTAAGCGGCATATAGGTGGGGCAAGTCCAAAGGGCATCAATCACCACACCAAGCACTCGCGCTCCTAACGAGTATTGAACCCTCACCTTTTATATGAAAGTGATAAGAAAGTGCTATTGGATTACAAGGCCGTTGGCACATGAATTTGGAGTCTGAAAGGAAAGTGGTGTTTTAGCCTTCAGGCAATGTCCGAAACGGACTCGGAAATTTATTCAAGTGAAGTTACGCTATGTATATTCTGCAAATGGTGTTATATCAGTTATTTACTTTTTTTTTTTCTAGAAAGTCAAGAGGTCAATCGTTGCTGCAAGATCCGATTATTTCTCTCCATTATCGTTTTTTTCCCTTAAACAATGGTATGATGGATGAAGAAGTTGTTGGTTACGAAGGCAAATAATTACTAGGTTACGACTTAAGGCCCCGTTTTGATGCTACTATAGGAAGAGGGATTAGTTTTCCCCCTTTACAAGACCGGGGGCCCACGCTTTGCCCCCGTTTGGGAGCCACAAACTCGGGGGGTTTTCCACAACACCGTTTTCTTGCCTAAGACAGGAGAAAGGGGGCATCGGCGGTCTTATATTCGGCTAGGGTTTGAGGTGTACATGAGTTATCCACCCTAATCTCCCTTCAAACTGGACGATTTCACCCCTCATTATCCCCCTTCTCTCACCTCCAGCTTCCCATTTCTGCCGCCCACCATTGTGGTTTTGTTTCAAGAGCAGTGGCGATTTGGTGAGTGCAACCGATTTTAGCCTCGATTAACTCAAGTATGAGATTCTATTAACCAATATAATGTTGTGTGATTCGTTTTTTGTTGATTTTCAAGCACAATGACTTGTGGATTTTTTCTTGTACCTGCGATTTTGTGTTCTCCATGGAATGGGTCTGGACATGTAAAATATATAGATTTTTCTGCAGTTTTTTTCGAACCTAGACTAAGAGGTCTTTGGTCTCAAAAATTCAAAGATGTGTATTTGGTTTTTTTGAGTGAAAGGTTATATTTTTTTGTTATTTTTGGCGGAGGCCAAGATTTTTTCCGTTTTGGATTTTTGAAGAGTTGGTTTTGGTTTTTCTGTGGGAGGAGAGTTGTTCTCGGCCTTTTGGCCTGGGAAGGATAGAGAAGGGAGTTTTATTCTGTGGGCTGAGAGAGAGAAAGGTTCGGTCTCTTTTTTTGGGTTTTCTCTCCCGTATAATGAAGCCAAGGTTGGCTTTGGTCTGATATGTACTTGGCTTTAGCTGAGGAGAAGCCAGGCTTGGCTTTCAATGAGGGAATTTCTTTTGTGTTGTAGTTTGATGAATTTGAGGCCTGAAAAAGGGTTTTGAAGGTGTTTCGGTGAGAAATTTGGGGTTTGAGTGGAAAACAAGAAATGGGTTCGTGGTTTTTGTATCGAAAAGAGATGGGTTTGGGTTGAATCAAGTGAGAGAGGTGCAGAGCCTTCGAAAGAGCATCGAATATGACTTTTTGGTAGAGGTCCTGGTTAATTGTAGTAGGGTTTTTCATATTCTGGGTATAGGAGCTTGCTTTAAACAAGCTGGAAATCGTAAACAAACATCGATAACATGGCATGAATGTTCTCAAATACGACAAAATTCGTCCAGTCTGGACCGGCATTGAAGATAAAAACTGTATTCAATAATTATCTGTCTTGACTCTCTTCTGTGTCATTTTTTCGAGTTTTTTCAGCTATGTATTTTGGCATTTGTTTGGTAGCTTGAGAAAGAATTTCTCCCCACTCTCTGGGCTTAGTTACATTTATCCTTGCACTTTGATTTAATGTTGTATCATACACCAAGGCACATGCTAACACAGTTTTGGCTGGACCTTCATTCTCATTTACTTTCCCTTGAAGCCACCTCTGTCATTGTTGATCAACACTGTAAATTAACGAGCAGCAGGGTAGGCTAATTCCTATGCTATCAAAAGAGAAATGGCAATATACTGGGTCGACCTTTCAGTGGTTTGAGTTTGGCAGCGTGCTGTATCTGCTTATTATCTCCTGCCTATGTCATGTAGGATATTCCTGTACTTCTCTTGGTATAGGAGCTGATTAATGCTTCCGTGTCTTTTTATGTGGCAAGGATGATGATTTGCTGTTTGTTCAGGATGCACTTTAAACCAAATCTTGGGGTTTGAATTGATAAAAAGTCCATCTTGAGCATGGAGTGTGATAAACAGTATTTGTTGAAGCTGAATTTTTAAGCAAGCTTTGTTATGTTCATATAGTCTTGCTAATAGGATGGTGATTTGCTGCATTTGAAATATTAAAATTTTGGTTATGTGAAGAATTTTGCGTACAAAGAATAGTTGGGAATTGAAAAAATTTGGTATTAGGTGGGTACATAGTGCGAGGGATGTGTGACTATCCATATTTGGTTCTAAGATTTTTGTCCATTATGAGTAGCTAGATGTGTGTCAAACCCATTCATATTTTGAGTTATGAATAAATAATTGTAGTTATGTATAAATATTTAAAAAGTTGAAATTTGAATTTATGAATAAATAGTTGTAGTTTGTATTTAATCGATGAAACCCTTGTTAGCATTTTTTAGGATGCCAAGATTAAACAGAAAACAAATCAGGAGAAGAGAAGAGCAAGAGGCAGTCATGGCATTACATGCCTTTATTACTAATGCAATGGCTATGTTTCGCCTCTACCTCTTCATCATGTCAATGTCGTGCCAGCAGACTCCTCGTCTTGAGTTGTCTCCGAATCCAAACTTTTACCAGACACGCATAAATAATATCAATAGACTTGTAAGGGGTAATGACGTTGACTGCCACGACCAGTTGAGGGTGAATAGGCATACTTTTTTAAGATTGTGTTGTTTAGTCCGACGTGTTAGGTTAGGGAACTCACTCAACGTATGTCTGAAGGAGAGGGTAGCAATTGTGGGCACACGCCCCGGAAAATTTTATTTTGCGGACAAAATTGGGTGCACCCTTTTTGGAAATCGCAGCGAAACGCTACAATTCAGAGTCGCCACTCGGGTTTTGCGGTAAACCACCCAAGGAACCGAACTTAAAACGTTTGCTACGTGTTTGATTTGAAAAAGGCTTGTAGAATGGACCGTCTTCACCTTCGATATCTGAGGTTCGGAGGGGAAGGGTTTTATGGCACCCCTCTCACCCAATCCGGAAATCGATCTCTACTTAGGCATTTTGTAAAACATTTGCATTTTTTTCTCATTAATTATTTTTTAGCCAATTAGGGCGGGGGAACAGTTAAAGGGAATTAAAACTTTAACAAATTGCATTATGTGACAAAATGTTATGGATGACTTATTGAAATAGTATAGATTGAAAATAGACTTCGTGAGCGTTTTAAACAAACTAGAAAACACTGATCCGGAATGACGTGCGCAAGAAGAAGTCTGCATGCTTCCTGATTTCCATTTTCATTGGAAATGTGGGAAAACTAAGATCATCAATCTTTGCTTTGCAGATGACCTTATGATTTTTTGTAAGGGTGACTTGACCTCAATTTCCCACATTCAGGAAGCCCTTAGTGAGTTCCAAATGTTGTCTGGTCTCTCCCCAAACCCGGAGAAAAGTAGCATTTATTTCTCCGGGGTAAACACCATCACCAGAATGGCCATTCTGGATGTCTTAAGATTCAATGAAGGCACACTTCCAGTCAACTATCTTGGTGTGCCCCTCCTCTCTACTAAGCTCAAGGCTTCTGATTGCCATAGGTTAGTGGAAAGCATAACTGCTAGGACTAAGACTTGGACCAATAGAGACCTCACCTATGCAGGCAGGGTCCAATTAATTAAGAATGTACTCTTTTCCATTCAAACCTATTGGTCTTCCTTGTTTATTCTTCCTAAGAAGGTAATCAAGGAGGTGGAATCAATTCTGAGAGCTTTTCTGTGGTCTGGCCCTGACCTTAAAAAAACTGGCGCTAAAGTTTCTTGGGAACATCTATGCTCCCCTAAAGAGGAAGGGGGACTAGGGTTCAAATCTTTGCAAATTTGGAATAAGGCAGACATATCAAAGCATATTTGGTTCCTCATTTCTGGGGGAGAACAGTCCATGTGGTGTCAGTGGGTCAAATCGTACTTAATGAGAGGTAGGAGTTTCTGGACTCTAAAAATTCCGAGTGATTGTACTTGGGTTTGGAGAAAGCTGTTGAATCTCAGAATCCTGGTTAAACCATACATCTTAAGTATCCTAGGGAATGGAAATTCCACAACCTTGTGGCATGACAATTGGCATCCTCTGGGGCCGCTATTGGATAGATTTGGTCCAAGAATTGTATACGACTCTGGTATACCACAGGATGCTTTCGTGTCTCACATTATCAATGATTCACATTGGGTGTTCCCCATTACCCAAACCTTTGACCTAAATGAGGTTAGAAACAATATGCCCGCTCTTGTTCAGTCCAGGTTGAATGTGGCTGACCAAGTTAGGTGGACTCTTACTTCCAATGGACAGTTCACTGTGGCCTCTCTTTGGGATAAATTGAGAAACCCCTTTCCTAGGGTATTGTGGCATAGGGTGGTATGGTTCTCTACCCACATTCCAAAATGCAGCTTCGTCACATGGCTTGCCATTCAAAATAGGCTATCCACCGCGGATAGACTTGTGTCCTTTGGGCTGAACATTTCCCCCCAATGTAGTTTGTGTCAGGGGAGTGAAAGCCATGACCATCTCTTGTTTAATTGCCCATTCACCAACCAAGTGTGGAAAACCATTCAGACCAAACTCCATGTCACTTGGTCTGATAGATCGTGGGTAAATTGGGTAACCCTATTATCAACGGTTAAAGGCAAATCTCTTAGGAGTGTGACTATTAGATTGGGTTTCACAGTAACAGTTTATCAAATTTGGATCGAGAGGAATTTGAGGAAGTTCCAAAATCAGCACTGTACTTGGGAGATAGTTGTTCATAAAATTTGCACTATGGTAAGGGCAAGGCTTTTATCACATTCTCAATTGCCACGTTCACAAGCAGATGGGATTGTAAATGTGTGGAGCACATGCTAAATTTGCTTACCCTGCTGTTCAATGTTTCTGTTGTAATCTGAATGGAAATGAAATTGCTTTTAGTGGCTTTGTGATTCAACTAGACAGGTTGTGATGGTCGAGCAGGTAGTTTACTGCATTAACATCCATTGAGGGTGGATACCCATTGATTTGATTGTCTGAACATAATGGGAGGTCCATAAATTTTTATTACTTCTATCTACAAGGTAGTTACTTTAATCCTACTTGCTCTCGGATGGATGTGTGCCAGCATATGTGATGCGTGCTTGAGATTTGTACCATGAGAGTGTACCAGCATATGAGTGTACCATGAGATGTGTGCTTGTGCCCCTACCTTCTTGCAAGCGGAGGTAATATTTAGTGGGAGGCATCTTGTGAGGGAGAGGCGAGGGAGTTCGGACCTGACTATTACTTCTAGTTGATTGGAGTGTTAGGTTTCGAGGGAGAAGTAGAGTGAGCAGATATGTTGTTTTCTTTTGTTTCTGCTCTCTTGTGTTTCTGCTAAAGTTTTCCACTCATTTTGGGTAGTTGTTTTCGGCTACTACGTGGGTTTTACTGCTGCTATGTTGTTTTTTGCTGCCACGGCAACTGCTGCTGCTCCGGTAGCGGATGGCTGCTGCTGCTCCGGCTTTTAATGTTACTGCTTTTGATGTTACTATCTGCCATTGCTTCTACTGATACTATCTGCTAGACTGCTACTGCTTTTGATGTTAGTGGTTCCTGCCTCTGCTGCTGTAATGGTAGCAGCTGGCTGCTGTTGTTGTGGTTCATCCGGATTTGGAGGTTGGGCCACGGTCTAGAGACAAGCCAACTATTGTGCGAGACATTTTACTGCAGATGTTGCTGCTTGTACTGATACTGCTCAGGTCCAGACCCAGCGCCTATTGCCGTGGGAAGTGTCCCTGGATCTCAGTAGCGTGGCAATGGGAGTATGGAAAAGTATAGGCTATCATCAGGGATTTGACTACTTAGTTTCATTCCACTTTGGGATGACTGCCTTCAAATGGATTGGACCTTTGTACCTACCCTAAGGGGGTTGTCCTTAGGGAAGTTTAAGCCTTCCTAGGGGGCTTGTCCCTAGATTTGTACTTTCTTTTCCTTACTTTTCTTTCTATTCTATCGGTTATGTATTGTATGCTCTCGAGCCGATGTCTTCCACTGTGGATGTGAATGGTTTACTTTCGTGTTCTCTGTTAAGTGATGAGGGCCTTAACTTCCCTGTTATACCTGCTGCCTTGCCGCAGCTGTTGTAGTTTGGTGCTGCTGCTGCTGTTGATCGTTGCTGCTGCTGCTGCTATATGTTGCTGTCATGCCGCTGCTGCTTGTTGCAGCAAGGAGCGGCAGTGATCAGCTGCTTTGCAGCTCTATTTGACCTCACAGCTACCCCTTCTGTTTCCTGTTTGGTCAGCAGAAGATTTGGATTGTGCTGCTACTGTTTACCACAAGTAAATGACCGGATAGATATCTAATTATTATACACTTTTGTAACTATCGTTTTATTGCAAGGTTGCACATTGTGTAATCCTTTTACTATTTGTTTTGTATCCCTCTATCAGATGGGTGGGAAACAGGTGTTTCATTTTCGTACAGTCCTATGTAGCCATTTGGCGTAGGCTCTCTGTCTTTTCTTTTATCTTTTTCTTTCTTTTTGCTTTGTCCTCCTTGGGTATGCCCCTTGTAGGCTGTATATTCGGTTATCCTCTTTTTAATTTCAAGCTGATTTACCCAAAAAAAAAAGAAGAAGAAGTCTGCATGCACTGGCCAAACCACTGCATGCAGGCTTTCACCTGCTCACGCCACACATAGACCGGCGTACTCCAGTAAGCCTAAACTCACAGCTCTTATTTTCAACCCTCTGGGCTCTGGAAAGGACCAGTGCACACCCAGGACAAACCACACAGTTTATAAAGCAGAATATATACAGTTACAGACAGATAAAATGACTTTAGAGAAACGAAATAGACAGAACACCCCATAAACAGTGTGGAGAAATAAACAAAGACCAAGGCCTGATTGCCATGCAAGGGCCAGTCACTGGATGAAATCTAATAGTCGTACGCTAGTCACTGGGGACTGTACGCCAGTTATACCTTTTTGTCCAGTGTTTGGCTTTGCATCTTCTGGGCTCTGGAACATGATCAGAAGGACCCCAGAGGCAATCTAAAGCAGCAGAAATAACATTAAGAAAGTAAAACTAGCAACTTTAACTATGGAAAGCAGTAAACTGGTTATTAGGCATGCTCGTGAGGAATAGACAAGAAATAAAGTATAAAACAAAGATCCAGACCCTAGTTCACAACTGGAGTACACCAGTTCCGAAGGGCTCCGAACTGGAGTACGCCAGTTCCAGACAGATCAAATTAAAAACTGTATGTACAACCACGGACCGGCGTACGCGTGCTTATGACCTGCGCACGCCGATTCTAATCAGAAACGATTTTTTTTGAAACCTTGCTGGCTTTAGGGTCAGGACTGGTATTGATTACCAGCCTTGACCCTGCCAGCCCCCCCTAGGGATTAGAACAGAAAATTTACAAAGGTTGGTATACCTTTGATTTAGAGCTTGATGGAACGTTTGAGCTTTGAACTTGGAGTTTGAGGGATGGATGGTGAACAAAAATGGTATAGATAGTGTGGGAGAGGGTCCTTTGCTTACTCTTTCAATGAAATGAATGAAAGAAGAGGGAGCAAAGACTAAAGAAAGAGAGAGAACTTGGGAGCTTTATGAGTGTAATCCTTTACAAGGATGAAGAGAGGGGGTATATATAGGAGTGGAGAGGGGTGTGAAAGAGGGAAAAGGTCAGTCAAAGTGACTGGTGCCTTAGCCCTTAAGCCTTTACTCCCATTGGATGAGAGGAAAAAGGTGATGGGATAGGTGTAAGAGATGTTCCCCGGCGGAGACTGTTTTTTCATGGATTGGAAGGTTCTCATGTGTTGTAAACCCCTACCCATGGCTTCTGCATGCTGAAAAACACAAGTTTGACCAGAGGTTTGACTGGCGTACGCCAGTAGGTAACCGGCGTACTCTAGTCCAAGCCTGGTCAACGGTCAAAGTTGACCAATGACTGACACGTGGAAGAGGACAAGCGCACGCCAGTTGAGTACCAGCGTATGCAAGTTGGGTTGGCCACTGACTCTAGAATCCTTTAGAACGCCATTGAAAGACCCGATGGTCTCATAGTCCCCCATGGTATGTTGCATATCCTAAGTTAATGTTTTCCTTCGCTCTATTACCATTAGCTATCCATTTCCTAAGTTATTCTCTTACCTCCCATTGCTAACAAGACATTATTATCTTGTCGATGCTGGTTATACAAATGGGAATGGTTTTCTAGCACCATACCGTGGCCAACGATATCACATTAACATCTAGAGGCAAGGTCATATGCCAGTGAGCAAAGAGGAGTACTTCAACATGAAGCACTCCGCTGCTAAGAATGTCATTGAGAGGAGCTTTGAGGTTCTTAAATGCAGTTTGCAATTTTGAGATCAGCCTCCTATTACCCCATAAGGACTCAAACCCGTATTATGACAGCATGTTGTATTCTCCATAACCTAATTAAGAGAGAGATGCCCAATGATCCCATTGAACAAGAATACTCTGCGTGGGAACGAGATCTCGTGAACGATGTCCCTGATGATGATCACATTGGTAATGTAGATTCTTTCAATGAATGGATTGTGGGGAGGGATGCGCTGGCTGCAGCCATGTATAACCATTGTTTAGCCAACAGTGGGGGTCAAGACCCAAATCTCTTGTATAACAATTTCCTCAATTTTTGTTTTGTTTTGTTTTGTTTTCCTCCTGGGGTATGCCCCTTGTAGGCTGTATATTCGGTTAGCCTCTTTTATTTTCAAGCTGATTTACCCAAAAAAAAAAAAAAACATTAGTTTGTCAAATTTGTGATGGCATTGGAATTGTAATGTTTGGAACATCTTTGTTACATTTGTGTTTGAAGAACTTGTAATGTAGCATTTCCTTTGTAACATTTGTGTTCAAGAACTTGCAACGTACCATTTCCTTTGTAACATTTGAGTTTGAAAACGTTTAACGTACCAATCTATTTCCCAATGTACTCCTTAATGTGTGAGGTCGTACTTGTACATTTGTAAATTCAACTTAAACAATGCATTTGCAGCAATGCACAATGAAGTCGAAGTAGTGTATGCACCTACAAAGCAAAAATGTAGGAATTGGAGGACTAAGGAGGAGGATGCACTAATGAAGTGCATTGTGAATGAGTTGGTGGGGGACAAGTGGAGAGCCGAAAATAGCTTCAAATGTGGTTTCTTCAACCACTTGGAGAAAGAGTTGGAGAAGTTCCTACTGGGGACCGACCTTAAGGCTAACCCCCACATTGACTTGAAGGTGAAATATTAGAAAGTAACGTGGGCGAGAATTGTTGACATTATTGGCCTTAGCGGCTTCGAGTGGGATGATGTCAACAAACGCATCGTAGTAAAGAAAGACATATGGGACGAATATGAAAAGGTAACTTCCAAAGTTACAATTTTTATTTCCAATGCTTTAAGTCAATATTAAGACATGGGAATTTGTACTAACGGCCAACTTCTATGTAGGCCCATCCTAAAATGGCAAATGGCATGTACGGGAAGACCTTCCCGTACTTTGATGATTGGCAATTCATATTCGGAAAGGATAGAGCTACGGGGGCGGGAGCGGAGACTCCAAGGTAAATGGGGCGTGCAACTAATGTCACCGAAACTCTCCCCACTTTCAATGATTGCTATATTCCTCAATTTAGTGAAGACTATGGTGCATTCCCAAATGAAACGCCATTGTCGCCCGCTACTCCCACCACTCCCATACCTCCAACATTCACACCTCATAGCTCACTCCCCACGTCCACTCCCCAAACCTCAGTGCCGCAGCCCAATGCTGGAGGCACAAAGATGAAGAGGACAAGAATGGGTGATGAGAAGTTGTCCGTGCTTGCAATCATGCAGAATTGGATGAACTTAAGCTCGGGGCATATGGAAAAGATGGTCAATTCCTTTGGTTATGACAAAGAGCTATCCACCCGACGCACTCAAGTGCCAGATGAGCTGTCAAAGCTCAATATTACCTTGACGGAGAAGTTCAAGTTAAGTGCGGTAATTTGTCAAGAGGTGCAAAGAGTAGTCAACTTCTATGGTATCAAGCCCGAGGAGAGACAAGCATATGTGGAGGCCATTCTTAGTGGCATTGTATATGGTCCTATTTAGTAGTGTGCATGTGGGCCATTTTGAAGTGGTTTAAGTACCATTATAAGCAGGATTGGTACTTAACCCACTTTTTTGAAGTGGCTGAACTTTGTAGTCGATAGTATAGGCCATTCGTTTAATGTGTAATGAATGAATTAAGTCATGCTAACTTGTAGAAGGTAAACTATGGTGTATTTGTTTAATGTGTATTCGTGTATTGGTACATTTCATGCACTTTTGTAGTAATTATGGAGATGTAATATTATGAATCTTTCCCTCACAGGTTTTAGCAAGTAATGTGTGACTAACATGGGTAATGATGATTCAATTTATTTGTTAATTAAGGTAGGTACCTTGGCGGGGTAACATTCATTGCAGCAAATGAGTGCCCTTATGATTAACTTCCAATGTCTGAGCTCATATGGTAGTTTTCTACAAGATTTAAGCCATATGAAGACCATGTGTGTGTGCAGGTGGCAATGTGACTGTGACTAGAATTCTATTTTCCTAAGTTACCATGCTTTTATGGAAATGTAGAAAGAATTTGGTGGCTATAATGTCTTATAAGCTGAGCCAAGTGTGTGTGTGTGTGTCTGTCCAGACTTTGGTAGCATGCTATTTTTGTGCAATTTCTATAGTTTTCTGCAGTTGATTCTGGGGTTGCTAGCTGTTTCCTATAGTTTTCACATGTGTGTGTGTTGCTACTACTAATGCTGGCTTTTCTATTAGCCCAGTTTCTGCACTATGTGCGTGTTAGCAAACTGCAAAAAACAGCATGCTAATTTGGGTTTTTGGACTATTTTGGGCATACTCTAGTGCAGTTTTCTGTTACTGCTACAAACAAACTGCTGCTGCTATTGTGTGTCTGTTGTACCTGGGTTTCAACCATGTAGGTGTTGGTTTATGTGTCCAAACTGTTACGGCAAATCTGGAAATTGATAACAGTTTGTGCTACTTGCAGCCATGTGTGTGAATGGACTGAGTTTAGCATTTTGAGGTTTACAACAGGTTTCTGCAGTTGATGACAATATCATTATGCTATTTTCTGCAGTTTCTGAGGATTAGAATGCATTTTACTGCAAATTTTGAGGTTTATACACACATGGTCTGCAGTTTCTGATGTTTACAAAGCTGTTTTCTGCTGTTACCATGCTTTTATGAGAATACATGTCCAAATTTGGTGGCTATGATGTGTTACAAGCTGAGCCAATCACAGGTTAAACCCAAAAAATAGCATGCTAAACTCAGAAATTGCAACATGTGTGTGTTCTCTTTTTTTATGGGCAATGATGAATCAATTCAATTCATAATTTTAGGGTGGATACCTTAGCGGGGTAACTTTTTTTATTGCAGTCATGAGTAGCCTTGTGATTCCCAAAATACATTTTTTGAGCCCATGTTTGGTTTAGTAAGCTATGTTATGGGTTTGCAAGTTGTTTTTGTACAACTTTGACTCAGTTTAGGTGGCTATTCTGTTCTGCAGTTTTCTGAGTTGCTATTTTATGCAGTTTAGGTGGCTGTTTTCTGCAGTTTTGAAGGCTGTTCTGTTCTGCAGTTTTCTGAGTTTCTATTCTGTTAGTGCAGTTTTCTGTGCTGTACAGTTTGTGCACTCCGTGTGTGTGTGTGTGTGCAAACTGCAGAAAAACAGCCTGCAAATCTGTGTGTGTGCAATATATGAAGGTGTGTGCTGCTGTCCGGATGTGCAATGCGTGTGTGTGTTTGGCATGCTGTTTTCAGCGCTAATTTGCTGTTCGGATGTGGTTTCTAGGATGTTTTATCGACTGTGGGGGTGGCTGTGCAGGTGTGGCCTGTGTTATGGTCGTCTTTTGGCATGTGTGTTGCTGTGAAGTGGACATTTTGTGTGTGTCCAAGTTGTGTCTAGTGTCCTACCTCTATCCTAATGTGTGCTGTTACTGATGTTAGGGATGGCAATGGCTGGGGGGGTGGGGGGGGGGGGGGGGGGGGGGTGTCGAGGGTGGATACCACTATCCCCGTCCCCCATCCTCAAACCCAAATCTCTCCTGATCCCCGCCCCGATCCCCACCAGAGATTTATTTTGACCCTCCATCCCCGTGCCAAACGGGGAACGGGGATCCCCGCGGGGAATCGAGTATCCAAAGATTCCAAAACTTTAAAAAAAAAAGAAAAGAAAAGTCACCTGCCATTACAAAACATAAACCATGAAACCAAATTCAAAAAAAAAATATCTAGGCTGCCATTACAAACCAAATTGAAATGAAAACAGTCACATATCTGCTGTCATAGTGCCATTACAAATCAAATTTAAATTAAAACAATCACATAGCTGCTGCCACAATGCATTACAAATCAAATTGAAATTAAGTTAGTCGATTTCTTCTCCATAACAGCAAACCGTTCGGATTCAGAGAAAACAACTTTATTCTGAAAACTAGTGAAGCCTAGAACAAGAACATGAGCAAGAATGAGATGTAGAGTCTTAGAGATGGTGGGGAATGGGGATCTTGTGTGCATCAGTGTGTGTGGGTGGTGTAAATAAATGAAACCCTAACTTCTTAATTCTTATGTGTGTGTGTGTGTGTATAATAGGGATTTCGGGCGGGGATGGGTCGGGGATCGGGGCAAGGACTAACTCATATCCACCCCCTACCGGTTCCCCACTTTTTAAAAAATAATCCCCATACCCTACCCATTTGGGTGGGGAACGGATCGGGTTGGGTTGGGTCGGATCGACCGAAATTGTCATCCCTAACTGATGTGTTTGTGGATAGTTTGATTGCAGAAAATAGCATGCCTAACTGCAGAAACTGTACAGCACAAAAAACTGTTTGGCATACTTCACGGCATATTTGGTGTGTGTCCAAACTATGTCATGTTTTGTGACATTTTTTGAGACAGTTTTGCAGTAGGTTTCTGGGCTTCTTCTTCTTATATTTAGGCCATGATGATATAAAAGAGACATTTGAAGGCACATCACTTATCTTGACGAGACAAGTTAAAAGGGTCAACAGTTCAAACACATTTCGGCAACATAACTTGTATCCAAGTAGTGCACTATGTGCCAGTGCCAGTGAAATATATCTGAGCCAAATACAATTTCTAAGCATACTATTAGTATTAAGTATTGTTTCACATTGAAATTTCAATATTATTGTATCCTAATAGAATTTTCGATGGAGAGGGAAGATAAACATAACTATTGGGTGGTATTCATTAGCCGTAAGCCGGGGATATATACAAGTTGGGAGATCGCGAAATTGCAAGTTAATGGATACCCGGGGAACTTGAAGAAACGGTGCAACACAATTGACGAAGCAAAAGGAGCATTGTTACAATTTCATGAGAAAGATACTGACTGAATCAAGAGATGCAATTGGCCCCAACCAAACGTCAATCAAGTGGCAGTGCTTCCACTTCCACAATTGCTTTGGAAGATCAACATCGAACAAGTCTAATAACATACTTTATTGTAATATTTTTCTCATGATTTGTATGTTGTATTTTATTGGCACATGTATTCGATTCAGAATAAACTTGTAAAAATTGTAATTTCAAGACTTTGATTGGGAAGACTGACAAATTGAGATTGTGCTTACATTTAATGGAAGCCATCAGATGGCAAATCTATTTATTATCACAACTAAATGTTTCTTCGAACACCTGCCTTCAACTTCTAGTTATTTCGACGACCAAAAATATGGCCCCATTGGATGAATTGGGAAATTGCACGTCTCGATATCGTGTCAGCTTTGGCTTATCCTACATAAAGTTAGAAAAATCATTTAGATAATTTACTAAATGAGACAAAATCGTATTTACTAAACATGACTTTATAACATTTTAACTTACTCGGATGGCGTCATTCCAAACTTCATCTTCTGCCACCAACCTATTTTCATTTGCATTCCACCCAAACCCAGGATGGTGAAGCATAGATGCAAGATACCAATAATTCCTCTTTCATGCTTTCATCTTGGTAGCGATATGATGTTGATCGATGCTGGCTTGGGGCAATAAAGTTTGCATCTGGTTTTCAAGAACTGCCAAGTAGCCGGGCTGCCACCCACTGCCCTTGGCTTGCCAAATCCCTTCATCTACAAGGTTCGTAACGTTTGTTAGTAACATTTGTTCTTCGACCTCGGTCCAAACTCGGCGTGCCAGCAAAGAGGTTGACAAACAAAATTAAAAACTAATTCTTTGAATGAAAATGAAATGTGATATGAGAGGAAGAGTAACTTCCACAATTTATAAGAAAAAAGTTGACCAAACTAATTAGTTAGACATATTTTCACCAAATAATATTGTTGTGCACATGAGAATTGACCTAACTAGTTTGATGGACACATTTCCAACTACCAAACAATGTGTGTTTTTTTTTTTAAATAACAGAATTTTTATAATAAAACTAAATTCGTTAATTTGTTAGTAGAACTAAAGATTACAGCTTAAATTGTGAAAGAATAATTAAATTTGCAATTATATATAATGAATTTAGGGACTGCACAAGGGCAAAAGGGTCATTTGATAGATTTTTACATCATCCACCCTTCCTTATACCCCCTATTAATCCTCCATCCAAACGAAATACTATTTAATCCCCCTTCTCTAATACCTTATCCAAACAACCTACTATCAATGTGGGTCATCCCTTATTAACTAATACTCCATACTATCTTATCCCCCTTTATTAACTAGTACCCCCAATTCTTTCGCCGCATCCAAACGGGCCGTAAATGACGTAAATAGTTGGAAGTACCACGTAGGCAATGCCATGTGATATGGCGGGAATGCTAAATAATTACTCAGTTAAGACTTGTTTGTTTGTTGTGGGTCTATGTTGTTTGACTTTATTACCATAGAATGTCCAAAATTGAAATTTATAGAGCACATGGAAATCAACTTTATTTCGTTTTAGTTTTGAAGTTAATGCCGAATTCTTCATTGACATATTTAGTAGTTTTTTTCTTAAAGAAAATGAATTAAGCAAGAGCGGGCCACAGACTTGTTCTCTTGTCCGTTTCAAAGTTGAGTCGCGCAATCAAGTTTTCACCAGCCGGCCTGTGGAAGCGAGAAATTTGAGATATGTTTCTTCGTACTCTTTCAAAAGACCCTCTTCCATGAGCCCCATAAGGCATGACAATGGCGACATGCGTTTGCGCATGAATTTGTTGAGGGATTTATGAAATGAGGAATATAAGCGAAATTTTAAGAGGAAAAAAACTCCCTTTAAACCCAATGTCCAATACGCACCAGAGCTTTCATTATTTTGAATTTGACCCCGTGTTTTTTATTCTGTCATTAATTCCGACCCTGGCCTCAAATTCTGTCAATACACTAACGGAAGTTGGCGAGGTGGCCATTTTCAGCTTACTTGGCAGCGATGCCTCCCATGTGGCAATGGCAATGAGCACTGGAGGAGGAAAAATTGGCGCCAATTGCAGGCTCCCCTAATCAGTGCCGCCCCGATGTTTGGGTTGTCCAAGCCCAACCTCAAGTTTGGTTTCCCGCTTATTATTAAGTCATAAATAATTAATAAAAAAATACAAGGCAAAAAAATCAAGGTCACAATGTGCTTTTAGTTTGAATTCCATCAAAAAATTAAAATTAAAATGAAATTTGGGTCATAGTGCTTTATGATTTAGCATGATTCGATTCAAAAAAAAAATTGATGGGTTTCTATTTATTTTATCTTTCATTTTTTATTTTGATCATTGTTCTATATTTAATGATCAATTGAAAAAAGAAATATTATGGACCAACTTGAAAAAATACAAACCTGACTTAAAAAATGGTTAATTTTTTTATTGAATTTTTTTTTAAATTGGTGAGTTATGTGTATACATTATATTCATATGCATGTATATTTTTTATATTTGCATACATCACTATGTGGATGCGAATGCGAGTAGTTGTTTTTTCTTTTTTTGGAGGAGTTTGTCATGTCGTTAAGGTTCTTATTTTCAGTTTTACGAGACAGGACATTCTCTCACAATACATCACCTTTAATTCAAAAAATAAATACTTATTTTAGTAAATGGAACACACCCTAATTGTTGATGTAGAAGAAGTATCTCCCAAAATAAAAAATGAACACCAGCAACAAATGCCCTTTCACTTCTGGACAAATAAAAAGAGAGAGAGCGAAAAGTGGGGCAGTCAACGAAAAGAGGAGAGAGAGAGAGAGAGAGAGAGAGAGAGAGAGAGAGAGAGAGAGAGAGAGAGAGAGAGATTTTTTAAAGGAAAAGACCAGAAAGATGAAATCTCAGTGTTGGGCAGAGGAATTAAACCTGGGCGCACCTAAATATGAGGGAACTTAAATAAATATGCCCAACTAAGTAATAAACCAGCACAATCCTTTATGTTGTGTTTGCGTCCAAATAAAAATATATATGTAATTATATTTACATGGAATTTTTCTTTTTGGGTTGCCCAAGCCTACGGGCTTGTGGGGCTTACCCTGGGGCCAGCCCTGCCCCTATTTGTCCCTAGGCATTTTACCCAAAACAAAATGCTATTATCCACTTTAACTAGCCATTAAATAGATGAGGTGCCCAAGAGTGAAGAGCCTAGCAATTTAGGCTATTGAAATCACAGTATTTTTTAATTCATTTCTCAAATGCAAAAAAAAAAAAAAATCACTCCCGACTATGTCACATGCGTGATTCACCACTAGAAGCAAACCCAAAGCCTTCGATGCATGCCTAACTCTGTCGACGGTCGTGTGTCCCGCAATATGAGGTCTATGACAATAATAGTAAAGCGGGTTTGAGAAATTGGTCAATAACTTCTTTTCTCTAATATTTTAATTTTGTTGTATCTATGACAAGAATTGTAAAGTGGGGTTGGGAAATTATCAATTTTACCACTTTTGAACTTGCATAATCTTTTGGGTTAAATACCGGGACACTCCTCGAACTATTCCTGTTTGTCTCGCTCACCCCCTCATAGAATTTTGCCTACGGCCAGCCCCATGAGCAAAGTTTTTTTGTCCTATAGACCCCTTCCGTCAGGTTTCCGTATAAAACTGTTGGACGGAATGAATGAAAAGTCCATTTTACCCTTACATAAATATACCACACCAGACCACCATCGGTTCATCAGTTCATTCCACCACCATCATGCCACACCAGTTTATTCCACCACCATTTCTGTCCATACACCGATTCATTCCACCACCATTTCTATCGTCATCTTTTTCTCCTCACTACCACCACCATCACGCCATTCACCATGGCCAAACACCACCACCAAACACCAACTCATTCCAAACACTTCTCTATTTGCAAAATCATTGGGAGTGCTGATGGAGATACACAACTTAGGGTTCTAATCGAGTCCTTTGGCATTTGAATCGACAGACCCATGTGTGAATCCTATCAAAAGCCTTCGAAAATAGCAGCATCTGGTATGAATCTCACTGAATCTGGTCTAAATCGAGTGGGACAGATGTGATAAAGGTTTGCGAAAGGCTAAATCGAAGGTTACATGGACGAATAGGATTTGAAAGATTCTGGAATAGCTCGATTAGGGTGTCCCCAGTGTTTGTTGGTCTTAATCTGGGGATTTCGAGATCTGATTAAGGCTCATACAGGTTCGAATCAAGTCAAACACCCTTCAAAATGGCTCAAATTATGGTTTTGAAATTCGATTTGAGATTATTTTGGTGTTTTTGAGTTCAATCTATGGGTTTTTGGTTGATTTTGAGTTTGACAGGTATTGTTCTTTGTTCGAACGTTGTTAGTCTAGTCGATGGTGGTTGCTGGCACAGGTGGTGGTCTCTAGCGTCGACGGTGGTTGCTGGTGTCCATGGTGGTCAGTGGTGGTTGCAATTTAGTAGTGGTGATTGTGGTGGCTGGTGGTGATTTCGGGGGGAGAGAGAGAGAGAGAGAGAGAGAGAGAGAGAGAGGGTCATGGAGACGACGATGTCGGTGCTGGTGGGGGACATCGAGGAAGTAAGGGGTCATGGAGGGGTCGGGCTCCCTGGTGATGAAGACAGGGTTTGGGCTTATTTTTGGAGCTGGGCGGGCAGCCGTGTGGGCGGTGGACGACTTCAATGGTGGCGCCGTTGCTGGTGTAGGTGTTAGGGGTTAGGGTGGTGGTTGGGATGGTGGGGCTGTATGGTGGCGGTGGTCAGGTTCGTCGGGGGTGAGCTGGAAGTGGTGGGGGTTAGGGTGGTGGTTGGGATGGTGGGGCTGTGTGGTGGCGGTGGTCAGGTTTGTCGGGGGTGAGGAGGTGGGGAGGTGGCGGTGGAAGTGGTGGGGCTGTGGTGTATTTTAGTGTTAGGGTTTCATAGAGAAGGAAAAGGCAAAATTGGAATATTTTCTCACATTTCGAAAAAAATTAGGGCAAAATTCTGACAGTTTTGGACGGAATCCTGACAGAAGGGGTCTATAAGACAAATAAAACTTTGCTCAGGGGGCTAGCCGTAGGCAAAATTCTATGAGGGGGTGAGCGAGACAAACGGGAATAGTTCGAGGGTGTCTCGATATTTAACCCTAATCTTTTTGGAACAATAAAAAATGCACAAATGAAGACATATAGGGTAATAGATTTGCCTTACTTATTAGACCATCTCCCACCTACCCTCCATGTCTTCAAATTTTCCTTCATTCTTCCGTTTTGAAGTAAAATTTCTCTCATATCCACCCTCCATATTTTCCTCTATTTGGGAGGATGGTCTTTCATCGTTCAAATATGAAGTACCAAAAAAATATGGAGGATCTATTCCATTTTGATACATTTATTTTTTTGTAAAATTGGAACCAATCAAAAGATTTTTGCAATATCAGTTACTATAATAAGACTAACGGTCCCTCTATACTCCGCCCAGGAGGCTGACTATTGGCGTGAGTTTCATGGCATAATGGAAATGAACAGTACTTTTTGCAGTGTCAGGATAAAAGCTGAAGACTTCAACTAAGAAAGAAAGTAAATGACCAAATAGCCGTTCAACTTTACCTTGTATGAACCTCCTTAGTTGTTTACCTCTACTTTTTGCTCTTGCATGTTCACGGCTACATTTTTTTATTTTTTAAATATTCACGGCTAGTGACAAAATTATTTTCCTTTTTTTTGTAACTCATGTGTCTACATTATTTTATGTGCACTTCAACTAATCATGGAGGCCTAATCCCACTACCCTGTATGGACTAACCACAAAAAAAATTAACGATCTTGCTATTGTCAGTCCACTGGGCTAACGATAAGCACACTAGAAGATAAGAAAAACACGTATTTCTGTGTACTTTTATATCCTTTAATACATATTCATACTTGTCATTTAAGGGTCATTTGGATGCCAGCTTACCAAAGGGTGTTAACAATACCCCCGTTTTAAGCCTGGTCCCATAGTTGAAGCCCTGCTTTAGGAAGCAGTTTGACGCTTGGGATTATCTTCTCCCGTTCTTCGCTAACATCGAAGAAGGGGTATTCGGGGGTGTTGCCTATGGGTAGGGTTTGAGGTGTCCATATTTTATACCCCCCAATCCCCCTCAAAAATTGACGAGAACACCCCTCCCTATCCCTTCTCTCAGCCAACCCCAGCTTGCCATTTCAGTCGCAGTTGTTCTGCTTCTGTTCGAAGAGACGAGAGGGAAGTTGAGCAAAAGCAAAAAAAATGAAGTGTTCCGAATTTCAATCCGTTTGAACCTGTAGAAAAATTTTAGTTTTCTGATCATTTTATCCTAAATGGTCATAATAAAATTTTGACTCTAAGACTCTCATTAATTAGCCCTAAGAAAGTCATACAACCTGTTAGAGTATTGTTAGGCTTATGTTAGTCCCACATTGGTTAAGTGAGTCATTGTAATGAGTATCTCATAATATAAATAAAGTCTGTGTGTGTTAGGGTAAGAAATCACCCTAAACACTCTTCTCCTTTCTCTCTCTCTCTCTCTCTCTAACAACATGGTATCAGAGCAGAACTCGCCATAAATTACCCATCCTACGTCACCTTTACGTCACCCACCACAACAAGTTGTGAACAGTATCTCGGCTGTGAACAGTGGCGTTTTCTGACAGCCACCAGATCTACGCCTGAAAACTCAAACCCAGGTGCCCAATCACCGGTGACCATCACCAGCCATCGCCTGACTCCGGAGACTCTCTTCTGTACCAGATCTGCTTCTTTCTCTATCAGATTTGCTCATTTCTCTGCTGACACACCTAAGAATAGCCTCAGATCCGTCGCCACCCACAGCCCAGTCAACGGCGACCCTCGCCTGACTCCGGCGAGCCTCCTGTGCTGTGTGTTGCTGGTATTTTTTGGATCTATTGTGATTTTCTTGTTATGCAAGTCATTCTGCTGTCATTTCTCTGTCCTCTACTCAATATTGATGTAAGTTAGACCTATTGGAGTTGTTTTATTCAATTTATTTGGGTTGGATAGTGTTCGATTTATCCTGTTTAGTGTTTGGTGGATCTACGTCATCTATGGAATTCATGTCCGTGGCTGTTATGTTCAACCCACGTCCAATCTGTTGGGTATTTATGGTTGTGGTCACTTAGTTGTTCTGGCTTCTGTTGATGGGAACTTGTTGGTAGTTGTTGCTCCTGTTAGTTGATCTTGTTGGTTCTTATTGATTGGTGCCTCTCTGTTGACCGGTAAAATGTCTGAGCAGAAGAAGGATTCTGATTCTGGTACTGTTCTAGCTCCAGTTCTACTCTTGTTGGTAGCTTATCTAGTGGTTCTTGGTCTTGCGATAGACGCCCTATTACCTGCACCCCATTAAATGGGTGCAATTATGTTCTTTGGGCTAAAGCCGTTGAGGTGTATTATATGTGTCAGTCTGAGGACTCCTACTTAATTGATGATGCTCCTGCTACTGATGACCAATATATAGGGCATGGAAAGCTATTGATGCCCATATTCGTTCCGAGTTATGGAATAGTATGACAGAACAGGTTGCCAGTACGCTGATATTCTGTGACACCGCTAAAGAGGTGTGGACCCAGGCAAAAGAATTGTATTCAGGTGTCGACATAATCTCCATCGCACATATGACCTTCATCAGTCTTTTTTTGCTATAACTCAGGGTGATGATTCTTTTGAAGATTATTATGCCAAGTTCCGACGCATTTGTAATGAATTGGATATTTGTGAGCCACTTTCTACTGATATTCAGCTTATGGGGCATTAGCGTGACCGTATGAGGGTTACTCGATTTCTCTCTGGTGCATCATCGAACTTTGGTACTGTAGGTAATCAGATTTTGGAGACTCGTGACTTACCTCCTCTCAGTGAGGTTTTCAGTCGTCTCCGTCAGTCATCGTCAATTTCTGCACCGACTCCTGACCATTCTTCTTTGACTTCCGCTGTTTCTAATAGCTCTGTGTTCTCAATTAGCCATGGTCGCGCAAGTGAATCTAGGCTTAGAGGTCGTGGCCGCGATTTTGGGATGCAAGGCCGTGGTTCTGGTGGCTGTACAGACACTGTTATTGGTGGTCGAGGTGATCGTACATTTAGTCGAGGTGGCCACACATCAAGGGGAGGCCGCGGTCGGGGCCATGGTGCTCGGTTGTGTACTTACTATGGGGGGACCAATCATTGGGTGGACACATGTTATGAGTTGTATGGTTTCCCTCAGGCTCATCAGGCCACTATCTCTGAGGATACTCAATCTTCTGCTGATAGTTTGGTTATTTCAGTTAATAAGTACCAACGCTTATTGTCATTTCAAAATGCGACAGGATTTTCCACTGCTACGCTTGCTCAGACCTGTCCATCTATTGCTTGAGTTGCTTCCTCTTCTTCCTCTCCTTGGGTTATTGACTCGAGAGCTACAAATCATATGACTGGTACACCTGCTTTCCTTTGTGATCGACAGCCAGTTGGTAGATCATCTCATGTTACCTTAGCTGATGAATCTACCACTGCTGTTACTGGTTTGGATTCAGTTCCTGTCTCTTCCTCTCTTGCATTGACATCTGTCTTACATGTTCCTCATTTTCCATTTAATCTTATGTCTGTAAGCCGTCTTACGAAATCTTTAAATTGTTCCGTTATATTTCTTCCTCATTGTTGTGTTTTTCAGGATCTCACGACGAGGAGGAAGATTGGTGGGGGCATTGAGTGAGGTGGCCTCTATTACTTGATAGTGTCTCAACCTGTTGCCCTTCAGACATCAGAGTCTCCATATCAACAGCACTGTCGTCTTGGTCATCCTTCCTTCAGAGTTTGAAGTGTCTTGTGCTCTCGTGTCGTTCCATTAATAAGTTGGTTTATGAAGTCTGTGAGTTTAGTACACCGTCGAGTCAGTTTTTATCCTAGGGTTGAGGGTCGTTAACCTTTTTCTAAATGAGCCTGATGTATCCCTCTCGCATACTAGCTAGAGAACGACATCGGTTTTACTATAAAGGTGGCGTCATTGTAGGGAGTACTTTTAAGCAACAAAAGTTCCCTACCCGGCTACGGGCTAAGCTCACTCGTTTACCCGGTAGCTCCATTCACTGCTACGTTCCTAGAAGAAGTGCTATATGAGGACTTCGAGATCAAATAGAATATGTTTCTTTCCATTCCTCGTGATCCACTTATTTATCCGAAACAAGAGATCAAAGTGATTTTCCTCCTTTTTCCCAATAAGTCGACGGCATTTCACCATTGAGATACTTCGAATAAACTGGAGTACATATAGGATACACCGGTGCTAAAACCTTTTCTCAAGATATCCTCCAAACTCTTGGGGTCGTTGCTCCGCATGTTGTTCTCCCGGTGTGAAACCAGTTGGTTCCATCACTGGGAGAATTCATTACTCTACTCGCAAGACAAGAGCTGGGTGAACTGACCCTCCTACTCCGTAGGAAATCTCAACCGCCTCCACCTAATCATTTGCAGCCAACTATGAGGGAATCGCCTACCCTTCTTAAGAGATCCCCGGGCTTGCGGGCACCTTTTCGCAACGTCAAAGTCAACATAAGGCGCTTCCATATCTATCCGTTGTGTCCTTTTCAGTTAGTTCATTCAGACATTTGGGGGCATATTCATGTGCCTAGTATTTCTGGTTTTCAGTATTATGTTATCTTTGTGAATTATTTTTCTCGTATCACATATCTTTATCTAATGAAAGAGAGATTTGAATTGAAATCTGTTTTTAAATCCTTTTACATGGAGATTAAGAATTAGTTTGATACGTGCATTAAGACATTTCGTTCAGATAATGCCCGTGAATATTTTCATAGTACACTTTCTCAATTTTTTGATGATCATGGCATTATTCACCAATCGTCGTGCTCTCGGACTCCACAACAAAATGGGGTTGCTGAGCGCAAGATTCGACACTTATCTGAGGTTATGCGTGCCTTATTATTTCAAATGCAAGTTCCTAAGTCTTATTGGAGCGACGCTGTCCTCACTACTTGTTACTTAGTCAATCGCATGCCCTCTACAGTCCTAGGTGGTCAGGTTCCCCATACGGTCTTATTTCCCGATCGGCCTCTCCATTCATTACCCCCTCGAGTTTTTGGATGCACCTGTTATGTCCATGCTCTTAACCCTGATAGGAGTAAACTTGATCCTCAGTCTTTTCAGTGTATTATTCTAGGATACTCACACACTCAAAAAGGGTATCGATGTTACTCTCCTACTTTACGTCGACACTGTGTCTGTGTTGATGTCACGTTCAATGAGTCCCTGCCATATTACTCGGCTCTTGTTACTACCAATGATCTCCTTACCTTAGAGTCTGTGTTACCTATGGCTGTTCCAATTGACACTATTCTACCAAACCCTTTGAAGGTTTATGTTTGGCGTTCCCATGCATCGACACCACCTCAGCCTCTAGCACCAACCCAGCCTTCGGCGCCAACCCAGCCTCCAAATATAGACCACTCCTCGCCTGTCGAACCATCTTCGCCAGCACCTCCATCTTCTCTCCCGTCGCCAAATCCATCTGCTCCTCTCTATCCAACTCGTGAGAATCGCCAGCAGCCGATAAAATATGGTTTTTCTAATTATTCTCGCACTTCTCATCCTCTTTCTCAGGTTATCTCATATGATCATCTTTCTCCATCTCTCCGTGCTTTCACTACTATTGTCTCCTCTATTTTTTGTTCCTAACACTGTTCAGGAGGCATTATCACGGTCTAAGTGGCAGAAAGCAATGGAAGATGAAATGTCTGCTCTTCATAATAATAGCATGTGGGAGTTGGTTACTCTTGCTGCTGGTCAAACTACTGTCGGCTGTCGTTGGGTCTATACTGTCAAGTACCTTCCACTATCACTCCACCAACACCACTTACTGCCACCATTACACCATCATCACTCCACCACCACCATTACACCATTATCGCCACCACTCCAACACCACCACCACCACCACCACTCCATCATCACCAACACACTACCACAATCACCATTCCACCATTACTATAAGTACATTGTGACCATTAGTAATTAAGAGAGAATTGGAACTAAAATTTAATTTATCATTTTTTTAATTCAATACTTAATATGTTTACCAAACAACTTTTTAACTTAAAAAATTCATCATTCAACTTTCAGTACTTAATTTTTCAGTATTTAGCTTCAGTTTTTAATTTTATCAAACAGGCCCGAAGTGCCGTAAGGAACATATTCCATATGTAGAAAATACTGTTTGATCCCGAAGTGCCATAAGAAACATATTCCATATGTAGAAAATACTTGGTGTGAAAATGACGTCCGGGACGGTGCCATGGGATAGGATACGAGGAGACAGGGAGAACTGACAAGCTTTTAAGCAACCAAACCTGGTACTACGACCTCTTTATACCGTCCAGAAATGCTTTAACAGGGAAATAGGACCCTCGCTCACATTCCGTTGGCTAAAGATGGAACATGCAGTATAAAAAGTGTGCTAGGTATTTGGGGACTTCAATTTTCTTTGTTTTGCACTCTGATCCTGATGCGACGCTCCTAAGGCACCAGGTATCAGAGATCTCTCGTTCACCACCACAGATTCATATATTCAACACCGCAGATTCATGAGACCGTTATTGCGTTATTTAATGTATTAATCCCACAAGAAACCATAGTTTTGATTGAAGAGTATTAAGATACCACTACCAGTCTACCACCAGATGGTGTCAACAGTCCCAAGATGACTAAATAATTACTCCTTGCTTTGCCACACCATTGCTTCAGATTCAAGGAACGAGATTTGTGTAACTTTCTTGGACCACACACGGACAATATCCCCCGTACCAAAATAATCCTCAACCAATCTCACAGTCCCATTGAGAGAGGGAGAGAGAGAGAGTTGCAGAAATAGGATCCTCCCCTGCTAAGCACCGAAAAAATGTAGGGTCTCAAATCCGAAACTAGGATTTTGAAGTTATCTTCTTTAAGACGTCCTTTTATTCAACAGCATCGGATCATACCATCTTGCGTTACCAAAGTTAACTGATTCATCCTCACATCTGCTCTCCCAAAATAAGATCCAGTTAAATGAATATCCAGTTAAATGTTTTTATTTTTGAAATTTTAAGGAGGATGGTTTCAAATCCAAAATTTTAAAATTCATCAAACTTGTACATTTGCTCTTATAAAGCGCCTACATCTGGTGATCTCCGAAACCCTCAAATTGAATCCAATCAAGGCCATTCCATATCACCCCAGATGGAAAGAGGCCTGCCCCAAGCTAACCAAATTTCGATTGGTCTTCGACCCTCCATTCTATTTCTCCACTCAGTTTTTGCCAGTCATCAAAAGCCCAAACCTCTAAGATGGACAATCTGAGTTTAAAAAAATTTCCCGTTTGCTGTGGCTTTCCATTAAGGGCACTAAAGGGAAATCTAAGGGTAGCAACCACACGTTTAAGCCCAGCCCCATTCCCAACCAATACGACCCTTGAATTCAATGGTCCACGCTTGGGCTTCCACTTCTGCTTGAACTGTGGGTTCTATTGTGAGGTCCCAGTATATCTGGTTGGGGTGTGATGAGTGTTTACGGTTTAATGGCAAAATCATGTTCATTTGCTCTCCGGTAAAGCAAAGCAGATGCTTCCACCCTGTCATTTTGTCCGGTTAGAATAGAGAAAATTATGTGTTAAATTCAATCAAAGAAACCAAATACACTCAATCACATTTGAAAGTAGAGGCACATTCTTACCAGCCAGGATGTACAACAAATCTTCCCGTTGAAAGAGCCCAATTAACCTGTTTGAGACAAGCTTAAGAGTTAGCCTTCACAATAAAAGAGAGACGGGAGCTTCTGGTGGCGTACAATAGTTTGTGACATCAGATGGTCAAAACCCAGCCCCAACACAAAGGCTTCATGGCAAATAGGATTCCCTTTGTTTGGCAAGTGCTCATGGGGGATGGAGCTAACTCACATTCGTATAGAAACTGCTAATGGTGGAGTGGTTCAAGAGCCTATATCAAAAAAACTTTTTACAAGAAAATCACACGCCAAAAAAAAAAAAAAGAAGAAACAAGAATCCTGAAGCCACATCATGGCTCTATCTCATTAAGGCATCTTCCTACATGCTTTCTGCTCAATTATCCTTTTTCCCTCACCTCAATTTATTTTTGGATGCTTACTCTAGAACATCCATATCATGATCTAAACAGCACCAGGCTGGAGGGAGCTATGAAGCAATAAATTATGAGTTGTTTCTCAGAAGACAGAAACTAATAAGCAACTATACCTTGTCAGTACCAAGTGAGTTGGCCACTACATGGGTGACCTGTTCATCTATCTGGTTGGTGCACACAGCACCAAACTGTTCAGCTGTCTGCCACAATGGATGCAAGTGAGGATTGGCTTCACCAACTGGAAACACCCTACTGAAGACAATGCGGCAACCGCCAAGAATCCTCCGCTGCTCTGAAGCTAGGATGTTTCTAACATCAGCTTCATCCAAGGATTGATGTGAAAAGAAGTTTTGATGTATTTTCTCAATTACCTATTTTTTAGGCAACAATACATTATACATCAACAGGGAGGGAATGGGTAAGGAAGTCATTTGTGAAATCTCATGGTTAAGCGGCTAAAAATCTCACCGCCAAAGAAGATGATAAAGTGCCATCTTCTGGTCTCTCGTCATGATCAATCTCAAGGAGAGAAGGACCTAAAAGCCCAAATTGTCGTCTGCTGCAAGGAAAATAAATATACCTGCAAAAATATTTGAAATAAGAAAATAGCCAATAAAGCAAAGCAAACAGGAGAAATTGGATATTGTTTCAAGACCATAGATAGGCATGTTTACCTTTCTACGACTATCAAGTTTAGTTTGTTGTGTGGCCAGACTCTAACAGAATCATCTATAATTACCACAGACGACTCCATACCCAAAACCCCCTCCAAATCCTTACTCTTAGGAACCCTCTCATCACCATCAAAAAGATCACTATCGTCACCCCTAGAGATTACTCGTCCATTAAACAAGACCCCTTTAGGATCAAGCAGTTTTGCCATCTCTGTAGCATACAGCTTGTTCCCCATTGTGTAGAGATGCAGTTCAAAAAGCACACTAGCCTGAAAGAAACGCAAGACGCACTATGAGCTTCATGAGACAAGCCCAAGAAAGAACCTTGTTTCCCAAAAGAAAATTAAAAAAATAAAAGGATTCCTATTACCTTCTCCAAAAAATTCCAAATCCCTGGTCGCAACTTAGTCCACATACCCATATGAGGAAACCGGAAGAGATGCCTACATGGCTTTTCACGATCTTGTTCCTCTTTCTTCCTCAACAACTCATCATGCACAGGATCTACTTCGGAAAACTGAAGAAACAGATAGAGATTAATCAAAACAGAATGCTTTCACATTGTGTCCTACAAAGCCACAATATAGCCGGAAAAATCTTAAAATAGACCAGGATACCATAATACCTTGGCTGAATTGAGAAGTGTGTGATCCAGATCCAACACAAGACACAACTTATGTGCAGCAAACATCTTGTTCTGTTCTTCAATCCTCCTAGCCCTCTCTCGTTGGATAGCAGCTTTCTGCTGGTCATCAAATCCATCAAACAGATGCTCAACATCTCCCCAGGTGTTCTGTGGTGGAGAAGGGCCTGCAGCAACTTCTGCAGACAAAGGAATGGTCCCACTCTGCAGATTAACTGATTCTTGTACTGCACTTTTAATGTCCATTCTATTTGAGTTAACTTGCACGGGCTGTGAAGAAGTATTCTGAGGTATAACTGGTGGAGGTATCGATGCTTGAGAAACCGATAAAATATCAGCTATGTTTTTCAGATTATTGGTGAATTGTGAAGTAATATCTGGTGGATTTTTAGGAGGCGTGGACTTCTTATCTGCTTGATCTTGGTTCTGAAGATTCAAATTGCCCTTCATTTCCTGAGAGCTCGATACAAGAGCTGCATTTGTTTTGGCCTGATCAGGTCCCAAGCTCCCAGCCTTTTGAGATATATTGCTATGTAGAATGCGCCGAGGGTCACGTGGTTTCATGCGGATTTTTCCCAACTCATCCTGCAAGTTCTGTAAATTACAAAACATGATCAAAAACCTTGGCGGTAAAAGAAAACAGTGAACAGGACACACAATGTTGCTAACAAAAATGTAAGTAAAATAACTTCAATGCAACGCCTTGAGCATTTAATATGCCTCATCCCACTCAATTTTCCCACAAGTGCATATTCCAGAACTATCATGAAAGTTTAGCGAAAAAATATCAGTACATTCAGACTGGAAGAGGACTAATTGAATTAGCTGTTCAGTGTAAACAGTTCTAGGGAATATCTGAAGTTTGAAGTACAAAAGTATAAGCTGCTTAAGAATTGTTTACCGTTGCAGCCAGGAGGAAACTATATAGCAATCAAGAGTCAAGGGAAAAAATGCAAATATTCTTCAACTAGACTATTTCTTCCTTATCGATTCCATGGTGGTGTTAGCAGGTTTCTTTCTAAACCGGGCACATAACGTTGGGAAGATATTGAGTTGCGCCAAAACTGGAACGAGGAAAAGACTACCAGGTAATAGATCCTCACCATTGAAGATGTTTGAGGAGTCTGAAGTAATCCAGCAGATCCCTGCCCAAGCACTGGGGGTTTCGAAGGAGGAACACTCGGGGATGGAACTGCTCCCAGTATAGAATTCAAGCTAGGCGTAAGCGTGGAGCCTGTCATAGGTTCAACAGACTTCTGTTGTCCCGTCTTAATTATATTCATCCACATGGTTGGATTCCCTGCGATATCCTTCAACAAAGATTGCAAGGAAGGCATGCTCCCACCTGCCCCCGATAAGGTCTCAGTTCCATTTAGTAGTAAATTTGGCAAAATGATGCCAGTACCTGAGGCAGTAACTGCACTCTCGAATTTCCAAGGGTCAACTCCTGTGTTCTCCACCACCTGACTCCTGCTGCTAGTGAACTGAGGTCCACTAGTGCCCCTATCCTCCAAACCACCACCACTTCCTAAAACAGTTTGCACATCCCTAACAACCTCAGAATCAGTCAGTCCATTCCTTTGTCTTTTCAGAGCAGGGCCATCCAAAATAGGTTCCTCAGGAGGTTTCTGCTTCCTTGAGGTTGCTGTTTCCACGACAGCATCCGCTTTAGGTTCATTTTTAGTCATAGGCAACAGACGCTGATTGAGATCCAGACCTAAATCAGGATGGGCAAATCGCAGTCTAGGATCTCTACTCTTCACTGGGGATTTAAATGCTGTATTAGGTGCTGAACATGCATTGATCAATGCTTTGGAACTGTCTACATGCGGCAATGAAGAAACAGCTGATTGTGCCAAAATTAATGGATTGACAGTTTTAACACTGCCAACCATGGAAGAACTAGAAACCTCCCCACCAGTATCGCCATCTCCATCATCATCTTCTTCTGAAGGGGTTGGGCTTGGAAGTTCATTCATAAGGAAGGAACTGCGACCAAATTTTTGTTGATAAGAAGAAACAGCTTTGAGGGCATCCCTTTCATAAGGATGCATTACAGTGTCTTCAGCTGGGTGGGGTAAAGGCCATTCCGGTTTAACAGCTCCACCTCCAATAGGCAGTAGGCTATTCAATGGCACGAGCAATGTGGTTGTCCGGGTTGGGGATGGAAGACTGTCTTCATCATGATCTTTGTGAAGGTCAAGGAGGGGAAGCAACACCCCCCTGCCCCTAGAACTACTTGGTCCTACTTTCAATCGTTCCATAAATGTGTTGGCATCATTTGGATGCAAAGATTCAACAGATGCAGATTCAAACTCCATATCCATTGAACTAGTCAAATCATGACTAGCATTTTCAGAAGCATCAGAGTCTTTCTGATTCACCCTCTCAGTGAATTGTATGTTGTTTGCCTTATTGTTGCCTTTCAAAGGCAGCAAAACAGTTGGAGGATCCATAGGTGTGATCATTAACTCTAGCTGCAACAACAGATACCAAGTTAAATTTTGACAACAACCAAAAATATAGTCCTTGAGAAAAGTTGTGCAGAATAACAAACCTCTTTCAACTGCTCAGGAGAAAAGATAGGAGGGTTTTGGCTGGTCACATTAGCTAACAACCTGTGACCAAATTCAGAAAAGAAAGAAGTAAGCAACGTATGTATGCCAATGTTTGGGATAACACAAAAGGGTGAAACAGAAACCTAGACAGAATGTCTTTATTTTGTTCCTTCTGGTTTTCGTTCATGGAGCAGAAAACCTGCAAAAGATTGAGTCTTAGCCTACGGAACGATTCAGCAAATTGATCCCACCAGGAAAGAGAGCAAATCAGATGAACAAAACAACCAGTGGGTAATCTTACAGAATTCACAGTCTGTATTGCAGTAAATGAAAGTTGAATAAGAGCATCGGCTGTAGGAGTGGAATTTCCTAAAACCACTTCCCGCAAGCTGTCTAACAGGCAATGTAGTCGGGAACAAACTGCATTATATGATCTACAACAGATAAATTTAAAAACGTTAATCCAGTATAATTCACTTGGGCAATTACTCTTTATACGTATATTCAAATTGGACATTTCTCATCAATCATTCCGGCTCCGGTAAATTCAGCCAACTTACTTTTCCGCATCAACCATGGTTACTGTCCCAAGTGCTTCGCGTATCGAGTTAACCCTCCTATCCACCTCAATCTCTTCCCCGTCAGTAGCGTCCAATTGAATTGTATCCCCCACATCATTGTCCAATTGATTTGCATCCACCCCATCATTATTCCTCTTCAAACCCTCATCATCATCATCATCTTCAATCTTGACCACAATCTCGGAGTCCAAATCAATCTCACCTTCCTCCAATTCACCTTCCTCCTTGTTTTGCTCCAACTTATCAGCACCCTCATCGTCATCTTCGTCATCACCACTCACATCAATTATAACTTTCTCCGCATCCTTCAGCGTGGACAAACTTAAACCATTACTCGTCTTATTCGGTTGTTTCGTGTTGGTGGCTGAAGAAGAAGAAGACGATCTCTTCAAGTTGGAGTTGATGATCTCTTCTTGCTTGACCAGAACCTCGTCGAGGGATTTGTTCTGTACGGCCTGTGCCCAGGCGAGGTTGTAGAGACCGGAGGAGTAATTCCGTGAAACGGGAAACTTGTACAGATCTTGAACCGTCCAAACCCTAGGCTTGTTATTGTTATTATTATTAGTAGCCGCCTCCAGCTTCACAAAGTCCTCCTCACTGATCTCCTCCACCGAACCCGAGTCGGAGATTTCACCTTCTTCCACGTCTTCGATCGACTGCCCCATCTCACAGCCTATTATTATTATCAGAGTTTCTTTGCTCTCGGAATTCTTAAATACAAATAGTAATAAATAATCCTGCAAACCTAACAATCCAGATCGGATGCCATACACAATCTGTTATCTGTTTTATCTATAAAAGACTCTACATATAAGACTCATATACATATACAGATATGGATATGTATATATACAGAGATCTACGAAGAAGAGAACAAGGTCAAAATTTCAAACTTAGGGTTTTGTGCAAGTTTTTTTGCCCTAGATCTGAGAGTTTTATGCTACGAGATTTTGGATGTTCATGAGAATCAGATCTTGAATACTGTATAAGGTTGGTGATGATGTTTATACTGTATATTTTAATTATGTTGTGAGAAGAGGAAAATTTTGGAACCCGGAAAATTTGGGAGAGAGAAGGAAATTGAGACTGACGAGAAGGTTTGGGAGAGGAAGGAAAGAGATTATGATTCTGGAGGACGAGAGATCGAATAGAGAGGATCCGTCTGAGTTTGAATCTGGACCGTACATGTCAGCAATCCGAAACTTGTTAGGATGGCTACGGTAGGCCAATTGACAGCAAGGCTCGCCGTGATTCAAATCTAGCTGTCATTTTATACGGAGGAGTTTTGAATAAATGAAATTGGCGTAAATTTCATTTCATTTACTTCCTCCCCCATGAAATTTCTAACAAATACTACTCCAAGGATCTTCCTTCTGAAATTCGAGAAAATACACTAACCTTACTTAGGGGGTGTTGGGTAACCTTTTTATTTCATTTTTTAGTTTTCATTTTCACTTTTTTGAAAATTAATATTAAAAATTTGTTTGGTAACACATTTTTACTTTTTTTGTTTTTATTTTCACTTTTAACGATTTCTGGAAATTATCAAAACTAGAAAAGGGTGTTTTACCCAATTTTGAAAACAGAAGTTGCCGGTCGATTGTCCATCCCGATCGTTTCTCTCTCCCGTGATTTCTCTGATACGCTCCTCTCTCTCTCTCTCTCTTAAACCCTGAATCGATATCCCTCCAACCTCGAAACCCTAAATCACCACCATCACAACCCTTGAAACCCTAAATCAAAGTTTGAAGCCCATTAATGCAGTTCGAAACCCTTGTTCGAAGTTCATGAACCATGAAACAAAGTTCAAAAACCCATTTCTTAGTCCAAAAAGCTTGAACCGTTTTCGGAACAGCCCTAAATCACACGATTAATGCTCGAAACAGTTTGAATTATGATTTGTTACTGTCAATTTGTCTTTGCTTTACTTGGGTTCATGATTTTTGGACATGCTCGTTTACTGTTCAAAATAGCCTCTGTTTGCTATTAGTTACCTCCATCTAGATGTATTGATGTCTATTTCGTTTATTGGTTGGTGTCCTCGATTTATTGGGTTGTTGGTCTTGGTCTGCTGCTTTCGTGCTTGTTGCTTTACCTGGGTTCATTATCAAATTAAGAAGTAGGACTTAAGAGGGGTCATCTAGAAGAAGACCTCTCTGGTCTGAATAGGTGCAGGACATAAGAGAAGTCGTCCCCTTTGATATGCTAGTAATGTGTCTTTGTTCTTCATATTGGTTGTCATTTGTGTGCTGAAAATATGCTATGTAACTACTCCATTTCTGTTGCGTTTAACATTGTTTTTTGAGTGATATTTGTGTTATATTGTTGAAACAAAAATTTTTGCAATATGGATTCTATATCTGACTCCAACGACGATTCCGAGGATGAAGAGGTGGTGGTTTTGCTAAGTTTGGCATTACATGAATACTATAGCATGTACATAGACCATAGACCATGTCGAACATCAATGTTAAGGGGCCATGACTATGTCTTAGAAGTCCTTGATGGTCACGAAGATAGGTGTCATCAAAACTTTAGAATGAAGCCTCAAGTGTTCATTACCTTTTGTGAGGCGTTGAAAGTACATGGAAACTTGAAACATTAGCGATACTTGACACACCAAGAGCAAGTGTGCATTTTTTTGCTCACAATAGGGCATAATGACAGGAATCGTGTAGTGCAAGGGAGATTTCAACATTTTGGACACACCATATCTATTTACTTATTGAGTATTGAAGGATATTTGCAAGCTAGGAGTGGTTATAATTCAAACCCCGTCCTTTGATAGCATCCCGCATCAAATCCGATGCAATGCCAAGTACTTCCTCTTTTTCAAGGTATTGTGCCACAATTCAGCTCTTTTCTTTCTATTTTTGTGCTTTCCATTCGTCGTTGTTTCATCACATTGATGATTTCCCTGTCATTTCTTTCTAGAATCTTCAAGTATTTTATTTGCTTAAAATTGGTTTCAGTTACAATTACTACGTAGTTGAATAACCTAGCTTATAACCTTGTTTCCCAATTACCAGTTGCCTTTTCTGTTCATGATTTCTTTTACTGTAGCATAAACTGATAAACAAATAACCATGAGATGTGCTTGCTAGCAATTGCACTTGTTTCTGAAGATAAACCCATGAAATCCAAAACGAACATGGCCGAATGTCAGAAGGATAAACCCATGAAATGCCCCACCATTCAAGAATACTAGCTAGCCCAAAAGTTTCTCGTGAACTGGCAATGTAAAAGCAAGTGATTAGGTGTCTTCAATTCTGCAATATAGAAAGTACACAAGCCTTGCATTCATATAATTACTTTGAGCTCCTAATTAATCCTTAATCAAAGCAAAGCTTGCAGCAATTCTTTGTTGAGTGGCTTGCCAAACAAAGAACTCAATCTTAGGAGGGCATAGCTTTTTTCCAGATTGAGAATAGCAGAGGATTTTGGTGGTGTTGTGAATCTTCCCATTTGTCATATTCAGATTTGACTGAGAATTCTTTTTCTCCTGATTCTATTTTTCTCCATGCTCTTGATTACCTCATGTATATTTCGGTTGGCTTCTGATCACCAACTTTTTTGCGATTCTAAAGTGGCATATGTTTTTTTTGAAACTAGGACTGTGATGGAGCGATTGACGGTACTCACATATCGGCAAGTGTTCCAGCATCCAATCAAATAGCATATCGTGGTAGACACACTATTACGACACAGAATGTAATGGTGGCTTGCTCTTTTGACATGCAGGTCACATACGTACTAAGTGGTTGGGAGGGAACTGCTAATGACTCGAGGGTCTTTTTAGAATGTGTGAATAGTCCTACCATAGGATTTCCCAAGCCTCCAGAAGGTAACCTAGAAACTTGTTACAACTTAATCTTATTATCAATTCATTGCTTAGGCTAATGGATAATATGACTTACAGGTAAATACTATGTTGTGGATTCGGGTTACACTAATATGTTGGGTTTTTTATCACCGTATCGAGGAGAGAGGTACCATTTGAACGATTTTCGCGGGCATGGCCGACGACCAAAAAAGTGGAAGAGTGGTTTAACTTTCGTCATTCGTCTTTACGTAATGTTATCAAGCGATGTTTTGGAGTGCTAAGCTCGATTTCCTATATTGAAGCAAATGCCACTGTATAGTGTTCGGACACAAAAGTATATTCCCACAACTTGTTGTACGGTTCGAGCTAATGGGAGTAGTTCCCAAAATCCAGTTGAGATTGACATCACTCGTGGACAACTCCGTTGTATGTCCAATGTTCGTGATCGGATTGCCGAACAAATTTGGGCTAGCATGAATCATAGTGGATGATACCACTGCAAATGTATTTATCATTATTTAAAACTATGTTACCCTTATTTGAGGTTTGAACTCAAAGTGAACATCATTTGAATACGATTAATGGATTTGAGTTTTGGTTTAAGTAAATATCCTTATACTTTATGTTGATAGGTGTCTATGAAATTGCTCAAAAAAAAAAAAATATTTGACGGTCGAAGAAAGTTAATCAGCTAAAAGACCAATCATATTGGTGTTAATTGTTTGTATGTGGAACTTTTTTCTTTCATTTCTTCTAATTTCATTCAATTTGAAGAACAAAAACAAAAACAAAAACAAAAACAAAAACAAAAACAAAAACAAAAACAAAAACAAAAATGATATTACCAAACATGTTTGTGTTTTCAAAAAATTATTACCAAATATGTAACGCCCCGAATTTTGAGAGCGTTAAATAGACATTTTCATTGAAAACTAAATAGAGTCTGGCTCGATATTACATCATAATCTTACCAAAAGTACTTTTATTCAACAAAAGAAGGGGGAAACTAGGGTTTCTATCTACTGCTCCGTTTGTTCCTCCATCCTGGCCAGCTCATCGGCTCCAAAAGCTTCCAAGGTGTAGAGTTCACCCTGTTCATCTATAAAATCTGACACATTATACCAGCGTCGCCACCAATGTAATATGTCAGGGTTACCAAAGGTAACACCATGAGCTACAAAAGCTCAATAGAATAACCTATACCTACTAACCCTTATTTTACAAACATTAGGGCACATTATTAACAAATTCTACTTAGTGCATACATATCTAGCAAACAGATAACAATGACACATCTGCATTCATTATTCACTATCGTTGGTGTCTATGATTTCTAAGTTTCTCCTACGAGTCATTCCGTAGACCGTGTCACTGGTTTAACCTTTCATTAACCATGTTATATTTTCAAAATCGTTTTTAACACACCCAATCTTGATTCCGCCGTTCCGGTCTCCCGAGTATCCTCACATTGATTCCGCCACACCGGGTTCTCATTGACACACAAAACTTGCATTGGCTCCTCTCTGCGGATAACCAAGCTACACACCCAACCTCGGTTCCGCCGTTCCGGTCTCCCGACTATCCTCTCAATGGTTCCGCCGTCCTGAGTTCCTATTGGCACACAAAAACACGCTCACACCACACAATGGGAAAGTCCGACCACATTGCGGTTTTTAAACCTTTTTCTTTTTTTCAAATCACGCCTTGTCTTTAACACACCCTAGGTGTCATGTTTCTAACTTTCTTGATTACGGTGTCTCGTTTTCATGTATAGACTCCGCGGTAGGACTTTCCACATATGAGATCATAAATCATTCATTGTAATCTTGAAACTAAATTAACAAGATCATCCAACTCTATATTATTTAGCATGCTCAAATCACAACTTAAAGCATAACACCACATGTACAGACGCCCTTGGAGTGAAAATCACTTATTCTTTACAACAAGACAAGTAATACAAGCAATTCATGTATCAATGATAAAGTCTTATCTTTCGAAATCATTCTTTCTTGCTTTGTGGGAAGTTTAGAACAACTTATATTTATTAGAGTATAAGTCAATTATTTCGACATGCTCATACTTCCATTAGCCAAACAAACTTGTTGACAATCATGCATTCCAACTATTATAAATGATAGATAACCTTTTTTTTTTGGATAAATCAGCTTGAAATTAAAAGGAGACTAACCGAATATACAGCCTACAAGGGGCATACCTCAGGAGGAAATGATAGATAACCTTATCTACTTAGAGAAAACGATTAAGAACATTTATACTTTGAACTAAGGATATTCTACTTTCCAACATACGGTTCTATGCTATACGTCGAGTTAAGGACAAGGGGTTCTACCGTTCTTCTTGGCGGTTGGTTGGTTTTGAGATTCGGTCGTCGGTTTTGCAAATCAGCGGCATAACGGCTCCGAAGTGCTTCGAAAGGAAGAGAGATGGATTTTCTCTTCCTAGAAACAACTTTGTTAACTATTCTAGGCTACTTTAAAAGATCTAGGGGTGATTTTTGGAGGTGGTTTGGTGGTAACTCTCAAGAACTTCAAGAAACTTAAAGAAGCTTGAACTTTGGAACTAGGAAAGCTTAGAAATTCTAGAGAGAAGTGAGAGCAAATAGTGAAGGTGTGAGAATGACTTGAAGTGAGCTTGCTATTTATAGGCCAAGGGCTCTCCCTCTCCCTCTCTCACCCGAATTCTCTCTCTCTCTCTCTCTCTCTCTCTCCTATCTTTGATTTTTTTCTTCTTTTGTCATGTCAAAGCATGGCTTGGTAGGTAGGTTGTACAAGTAACCATCAATGGAAGACTAGATTTTGTATTTTGGGTAGATTTTAGGAAGATTTGATGAAAGAAGAAGGATGGTCCAAAGATTTAGTTGGTATGTTTTATATATAAAAGGACAATGGTGGATAGATTTGACCTAATGAAATGCATAAGTAAATCATATCAAGGTACTCTCCCAATCTTCCCCATATCTCTCCATCTTTCACTAGTACAAGGTACCTATATATATATATATATATATATAACTATGCATATATAAGTATATTTAAGTACATAGGAAATCTAGTCTTGTAAATCTAAATATTTTATTGGCATGACTATCTTTTTATAACCCAAGGGATAAAACTTTCCCTAGTAGCTATTAACCAATGGTTAAGACTTTCCTAGAAAGTCTATATGTCCTTTAGACATATATAGGCATGCCTAAAATAATCTATGAGGTACATATATCTATATATAAGTACCTAGAAAAATCTAGGGAAGATATGGTCAAAATTCCTAGAAATATAATAAGCTAAGAAGTACATATATATAAACATATATGTGTACTTAGAAAATCTAGGAAGATGGACTTTGGTGGGTAATCTAGATTTAGGCCTAATAGAAAAAAGGGTGGTAGGCATGACAAGGCTAAGGTCATGGGATTTAGTCTATGACTTGTCAATCTATTTTATTAGCAAAATCCTAATATTTATTGTCCAAGGGACAAAGATTTCCCTAACAATTATTATCCAATGGGTAGAAGGATAATAATGTTGAATAAGGTTTGAATGTACTCTCCATATCTCTCACTAGTACTATGTAACTAGTCAAAGAAGAAATAAGGCTTTCAAGTGTCAATCTAGAGAAGATATAGTCAAAAGCTAAAAAGTACCTATATCTATATATAACATATATATGTACCTAAAAATCTTAGGACAATATCTTTGGAGGTCAATGGTAAGTCTAGGTTTTCTATTATCCATGGGGTAAAAATTTCCCTAATATTTATTTTCCAATGGGTAAAGATTATGAGTATAGTCTAGGATTCCTTAGAATTATAATAATAGCTATGAGGTACATATACCTATATATAAATATATAGGTGTATTTAGCAAATCTAGGAAAAATAGCTTATAAGGTACATATACTTATACATGAAATTATTTGTGTACATAGGAAATCTAGTAAAATACTTTATAAAGTACATATACCTATATATAAGTATATAAGTGTACTTAGAAAGTCTAGAAAAGTAACTTTGGTCATTCTAGGTTTAGGGCTTCAAGTCTATGGCAAATCTAGGCTTTTCTATTATCCAAAGGATACCATTTTCCCTACAAACTATTGTTCAATGGGTAAGGAAGGTAAATGAGGAGATATACTTGAATAAGGTCTTGAAATGACTATACGTCCTTTAGGCATTTTTATAGAAGACTATGAGGTGGTCAAACAAAGTACATTAATCTTTCAAGTACATGATCAAGGGAGTACAAGAATATTTAGGAAAATCTTTAGGAGATCTTGTGTACTAGTATCTAGACAATAGGCAATCATATTTTTATTATCCAAAGGTTTGAACTTTTCCTACAATTCCTTATCCAATGGTTAATATCTACCCCCCAATTTGTTACCTAGTGGTAAAAGGGTGATGGTGAAGTCAAGATTATTCTAGACAACACAACACATAGATTTGGAGAGGTATATAATATAAGTTGGGGAAGGTACAATGGCTCACGGATTTGGAAAAAGTACAATGACATATATATATATATATATATATATATATATATATATAATTTCTCTACATTCTATTATCCAATAGACAAGATAAACATGTCACACTATTCATGACAAGTCAAAAGTACAATGATGTGTAATCAAGGCATGCTATTACCTAATGGACAATATTTTTCCTAATTTCTATTACCCAATGAATATATATAAAAGGTATAACTAGGGTTCATCTAGGGTTAGGGAAAGGTACTAGATGAATTGGTAGTTTAGATTTCTCTAACTAATTGGTTAAAAACTAATCCTACTTGCCAAGTAGGATTTCTAGCCAAGAAATCTATTTTACAAATTTTTATTTAATTTGCTAGGAAAATATACGAGTGCTTTTACAAGCATACTTGTCTTTTAGAAAAGGACTGAATTGTCCAGGATAAAAAGATATAATTTTATAAGTCTCAAATCCAATTATGACTGATTTTTAGAAATTGAAAAGGATTTTCAGAAGCAAAATCAAGTAATTAAAAATAAAATTCAAATATTTAACGAAATTTTTACTTACTGAAAATCAGGGTCATTACAAAACATGTTTCTTGTTTTGTTTTTATGAAAACATAAACCTGTTTCTATTTCTTGTTTTTTAAAAACTAAAAACTGAAAATTGAAAAGGTTACCAAACGCACCCTTACTTTTTCGAATATATATATAGGGGCTGGTTCCGTAGACACCCAAACAAACACCTCATCTCAGCCCTCCATTTCAAAGGCTGAGATTAAATCCACTCCACCCCTAAAAACACCCAAACAAACACCCCTTCACTTCACGTTTTGCTTCTCCTGTCCCCTCCATTCTGACACCCACCCCTCCACCTCCCTCCAGTCCGACACCCACCCTTCCACCTCCCTCCACACCGACCGATGAGCTCCGACCGACGAGCCCCGGTCGCCGACGACCCACCACTTCTCTCACGCTCTCTCTCTCCCACGTTTGAGAGACCCACCCCCTACTGCCCAACCTTTCCATCTCCCTCCACTATGACTGACGAGCCCAGCCGCCAACGACTCTCCACCGCGCGCCACCGCCAACGCTCTCCCTCTTTCCGTGGCGTACTACTCGAATCAAACGGTTTTATTCCTCAATTCCTTTACTTCGCATTCATGATCGGTTTCCTCTCATGGGTTCAATTCAGTTTTGTTTTATTTCCCAAGTTTTATTTCTTGTTGGACCCATCTTTAATCAAGGATTCAAGGGGCATATCATACATTACAGATTTGCAAGCAGAGAGAGAGAGAGAGAGAGAGAGAGAGAGAGAGAGAGAGAGAGAGAGTGGTGTACTCTGTTTTTTGTTTGTGTGCAGATAATGCATATATAATGGGTGTATATTGGACATTTGGAGGAAAACACATGTTTAGTTGGCGCCAATGGGTGGATTTAGGATTGTTGACAAAGGTTTGGACTGGTTTTTGTAGGTCTTGTTGTTCTGATTCTAGGGTTTCTACTATAATGTTTGATTAGTGTTTCTTGGGTTCATACATTAGCTCATTTTGAGAACCTGGGGCTTTTCCCCAAAAGTGCTCAAATTTGGATACTTTCAAAAAAAAAAGAAAAAGAGTAAAAGTCATAATTTTTTAGTTATCTGATTCTTTTTCATCGAGATGAACCAACAATCTACAAAAGTTTGACATTGCCAAAAAAAAATTTGAATAAGGTCATTGCATCAATGTCACCCTTTTTGGATTTTCTAATTCTTAACTTAAACCTGGTCTTGATTTCTTATGTCAACATTATCTACGTCTACGTGTTCTTTTTTTAGAAAAAGGGTCTTGTTATCCAATTGTGGTCAGTTACTTTGCTAAGATGGATTTCTTATGTCGAATAAGGTCTTGATTTCTTATGTCGACATTGCATATGGATTTCTTTATTTTTTCTTGCTGATAAGTGAAGGGTGAACAATGAAGGTAGTGAGTTTAGATGATGTTGAAGTAGATATGGGGACTCCAGAAAACATTGTGGAAGGGGTTAAAAACACCGACAATTGGGATGTATTTTGAGACAATTGAAAAAGCACGGAATTATTATGAACGTTATGGTCAAGAAAATGGGTTTTGGATTCATACTCAGGCTTCAAGCAAAGGACGAAACTGGTCAAATGAAGTCACTACGGTGCTATTTGTTTGCGTAAAAGAAGGAAAGTATCTTGCGAAAAAGTAGTAGGAGAGTGTTATGGAGGAGAATGATAAGACATACAAAGAGGAGAAAGTAATACCAAAGAAAAGAGTTAGACGTTGTTCAACCGTTAAATGTGAATGCAAGGCTCATTTGCGGATTAAGCATGACAAATGGAATTGCAAATGGAAAGTAACAAGTTTCGATGAAAATCACAACCACCAACTTGTGACTCCATGTAAGAGAATCAAAATGAAGTCAAATCGAAACATGCCCAAAGCAGTTAAGGATTTGACTAAGGTATTTCATAATGAAAGTATAGGAATTTCGAAAGTTCCTTGAATTTTTGGTGGTGAGTGCGTGGGCGTTGATAATAGGGACTGCTACAATCACTTGAGGAATGTGAGGCATACAGACCTAGATTGTGGGGATGCACAGTCACTTCTTGACTAATTTAGGAAAAACAAGCACAGAATCCTTAATTTTTTTATGCGATTCAATGTGATAAAAGTGGGAGGGCAGTTTATTTTGTTTGGGTGGATTCTCGATCTCGCATGGTGTACCATTATTTTGAAGATGCGGTCACATTTGACACAACATATCGGACAAATAAGTATGATATGCCTTTCGCACCATTTATGGGAGTAAACCATCACATGCAGTTGATACAGTATGGATGTGCACTTTTACAAGACGAGACAAAGGTGACGTTTGAATGGTTGTTTCGGGCATGGCTTAACGCTATGGGAGGATATCCTCCAACTTCTATCATCATTGACCAAGACTTGGGAATGAAAGGAATTTTCTCACCTACCTCCCCTAAGGTTTCTTACAAATGTACAAGTCTTGCTCAATTTTCTTAAAATGCACTGCCCTCCTTTTCTTTTAAGGCCATGCTTCGTTAAGTACTTATTAAGGGTTCTTAACAAATAAATATTTATTTATAATTTTTAAATTTAAAAATAATGTATTTATGAAAATAATTTTCAATTTTTTTGCACCGTTCATAAGATCTCATCGAAATCTATCAAACAAGATCTATATTGCACAAAAAATTACTTCCGTAAGGGTACATTCTTGTAAACTTACTTGTGGATGCCTGTGTCTGAAGACACGGCTTGAACGATTCAAACAAATACTGGACATTCAACCAAATATATCGACCCCTACCCAATGAATTCAACTTTGAGGAAAATAATAACCCAAACAAATTTATTGACCTGTTTAACTTGAATCAGCTAGTGAAGAGCAAATAATTTTTTAATTTCGAACTTCTGTATGCACAAACTTTGATAAAATAAAAAACACCATCAAAACATCAATGCAAACAAAAAATCTATATTGATTTTGTGTAGATAAAAAAATCAATAATAATAAAATGACAAAAATATATGGCTGTATACCATTTTTCTTGCCTACGATGTGTCCCCAGAAAGCGATTATGAATAGGGCAATCCAAACATTGATATCTGTCAATAGATAATAGAGAAAGCTCATTCCCACTTAACAAAAGCTTGTAACAAATTAAAATTAGGCAAAAATCAAATTAAGATTAGGAAAAAATCGCACATTGCTTGAGCAAATATTACAATATATTAAATTCATGCCATTACAGTGGTTGATGTTTGGTGTGCTCAGAAGAACCTTAGCAAATCTGTAAACGACGTCTATAACCACAGAAATCCATGAATTTTTTTTGGATACATAAGAAAGTAAAATCATAGAAAAGCTATGTAAATCACACTCACTTTGGTTGCACATGATATCCTCGTTGAATGCCTCTAAGAACAAACTAACCATCTCTCTATTAGAAATTCCATAAATTAAGAATGAAATGATTAGTTGTGAATCTTCTTTTTTTAAAAGTTTCTTATAAGTGAGCCTATCCGTTAAACAATTTTTTGATCAGTGGATACCTATATATATGGAGATTATGAGATCAATCACAAAATTTTCTTGCTTGAAAGAGACCAGCTAAGACGCATAGAATAAACTCGAACGCATAAATCGTGATCAAATCAAAAAACACTAATGTACCAGTAGTTTGAGTAATGTGTTATTGATACAATTTGTGGATACCAGTAGTTTGAGTAATGTATGAATAGACATTTTTGTTCAATTGTGTTACTGATTATCCCATTTGGGAATCTCATAAGACCCATGCTATGCACGATTTTGATGACGGCTTAATAAGCTAAGTGACTTATTTTTTTTGTTCTTATTCAAATTTGTATCTCATTTGTTAGTTTTTCGTTAATTTTTGTGGATTATTGCTTCGTCGTAACAAGAGGAATCTAAAAAGAAAAAAATTACAATCGAAACCTAAATTTTTTGAATAAATAAGTCAATTTTTTTATTTTTAAGATTACTCTTGTCATGACGAAGTAATAATCCAAAAAAATTAAGAAAAATTAACAAATGCAAAACAAATTTGAATAAGGAACAAAAAAAAAAAGCCATTTGGCTTATTAAGCCGAACAACCCCTAAATCTAGATTGAGTTATTCCCAATGTTCTAAAAATTGCTAGAAGCTTGTTGGGCGGAAAAGGGGATGCCTAGCACCTAGGCGTTGACTAGTCATCCGCATAACGCCGAGGCGTGGAGTAGGTGCCTACTAGTCGCTACCTAATCTAGGCATTAATTTGACCACCAACTAGAGCCTAAGAGGGGACTAGTCAGCCTAGGTGGCTGACATTTAGAACACTAGTTGTTACCACGATTACTAGAATGCCACTTCCTCAATGCTCTAACTCTTCCAAATTGTATCTTTTCGATTTATCAATTTTTGGCTTTCCTCTTTTTATCTGAGAAGTAAAGGGAAATGGACCACTCTTAAATTTTTTTTATCTGATGCACTATGAGAAACCGTTTTGTTCACTTTCACCTTTGATGATGCATATTGTGAGTCTTCATTCGATGATGATCGGAGACCTAAATTTTTTTTTAGTTCTGGTCTATTTGCATGCATCATCTATACCCAATAATCGAATTTTTTGATGAAGTCACTACAGATATCCGATTAAGAGAACATTTTGTGAAATCTCCCGAAAAATCATTTAAGTGACACAAACTGAATGAAAAAAAAAAAAAAAAACCCATAAAAACAATTAGAGAAAATTTCTCTTATATCCCTTCGACTTTGACCAAAAATTCATTTTGGTCATTCACATTTCAATTTCGACATAAAAATACTTCGATTTTTCAATTTTTTTCAATGTCATCCTTTAGGGATATATACATATGTACATGAAAAATAAGGTATTTGGATCAAGCACCCTATACACATCGGATGCCGTTGAATCCCGCATTAGCCCCCTCGTTTTTTTTTTTATAGAATTTTTGGACGGCTCGGATTGGCCGTCCGGTGGCCGGAGATGGTCCGGTCGTCGGTCTCTATAGCAGGACTTAAAGAAAACGGATTTCTTTTAAAAGATGACATTGAAAAAAATTGGAAAGTCGAAGTATTTTTACCCCGAAATTGAAAGTTGAAGAACCAAAATGAATTTTTGGTCAAAGTCGAAGGAATATAAAAGAAATTTTCCCAAACAATTATAAAAAAACTTTGCCCTTGGATCCTATTATCAACCATTATCACGATTAATCCATTGACAAATAAGTTAATTTACAAACCAAATCAGTACATCAAAGTATAATTGAATTTTCCTACAAAAAATTATCAAAGTATAATTGGAAACCAATCCCACCGTCCATTAATGAGGTCCCCAATTAAAGTAAAAGCATAATTTTGTATGAATTGACCCAAAAAAAGTTGATATCACCTAAGAGGATAGACAACATCATCTCAAAGTGGTTTTTAAGTCATATGCCTAACCGTAAGTTCTACTCCACAATTGCTATTATTGGCATAAAACCAAACTACCACTATGCAACTTTACCGAAAAACCTGGAAAAGTAATCTTCTCAATGTGTTTATAACACAAAACCAACAGATATTTCCTAGCTTCTGCAAACTCGCCACACCTTCATGCAATATGGCTTCTGCATCTCCATGTTACTCCTACTCTCTCATTATCATCACCCTGCTCCTTGTCATTTGTGTTGCCCAAGAGAAGATATGTCCCTTTGAATACGTATACCAATTGGGAGATTCGATCTCAGACACCGGCAACCTCATCCGCATAGGCCCCATTGGTGCATTTGCTGCTGCCCGCCTCCCATATGGTGAAACTTTCTTCCATAGGCCTACCGGTTGCTGGTCTGATGGACTTCTAATCATAGATTTCTTTGGTAGGTTGGATCAAACACCCATATTATACTCAGCCTGTTAATGAATGTTATGCTTATTTCGATTATGGGATATTGCTTACAAATGGAAACAGAGAAGTGCTATAAGTTATGCATGCCATGAAATAGTCATAATTAGAAAAAGGGAATGATTCAATTTGGGACATAATTTTCGAAAAATAGATGCACAAAATATGGGTAGAAAAATTAGTATCGTTCATTCATATATAGTCTAACTACAATTTTAAATGTGTTTCACACACTGATTTCGATGCGTTCTTTAATGTGCACTAGTATTTATGTGTGAATTATATTTAGCTATGTCACAGCTGTGGCTCTCCAACTACCACTACTTACCCCGTTTGATAACAGGTTTGGGACTTGGGATTGGAGTACTAATTCCATGGGAGTCTTAATATTTTGTTTGGTAACAAAAAAGGGTCCGGACTATTAGTCCATTGGGATGTCTAATCCAGCTTGTAGGGGGTATTAGCAATACCCCCAGGCCCCGTGTGATAACAGTGATATATAGATGGTTGGGATTGGTAAGGAGATGATATTAGGATTGAGATTGGTAATGAGAAGGGATTGGTAAGGAGATGAGATTGATGATGAGTATGTTTGTTTGAGATGAGATTAAATGATGGAATTATTAATATCGTGTTTGTTTCACATGGGATAGGATTAGATTGATAGTATACATTTTCGTTTTTGCCCTTCACATGGGATATAATTGGTAAGGAGATGGGATTAGTGAATGCTATTTTCGTATTTGTGCATTGGCAAAGAGGGGATTGGATTGTTAGTACCAAGTCCTCTAAGGTATTGGTAATACCCCCTAATGAGGGGATTCACATGCCCATGGAATTAATAGTCCACACCTCTTTTTGGTTACCAAACAAGTTATTGTTAAACCCATGGGATTGGTAGTCCAATCCCAAGGCCTAGTATGGTTATCAAACGGGGCCCCTGGGACTTGATATTCATAGTCCAATCCCAACTCCTTCTCATTACTAATTTCTTCTATCAATCCAATCTCATCATCTAATCTCATATCAAACAAACATGATATTAATAATCCCATCATCCAATTTCATCTCAAACAAATATACTCATTACTAATTCATTCTCATTATCAATCCTAATCCTAATCTCATCTTCTTACGAATCCCACCCATCTGTCACTTGGATAGGAATGCTTCATTTGATCATGGTGCCAACCTTGCGGTTGCTGGAAGCACTGCACTAGACACTTCTTTCTTAGCTGCGTGGGGCATTCAAACCTCTTGTTATTGATATTTCTCCAAGCACTCAGCTAAAGTGGTTTAAAACCCTCCTCACCTTCACTTGCCCCTCCACCAGCAGGTTTGACCCCCAATTACTGATTGATCTTAAAATCAATACCCCTGCTAACAAGTTACAAAACAAACGAATGCATTCTATGTACTTGAGTTCCATTAATTGTCAACTAGAATGCGGATTAAAGCTCAGGAGGGCTCTCCTTTTCATGGGTGAGATTGGTGGAGATGACTTCAATTACGCTTTTAGTCAAGGCAAATCCATTCAGGAGCACCAGGATCTTGTGCCAGATGTTGTTGGGGACATTATAAATGCAGTTAGAGTAAGCTCTTTGCCCATACATATATTGCAGCTAGAGCCTCCGCGCGCTATATGGTTGCTTCTACATGTACTAACTATGACTTTCATCCTTCATCTTAAGGCACCACCTATACAACCGTTGGATCCAACAATCTCCGTCATTCCTTTAAGAAATTTATTTATGGGTTCCACACAACTGTACGTAATTAGTAACACATAGTAAGTGGTTAATTGCTATATTTCTTTTCCTTGTGTAGGAAGTGATACGGCTGGGTGCTATACGAATTGTAGTTCTTGGAAACTTTCCAGTAGGATGCTTTCCATTTGCCCTTACTGCGTTGCCGAGTGCTGATCCTGGAGCCTATGATGATCTTGGTTGCTTGCGCAATTTAAATAACTTTGCAGTGTTTCAGAACAACTATCTTCAAGGTGCTCCGGCCTCGCTTAGGCAAGAATTTCCACAGGCTGTCATACTTTACGCTGATTACTATTCATCCTTCGAATCAGTTCTTTGTCGCGCACCTAATCTTGGTTAGTTTTTCTACTACGTCTTACAATACAAAATGTATTACAGATATCTTGTATTTCATGCCGGAAGGAAAGAAAAATAAGTACAGTTTTTTAGTTCTACATTTCTCGAGTCCTTGCACATATATAGTAGTCCTTAGCACTTAGTATATATACTAATATAACTATACTTCAATTTGTATTAATTTTAATTACAATTTTTAAATTATCAAATTAAGTAATTTGAATATAAATTTCATAATTAATTCAATTTTATAATATTCGATGTTAATTTCAAACTATTAATTCTAATATCGTAATTATTACAAGATATCCGAAGTAGAAACAACTGTGTAAGTCTTCATGATGATGAGTTGTTTTTACCGGATTTGACGCACAAACACTCTTGAAATCATGCTGCGGAATAGGAGGGTCATACAACTTTGATATTAATCAGCTGTGTGGATCACAGGGCGTGCCTCTTTGTCGTAACCCAAATCGATACATATTCTGGGACGGTTTACATTTGACACATGAGGCCTACCATTGTATATCCAAGATTCTCACTACTGATATAGTGATATTTTGTCTAGAATCCAATGCGTCTGCTAGAATTTGTGTATGCAGACCTTGTTCTACATAGCGATGACACTTTTTGCATGGCGTAAGTCAAATCCACGATTAGATTTGTTGCAGATGAGCGATGTTTCATATGAGCTTTTGCTTACGGAGTTTTTAAACTCTTACTTTGTAGGTCAATAACAGTAGATGGACTTGGCTTTCTCCCAAGCCGAAATCTTTTTGTTTATCAGTTCGTATGTGTTTTTAGTACTGCGGAATTAGTAGTATTTTATTTGAATTGGGGGACAGTGCTATGCAGTGGTGTGCACAGTACTGTGCTGTGCACCTTCAACCTTTCAGATCGTGCATCCGACGGCTCGAATCTCATCTCAAATATGAATGGCTCTCAATCATCGATTGCCGAAATGAGATCCTAGCCATCGGATGCATAACCCGATAGCTCGAATGTGTGCTGCACGGTGCTCTGCACTGCACCAACCCAAAGTCCATTGTATTTGGGTATCCGGTTTGTTCCGGTCATGTTATACCTTGGTTTTTATATTGGTGTTGTTGAGCACTTTCTTTTTCTTTGTGCACATAGAACTCTAGTTATTTTGACCTTGTTCGTTTTGTAACTTTGGATATTTCAGTTTTGGTGGTGGGTGGAGAGAAAAATAGAGTAATGATTGGAGAGATGAGTAATGAGTGGAGAGAAATAGAAAGAAAAATGAAATTACTAATTAAAAAATAAGATAATAATTAAAGAAAGATATAAAATAATGATTAAAAAATAAAATTAAAACAAAATAAAATTTGAAAACGAACAAATCGTTTGTCTTCGTTAGTCACGGAGTATAATAGTCCAATAGTACTGAGCTAATCCAAAGTCAACATCCTCGCAGCAGAGAGCGGTTTCAACTTGCCGCTGCCTCCAAAGTTCCAATCCCCGAGAGAGAGAGAGAGAGAGAGAGAGAGAGAGACCTGAAAGGGGAGATTGAATTAAAGTTTCTTGGGGCGGGAAGGTTTCACGTTTCTGCGCTTTCCCAACTCACTCACACTCTAGTCTCTCTCTCTCTCTCACACACACACAAAACCTGATCCCAACAAAGCCATTGGCATTTATATCTCCACAATCTCCATACTCTTCCTCTTCTGATCTTCCCATCCCACAGGGAAAGCAGAGATTACTTTAATCTCTGAATTGGCACCAAATTCAGACCTTGGGTTCACGATTCTTTGGCCCCGAGGCCAGGTAACCCCTCAGAATCAAGCCAAACGGTAACGAGCACAAGTGTGGTTCCCTACGGAATGATTCACACCACATTTTTTTTCAAAACTGTATCGAACTAACGCACACACACCGACTCGCTGTCTCCAAAACATTTATCCGAATCTCCGCCCATTGCCGAGCGTTACCCAACACACAATGTTAGAGCATGTACACAAAGGATAGCAAAAATACCTATTCAAAAAGTACAATTTGTGTTTTACCTAGCAACTTTTTCCTCTCACCCTCCACCAGTCTCTTTATCATCTTCTCTCTATCCACCAAAAATTCATAAAATATTATACACATGTATGTATATACATACATATATATATAGCTGTTCGAAATATATACTCCACCTATAGATACACATACTTCTATACACACCCCTATGGCTACGGAAAGGCTTCGTTCAGCCCGTCTATGCCGCTGCCGTGGCGAAGGAGGTCGCCGGACTAAGCCAGGCGAGATTCATGAGGTAGATTAAGGTAGTCGAACCTTACCGTTGAAGATTGATGCCGATCGTCACTTCAAACCCACATCCCGGACTTATCTTCGTCGCCGATCGTTGGCATACTGTGTGGTAGAGAGGAAGAATGAGAGAAAATGAGAGAGTGGTAGGGAGGAGAGAGAAAACAAAACAATATTTTATTGGATACCTTGTGAACAGTTTCTCGGTATTTCTGGAGAGGTACAGTGCACAAAGGGAAAATACCTCCTTGTTTGCCGAGACTGCTGTATCCTTGTTCTATGTCTATCATCGGTAAAATAGCTACAAAATGGGATTTTGCTAGGCTGGTGTACTTGCTCTTACTCACTCCACGCTTACTTTTATTCCTACAACCAAACAAAAACAAATATATCGCCATCCCTTCATCTATATATATATATACTAGCGAATGCCGCGCCTGAAGGCACGATGTAACACATTTTGAAGACAACTAAAGCTACTGGTCGAACAAAAAGCAAAGGCAGGAAAAAATGGGTAGGAACAAATTAAATTTTGGTATATGTGCAGGACAATTCGAGGTGCAAATAATATTCAAGTTTTTCACAAATTTTCAAAATCTATAAATCACCAACACGTAATAAAAATTAACTACGTCAAACCAAATATATTATTGTAAAACTTAACCTAACAAATAAATTGTCATTATTGAATTTTCAATGTCTTGACAAAACTCTTATCACGACGAATCCAATGTCTCTTTACCAGTTCTTGACTTCCCTGCATAAATAAGATTAAGAATTGTTAAATTCATTGCAAATAAATATGAATTGGCAATTAAATCAAAATGACAACTTATCACCCCTACAATAATTTTAATCGTTTTATTACCTTTGAAAATGTGCCAACACTCTTCTGACCAATCAACTTTTAATACAAAAGTCACCACAGGAGCACAATGGTCAACGCATCCAAATTTTGGAGCAGGAATAATAAACACGTATGGACATTCATAAAATTGAAAAATATAGTTTTTGAGCATTTGCACTCCATTATCCTGGCAGAGCATCACAAATAAAGGTATTAATATATTATTTTAATTCTATATACAGTGTAATTTATATTTATAGTTTTATAGTATTTACCTTTAACATTAATTTCTTCAGATATGAAGGGACACATTGTAAGATGAATTCTGCCTTCGTATCCTTTACCAAGAATTCCATTGAGCCAGTGGAGTCTTTCACGACCATCTTTGCATTATACCTACAACAAATGCAAATTTCAACCGTTTTATATCTGTTACATATAAGTTGTATTACTCATTATAGATGTGTGAATTGATTACCTGGTTACAGTCTGCACATCATCTCGGCCGCAATGTTTACACATAGACCAGCCGTATTGATTGTCAACTTGGTTATAGCATGTATTGCATAAATCAATCCACAGGTGTTCAATATTTATTTTTTCAATGCGGCCGATAACACGATAATAGTTTACCTATGATAAAATTTCAAGTGTAGTTATATAATGATGCCTAGCAAAATATGAACCCTGAAATCATGGAGGGGATAAACTTACATTGGCCCGAAACGCAAATTGGTTTATTCGAATTCTCCTGGCATTTGAAATTATTAATGCTTGTGGGAGTGAAAATCCATGTCTGCGGTTCCATGCTACCGACTTTTGTGCATATTCGTCTTTTGCAAACCTAGATACGCACGATTTTTTTTAGAACAATTAATCGAAAAAAAATACTAATCTCCATATAGTTAAAGACTAAAAAACATACAAATTGATTTGCTCAATATCCAACTTACCATTCAGGAATCCCATCTGTACGAATTGAGTGGTTAACGTATAATTTGCTCTTCTTGCAAGTGTTGAGGTACGGACCTAGAAGTTAAAATATCAAAATTATTAATCAGTTTTTTAGATTATTATTAAAAAAATTCATACAGGTTCAGATAAGTATTACCATGAAAATCATCGACCTTCAACCCTGTAGCAAACAAAATATTATTTTGGTGCAGAGTTTCAAGGAGACGCATCCCATCTCTCATTGCAAATTCATTCCACAAAGTTAGTCGAACGAACGTCATACTGTTATCAATTTGTCAATACAGAATAGAGATTAAAATCAAATTGATGTAATAGATTTTACGCACACAAATGATTTATAGTACCTTTTATCAAGCAAAACCACATCTCTCATCATAGAATTTTCATTTCTAGTACTTCGATGTTCAGTGACAATGACAACCAACCCAACCACATCTGAAGAATAACACATATAAGCAAGGAAAAAAAATTAGCTTATTGTAATTAAATATTGGTGGACTTTTATTTGCTCAGTATTCTAAGTGTACATTGTAAATAATATAGCCATAGAACAAAGTACCTATCAACTGCACGTAGTTCTTGGCAAAGTGATGGATATCTTGTAATCTTACACTGTAAGCCCAATAAAGGGGTGTCCTATCACATGTGATATATACATGTTCTACTCTTGTATCATCAGTAAAACACATTTTGTAGTGGTACGGTACCAGATTGAACTTCTCATCAGCTGGTACAATACTGACTTTTTTAAAAAGGTAGACCCTACCCTCGAAAAGATGCTCCCTGAAATAGAGTACTTCTTCGGGCCCTACACTTGCCTCCATAGCATCACCCTATAGCAGTCATTTTTTTAAAAAAAATTACGCACATTATAATTAAAATTTAAATACATTAAGATATCACTATTCATTAATCGCCTTTAATAGTATGTTATATTACCTGGTCATCAAGTAAAACCAATATCATTGTTGCATGAGGTAAAAGCTGATTAAACACTTCTACCATTCTAACCAATCGAGCTTTAACTACCCATGTACTTCCATTTGGATGGAAGTCAACAAAATGGGGATAACGGACAATTATATCACCTACACACCATCAACATTTAACAAAATTTAGATTTGAACAAAGCGACATTTGCAAAACATGAAATAACAACAATGCTAAAATCAAAATATATTGTGCTTACCATTTGATGAGCTACCATTTAAATTTGACACTCCACTTAATCTTTGAGCATCCCCAAGCGACTGAACTATTTCGGGTGGCAGTTGCAGATAATTTTCCACACCTATGTGCAAAGCAATTTGGGTTTGATTAATTTTATTGTATTGAAATATATATATCTTTTAAAATTCAAGTTAAAATGAATATATTTTCAGACGTTTTTTTTTTTTGGTATTGGATTCTATAAAAACATACCATTTATAGGGTCAATTTCAATACTTTGCACTTCGTTTGCTTCTACTGCATTCTCATGCAAGCTAACTCTTTCAGATGTGGGGCACACATTTAAATCTTCATCTGAAAATATTTTCACGTCAGCAGCATAAAAATCACAGTTTTTATGGTATACATAGATATTATTGTCGTGGAAAGAATGCTTGTGGAAAGAGTGCTTACCAATTAGTTGGTCAATTTCCATATTCTGCTCTACAACTGCTGCCTGATTATTCGCATGCGTCTCAACACAATCAATCACTGGAAGCATATTAATTTCATTCTCAATGCTCATCTTGCAACTCTGGACACATCAAAGAAGGAGATACTTACACGAAAAGAAAATTCAAATAACTAAACTAAAACATGTAAGAATAACAAAAAAACAAAAAGAAATCATGACAGACTCAATAACCATGTGCCTTTGGCACTCCTAATAGAAATACCTTTTAATTTTTGTCACAGATCCTCTACTTCTTTTAGAAACTTAAAAAGCGAAAAATCCCTAACATTTAAAAAGTCAGAAATCCCTGACTTTTAAAAAGTGAAAAAAACATTTATTAATCCATAACTTTTGAATGCAAAAAATAAACGCGCAAATTCTCCGCTCTTCAAAATTTTCCACAGTGAAAGCTACCCACAATCATAAAGACAATGTTAATTAAAAAAATAGTAAATCAAGGCTTACACTGGAATTGGAAGATTGCTCGGTCTTCCTCTAAAAGAAATTGTATTTTTTCGACCAAAAATTTAGTGTGAGAAATTATAGTCACATGCAGGAAGAAAAAGAATAGCAACTATGTGGAGGAATTATAGTCACAGGAAGAAAAAATCAGCGTTTGTAGAAAGCGTGTTTGTATAAAGCAAATTATACTCACCTCAAACAACATGTAATTCCAGAGCAAATGTAGGGAAGTAATGAGAAGAATGTAGGATTTGGGTGTACAGAAGGATTTTCAAATCACTACTTTGAAATGTTTTGTTTCCTAAATTTTTGAGAGAGAGAGAGAGAGAAGGTTAGGATGAATTTCAAAAAAGATAGTCTTAGATTACCACCGAGTATCAAATTTCCAGAATTTCAAAATTTGGTTGATTAACTTCCTTAATTATAGTTTTCCGGAAAGAAAATTAAAAGTCAATTTGTGTAATTTCCGAAATTGAAGGAGAGCGTCGGTTAAGTATCTTCGAAATGATGGGAACTACCAGAAGTTTAAATCAAATCTTTAATCTTATGTCATAATCCCACCCTCCCAAAATATCGACATCTAGTAATACGTGATTGAGATTATAAAGGAATCATTTCCATAAGTGATTCTGATTATAAAAGAATCAGAAATCTTGGCCGAGATTTGCAAACAATTTGTCGGCTAGGTTAATAGTATATTGCTAGGTTTTCTATCTTCTAATCTTGGCCATAGAAAAAATGTGTACCAATCCTAGGGTCCGAAATATAGGAGGAAATTTAGGGATTCAAATACCACCCTCCCATATTATATAGATGTTTGTGTGTGTATATACACACACACATTCGCTCGCATATTACAACGGGAAAAATTCAAAATACCCCCCAACTTATACGCCCAAATTCAATTAGACTTCCAACCTTTTAAAAACTTCAATTTTACTCCCAACGTTATATTCCGTTAATCAAAATGCCCCCTTCCGTCCGAATTACTAACGAATTCCGTTAAAGGCTCCGTTAAATAGTCTCCCAATGGAATTTCGATGATTCGAGCCACTCAATGTGATTAGAATTTGATTTTAAGGGTACTCGTGTGAAATCAGCAAAAAAAATGATCGGGAAGGGCTTCATTTGTAACGCCCCGACTTTTCGGGAGTAAAATAAAATAATTTTCTTAAGAAATTTTGCTAAGTAAATATAATTTTCTAAAATAAAGTTTAGCTATTACAAACCAGAGATAGATTTACTGATTCAAAATACATTACTTCAGAGCCGACTCTAGGCTTGATACAAATCCCAAGCAAACTCGATCTTCGATCCTGATATTCTTTTCGTGTCGAACTGCATCCTCCTTGAATCTCCTCCATTGAATCCTGCGCCATCTGGCAAATTGATCGCCGAAGCAAACGATTTGCCAGGATACAGACGTATCCATGAGTGATAAATCACCCAGTAGAATAATCCAACCCAACTACCCCTTTTACGTTTACAGCTAGCAAACAACAAGATAATAGTAATGCGAACAAGTAAAACAGAGCTTTTTCCACATAAACCAGTTCATTACTATCCATCATCCTATCGTGAAATCTAAGATCTCCTCCGCGGGATCTTTCCCCCCCAACCGCTAGCCATGCTCGGTCCCATGAGGTCACTTCCCTTTGCTGTCGCAGATACACCTAAGTTATATACCGAGTGTGCATCCCAATAACTACAACAAGGGGTAAGCTTATCATGCCTGAATCATGACTAGGGTTCGCTTATCTTATATACCACTTCACAATCATCACTGGGCTTACTTTGCCAGTTTCAATTCATCACTGGACTCCCGCTAGATTTAACTCATCACTGGGCTTACTTTGCCAGTTTCAATCTCATCACAAAACATCGCTGGACCACCCGCCAGGTTTTATCATCACAAAATATCGCTAGACCACCTGCCAGGTTTTATCATCGCAAAACGTCACTGACAAAATGTCAGGTTTTATCAAAATATCACTGGGCTTACTTTGTCAGGTTTTATCATCGCAAAACATCACTGACCAACCGTCAGGTTTTATCAAAACATCACTGGGCTTACTTTGCCAGGTTTTATCAAAATATCACTGGGCTTACTTTGCCAGGTTTTATATCATCACTGGACTCCCGCCAGTCTATCAATTCATCAATCCCCACTGGGCTTACTTTGCCAGTTTCAAATCATCATAACCAACTCATCACATCTCAGAAATCACACCTGCAGACAATCTAAAAATAAAATTTTCCAATTTATCCATTACCAACATAGTCTATGTGAATTCTATTCGCATACCACCCCATGTCTCTAGGGTCCAATCTAGCATATAAATCAAGTGTCGGAGCAACATACAATTAATCAAATAATTAACAAAACAATTAATAAGCAATGCAATCACGCAACTTTTTATGAATGGGCCGTTGCCCTTAGTCTTGTATGGCCAAGAAGTAAATATTATTAACGAAAATCTTTATTAATAAAGAAAATTAATCTTGTTCAATTACCAATAAGTCAAGTCTTGTATTAGTTACCCTATGAATTAGATTAACAAATTAGCGATAATATAGCAATGGGGTCGAACTGGACACTTAAGTAACCTAAGGGCCTACACGTTTTAAGTCTATAACTCAATTGGACAGAAATTTCTATACTAAACAACCTCAGGGGTGTAACTGCGATAAGATAACCAATTACATTTATTGATCTGGGCTGAAACGTTACATTTAAAAAGAGCAGGGAAAATAAGTGTAATTACAGTGTCAATTTTTAAAACCTTCAGCGGTGAACAGTTTAAAAAAAAAAAAACGTGATTAGTAATCACGACCGTAAACAGTGCACAGTATCTTAAAAAAAAAAATCTAGGTTTCGTTCGTTGAATTCCAATTCCAATTTCGATTCTTTTTTATTCTAATCATAAAAACTAACTTCGTAGTACAATAATATATTTAGGGAGAAGTAGGAGAAGGATTAATATACTTAGAGAAGAGGTTGGAATGGATTATAATACCTTTAATCTGGACAACACGATTCGGTGGACTTCGGTGGGTTTTCGTTTGGCGGCGAAAGATCGGTATTCTAGCAGCAACTTTGGACTCGAATAACTTTATCAAACCTCTACCGTTCTAGACGATTCTTGTGTCTAACACGAAGATCTTGAAACGATCTACAACTTTTGTGAAGAAGTCGAAGCCCGAAAACCATTCGAACTAGGAGAAAAGTGGGAGTTTTCATAAGTTCTGTTTGCTGTCTAGAAACAGAAATCCGAGAATTTCACTGATCTTTGGACAGCGATAACTCTATCAATCCTTGACCGTTTTGGGTGATTCTTGGGTCGAAATCGAAGCTCCCGACGCCCTCTACAACATTCGTGAAGAAACTTAGGCCTAAAAACGACAGCAACTAGAAAGAAACAGGCCGTGAACAGAGGGACGTTATATGGGCGAAAATTGAAATTGGATGATCGATCTTTTCTTTTTCTTCTCTCCTTCTTTTTCTAGGTTTCTTCTCTCTCTCTCTCTCTCTCTCTCTCAGCCGAATAAAAGAGAATGGAAAAGAGGGGTTTGGTTTTATAGAGAAATTAGAAGGAGGTGGGATGTTATTGAGATTAAAAAGAGATATAATTTAAGAAGAGTTTGAAGGGAAGTGGGTAAGTGAAAAAAATAAAAATAGAGGGAGAGATTGATGAGAGATGGGTAACTAGGATGATTATTAATATGGACAATATAGATAAATATGTACACACTTTTATAATTACAAGTTAAGGTAAAATTATTCTAAACTAATTTAGTTGCCAAAAATTAATCTAGGTTCTAGTTTAATCTAATTACACTTTTTAAATGATCAATCGATTACTATAGACTATTTAATTAAAATAATTTCTTCATTCAAAAAAAAAAATGGGGCAAAAACCCCGGTCGTTACATCATTTGAACAGTTTTTTATTGAACTATTCAATAAAAAACTGTTTAGATAAAGCCCTTCCCGGTCATTTTTTTTTGTTGATTTCTTGCAGTTACCGTTAAAATCACGTTTTAAACACATTGAGCGGGTCGGATCATCAAAATTCGATTGGAAAAGGGGAGGTACAGACCGAAGCAAAATCCGGACGTCCGTACTTGAATAAAATCCGGATCGATCCACACCTCCCCTTTTCCAATCGAATTTTGATGATCTGAGCCGCTCAATGTGTTTAAAATGTGATTTTAAGAGTACTTGCAAGAAATCAACAAAAAAATGACCGGAAAGGGCTTCATCTGAACAATTTTTTATTGAATAGTTCGAAATTCGATCAGAATACTATTTAACGGAGCCTTTAAACGGAATCCGTTAGTAATTTGGACGGAAGGGGGCATTTTGATTAACGGAATATAACGTTGGGAGTAAAATTGAAGTTTTGAAAAGGTTGAGAGTCTAATTGAATTTGGGTGTATAGATTGGGGGTTATTTTGAATTTTTCCCTATTACAACGGCAACCTCCAACAAATTCTTTCAGAGAGATACACAAGAGAGAGAACTTTTCCTCCTCCTTCTTCAACAATGGAAGATATCAAGGGAAAGGCTGTGGAGGTGGAAAGCGGGGACATGGCCGACGTTGGTTTACCAATTCAAGGCATGGGGCCTCCGATGAGGGGTGATCAGGGGATTGGTTTCCACCAGGAGAATGGGAGTAATCGAGTTGGCGCACTGAGGCGACTCAGCGAGTTAAGTGCGAGGAGGAGACTTGCCGCTGCCGCCGAGGGTTTTGGCTGCTCTGCTTCGGTCATGCAACGTCACTTCGTAACCAAACCCATCCGCCCTCCGCCGCCTCCTACAACCGTAACCTTTCTTCTTCCTCTTTTCATTATCTATTCTAACCTCTTCTTCATAATTTCTGCATATACACCCGACCCTTTTGATCGTTACTGTATATGGAGTTGTGATTAAAGAGTAATTTTCTAAGGCAAATGTTTATTTCTTGCGTGCGTAAAGTAGTAGTAGTAGTTGTTACAGTACTCCCTCCGTCCCGTAATGGATGGCAATTTTAGGGAAAATAAAAATTAATCTTGACACAATCATTGCATCATTTCTAATAAAACTTTCCCAAACTACCCTTCCATTTTTAAAATCAATTTGGAAACTAATATTCCCACAAAAATTGGCAACTAAACCGAGGAGTAGTATACTCTAGAAACCACAAACAAAAACCAAGGACTAATCTCGAAAATGTAGGCGCCAATTTGATTGATTACCAATTTTGAAATGTTCTAAATAGGGCGCCTAAAAGAATATTCTGGAGTCAGTTTTAAGCTTTCCTTCTCAATTCAAAATTTCCCTTATCAAAAAGAAGTCCACTTCCCCCCAAACTCAAACTCTTTCCAATACGGATAATTATCCTTCCCTTTTCTACTCCAACTGCATAATCTACTCCTACTAATTCTCCTCCTCCTACTCTAATTCTCTCCTACTTCCAAGGTTATTCTACCTACCAATTCAGTCACTTGTTCAAAATTTCTCTCTTATTTTATCTCCTCTATTCAAGGAAAATATGGATTCACTTTGTGCAACGTCTTCTACCCCCAGTAGAAAAAAAAAACCACCTAGCCAAACACCATCGTTAGGAAAATTTTCAAGCTCTCTGGTTGCAAAGTGAGAGGGGAAAATTGAAAGGTGATTTTGTAAGGGGAGTTGCTGCGCGATATTCTGTCAGTGAAAGAACGATTCATAGGATTCGGGAGCAAGGAACATCGTGCATTCACAACAGAATGGTAGTTGATGTGTCTTCTAATTTGTCGGGCAGAGTCGGCCGCAAGCGAGTTGAAATCAGCTTCAACAAAGTCGCTGAAGTTCGTAAGAGTCAAAGAACAAATATCCGCTCGCTGTCAAATGCCATAAAGGTTTCAAAGTCTACACTTCATAGGCGGATCAAAGAAGGTGCATTAAGGCCACAATCCAATCCATTGAAGCCTCATCTATTGGAAAAAATTAAAAGAGCAAGGTTACGATTTTGCTTGTCAATGCTTGAGCCAAGCACTCTTGATACCGAACCGATATTTAAAAGTATGTACGATTGTGTTCATATTGATGAAAAATGGTTCTACATGACCAAAGAATCAGAGAAATATTACTTGCTTCCCGAAGAAGAAGAGCCGTATCGTACTTGCAAGAGCAAACGGTTCATTACGAAAGTCATGTTTATGGCAGCAGTAGCTCGGCCACGTTTTGATGCAGATGGAAATGAAGAATTTTCGGGATTATGTACGATTGTGTTCATATTGATGAAAAATGGTTCTACATGACCAAAGAATCAGAGAAATATTACTTGCTTCCTGAAGAAGAAGAGCCGTATCGTACTTGCAAGAGCAAACAGTTCATTACGAAAGTCATGTTTATGGCAGCAGTAGCTCGGCCACGTTTTGATGCAGATGGAAATGAAGAATTTTCGGGAAAGATTGGGATTTTTTCGTTCACGTACAAAGAACCAGCCAAAAGGAATAGCAAAAATCGTGCCGCTGGTACATTTGAGACAAGGGTGGTTACATCGGTGACGAAGGATGTTATTCGCTAATGTTTGATTAAAAAGGTTTTGCCCGCTATTCGTTCTAAATGGCCATGTGTAGTGCAATAAAGACCATATATATTCAACAAGATAATGCAAAACTACACATTCAAGTATTTGATGCCGAATTTCTCGAAGCTGCAAGCCAAGAAGGATTTGACATTCGCTTATCGTTTCAACCTCCCCAAAGCCCGGACATGAATGTTTTGGATCTAGGATTTTTTAGGGCGATCCAATCATTGCAATATCAAGAAGCCCTGACAACCATTGATGCGCTTGTTCATGCCGTGGAGAAATCATTTGACAAATATCCATCTGAAAAGCTCAATCGGGTGTTTTTGACCTTGCAAACTTGCATGATTGAGGTAATGAAGGTTTATGGAGGTAACAATTACAAATTGCCACAAATGGGAAAACTCCGTCTCTTGAGAGAAGATGGCACTCTTCCTTCTCAACTTCAATGCGATCAAACTATTGTAGAAAATGCACTAGTTCATCTACAAGGATAAGTTTCTATGAAAGTCAGGTATGGTTTCCTCCATAAAATTCTTTTTTTTTTTTTTTTGCTTTTTTTCTTCGTTCTTTTATTTTTCGGTTTGGACTTGGAAACATAACTCATTATTGATTGAGCAGTAAGTCTACTTCTTTTTTCTTTCTTTTTCAGGTCAATCTCCGCAAAGCTTCGGTAAATGTTTTGCAAACTTCTTCAGTTGGAAAGTTGCTTGATTGGCATTGTTCAAGCAATGTAGTTTTGGGAATTAATGTTGAAAGGCAGTGTATGTAAAGAAAGTGTAGATGCACGTGTTGTGATCTTCCTCATTTTGTTTTTTGTAATTGATCTACTGATGTAAATGTGCACTTAAGTGAACACGTGATGAAGTTGGCTTTTGTGAATGAATTGAACTGAAGTTTCTTTCTGCCTTTTTTTAAGAATAATTTGAATAATTAGAGACAAGGGCAAAATGGGAAGATCAAGTGTTTTCATGCTTTTACTTTTGAAAATGGACATCCATTTTGGGACGGGAAAAAGCGTCAAAAATGACATCCATTATGGGACGAAGGGAGTATGTTTTATTGGGCCTTCAGGCGATTTCGTCTCAATTGACCATATGATTTGACGACTCATTTCATTTCTTTTATTTCTTTATTTGCTTTTGGAATTACGTGTTTCTGTCTTCCGATTCTATGCATGTTGGGTTAAAGAAGGTTACTAATTGCCCCCCCACTGTCACCCCCCTCCCGTCTCTGACCCCTTTACCCCCCACCCATGTGCGCGCGCGCTCTCTCTCTCTCTCTCTCTCTCTCTCTCTCTCTCTCTCTCTTTTGATTTTTTTTAATAACATTTTAAATTTTAATAACTTTTTTTCACGTATTTTTTTTAAAAAATTAAATATTTTTGAAATCTACTCAACGAAACCTATCAACGAGCCTAATATTGATGGAGAAATAATGTAAAACGGAAAAATTATATTTTTTTTCTTAGTTTAAATTGTCTAACGAGGTTAAAAAATGTGTTTCAAATTTAAATCCGTTTGAACCGGTGGAAAGGGAAAAAAATTTCTGATCATTTTAGTTATGACCATTTAGGAAGTAATCTTTTTGTTTATAACTTTTGATAAGAAAGTCCAATAACGTTCGTTCTTGTTGGAGAAGTTTTATTTTTTCTTCTATTTTCTGAATATGTAATAATTTCGGAACTTTCCGACATTGGTTTTTTTTTCCTTTTCATAATAAGGTTTGCATTGTATTTAAGGAGTTATAAGCCTTAGGGCTGGACAGTTTTTGATTATTATTGATTGACAAAGTGTCTAGAGAGAGTTTCATAAAATAACATTATGGATCAGTACAATTTTTTATTTTCGGATAATTGGTCAGTTGGGAACGATATTGCGAATGATATTCCTTGTGGGCAAAGTAGCTCCTACGTTGGACGTGATTACACAGCAGAATTTAAGTGGATTTAACATATATAATTTACTTGAAAACTCAAATATAGAAGTTTAAAGAAAATGACGGATAAATAAATAAAAACAAAGAGATAATATATTGGGCCCAAAAAAATCATTTAATTTAAAGACATTATTTCATAATTAATATTAAACTTGTTTGATAGGTTTCGTTGAATAGATTTCAAATATATAAAATTTATTTTAAAAAATACGTGATTTCAACCTCTTCGGACAGTTTATACGGAGTATATTAAAAAATATGGTTAAAAAATTAAGTGTTCCAATTTTTAATCCGTTTGAACCAGTGGAAAGATTTTATTTTTCTGATCATTTTATCCTAAATGGTCATAATTAAATTTTGACTCTAGAGCTCTCGTTGATTAACCCTAAGAGATATTTGATTCTACGACTTTCTTAGGGTTCATCAACGAGAGCCCTATAGTCAAAATTTAATTATGACCATTTAAGATAAAATGATCAGAAAACTAAAATCTTTCCAACGGTTCAAACGGATTGAAATTTGGAACACTTAATTTTCAACCCTTTTAGACAGTTTAAACTACTACAAAAATATTTTTTTTCGTTTACATTATTTCACTATCAATATTAGGCTCGTTTGATAGGTTTCGTTCAGTAGATTTCAAAATTTATTTTAAAAAAATAGGTGAAAAAAAAGTTATTAGTATTTACAATTTTATAGAAAAAATAAAATAAGAGATAGAGAAATGGGGTGGATGGGGATAAAACGGGAAATTTTCGGTGATAGTGTCAAACCCCCCTGACAGGGGGGGGGGGGGGGGGGGGTGGTGATTAACAGCTCTCTGGGTTAAACCATTTGGCGTGTAGATGCTGTGATCTATTTTTGTGACAAATCTCTCTTCTGTATAATTCACACTTTTTTACTAATTTTCACTTTTCCTCCAAAAGTCAGAAGTTAAGGTGTTGAAAATCAACATAGTATTTGTAAGAGTTGTTGGATTCAAACGAAATGAAGGATGGTGTGCTATATCTGATTTAGATAACCTATTGTCTTAAAATGTTGTCATGTTTCATCGTTCTATCTATAATCTATTATTCTCCTGAAAATTTCATCTATGTAAGTAAGATGAATTTGTTGTTTCAGAAACCGAAAATGTCCCTAACCTTGAAATCCTAGCACATCCTGACGTGAATTGAATATAAATGGACAAGCCACGCAGAAGCTTTTTTTTGGAACAATCCCAAAAATTAAAATCTCCCAAATTTAAAGAACTTACAATGATTAGTTGCTTCCTAATTTGTTGGACATTTATTCTGTTGTCGGCACTTAACAGCCGACAAAGTCATGATTGACGTGAATCTTAACGTTATAAAAAGCTAAGCACATAATGAAAGTATGAAACAGGACATTTGATTGCTTTGTCATCTTCTAATTCGTATGCGTACATTTTTTCCCTTGTAATGGAAAAATAAAACAGGTGCCACGTCACCGACATAGAAGACATTTTTAAATGCCAATTGATTTAATTCTAAATGTTCGGTTCAATGCTGCTTAGTGGTTTGATAAGTTCGCCTGATGTAATGGTTGTGGACCTATGGTAACAATTCTGATGAATCAAAACCACTAAGCATAGTTAAACTTCAAAACTGTTTATGATGGGGTATAATATATATATATATATATATATATATATATATATATATAGTTATGTACTATAATTGGGTTTCAATATATTGGTAGAAAGAAAATGAACATGCATTTATATTTGGAAACTGATGTAAGATAGTGAATCTTACCCATTTCACTACATGCTGCACATTGGTCATGTGCCTCTAATGTTTAATTGTAGTTGCTAAGCATGCAGGGTGAATGGATCATAGCCGCAGTATGGCCTAAAGAAATATTTATTGGTTGCTATGTATGTGAAAGGCAAGGAATTTTTAGCATATCAAATTTTGTTAGTCGTGCACTTAGGCTTCATGAGACTGGACCCAAAGGTCTTAATCTTTAATAGTTCGTGTGAGATTGAGTTGCAAACGCTATGGAATCTGTCCCTTCATTCGAATTTCATCTACCTCCTATCTATTAGTAAGCTGTATGATTACGGAATGTAATCTTTCAATCAATGTGCATTGCACGAAGTTAATCCATTTACAGCACAGTTTCTCTTCGAGAAAGAACTGAAATGTAGTGATGTAGGACCAGCTTGTAGTATTGTAATTCCTAAGGTTTGAACATTTACTGCTCAATTTTGTGGGGATTTCATGCTCTTGTCAAATAATTGATAATCGTTGGCTAACTGCCACCAGTCAAGTTCTAGGAAATATGATGTTCCCAGTTCCTACATGCAAAAAAAGAAAAAAGAAAAAAAGAAAAAGAAAACGACGAGAAAAGCAGCTTGGAATATATGCATGCTTTCAAAATTGATATACCTCATAGAGCTAATCCTACCACCTATGTCTGAACAAATTTTGGGTTCAAAGAGTTAAGTTGAATTAAAAAAATAATAAAGTTTGATGCACGTGGAAAGGGTTTCCAAATTCTATTAGTTTTATGAGTTATACAGCTTTGGCTATGGAAAGTGCTTGAATTTCTTTTTGTCTTAGATTCTAATTATGTTTACCAATTTCTTTTGCTTGTGTTATTTAGTTTCTTTCACTTAGTTTAAGTGTGAATGTTCAGTTTGGGGCTTGGAATTTGGAGAAGCTATTTTGGTCAAACAAAAATTGATTTTTGCAAGACCACGTCTAACAAATGAATTACTTGGATGAAGTATAAGCACTTTTAATTGATTTGGGTGGGCATACAAGCATGTTACTAATTGAACTATTTCTTTATCCAATATCAAATGCGTCAATGCATGGGTTCTCTTATAGGGTCATGCAGAAAGGTATCTCCCGGCTCTGACTGATAAAGAAGGTTTTTTCGTGTTCATGGATGACATGGATGCTTGTGAAATTTGGGTTTTCCGCTACAGGTTTGAGTTGCATTGCTATCTTATGTTATTGTCCCAGGAGCAACGACTGATCAATATGATAGACTATCAACGACTGACCAATATGATAGGCTATCGATCACTCATGTATCTTCCAAATTACACTAGATATGTGAGGCTGGACTCGGCTTTTTTTTTTTTTTTTGCATCCAACATATAGAAAGTACGTGGATTGTAAAAAAAAATAATTTTGATCAGCAAAAAGATTATAGAGATACCAGAAGGACATAGGTGAACTGTTCCATTTATTGTGAAGTCAAACATGGTGGCTTCTCTCAATGAAGTCTTTTCTAAAAACTCCCCACATTACATGAAAATTAAATTACATCGTACCGAAAGAAATAAAATAAAGATAATCAATCACATTATTAAGAAGACCAACAAAAAGAACATGTAGCCTTGCAGATTTGTGCTACCACGTTTAAGGTGGTCCATCTTTTAGGTTGGCCTGTCTTAGAAGGGTGTGTTTCTCGGGTATACCTTCAGAAACGTGTCACTAGTTCGATTCTAATATGCTACATATAGTCGAAAATTGCAATCTTCAGGATTTTGGGTATGTTTATGCAATTTTGGTTCCATGCATCTTTGTGCAGGTATTGGCAAAACAACCGTAGCCAAATGTTTGTACTTGAGAAAACTGGTGAGGCTATGTATCTAATTGTTTTTCTTCAGATCAAAAACTTGAAATCACTATAACTGACTTGAGGAATTAATAATTACTATGACTGAAATGTTGCAGGTGACTTTGTGAGGCGCATGGACTGCAATCTGGGGATTTCATGATGGTTTACAAAGATGGTCAAAGAGAAAGATTTGTAAGCATTTTTTTACATGATTTTGGAAGTCTTCCAGAATATATTTCAAATCCTTACGATGCATTAATGGAGGAATTCATTGTGTTTTCGTATTTTCCAAAGGGTATCCGGGCTAGAAAGGCTAGCTGCCAAGTGACAGGTCCTCAGCAGGAGTTAAATAGGTCAAGGAACTACTATGCCGATTTTACTGCAATGAATGGCACCTGCTTTCCCCCTGAAAATGTCCTGTACAACTTTCCGATGAATTTCACCGCTGAGGTGGTGCTAGATGTTTCAAATGTCGAACAATCACTGAGCTATGGATCAATTAATATTTTCTCTCTGGGTAACTTCTGGTAGTTGAGACGTGGTCATAAGCTGTCAGCAGAGATAGTGATCCCCGGTAAGGTCATCGGAATACTGATAATGTAAGTATATAACTGGAACAAAGTCGATAATTAGGGATCTTAAAGGGAGCTATATATGTAAATCTCATCAACTCAAGATGGTTTAAAGTAATTATAAATCTAAGTGTGTGTGTGTCTGGGATGATTCTCTTCTGTTGTATTGGCACTGACAAAGTACTTTGGTTGTTGTCAACTGGGCAAAAGCGCATCTGCCGGTGGAGCTTGAGGCTCTTAAATTTTTTCTTTTGAATTTTAACTTTTGATCCTAATTTTTATGGTAAGTCTCACGTGAAACACATGAATATTAAAATCCACTTCATGAGCAGGCCCGACTCCTGCCTGGGCGGCCCCCAAATGGGCCTCCCTTTAGAAATAAGCAATAAATATAGGTGCTTCAAGTTTCTTGGGCCAAAAAGTACTTTGCTCCTCTATACCTTGTTAGACCATGGCGCCACCACTTTTGCTATATGCGCATTGCGTTTGTTTTTTTCAGAACTCAACACTTTTGCCAAGTCTCGAACTCAAGAGCATAAAAGCTAGAGTAACATGTTTCCACATTCGGATCGACTGTGGAATCGCATTGACAATTACATTGATAAATATCTAAACCTCAGTTTGTTAAATTTTGTTTGTAGCTTCATAGGTTTATTTTTGTACGAAGTCGATTCTAATTTTTGCTTAAAATAAGTAAATTGCAAACTTTTATCTCAAAGCAGTGCTTAAATCGGTGTGGTGGCCTCGGCTACCGTTTCGGTAACCGGGCCAGGTGTACAGAGCCTAAGCCCCTGCTGGTTCGGTCGACGGGCTGATGAAAAATCTAATGGTCTCGACTTGCTGCTCGGTATAGTGTTCGGTGAATGCCAGCAGGACGTGTCTCTACTTCCGTGATCCCGAAGCCATCTGGAGGAGGTAGTTATGCCAGATGAGTCCCATGTTGATTAGTTGGTAGCAGGAATCATTTGGATCAGGTCTGGCTATGTGCTCCGTAACCGCTTTGCTCCTCTCGTCACAAATGATGTCACCCGAGGCGGTTACCCGAGCGTACGTTTCACACGTTGGCTTGAGGGCCAAGTAAACCTAGGTCTATAAATACGAAGGGATGCTCATTGCGAGAGGTAAGCTGTTCTTCCCTAACCCTAGACCTAAACTTCACCCCTGAGATCTAACTTGATTGTCGGAAGGTCACTGCGCTGTTGAAGCCCTAGTGACTTGCTGCAGGTCCGGGAGCAGGAGCTGCGAAGGAAGGAACCAAGCCCTGAACGCGATCTAGGTCCCAACAAATTGAACCCCTACAGAGGCACAAACTGGAAAGCAACAAGGTGTTGGAAACAAACTGGAAATGGCGGGTGGGGAATGGAGAGGAAATAAAAATTTGGGGTGACCCGTGCATGGCTTTTAAACCCACTGTACCCAAAAATTCTAACTCCGAATCCAACTGATGATAGATGGACCATGGTTAGTGATCTCATTGACATGCGGACCAGATTTTGAAAATCCCTATTAGCACCACTGGGTTCCTGATAAACGCATTTGGGTAGGCTTTACAACAGGGCGATTTGGACCAAAGGATTTACTGGATGCTCAGAGGGGGAATGGAATTGTAAGGGGCCAAACAAGCGGGACAATTGGGGACGATGGAAAGTGGAAACGAATTTGGCGGATTAAAGCACCAATGAAAGTTAAACATTTTTTAATAATGCAATGTTTCAGAGGAGAGTGTCTGTTGATCCAATATGCTCGCTGTGTGGGATGTGCCCAGAACTATTGATCAAATGTTGTTTAGATGCAATCGAGCAATCAAGGTCTGGGTTCAAATTATTGGTGTGTACTGTTTGTGATGTAAAATGACCAGCAGTGTAAATTATTGTTACATACGTAGCTAGTAAAGTGGGCCAAGCAAGTACTATTGGAGTGAAGTCCAATTATATATGTACTTCCTGAGTATTGTCATGTAGTACGCATATAATTGTGAACAGTAGTGTGATGCAAGCCATGATGTAAGCTTTTCTCCTCCTTACGCCTATTTTCCAAAAGAAAATATCACAGTCAAACAAGTTCAGCAGTTCCTAGGAATTGTAAACTATATGGCTGATTTATCCCCAATCTTGCCCAATACCGTACTGCTCTTTCAGCTCTACTAAAGAAAAATCCTCCTCCTTGGTCATCCCATTGTACCAAAGCTGTCAAAGACCTCAAAGTCATAGCCAAAACTCTTCCTCCATTAACCATACCTACAGATGGGGAACGAGTTCTTCAGACAGATGCCTCTAATCTATATTGAGGAGCAGTTATTTTGGAAGAAAATTCAGATCAAACGCGCAGAATTTGTGGATATAAAAGTGGTGTATTTTCTTCAGCAGAACTCCATTACCAGTCAACTTAAAAAGAAATTCTGGCAATTAAAAGGAGCATTAAGAAGTTTGAATTTCGTCTAATCGGTCATCATTTCCTAATTGAGATTGATATGATGAATTTCCCCAGCATGCTCAAGTTCAAACAGAAGCACCTTCCAAAGGCACGTTTGCTCAGATGGGCAAATTGGTTTTCCAATTGGAGTTTTGATGCTGTTTACATAAAAGGAAAAACAAATGTCCTCCCAGATTTTCTGTCAAGGCTAAAAAAAAAATCAACCAGTTTTCAAAAACAAAGCCATATTCCTTTATTCCTGATTGTTTTCCAATGATTTCCTGTTTCCACCCAGTTAATCTTCCTGTCCACATTCAGTGTCAAATTTTAGAGTTAACTTTTCTTTCCAGGTGTGTCCAAATGTGTCAAAATCTTTAACATCTCTGACAGATTTGGTACAATGGGCTGACAAAGGAGGAGGATTTTTCTTTAGTAGAGCTGAAAGAGCAGTACGGTATTGGGCAAGGTTGGGGATGAAATCAGCCTTATAGTTTACAATTCCTAGGAACTGCTGAACTTGTTTGACTGTGATATTTTCTTCTGTAAAATGGTCAAGTTCGGAGGCTATATGAGGCTGGAAGGTATTGACCTTTAGAGATATGCATCCCTAAAAAATCAATTTTTGGTTGAGTAAGAAGCATTTTTTTCTCTGAGAGTATGACACCATGGGTTTGAACCAAGGAATGAAAAGTTTGGAGTAAGACAGCCTGAGATTCAATATTTGGTGAGAAGAGTAGGATATCATCAATGTAAATGAGTGCTGAGGACAAAAGAGGAGCAAATACCCTGATCATGGCCTTTTGAAATAAGGATGGAGCTGTTTTCAACTAAAAGGCATGACTGACCACTGAAAGTGGTGATCTGGAATAGAAAAACCAGTTTTGGGATGATCATCTGGATGGATGCCCAGTTGCCAGAAACCTGCTTTCAAGTCAAATTTTGAGAAAATTTGAGCTTTAGGCAAGTTTGCAAAAAGAACAATTAGTTGAGGAAGAGGGAATTTGTTATCCTGCAGAAAATGATTAAGAGGATGGTAATTGATAACCAGGCAAAACTTTCCTCTTTTCTGCTCTGTCCTTTTGTTTACATAAAATGCTTGACATGCCCATTGAGAGGTTGTGGGCTCGATCAAACCTTCTGAGTGGACCTGAAGAGCAAGCTAGTAGTGTTCTGGGTTCATTCCATGATGGGTAGCTTTGGTGGGGTTGATGTCTTCATTTTTCTTAAAGGGAAGAGAAATGAAGAATTCTGGGTTTTTCCATAGAAGGTTGGAACATTTGGTGAGAAACTGGGAATGGGAGTCGGTACAGGAAGTTTGGATTATGGCTTCTTTGATGGAGGAGAAATTTTCTAGGGAAAATAGATTTTGTTGAGTGGTCCAGGGTAATAGGTAGTTTCTGTATTTCAAGCCTTTTTTAAGTCAGGAGACTTTGCTGAGATTTTGGAGAATATCAAAGTTTGGAGAATATCAAAGCCTAACAATAAATCTTTTCCTGGGAGATCAGAACTATAAATTTGGTGTTTTATGGTGTATCCAGGGAAGAGTTGGATGATAATAGGCTTACTGATTAAAGTGATGACAAAAGTTTCTCCATTGGCTGCTGTAAAGGGTCGGAAACACGATTGCCAGTAGGATCTGGGAAGGATTGCTGGGTTGAGAATGGAGGCTGCAGCACCAGTATCAAAAAAGGCTACAACTGGTATGGGTTTCTCATATTTTCCAAGCAAGATTCTGACCTTGGCTAAGGGCTGAGCCAGCATGATGTTTGAGAATTCAAAGGTTTAGATTTCATAAGGGAATAAGTCAGAATCATTAGAAGAGTCATCTGATTCTGATGAATCATCTGAATCATCAAAGGTAAATGCTAGGACTGCTTCAGCTGTTACTTCATCATCAATAGAAAATAAGGATTCGACATCAGCATCTTCAAGATCATCATCAATGAGAGTTAAGGAACTCACCATTTTGTCTCTCACTGCTTTATTTGCACACTGTTTGGCATAGTGCTCTTTCTTTCTGCATATGTAGCAGCGATCAGACTTTCGCTGCCCTCTGAACTTCTTCTTCTTGAAAAATTTCCATTTTTTTCGGCGTGAAAACTTGCTAAATTTTGAAAATTTTGGAAACTTGCCAGGAGATTGAACTTTCCATATCTGAAAGTGTTTGGATTTCCGATATGAAGGGCGACAAGTGCATTTCTTGTCTTTGCACTTTATAAATAAGTCTGGCCGATCACATGCTTTGACACGAAGTTTTCCTTGTTCTTCAAGAGTTCTGAAAAATTTCTGAAGATTGCACAATTTTTCTATGGCAATCATAGAGTGCTGGTAAATACTGCCAAGAGATGTTGCATTCAGCGTCAATCCTTTTGTTTGAAGTAACCTTGTTGTCTCATTTCCCAATGGTTCAGGAAGGGAATTGAGAAAAGCTTGCTTAAGGTTGACATCATCCATGCCGTTGAGGAGATAAAATCTTTGAGACATACGGTCATAATGAATCTCTATGTCTTTTCTTTTGAATGAACAACACTTCATGCTAAGATATTCTTCTCGAACAAACTCTTTTGTGTTGTTATGATCTCCAAGAAACTCAGTATATAGGACTGAGATGAATTGATCAAGGGTTGGCAGCTGTTTAAGTTGTAGCTGTTGGTACTCGCCAAGAGTCAAGTACCATTGACGAAGACGGCCAAGGAATTTTGCCGTACACTTAGTAATAACATTACTGAGTGTAGCATTTGGAGAAAGCATAGCAGCAGTGCACCAAGCATGAATCTCATAAAGCTTATCCAACCATTTTGATGGAGGAATGGTAGGAGAAACCTTGGGTATGGGTGTTGGAATGTGAGAAGGAATTAAAGGTTGGAATTTCTGGAGTTGTATAAAACTCAGGACCTTCTTCAATGATAGGATCTTCGACATGTTCCTCTGGAAAATGTTCTGGGTTTTCGGGGTTCATCATGAAAACATGAGGAATTGGCATAGAGTTAGTGGATTCAGTGTCCGAATCAAACTCAATGGTTGGTTCAGAAGATGGGGTTTCAGGTATAGTGGCTAAGGTATGTAGGAGAGTGGAGATTGGATTTTTGGAAAGGCTAGAAATTGGCTGGACCATTAACTAGGGTGACTTTAAATTTGGATCAGATGGTTTAGAAGGAATGGAAGTAGTTGGAGCAGAGGTAGAGGTAGATGGTGGAGACGGAATTGTTAGAGGTCGGATAGGTTTTATCTGGGGTTTTGGAAAAGGAAGTATTGGAGCTTGATTCACCAAATTCTGCGGTAGGGTTTATATGCAAAGGTTGAGACATCTGCGGATACCCAGAAAAACTTTGTTGGGAGGAAGATGCGAACATGTCAGATGGGCTTTTTTGCTGAAAATACTGCTGAGCTTGGAGAGATTGAAGCTGATTTTTTAAATGCTTCATTTCAGCATCTTTGTGGTAAAAAGCTGCTGAAAATGCTTGGTAGGCATATGCCATCTGAAGAAGTTCTTGGTGAACATTTTGGATCTTCTGCTGCAAATCACTGAGAAGAAGTTCCAAAGTTGATAAGTTCTTATGAACAACATTCTCCAAATTTTGCTTGGAGTTAGCAATCCTTTGAAGAATTTTGTTTTGAGATAGAGAATTTGCTGACTGCCAATTTATCGCCGCTTCTGCTGCTGATACGGCATTGGTGCTACCATCAGGGAGGATGGTAGTAGGGTCTGGAATTTTATGACGGTGGGTTATTTTTTCCTAAGAATTATGGAATTCCAAAGGAGGAAAGTCTGCTTCAGTTCAAGAAGAGTATGAGGTGAACATAAAACACCCATTTGGTTGAGCCGAAGGACCATAGTCAGATGGAGGTTGGGGAGGAGGTGGAGATTTACAATGAGTGGGAGGTAAAAGAGAACATAGTGGACATGGATCTTCTTCAGGATCCTCTTAATCTTCGAGAAGACTGTCTTCTAGACACTCATCACAGTCACAAGCATCAAAATATCAATGGCCTGTTTCTGGATTTTTGAAATAGAAAACTGGAAGGCCATTAGATTGAAAATATTTAATTGGAGGGTCAGGTCTAAACCCATCTACAAACATGTCTATTCGTGAAGGAAAAATGACAGGATGGGTGGATGATGAGGTAGAGGCTTCTTTTGGGAATGAGATCGCCACTGTACCATAAGGTTTTGAGACGAAAAATGGATTTGAGGATTGAACTGGTATGAGCTTTTGTTGGTTTTTCTCATAAGCTGTAACCCAAGATTCTGGGAGAAGCTTGAGAAGCTGAGGACGAGAAATCTATCGTGGAACATGGACACAGGAAGCTTGGTGAGGTGCGTTGACATTAGGAAAAGGGTTTCATCAGTGGAGGAGGGTAAAGACAGGTCTAGGGCATGATTTTGAAGGCGATAGGTCATTTGGTAGTGAAGGGTTGCTGCATATGTGGTGGAAATTTGGGAGGCACCACCAATTTGAACTTGCACTTTTAGAGTTGTTAGTAGATGAGGATCTGCTAGTGGCATGTTGAAATTAGAATAAAAGGTAAAGACTTCAGTTCTAGCATTTAAGGTGGTTTGGATTGTAGCAATACAAGCATGCTGGTACTGTATAAACCTAGTGTCTACCAGAGCAAGTCTGGAAGTAACAGGTAAAGCTTTTCTGCCATGGAAAGTAACGGCCAATCTGATTGCTCCAAAGTGAAAGTGAGTAAAACTTTGTGGTTGCCGAATACGAGGCAAATCAACTCGGATTTCCAAGGGTAAAAGTTGTTTAGCCTCTGTAGTTGGTATGAAACATTGATCAAATTTGGAGGCTTGGACATACTCTTTTACGGAAAATGGACGTTTTGTAGAGAAGAGTTGGATGACAGTCTTTTTTATAGAGGTTTGTGGTCTGACAAAAGCATTATAGGGATTTAGAAAAGGGTGATCAGTAAGGGGAACCTTACTATCATCAGGAAGATATTCAAACTCATACAAGTACTAAAGATTAGGAGAAGAGGCGGAGTAAGTTCTACTGGTGGATGATCGTGAAGGGACAAGAGACGAGGTGGAAAAGGAATAAGTAGAAAAAAAATGATTCATTTTTAGGTAAAATTATGGGTTCTTCGTTTCCTCATACAACAAATCTTTTTCTTTCCAATGTATGATTCTTAACCAAGTTTGATTAATAAAATTCTGTATACTAGGGTAGATAAACCGAGACACACCGCTCAAAAGCCAAAAGTCTCAACATACTTTTAACCCACTGATACAAAATTCTTTAACCAAAATAGTTAATGAAGTTTCTGATGTGGAGGATCCTGAGAAGGCAACCACAGAATATACGCTTCAATTTTTTTTTTACTTTTAGAAAAGATTTGAAGTAGTTTTGGAAATGAAGTTCCCAGAAAGGCTTTAAGCTAGAACAGAAAACATAGCTCTGATACCAAATTAGATAGACACGAAGTGGGTACAAACACAAAGTAGGTTAGGATCAAAGAGAGAACACAACAAGGGATTATAGAGAGCACAAGACACTGGATATATTATTGCAAAACTGACTTAGGTCTTACAATACGGGGAAGTCCTCCTTTTATAGGCGTAAGGAGGAGAAAAGCTTAGATCATTGCTTACATCACACTACTGTTCACAATTATATGCCTACTACATGACAATACTCATATATAATTGGACTTCACTCCAATAGTACTTGCCTGCCACACTTTACTAGCTACGTATGTAACAATAATTTACACTACTAGTCATTTTACATCATAAACAGTACAGACCAATAATTTTACCCTCTCCGGAAAAGAGGACAACACCACTTTATTTTATTTCACTCACACTTTATATTACATCACATAAAAGTAAATAAACACTTTCCATTTCGGTTCAGACCTGAGCTTTTGAGTCGGACACAGTTAGATGAACCAGCCTATCAGAATCAAACTTTGCCCTTTTAGATTATCTCAGTCTTACCAAATTTGGGTAGAAACAATTTGGGTAAAAACCCATTTTGGGTTAGGCTCACTTCAATGGCAAAATAGTGTACATTCACTAAATTTTAAAGCAAAGCCAAAATGTCATTTTCAATCCTTCCTAAGCATAGCATATGCTAGCTAGAGAATGTACACTAATTTCTCCATTTTCATACAACTAGATCTTAACCAAAAATTAGTGTGTGCTCACTAACTTTCAAAGAAAAGCTAAAAGGTTAGTAAGATTAGGAGATGCAACCTTGGAAGGCGGCCAAATTCGTCGATTTGTAATCTTGTGACTAAGTCTCCCAAATTAAGCTTTTCCATTATTATTAACATTTAGTTAATATTGTGACTGGCATTGGGGGTCGCCAGAGTTCGTAGTTGGGTTGATTTTTAAAATTTTTAGTACTTTGAACTTTCCATTATTAGTGAAATTTCACTAACTTTGGGTGGGGTCACCGTGGGGGAGAGGGTTGCCAGAGTTGGTAGCTGGTTGATTTTTAATGTTTTGTGCTAAATTATGAATTTTCAATTATTAGTGAACTTTCAACTAGTTTTGTCTTTGGCTTGTGTAAATAGTTATTAATTTCTCCATTTTATTAAGATTTTCAGGTGGTTCATATCAATTACTAGCATATAAGTCTATACTGTTTATATTTCTCATCCTTATTTGGTTATATTGCTCTCTTAGGATGCTCGTTGAAAGCCTTAGGGCCAAAAATTTATTATGACCATTTAGGATAAAATGATTAGAAAAATAAGATCTTCGCATTAGTTCAAACGGATTAAAAATTGGAGCACTAATTTTTTACATTGTTTATATATTAAAAAAACATGATTAAAAAATTCAAAACCTTACCAGTTACCCCTATCACATGACCATTTGAAGTTGATACAAAGACATTTGAATAGTTATGGTGAGAATGTTTGAAGACGTTCGACGTTAGTTGTGTTTGTGGACAGACTTTTCTAGGGATACCCTTAGCGTTCTCTTTTAATCATTTGGCTATTTTTAGGGAATATGACATGTTTTTTTGTGTTCTTTTTAGAAATCACCTCGAGGTACGCATTTTCATTGGTGTGTATCGCTTTGATTTTTATTGGTGTTTTGGATGGTATTTTTTTTATTTTATCAAGTTAAATGCATTTGAGTATGTATGCAAAAGTTAGGGATTAATAAATTGTTTGTTCTTTATTTGCTGATTCAAGTTAGCCATGTCAATGGATATGATGGGTTGTTGTTTTTCGCATAGTTGAAATTGATTAACAGAGATTGATATATTGCACGCAAGTTTAGTATTTATTTGCATGTGCTGATTGTTCGAACTGTATATTGCACGCGAGTTCAGTATTTGTTTGCGTGTGCTGATTGTTCGAGCCGTATATTGCAGGTGAGTTCAGTATTTGTCTGTGCATGCTAATTGTTCGAGCTGTGCCTTCAAGCACAGGCATGCGCTAGTAATATCATATACCAAGTCATCTATTTGTTAATGTATCCTTTCTATAAGCCTCTGGATTTATAGTTGCAAAATCCCAATACATTTATGAAACATCCTCATTCTTAAGCCTTGTTTTGCCTCCTAATTATGCTTTCAAACGTGGCACAACATAGTTGTGTACTTGTGTGGTATATCATCTGGTTTTGTAATTAAAATTAACTCTTTAGTGATTATTTTCTTGATGAATTATAAGTGATTTTTGTGGCTTACTGTAACCAATGTTTTGATGGTGTGATGTATGCATCCATGTCGTATCTTCTCTACGATGATTCCCAATAACTCAATGGGTTTTATACGTAGTGAGATTAAATACTGAAATTTTAGTTGTACCGTGTAAGTATGTTCAGCTTTCTTCATCAAATCAAGAAACTACAAATGTATGTTCTAATGTGACATAACATCGCATTCCAAATGTGCCCAAGATAAGCATTTATGTTTTTGTGCTGATCTTAAGTTTATACTAATAATTGTGTTTAATTGTGTTTATACTAATAATAGTTCTTTTAGATTTTCAATTCTATGGTTTTAGTAAACATTCAATGTCCTCCAAAGTAACTACTGATTTTGCGGCCTATCCTCTTTTTGGTTCGTAATGCGGCTTTATTGTAGAAACAATGGCATTTGACTTGGTATTATAAATTTCAATGAAAGTTCAGCATTTTTAACAAAGAAATTTGTTGCTACATGGTGCATGGAAATGGTTGCTGACTTTATTTGCATCGTATTATGGTGCTTCAGATGCTTACACAAGGCTAAGGTAATGTCATCTTCTTTCTTCCAAAATAATGTAGCCCATTTACTATACGAACCTATCAAATAAAATTTAAAAGGAAAAATAAAGGGATGGCCGAACTTCAATTAATAAATATCATCTATCGATGGAACTTAGGTTTTGGGTTTCTAATTGTCCTGACTCATGATTTTTATTTATTTATTTTACGTTTGTGGTTATTTGAGCTTTACGTCAGTTCCACTTTTAAAATTTGACTGGATTATATTTTAGCATGTTGTTAACGTTTTGTCTTATATTTCCTCACATGCCTGTTATTTTGTCATGCGTTTGTTGTGTTCAGTCCCTTATTTTTAGTCTACTATATTGTTGCTCTATTATGACTCTTTTAGTGACTTCTTCATTTTGTGTGTTCTGCGATATTCTTTATTCTTAAATATTTGAGAATGTGCAATATCGGATAATTTAAGCTTAAGTATCTTCGTGGCTTTGTCGTGGATTCTTTTTTTTTTTCCCCTTCTGACTTGCTTCTTTTTTTTTTTGGGTTGCTTTTCTGTATAAACTTATTAGCCTTGTTTTTAGTTGTTGCTTTTGGAGTTTTGGGAGCTCTTTTAGACATTGCTTTAGTCATTCTCATAGCGTCTTAGTTATTTGTGTTGTGATTGGATGCGCTTGATTCGCCTATGAGGTTGTTGGCTTTATCCTGTTTTAGTTCACAACAAGGGAAAGGTTTGACATCTCACCATAGGAAGCTAAAAACATGATCAAATTTTTTTTTCATGTGCAACCATGATCCCTTACCCATATATATATATATATATATATATATATATATATATATATTTATGCTTTCAAGACTATTTTCCTCCATTTTTGTTTCCCCCAACAATTTCGGCCAAATGGGTAGCACACATCTCTCCTCAACGACGCGGTTCTTATTCCGCAACCAGCTTCAGGATTCTTCCAGAGAGAATAAGGAGAGATCGTTGAGACTTTATCATTCAATATTCGAGAGAGAGAGAGAGAGAGAGAGAGAGAGAGAGAGAGAGAGAGAGAGAGAGGTATCCAAGCTTGGGAAAGCCATGACGTCTTAGACGCCATGCTCTCAAAATGGCATGGAAGGAGCTGTTGAAAAGAGAAAAGAGCCATTGGAATATTAGGAAAAAAATGGGGAGAGACTTGGGTTGTTTCAAATTTGGGAAAAGAAATGGGTAAATTCCAAAATGGAGAAAGATTTGGGTCAAAGATTGGAGAGAGTTTTTTTTGGGTTTTGCCCAAATTTTTGGGTCTTAAAATAGGTTAAGATTGGAGATGTTCTTAGGTTTTATATGGATCCATTATATCACGTAAAGGTAAAATTATTTTACGTATAAGTATATATCTATATTTTAAAATTATTTGTACATGTAGTAAATATCTCATATTTCGGTTCGTTTAACCACGATTTCTAAAATGAAAATTCGTGGACTGGTCCGTATCTCATGAGTTTTTACTTTTGGGAAAATGACGGCTCAGGACGTGTTTTGATAATTAATACCCGTCAATGATATGCTGAGAACATTTGTTAATACTAAAAATGCCCTTAACGGATATTAATTATCAAACATGTCATGGGCCGTCATATATTAATTATCAAAATACGTCCGGGACCGTCATTTTCCCTTTACTTTTTGAATCCGTGTCTAAACTATTAATTATCAAAACACCGCATATTACCACTATATGCTTAACTAGAGAGAGATGGATATTAATCAGCTTGGTTTGGACTGATTTCACAGTTCACCGAATTTTTAGAGCAGCCCTATATGCTTAACTAGAAGTTGAGCGACGGATTGAGCAACAAAATAGTAGTAGGAGTATATAGTTTAGGGGTTAAAAGTGAAATTAACCCCTCATTACCAGCCAGCCTACCAGAGAGAGTATATAAAAATGGGATCCGGGGGCTCTGCTGTGCCAAGAGGCACAGTAGCGCCTACCCATACCCCAAACACCTATCCATACCCCAAAACTGTGCCGTTTTGAATAAAAAGGAATTTTAAGTTATCTATTTGCAATCCTATGAAGCAGAAATGTGATTATGATAGCTTTAGAGATAAAATTTAATTATATCTCTTTAGAATAATATCATCAGAATAAAAAGATCTTCACACTGGTTCAACCTGATTGAAAATTGGAACAGTTAATTTTTTAACTATATTTTTTAATATATAAACGTTGTAAAAAAATCAAGTGCTCCAAATTTTTAATCCGTTTAAACAAGTGCGAAAATCTTATTATTTTGATCATATTATTCTAAAAAAGTGTAATTAACTTTTATCTTTAAGGTTTTAATAATCATGTTTCTACCTTAAATAATCATGCTTCTGTTCCACAGGATCCTAAATAAAGAGCATGTACTTAATTATGAGAGTTCTACAGATAAAAGTTAATTACGATCCTTTAAAATAATATGTTCAGAATAATAAGATATTCGTATTTGTTCAAACGAATTAAAAATAGGACCACTTAGAACGTTTATATATTAAAAAATATAGTTAAAAAATTAACTGTTCCAATTTTCAATCAGGTTGAACCAGTGTGAAGATCTTTTTATTATGATGATATTATTCTAAAGAGAAATAATTAAATTTTATCTCTAAAGCTCTCATAATCACGTTTTTGCTCCATAAGATTGCAAATAGATAACTTAAAATTCCTTTTTATTCAAAACGGCACAGTTTTGGGTTTTGGGTGTGGGTAGGCGCTACTGTGCCTCTTGGCACAGCAGAGCCCCAGGATCCATAAAAATGGCGCTTCCCGATAGACGATCAACCAAGACCAAAGAGAGCGAAGGGAACTAAACCGAAGTCAAAGGGACTACAGCTACAAAATTCTCTCCTTAATCTCACTCTCACCCCATTTCCTTGTCTGACAACTTCCACTTCACTACTCTCTCTCTAATGGCTGAATTGCTCCCACCGGAATCCCCACTTGACGCCCCCACAACCACAGGAATGACAACCACCACCAACGCCGCCACGCCACCAATACTACCGGCATCCGTCGACACCACCAATAACAATAACCTCGGGCCGAGTTTAGCCCCGAAGCGGCAGCGCCGGCCTAGCGTCCGCTTAGGAGAGATCGGCGACCAACCGGCGGCGACCCTCTCATACGACTCTCACGCCCCCCGTCGACCCAAGCCATGGAGGCTTTACAAACACCCTGCTCTTCTTGTACCTTCTAACAAATCCTCAAAAACTACTACTCGCCCTTTAACCAATCTCGTCGTCAACTGCCACCAAATCCTGGACGCTGCTGACGTCAATCTCGATGTCGGACACCACAAGCCGAAATCGAAGAGAGCTACTGCGATCACTACGGCGAAGAGAGTGAGGACGAATTGGACGACGGCGGCGATGAGTAATGATAATAACAACGGAAGTAGAATCGAAGGCGAAAGTAATACAAAAGATAAGGAAGAGTTAATAAGGGAGTTCGAGCCGGAAATCGAGGAGGGTTTGGGGAAAGAACAGAGTCCTGTGCAGTCGGTTGACAATGTGGGGTTGAATTACTGGGGGAGGAATGGTGGTAGGGTTAGGGTTTCGGTCAATGGGGGGCTGGCGGAGACGAGTGGAGATAGGAATTTCGGGAGTGGTAGGAGTGAGAGGGGGCGGAACCGGGATCAATGCAATGGGTTTCTTGATGATGGGGTGAGGAATTGGCTGGTTGGGTTGGGGTTGGGGCGGTACGCGGCGGTGTTTGAGATACACGAGGTGGATGATCAAGTGTTGCCTTTGTTGACTTTGGAGGATCTCAAGGATATGGGGATTAATGCTATTGGTTCCAGAAGGAAACTGTGTTCGGCTATTCAGAAGCTTCCCAAGGGCTTTTCCTGATACGGCAAATGCAAGTTTGGGCTGGTTCAAGTACCTTTTCTTCTCTTCAATGGTGGTAATATGTGGTGTTTGTTTTTGGTATTGAATTGTTTCTTTGTTCATATCTTTGTTTCTTTCGCATGTTTTTGTTCCTAAATCCTACTTGTTTGTGACATAAAACATAGACAATAAGGTGATGAATGAGGAAAATGGTTCATTGGGGGTTATTGCAGTAATGTTTCTCATTTGATGAGACTCTGTAGATTTGATGCCATAAAATTCAAAACATGAACAAACTTAGCTAGTAAGTTGTTTGTTTTAGAACTGCCAAATTGTGTACACTTGAAAATGCCTGTTACACCAAGAAAATGTTTTTGCATCATTAACAACTCAATCTAGTGCGCTATTAATAGTCCCAAAATTCTTGGCTCTATTCTACTGGTCCGTGGATGATTTGGCGTTGTAATCAATTTGATCAGAAGGAAATAGGAACTATGGTAGACAATTACTCATGCAATAGTTTTTTTTAGACACATGAACGGTGTGGGAATTTCTTTGGTTCGACTGTAAAAGTACTTGTTTGTGGCAACATTAGCCAAGTGTATGGTGCCTATTTGAGTACGTTTGCAAATGGATTGGCAGCAAAGTGATAGGCGCCCTATACTCCTTGCATCAGTTGAGGGTTCAAACCCCACCAGTCCTAGCTCCTTTCCGGTTAGATTAGTAATAGAAGAAGATTTGCCTTTTTTAAAATAAAAAAAGAGCAAGTTTTACAATGTTAAAATTTTGAAACATTAGGGCATGTGTTGGTTTTCTATGTAAGTACAGGTGCTACAGTATATAGGACAAGGGTGGGCAACAAACTTCAACAAATAATGGCCCACCTTAAGGTGTGACAGCAGCATGCGGCTTTACTGTAAGTTGAAAATGGGGTGCTCAGAAGTGTTTAATATCATAGAGATAATTTTAAGAACTTCTTTTCCTGGTTTTGTATGATAGGATTTTAATTTTGAGAAGGTAGTTAATTATGATATCTTAACCAAGTGTGTGCTACATTTAAAGAGTTCTTGCATGGAGATTTCTTCTTAAGCATTTGGTCTATTGCACTCGTCAATTTGTGCGAGATTGTTTGCTTTGCTTTGCCCTTTTTGTTTCACTCAGAGGAGATTGCTCCCTCTTTGTTCGGAAGTAGTTCTTCGTGAATCCTTATTTGTTTTTCTCGTTCATTGTAGTTTCTTTTCAGAACCAAATGTTTCACCTTCTTTTTAGTGAGGGCACTGAAGTTCCGGCTTCCTGCATTGACGCTAACAAATTTTCCCATACCTCAATTAGAGATGTAGAGGCGGATCAAAAAAAAAATAAAAAAATAGAGATGTAGAGTATAACATTCAAAAACAAATTGAGCAGCCTTGTGAAAGTTCCTATGACCAAATTTAACGGTTGGCACTGACAAGCATGGACCTGCGACAATCTTTAGTTGGTTGTGTTCTATAGGTTGGGGTTGTTTCTGTTTTGTTGTGTCCTTTTGTTGGGTGATCGATACATTCAGCTTGTTTCCTTTTTTGGGTAGTAGTGTTTTTTTTTTTTTTTCCTTTAGTTGGGCCCTTAATGGGTGTCACTCTTGTGATGATCTCCATTTCTCTTCATGTTTGATGACCCCCAATGAAAAGTCATCGTACGTCTCATGTTCGGTTGGTTCTCAATTAGATCAGTCCTACCTGCATGTTTGATGGCTTGTTATGGACTTATTATTTTCCACAATTGGCTTTGGAAACTTTGCTATGGTGTTCTGTCAATTGCCACTTGGGAGCCCCATTGGTTTCACTTGCAATTTCCTTGCGGTCCATGAGCAGTTAGTTTTGCTGCTTTTAAAGTTTGGTGTGTATGTGGCAGCACATTTTTTAATGTTCTGGTGTAATGCGTATTTGAGCCTATTGTGTTTGAAGCCGTGGCTGTACGAAAGGGTCTTAAAATCATGTAGATCTCTGGTTATTACAATTTGTAAATCAAGAGTGACTCCTATGATCTTCACATTTTCTATAACTGTACAAGGAGATTTACAGATTTCAAATCCTTCACAGGTTTCAAATCTGTTCTCAAATCGAGATCCACATATCCAAAACCAACCTTGTTACCCTCTCTGTCTTTTCCTTCAACACGTTCAAAGGTGTTACTGTCCTCTGAAAGGGCCTCTGTAGCCCTCAAATGATGATCTGTTAGCTTTCATGAAGTATAAGGTCAAGCGGTCAACCACCTTAAATCATAGTTAAGGAAGTCTGGGAAAAGGAAGGTTAGGGTATTTCCTTTCTAATGAGAACCAATTTGGATTCTCTAATATATAGGGAAATACGGGGATGATCGTGGAGCCAAAGGCCCTGTTGTGCTCCCTGCTCGTTCACAAAAGGTGACGACCCTTTATTTTTGCTTGCACTTGTTGGCGGACTGTACTGAAAAGTAGCTGGTGTGATATTTGGTGATTGTGTGTCGCAAGGTTATGTGGAGCACCCCATATTTGTCCTTGATTAAAGTGTTTCATGGATCATGATGTAAAAAATCATATGCTCTTTTTGTTGAATCTCATGGTGAAGGCAGTGATGAATTCTCGAAGCATGCTTATGTACTCTAGATTGGCTGCAAAGAGTAACAAAGTTCCAATATTATGCTAAGATTGGTTCATGTGAAAGTCCGATCGATTATAGTTACATCAGGATTTGGGCAATTACCAAAGTGTCTCATGGAACTTGCATTTAAGGTGGGGGCTCCCTCTGGCGGAGAGGAATTACTGTTGATAACTTTGGTCATAGAGAAACATGTGATGACTATTAGCCTTCTGCTGTATGAAAGGGCAGTGTGTTTATTGGATTGGTTTGAAGGTCGTATCAGGGTGTTAATCTGTTTGGTATTAGGAGTGGATTTCAAAGCTTAGCGGATTGCGTTGCCTAGTGTTTGAAGCTCTGCAAGAATGCAAATGTTCTTATTCTTGTTTGTGGTATTTGTGGTTACTGGCTAGCTATACTTCACTATGCCTAACCTTTGTTCTCACCTACATTTGCCTGAGAGATTTGCAGGTTGTTTCCTGTAGGGGGGTTAAGCTGATGAAGCCCTAATCGGCTACGTTTAGGTCATGTAAGATGGTAAAGTTCTTGCGAGTGAATCAAACCCTGGTTTGGTGAGCTGATGACAATCCCAAATTTGGAAGCTTACAGTTTGTGTGACTAATGAGTGTTTGCAAATTTCAAATGCACGAAACAACGGTTTAGGTTAAATTCTTGAAAGTTTGAGAGATCGTACTAACTTAGTTTCCATTTGCTTTAAATGTAACTTTTACGATTTAATCGCATTATGTGAGCATAATCTAGGTGTCCGCATATGCATGTAAACACATGTCGGTGTTCGTAGTTAGTGGTGTTGCCTTTTCAATTTGGATCAGGATGATAGATCATAGGATTCAGTATGGTTAGGATATACATGTACCGACGATTGAAAGTTGGTTGATGATACATTTTTCCTACATATCCTATACCATATCTGGTATCTGGAAGCAAAGAGATGTTCATATGACTTGTCTTACATCTGATTCTATTTTAGGAGACTAATCCAATGACGTATCAATTAGATCTATGGCCCTGTTTGATAACCATATTAGGCTTTGGGATTGGGATTGGTGGACTACCAATCCCATGGGTTTCTTTTCATCCAAACAGTGGATTATTTGGTAAAATGTATGGATAATGACTTTTTGAAAATGTTTTGAAGTGTTTCTGAATGAAGTAATAAAAAGACAATATTGAAAAGTATTGAAAACGAATAATGAATATTAGAAATGAACGTAAAAGCCCTTGGACCCCACTGATATTAAAATAATCAGCGAGCCCAGGAGAAAAGTGATCAGTGCTGGGGAGTTACTCCCCAGCACAAGGCACACGCGATCACATTTTTTTTTTGACAAAAGCCCACGATCGCATTGGCCTGCTCGTATCCCTGCTTTGAGTTCCTGGTTTCCTCAGATGAACAGAAACCAGAGATGCTAGTAGTTTACTACCTTTTGAGTGCTTGTTCAAAACTTTGAGCTTTGATTCGAATGGTTTGATAACCGTTTTGAGTTGAGAAAAGATGAAGGGGGGTTTTATGGTGGAGTATTGAGGAAATAGAGATTTTTAAGATGGAAATGAGAATTTTCTCTTCAAGATATACAAGATATTTCAAAATTTTCTTTACATATATATGAAGAAAATCCAAAATGTATGTATTTTAGAGAGAGAAAGGAGTTCCAAACTTGAGAGAGTTTCAAGAATGAGGAGTATTATGTATTGGGGTGTATTGTGTTTTGTGGCCCTAAACAGCTCTATTTATTGGGAAAAACAGAGGAAGGGTGTCTATGTAGACTTATAGTCGGCTAGATGCTTTGTAGGGGTCTTGATGAGATTCCTATATTAGTCAGAGCTATAAGTAACAGAAAGCTATAAGTAACAGAAAAAAGCGCTGGGGAGTTCGTGTTCAATGCTGGAGAGTCTATTGAACTGTCTTGTGCTGGGCAGTAGATTCCTTGTGCTGGACAGTTGATGCCTTGTGTTGGGCAGTTATTTTTGGATTTGTGGTTCTGGTTTTGGGATGCTCAAGAATCATTGATCAAGCCTTCAAATTTATGGTTTTATCTCGTATCATCATTGGAGATTTAAGGTAGTTTGGAGAGTCTCAAATTGGGGTGTCTACACTACCATCACAATCACCCCTCCACCTTACCATAACTACATTGAATTGGGGGATGGTGCTGTGCAGTGGTGTGCGTAGCATCGTGCTGCACACTTCTGAGTCGTCGGATCGTGCATCTGACGGTTCGGATCTCATTTTGGAAATGAACGGCGGCTCTCGATCGTTGATTGCCTGGATGAGATCCGAGCCAACGAATGCACGATTCGACTGCAAAGAGTTGTTGTGCACCTCACTGCACAGCACCAACCCGAAGTCCAACTACATTGTGACCATTAGTGAAATTGAAAGAGAATTGAAACCGAAATAAATTCATCAAATTTTTTTTTAATTCAATGCTTACTATGTTTAGCAAATAGTTTGGCTGCTGATTTTGCCACTCACTTTTTTGTTAAAGCCACTCCCTTGCAAGTGTATTTTTGCACAAAAAATACACTTGCAGGGGAGTGGTGTTAACAAAAAAGGGAGTGGCAAAATCATTTTCCAAATGTTTTTCAGTTTAAAAAATTCAGCTTTCAGTTTCAATTTCCACTTTTATCAAGCTTCCTTTAAGTTATTAGTGAGAATTGTTTTGATTGTGAGGATTTATGGAGGATTTAATATGTGACGGACTTTATTAAAGGAGGATTTAATTGTTTTGGTATTGGAGGATTTTGTTTTTTTTTTTTTTTTTTGGGTAAATCAGCTTGAAATTAAAAAGAGGCTAACCGAATATACAGTCTACAAGGGGCCTACCCCAGGAGGAGAAAAAAATAAAATAAAAGACAGAGAGCCTATGCCAAATGGCTACATAAGACTAGTGGTAAATGAAACATCTGTTTTCTACCCATCTAAAAGAGGGATACAAAACAGATAGCAAAAGGATTACACATTGTGCAACCTTGCAATAAAGCCATGGCAAAAGAAGAATAAAATTGTGAATGATATTTGCAAAAGCGTATACTATTTAAACATCAACTTGAATCATCCCCGACAGCCAACTCGTAGCAAACCAGTAGCAGCCACCACTCAATTCATCTGCAGAGCAAAGTAGAAAACAGAAGAAGCAGCTGTGTGGTAAAGCAGAGCTGCAGAACAGCTGGTCACTGCTGCTCATTACAGCAACAAACAACAGCAGCAGAAGTTAACAGCAACAAACAGCAGCAGCAGCAACAGCAACAAACAACAAACAGCAGCAGCAACAACCATTACATATTGATGGACAACAGCCATAACAGAATAGGGTAGCTGAGCAACAGCTATGCAGCAACATGTACCCTTAGCAGAAACAAAATAGGACTAATGCAGATAACCGAGGAGCTGTAACAGAACAACGACCAAATTAAAAGCAATAACAAAACAGGGGTAGCTGAGCAGCAGCTTTAGCAATGCATCACAGATGGCAGCAGCTATCACAAGTCCAGCAGCACCATAAGTAATTGGCAGCAAGGTGTGTCAGCCTCAGAACTTAACAAACAGGACGGGAGGAAGCAGCAACATCCATTCAATTCCACCTTAGAGGACATCGGCTCAAGAGCATACAATACATAACCGATAGAATTGTATCCTACAATGCAGAAAACAGTCCTAAATGCATAACATCAGAGCATTAAAGTAACAGAATAGCAGTTCAAACGGCCACAACAGAGCAGCAACACAACAGAAAAGTCACTATGCAGAGGACTTCCCCCTCTGCGAATGGAGATCCCAACGACAGCCCCTGAAGGTTAGGCATAAAATAAAGTTGAAAAACTCAGAAGACTAAATATTCTTCCTGAGATAATGAAGAACTGCAACATCATACAACTTGGAAGCTACAACAAACCAGGTATAGCAAAGATGAATATTGAAAAATGAACCTTCATATCCCATACTGAATGCTCAGAAAACAATAGAGAACCTATGAAAGTAAAATAAGACCAATAAAAAGACAAGTGGCCAAAGCCACACACCATCTACAATTAGGTTGCAGGAACAAGGAATTAGGAGTTATGTAGCCTTAAAAAATTGCTCACTCTGCTACTCCCTCGAAGCCTAGACCTCCAACAAACTACAGCAAATAGGGGGCTCGAACTCCCTCGACTCTCCCTCACAAAATGACTCCCACTAAATATTACCTCCACTCAAAAAAGATTTGGGGCTCAATCACACATCTCACGGGATCACACATATGCTGGAACACACAAAGAACAGATTACCAATATTTCTAGCATTGAGATTAAGATAAGTACCGTGTATATAGAAGTATTAGAGACGTCCTCAAATCAAACTCATAAGGAACCCTCCATGCACAACCTATTAAGCTAGCCACATGAGAAGATAGGATTTGGAAAACTAATGCAAATCATAATCATGTACCCGCAACATTCCACTCGTTTACAATCCATGCTTCTTGTGAGTGAGGCATTCTAGGGAGTGATGAAAGTCTATTTCTAACCATGGAGCAAATTTTGTGAACAACTGTCTCCCAAGTACATGAGAGGTTTTGGAATTTCTGTACATTCCTTTCTATCCAAAGACCTACTATGCCAAGAGACATGAAACTTGGTCTGGATGACACCCCATACCAATAGAGAGTATGGGCAGTTAAAGAAAAGATGGTCATGACTTTCCAACCCTTGACACAGACTACATTGGGGAGAAAGGTTGAGACCAAAAAACACAAGTCTATCAGCCGTGGATAACCTATTCTGAATAGCCATCCAAGTGACAAAACTACACTTTGGAATGTGGCCTGAGAACCATACCAACTTATACCATAAGACTTGAGGACAGGGGTTTCTCAATTTGTCCCATAAAGAGGCAATTGAGAACTAACCATTGGGTGTGAGGGTCCATTTAAATTGATCAGCCCTGTTCAGCCTGGACTGAACTAGAGAAGGTAAAGAATTCCTAATCTCGTTAAGCTCAAAGGTTTGGGTTATGGGGAAAGCCCAATTTGAGTTAAGTATTATGCGAGACACAGTTGCCTCTTTTGGACTACCAGAATCATAAGAAATTCTAGTACCAAATCTGCTTATCAATGGACCAAGAGGATGCCAGTTATCGAACCACAGGGAGGTGGATTGAGCATTACCTAAAACACTAAGAATGAATGGTTGCACCACAGGTCTGAAAGTTAAAAGTTTCCTCCAAACCCAGGTGCAATCACCAGGAATTTTCTAATTCCAAAAATTCCTCCCTTTTATTAAGTAAGATTTGACCCACTGACACCATATTGACTGTTCCCCCCCAGAAATTAGAAACCAAATGTGTTTGGCAATGGCTGATTTGTTCCAAACTTGCATAGATTTAAAACCAAGACCACCTTCCTGCTTAGGAGAACACAAGTGTTCCCAAGAGACCTTGGCACCTGTTTTTTTTAAGTCAGGGCCAGACCAAAGAAATGCCCTAAGAATTGACTCAACTTCCTTAATCACCTTTTTAGGTATGATGAACAAAGAAGACCAAAAGGTTTGGATGGAAAAAAGGACATTTGAGATTAATTGAACCTTACCCGCATAGGTGAGATCTCTGTTAGTCCATGTCTTAGTTCTTGCAACAATGCTCTCCACTAACCTTTGGCAATCAGCAGCCTTGAGTTGAGTGGAGAGAAGTGGAACACCTAAATACCTGACTGGAAGGATACCCTCTTGAAACCCTAAGACAGCCAAAATGGCCAATCTAGTGCTTGCGTTGACCCCGGAGAAGAAAATGCTACTCTTCCTCGGGCTAGGAGAAAGACCTAACATAGACTGGAATTCATTGAGAGCATCTTGAATATGATTGACAGACGTCAGGTCTCCCTTGCAAAATAGCATCAGATCATAAGCAAAACAAAGATTGATTAATTTTGGTACGTCCACAACGCCAATGAAAATGGAAATCAGGGAGAATAGATTTTTCCCTAAGAAGACAAGTGAGAACCTCCATAACTATTACAAATAGATTTGAAGATAAGGGATCACCTTGTCTAAGTCCTTTTTGACCCAAAATGTACCCAATGATCTCACCATTGATACTAAGAGAATAATTACCCGTAGTAACACAAGCTCGAAGCCACTTGATCATTAAGGGATGGAAATTCATGGAAGTCAGAACATCCCATAGGAAATCCCATCTGACATTATCATATGCTTTCATAATGTCTACCTTCAGTGCACATCTGGGAGATGAAGAGAATTTATGATATCCTCTCATAAGTTCCTGAGTAAGGAAATGTTATCAGCTATCCGCCTTCCTTTAACAAAACCTGATTGTACAGGATCTAGTAAAAGAGGGAGGGCAGTTTGCAATCTTCTAGCAAGTATTCTAGATATGCATTTATAAATAGTGTTACAACAGGAAATAGGTCTGTAATCCCCCACCTTAGATGGATTAGAGACCTTGGGAACAAGAGCAACCAATGGTGAGTTTGCCTTTTTGAGCAACTGACCAGACCTAAAAAAGGCTTTTACAGCTGCAGTGACTTCATGGCCAATGATAGGCCAAGCTCGCTTGAAAAAACCAGCATTATAGCCATCCGGACCAGGGGCTTTATTAGGGTGAAGAGACCGAAAGATGTCCTTAATTTCAATGTCAGTAACCTCTGCAATCATGGACATCTTTTGGCTATCAGATAACCTCCTACGGAGAACCTGTTGGGTTCTTGGTAGACCATGAAAAGGAGTAGAGTGAGCTGTTCCTAGCAGATTGGTGTAGTAACTAACAAAACTTGATTTGATAACCCCAATGTCATGAGTGAGAGACCCATCATCCAACACCAGACTAGCAATCTTACTTCTATTTCTGGTATTACTCACAGATTTAAAGAAATATGAAGTGCATTGATCTCCAAGCTTTAACCATGAATTCGTGACTTTTGTTTAGCTATACTTTCCTCAGCTCTAAGCAGCGTGAGGAACTGTTTATGGACCACCCTTTCCTGATTAATAATAGAGAGATTAGAAGGTTGACTACTTAAGTCTTTTTGTAAAGACTCAAGAATTTGCCTAGTGTCCGCTACCCTCTTAGAGACATCACTAAAATCTCTATTATTAATAAGCTTAAACTCACTTTGCAACAATTTGAGCTTCTCACATACACAAAACATTGGATTACCAATAATCACTTTCCTCCAGACTCGTTGCACCACATTTAGAAACTGAGGGTGGTCGGACAGGAACTTGAAGAACTTGAAAGGTTTATTGGGTCTCCTAGGAGTAGGAGTGATGCACACAATACCTGGAGAATGATCTGAAATCCTAGGAGTGGGAAAATGAGCTGAAGAGCAACTAAAAACTTTCATCCACTGCTCATTAACTAGAGCCCGATCCAATTTGGTGGTGAAAATTGACTAGAGTCCTGTTTATTAGCCCAGGTGAAAAAACAACTAGTATATCTTAAATCATACAACTCTAAAGCATACAGACAGTGATTGAACTCATCCATATGAGAGGGCCAACAAGTAGTGCCCCCATATTTGTCATTGGGGAATCTTATAGCATTAAAATCTCCAAGAACTATCCAAGGGAGTGAGGTGCCGATACGCTGAAGACTAGACCAAAGTGCCCATCTACTTATGTAACTATTAGCCCCATAAACAAAGGTTGCCAAAAAAGGGACCCCTCCACCCTTAGGATGCACCTCACAATGAATAAATTGATCAGATTGATCCAAAACCTGGACTTGCATGAGACCAGAATCCCAACACACAAAAATTCTACCACTGGGTGCATGAGAGTAGTTGTTCACAAAATCCCATTGAGGACAGACAAATTTAATTACTCTAGAAGCAACATCCTCCTCAATTTTATGTTCTAACAACCCCAAAAGTGAAAGATTATTTCTATTTACAAAAGATTTAACCTCATTTTGCTTAATAGTAACATTGAGACCCCGAGTGCTCCAAAATCCAAGGTTAATGGGTTGTATATCCATAAAATAAAACAAGCAGTAAGATAAGTACACAACAGAAATTGGAAGTATAGAAATACTGCCTTAACAAAAGGATATAGGTGATTTAATTCCTTCCACTGCTTAAGGTAGAAAAGGATGCCTCCTTAGCTTGCTTCCGCAGACGCCTTTTGGTAGACTTGGAAAGATGCTTATTAAGAACAGTGCCTCCATTGGAATACAGTATAGCAGATTCTCCCTTGACCCCTGGGTCCAAAAGATCAGGTGGCTCAGGGGTTGGGGAGGTCTCGAGCGTGGAATGAGCTTTAACCAGAGACACTGCTGCCTTAGGTTGACTCAGTGCCTCTACCTCCTGTTTGCTGCTGACCACCCCCTCTAGGACCTCTAGTAATTCATCCTCAGAATCACTGAGCTCTTCCCTAGTTGAGTGAACAATAGAATTTGGGATGCTGACTTGTTGAGGTTGGTCACAATCAGCCTTTAATTTCCCATTTTCAACTTGAGTTACAATATGCACTGCTGCCTTTTGTTTCACATTTTGATCAGTGTTCACCTGTTGTTTTCCATTCTCCACTTGAGTTACCAGTTGAGATGCAAGCTGGCATGGTAATGAGGATGTGGAGGATTTGTTAGCACATTTATATGTGTGATGGCCAAAGACATGGCATATGTCACACATGGGGGGAAGAACTTGATACTCAACCGAAACAACAACTGATTCCCCTGCAACGATAACTGTAACTTCATCAGGAAGAACTTGCTCAGCACTCACTTCAATACATATTCTAGCCTTTGTGGACTTGGTGTGTAATAATCCCGGTTGCTTAGCAGTTTTAGCTGTAGCCTGGTCTACATGCAGAGGCTTTCCAATTGTACTTGCCACTCTACCTAAGCACTCCTGATTCCAAAGTTCAAAAGGTAGATCATGAAGCTTGACCCAAGCCGGGATTTTGGAGGGCTGGTCCTGAGCTGGCTTCATCATCCTGTGCCAGTCTTTGAGGACAAGATACTTCTGAGAGAAGAAATAAGGCCCCCCCTCTAGAACTTGCAATTTAGCTTGTTCATCCTTGAACTCAAATAGGTAGAACCCAGCTACATTAGATTTAACAGCTAAAAATAGTTCTTTCCATTGGTTACGAGCAGTGGTGACCAGCAAAGGGTAAGGCATTGGTCCATCGAGGAAATGATCAATCAAATACTTGTTCCATTTCCCCACCTCAGTTAATTTTATGTCTATTTCAACCATTGCTTCTTTTCCTCTCTGTAAATCAGGAAAATACTCCAACTTCATGTCCAGAGAAGGGCTCTGAGACTGTAAAAGAGAGGCCCAGTTCTTAGGTTTAGGTTTAGCCTGACCAGCACTTTGTTTGGAATTGAATGGATGAGGTTGGACAGGGTGAGCCTGATTACGGAATGAGGTTTGGTGGTGTTGGTTGGCCAGAGAGTTGTCTTGAATTCCAGAGTGATGTGTATCAGCAGCTAAGTTTTGTGTAGAAGAGGAAGGAGCAGAATCCGTAACTAGATGGTGTGAACCAGTATCACGATTCCCAGTCCTAGGTCGAGTATCCTTCACATTATAACCCATATTGGGATCTCCTTCCACATATGGATTTCCTCTGGCATTGTACAAAATCTTAGGGTTAGAGGTAGATAGTTGCACCTACTTTTGGTGACTCTCGGACTGAGAGGCATCGACCTGTAGCTGGGTTGCTCGTTCTTCTGCTTCCCGGATTAGGGCTTGCTCAAAGACCTGCTGAAGCTTTCGAGATGGACTAGATGTTTTAGCCGATTTAGGACTGAACTCCCCAAACTCCCCTGTAACGTTGAGTTTTAGGGCTTCCTGATCCGACGAACTTGGATGGAACTGGCGGAGGGGATTTGAGTGCTCAGAGATCTGAGAAATGCATGAAACCTTAGAGAAGTGGTTTGATTTAGAATCAGAATTCATGAGTGGAAGTTGGGGTGGAGATACAGGATCTTCGACAACTGCGCAACCAAGTGACATGGATATGGAGTTGCTGAGATTTTGGTGAGTGGGAGTTGGACCACGGCTCCTCCTTCGTAGGTCATTAGAATCGGCAGCTTTAAGACCTATACCATCAGCCATGGAGATTGTACCGTCCCCTATGATGAATAGTACCGAGATCGCCCAGATCGCCTAACCCATTTTTACACAATCATATTCGCTAGGAGTGGAGGATTTTGTTTTGTTTGGATGATTTAATTATTAAGATTTGTTTTGGGTGTTAACATGTATGGATGTAGCAGAATTTTGTTTCATGCGTTAGAGCAAGTCCAATGCTAAATGTATTTTGGCACAAAAAGGTGTTTTTTCCCCCTAAATTTTTTCACTGTGTTTCCAATGGTTGGTTCTATTATAGAATTATATAAATAGTTTCAAATATTTACTATACTTGCCGAGCAAATAAATTTTCACAAAGTAAAAGAAAAAGTTTAACTAGCCTTTACAGTTCACAAATTACGACCAACCTCTACACGACATCATCAATATTTTCATTGTATCTTTATCATGGGGGACTCTATCACCAAACTTTAGACTTCACCAGGAAGTAAGTCACAATCCCAAAATCGATGATGGGCGTAAGGTTTGGTGAAGTCTATTGTTTGGTGATGCCGTGTAAAGGCAAGAAGCAGTTGGCCAAGGTGAAGATGTACATTCCCCGAACATGGACAAAAAGCAAGGAGGATTTCAGGCCCAAGGCCAAGGGAGAACCAAAACGGGATGGTTTTAGTGTCAAAGCGTCGCCATATCTATTTTGATGTAGTCAGCATCTCCAATCCATCTCCAAAACTCCAAAACGAAAAATGGATAAGGGAATACAGTCAAACCCCAAAAACTGTTGATCTTGCTCTTATCGTAAATCCATTTATAGAGTCTTTTGCTATCGTGAATTGCATTGAACACAACAACGCAAACTTCATGATTTGGTAACATTGTGATAAAGACATAATCAAATAGCCTGAGATCCAAAGCATCAACAAACTGATTGGTGGTTACTTCATTCATTTGCAGGTGGTCAAGAGGCACAATCCAAGTTCCATTTGCCATTCTGATTTAGATGTGATCCATGTTAATTCAAGTTTTCAAACACTGGTTCAAGCTTATTTTGAAATTCCTGTATTATAAAATGATTAGCGTAAATAATACACATTTGATGTTGGCAGCAATAGATGGTTTTGTGGAAGAAAATAGCAAAAAATAAATGTAAATTGTACCTGAGCATGTTGAACATCTGGTGCGCACAAATATCCAGTTTTAATAAGAACCAATTCATTTTCAAGGGTTAAATGGTGGGCAGGCAGTGCGCAAGTTTTCTTGTAATGAAGTACGTTATTAAATAAATGTATCAACAGTAGATTAGAAACCTATTATAAGTGGAATAAATAATCCAAATTATCCTGACTTTGTGGAGGGTGAAGTTCTTTCCAATTTGCATTGTACAAAAATGTCCATTCAAATTGGGTTTCTACATCATTTTGATTCAGCGCAACAGTATTGAGAATCCACTAATGCTCGCAGACAAGAACTAATATATAATTGTCTTGAAGACAATGAGCTGCATAAAATTCATCCCAACCATCTTGCAAAACATCATTCACAACTCGAATAGGCCAAGCTTTAGATCCATGCTTGAGCAAGATCCAAATTGTGTCACCCATACCTTGGAAATTAATATGGCCGAGATCCAAGCGGTAGTACCTATGCTATAGAAACAACCAAGAGAAGAAGCACTTAAATTATAATATAGTAAACCAATAAAATATAAACACAGCAAATATGAGAGGCAAATTGCTAAACCATGTAAATCAAGCCGCATAATGCATTTCAGATACCAGCAGTGATCAACACCTAGGAGAAACGAAAGAACAAATGTATAGAACAAAAAGTAAATATCAGGCTGCATGGTATAAGGGCAGAAAGAAGCATGATTACTGAATAATCTTCAGGAATTAGATTATATGTAGCAAATCACATGCATTATTCTCCTTATCAGTATGCATGCGAATTTATTTTTATCAATTTATGGGTACGATCAAATTTAAAAATAGCACGGAATTACCTACAGTGCTATAGCGCACAAATGAGTTACGAACAAAGGATTTAACCACTCTATCACCTGACTTTCCAGATTCCATCTCAGATTATCGCTCAGACCTAAAATGTGTGCATAGTCACGCTTGAAGTCATCATGAGCTTTATAAATCACGTGATTAGTTTCTTGGTGCTCTATCTCGACAACAATTGTCTCATCACCTTCATCAGTAATGACATAGTAATAGCCTCCATCCATATTTAGATAACTTGCATGTTCCTTATAAAACCAATGGATAAAGGGAGCATGGATCACCATAGTACTACCAAAAAAAAAAAAAAGGGAATAAAACATAAAGAGCAGAATTTAGTTGGAGCTCTTAATCTCCATATGCAGCATAGAATTTACAAACATATGCAAGCAATAGAATTTATCCCATCTCTGGAGACATGTGGCTATGGGTTTTGGTTGAGGGTAGATTGTTTTGGTGAGCATTGGAACTATGGATGAGAGTGTACTAGTCTGGATGGAATGGGCATGGTGTGTAGGATTGGGCCTCCTGTCGGATGCCGTCATCCCCAGTTCGAGCCTCTTCTCGGTGCCTAGTTACTCTGTAGTAGCTGTTCAACCTCCCCTCAATGCCAAGGTGCTTGTAGCGGCAATTATTCATTGATGGTTCAACAACGTCTCCTTCTTCGACAATGGCAAATCTCTTATTTCCTAGTCTGGTGGGATGTGCCAGGATATAGTAAATTTTCTTGTTATTTCTTTTCGCTTCATTTCGCTTTCATTCATATCATACCCCGTTGTGCTATCTTTCCTTACAGATGGATAGTGCAATGGGGTATGATATCAAAACACAATGCACGTTTGTCGCATTCCTTACATTATCCTACTCTCCATGCGGGTTGTGCATGGATTATCGCATTTTTCTTCACTCTTCTTCTTTTTTTCTTTTTCTTTTTTCTTTTTCTTTCCTCCTGGGGAATGCCCCATGTAGGCTGAACATTCGGTTAACCTTTTTTTATTTCAAGCTGATTTACCCCAAAAAAAAAAAAAAAAACATATGCAAGCAAAAACGCTTGACATCATCAACTATATGCTATGAATTTTGTATACAAATCCCCGATTCATAGATGAACTAATCAAATCAGAGGCCTAATAATTATTGTATTTTCACAGCGCACATAAGTTTACTTCCACAATTTATTTATTTATTTTCAGATAGGCAATAAACATCCACAATTCTTATCGAGAACAGAATTCACATAAAGCATGAAGAAAGGATAAGACAACAATATTCGGTAATGAGAACTATATTACTCATCCAAAGTTAGGGAAAAATGACCTAAAATATTCGTTGTAACAAAGCACATGGTAGCGCATACACCAGGGCAATATATAAATATAGGGGAAAAATAAATGGAATACTTACAGTGGTTTGTCAAACCTCCAAATAAGCTATATTAAGAATCACAGGCAACGGTTCCAAAAATGCTTACGATGGAAAGATGCACTCCGGGATGTAATAGCCCGAAGCGTAGGGCTTTTAGTTGTTTGCAGAATAACTCGGTAAGACCGAGATCGATCCACAGGGAGCTCGAATATAGCTAGTTCGGATTGTAGGCTTTATGTACGGTTTTCAGCGTTGAGACGGCCAACTATCAGTATTGCTTTGAAAAGTGAAAAACTATTGTAAAACAGACTAGAAATGGGGTTTGAACTTAGATAAAATAGGCGGCAAGGTCTAGGGGATCAAACTGCTCGATGACTTAGCCGATTTGACCGTTTCTTTCGAACAACTCAAGTTCAAGACTTAGACAATCTTAAAACCAAAGCACTCGACGTTAAAAGTCAAGCATAATCATAGTTTATGCTCGAAAATGACTTAATCTCATTTAGAAGACATTTAACTCAAACGCCGGGAGCGTTAAAAGCTCTAGGCCCTGAGTGCAAAACGAAGGTCAAAACTCCGGGCAACATGCGGTCAAAGAAGGCATTATTAGCCCTTTGGTTTGGCCAAAAATTAGAGATTAAGCCTTGTCCTTACTAAAACCATGATCAAGTCATAGAAAAACTATTAAAACAACTAAGCCATGGGAGAGACATCACCCCATGACCAAGCCTAGAAGACTACTCAACCATTAAGCAAGAATAAAACATGCTAGGAAAATGAGACAAAATATTATTAAACCGATGAAAATGAAAATTGACTTAATATTACGAAGGATCTCAACCGTACGAACAACTTTAGTACTAGTACTTGAGAAATTAACAAACTAACAATACTTACTTGAGTTCTTGAAGGATTACACATAAAAGCTTGAAAAACAACAATGGAGTTCCTAGGAAATTAAAGTCTAAAAGCAGGAAAGAGAAGAGAAGATATTATGTGAGAGAGAATGACTTATATACACAAAGGTTTCTCTTTCCACACATATCACAAAATATCTCCAAAAAACTTGTCAAAAGTAGCAAGTATACCATAAAAGGAAAGTTGAAAAAGATGAACAAAAACACAAATATTTCCCAAGCAGGACCGGTACCGGCCAATTCCCAGTACCGGTACCGTGCTTCAATGGGCTGGAAAAAATGATCTCTAGCAAGCGGGTACCGGTACTGGGAGGCCAATTCCCAATATCGATACTGGTTTGACAGATTTCTGATTTGTTCTGCACTTGGTCCGAATTGTAGACACCTGTATTTTTGAGGCCATATTTTTCTCTTGTAAACGTACTGCCCATCGATATAGATGGTGTGATGTATTCGTGGAAGGATATAAGGGTAATTGAGCGAGAGGTGCACGTGTGAGTCTGTGGTGCGAGAAGTAAGAGATTGCTCCCCTACCTCAATAATTTCCTCAGGAGAGACTATTCTCTCAATTTCTCTCTCGGCTCTCTCTCTCTCTCTCTTTAAATTCTGTTATCTCACTCTCCGAAACTCCCTCTTCTCTTCTCTCTCCGATCTCAACACCTTAGAGCATGATTCCGAATGAAATTCAAGAATTAAAGTTGCTATACGGAGCACGGGCTTTTTGAATATCCAAGAAAATTCATGATTGGACCTCGTGGAGCTTCGGTTGACTTGGTCAAATGGTTGGATTTTGCTCAAAACCCATGATGTAGGGATTTCTTGCACTTTTATGTGTTTATGAGTTGATTGTATGCTTAGATCGTGACTCAGTTCGTTGTTTGTTGTTAGATCAATGCCTTTCGAAGTATGAAAATCATCTTGGGAAACCTAGCTAGTACATGTACCTCGATTTGTACTGGTACATGTAATACCTGAAAATTTTCAGCAATGTTCCTTCTTCCATGTTTTGAACCTCAATCACTTTTAATGCTCTTGAATTATATCAAAATCACTTCAAAACTAGATTGTTCGTAACTCAAATGATTCATTGATAAATCTATCTCTTTTGACTCTCGTTGTACAAGAAAGCGTGTCAAATCCTATGGGTGCGGTATCTATTTGTCGTCTATGTAATAGAATGAGCATATAGACATTGTAACATGCTGTTGAGTAGTAATGGGTTGGTACGATACGTAGGGTAGTGTGATGTACTTAAGGGAAATGTGTATACTTATCTACTAGTTGATGTTATGGCATTGTTTCGGAATGCTTTGAAACGTGATTGATCAATCCATATGTGGATATAACGAGGTCGTGTGGCATGTTTTATGAATGATATAGATTGGTTATATGTTGAGCATGAGGTCATTAAGGAACGTGAAATGAGAAACAAGAAATAGAACAAATACGAAGAAAACCACGGATTCACCGAAATGGTGCGATGCTGAAATGATAAAATAAAGCCACAAATCCACCGAATTGGTACGATGCCGGAATGGTAAAGAAAGCCACGGATCCCCTGAATTGGTGAGATGCCGGAATGGTAAAAGAAAGCCACGAATCCACCAAATTGGTGCGATGCCAGAATGATAAAAGAAAGCCACAGATCCACTGAATTGGTGCGATGCCAGAATGGTAAAAGAAAGCCACTGATCTACCGAATTGGTGTGATGCCAAAATGGTAAAAGAAAGCCAATGATCCACCGAATTGGTGCAATGCCGAAATGGACATGGGACGCACAAGTCCCCTAATGCCCAGAAATGAAATTGAAACATGTGAGAACAGTGAGTGATGATATATGGATCAATGTGTGATTGTTGAGAAGGGGATAAACGGTTAATTTTATCAATACTTGAAATAAAATTTATACGGAAATAGAGTTTGAAAGTTGACAATGTGAAATGCGACGGAATCGAATATCCATGAGAAAGACTGAAGTATTAAATGAAAGGTGATAAAATAGTTGAGAATGATTAAGGACCTGTTAATGGAATGTTTAGGCTGATGTGAGAATGTTGGTGATTTTAGCATGGCTTGTGGATTGTTAGGGAATTTGTTATAGGATTGTTTATAATCCTTGGGCTACTGCTTATTGTTCATCATTAATCATATTTATTTTGGCATATCTGTTGTTATTCATTCATTTGGGGTGTATAGTTCATCGCATTTTCGTATAGCTAGGGTATAGATTTTCTATACTGGGAACGTGTATGCTCAACCCTATCATTTTCAGGTACAAGCAAGGGAAGTGGCATGGCGTGCTTGTCGTGCATTTATGACTAAACCTTTAAAAGGTATTCAAGAGGGATTTCATATTAAAAGATTTGAAAGAGCATTTTGGGAAGGATATATATTGTAAATTGTAATAATATTTTTCCCGGATACTGGTATTTTGATGACTCGAGGTCTTCGAGCTAGAAATGTAATACTTAAATTTGATTTGGGAACAAGGGAAAGAAAGGTTGTTTGGGTATTATTTGTATTACTGCGAGGACTTGATTTAGTAAAAGTGATTAATATTTATGTTGAAAATCTAGGATGCAACAACTTGGTATCAGAGCATTAGGTTAGATTAACTCGAGACCGTGGGGAGACTTTTTTTTTTTTTTGGGTAAAATGGCGAGACTTATTAGTCTCATGTATAATTTTTTTCAAAAAAAAAAGTATGTGCTTGCATGACTGACGTGTGTACATCGAAGTGGCATTGCATAAATGTTTATGGCGAACAGTGAAGTGTTGACGATCTGTGTTTAAAAAACAAAGAAGGGAAAGTTTGACTTCGTTGCATTGGTTTTGTTGAGATCTATGGTTGTTGTAGTTGTTGTTGTTTGCAATCTTGTTTATTAGATTTTGGGCGGTTAGATGTCTTTTGATGAGATGATAGATGGAAAGGATTTGGAAACCGTGATGGTTGTAGTGATCGTGAGTTATGGCAATGTTGATGTGTGAAAGAGGATGTCTTTTAGTATATGATAAAAGAGACAGAATATTAATGCAACTTAGGAGATAAGTGCTAGATGCGTAATTGTATTTGAATCGTACAGATTATGTACTAGGTTTTACATACATTAGGTTAATTCCATGTGATAGGAGCTGTATTGAGTATACATATAAGGAGAGTAACGCATGAGTTGGGAATTGAGTGAGCGAGTGTCATGATGTGCTTAGAAAGGTAACGACCTATTGTGGTGATGATTGAGGTTGATTGATACAAGTTAATGAGGCAATGATAGTGATTAAAGGTAAGGCAAGTCGAGCCCACATATGGAGGTATTTGTATTCAAGAATGATATAGGAAAAGAGAGTTATAGGTAGGATGTGGGGATACTGTATGTGTCTTTTGGACACCCAAGCGACTACCAATGAGATTCATTTGGAAGAGGCGCTTGATCACCACTCATTCTAGATGAAAGTCACGAAAAATCAATTGGACACTAGGATTGTGTACAAGGGCTAGATCTTTAAGCTTGAGATAGGAATTTTGTAAAAAATAAAAAAAGAAGAGAAGAGTTATAGTGTTGTAGTCGTCATTGCTGAGGTGAATGTCGTGATGGTGTCGTTATGATAGATTGATAGAAAATAGTGAAGGCATTACTTGGTGAGAGAGACAACAAGACTTGAGGTGAACTATATCAATGTGACTTGGATCTAGTGATTGATGTAAGTGTGGTGAGAAACTTGTTTGAAGTGAGGGCAATACGAATGTGAACTGTTGAGGTTGACGATAAGGTGAAGTGTAATTGGTATCCTGAGTGGGAATGATAGGAACTTTGAAGTGATAGGCATGTGGAGAAATAGTATGTTGTGAATTGAAGAATTGGAGTGTAAAGATCGTGTATGGTGTGTAATTGGGTATGTAGACTAGACTAATGACAGTATAAGACATGTTGAGGTATGCCATTGAGATGATAAATTTGTTTGAGGGAGATTAAGAGATAATAGTGATAATGATAGTGATAGCAGGGATGGTGGTGGTAATGGAAGTTGTTGTTCTTGAGGTCGAGTGTAGATGTGGCATTCGCCTTTGAGGAATATTGATGTTGATATGATTACCTAGTTGAGAGAAAATTGTGAGTTGTGAAACTTGTGGTGAGCGAAACCGTTAAAGGTTATTGGTGCGAGTGAGATTGATTCTTAAGTGATTAAGTAGTTGGAGTCTTAGAGCATGATGAGAAGTATAGACATGTTGTTTGCAACCCTAGAGGCATGTGGGTATTCAGGGAGAAGTCTGCTAATTCGATTGTATCAGTAACTAGGTTTCTTTTTTTTTGAAATAGAGATATTCGAGAGCATTGGATGTTTGTTGGTGTAGCCATGACACTTATTATGTGTTGGTATTTGAGTGATGAGGTATGGTCAGGTTGAAATGATGACGAGTCATAGAAATGATTAACAATTGACGGTACGTATGTTTGGTACGTATATTAGCATGTAAGATTCTGAGTATGTGATACCTAGCTTGATTAGAATTACTGAATGTGAGTATTCAAGATTAATGGACGAATGGAAAACATGAGATGTATTGCGAGATTGAGATGAATGTGATTACAGTGGGCTTGATAGAGCCAAGAGTTATGATGTATTGGATACTGAGTGAGTTTGTTGATACATGGATAAATCTGGCATTGTGTAAGACAGTAATTCGTATGAATAGTTCGTTGATGTACTTCATGTACGAAATTTGTCATTGTTAAACAAAAACATGCATACTTGATTTAATCTGTGAATCCCAAAGTGTGTAATTTTTTTACGTGTACGGTGCGGGGTAGACACTAATGGGTACGTGGGTACAAGGAGAGGATTCTTAGTAAGAATCTGGCGTGTGCCTCTGTTATCTTTTTGTCTGAAATTATTAGAAGGTTAGGTATGGAAGTTATCAACTGGGTGTCAACCTATAGTTGGGAGTAGTTAATGGTTTGTGATAGGGAGAAATAGTAACCTTGGGAGTTTATCAGATTGGTTTTAAAGTTGTGTTGTATTGAGTTATATAGCCGAGATGTAATTCCATAGAAACAAGTTTGGGCTTTCGGAAAGTAGAAACCAGTAATGATTTTGAGTGGACTGAGAAAAGTGTAGTGTTAGACTTTAGATTGTATTCAAATGTTGATAAAAAAGGAGGAGGGGGGGTGGGGTTGCATTTGAGCTTTATGTAGAATTGATATGAGAGTAGTGTGGGTAATAGAGATGTGAAATGGAGGTAATGGTGAGCAGTTTTGTGTTATAAGTGTATTGATGTATCGATAGAGGTTAATTGTGTCCTTATGAAAGGGAGGTGAGTGCCACGAGACAAGGAGTCATTTGAGAAAATATTAAAGGAATGGTGTTGCTGCCGGTTAATAACAGTGTTAATAGTATGAATCAATTGTGAGGTATGTTTATTCTTGAAATCAAGAAAGATCAATAGATTGAAGTATAGGGAGTCTGACCATGATGAGTGGATGTTTATAGCTGAGCAAAGAGTGATGAGTTATTATGTGGTTTAAGGATTCGAGGCTTATTAGTTTTGTTCCAACGGAGATTATTTGAGGTTCTTTGGATTGATGAGTGAAGTGATTCACTGATTGAAGTTGATTGGAAAAGGTAGAACTTGGAGTTTAGAATTTGAGTTTCTATGAGCAGTTCAAAAAGGTACTTGGTAGAATAAGGCGCATGGAACGAAAATGTGAAATTCGAAATTTGGGAAATGTGAGGTTATTATTTGTTGGGTTGTGGTATGACTGTCATGTTGGTGTGTGGCGGACTAGGATTCTTGTACAGATGTTGGGACTTGAGGATGTGATAAGAATGATAGAGGTTTATGATTGAGAGTTGAATGATAGAACCATACCGATAGTGAGAATTTTGTGGAGTAATCAAGATAAGAAAAAAATCTACGAAGAAAGAGAGGATGATGCTACGATTACAGAGTTGCAGTATGAGGTTTGATACTACGGTTGGTGAGTCGGTTGGGGTTGGGTCAGCAAATTTTGAGGAGGAAATTTCTTTAAAGAGGATAGGGTGTAGAGACCCGTTGTAGACACTCTATTTTGGACTGCCAGATTAGTTTATTTACGGTCTTTGATTCCCCAATGATGATTAAGGTCAAGAACATTCCGAGATTATTGGTGTGTTTGAGCTTTGAGCGTCCTGAACCTCGTTCAAACCCTTTTCAAACTCCATTTCAAACCTTTCATGCCAGAACCAAATGGCCTCAGCAAAACCCTACTTGCTTACGGCAGTACTATGCTAGCGTGCACTCGTAAACTGTCACGTGTCAGTCATCTACTGTTGACTCAGTTATTACTGGCGCACGCAAGTTAAAAGGTGGTGTACGCCGGTCAAACCCTGTCAAAGCATCACTATTTAACCACGTGCTTGAGACTTCTACGGCTCCCCAGTACGGTGAACAGTTTCCTGATGATTGCCTTCGGGCAGGAGATGTTCCCCTCCCTCCTATGACACCCCTCAAGCAAGTCCCATGTATTTAATGCAAGGGGACTTCTCTCTCAAGGCTAACTAGGCCTTAACCCAACTGGTTACACCCCTCTCTTAGTCCCTCTTTGCCTATATATACCCCCCTTGCATTCATTTGCAAAGGGGTAACCACATTAAGAGCCCAAGTCCTCTCATTCTCTTTGCTCTTTGTTTCCTCTTCTCCTACATTGAAAGAGAAAGCAAAGGGCCCTCTCTCACACTTCTTACACACCCATTCTCTCGTCATCCATCTCTCAAACATCAAGTTCAAGGCCCAAACCATTCATCAACCTCCAAACCAAAGGTATACCACCTTTGTGTGGCTTTATCTTCTGATCCCTGAGAGGAACTAGTTAGGTCCAGGTGGGTAATCAATACTAGTCCTGGCCTTAAAACTGGCAAAATATAAAAATCATGTGAGGTGAAACGTGGCGCACGCCAATTTTATTAAACCATATGCCTGTAATGGCAGTACGTGTACCACTGGCGTGGGGATCACTGGTCATCTGTTTTCTTGCTTATGCTTTTCTTTTATCACCTTATAGCATGCTCAGAACCAATCTACTGCTTTATGTACTTTAGAACTATTTAGCTGTAATGTTCAATACCTGTTTCCATTTGTTTAAGAAGGCCTCTGGGATGCTTCTGGTCATGTTCCAGAGCCCATATGATGTAAAGCCAAACACTGGATAAGGGGTGTAACTGGCGTACGACTCACGTAACTGGGGTACGGCAGCCACGTCAAGATCCAGTGGCTGGCCCTTGCATCGCAGCTTAGTTATAGCCTTTGACTATTTCCCACACTATTTATGGGATGTTCTGTTTATTCTCATGGCTTTAAGCCATTTCTTCTATCTGTGACTGAATATACTCTGCTATATAGACTGTGTGGTTTGTCCTGGGTGTGCACTGGTCCTTTCCAAAGCCCAGAGGGTTGAAAACAAGAACTGTGAGTTTGAGACAACTGGAGTACGGCAGTTATAAGGTGGCGTACGTAGGTCTTACTGGCATGTAGTGGCCTGGCCAGTGCATGCTAGCTTGCTGCCAGCGCACAACCTTTTGGCCAGCGTACCTCAGCTTGTTTAAATCACTCATAAGTGCTGGCTCTCAATCTATTTCCTATATTTATCATTCCAGTCAAATCATCCATCAAACATTTTTGCCACATAACTGCAACTTGTTACAGTTTTAATCCCCTTTAACTATTTCCCCGCCCTAACTGGCTAAAAAATGATGAATGAGAGAAAAAAATGAAAACGTTTTACAAAATGCTTGAGTAGAGACCGATCTCCGGATTGGGCAAGAGGGGTGCCATAAAACCCTTCCCCTCTCGTAACCTGGCTCCCGAACCTCGGATATCGAAGGTGACGACGAACCAGTCTACGCCTTTTCAAAATCAAACAACGTAGCAAACGTTTCAAGTTCGGTTCCTTGGGTATTTCACCGCTAAAATCCGAGTGGCGACTCTAAATTGAAGCGTTTCGCCGTGCTTTTTCCAAAAAAAGAGGACGCACCTAGATAGTTTTCAATAAAAAATTTTCCGGGGGCGCGTGCCCACAGTGGTGACTCCGCTGGGGACTCATTGCATTAATCAAATATTTGGAAATTTATACATAAATGAACAATTTCAAAAGTCTGTCAAAATAGTACGCTCCGCGCTGCTGAAGAACGGAATGGTAACATAACAGGATCTCAGCATCCGGCCAATCCGAACTGGGGCTTTTCCTATTGTTCGCTTGTGTAGTTTTCTCCAAGTATCGATTAATGAAAGTGAGCCAAACTTCATAAGGCATTTTTCAAAACTTTGCGTTTCTCTCTCACTCAATCATTCTTCGGCGATCTTCATGTGGATCGATGTTGGCTAGCCCCGTTGAGGTGTTTGGGGTAACCGGTACAGTTCACTGGAGCCCAGGGTCCTCGAGCGCCCAACACCCTTGGACGATGATGAGTCGTAACACCGCTTGACCGTTGCTCTGCTACAAGCGTTGCAATGGGAGGTATACCACGGCTCTAGTCAGAGGAACCCTCTCAAAACCAAAACCGGCCTCTTCATGCGTAGAAAGCACTGGAACCTTCCAATCTAAGACAGGAACCCACAGGGTATGATTTCTTGCGTCTAACCCCCATATATTGTCTCTGTGTTACCGCCTTCCATATCGCATGCCTATACGAACATTCATAACCGTTCTGCATAGGACATGTTAGGGCGGCTTTTAGGTTGTCTCTTGTCAAGTTTGTCTTGTGACTATTAGGACGTTGCCTTGAACCGCTGAAGAGTCGTGCATCTTGACGGTGCACATTATCAATTTTCAAAAGTCCTTGGATCAGCGAGACTTCGGGAAGTCAAGACTTTCTAAGTCCTTGTCTAAACCAGATCAAAGTTTCAAACAGAAAACTAGAAACAACAGAGAGAATGCCGTGATACTTACACCATCTAGGTTAAGTGCTAAACACTTACACCATTTTGGCTAAGTGGAGTGTTGCCACGACGATGCCCCGGTTCTGGTATCATGTCATCTACACCGAGTTGTACTGACCCCCAAAGTTGAAACTTCGAGAATGGAGTAGTCAAATGCTTAGACTATTTTGACGTCTCTTAGTGTTAGTCAATTCAAAGAAGGATACACCGTCAAAAAGAAATCCGAGGATTCTGGCAGCATCCGAACGTCATAAGACAGACTCGTCATTAATTTTAGAGTCTAAGAGGACACTGACGACGATGACGTGCACATTGCATTCCTTCAAATTTTAAAAGCTTGTTGCAAGAACGCCACTGAGTTCTCATTTACTTTACTGTCCGAAAGCTCTAGGCCGTTTCACTGAAAAGAAGAGCCAAACCAACTTGGAAGCGTCTGCTAGGGCTGTTTCAGCATCACTTCCAAAGCCACATCACCCTCCTCAATCATCAATCCAAAATGGCAGCACAAACAGAGCTGGCTGAGCTGAAGAGGGTTGTATAAGAACTGAACCAGAAAATGGACAAACAAATGGTTATGGTCCAGGGGCTGATTGACCTTTTTACCTCCATCATGTCAAAGCCAGATCAGGGGCTAGTCAAAGAACCTCTTAAGGCCCGCCACACTCCAGCTGTCGGAACCAAGCTGTGCTCAAAAGACATGTTCAAAGACCTGACTGAGTTTCATGAAGTCAAGACTCACCCGAAGGAGGATGCTAGATCTTTGTTCAAAGCCAACGCCAAAAGGGAGGGTATGCGCAACAAAGAAATCAACCCTAAAGGCAGAAGAATGCATCTTGTTGATGGTGCAATGTTGTGCAAATGCAAAGCAAGCAAAGGTTCCACCTTGGACTCTCGATCTAGTCACAAGAACCAACCAAGGATTTTCTCATGCTTCTCTGCACCTTTGGACTCAGTTTATGAGAAACTCTTCGATGCTGGTTCCATCAGGCCTCTAACCCCAACTCCATTGCCAAAGATTCTACCTATTAGCCACAACCCAAACGCCTATTGTGCTTTCCATCAAATGTCTGGCCATCCCACTGATGCCAGCTACCGCCTCCAACATGCCATTCAAGAAATCATCGATAATGGCAACATTCCAGCCCCACGCCCATTAAAAGCCAATGTTGTCTCCAACTTCATGCCTCAACATGGTTCAACCCATGTGTTGGCCAGATATCCATCAGCTCCGCTCAAATCAACCCAAGCTCCACCATATTCAATCCTAGCCTCTACATCATCCCAGAAAATCAATCCAAACCAATCGTCTCTCTCCCGTCTGAACCCGAGGTTAACCTGATGGCCATAGGTGCAATTGAGGTCTTCACTGTTGACACCTGGATTGATGCTGATAAGGAGCCTACAAAGGAGGAATTCAAGAAGGAGCTTGATCAATCAAAGGAGAAGACGGACAGGCTGTGGTCTTTTAATCATGAGAGCTTGGAGCTATTGTTCAAGGATTTATCTCAAATGAGTTTGGTCGAAGAAGCCAAGGAAGCCGAAGTGCTGTTGCTTGGGCCTGACATCCTCTAGCTCCCACCTCTCTACAAGAACGCCAAGGGTAACTCTAAAAATTGCATTTTCAAGTCGCGTCTATTTTACATTGACACTTTCGAGTTTGAGTCTGACACGGTGTCTGTCAAGTCACTTAAGTCTAGCTCTGAGTCGGAGTTTGTGCCTCTTGGCCCTCCATGTCGTAGCTTCTATTCTCAATTCGAGTCTTTTTGCTGGATTTGGAAACCCCGAGGGTTTTATGATATGCATTATCCTACTTCTAAGTACTTCGTTGGCTTTTTAATAAACTGTGTCGACCCTGACGACGAAGGGATAGATTTCGATGGAAATCTCCCCAAGGAAATGTGTTCCCTCGCCGAAAGGAAAAACGAAAGGCATGCTCAGCCTCTAAAAGAAGAAGTAATTTCAAATAAGCTTGAAAGATGAGGTAGACCCTCGGATTGTTTAAACTTGTATAGTGCTGTCCCCTGAAGGGCATTGCACCCGTTCAGACTTGTTCAAAGAATTCAACATCTTGGCATGGTCTCACAAAGACACGCCTGGTGTTGATCATGAGATAAAGAAGCATTGAATCCCTTGCTACCGGATGTCAAGCCAGAAAGCAGAAGCTCAGAAGCCTCCAGGCCTTATACCATGTTCAAAACTGTAACAACAGCCTTCCATCAAGCGCACATTAAAAAGTTGCAAAAGTGACCTAGAGCGAGGCATTTTCAACGGAAGCAGTCAGGACCCTTTCACTATCAAAGTCATTTCATCTAGGGTTACAAAAACATTGACCTCGACGGCGACAAATTCAATACCGTGGTCAACATGGATCAATTCAAGTGCTACTTTTCCCTGAGAGAAGCTCGTTGGGTTGAAAACCCCAGGGGTAGGCAGTGCCAAGCAAAAGTTAGAGCAGCCTGCTAGATCGAAAACCTAAGGAGGCGGTCTAGGCAAAAAGTCGAAAGCTCACTAGACCGAAAACCTGAAAAGGTGGTACTAGGCAAAAGTTAGAGCGTAAAAGGAGAGGCAAAATACACGAGTGAACCTTAGCCTGAACTACGTTTTGACCTGATTCCCCAGAAGGGGATGCGTAGGCAGTCTCTCTCTTCGAGACTCGGTCATAATCTATCAACTGGATCTCAAGTTTTGGCTTTGGTGCACCACGTTGGCCGCCTGAGCTATGTTTTGACAAATCCTTCCATGAGGTTCGGTCACAATCTATCAATTGGATCCAAGGCTTTTGGTACATCACCGTAGTCAAGAAGAAGACAAGCTTCATTTGTGCAGAATGGGAAAAAACCTTTCGTCTTTCAATCTTATTTCAAAGTACTTCTTCAATTTCAAACCTGAGCAAAAGCCTTAAAATATTTGAAGCATGAAAAACAGAACGAAATGCTTGCGAGGCCTAACGGCTCACAGTTTATTCTAAGTTCAGCGAAGTCTAGTTTGAGTAGCTGCAGCAGACTTATAGTCATGCGCGCTAGTTTGAGGTTCGCGCACATTTATTCAAAGTGATGTGCATTGGTCTCAAACCTACGTGCGCTTCTTCAATCCAGCAGCAGTTGAAACCAGTCAGCCACTGCCGCCAACTTGTCATTTTTTATCTCAAGTTCAAAGCACCTCGAATGTCATTCAATGGATTTTGCCAAGTCTTCCATACCGTGCAAGTCATGTGGACCAAAGTGAATACACGGGGTTGTCGGTTTCAGTCCAGGCCTTGTAAGAGTTTTCTTTCGCGCTTTATGTCCATCTTTGCGACATTTTTCAAGTCTTTCAATTTATTTCTCGTGTCGGGACGCTTTTCCCTGTTTTTGTCGATTTGTACGGATCATTGTAGATCTTTTTGACCTTACGCAAGCGTTAGTTTCACCTGTCTAGGGGATATTTGAGTTTTGGCTCATTAATACCCAAAATTTTATTATTTTCTGCGTGTCTAAGAGTCCGCGTTGAATTCTGGGGCTCTTTCTCCCTTTTCGTGTGAGCTAGGCAAGTCTGTACCTATGTGTGTGTCTGTGTGTCGACTCAGCTCGCTTGTCAATGCAAGTTAGATATTTGCGGCTGTTTTATGCATTCTTTGGATATTGTCAAAAGGGGAGTCATTAAACTGGAAAAATGCAATTTTTACATTGCTACCCTAGCTTCTATCTCTATAATCCAAGCAGTGGAATCTCATGAACAGCAATAGCACGTCAGCATAAGGCCAAGCAAATCATATCTATGGGGCACATCCGCCCAAGCATCAAAGAAAGGACAAGCAGACCCAATACCACTTCTAAACGTCAACTGGGACGCACCAGCCTGCTTAACATTTATCTCTCTGGAAACCAATCCTAGAAGTAAAAGACCGTAAACTAATGGGCTCAGCGGTAGTCCTCAGGCGTCATTGTCCTCCTAGGAGCCGCCCTTTGCTTGCATCTGCATTTTCAATTTGTGCACTCAATTTAGTATACATGTCATTGCATATTGCATATAAAATGTTGAAAGCAGGAAAAATCCAAAGTGCCACAAGCGCGCCTATGTAGTATCTGAAGCAACAGGAAATCAGGATTTTGGGGGTCGTACCGGGGATCAAGTCACTACTGGAACCAGAGCCGAAGCTGCTTTTTTTTTTTTTGTGGGTAAAACAGCTTGAAATAAAAAGGGGGCTAACCGAATATACAGCCTACACGAGGCATACCCCAGGAGGAAAAAAAGAAAATAAAGTAAAAACAAAAGAGAGCCTATGCCAAATGGCTACATAAGACTAGAAGGAACTGTAACATTTGTTTCCTACCCATCTAAAAGAGGGATACAAAACAGCTAGCAAAAGGATTACACATTGTGCAATCTTGCGATAAAGCAATGAGAAAAGAAGAATAACATTGTGAATGATATTTGGAAAAACATATACTATTCAAAAATCAACTTGCAGCATCCCGGACAGCCAGCTTATTTGTAGCAGACCAGCAGCAGGTACCACTTAAGTCATTTGCAGACCAAAGTAGGCAACAGAAGAAGCAGCCGTGTGTTAACGCAGTACTGCAGAGCAGCTGGGCACTGCTGCTCATTACAGCAACAAACAGCAGCAGCCGAAGTCAACAGCAACTATTACATACTGATGAACGGTATCCATAACAGAATAGGTTAGATGAGCAACAGCCATGCAACAGCATGCACCCGTAGCAAAGACAAAATAGAAGGTCTAACGCAAAGAACCAAGAAGCTGTAACATAACAGCGGCCAATTTAAAGCAGTAACAAAACAGGTGTAGCAGCTTCAGCATCACATCACAGATGGCAGCAGCTATCACAAGTGCAGCAGCACTATAAGGAATTGGCAGCAGGGTGCATCAGCCTCAGAACTTATCAAGAACAGAACTGAGCAGCCACTCAAAACACAAAACAGAAGCAGCACTGAGCAGAACAGAACAGAAGCAGAACTGAGCAGTAGAGAGGATCTAAGGAAGGCCCCTTAGGAAAGCATTAACATTCCTAGGGACAACCCCCCAAGGATAGGTAAAACAAGTTGATGGCTACAACACATGCAAACTAACTGAAAGCGTCCACTTCTTAACCATTCAGTCCGCAGATACAACAAGAGAACAGTAGCAGAAAATATGAACCTGATATAATGCTAACGCCAGCAACCAATCAGATTTCCCTAGTGCATCCAAGGACAGACACAAAACAGAAGTGATTGGTCCTTAATTGAGGTAGAACAGCCAGCAATATCAGGATACTGTAGCAGTAACATGCACAAAGTAACGAGTGTATGACAGTGACGCATGACAGCCTAACAAATTTACACTCATAGTTGTTCCAATCTAACAGCAATGGACTCGACTAAGCTTCATAGAATATAGCCCTCATAGCATCATGAGATTGGCCTTGATATTAAAATGCAGCTTTGAATTAACCAGATCTGATAATAGTAGTAGAGATAAGAATGCAGCTTCCATGCTTGTGAACAGAGCCAAAACATAACCGATTACTTTATCTACTTTCCCACTTACTCCCTCGAAGCCTAAATCTCCATAATTCTAAAAGCAATAGGAGGGACCCTTACTCCCTCAACTCTCCCTTACCAAAAGACTCCCACTAACTCTTACCTCCACTCTCAAGGGTATAGTGGCTCAAGCACACAGCTCACAGGTTCACACACACAAACGTAAGGGAATGGGGGTTCCAAAACTGTATCTAGGCAATAACAATCCAATACAAGAGTGTAAGATAATACCCTGTAAAAAGCAGTAATAGTAGTCAAGTATTCTCCTTTAAACCTGAGAGTGGGAGACTATTTGAGCCCTCAACGACTCTTCAGGACTTGGTAGCCACCTGTAACGATACCAAAACTATGCACAAACTGCCCAATTGAATCACTTTGCCAATTAGAAACAACAACTAGCAAAGTAATTTAGACCGCAATATTGTTCCACTCATTTACAATTAAGTTAGCTTGTGAATGAGAAAGACTAGAAAGTGACAAAAGCCTCCCTCTTACCATGTTGCAAATTTTTTGAACAACTATCTCCAAGTACAGGATTGATTTTGGAATTTCCTCAAGTTTCTCTCAATCCAAATGTGATAAACAGTTATTGTAAATCCCAATCTAGTGATTACACTTTTGAGAGTTTTGCCCTTAAAATTTGATAACAAGGTTACCCATGCTGCCCAAGATCGGGCAGGCCATGTGACATGGAGTTTGGCATGTATGGTATTCCACACCTGATTGGTAAATGGGCAAGTAAAGAAGAGATGGTCGTGACTTTCATTCCCCTGACACAAACCACATTGTGAAGGAACATTCAACCCAAATGACACGAGTCTATCAGCAGTGGCTAACCTATTCTGAATGGCAAGCCATGTGACAAAGCTGCATTTAGGTACGTGTGCAGAAAATCACACTACCTTATGCCATAGGGCCTTAGGAAAGGGAGTTCTCAATTTGTTCCATAGAGATGCAATTGTGAACTGACCATTGGAAGTAAGAGTCCACTTTGTTTGATCTGCCCCATTCAACCTGGACTGAATCAAAGATGGCAAGGCGTTTCTCACCTATTCAGTTCAAATGTTTGGGTAATGGGGAATACCCAATTAGAACCTTCTATTATGTGAGAGACAAATGCATCTTTGGGAATGCAGAGTCATATACAATTCTAGAACCAAATCTATCCATTAAAGGACCGAAAGGATGCCAATTGTCATGCCACAAGGATATGGAATTCCCGTTACCTAGTATATACTGGACATATGGTTTAACCAAGGGCCTGAGGTTCAAAAGCTTCCTCCAACCCCATGTACAATCTCCCGGTATTTTCAGTTTCCAGAAACTCCTGCCTCTTATTAAGTATGATTTGACCCACTGACACCACATGGATTGTTCTCCCCCAGATATTAGGAGCCAAATGTGTTTTGCAATGGCTGCCCTATTCCAAATTTGCAAAGATTTGAAACCAAGACCCCACTCTTCTTTGGGAGAGCATAGCTGCTCCCATGAAACTTTAGCACCTGTTTTTTTTAAGTCAGGGCCAGACCAAAGGAAAGGCCTAAGTATTGACTCAATTTCCTTGATTACCTTTTTGGGAAGGATAAACAAGGATGACCAATATGTTTGAATGGAGAAGAGCACATTCTTAATTAGCTGAACCCTACCAGCATAGGTTAGATCTCTATTGGTCCAAGTCTTAGTCCTAGCAATCATGCTCTCCACTAAACGATGGCAATCCGAAGCCTTGAGCTTAGTGGAGAGGAGGGGAGCACCCAGATATCTGACTGGGAGGGTGCCCTCCTGGAACCTTAAGATGTCCATAATGGCTATTCTAGTGGTAATGTTGATCCCAGAGAAATAAATGCTACTTTTCTCGGGGTTTGGGGAGAGACCAGACAGAGCCGAAGCTGCTGCTTTGGAATAACACCAAATTGTAAAGGGGGTGCCATACACCATTTTCCTTATCTATTTCTCGATGGCATATGTCAAGCACACAGTCCACTCCGCTAGCACCTAGACATACTTTGGCGATCAGAATACAATTCAAAGCAGCAATGGCTTGTGCTACCCAAATCCAAGTTCACCGACGGCACGTTCATCCTGAAGAATGATCATCTGGTCCTGTCCAATTCAACGACGATCGGTCATGTCGCCCTTCAAATCAATTCAATCAATGACGATCAGTCATGTCATCCTTTAAATCAAATCAACGACGATCAGCCATATCGTCTGCTTCAATCCATCAACGGCATTCAGAATATTGACCACTATCCAACTCAGCGACGGCTCATCTGTCCAATCCGTCTACAACAACCGTTCGCCTATCTTGATCTACACTGGTCTACAGTGAGTGCAGCTTCCAACAGTCTTATTGCTCTATCTCGGATGGTCTTTGATAAGGAGATTAGCTCTGGTTCCCAACAGATGGAATTTAACCTACCTGACACGACCTACCTCGTGATTGTTGGAGTTTCTTTATGCTGAAGAACGTTCAATCCCCAGGGGCAATTATTCGTCTGCAATTGATTACTCCCCAGGACAGTCCGCCTCGGTATTCAACAATGGTCCGCCCATCCCCATTTTTCAACAGAGTCCGAACTCTCTTCCAACAAACTCAGCGATGGTTCCCAAGTCATCCTCAATGATTACCCACCGTCCCAATTCAATGATGGTTCCCGAGTCATCTTCAATGATGACCCACCGTCCCAACTCAATGATGGTTCCCGAGTCATCCTCAATGATGACCCACCGTCCAACTCAACGCACCGTCCCAACTCAACGATGGTTCTCAAGTCATCCTCAAAGATGACCCACCGTCCCAACTCAATGATGGTTCTCGAGTCATCCTCAATGATGACCCACAGTCCAACTCAATGATGGTTCCCGAGTCATCCTCAATGATGACCCACCGTCCCCAACTCAATGATGATCTTCGAGTCATCCTCAACGATGACCCACCGTCCCAACTCAACGATGATCTCTGAGTCATTCTCAACGATGATCTCCGCGTCATCCTCAATGATGACCCATCGTCCCAATTCAACGATGGTCCGACAGCCGGTCCAGTCTAATCCACCAATGGCACGTTCATCCTAAAGAATGATTCCCGGTTCTGTCCAAATCAATGACGATCAGAGCATCATCCAGCTCAATTCATCAACGGCGATCAGAACATCGTCCGGCTCAATTCATCAACGACGATCAGAATATCATTCGATAGGTCCGTCCGTCTGCAACTAACTGTTCCCCAGGAAAGTCTGCCTCGGCCTGCCCCGAACAGATACCTTTACTTCAGTCTTGCATCAAATGCATCTTCCAGTAACCTTTTTACTTTGTCTCGGATGGTCTTTGATAAAGCGATTGGCTCAGATTCCCAACGGATGAAATTCAACCTACCTGACACGACTTACCCATGGATGTTGGAGTTCTTCGTACCCAAGATAGTTTGATCCCCATCAACGACGGCCTATTCCATCCACATTCAGCGACAGCCTGCTCTGTCCACTGACCCGATCAATGGCGGTCAATCTGCCCATATTATCCCCAGTAGCGGCATCCGTTCATCCAAATTGAACCGATCAGGTTCTTTAAGTATTTGTGTCTACTTTGACTCGTATGTTTTGTTCTGGATAGCCTAGAAGGGTGTCTAGAAAACCTTTGACGTTACTTGTTTCAAGTCACTGTTGCTCCAAGTGCCGTCAAAGGGGGGCTACTGTAGACACCCTATTCTGGATTGCCCAGATTAGTTTATTTACGGTCTTTGATTCCCCAATGATGTAATGGTCAAGAACATTCTAAGATTATTGGTGTGTTTGAGCTTTGAGTGTCCTGAACCTCGTTCAAACCCTTTCAAATTCCATTTCAAACCTTTCAAGCCAGAACCAAATGGCCTCGGCAAAACCCTACTTGCTTACGCCAGTACTATGCTAGCGTGCGCTGGTAAAGTGTCACGTGTCAGTCATCAACCGTTGACTCAGTTATTGGCGCACGCAAGTTAAAAGGTGGCGTACGCCGGTCAAACCCAGTCTAAGCATCACTATTCAACCACGTGCTCAAGATTTCTACGGCTCCCCAGAACATTGAACAGTTTCCTGATGATTGCCTTCGAGCAGGGGATGTTCCCCTCTCTCCTACAACACCCCTCAAGCAAGTCCCATGCATTAAATACAAGAGGACTTCTCTCTCAAGGCTAACCAACCCTTAACCCAACTGGTTACACCCCTCTCTCAGTCCCTCTTTGCCTATATACACCCCCCTTCCATTCATTTGCAAGGGGTTAACCACATTAAAAGCCCAAGTCCTCTCATTCTCTTTGCTCTTTGTTTTCTCTGCTTCTTCATTGAAAGAAAAAGCAAAGGGCCCTTTCTCACACTTCTTACACACCCATCCCTCAAACATCAAGTTCAAAGCTCAAACCATTCATCAACCTCCAAACTAAAGATATACCAACTTTGTGTGGCTTTCTCTTCTGATTCCTGAGGGGAACCAGTAAGGTCCAAGCTGGTAATCAATACTAGTCCTAGCCTTAAAACTGGCAAAATATAAAGATCGTGTGAGGTGAAACGTGCCGCACGCCAGTTTATTAAGCCGTACGCCCGTATGGCAGTACGTGTACCACTGGCGTGGGGATCACTGGTCATCTGTTTTCTTGCTTATGCTTTTCTTTTATCACCTTATAGCATGCTAAGAACCAATCTACTGCTTTCTGTACTTTAGAACTATTTAGCTGTAATGTTCAATACCCGTTTCCATTTGTTTAAGAAGGCCTCTGGGATGCTTCTGGTCATGTTCCAGAGCCCAGATGATGTAAAGCCAAACACTGGATAAGAGGTGTAACTGGTGTACGGCTCACGCAACTGGCGTACGGCAGCCACGTCAAGATCTAGTGGTTGGCCCTTGCATCGCAACTTAGTTCTAGCCTTTGACTATTTTTCCACACTGTTTATGGGATGTTCTGTTTATTCTCATGGCTTTAAGCCATTTCGTCTATCTGTGACTGAATATACTCTGCTATATAGACTGTGTGGTTAGTCCTGGGTGTGCACTGGTCCTTTCCAGAGCCCAGAGGGTTAAAAACAGGAACTATGAGTTTGAGACAACTGGAGTACGCCAGTTATAAGGTGGCGTGCGTAGGTCTTACTGGCATGCAGTGGCCTGGCCAGTGTATGCTAGCTTGCTGCCTACGCATAACCTTTTGGCCAGCGTACCTCAGCTTGTTTAAATCACTCATAAGTGCTTGCTCTTAATCTATTTCCTATATTTATCATTCCAGTCAAATCATCCATCAAACATTTTTGCCACATAACTGCAACTTGTTAAAGTTTTAATCCCTTGTAACTGTTTCCCCGCCCTAACTGGCTAAAAAATGATTAATGAGAGAAAAAAATACAAAGGTTTTACAATCTGAGTAGAGACCGATCTCCGGATTGGAGGAGAAGGGTGCCAAAAAACCCTTTCCCTCTCATAACCTGGCTCCCGAACCTCAGATATCGAAGGTGATGACAGACCAGTCTACGCCTTTTCAAAATCAAACAACGTAGCAAACGTTTCAAGTTCGGTTCCTTAGGTATTTCACCGCTAAAACCCGAGTGGCGACTCTAAATTGAAGCGTTTCGCCGCGCTTCTTCCAAAAAAAGGGGCCGCACCCAAATAATTTTCCATAAAAAATTTTCCGGGGGCGCGTGCCCACACCTGTATTTTTGAGGCCATATTTTTCTCTTGTAAACGTACAGCCCGTCGAGATAGATGGTACGGATATTTGGTGTGGCGTATTCATAGAAGGATATAAGGGTAATTTAGCGAGAGGTGCACGTGTGAGTGTGTGGTGCGAGAAGTAGGAGATTACTCCCCCACCTCAATAATTTCCCCAGGAGAGACTATTCTCTCATTTTCTCTCTCGGCTCTCTCTCTCTCTCTCTCTCTCTCTCTCTCTCTCTCTCTCTCTCTCTAAATTCTCTCATCTCACTCTCCAAAACTCCCTCTTCTCTTGTCTCTGCGATCTCAGCACCTTGAGCGTGATTCCGGACGAAGTCAAAGAATTAAAGTTGCTATACGGAGCACGGGCTTTCCGAATATCCAAGAAAATTCATGATTGGACCTCGTGGAGCTTTGGTTGACTTGGTCAAACGGTTGGATTTTGCTCAAAATCCATGAGGTAAGGATTTCTTGCTCTTACTATGTGTTTATGAGTTGATTGTATGCTTAGATCGTGCCTCGGTTCATTGTTTGTTGTTGGATCAATGCCTTTCGAAGTCTGAAAATCGTCCTGTGAAACCCAGCTAGTACATGTATCTCAGTTTGTATTGGTACATGTACTGTCAAAGAAATTTCGGTTTTGTTTAGCTAGTACATGTACCTCGGTTTGTACTGGTACATGTACTACTTGGAAATTTTCAGTAATATTCCTTCTTCCATGTTTTGAACCTCAATCACTCTTAACGCTCTGGAATTATATCAAAATCACTTCCAAACTAGTTTGTTTGTACCTCAAATGATTCGTTGATAAATCTATCTGTTTTGACTCTTGTTGTACAAGAGAAACTTGTCAAACTCTACGAGTGTGGTATCTATTCGTCGTCTATGTAATAGAGTGAACATATAGACATTGTAGCATGCCATTGAGTTGTAATGGGTTGGTACAATACATAGGATAGTTTGATGTACTTAAGGAAAATATGTATATTTATCTACTAGTTAATGTTATGGCATCGTTGATTGTTTTGAAATGCTTTGAAATGTGATTGATAAATCGATGTGTGGATATAACGAGATCGTGTGGCATGTTTTATGAATGATATAGATTGGTTATATGTTGAGCATGAGGTCATTAAGGAATGTGAAATGGGAAACAAGAAATAGAACGAATACGAAGAAACCACAGATTCACTGAATTGGTGCGATGCCGAAATGATAAAAGAAAGCCACGGATCCACTGAATTGGTGCGATGCTGGAATGATAAAAGAAAGCCACGGATCCACCGAATTGGTGCAATTTCGGAATGGTAAAGAAAGCCACGTATCCATTGAATTGGTGCGATGCCGAAATGGTAAAAGAAAGATCCACCGAATTGGCGCAATGTCGGAATGGACATGGGATGCACAGGTCCCCTAGTACCTAGAAATGAAATCGAAACATGTGAGAATAGTGAGTGATGATATATAGATCGATGTGTAATTGTTTGGAAGGGGATAAACGGTTAATTTTGTCAAGACTTGAAAAGAAAATTACACGGAAATGGAGTTTGAAAACTAATAATGTGAAATGCGATGGAACCGAATATCCATGAGAAAGACTGAAGTATTAAATGAAAGGTGATAAAATAGTTGAGAATGATTGAGGACCTGTTAATGGTATGTTTAGGCTGATGTGAGAATGTTAATAATTTTAGCTTGGCTTGTAGACTGTTAGGGAATTTCTTATAGTATTGTTTATAACCCTTGGGCTGCTGCGTTTTGTTTATCATTAATCATATGTACTTTGGGCATATCTATTGTTATTCATTCACTTTGAGTGTATAGTTCATCGCATTTTCATATGGCTAAGGTATAGATTTCTCTATTGGGCGTGTGTATACTCAACCCTATCATTTTCAGGTATAAGTAAAGGAAGTGGCATGGCGTGCTTGTCGTGCATTTATGACTAAACTTTTAAAAGGTATTCAAGAAAGAAATTTTTTTTTTTTTGGGTAAATTAGCTTGAAATTAAAAAAAGGTTAACCGAATGTACAGCCTACAAGGGGCATACCCCAGGAGGAAAAGAAAAAGAAAAATGAAAAATGAAAAAAATGTGATAACCCATGCACAACCCGCATGGAGAGTATGGTAGAGTAAATAAGATGACAAAAGTGCCATATGTGCTAAGATCATACCGCCGTTGCAGTATCTATCTAAGCGGAAGAATAGTACAACGGGGTATGATATGTAGTAATAATAATGAAAGCGAACTACCAGCTGGCTTCAAGAAGGATTTCATAGTAAAAGATTTGAAAGAGCATTTTGGGAAGGATATTTATTGTAAATTGTAATAATATTTTCCTCGGATACTGGTATTTTGATGACTCGGGGCCTTCGAGCTAGAAATGTAATAGTACTAAAATTTGATTTGAGAACAAGGGAAAGAAAGGTTGTTTGGGTATTATTTGTATTACTGCGAGAACTTGATTTAGTAAAAGTAATTAATATTTATGTTGAAAATATAGGGCGTGACACAAACGGCCATCTGACAACCTGAGCGTTTCTCGACACTCAGTTAAACTCTCGTTGGGACTTGGTGAGGAGCCACCACGCGGCCTCGGATACTCGAATGTTTCCAAGAGTCATCCATGGCGCTAACAACCGCCTTAATTCCTCGTTTTACCTGAACCTAAAACAAAACACAACCTTACGTGCAATATCGAATAAAAACGACAACTTATATGTACAAACGCTACAAACTAGATGATGCTTATCACTGGGGATGAAAGACATCATTCACCTTGTTATTTCTCGTTATGTTTCAGTTAGATGATTAACATGGCTTTGTCCAAGTTATCTGTAATTGAATTTTGTTGTGTAAGTGCCGTTGGGCTTTATCAATGCAGTACCTCTCATTTTTGTCAAAAAATAAGAAGAGAAAGCTCTCTATTTTCTTCTTTACTCAAACTCAACCAATTAAATTGCCATAAGGCTTACAATTAATGCTTATTTATAGTCTAGTAGACCCAACATTATATTAAGTGATCACCCAACCCATTCCACTCCCAAGTAATGTGGAAATATATTTTCCTTGACATCCCCCTCACGTGCAGTCGTGTTTGACGTTTGTCGCGTTTAACCTATTTTTGAGTCTATTATTGTGCAGCCTTTTTACTAGTCTGTCATTGTGGGTGTGAATTGTCAAATTTTAAAATGTGGGGTGGAATGGGTCATACTCTGATACCATGTAAAACTTCTATATTTATCTCAAAATCAATTGACAATAAGTGCAGAGTTCACAACATTATATTTTGTGATCATCCAACTCCCAAACAATGGTAACTATATTTACTTTAATTAACATACTAGGAAATAAAACTAAAAAGGCAATACTTCAATAACAAGTTCACAACTATACTAAGGGATCCTTCGCCCAAATATTTTTTTGTCATTATTCAAATTTTGTTTCACATTTGTTAGTTTTTCATTGGTTTTTTTTGAAGATTATTGCTTTGTCGTGACGAGAGGAATCTAAAAAGTAAAAAATTACGATCAACATCTATTTTTTTAATAAAGGCAAAAATAAGCCAATAAATCAATTTTTTCATCTTTATTAAAAAAATGGATTTCGATTGTAATTTTTACTTTTTAGATTCCTCTCGTACGTCATGACAAAGCAATAATCCTAAACAAAAATTGACGAAAAACTAAAAAATGCAAAAAAAATTTTGAATGAGGACCCAAAAAAAAGCCAAGTGGCTTATTTAGCCGAAGGAGCCCTTAGTAAATTTCTCCGCATCTACAGAAATTTCAAATCAATTACTGCAATCGAAAATTTATTTCCACATCAATCGTGAATACTTCCAAAAGGTCTAAAGAGTAGCTTGGGAAATTTGAAGAATATGGTACAAAGTCAATAGATGGTGATCAAAACCAATAAGCCAATTTTTTCGGCTTTATTAAGAAAAAAGGATTTCGATTGTAATTTTTACTTTTTAGATTTCTCTCGTCATGACAAAGCAATAATCCCAAAAAAATCGATGAAAAAAAAAATGCAAAAAAATTTTGAATAAGGACCCAAAAAAAATTCAAGTGATTTATTTAGCAGAAGGAGCCCTAAGTAAATTTCTCGGCATCTACAGAAATTTCAAAATCAATTACTGCAATCTAAAATTTATTTCCGCATCAATCACGAATACTTCCAAAAGGTATGAAGAGTACTTGGGAAATGAGGAGAATATGGTACAAAGTCAATGGTGATCAAAGCCCCACCACCCCCCAACTTTGTTATTGTACATTGGAGATCAGTTGCAACCCAAATGGCAATAGAGAGGAGCAAGTAAACTCAAACAAACATCTTATCAAAAAAAAACAAAGTAAACTCAAACATCTTGGGTTTGAAATTTGGCAATCCCTTGAGGGTTAGTCGCAAAAAAAGAAAAAGATATCTTTTATAAATCCCCTACTCCAGATGTAGATGGCCTCCTTTTGACCGGACCGAGAAGGGAAATAGTCAAGGTGCACGCAAGCTGATCCGGACACTTTGACCGTGGATCAGTTACTTGATGCTCTCATTTTTCATATATTCGCACCTCTTCATTTTCCATCGTTTATGAGATTATTATCCTAACTTGTCACTATCGAAACGGGTCAAAATTTTAGTTAACTTGTTCTGATCACTTCTGTTTAGCTAACACGAAATTTGGCTCCAGGTCATTTTTGGACCCAATTAAATCTCGCCCCACTTGTTGCAACGTGAACTCTTCTCATAGATTGAGCTCTTCTCACATTGCGACAAGTGGCAAGAATATTTAATTGGGTCCAAAAATAATTGAAGTTAAATATTTAATTTTCAATAGGTTAGTATAAATAAATTCTCAAAAAAAGAAGAAGAAGGGAAATAGTAACAGTAAAGGAAAGAAACATGTTAATGATTGAACTTATCAAAAATGTATAGAATTGAAATGGTAATATACGACTTCCAATTGGTAAAATTCCTATGGAAGGGATAAATCTTATCTCATTCAAAGCGTAACATTCAAAATTCAAAATTTGCCATGATTTATGGAAAGCAAGCTAATTTTGTTAATCTTCATATAAGATAGGTATTAATTGATCGAAAAATAGTTTAAATGATAAGCTCTTTCAAAAAACTAGTAAGTGTTCAATTCTTAAAATGAAGATTTACAACTAATTATTCCATCCTTGAATTATGTGATTTTGATATCCTCTTTCGAAATGAATGGAGAATAAATGATGGACCGACTGGGTAGTTAGAGAAAGAGTAATTTTCTATTCATTATTTAGTGTTTGCCAAGGATTTCAATCTTTTGCATATTCAATTTTTTTCATGGATTTCTATGGTTTTAATATTTTAAAGATTAGCTGGGATCTTCTTTAGCAGGCAAAACATCAACCAAAGGTAATAATGGCTTGAATATAATCGGTTGTAATGTTTGTGTGGGCTACCTGCCCAGCAAGGGCGCCGTCTGATTTTTTTTTTTCCCAAAAATACTCGTAGACGGCGCGTTCAATTTGGAGTCGCCACCCGATGAACCAAACTTGAATGACATCCGTTGTTTTTATTTGAAAAAGGCTTTATTTCTTTTTACCAGTCCGTTATAACCAAAGACAATGTGGGTTCGGGAGCTAGGTTACATGAGGGGAAGGGTTTTATGGCACCTCCCTCGCCCGATACCAGGGTCAGTCTCTACTTAGTGCTCGTAGGATTTCGAAATCATTTTGTCTCTTAACTTTAAAACAAGTAGCTAGGGAGGGGGAACAATAAATGGGTTTGAAAACAATAAACACATTACAAGTGAGTGTATGCTTGTGAGCAGTGTACAATTTATGGTGATAAGCATGAGATGGCAGAATGTATAACAAAACAGAATAGTGCTACTGCAAACACTATTGAGCGCTCAACTGTGGACCTAAGCGCTCAAGAACTGGTCTTGAGCGCCCAGATCCTACTTCCCTGCAAGTTTTGAAACAACTACTTTGGGTTTTGGAAAGACTGGTGCACACCCAGAAACAAAAAAAATAACTTAAAAGAAAAGCTTACAGTAAATAAAGCGAGGCTAGTCTGAAAACCACTCTTGAGCGCTCAAGAACTAGTCTTGAGCACTCAGAAAAGTGCTTCTGAACTCAGAAGTTTTGAACTTCCCTTTTGTTTACAGTAAAGGCCGACTGGACTCAGGGTCAGCACAAGGAACTTACCTAAGCCCAGTGGCTCCTCTCAGTGTAAGAAAACGGCGCCTTAATTAAAGAAGGTTTTTTTTACCTTTTCTTGGCTAGAACAATGCTCCTTGTGGATGAATGCTTGAAAAAAGTGGTTGGTGACTGTTTTGTTTGAGAAATTTGAAGTCATTGAGTGAATGAAGGATTTTTGGAAGTGTTTGAAGACTTCAGAGATTTTTTGGGTTGGAAGACTAGAAGGAAAACTGATTTTGGGTGGTTTCTCTTTCTAAAATAGAAAATTACTCACATTATGCTTTCTTTTTTCAGAAAAAATGGCTCTCTCATGGCCTCCCCTCTCTCAATACATTACCGGCCCATTTGGATGGAGGATTTGTTTTTGGTGGATTTGTAATGAGGGGGGATTTGAAGGTGGATATGTAATGAGGGGTGATATGTAATGAGGGGTGATATGTTAAGAAGGGTGGCCCCACCTTTTAAGAAGGGTAGATTGAAATGAGGTGCTTGGATGGTTTTTTTAGAACAGAGATTTGGAAGTTGGATATGATGGGATAAGATATCAAATGACTTAATTGCCCTTGTGTATAAATTTTTTTTTTTTTTTTGGTAAACCAACTTGAAATAGAAAAGAGGATAACCGAATGTACAGCCTGCAAGGGGCATACCCCAAGAGGAAAGAAAAGAAAAGAAAGAAAAGGAAAAGTGCAGATAACAAAGCCAAATGGCTACAAAGAGCTAAAGTGACCAATCCATGGTTTGTAATCCATCTACAAGATGACGAACAAACCATGGCAAAAGGGTCGTGAACTACAAGGGAACGGTAATGTAAAAACCAATCCATGGACCGATCTAACAACCTCACGATGCAGCAATAAAATAGCAGTTGATAGCAATGGCGATGGCTGCAGCAAGCTGCTGCCCCGAAATAGCAGCAACACATCACACAGAACATCACTCGAAGCAGCTGGTAGAACATCTCCATAACTACGAGAAGAACAGCAAATTACCAAAACTACTTGATCAATCGTAATACTGGAGTTTCCAAATTCCTTTGAGCACTTAGCTTGAACTTGAACTCCACATGAGCGGTGGAATGGTGGAATGATCTTGGGTATCAACCCCTATATTTCAGCTGTGTGCAGCCGTAGATGACAGCAATTCACTGCCTCGATCCTGGATTTGGTCTTCACAACACAACAATAGAACAAACAGAGAGCTATTGGATTGTACCCAACAGAACAAAAGCAGTATCCATTGGAACCAGCAGATTACAGCCTCCGGATACACCATCCTGTGACAAAAATAAAAGCTATAGCAGAACACCAGTAGTTATACACCATGCAGAGGACATCCCCCTCTGCGAAGGGAGATCCCAACAACAGCCCTTGTGTATAAATTTAATGTCTAAAATACAAATAATTGCAATATAATTATCATAGCCCCTGATTTCCCAACCCCAAAATTGTATTTATTATACTTATCATATATATTTACAATAATTGCAATTTAAAAGTCATTTTTATATATGTATGTATATGTATACCGACAGTATACTCCAAGTCCCCAACCCCATCCATTGGATTCACACACGCCCAACCCACTCCTCTGCCTCCGTCTGCCGCTGATCATCACTGCCGATCATCACCACTCATCTGTTCAGTTTTCAGCCGTAAGTCTCTCTCTCTCTCTCTCTCTCTCTCTCTCTCTCTCTCTTGTTTTGCACAGATCGATCGATTAGGTCGAGATGGAGTCACCAGTCCTCTCTCTCTCTCTCTCTGGTCTGGTCTTACCTCAGCCCGTTGGTCTGGCCTTCTCTCTCTCTCTTCGTTGGTCTGGGTTTCAGAACGATGAAAGAAGAAATGGGATGACAAAGTATAAACGAAAGGGGGATTTGGAGGGGTAAAACTGTCTCAAAAACCCCCGGATTTGCCAACGACGGGGTCGGACCTCCCCTTCACAAATCCACCTTCAGCCAGAGATGGATCTTCTACAGTGTTCATCTCCCCTTTTCAAAAAACTGACCAAACACCGGATTTGATGGAGAGCCGGACTACAAATCAAGGGGGCTTACATATCCCCCTTCATCTCCTCCATCCAAATAGCCCGTACATGTATTTATAGAGGTATTTGAAGGTGGAAATCATTATTAGTCTTGGGAGACCTAACATGTGGTCTGGAAGCAACAGAACATACCTACCAAGCTGTCTGTGCAGGGGAGCATTCTGTAGAAAAATGTCTGACACGCATGCCTGACAATTGAAGAGAACTTTGACCTGAGTGCTGAAGAATGGGACATGAGCGCTCAAGAGTAGTCCTGGGCGCTCATGTTTGATTGGTCAACACTCAGGTTTGACCTGAGCGCTCAAGTTTGATTGCACAACAGACCAAAACTTCGCAGGGTTGCCCTGGGCACTCCTGAAATCCGTTTTGTACGTGATTTGAAGCGTTAGAAAGCTTGTTGAGTTGGCTTTCAGACCCAATTAGTTTCATTTCTACTTTAAAAGATGTGTCCATTCTACCCTCAGCGCGTCAGGAAAGAAGCTTATTTTGATAAAACGGGCATATCTCCCTCTTTTAAAATTGGACCGAGGCCTGCCTTATATTGATAAAAATGGTTTTAAAGCACTAAAAGATAATGGAAGCCAAGGTTGTTTCGAAAAGTCTTATTCCTTTGTTTTGAAAAGCAAGAGGAGCAATACTGTTTCTAGCTTTCAAGGATGTTTTCCATTTTTTTTCATCATCGGGAGGTGTAAAGGTATTGTAGAGGGTCCAAATTATGGTGTCAACAGTTTGCTCAGTTTGAAATTTCTTTGGGTTGAATAATCTGTTGTAGTGTGTGCTCGGTGTGTATATTTTCGACTAATCTTAATTGTAGCTAATTATTTCATCCTTGAATTATGCGATTCTGATATCCTTTTTCAAAATGAATGGAGTATAAATGATGGATGGATTGGGTAGTTAGAGAGAGCAATTTTCTATCCATTACTAGTATTTGCCAAGGATTTCTATGATTTTAGCCTTTTACATATTCAATATTTTCCATGGATTTCTATGGTTTTAATCTTTTACAGATTTGCTGCGATTTTTTTGAGCAGTCCATACATCAACCGAAGGTAATGGCTTAAAAATAATTTGTTGTAATGTTTGCGTGGTGTGAAATTTCTTTGAATTGAATATAATCTGTTGAACTATTTGTTCGGTGTGTATTTTTTCAGCTAATCTTAATTTCTTTGGGTATGTTTTCTATTACACATTGGAGAGGTAAGGAGGGGCGATTTGAGATTGATACGTCTAAGATTACATACAGTATTTTGATTGACGTTTACATATACATTTACAGTGATTTACAAAAAAAAAAAAAAAGTCATGAAATTGAAAGCAAACTCTTTGAGCACACAAAATCGCTAGCTTGATGAAATGGGCAAATTCGTTCACAAACACTGTGCCTAATGTCTCAAATATTTTTTCACAAATTTGAAGAACAAATAGAGTTCTTAATCTTTTTTGATATTAGGGGTGGGCAGGCACGAGCTTACATCACTGTGCTGCAATTCCGATCCTTAATTAGTTAGAAGGAAATTCAAAATTTAAGCATAAAACTACTTTATTCTAATTTGCAAGTACACAATTTGCTTGCTGGACTAAAATTTGGAGATGGAAAAACAGTTTTAAAGTTTGTGCTTGCACGTTCATTTTTTGTTATATGACATAATCAAATTTTCATATACTATTATCCCACAATATTTTTCATGTCAAGATTTTCTTTTTTTGGTACCATTTAATTAAAGAATAAAAATGGCTTTATTAACCGAATCACTAGTATAGCACGAGATCAAATATGTCAAGATTTTCACTTAAGAATGAAAATGGTTCAATCAATCAAATCACTAATATAGCACGGGTTTATGAATCTTATCCATGCATAGCACGGGTTTCATGCTAGTTCCCTTTTAATACAAGTCCAAAATTTGTCACCTTGACATTTGGTTTTGCTGACTTAAACAAAATCTTGTTGGAAATTTTATCAGTTGGAGTGCTTTTTTAATGTTAAAAAACATACGACAAAGGAACTACCCAAAGTTGATCACGTTTATGGAATCTCCAAAATCTTCTGTCGGCCAGCTGAATGTGAGAAGGACCTGGACCTAATCCCCCACCCCTTTTGCAACAAAACGAGTGTTTATATTATCCATTTCATGCTAACAAAAATCCTTTAAGTCACCATCGGGGGGGATTTGATTGACTCATGAAAGTCACATTATCTTGTACCATTTTGAAAGCAAAAATGATACCGACATAAATATTCAAATGTAAATGTGGATACAGATGTGTCTAGAATCATTTCCGAGTACAGTACATCTCGAGCCGTAACATTGCTCTTTTGAAAGTTACTGCATATATTCAGTGGTACATCAATGCACACACAAACAATACTCTATAATTATTTCTTCAATGCACACACCAACTGGAGAGAATTTATCAAAACCGGACTGATCCAGAGTGGTGTTCCATCCGGGATTCAAGTATCAGCTCCTGATTCAAATTTTTCCACTTCCATCTTCACTACCATCCGATCTCCATATTTTCAGAGGGTTTCAAGGCGATTGAATCTTCGGTCAATATTGGAGGGTTCCGTTCACAGGTATCTCATGGGGATCAAAAGACCAGGACCGGAGCTGACCAGAGCCGCTCGTTGGTGGTCATGGCCGTAGATGGTGGCTCGCCAGACTTACTTTCGGCTAGCCGGAAGGGCTGTCATCATACCATAGTCGGATTTCCAGATCCGGTTTTGAGAGTACCGGGGTTTTCACGGGTCATGAGCTGGTCTTCCGGCTGTAGATCGGAAAACCCATAATCAGTTGGTAAATCAAGGCGATAGGGAGAACAGCTCGAACGAGTGGAGTTCTGCCCCCAAAAGTTCCGACTGGGTTTCCCAGTAATCCTAAGTTCCGACTTAGTTCTTCCGTTATGGTTCTGAGCTGCGCACAGCGGAGGATAGCTTCGTCAGAGATGATGGTGTGCTTGTCGGATCTGGTACTTACAGTTAGTATCCAGATTCTTCGGTGATCTGCTACGGGTCCTCGGAGAAGATTCAATTTTGGGTGATGTGAAATTGGTAGTGGTCTAGCGGTGTACATAACCTCAGCCGCCGGAACAGTTTCAATGGTGCCCAAATGGTTTTCGGAATTTTATATATAGCTGCTATGCTCAGTTTAGTTGCTTTACAGTTGCTTATTAATGTCAATTGTTGGGTTTGTTGCTGGACTTTGGGCCAGTGTACTGTTAGTTTTCAACTTAGGTGCTGCTATCTTCATCGTTAGATGTAGTATAGTTGGACATTGTAACTCATGCCCAGTTCAATAACAGGGCTCATATTGCCCCGACTGGGGCTCAAATCGTCCAGTTTAGTTACTGGACTCATCTAGCCCTGTTTAGTTACTAGGCATTCAAGCCATTGAGGGCTCTTTGCTGTGCTCCTTTCGCGCTGCATCTTCAAAACCCAAGAGCGTTGCTTCTTTCAGCCCGTTTATTCCTTAGCGTGACAAGTGTGTGATTAAGTCTGTTCTTATTAGTTGAGTGGTTATTCACTGAATGAGCGGAGCAGATTTTAGTTCCCTGCAGTGTTGTGTGGCCTCGAAATGTGCGAGTTCTTTTACTGGTGGCAGATTAAAGGCTCCTTTACTGTCTCTCTTGTGGTGGGCGGCGAGTCTTTGGTAATCGGTGGGGGTTGTGTAGATTGTGTGGATTAGGCTTTTGAGCGGGGTTAGGGGTACCCGTGTTTGGATGCTTTATCTCCGTCTGCCTCCTCAAGCTTGTGGTCCTCCGTAGTAGCTGTTTCTCTGTAGGACAGTGCCGCGTTGAGGTCTTTATGGGTTAGTAAGAGGTCTTGAATCTTGGCCTGTTTATCCCATCTATGGAGATTAGTTGTGTTCGGTTTTGGCTGGGGTGGGTCGTTTTGGTGAGGCTTGGAATTCGGATGAGGGAGTATTAGACTGGTTGAATGGGCGTGGTGTGCAGGGTTGGGCCCCTTGTCAGATGCCGCCATCTCTGGTTGAGCCTCTTCTTGGTGCCTTGTTCCGCTGCAGTAGCAGATCAGCTTCACCTTGGCCGAATTGCCATGCTGCTAGTTCTGTGTGATGGTCTATCACATGGTTGTTTGTGATCGTGACTCTTCATTTCATTTCCTAGCTTAGCGGGATGTGCCAAGTAATAGTTAAGGTTCATGTAATCATTACTACCCATTTCACTTCATAGGATTCACATGTTGTACTATCTATCCTCATTAATGGATAGTGCAACGGGGGTAAGATTCCAAAACATATGAAAATTTTGTTATTCCGATTACTTTACCTTACTCTCCATGCGGGTTGTGCATGGGTTACTGCAATTTTTTCAGTCTTCTTCTTTTCTTTTTCTTTTCCTCCTGGGGTATGCCCCTTGTAGGCTGTACATTAGGTTAACCTTTTTTAATTTCAAGCTAAATTACCCAAAAAAAAAAAAAAACTGGAGTTAACTCAATTGGTCGGTAGTCTTGCATCTCACTAAAAAGTCAAAAGTTCGAATCTTTTCTTTTCTTTCTCTGTTTCTACCCTATAATAGACTCATTTATTTGTTGTATTCGTTGAATTGTATTGGGGGGCCACTGTTTCAGTGGTAATCTAGAGCAACCACTTTATGCATATTGCCAAAGATTAGGTCTGTCTCTATCTTCTCCCGCTCATACCCCCAATGATTGGAGACTACATGAATTCTGTTGTTGTTGAATTGTTGGGTTTGATAGTCTCGTGGACTCTCACAATTAATGTAATGTTCCAGATTTATACTCTGTACTTCATATATGATGAAATGATCTCTTTTATCGATTGACAAAAAAAAACCCACAAACAATACTCTTTTAGCAATCTCCTTATAAAACTTAGCTTCTCTTTCATTTCGAGAGAGGGAAAGAAGGACTCGGGGGCTCTGCTACCTGGTTGCGGACAGCAGCCCCTACCCACACCTCAAAACTGCACCGTTTTGAGGGACTGGATCGTTTGGGCGTAGAATGATGGAAACAAGATATATTTTTTGTTCTATCGTTCGCTTAAGGTTCGTATTGAAAGTCTTAGAGTAAAAAATTCACTATGATCCTTTAGGATAAAATAATTACAAAATAAGATTTTTGCACCTGTTCAAACGGATTGAAAATTAGATCACTTTTTAATTTTTTTAGACTGTTTATATATTAAAAAACATGGTTAAACCAAGTCACAGTCAATAACCGATATCCGTTGCCTAGAATTGATGACCTGTTTGACCAATTAAGAGGAGCAACCTGCTTTTCTAAAATTGATCTTCAATCAGGCTATCATCAGTTAAGGATTTAGGATGAGGATATAACCAAGACAGCCTTTCGCACCAGATACGGACACTACGAGTTTGTGGTAATGCCGTTCAAACTGACGAATGCTCCGGCGATATTCATGTGTCTCATGAACAAGATCTTTCAACCCTACTTAGACAAATTTGTAGTGGTGTTCATTGATGACATTTTGATATACTCCGCCAATAAGGATGAACACAAAGAACACCTTCAGATGGCACTACAAGTACTCCGAGATAACCAACTCTATGCCAAGGCAAGTAAATGCGAGTTTTGGCTGGAAGTGGTTAAGTTCTTGGGCCACGTGATATCCAAGGATGGAATTGCGGTGGATGAGAGCAAGGTCAAAGCAGTACTGAATTGGAAACAGCCAACCTCAGTGTTCGAGATCAGAAGTTTCCTAGGATTGGCTGGATATTACCAAAGATTCATACAGGACTTCTCAACCCTAGCCAAACCAATGACCAGGCTAACTCAGAAAGGAGTGAAGCTGGATTGGAATGAAGCCTGCGAGAAGTCTTTCCAGGAACTGAAAAAGAGACTGACTAGTGCACCGATACTCATCATTCCCAAGAGGGGTGTAGATTATACAGTTTACAGCGACGCATCAAGAGATGGCTTGGGATGCGTGCTGATGCAGAATGGAAAAGTTGTAGCCTACGGATCCCGACAACTTTGACCGCACGAGAAGAATTACCCTACCCATGAATTGGCTGCAGTAGTATTCGCTCTCAAATCATGGTGATACTATTTGTGGGGAGAACAATTCGAAGTTTTCACCGACCACAAGAGCCTCAAATACTTTTTCACTCAGAAGGAGTTGAACCTGAGGCAGCGCCGATGGATGGAATACTTGGAAGACTACAAGTTTACGCTGGAATATCACCCCGGCAAGGCTAACGTTGTAGCTGACGCTCTAAGTCAGAAGGACAGGGCACAGAAAGTAAAGACTGCCATTAAGGAATGGGAGATGGTGGACACCCTCAACGAATTCAACCTGCGGCCATCATCAGAGAATGGGAATGCATGACTGTATGCTCTCATTGAAGGACCAGCACTTCACCAAGAAATCTTACTAGCCCAAACCTTTGAGCAGGATTGTGAGTTCATCCGGTATCGAATCCGAGAAGGAAAGACGTTGCCTGGATGGACCATCCAGAAGGATAATAGCCTGAGATTCAAAGGGAAAGTGTTCGTACCTAACATTGGAACCCTTTGTGAAGCCGTGCTCCGAGAAGCTCACCATTAGAACTTCGCAGTCCACCCTAGTGGTACAAAGATGTATCATGATCTGCGAAGAACATACTGGTGGGAAGGAATGAAGAAAGACGTAGCACGATTTGTGTCTACCTGTCTAGTATGTCAACAAGTCAAGGCTGAGCACCAGAAATCTGGAGGATATCTCCAACCTTTACCGATACCGACCTGGAAGTGGGAGCATATCTCGATGGATTTTGTGACGGGACTGCCAAGATCTACCAAGTCCAACACTGCCATTTGGGTGATCGTGGATTGACTCACCAAATCTATGCATTTTCTGTCTGTTAAGATGACAGAAAATGTGGAACAGCTGAGTCTGCTATACATTCGAGAGATTATATGCCTACATGGAGTACCTATCTCAATAGTGTCTGACAGGGATCCACGTTTCGTATCACACTTTTGGAAAGGACTACAGAAGGCATTGGGAACGGATGTAAGGCTTAATACGGCTTTCCACCCTCAAAGAGATGGACAAACGGAGAGGACAATTCAGACATTGGAAGACATGCTGAGAGCTTGTGCCTTGGATTTTTCCGAAAACTGGGAGCAACACTTACCATTGGTAGAGTTCGCTTACAACAACAGCTATCAAGCCAGCATTGAGATGGCACCGTACGAAGCTCTATACGGTCGACCCTGTCGATCTCCAGTCTGCTGGACAGATGGTGGGGAAACAGGATTGATCGGGCCTAACATAGTATGGGATACCACAGAGAAGGTACCACAGAGAAGGTCAAGACCATCAGGCAAAGGATCCAGACCGCTCAAAGCCGACAAAAGGGTTATGCAAATCGAAGGAGCCAACCATTAACCTTTGTTGTATGAGATCATGTGTGCTTGAAGATAAGACCAAAGAAAGGGGTTATCAGATTTGGGAAAAAGGGAAAGCTGTCCCCAAGCTACATCGGACCTTTCGACATCGTGGAGAAAATCGGGAAGGTTGCATATCGTCTAGCCCTATCACCCCAGCTAGACAGAGTACATAATGTGTTCCACGTTTCAATGCTCCGCAAGTATCTCGCGTTACCCACGCATGTCCTCAACTGGGAAGACCTCACCATCGAAGAAGATGCGACGTACGAAGAAGAACCAATAGAAATCCAAGACAGAAGTGAAAAGACGATCCGAAACAAGACAGTCAAGTTGGTACAAGTTTTGTGGAGGCACCGCGGTTTTGGAGAAACCACATGGAAAAGAGAAGAAACCATGTAGGCAAATTACCCTCACCTGTTCGAATCTGAGCGTCCACCTAATTTCGAGGACGAAATTGTTTGAGGGGGATAGTTTGTAACGACTCTAATTTTTAGTAATAAAAATTTCATTAAATATTTGAATTTTATTTTTAATTACTTGGATTGCTTCTAAAATTTCTTTTTAATTCCTAATAATTCATCATAATTAGATTTTAGTCCTTTAAAATTATATTGCTTGACTAGAAGTCCTACTTGGATAGTAAAGTTAGTTTCCAACCGATTTGTTGGAGGAATCGAACTACCATTTCATCTAGTTACACTCTCCTAACCCTAGATGGACCTTTTTGACCATCTTTGAGCCTTATGAACCCCTCCAAACCCTAATTGAACCCTTGAACCCTATGTAGTAATCATTTTATTCCCATGACTAGTCATTCAAACCTTAATGATTACCAATATTCCTTTGTCCAATGGACAATAAATGTTAAGGAAAATATTATCCCTTGGACAATAGATGTTAGGAAATGCCAATGAATGTATATGCTTGACAAGACTAGTCACACCAAAGAAAATGATCATTTTATTCCCATAACAAGCCAAGTTAAACCCTAATTATCACCAATATTCCTTTACCCATTGGTCCATAAATGCTAGGAAAATTTTTAACCATTGGTCAATAGTAATTAGGTTGCCAATGAAGCCTTGATTTGACAATACAAAATCATGGACCAAAGAAGCCATCATTTGGCTTCCAAAAGAAGCAATCTTAGTCTTGCTATACTTACAACCCTAAAACTAATAGGCCTAACCCTAAATTACCCACCAAAGTTACTTTACTAGATTCTCTAAGTACATATATGTGCTTTTATATAGGTATATACACCTCATAGCCTATTATAAACATGCCTATATAACCACATATGCTTTCTAGGAAAGTCTTAATCATGTTCCTTTCATTGAATTGTCACTTGAAAGCTCATAGCCCTTATTCTCTTCCATAGACTTAATTGGGCTATGTTGTACTTTAGTGTACTTACATATAACCATATATGTATATATATATATATATATATGTATACATTGAACTAGAGAGAGAGAGAGGGAGAGGGAGGGGAAGCCGAGAGGGAGATAGAGAGGGGAGGCCGAGAGAGGGAGAGTGTGTGTGTGCTAATGTATTGTTCACCCCAACAAGTTACCTTATAGCTTTAAGTCTATTTATGACCATGCCAACTCATTCTAGGCTACTTTAGTCATAAACCTAGCCATGATTTTGTTCTTCCTTACAAGTTAACTCTTTCTATGACAAGACAAGCCATAAACCCTTCATGATCACCTAGGATTTGGCTGACAAGAAAGGGAAGACTAAGGATTTGATTAAGGACTTGAAATGACAAATCCATAGAGCAAATCCATGGGAGAATTGGAGAGAGAGAGGGCAGGCCAAGAGGGGAAAGGAGGAGCCCAAATTTTGGCTATAAATAGCTCCCCATACCTTCCATTCAAGTCACACCTTCATCCTTCAACTCCTCTCTCTAAGAAAGTTTGTGTTCTTCCTTTGTTCTTGCTTAGTTCTTCTTTGTTCTTGAAGTTCTTGTGTTCTTCAAGAAACTCAACCTAAACTGCCTTTTCGATCCATAAAGCCTAGTAGTCTTAGTCAAGAAGTAGTTTCGAGAGAAACCATTCTCTTTTCAAAGCTACCGGAAGCACCGTATGAAGTTATTCCGCCCGATCAACACTTAGACATCACTACCGCCAAGAAGAAAGGTAGAATCCCTTGTCACTTACTCTACGTATAGCATAGAACCGTATGTTGAAAAGTGGAATATCCTTAGTTCAAGTATAAATATTCTTAACCGTTTTCTCTAAGTAGATAAGGTTATCTATCGTTTATAATAGTTGGACATGATTGTCAACAAGTTTATCTTGCTAATGGAAGTATGAGCATGTCGGAATAATTAACTTATACTCTAATAAACATATTTTGTTCTAAACTTCCCACAGACTAAAAAAAAGAGCGATTTTCAAAAGATAAGACTTTATCGTTTGATAGAAGTATTCATATTTTGATCGTTAGGATGGTTATGAGCTTGTAAACATGAATTGCTTGTATTACTTGTCTTGTTGTAAGCATAAGTGATTTTTTTTTTCTCTTATTTATGTTTACTTTGATGAAAAGTCCTACCACGGAGTCCTTGCATGAAAATGAGATACGGAAATCGAGAAAGTAGAAACATGGTACCTAGGGTGTGGTTAATAGAAAAACATGTTTCGGAAAAGGAAATATTTTTGAAACTACATTATGACCAGTCATGGACCTCGTGGTGGCATAATGTGAGTTGTGTGTGTATGCCAATGGGAACCCGGTGCGGCGGAACCATTGTGAGGATACTCGGGAGACCGGAATGGCGGAACCGAGGTTGGATGTGTAGCTTGGTTATCCGTGGAGAGGAGCCAATGCAAAGTGTGCCAATGGGAACCCGGTGCGACGGAACCATTGTGAGGATACTTGGGAGACCAAAACGGCGGAACCGAGGTTGGGTGTAAAAAACGATTTGTAAATATTGATTTGGTAAATGAAAGGTGGAACTTGTGACACGGTCTACGAAATGTCGGGTAGGAGAAACTCAGAAAATCTCGGACACCAACGTAATTGAATAAGTTAATGTGGAGGTATCATTGTTTACCGTTTTGTCAAATATGCATTGTACTTTGTGGAATTGTTAATCTATGATCTATTGTTTGTAAGTTAAGGGTTAGTAGGTATAGGTTATTCTAATGAGCTTTTGTAGCTCATGGTGTTACCTTTGGTGATCCTGACATATTATATTGGTGGCGAGGCTGGTATAATGTGTCAGATCTTATAGATGAACATGGTGAACTCTACACCTTGGAAGCTTTTGGAGCCGAGGAGCTAGCCAGAATGGAGGAACAAGCGGAACAGTAGATAGAAACCCTAGTTCCCCCATCTTTTGTTGAATAAAAGTACTTTTGTTAAGATGATGATGTAATATTAAGCCAGACTCTATTAAGACTTTCAATGAAAACTTCCTATTTAACGTTTCTAAAATTAGGAGCGTTACAAAAATGGTGTAGTTTTGAGGGGTGGGTAGGGGCAACTGTCCCCAACCAGGTAGCAGAGCCCTCGAGTCCGGGAAAGAAACACAATTGCCATGTAGTGAACATTATTTATTAACTGGGGTAAATTCCACTTACCTCCCCTTAGTTTGGTGACAATGACAGACACCTTCCCTCATGTTTTTTAAATTGCACTTACCTTCCTCCCCAAGTAACAGAAAATTGCTTACATCAGCTATTGAATCCATATCATTACCAATTTTACCCCTTTAGAATGATGGTATGACATGAATGCCCTTCTAGACTCAATTTAATAGACGTTCATATTCCTAATCAAAAGTATTTAAAAGAGATTAAGTTATTATACATATCTCACATGCATGCGTGTCTTCAAAATTAAACACATACAGTACATACATTAATTTTAAATATGCACGTATAAGCATTTTTTCTACCAATTTTTATTTTATTTTTTAAAGTCAAATGCATATGTAGGCATAAATACAAAATTTTGACTTTTTCTAGATGTTTTGGCCCCATATAAGCAAGTTTGGATGCTTTTCTTTGCACCTGTTGATTTATTTTTTGCTATTACCCGTAAAACATGGGAACAAGCATATCCATGGGAAAAATCCTTCAAAATACTTGAATCAAACCAATGCAATTATTTGAAGTCGTTATTCAACTTGTAGTTGGTTAAAAAGGTATTATGGCCCCGTTTGTAAGATTTAACTAAGAAAAACAGAACTCGTTCATTTTAGCACCAATTTTGTTGCCACAGTCAAAGAAAATGAGACAAAGGAGAAACACATTTTAGACAAAAATAAAAATAATGCCGTGCATAACTTGTTAATTTGTACTAATATAGATGTCTTAATATGTAGTTTAAGTTATTAAATATTTAAAAATATCAATTTCTTCTCGCAAAAATAAATCATGTGTGAGTCAATTTATAAGAGTTGATAACATGTTAGTTCAATATTCAATCAAATTTCTTGACTTGTTAGTAAATGAAAAAATTAAAAAAGTGTAAGAAATTACAAAAGAAAAGACTATTTTTTTCAGGGGAGGTATCTATTATTATTATTAAAAACCTTGAGAGAGGTCATAAAGGGGTAGAAATGTAAATGGTTAAATACCTAAATACCCCTTGAAGTTTACCTCTGTCTCACTCACCCCCTCTTAGAATTTCACCTACGGAGAGACCCCCTCATTAAAATTTTTTTGTCCCGCAGACCACTTCCGTCAAGGTTCTGTGTAGAACCGTTAAAATTTTGACCCAGATTTAGTTAAAAGTTGTAAAAATATTCTGAAATTGCCCCTATTTCTCTCTTCCCCCCAAAATCACCACCACCAGCAACCACCACAATCACCCATTCTGGTGTAGATAAGCTCTCAGCCGCTGCTGATGATTAAGGTTCACCTTCCTTACTAGTAGCGATCTCATCCGTAACCCCCCACGCTCCTATAAATACATAGATAGATATACACTTACAAGCTACAGTAATAATAATACAAAATATAAGGGTATGTATGTATATGCTAGAACCCCCAATCGACAGATTCAGCGAATCCACTTCAGAAATTTTTCAGAAGATTCCATTTCCAGCCACATCCTCATTCTCTTGGCAGCCACAAAACCGACAAATTAGCCATCAACAAACCCATTCCAATTACAATTACCTTTCTTTGAAATCAAAATCAAACGGGGGTGGGGGAGAGAGAGAGAGAGAGAGAGAGAGAGAGAGGGGATGGCTTGGTGGTGATCGCCGGACTTAGGTTTCCAGAAATGGTGATTGTTGTGGGCACACGCCCTTAAAATCTTGGTTTAAAATCGGGTGTGCCTTTTTTGGAAAGCGCGGCAAAACACTTCGACTCAGAGTCGCCACTCGGATTTTTGCGATAAACCATCCAAGGAACCGAACTTGAAACACTTGCTACATTTTGATAGGAAAATATTTTGTTGACTGGTCTGTTGTCACCTTTTGATATCTGAGGTTCGAGAGCCAGATTACGGAAGGGTTTTAAGGCATCCCTCTTGCCAAATCTGGAGATCGGTATCTACTCGGGCATTTTGCAAAGTGTTTAATTCTCTCTTATTAATCTATTTTTTTAGCCACTTAGGGTGGGAAAACAGTTAATGGGGATTAAAACTGTAACATGTTGACAGGATGTGATAAATGGCATGCTCACTTTATTGAAACAATTAGTATAGGATGAAAACAGACTCCTGTGGGGTTTAAACAAACTGGAAAGCACTGTTTTGGAATGACGTGCGCAGAAAAAAAAATCAGCATGCACTGATCAAGCCACTGCATACTGTTTTGACCTGCGTACGCCATAACCTAACTAGCGTGCACAAGTAAGCCTAAGCCCACAACTCCTATTTTCAACCCTCTGGGATCTAAAAATGACCAGTGCACACCCAAGACAAACCAAGCAGTGCTATATACAGTTTATATATAGCAATAAATAGTTTGAACGGACTCAGAGGCCACCAAAAGAATAGAATACCCCATAAACTGTGTGGGGAACAAAGCAGAGGCCAAAGCCTAGTTGCCATGCAATGGCCAGCCACTGGACTGGCGTACGCGTGTGAAGAACTACCATACGCCAGTTTAAACCTTTTATCCACTGATTGGCTTTGCACTTTCTGGGTTCTGAGATATATTCAGAAGGATCCCAGATGCACTCCAAAGCAGCAGAAATGAATATGTGAAAAGTTAAACTAGCAGTTGTAACTATGGAAAGCAGTAAACTGATTCTTAGCAAGCTCACAGTGAAATATATGGAATGAAATACAGAACACACGTACAGCCATGACTGGCGTACGCGAACTTGGGACTGGCATGCGCCAGTTCCAGCCACGAATAGCTTTGAAACTTTGCCAGCTTTAGGGCCAAGACTAGTATTGATTACTAGCCTTAACCTTGCCAACCCCCCTTAAGGATCAGAATAGAGAGTTGTCAAAGGTGGTATACCTTTGGTTTTGAGTTTGTAGGAATGTTTTGAGCCTTGAACTATGGCTTGAATGAAGAACATAAATGGATGGATGTGAGTAGTGAGGGTGTATGGAGTTTGTTTATCACTTCCTTTGGCAAAGGAATAATGAACAAAAGGTGAGGGCTTGAACTTGTAACTTAAGCTATGAATTTTTGTAACCCCTTTCACATAAATGCAAGGGGGGGTATATATAGAAGAGATGGGAAGAGAGTAACCAGTTGAATGGGGCTGGTTGCTTTGGAGTGTAAGTCTTTATGCATTAAATGCATGAGATAAAGTGATGGGAGTTGTATGATAGAGGGGGGAATATCCCCTTGTCCGAGATCGCTTCTCAGACAATCAAACAGTGTACTGGGGTGGCCAAAAATTCTTGTGAATGTGGTTGAATAAAGGTGATGAGACTACCTTTGACCGGCGTACACCAGTAATGAACCTGCGTACGCCAGTCCAAGCCTGGTCAACGGTCAAAGCTGACCGATGACTGACACGTGGCAGTGGACCAGCGTACGTCAATGTGGGACCGGACCTACGTATGCAAGTAAGGTTTGACTAAGGCTTTCTAGTTGTGGCTTAAAGGGTTTGAAAAGAAGGTTTATCTTGCTCAAAGCCCAAACACACTAACATTCTCGAGGTGTTCTTGATCTTATTCATCATCGGGAAATCAAAGATTGTAAATAAACTAATTTGGACAGTACAGAACAGGGTGTCTACAGTCGTTAATGCAAAAATAGTGGTCGATAATGGAGTTAGGGATTTGGACGAAAAATTTGCAGAGAGAGAAGTGTGTAATGAGCTAGGATGTGATTAGAATATATCTGTGAGGGCAAAATGGTCTTTTCATTTTTCCCGTCCAACGGAGTTAGGTCCTACGAAAGAAAACTTTAATGAAGGGGTTTAGCCGTAGGCAGAATTCTAAGAGGGGGTGAGTGAGAAAAATAGGTAAATTTCGAGGGATGTCTAGGTATTTAACCCATATGTAAATTAACAGTTTTCATTAACAGAAGTTACCCGCCAACAAGACTGACATGGGAGGTAAGTGCAACTTCAAAAACATAAGGGGAGGCATCCGTCATTGTTAGAAACCTTAGGGGAGGTAAGTGAATTTTACCTTATTAAGTGTCTATTTGGCCGCCTAATTATCCCATTTTCCGTTTCTCCTTTTTGCATTTTGGCTATTTGGCCAGGAACGAGAGAACTCATTCCACTAGAGTGATTTTTCATATTTGAAGAAAGGAGAAGAGAAGTGAGAAAGAGGGTAGGAGGAGTTTTTTGACTTCTCATTTTCTACTTTTTTTCATTTTGGTTAACAAAAAATCCTACAGAATAGATTTTGCACATATCTCCCAAATTCTAATCATGTTGCAAAAAAAAAATTATGCACATATCATTCAAACAATGTACCAAATTCAAAATACATTCTGACCATAATTCAAAAAAAATAAAAAAGTTGAAAATGAAAAGCCAAAAAGTAAGCTCCCAAACACCCCTATAACTAAAGTGATATCAACCCATCATTGGTTGGGCCTGTTTGGTTCCCCCATTTTCACATACTCATTAACCCATTTTTGCATTTTAGGTGTTTGGCTTGTTCATTGTAGAACTCATTTTAGCAAAATGAATTGTTATATTTTGAGTTTAGAGAAGATAAGCAAAAAGTAGGGAGAGAGGCGATTTTTGACTTTTTTTTTATTATTATTTTGACTCTCAAAAAGATCTGAATTTACTGTGCACATGTCTTCCAAACACTTTATTATATTCAAAACACATTATGACCAAAATTCAAAAAGCTAAAAAGTCAATAACCAAAATGTAAGAGCCAAAAAGTAGAATAACAAAACATCTCCTTGTCAGTCTGTTGGAGCTATTTTTGAAAAATTTAACTATTATATAAAAAGAATAAATTCTATTTATCGCCGGTGTAAAACCTCACTTTTTTACCACCGTCCATTCTGAGCCCCACCGAGCGTCTATTCTTGTAATATGAACCGTTCATATTTTAAGACCCGTAGTCTAGTATTGCTATGCAAAAAATCAGTTTGATCGAAAGTCAAAAGATATACTATCAAAATTTCAATTCTGGTTTATAAAATGAACGATTTGATTCTGTCAATCATAATAAAGATACACTGTCCATTTTGCAAAGCAAAATTCAATTTTTGATTCTCTTATCGATGTCCGATCAAGTTCATTTTTTGCGTGGATACATTACTATAAGGGGTTTATTAGATGAACGATTCAGATTAACAATTAACATACGGTAGGATCAAAAAAGCCGGAGATGGAAAACCCTACTTTTACACCACCGGTGAAAAGGATTTATTCACTTATGTAAATTGATATCACTATGACTAGTCCGTTAAAGATGATTAATGTTAACAACTGTAATAATCATCTACCGAACGGGCATTTTCTTGGTTCTCTCGGATAGAGAGAGTTATGGGGTCTCAAGGATCAGTTTCTATGGGAAACTTCCCTGGATTTCCCGATTCCCCGAGTAAGCCTTAGGCGCAGTTTGGATTGAGCTAGGAATCAAAGATTCTCATGGGCTAAGAGAGGGATATCAGATTTCCATTCAATTCGGTGGCTCCGTTCAGTTGTCGAGAAAGTTATGCGAGAATTTGGTTCCCAGAAAAAGTGAAGTGAGGTGAAGTAAAAGAAAAAGAAAATTATTTTCCTGTGAGTGTTCATTTGACAAAAGAATTTTGCAAGAAAAATTAAGGTTTAGTTGTTCATTTGTCAGGAAAAGGAAACTTTCAGGAAAATTTTGTGAGTGTTCACTCATTTTCCTTTTCTCCCGACGCAAAATCATGTGTTTTTTGCAGGATCACTTTTGTAGGAAAGTAATTCCTGCAGGAAAACTTAAATTGGTAAGTCCTAGAATTTTCCTGCCAACTGAACATTAGGAAAGTTATGGGAAAGTTGATTTTTCCATCCTTTCCTGTACTTTCCTGGCAACTGAACGGGGCCTAATGTGATTCCTGGTTGGATGTGTTGTCAGGAATCACAATCCTATTCATGTCTCTCCCAAATATGGGAATCCTGAGAGTGTGACATCACATTCCTATTTTTGTTCTTTCAAAACGTTGGAATAATGGAAGTATAATGTCACATTCTCATTTCTCCCCAAGCTAGATTCTAGCCGTCCAAGCTGAGCCTTAGTGATTGGTTAATCTTTTATGTGGATGGCGCCTGGAATGAGAGCAACTATTGGAATGGGTTGGCTTTATTGCCAATTCCCCATATGGTTTTGTAGTTCATCATTTTGCCACATACAGCAGTTCGAGTCCGCTACAAACAGAAATCATAACAATTCTTCCAGCTGTAAATAATTTATCATAATAATTTCACTGTTGCACTTGCACATATTTTTACTGATTGTTTAAATGCTCCATTACAGATATATAGAAGAAAAGAATGAGTGTCACTTTGCGAATTAATTTTTGTTGCGCAGCCTCAACCGCGAGATTTCCAAGCTATCTTTTTGTAGGATTACGAAGTTAATTTGAGTGCAAAGACGTATAAGGCCCATTGTCTTGTTAGAAAGAGCCTGTCATCTTTCAGAGTTAAACTTCTACACGGCCCCTCCGTGTACTTGGATTACACGACCAGCCATTCAAATACTTACACGTTGCTATTACAACAAAGAAATGCTAAGAGCATCCATAGTGGAATAAGCAAAAGTGAATATTCAAAACATGTCACATTAGATTTTGATTATTCATTATAGAGGTTGCTAAAGTTAACAATGCTAAGTCTCACACCGGTTATTTTTTGTCCATAATCAAAACTAAGCCAGTTGTCCTTCCCTCCAAATTATTCACGCCTATTTCATCCCAAAAAAAATTTACCGCTGTTTCGTCCCCTTGTTTTCCCCTTCATTCATGCCTACAACCATTGTTAGCTATTCTGTCTTCTTTCATCCTTCAATGGAAACAGAGAATCAAACTATGGATCCACAATCTCCAACCCAAATGGAATCAGAAAATCAAAGGAAAACAAGGAAAATGAAAGCAACGGCGAGTTGGATTCCCGTCGATCGAGAGGGACAACCTTCAATTTGTGATAGAAAGAGAAAGCAACGATGAGAATATTGAAAAGAAAAACAGAGAACCCAGAGGAAAGAGGAGAGAGAAGGCGCGTTGGACGTGCACCCAATTTTTTCAGCCAACCAATTATGACGCTCATGTTGCCCAAGTACGAGGCCTCCGGGTTGTAGTAACTTGCGTAGGGTGGGGTCCTCTTAATTTGGTTATTGGCAAAATATTGCTAGCTTTGTGCCTTGTTCTCTTTACAATTCAAAAAGAATTTTTCAAAAAATTCTCCCTAGATTCCTCATACTTTTAACATTTCTCTCTCTATCTCTTTCCACTTATTACCCCTACTATTTTTCAAAAAAAATTTCAAACACCAATCCAAACATAGCATTGGTTATTCAAGGACCAAAATTTGATGAGTTGTTAAGATATTGCAAGATTTGGTTATTCCAATGTGATCATTTTTTTAATCAAACATTGCTAACTTTAATAATTTTTTGTTTTGCTTATTCCATTGTGGATGCTCTAATAAGGCATCGACCCAGCCAAATCTAAGCTGTGTTTTAAGGCCACCACATGGGGGAAAAATGATTTGTTTTTTCTTAGTAACCAGATGTCTGGGTTAGTTTGAGCACATCTCGACTAATTTTGTAGTCCAGAAGTTAACAATTGGGCGAACCTCTAATGGCTCCAAAGTTTTAAATGTTTTGCTTTTGTAGAAATGGAACATGTGACCTCACAAGTCACAAGGTTTTGTGATTAAATACCCCATTACCAATACTCTTGGGGAAGTCGAAACAATTGAGATAGTACTTGAGGCAGTAAACAAGCCGAATTGAGCCGAGCTTAAAAATGTTCAAGTTCATTTGATAAGTACTTTAATGAACTCAAGTCGAGCTCGAGCTCCAAAAAAAAATTGACGAACCAAACTTCCCTATGTTTCACTCAAACTCGAACTTGTTTACGAGTCTTAACAAATCAAAATATTAGATATTTACACTCTCGTATAGGTTTAAAACTGCAAATAAATTTTGTTTTCTACATAATAGTTTATATAAATAATAAAACATGCAAAAATTTTAAGTTTATAGTATTTTTGAAAGTTTGCACATGTACAAGATATAAAAATTTCATTATGTACATTTAAAACTGATGCTCATATTTGGTTTGTTTAGTACCCAAATCGAACTCAAACAAGTATTTATTGAGTTAAGTTTCGAACAATTTACGAACAACCCGGTCACCTTGTTGCCCTAAATTAGTACTCGTGAAAAGACTGCTTTAAGGTTTTTTCAATTTCCAAGGGATTTATCCAAGTGGATATGAAAAAACAATATGTGCTCCCTACGTATACTAAACATTTTCAAACCTTGGGACCACTGTAGATTTGTTCAGTCTTTAACTTCAAGGTTCCAAAATTAGTCAACATGCACTTAAGCTGGTCGACATCCGGTTATAAAATATTCCTCGCGTGCTAGCTTCAAACCATGGTTTAGATTTGGCTGCATCACTTCTTTGATGCAATCATTACATATTAGCTGATGTGCAGAGCCGGCTTATAAGATAGACGAGGGAAGCAACCGCTTCCGGCCCCCGAATTTTGGTCCAAAATTCAGGCCCCATTGTAATATAACTTGCGTATTAATATTAGAATGTTGCCAAATAAAAACACGAACTAGATACTCGGTTTAGTGGTCACATAATATTGTCATGTTATTGGGAGTGCGTGGTTTGACTCTCATACATCTCCACAATTGCAAGCATATCTTTTTACATTTATATTCTCATAATTGTATCCTTTTAGTTTTATTTTTTGTACTTTTATCATTTTTTAAAGAAATCATGAATATGTAAAGGATTCAATATAGAAAACTTGCTTCGGGCCTCCAAAATATATGAGCCGACACTGCTGATGTGTAAGGTTTTGAATGGCTGGCCGTGTAATCCAAGTACACGGAGGGGCCGTGTAAAAGTTAAACTCCATCTTTCAAGCATTCCTAGTTACAGGTTAACATTTTTTACATCAATGATGCTACTTGCACATACATTTTTGCACATATCTTGCACATACACTTTTATGGGGCCCACCTCGGGTCCCACCAACATGATCCGAACCGCTCATTATTTTTAAAATAATTTTTTAAGAGTTCCTGTAAAAAATCAACTCGATAGGATATCGGTAAGGGTTTTTTTAGAAATCATAGGGTGAAACAGTCTGATTCGCACTGCGATTTCTGAAAAAGCCCTTACCGATATCCTACCGCGTTGATTTTTTACAGAAACTCTTAAAACATTATGTTAAAAATAATGAGCGGCTTGGATCATATAGGTGGGACCCGAGGTGAGTCCCATAAAAATGTATGTGCAAGATATGTGTACAAATGTATGTGTCCTTAGCATTTTTGTTTTTACATAGACCTAGTGCAGGATTTTCTATTTCACTGTAACTTTATTAGTGTTTAGTTTGTTTTCAGTATATTATTTGAGTATGAATTGAATTTTTTACACTCCAAAAAAAAAAAACCTAATAGTAATACCTTCTTTACTCCGAACCACTCTGTAACTACATTCAGCTTTTCAAATTACATGGTACGTCCACAATCAACTATTATTTTCTTGGTACAACAAATCAACCATTCAATATTGTTGGATTATCGATCAACCGACAGTTTTAAAAATCTCAAGGCATTAGTCAGTCAAAAAAAGGTCGCCTAAGTACCTAGGCACGATCAGACGGCCCGACTTTTAGAACAATGCTGAAAACGTAACGAATTGTAATCAAAATACTTACACATGGACAAAACAACGTCAACCAATAATGAGTTGTTCATAAAACCTACGACCAGATAAAGCAATGAAAGATTCGATTCGTTTACAGTAGATAAAGTATTTATAATACTCCAGTAACAAGCCATCAAGTCTACGGAGATACTACGTACTAGACTATCACAAAGGAAAGTGCGAGGAAGGAGAAGTCCCAATTGACGAAGTACTTCGCCCTTCCCTTCCACTTGGTTGTTTGTTTGTAAGACCATAACTAAAACGTGCATTTGGGGAGAAATAAAGTGATATTCAAATTCAGCTAGCTGGCCTTAATTAATAAAGATATCGAGAGATGTAATACCTCCATCTCATTTTTTTTGGTATTTTTCGATATTCGTGTCATTCTTTATGCTATTATATCTTTCAATTTATAATATTTTTTATAATTTGAAAATTTTGTATTATAGATCTATTCGAAAACTATTAAATAAGATTCATATTATATATATTTGGAGATTTATATTAGAAGATATAAAAGTTTAAAAAATGGCACAAATACCAAAAAAGTCCAAAGAAAATAGGATGGAGGGGGTATATGGTCGTCGATCGTTTCCAGCTTTCTAACACATCTCTCTCTCTCTCTCTCTCTCTCTCTCTCTCTTCCTAGTCTGCATCATGTGCTTTAAGTATTCTTCCCAGAAATTCCATGCCCCCTCGGATTACCGCAAGGCGAAACTAGAGTAAGCCTGCAAAACAATTCCAAACTCGTTACTAGGACTACTTCGTTGGACAACGGTAGTACTCCAGTTAGTTAATTACTGTAATGTGAATTTGACACACGCGTGACGCGTATATTGGAATACGTATGGGAAATTACTTATTGAATATTGATCTCCTGTGATTAGGCCACCTAACCCATGTTGTAAGGTGGTTTAGTAAAAATAATCACCATGGGCGACACATACTTCCAAATAGCTAGCTGTCTAAACAAAACGTAAATAACCACAAGTTTCCAGGTCACTTTCAGTTCTTACACAACTACTTAGACTCAGGTATACTCTCCGTGTAAATTTTTCACTCCTATTTCTCCCCTTGGACGAGGAGGCAAGGATTTCTTCCGCAAAATCCCCGATCAAAAAATTAAAAAGCGAAATCCTCCCCTCCAAGAATTTCTTCCACTATTATCAGCTAAAAGTGGAGAAAAGAAAAAAAACATCTCTTTATTGTTCCAATTTTATCCAATGTCCCCAAAAGGAGAAAAAAGAAATCCATATGCACACAACTGGTGTGTCTCAGCCATCAGCCGAACCTCCGTGCATACTCAAGTGAATGACTAGAAATTAGCTGCCAGATAATCTGCTGAGAAACCTTAGATCCTGGAAAATCTGAAATGAAATCGAACTAGCAGTCCAAGAATTAATATGGAGCTCCATTGCTCCGGACAGAGGGAGTGTGCTGCGCAGCCCCGTGCTGCGCAGCGTGCTGCGCGGCCTCCGGCACCGCCTTGCTGGCATCGGTTCGACGATCGGAGACGTCCACTGCGTAGAGCTCGTCGAATACTACAAGTGTACCAAAAATCAACCCGATCAAATAACGTTAAGTACTTCATCGGAATACATATAACTTGAAAAAAAATGAATCTTAATGGATACGAAACACTGGATCAAAACCACTGAATCCATTCTTTTTGAATTATATGTGTTCCGATGAGACACTTAACGATACTTGATCGGGTTGATTTTTGGTACACTTGTAGTATTCGACGAGCTCTACGCAGTGGACGTCTCCGATCGTCGAACCGATGCCGGCAAGGCGGCACCGGAGGCCGTGCAGCACGGGGCTGCGCAGCACACTCCCCGGGTCCCATTCCTCCATACAACCTTTTATCTAACTGTTCCATCAGTCTGCTCCAATTAAGATCCAAACTGGGAAGGCTACTTAATGAAGGACCTTAATTATGAGTGCAAGTATCTAATTTTAGTGCTACTTCAGTTATCTTTGGCAGATAAGCACTATCCAAAAGGCTGAAATGGCAAATGGGGATTACTTGCAAGCTGTGTTTATGGTTGGAAAGATTGTGGTGCCCAAACAAAGGGGTGATTCAAGTTGGTCCCCTCCCCCTCTTGGGGTTTTAAAAATCAATGTAGATGGAGCGTTTTCTTCCTCTCGCGGCATTGCCGCCTTTGGTGTAATTGCCAAAGATAGTAGTGGAACTGCTCAGTTTTGGCGGTGTGGGAAAGTGAAGGTTTTTTCAGCTTGTGCGATAGAGGCCCGGGCTCTACGGATAGCTTGCAATTCAGTAATGGAAGCAGATTATGCTCAAGTGATTTTCGAGTCTGATAGTCAAGTGGTGATCCAGAGTGTTCAAGGAAGAATTAACTGTTCATGGGAGATCCATACTGTGGTGGAAGATATCAAGACTTGGGCTAAAGGAAAAAATTGGTCCTTCATCTGGGCTGGTAGACTGAAGAACAAGGCTGCTCATTGGTTGGCTTCTTATAGTATTAATAGTTGTTCTTCTATTCAGTTGGGTTGTATTCCGCCCGAATTTGATTCTATTTTGCGTAAATATTGTAACTCCTGATTTGGTTGCCTTGTTATCAATGTGACATGTTCAAAAAAAAAAAAAAAGAAGTTATCTTTGTTACATTTTCCACCACTTCATGCATCGTAAATGGTTAATTTGAAAACAATTACACTAAGTTATCTATGTTGCAATGGCATTCATATTACGTTTGTGATCCCAATTTTGGTTTAGAAGCCAGACGATTGGACCATCCCTAAAACGTGTCCCCATTTCATATGGGATCCATTGTTGCAGTTCACTTAGATTGATGATAAATGATACACATAATTGGTGCAAAAATATAGAGAAAAGTACTTCTTAAGTCTCTCTTCGTCTCATAATTTTACCTCTCATTGGTGATATTATCAATTCAATTCCAGTTAACTTTAAAACAAGTTATCACTCCACTTCAAAAGAGTGGAACAAAAAGAAGGGAAGTAATTTTCACACTCCCCTTTTTTTCAATTCATACTTTCTTTTTTGTCTTTATCTACATGAATTTACTATGTTGCCCATTTTCGATATATTTTTTCCAACATCCGAGGGCAACATTATAACTCATGTGGATAAAGACAAAAAATGGATTGTGAATTGTAAAAAGAGGAGTGTGGAAATCATTTCAAAAAGTGGAACAATAAACTAACAAATTACGGGCGGAGGGTGAGTAAATTCGGTCCCGCTAATAGGTGCCCCTGGGGCAATAGTTTAGGTGCGATTAATATACTCACATTAATGAATTGTGTTTATGGAAACTCAACAAACATCATTTTCTACCACTATTCTCTATACTAGTCATAAATGTTTATAATACCTTTTTGTAATGACAATAAAACTCTCATTTTTTTATATAAAAAAATTAGGTAGGAGAATTTTTTAGCACAAACAGAACAATGGCGGGAGGGATATGCACCTTTGATATTGTTCTCAAGTTTTTGGTTATTAACGTTACATAAAATAAATAAATAAACAATGGCGGGAGGGATTAAATAATTTTTTTTGAGTTAAGGGAATAAATAATTTTTTGTCAGTTAAGGGAATAAATAACTTTTTGTTAGTTAGCCGTAACTTGTTTTCGAAACAAAACAAGAAAAAAAAAACCCGTGACAAACAGAACAATATCTTTGTAATATGAAAAATTATCAACTAGATAATACTACCGCAAACAATTAAATCAAAATCCATGAGTCTCAATTTTCAACATCTAAAAGCGAAAAGAAAAAATTACAGTTGTATAACAACCGTACAAAAATTCAGGTGAGATAACAAAAATGAAAATTGACAAAAACTCCAATTTCTAATACGTCACAAAATATAGAATTCTATTCTATTTTGCTCAAAGTGATTTTCTTCTTATTTTGTGAACAAGTGATAATTTTTTTCTTTACCGGACACATAGTAAAATTGTGCCCAACACCCTTGCACAATCCACTTGAGAACACCTATTTTCTTTTGAACATTGTTCCCTCCTCGTTTTGTTAGCTGCCGTGTTGAGCATTTGTTTCTAACAGAAAAAGAAATGGCATTTGTCTCTAATAGAAAAGGAAATGGCGGCACTTCTCTCTTTTTTCTCAAGTAAAAAGTAGATGAATATAAAGAGTCATGGTTATTTTTGTCAACCAAAATATTGTTGACCTCTTTTGATTGTGTGGTTTACATTTTCAATGTCATTATTAGTAAATCTTGAAATAAGTATAAACAATGTAATTAAAGTACTTAAAAAATCGTAATTTTATGCCTCAAACTTGTACCCCAGGGGCACCTGATAGCATTTGCCTTTTCGATTTCCGTCCATTTCAACTTAATTAGATGCATATACTCAAGACCTGAATTTCCAAAGTACCAAAAAAAAAAAAAAGTATACACGAGATCTTTGACATGAGTCACATGACCAATCAGGTGCAAAAGATGACAAGGGGGTAAATTAAAAGGAAAGGTCAATAGAAAAACGCGGGGAATAGTAGAAAAAGACGTTTAGAATTTCAAAAGCCCAAGGCAAAGCATCAAGGAAAGGATAAGATCTGATGTGAGAGGGAGCGCTACCTCTCTTTACGCTTCTCCAGAAACCTCTGTAGCGACTTTCTACGGGCGATTGGGAGATCTGCGCATGCACCCCAAAGAAACAAACACCAATCTAATTATTTGCTCATATTCCTGGTTATTTATTCTCAAGTTTTACACAATCGTCACGAGTTCCTATTCCCATGCCTATAAACTTCAACCAAGGCAAGAATTTAAGGGTCGGACTATGAGTATAGAAGGGTGGGTTATAACCAGGATTAGCTTCGAAAAAAAAAAAAGAAATTTTATATGTAAAATTTAGTCCAAAAAATTTTAACCCAATCCATTCTACCCACCAATCCATTTTAGCCTAGGCTGAAATTCCTTGTTCTGCTTTCCATCAACAAAGAAGACAAGATAATGAAATAATGATCATCCAACAGAACAGGGGCTGACCTCCGTGAAGGGTTTCCAGTAGTTGGCGTCCATCTCCTCCCTCAAAAATTTTGGAGACTCCTCCCTCAGCAAGTTTCAATATATTCTCTGCCTGAACGATTAATTTATCTCCAGTTTTTAATCAGTCAACGTACACTGATGAACCAAATAATCAATCAAGACAGAAAAAGAAAAAAAAATGAAAAAACTAAAAAACGAAAAGAACTTAATTAGATTGTTTACGAACATTGTGGCGATGGACATTGAAGACGGTAACGGTTCCGTTGTAGAAGATCGTCATTGGAGCTGTTTCAGGGGTACTGCTTTCAAAATTTCCACAACTATTGCTCCTGGCAGGCAAAACAAGAAAAACGAATGTCATCATTTCGCATGTGATTTGGAACATACTCCTATATAGAGTAAGAAAGATTAAAACCGAAATTTATTACTGATTGAAATGATTCCATACCAAAAGGCTGGAGTGTAGACAGGCAAAGAGGGAAACGGATTCTCGTCGTGTTTGGGGGTTGAGGGGACCGAAAACGACGAGGTTCTCGACGGGAGAGAGGTCTGATCGACGGAGCCAGTTGCTATCACAGCCTTGAGAAGCTCAGGGTTCAGCTTCGAAATCACACTCTGAATATCTGCAGCAGAGACATAATACTAATAATCAATAAACAGGTGCCTGGCATGCATACATACATACAACCGCGACGATTCCAAAGAAGGAAAACAAAAGGAAGACAAGATTAAAAAGTAGTAATGTAGTAGATGTTGTCGAAGGAAGGTAGGGACCTCGGAAGCTTGTACGGCGATGGAAGAGTTTTTGGGGCGGTGGTTTGGTGGAGGTGGTTTCCTTCTCCATTTGAAAGAAATCGAGTTCTACAGCTGCTGCTGATCCTGCTGCCATTGCCAGCTAGCTAACTAATCTGGTTCAACAATAACTACCACTCTTTCTTGTTTCCTGATTGATGATGATGACGACGATTTGGGCGTGTCCCTATTTAACCGCTACTGTGAATTTATGGGAGTAGTAGTAATAAATTGCGAGACGCAGAAAGGGGGTGAGTAGTTGTAGTTTTTTTGTATGTGGAGGGAGGAGGCACGAGATAAACGAGAGAGAGAGAGAGAGAGAGAGAGAGATTGAGAAGCCGAGAATGGTAAGAGGAGGAGAGTTGGTGGTGGGGTCTAGTACCGAGATGGCACGTATTCCACGAGAGTTGTCATAATTAAGGAAGCAGCAACAAGGACGCGGCAGAAATTACGGGACAGGTATACATAGTCAGTATACATACACTGGGCATCAAACGGGCCCCACGCTTTCTACTTTTTAGACAGGGAAAATTTCTGTTATATCCATTCGACTTTAAGCGAAAATTCAATTTGGTCCTTCACCTTTTAATTTAAACAAATAAATACTTCTAGTTTCGAATTTGTTTCATTGTCAACCCTCCGTCGGCTTTTGTTAATGTTTTGGATGGAAATTGACCATGTGCCCAGCACATGACCAATTTTGAGGGGTATATTTGTCCATTCATGTCCCTTTCTTCCAACTATTATTCCCCTCTAATTTCTGAAAATTCATGTCTCTCTTCTCTCCCATCTCCCACCGGCCACCACGCCCACCACCTAAGGAAGAAGAAAACCCACTCTCTCTCTCTCTCCCTCTCTCTGATTTTCCTCTCTCAAATAAATTTCACCCATCAATCTCCCTCTTATTCAGATTTTCTGCGCGATTCTAGAGTTCTTAGGTTTGGAGAATCCAAAATCCCCTCTCTCCTCTGTGACTGATGTACGGCGGTGGAGGTGGGGGTTTATGATGGTGACGAGTAGTGGTTGGGGTTGTGGATGGCGACACGATATATTGAGGTAAGGGCTTGGTTCTCATACGATTTGAATTGGGGTTTGAATTCTGAAATTAGGGACTCCGAAATTGGGGTTTCCAAATTGGGGGTTTGAGGTTAGGGTTTTAATTTCGAATTTAGGGGTTTCTGACAATGGGGTTCTAAAATTCGAAATTGGAGTGTTTGGGAGTTTGAATTCGGGTTTGTGCTGGCGGTAATTGGTGGTGTTGAATGATGGTGGTAGTGAAACGGGTGGTGGTGTTTCGCAGTGAATGCGGTGGGAGTGGTGGCGGTTGGGGGTTATTTGAGGTGGTTTCTGGTGGTTAGTGTAGTGGCTCATGGTTTTTGGTGGTTTCTGGTGATGATAGCTGATGGCGATCTGAGTTCTAGTGGTGGTGACATGGGAGATGAGAGTGAGACAGGGATTTTGAGAAATTAGAGGGGAATAATGTCGGGAAGAAAGAGACTTGAATGGACAAGTATACCCCTCAAAATTGGTCATGTGCTGAGCACATGATCAATTTCCGTCCAAAACATTAACGGAAGTCGACAGAGGGTTGACATTGAAACAAATTCGAAACTAGAAGTATTTATTTGTCCAAATTGAAAGGTGAAGGACCAAATTGAATTTTCGCTTAAAGTCGAAGGGATATAAGAGAAATTTTCTCTTTTAGATACGACTTCACTTTTAGCTCTTGTTTCACATAGACTAGCTTTTGAGGTTTTTTCATTTTTTTAAAAAGAGAATATTATGTCCGGATGAGCCGGAAACTTGTAGGCCTTACCGAGCATTACTTGACTCTGTTTCGGAAAGGAGAAAGGCTCCGTTCCGGAAACCTTCTTAAAAAATAAGTACTTATTTTGTCATTTCTCATTCAAAAATAAAAAGGGTCATTCCAGAAAATCCAACTAAAAAGTTCCTTTCACATTTTTAAACTCAAAAATAATGTGAATGAAAAAAAAAATTCAATTTTTTTGCACCGTATTAAAGATCTCAATGAGATCTATCAAACAAGATCCATAATGATAGGAAAATTATTTGCGTAAACACATGATTTTTGAGCTTAAAGTTGCCTTATATATGATGATCATCATATATACACGGAAAATGGGTGCTCGGATCAAGCACCCTACACACCTCGGATGCAGTTGATTTCCGCGTTAGCCCCCTCGGTTTTTTTTTTAAGAATTTTTGGACGGCTCAGATCGGCTGTCTGGTGGCCGGAGACGGCCTGTCGCGGCCGCCGGTACGATTTCCCTCTCCGGCGCCCATTAGTACCTATATAAATTCTGAAAAATAAGCACCTCCTCCTTATTTTTTGGGGAACAAACCTTCTTATTCAACAAAAAATAAGTTCTTATTTGGTTTCTGGAACGCAGCCTATGTACTTATTTTTTAAGAAGGCGATTTCAAGCTCAAAATCATGTGCTTACGTAAATTATTTTTCTATCAGTATGGATTTTGTTTGATAGATCTCATTAAGATCTTTAATACGGTGCAAAAAAAATTAAAAAATTATTTTTTATTTACCTTATTTTTGAGTTTGAAAATGTGAAATAAGTACTTATTTTTTAAGAAGGTGTTCTGAAACGGGGCCTTAGAACCCGTTTCGGAATAGGAACTTATTTTTTGTTTAATAATAAGGTGTGTTTAATAAAATGGTGAGTAAGTACATATTTTTTTGAAAATGTAATTTCAAGCTTAAAAATCATATGCTTACGCAAATAATTTTCTTATCACTATGGATCTTGTTTGATAGATCTCATTGAGTTCTTTAATATGGTGGAAAAAAAATTTGAAAAATTATTTTTCATTTACATTATTTTTTAGTTTGAAAATGTGAAAAAAAAAACTGTTTATTTGAGTTTTGTGGAACAAAGCTCCAAAATAAGTACTTATAAAATAAGAAGGTTTCTGGAACGGGCCCTTATAGTAATTCGAACCGTTCATCTTAGAGGGTTCGCAATTTAATATGTCTACGCAAAAAATCAACTTGATTGGACATCAATAGCTATGTCAAAAAGTGAATTTTGATTTATAAACGAACGGCCTGATTCTGTCACTAGTATTTTAAGTTAAACTGTTCATGATCGTCGATTTTATAAAGCAAAATTTATATTTGGGGACATCTAACTTTTTGGACCCTACAAGATGAACGGTTCAGATTACTACAGTGAATGTTCAATAGGACACACAATGGGTGGCAGAAACCATGAGGTTTCCACCTCATCCGGAAAGAATTAATCTCTTTTAAAAAATGAGAGGACTCATAATATCCAAACCATGAAAGTAAATGATTTGTCTAGTTTTACAGTGCATTGAATTCGAATCATTCATTTATTTTTATAGATATTTTCATAGTCCAGATGTCATGGATTGTACTAACCCTCTTTGATTTTTTGTTCTTGCTCAAATTATTCGCAATGGTTAATTTTCCGTCAAAATTTTGTAAATTATTGATTTGTCTCATCGAAAAAATAAAAAAATTTATGACTTTTATCCAAATATTATTGAAAGAAATATCTTAGATAAAGCTTTAAAAAAAAAAAAAGATTTTTGGGCTTTATCTTGCGTACTTTCCAAAATATTTGGATAAAAATCATAATTTTTTACTTTCAGCTTTAACTCATAAAGATGAACCAATAATTTACAAAAGTTTAACTCAAAATTAACAAATATGAATTTTTTAAAATAAGGACGAAAACCTACAATTCTGAAGAAAAAAAAAAAAACTACGTGAAAATGGCATTTATTCTTATTTACTCTTTCATCTTAAGGTAATCTCCTAGAAACGTGAAACTCGTTCACTCTATTTTTTTTTTTTTTTGAACAATTTGTGCCAAATTGCATGTTGTTCACATTTTTTTTTTCAATAGAAAGGAGATTTTATTGTCACGACATAGAAGATGAGCCAGAGGCTCTAACATCATCAAGGGCTAGGGTCAAGAGCCATTGGAGAAAATCACCCCTCCAACTCATCAACCCATTACCCGATAGGGATTTCCTAACCACAAAATGTGCTACCCTATTACAACCACGATTCACATGAGAAAAGAGACATGAGGAAAAGAACGCTGCTACAGGCACAGCAGGAGATGCACAGCAGCCACGCACAGACCCCTTTGAATCGGTCTCGGGTCCCGCAAAGATGATCGGAGCCGTTCATTTTGTTTAAAATACATCGTTTAGGGTACCTAAAAAAAAAAATCAACTCAATCCGATATCGGGAAGAGTGTTTACGAACCATCCAATTTTGCTTCAAAATTTTAGGCTAAATTTTGAAGCAAAGTTGGATGGTTCGTAAACATCCTTCCCGATATCGGATTGAGGTGATTTTTTACAGGAACCCTAAACGATGTATTTTAAACAAAATGAGCAACTCCGATCATCTTTGGGGGACCCGATACTGGCACAAAAGCGGTCTGTGCGTGGCTGCTGTGCACCTCTTGCTGTACCAGTAGCTTTTTTTGTGAGGAAAAATTCAAAGCAATCTAGAGACAATCTAAAATAATGGTATCACAGTCAATGAAGGATCGATAGCCGTTGAGAGCTTGAACAATCTGAAGTGCATCCTCCTCAATGATAACTCGTGAATAACCCCAACGCAAAGCAGTATTCAGACAGAACCGGAATCCCAAAGCTTCAATGACACGAGGAGAGAGAGGACCCTTAAACATTTCCATTGCTGCTCCCGCCAATATTGCATCTCTATTCCTAGCCACGAAACCCACACCACCATTGCTGTAACATTCCTAAATTTTTAGATAAATAAAAATAATTTGAAATGTTAATTTTCAATTCATTAATTAATTAGGTTCATTAATATGACTACATGATTAAATGTATAATTAAAATTTGTCATAAGTATTTATACTAGATAATCACTAAACCTTACATACATATGTATGCATTTATACTTATCGTGTACTCTCTCCTAACCAACTCACCCTCACCCTAACATTTTTCCATCCCATAAATTATGGGATTTCATCTCACCACTCTCGGCAGTATCTCTCCTAAATTCATCTCTTCCTCACTTCCCTCTCTCACTCCATCACATTCACTCTTATCATTCCACACTCCTACTACTTCTACAATTGCACTCTCTCTCTCTCTCTCTCTCTCTCTCTCTCTCTCTCTCTCTCTCTCTCTCTCACTTCCCTATACAAACCCACATCCTGAGGTTCCTAACAAAAAAAAAAAACCAAGGCAGTCCAGAAGCCAGTCCGCTCTTCGTCTTCGATCTCCAACTTCCGTTTTCCTTTTTCTTCTCCTGTCAATTCCGTTTACTTGCTTAATCGACCGGAAGAAAGGTAGATAAATCGCTTCCCTATTCTCCCCTAAGTATATGAAGTTCTTGTATTGTGTATTTGATGAGTTATAATATTAAAAATGGAGCTCATGTATCAAAACCCATTAAACTAACCCATGCTCGGTCCTCGGAAAAGATAACGTGACTGTAACAAAAAAAAAAAAAAAAAAACAGATTTCATGTTTATGATTTTGTCATGGTTTAGACCTTGCACTATGATGTTAAGCGTAGAAATACTCCTCGTCATGAAAAATCAGCCCCTCGAAGTATATAAACACGATTTATGATAATTGTTATTATTATTATTTTGTTTATGTGAAGCTACTGTTACCATGCATGTTGCACCAGAGGGTCTCGTTCTGATTACCTTATTATTGTTTATACGTGTGAACGATATTTTAGATTGTTTAAATGTATTATTATCATTTAAATTTTTTTTTGTGAACACGTACTTTAATAAAAAACAAAGTCATCTGTACTTCGGAAACTGTTATAGCTAGCAAATAGTTAGAACTGAAACTTAGAGATCCAGGAAACAAGTTATAAGAATAGTAAATAATATTCATGGATCTAAACTAGAAAAATAATGGCTAGTATAATCTGTTAGCGATTTTTTTCAGTTGAAAAGTTGAACTATGGTCACTCTAGAAATTATTGTAAGTAAAAAAGTATATGTCGTTATCAAAATATATTAAACAAATTCATAAATTCTTATTTTTAGGAAACTGTATATATACTAATGGAATGCTTTAAGAAAATCCGAGAACTAAGATTTACCCCTACAGTAACAATTATTATGTTAAGTATTAGAACCGAATAAATAATACTTTGATCCTTAGGCCTAACTAAAGTACCCGATATTCGAGAGTTTCAGAATTTTTTTTTATCCTGTAAGGTAATAATAGTGAATCTCCTGGACCGATAAAATCTTAAACGAACCAAAGGCATCGGCCTAATCATAATTACAATATTATGCGTTCAATTACTCGCACAATATTATTAAATGTTATACTTGTTATCTCATTGAAATGTATCGTGTTATGAATTGAGTTATTATTAATTGTATCATGATGTGCGTGGTAGAATGAGCTTAGATTCATGGGATGGTTTCGAGTAGTGAACATATAGATGTGGACAAGTAAAGGATAAAAATGGTAAAGTTGATTAAAGATGTTGGGGGCCGGTAAAGGACCCTGGTACGGTGAAGTACCTTTAGTTGAGTTGGGGAACGGTAAAGGACCCCGAGTACGGTAAAGTACTCAGAGTGTGTGGAGGACGGTAAAGGACTCCGGGTACAGTATTTGGGATACGGTAAAGGATCCTGAATACGGTACAGTACCCAAGGTGTGTGTGGAGGATGGTAAAGGACTCCGGGTACAGCATTTGGGATACGGTAAAGGATCCTAAATGCGGTACAGTACCCAGTGTGTGTGAAGTACGGTAAAGGACTTCAGGTACAGTATTTTGGGAAACGGTAAAGTATCCCTGAATACGGTATAGTACCAGTGTATAGAGTTGGGAGACGGTAAAGGATCCTAGCAATAAGATAGTGCGACCTCTAATGCTGAGTTGTCATGGTGAGCTGTTCCTTTATTATGGTTGTAAGCGAATCCAGACTGGATACATAATTTGTTAGTATTCGCTTAGAATCCTGGTGCAGGACAAATAAAGGAAGAGTTATTCCATGGGACGGTCAAAGTTAGTGGATGTGGGAGGAAAGGACCTTATGGAGAGGATCCTTAGATTTCATGTAAGTCAATGGGTAGTAAAGAAATTGACGATGTGCTGTTAATCTGTACCTTTTGTATGTTATGATTTAGTATAATGTTGATCTGCTAATTGTAAGGTAAGGGGTTAGTAGGGTTGAGATTATCTACTGAGTTTCAAAACTCATTATAGTGTCGTTGGGCTGGCGTTTCATGCCAGGTAATCAAGAGACCGAAGAGCAGAATCCGCTACAAGAAGATCCGTACCAGGGTGAAGACCTCCCAGCTGAGGAAGGAGAGTTTGTTGAGCCTTGGAGGCCATACCCTTAGAAGCTCTGTCATTTTGACATACTTTTATTTAAATTTTCATAAGTGTTATCACATTTGTCAAACTCTATTTTATTTTGTTGATTTGTAAGACAATTAAGTAGGTTTGAATTTGGTACTTGAGGTTTCCGTTGCTAAACTCTGTTTAATAAAATTCCATTTCGTATATATCAATTTTATGAACTATTAAATCAGTTGAAAATGATTTAATTAACGTACCCAAAAATTGGGGCGTTACAATTGCCATCACGAGAATTTAGAGCACTATCAACATTTAACTTTATGTAACCTTCCAGTGGAGATTGCCAGATTTGGGTACAAGGAGAAGACAAGGGAGGAGCCCTTTGTTCCAATAAATCACACACCACCTTGAATTCTTTCCACGCCAATAGAGCTTTTTCATAAACTACTAATGGTTCCCATTGCTAGCCCTCAAACAAATCCCGGCTTCTATTTTTCCAAATCGACCAACAAATCAAGGACGCAAGAGCTTTCCCATCCTGGCTGTCCACCTCCGAAATCTTCCCTTGTGGTAAAGACATCGATCCACCATTGCCGAAAACTCAAATGTTTCCAACTACAATAAGCATTTAGCGGGCCAAATTTCCACACATCCTTTGCCCTCTTGCAACGGAAAAAAACATGCTCGATCGTTTCAGGTTCTTTGCGACAATGAAAACAAAATGGGTCCCCAATAACTGGTCTACGATGAAGGTTTGCAGCCATGGCTAATGCTTTATGAGAGCATTTCCAAATGAAATGACGTACCTTATTCGGGATCTGAAGCTTCCAAATGGCCTTCCAATTCACTTGATCCCGTCCTCCCGAACTCGGTTCGCCCTTCACAGTGGATTTCTTAGGAAATAGAAGGGATCTTGCTACATGGTATGCTGATCGGACCGTAAATTTGCCATCCTCAGTGTGGTGCCATACCCCCTTGTCTGGAATTCCTTGTTGACTGACTCGGATAGCCAAATATCTTGGGCATCTATAGGGCCAAAAAATTCTCTCACCAAGCTGTCATTCCATTCGTGTCGTTCCTCATCAATAAGATTAGATACTTTTTATGGTAAAGGGGCTAAATGTGATCCCATAGGAGGTGTACTTAGGACCTTGAAGGATAGGGCTCGGGGTATCCACGGTTCCGACCACAGATTTATAGCTTTGCCAACGCCCACCCTCGAACGCCAACCACGCCGAAGAACTTCACGCCAAGCACTTGCTTAAACACGAGAAGCACCTCAAGCTCGTCTCATGTGATACCAACTGTAAATCTATAACTACCCGCCCCAGCTGACCTGTTAACCACATAACCACGTGACTCAAAAAGATTAACCTAAAGTTATACCAGGGTTGTGCTCTGATACCAACTGTAACGACTCGTCCCAGCTGACCTGTTAACTCTTAGCCTGACCACGTGGCTCAAAAGATTAACCTCAAGTTATACAGTAACTGCTCGCAAATCCTTTTAAATTATTCAATTTTCCCTTAGATTCCCAATGTGGGATGTAACGCATTGCCCCCCAAACAGCCAAATAGGGTGTTCTGGCTAAATAAGCTAAGTGGCTTTTTTTTTGTTATTATTTAAAACAAAATTGCATTTGTTACGTTAGCGTGAAATTTTTGTAGATTATTAATTCGTCTGAACTAGAGAAATCGAAAAGTAAAAAATTATGGTCCAATCTTAAATTTTTTTGAATAAAGACAAAAATTAGCCAAAAAAATCACATTTTTCGTCTTTATTAAAAAAAATTTGAGTTTGGATCATAATTTTCTACTTTTTCAATTTCTCTCATTGAGACGAACTAATAGTCCACAAAAATTTGATGGGAAGCTAATAAATGAGAATGGTTTTTTTGAATAAAGACACACAGGAAAAAAAAAACACTTGGCTTATTTAGCCAAACATCCTCACTTACAAAAGGAAAAAAAAGCACGTGACCGAATTGAAAGGACATGAGTATTTGTCAAATGAGGGCCTAAAGTTCAAATTACAAATTGCGGTTGTTGTGGTCAGCCAATTTGCTTGCCAAATTGAATAGGTCAGCGGTGCAGCCGCAGCTTAGCTGTCGTGCTAGGCCAGGCAACGTGAAACAAGAAGCACGTGACCGAATTTGTTTCTCGAATTCACGCTTTCTGGAATGGGAACGTTTCCATTCAACTAGACTAGAATAACTAGATGTAGACCAGAGTAAATAAAAAAGAATATTCCATTCAACTATACAAGTTTGAATGTGGCATTTTTCTTATGAGTATCTACCATGAGATCTCTAAACCTAGATTTGTCGGTGAAATTCAAGTTCCTTGCTTTGTGGGTTTTAGTTTTTAGGGCAAGTTTAACCTAACTTATCACTACGGTCATTTTGATTATTTTCTACTAATTTTTATAAGTTTTGGATCGATGAGATAAATAAAAACCATATCAAAACATAGACCAAAGCTTAAAAAAATTCATATTAGATAGTTGCGCTTGTTGCGGGACTTAATCCAACCTTACAGCACAAGCTGACGACAATCATGCACCACCTGTATTCGCGTTCTCAAAGGCACCCCCTCTTTTCAAGAGAATTCGCGGCATGTCAAGCCACGGTAAGGATCTTCGTTTTGTATCGAATTAAAACCACATGCTCCACCACTTGTGCGAGCTCCTGTTAATTCCTTTCATTCTTGCAATAGTACTCCCCAGGCAGGATACTTAACACGTTAGCTACAACGTTGTACGGTAGATACGCACAGTGCCTAGGAACCGACAAAAAAGACCCCAAAAGACAAAAAAGTTTTTTTTTTAATCTTTTTCTGTAGTCTTATGATTTATTTTTTTTTCACTTTGCTTATACTTTTCTGATTCCTCTAGTTGAAACTCGAAACACGGTATAAAAATTTAACCCAAAATGAATAAAACAATTAGACATTGCAGGCATGAGTGGAGGAAGAGATAGATAATTGCGGATTACGCAAGGTGGAAGTGCCTTTTCACCAATTTTGTCAACCATAACGTGTCCCAAATCAACGGACTAACGAGAAGCCTCTTCTGGATTGTAACGTAACTGAATGGACTAAGACCAAATTTTCATTTGTTCTGATAAATAAAATGAATTCTGGCAAGTACGAAGACAGGGCAAATGCCTGTTTTGGATGCTTAAATTGGAGCTAAAAACGCTGGAAATGCTAAGATCCGATTCTACTAAGGTTCTTATTTTTTAAGTACTTATAACTCATTTTACGATATGGGTCATTCTCTCACGATACATTAACTTTAATTCAACCCTTAGTGGAACGGGGCCTTAGTAGTGTCATTTGAAAGTTTGCGCCAAGTAATTTTGTAAACTCTCAAGTAATAAGTTTCAAAACAGTGTAAAATCAACTACGAAATGTATACACCCATACAAAGATAGTGTTTATTCCAAGAGAACGTTTGAAATCCTTGGTCCATACTCCATACAAGTCCCCATTCTGTAAAGCTATGAATACTTCCCTTGCAATCTGGATATTTAGCAATGCTTCTGAGATATGCACCAACACCACGTTGCCGACAAATGTGTGAATGAATAAAATCTAAAATACACACTTAGCAACTACAAACAGGCTTTACGAGTAGTATAGGAAGAAGCAGATTCAAGGTTAGATTGGCCTATAAGTTCACCTACCAACTGCATGCTATTCCTGCCAATTGCCATTAGTTTTTCCCAGTTTGAATTATTCATACAAATTGACTTCCACCCCACCATGAGCGGAATTATGATTTATGCAATGCAAGTACAATATATATATATATATATATATAGTCATTTTCAAATGAGGAAGTCCTTATTTTAGTTAAAATAAGGACCTCTCCATTTCTCCCATTTTCCGTTCGAATTTTGATGATCCGAGCTGCTCAATGTATTCAGAATGTGATTTTAAGGGCCGTGAGAAATCGGCAAAAAAAAAATAACACTCCATTACTAGGTTCTCCATATAAAATTGGAACAAATAGAGAGGGAATCCAGCCGAATTATACCTTGATTTGGAACAGATTACAATGTAAGAGGTCAATGATGAGAGGCGTTATTCGTCTTCGACAACTGATTAAGACGGTGCCTGAAGTAGTTGTTTGATGCCACCGAAGTCGTTTCACAATATCATAAAGCTATCAATTTGTATCACACACAAAATAGGCTGCAGTTCCTGAGAAATCATTCCCTGCATCAACAACTAATTATTTATGTATTCCTTGATCAAGCATATTACTCAGCCTAGAAGCCGCAGCACTCCTCCAGCATACAACAGCAACAAAGAGCAGCCAAACTGGGAAAAACAAAGTGGGGAAAGAAAATGTTAGGTCACATCCATCGGTCTGGTGACTACAGATCAACAAAAAACTTGCAATGAAGAAGAAAATTAGGTTCCATTTAATCAAGTATATGGTCGTTGACAAGGTCTTAGCGTATCACAAGCTGTGCTAAGATTAATTATCTACTGAAAATGACACAAAAGGAAGCAAAAAACAATTAATGTCTGTAGAGGTTTCAAAATGTCTTGCACAGTTTTGGATCCAGGACTGGTTAATGAAGTCATACCTAAAAGGACCAGTAGCTTATAAGACTACATAATACCACCAATGTGTTTCAAAAGTGTAGAAATGGACAGAACCAGTCACATCCCTTCATCATGAAACCCCAGACAAAATACTTGGCATCATCAGAAAACAAATAGGTTCTCGAGCTCCAAAGAGTGTTGTAATAATCAAAACTATAAGAAAAGAGATGTGAAAGTCTTTAGGAAAGACTTGGCAATCTGGTATACACATAGAAAAACACTTATTCCTATTGTGATCCCTTTCTCTTGAGTTGTACTTCCACTACTTAGTATTTTGTTCCCCAAACAATTGAAACAATATATATAGGGTTTTGGAAGCTGGTACTTTCTCTTTTGCGGAGACCTACGGTGGATTTCCGGAGGTGGGTGGCATGGTAGAAGATACTATGCTACAAGACCTAAGCTGGATCCCAAAGGCATTCAAGCACAGCTTGTTGTGCACATGGATTAGACAAGATAGGCTTAAGTCCATATGGATGCGGATTCCTTGTTTGGATTGCAAGGTCTAGTTGTAATTGCACTTTGATTCATAATATTTAGATTTCCAGACAGGTCCTATCGTTTCACCCCGTTGGCATTTTCCACAAAAAACTTTGTGTGCCTCTCTGGTGTGCTAAACATAACTTAGTGTATACAATGATAATAGTTTTTGACTAATTTAATTAAGCCTTGATTAGCATAGAATTGGGCGTTGATCGTTCCTTTCAATTCCAAGTGTTAAAGCAATTTCCCTACCGATTACATATGTTAAATTGTATCATTTGCAAAGGAAATTTCAATCGATGATAGAACCGGAAGAGAATTTTAATTTTCAAAGTTTAGTAAAGAATTCCCTATTCATTCGCAATAATGAATTTGCCTAGCAATAATGAATTTGCCTAGCAATCATACACAAAACTTGGACGCTGAGGATGAATTGGACCATGAGGCAATGGCCATGTTTACAAAAAAAGTTATATTAGATCCCCAAAACAAGAACAAACTTCCCAGCAATCATACACAAAAGTGAGGCAATGGTAATCTCAAGGTCGAGACACGCAAGGAAAACAAGAATAACAGTGGAAAAGAGCGATCTTAAGGTATTCACTACTAGAACTGTGTGGTAATACAACTCAACAATATACAAAACAAAATTTGAAACAAGAAAATGTACAGTGTCACACTCTATGATGGTTAACAGTGACTTTCAAGAGCCTAAAGAGGAAGGAGGTAACAATGGTGATATGGCAACTTTATTTCCTTCATCGCTTCTTTGCATTCGCAAGGAACTGGTTGATAACTCTCTAAATGGATCGAATAATGTTGAATCACATGATAAAGACGAGGAAGGAGAAGACATTGAAAAGTCAAAATTTATGGAGAAGCCTATAAACTAGAGCACTTGTTCTCTAACGGTTGTGTAACTACACGTAAGTGCATTGAGATTGTGCGTTCAATTTGTATGGATAGAAAGTTGATCCCTTGTTGAGGTCGGGTGGGGAAGCAAGGGTTCAAGGTACAACAAAAATTTCTGACTTAAGACCAAAATAGAAAGGAAGCCTATAACAAGCTTCAAAAAAGAACCTTTGACAGGGAGTAGGTTGAATCCTAGGTTGACAAAGAAGATAAAGTTGAGTTAGACATTGAATGGGAATCTGACGCAAGAGCTTTTAAAAGCTCAATCACAAGTGATTGAATCGGAGACCAATGAGAAGTTTATTTTCATGAATGTGACAATCTTCAGGAAAAGTTCATTACACCTGACCAGAATCAAATTTGTGTACTTGTTTTGAAGTAAAAGTTTGCTTGAATACAAGGTTTCGCAAGTTATAAAGTGATCTCAAGGATGTTAATGCTACAGCATTTCATTTAACAAAGGCATATATGATTGCATCCTTAGTCCTCGATCAAAAGAAGGCTTTGGATAAAGCAGGAGTTTTGACATACTGATGTTGTCCAACATCCAAGGCCGTAGGATAAACTATGTTTTCAAGCCCAATGATAATGTTCCTACTTCTCCCAAGTTTAAAGATCCACCACCAATGAGGACGCGTTAAATAACTTCAAGTTTAAGCCTTCATCACATCACTGTGGCCGAGGGCTTACATGCCTCTTATTAGTAACATGCAGACAAAGTTCATTGACATTATATGAAAGTTTTTGCCTACACAGCAATTTCTTTTGGATAACTCATAGTGCCCAGAAGAGCACACGTGCATCTTGACTTAGCCTTTGAGACCAATCCCAGGGTCCACTAGTGGGACAAAGCCTCGTATGGCCATACATATCATTTTTGTTGACTGAAAGAACATATTAGACCTGAATGTTTGACTTTCAAAAAAAAAAAAAAAAGACCTGAATGTTTTAATTGAATGCTAATAACCATGTCACTTCAAAAAATCGTAGTGATATTCTTTCCCATGTTGTTACCAAGTTGGATTTAAACAAGGAAAACCACAGAGAATGTCAATTATAGTTAAGTGTTGACCGCTAAAAATGACAAAGTGGGTAGGCTAAGTTAGGTCTAGTTTTGAAAAGAACTATGAGCTGTTTTACAGACCGATCAAATTACTAACAGCAAAACTAGGATCAGACATTGATCTTGACATCGGATTTTTGACTACTTAGTTCTCAACAAGCAAAATCCACTCCAGGAAAAACATGTTATAACAAGAGTTTGTGTGCTGGTGGGGGCGGAGGGAATTAAGGCCCAGAGGGGTGACGAGCCCCCCTGGATTTTTATCACCTTCAATCATTTTATTTTACAACCTACTCAAAAAATATTAAGAGGAATTGGAAATTTTGGGTGTTGGGCTTATTGTCTACTGTGTTGTCGGGCTTTCCAACGAAATCAATAGACCCCTTCAAGAATTAAATGCTAGTTTCATCGAGACAAATAGTGAATTGGCATGTTTTGAATCCATCCAACTCATTTTCTAGCTTTTCAAATTAAAAATTGAACAATCGAGTGCGAAACAAAATGAACGATCAACCAGCAATGTGGTGGGCCGAACCGAGAATGGGTCCGAGGCAGGCCCAGCAAAGGGAGACGCGCAGAGCTAGAGTTTGGGCTCCCCCGCTCAGCCTCGTTTGCATGGATTGGGCGCGAGCCCGATGTAATCGGTATAAGGCCCAAGTAAAGGTGGGCCGGACCGAAGGGTCAGACTCACCGGTTGCCGGTCAAGCATATTACTCATCGACGAGTCTTCGGTTAGGCTCTAATGGGTCGGGTCATTCGGACGAGTCGGTTTGACCCGTGCAGGGGCCACGTGGAGCCGCTTCCTACCGTTTCCAAGAAGGCCTGACATGTCTGAGAAGGAAGACGGTTAATAGTGACGCCAGGGGAATGTGCCATATGTCATGGTTACCCTAGCCTGGAGAGCAAGTATGTTCACCTATATAAGGGGGGGATAAACCCTAAGAAAGGTACACAACCCTACGTCTAAGAAATACACACTCTCTCCTATTTACTGACTTACTCATCGGAGGGGCGAGAGGCGGCCAACCGCCTCATGCCTTGGTGCAGGTACGCGTCGGGGCAGAGAAGGAGCAGTCCTGAGAAGCCGTGAAGAGAAACCACCACCCCACAGGTAACAAAGCCTTCATGCAAAACTTCCAAAAGATGAAAACTCGTCGGGTCAGTTGTAAAGAAATTTAGCAACGAATATTTAGACTCTTTTGCTTATGTTAAGAAGCTTTTGTTCCTAATAGAGAATTTTTGAACTTTTATGTTTAGTATTTCTTTATTACTATATTTTACGATAAAACTTTTAAACTTATTGTAAAAAGGTGCCCCTTGGAATGGGATTCATGGCGGAGCCACTCTGTGATGTTAACAGAAAAATAAAAAAATACAACCTGCAACTTTAAAAGACGGAATCAATCACCACTCAAAAAAAAGGCCTGGTAATTGAGAACAATTAGTAATATGCTCATAACAAAAAACAAAAAAACACCAAAAGTATTGCGCACAATAATATGTCCACTAAAAATGTTCTTTTTTGAACTTTTTAGTTTTGGATCCAAAACTAAAGAGTTCAAAAAAGAACATTTTGATAACAAGTTGAAGGCATATAACAATTTCTCAAGTAGTACACTACAAATTGGGTCCAAAACTAAAGAGTTCAAAAAAGAACATTTTGATAACAAGTTGAAGGCATATAACAATTTCTCAAGTAGTACACTACAAATTGGGTGAGCCAAAAGCACCCACTTATGAAACTCACTGTAAGCCCCAAAATATCACGAAGCCCAAAAGTAAGCCCTATTAAAAGTGTTGGAGAAGGAGAGAGATGACATTACCAGCCTCTGAGGAATGAAGGACATGAAGCGTCTTGTTGGTGATAGTGGTGGTGCGCGTACTGAGGCTGTGGTGGGTAGTCGTTAAAGTAACCTTGATAGCTTGGGGGACAAGGAGGCCGCGGCGCCGGAGGGTACCCTCCGAATTGTGGTAGAGCCGAAGGGTAGCCACCCGGCGGCTGTGGCGGACCTGGCCCGTACCCTGAAATCAGAAGAAACAGAATTACTTCTTCGATCAGTTTTAATATGAATTAATTACGGTATGTTATATAAATTCTAATATCTGGGGAAAGAAAACGGTGAATTTGCCTGGTGGATGGCCGGGGCCTTGATGGCTCGTGTGGTAAACTTGACTCATTTGCTCGCTCGCGCTTTCTCTCTCTCTCTCTGGGTCTCCCTCTCCTTGTGGTGCTTCAGTTCATCTATATCGTCTAGAATTGAAATAAAGACGGTTTTGTTTGTCTGAAAGGAACGAGAACATACGCGTGTTTAAGGGAAAAATTCAAAATACCCCCCAACCTATACACCCAAATTCAATTAGACTCCCAACCTTTTAAAAACTTCAATTTTACTCCCAACGTTATATTCCGTTAATCAAAATGCCCCCTTCCGTCCGAATTACTAACGGATTCCGTTAAAGGCTCCGTTAAATAGTGTCCCGATGGAATTTCGATGATCCGAACCATTCAATGTGTTCAAAAAATGATTTTAAGGGTACTTGTGAGAAATCAGTAAAAAAAAATGATCGCAAGGGCTTCATCTGAACAGTTTTTTATTGAATGGTTCAATAAAAAACTGTTCAGATGAAGCCCTTCCGATCATTTTTTTTACTGACTTCTCGCGGGTACCCTGAAAAACACATTCTACTCACATTGAGCGGATCGGATCATCAAAATTCCATCGGAAAAGGGGAGGTACAAACCGAAGCAAAATCCGGACGTCCGTACTTGAATAAAATCCGGATCGATCCACACCTCCCCTTTTCCAATCGAATTTTGATGATCCGAGCCGCTCAATATGTTTAAAACGTGATTTTAAGGGTATCTGCAAGAAATCAACAAAAAAAATGACCGGGAAGGGCTTCATCTGAACAGTTTTTTATTGACCTATTCAATAAAAAATTGTTTAGATGAAGCCCTTCCCGATCATTTTTTTTGTTTATTTCCTGTAAGTACCCTTAAAATCACATTTTAAACACATTGAGCGGCTCGGATCATCGAAATTCGATCAGAATACTATTTAACGGAGCCTTTAACGGAATCCGTTAGTAATTTGGACGGAAGGGGGCATTTTGATTAACGGAACATAATGTTGGGAGTAAAATTGAAGTTTTTAAAAGGTTGGGAGTCTAATTGAATTTGGGTGTATAGGTTGGGGGGTATTTTGAATTTTTCCCCGTGTTTAATGATGTGTCTCACTGTCTGTATGCACATTAGGCTCTGTTTGAAATCCATGAAAAGAAAAAAAAAAAAAAATTTCTTTCATTTTTTGGTTAAAAGAGAAAAGGCGAAAAAAATAAAAATTTCAAGTACAGTGAATAGTAAATTTTCTGACATCTCTCTCATTTTTTTTTGTCTTTTATTTTCTTTTATTTTTCTTTCGTATCCATAGGTTCCAAACAGAGCGTAAAGGTGTGGTTGCTAAGAAATCAATTGGGAACCTTAACGAGAAAGTTTCCCTGAGGCAGAGCGGTGGGTGGACCCATTAATTTTTTAGGAGTATTTCTCTTTGTCTTGTTATTGACAATTCAAAAAGACTACTAATTGTTTAACAAAAAATTACCAAAAGAAAAATAAAAATCAGTAAAGACACGTGAGACCCATACAAAAGAATACATACTCCGACAAATATGTGTGACGTGTCCAAAATTATCCGGGCATTTAAAATCCCTTACATACGGGTAGGAGTGTTAAATGGGCGAATTTGGACGAATTGGGTAAGTTATTAGTGGGTTGGGTCTTTAATGAGTCATTAACCCATTTAAACCCAATTAATTATGAGCCCAATTACTCATACCCAACCCAACCCATTTATTTGAAATCAAACCCGGCCCCGCCCATTAACCCGGCCAATTACCTATATATTAAAATTTAAAATGACTAAAATACCCATATACACTAAAATGCCCATATTACCCTTATACAGTTTAATGATCAAATTATCCTTGTATACTTAAATTACCATAATACCCCTATATAATAAAATGACCAAATTACCTTTGTATACTAAAATTACTGAACCGAATAGAGATTTTGCTAAAATTTTAGCATCCAGTAAAAAATGATTCGAATGGATTGACTAGATTAAAAAAAAAAAGAATGATTATTGCCAACTCCAAAAGTTTCCTTCGAAAAAAAAAAAAAACTTTTCAAAAATGAACCAAGCTGAGCAGCTCGTGGCTCAACTCGACTCTTTAGTGACCTAGCCGAGCTTAAGCACGAGTTTTTGGCTCGTTTTCTAAACAAGTTGAGATCAACACTCCAAAGCTCGGCTCAGCTCGCAAAAGTTCGGCCTATTTGTATAGGCTCAGCTTGCTTGAGCTCAAGCTTAAGTTTTAGGCTCGTTTAATAAAGGGCCGAGCTCGACCACTACGAAACTTGACTTGGCCATGCAGTAGAAAAACTAAAAGTGCAAATAGCAGGGGTAGTTACATTGACCTTCCCTTCGGGTTTCTAACAATTAATACAGGATGCTATCGATTAGCGGGCTAATTCTATGTTGGAGTCGAGTGGAAGAACAATGATATCGATGAAAAAAATTTCACTGTCGAGCGGGTACCATGTGCCTGTTCGATGAAAAAAATTTCAGAATTGTCTATCATGTCTGTTATCCCTGTTACTCTAGTTAATGGTAAAGCGACTTGCTCTGTTTTCAAATACATAAAGTTTCACGTTAAACATGTCTTTCAATAGCTATTAAATTTAAGTCATACTGTTGAGTGGGTACTGGGTACCATGTGGTGCCTGTTCGGTGCATCTAAGCCGTCCATTTCGGTTTTGGACGGCTCGAAAAAGGAGAGAGGAAGAGGAGAGAGATTGGTAGCGTGAGAGGAGAGAAAGTGGTTTAATCTGGGCCATCCAACACACTTTTGGACGGCTCGGATGTGAGTGCTCGGCACCACGTCAGCCGAGTGACGTGGTACCCACCCGGCACCCAAAAATTTCTCAAGATCAAGAAGGGCTAATTTCAATTTATATTGTGTTTTTTCTATTTTTCTTTGATGGGTCATGTTTATGACTTATTGGGTCATTTAAGTTAACCAATTAAGACTCAATTACTAAATGGGTTAGATAGGTTTGGACCCATTCTGACCCAACTAATAAATGGGCTGAGTTGGGTCTATTTTTTAGTGGGTGGGTTTGGGTTTAATTTGCCTCCCCTACATACGGATCCAAACATATTGGACAATACTAAACATATGTGTAGTGGAGGAGTCAGGAATTGAAGTTAGAGGGGGCCGAAATATTAATGAAAATTTTGGTTCTACATTTTTTCAAGACTAAATCTACTATGAGACAATTTTGATAAATTGAAGGATTAATCTCAAGTATTATTGCTATTATATTATTCGGCGAACGCATTATCGTTATTGCAAGGTATCATTTACCATAATTTAGTGTTCTCAAAATGAAAAGTGATCTTACTTTTAATTAAGTTTCTAAGTTTTTATCAATATTTATAAGAAAACGTGTAAAAATATAGTCCAAAATATGAAATTGGATGGGCCCAGTATATACCTCCACCCTTGCATGTGTGGGTCCGAATCTATAAATTTTCATTATTGTAGATATTGTGAACTAGATATGACATTTCCTTTAAGAATTGTGTCAACTCTTGCATATATGTGACAATTCTAGATATGTCAACTCTTGCATATACACCATCAAACTCAAAATATGACATTTCGTTTAAGAATTGTGTTACCATTAATATTAAAAAAATGTACTCCAGTATATACAGATAAATATTTTTTCAAATCTTATTCACTGATCGAAAAGTTTCAATTAAAACTTTTCTTTGGTGTAAAAAAAGTATTGAAAAATCGCTTAAGAGAATACACCACTTTTGAGCTGAACATTTGCACAATTTTTTTTGCTTAAAAGAACGTTTGGAGACGTAAAAGTAATGTAGTATTTATTTTGTTCAGTTGTTAGAGCTAGCATCTCAAACATCCTAAACAAACTTAAGTTTTAACTAAAATGGCTATCCCAAAACTAAATGGCATGACCCAGCAAAGACTCAAGTGGAGCACACCAGTTTCGAGTCACTATAGCATTGGGCAGCTTCGATTTTCCTCCCTAGATCTCTCTCTCTCTCTCTCTCTCTCTCTCTCACACACACACACACACACACAAACTCGGCCAGACCCAACCGGTGAGCTCCTCCACAACTGATCATCCTCACTCCTTCACCTCCACAATTGTCAACCGATCAACATCCTACACCGCTACAACCGATATCCTCCTCAACTGAGTGGGTCTGGTCGATGTGCAAACCACTCCCTCTCTAGGTTGGCCATGGCTCGATGTTTGTGAAAGTAAAACTAGGGATTTGCTTGGAGATGAGAAAACTAGGCTCTGTCTGGAACCTAAAGAAAGGAAAATAAAGAAAAGGAAAAGAAAAAGGGAGAAAAATGGGCCGGGGGAAAATTTTATTATTCACTTAATTTGGATTTTTTTTTTCGTTTTCTCTTTCAACCAAATAATGGAAGGGAATTTTTTTTAATTTTCCTTTCTTTTTCCATAAGTTCCAAGGTTTTGGGCCTGATTGAGGGAATCAAGAAGTGTTTTCGAATAGAAAGTGAAAACGTTACTGTCATTTGAACAGACTAATTAATGCCTATCTATATTTATATCTATATTATAAAACAGAACAGGTATCTTACAGAATATTCTTTCTCAGCGGTTCAGATTTATTTCTGTCCAAAATTTATCTACCCATACAAACAAATCCGATGATCCAGATTTGTCTTTCATCCTTCCTTCTACAATATGGCATTTTGGTAAATATTGAAAACTTCAAGACCACAAATGGAGCTCATTTGAATTGAAATATCCTAACCAATCATGGTAATCTAATATTCTAGAAATTTATGTGATAATTGTCTGAAAACTGAAATTTTTTTGAAGGGATCCTTTTAATTAAGGCATGATTTGTATTTTGTGGAATGAATGAAACCTAATAAAACATTTACGGTAATAATGAGTAAGTTGACCTTTCTAATTTCCTTTTACGTAACAGCCAAAACAAAAAAATCCTTTTACGTTAATTTAGATTCCAATTAAGATTTTCAAATTTCACATCTATTTATCATAATTCTATTTAGAAGGGCTAACGATATATTTGGAAAGGATTGTACAACTATTTATCATAATTTTATTTAGACCTGAATTATCCTAGCAAATTGGGAACGATTGTTTATCTAGATAAACAAATCAATTAAAATGATCTAATTGGAATTAGACGTGAATTAAGGCAACCTAGAAGGCTAATGCTATTCCTACCTTCCGTTTAGACGTGAATTACATTCACATAAGTTTTAATTACATTCACATAAGGGAGAGTTGAGGGTGTTAAGGATCCTCCTATTGCTCTTAGAATTTTGGTGGTCTAGGCTTCAAGGGGGTAAGTAGGGGAGCAAAAAGAGCAATAAGCCTGTTTGTCTCTACTGCTTGTCATACAGTCCTTCTACTGCAGTCACCTTTGAATGCAGTGTGTATAATTTACTGATGCAGAGTCATTTGTTCCTATGACTGCTGCTGTTTACTGCTGTCAGTCCTTTGACTGCTTCTGTTCTGTTATTGATTCATATGGTTCCCCTGGGGGTATGTTCTCATGACCGCAGCCTTACAGCTGATGCTATTGGATTAATGTGTCAGCTCTATTCTGGGCAGTCTATCATTGTTGTTTGTTGTTGTACTGTGAAGCAAAGCCTAGCCTTGTCGGGCATGGATTACGTTTACTGTTCAGATGATTTAGCCGTTGAAGTCTTGCATATGGTAGCTCCCCGTGGCTACTTGCTGGTATCTTTGTCTGGTTTTTATGCATTTGGATTGGTGTTGTAGTTGTTCATTTGTTTTGACTTATCCTTGGGGGGTTGTCCCTTGGAATGTTTATGCTTTTCTAGGGGGCATGTCTCTAGTTTTATTTCGCATCTCTTTTGTGGCAAATTGCTGGGAGGCTGCTGTTGATCAGAGTTGTGCTCCGGCTAGAGCTACTTGCTGCTACTGTTGCTATTAACTGCTGCTTCTTCTTCTGCTACTGCTGTTGCAGTAATGGCAGCAAATAAATGCTGCTGCTGTTGATTCTCTTGCTGTCAACTGCTACTGTTTTGCTGTTGTGCTGTTAGGCTTACACTGTTTGGCAGCTAAGTTTGATGGACGGCTGATGGCGAGTTGGGTAGGTTGTTCAGCTGGTCCAATCAAGTACACCAAACTGGTCCATTGGGCAATGACATCTCTGTAAGGGGTTTAGTATCCATTATCCCACCAGGGCCACCACCATTCTCATGAGTGCTCCATTTCCTGGCACTCGGAAGTTTAAGTTCAAGTTTCAAGTTTTGGTTGCTATAATACATATGCTCTTTAGCTTTGGTTGTAACTTAAGGATTTGGTTCTTATCCACATAGTAAGATTGCACTAGCTGTAATCCTTTTGCCATCTGTTTTGTATCCCTCTTTTAGATGGATAGGAAACAGTTGTTTCATTTCCCCTAGTCTATGTAGTCGTTGGCATAGGCTATTTCTCTTTTTTTTACTCCTGTGATATGCCCCTTGTAGGCTGTACATTCGCTTAGCCTATTTTTTATTTCAAGCTGATTTATCCAAAAAAAAAAAAGTTTTAATTTTTATTATACCTTCTATCTTGATAGCAATATATTTGGAAATAATGGGAGAAGAATTAAAGGAAACCTATAAGGCATACGTTTTTTATTTTATTTTGGTTGACTTTGTATTTGTTTCCCATGTACCGATTCCAACTCCTGACCATTGTAGACATCATTGAGACAATGATAGTCAGGCTTCTATTCTGATGTGATACTTCAACAATTTTTTAAAGTTCTCATGCAAGGGACTCAATCCCCTTTTCTACGGTTTAAAAAAAAAAGAAAAACGACCATAGGCAAGAACACAGAACGTATCTTAATCTGCTCAAACATGAGTGTTTTGGGGGATCAAAATTTGGTGCATGATTACCATAAGTACTGACGAGAAACCAAAATTTGGTGCATGATTTCCTCATATTCTGCTTAGATTCGGTCTCTTCTTTCCTTCTCACCCTTAACAATCCAACGGCCAGGATTTCTTTTAAGATTTGAAATGTCTATGGTTAGTTTGCTGCAATTAAGCCATCAATTATTGACACAACCAAAAAAGAAAAAAAAAGAAAAAGAAAAAAGAAGAAGAAGAAGCGTAGAGCAGATTTGGTTTCCAAAGATAACTCTTTCTCTCATTTCAAATTTCAAACACACTTTGTTATGCTTCTCTCTCTCTATTCCAAGAATATGCAGTGCGAAAGCTCCTTTCTTCAATCCCCAACCACTCTTTGGTGAGTTATTTCATCCTCTCTCTTTAATTTTCACGTATTGCTATTATTGTGTTTGATTCTTGAGTTGAATTCTACATTTGATTTTTATAGGGTTTGAAGATCTTCTCTGTGTTTTGTTTATTGCTTTCAACATTTTTCTGTTCTCTTTCCGTTTTGGTTTTGTAATGGTAGTAGAATAATAGAAGTCCAATTGTTGAATCGCACCATGACGCACAATAGAGGATCTTTTCCAGTTTGGCAATATCACAACAACGAGCATCAATAATATAAGTAAGGTATTTCTCCAATTTTTTCATTAATCTCTCTCTAATTTTGTTTGTTTGTTTTATTTGCTTTCTTTTGCTTCATCGAGTGTTGGCCTGGTGGGCAAACTAATGCCGAATGATGGGGTGATGAACACCTAATTGTGCAGTCGTGTGGGATTTGGTAAGAGCTTGATATAGCAGAATATGAGATTTGGTCGGAAATTCAAATGTTTGAACAGTGAACCTTGCATTTTTTGTATTTTCAGAGCATGAGGTTTAAGGGTTTCATACTTCCATATCTTCAAATTCTACTACTTTTTCTTAACTTGAAACTTCCATATCAGTGGCAAGATTTTCAGCAACTATCAAGGTTAAACTCACCTCAAATGTGTTGTTGGGCTGAAGTAAGCAACTTCCAAGGTTAAAATCAAAACAAATGTGTTGTTGGGCTGAAGAGGGAGACAAGATTGTGGTTGGCTCTCTCTCTCTCTCTCTCTCTCTCTCTCTCTCTCTCACACACACACACACACACACAAGCATGCACATATGAAACTTCTTAAGCTCTATGAAACTTTTGCATGTCATTTGTAACCATTGGAGCACTTGACTATCTCCTCTAATTATTTTTTTGAACCTGTAAATCATATGTAGGTGACTATGTGTTAATTTTGTTCACGATCTATCTCTTGGATAATACTCGATCAAATATGAGGCCGAGCATTGATATTGCCGGTTTTGAGGTATCTATTTCGATCTTATAGTTGGCGGGACCTTTATTTAATTTTGTAGACTTTTGTATGATTTTAGAAAAAACGGCTTCTTAGAGAAGTTGGGTTCATTGATAGAGGTTGAGCGTCGGTTTTGAGGTATCTATTTTGATTTTCTTCTTAGGCGGCAGGACCAATTTTTTTTTTTTTACTTTATAAACTATTGTATGATTTTTGGGATCATGTTTCGAAGCATTTTAGGAAAAAAAATGGCTTATTAGAGAAGTGGGTTCATTGATATAGTTGGTCAGTAGCGAGGAAAGGTGGTAATTTATTTTTGTTGTGTTCAAAACGGGTTGTGTCATGCCTTTAGGAACAATTAATTGACTAGATAGAAGGTAGAGAAGGATAATTCATTGGCGAGGGAGGTCAGCAGTAGATAAGAATAATTCATTTTATTTGTGTTCGAAACATGTTGCGCGAACAATTGTGTTCAAAACATGTTGTGCCATGCCTTCAGGCACGAGCATTAGCTGATCGTTTGATCTCCATTATTTATTTGCGTTTATTTGCATAAGCTGATCTGATCATTCGAGCCATGCCTTCAAGCACAGGCATGCACTAGTCTATATTATAAAACAGAGCGGTATCTTAAAGGTAAATTCCAAAATTTATGTACACATACAAACAAGAGCACATTTTTAGCCGTTAGATTGAGTTTTCAATAAGTTACAGCCATTGGATCTTACAACATGACATTTTGGTAAATATATTACATTTGAGCGGCATTATAGTGAGGGAGGGAGGAATCTTAAATAAAATTCTCTCTCAAAACCATGTTCCCCCCCCCCCCCCCCCCCCCCCCCTCTCTCTCTCTCTCTCTCTCTCTCTCCACGCAGGCAGTAGAAATGCGTTGGGTGTGGTCCGACGAAGTAGACGACGACCATGACGTCGCTGCAAAATCATTGATACTGCTTTGTTTAAACTAGTGGTTCCCATCTATAGCTTCCTTCCTTCTCATGTACTCGTTACCTTTTTATATAGCTAATAAGGTGTTTGATGGAATGTCCAACACATGTTCGGTGAATTTGTAGCAATGAATTTGTTTTTATAGGAAGTATATTACTTTTTATTCAATTGTATGTGTTTTGGAAAATCTTTAGAAGCAGGTAATGGCTATTGGCCATCCATTTAAGTTGGAAAATGTGTAAGCGCATGTAGTGTGTGAATAATAGTTCATGACTGAGTTTTTCATCTTTTTTTTTCTTAGGTATAAGGTTGCATAAATCAGAAACACCAAATTAGAAGGATGATAATTTTCGTCCCCTACTCTTATTGCTCTCTCATTTTTATAAATTAAACCAAAAGGCCAAAATCAGTACCGAAAAGAGTTTCCATTATTATTTTTCATCCCCTACTGATTTAGTTGATGTAGAGCATTGGTTGGTATGTTTAAATTTTAAAATGTTGGGTCTTATAATCTTACTCTTCTTGGACAGGGGTTGATATTGAGTCGTGCCTTCAGGCATGCACTAGCAACATGCCTTTAGATCGATACGTTGCGCCGTGCCTTCAGGCACGGGCATGCACTAGTATTGTTATATCTAGTGACATATTTCAAGAGACATTTTGTTTAAGAACTACTGAAGAAGCTCTTAGATATTAAAACAAAAAAAAATTCAAAAATAAAGAAGGGAAATTTTCAGTTTGACCCCTCGTGGTTTAGGCCAAGGGCGATACCCCCTCCCCCTTTGAATATCAGTACATAACACCTCTTGGTTTGTGGACCAATGAGCACGGTTACATTTTCCATCAGATTTGACAGAAAATGAATGATGACGATAGTGCCCTCTTATATTTTTTGCTTCTTTCTTTCTTCCTTTGTTTTTTTTTTTTGGGTAAATTAGCTTGAAATTAAAAAAAGGTTAACCGAATATACAACCTACAAGGGGCATACCCTAGCAGGGAAAGAAAAGAAAAAAAAAGAAAATTGAAAAAAGTGCGATAACCCATGCACAACCTGCATGGAGAGTAGGGTAGAGTAAATAACATAACAAAAGTGCCTTGTGTGATGAGATCATATTCCCGTTGCACTATCCATTTAATCGGAAGGATAGTACAACGGGGTATGATATGAAGTAATACAATTAGGAATAACATGAAATGAACATGAAACTAAACTACTACTACCTGGCACATCCCGCCAGGCTAAGAAATCAAATAAATAGTAACGGCCAGAGATGACCAAATGAAAACCAACGCTGAGGACAAGTAGCAACATAGCAATATGGCATCAAGGGAAGCTGAACAGCTACTACAAGAACATGGCACCAAGAGAGGCTCGAACCAGAGATGTCGACATCCGACAGGGGGCCCCACCCTGCACACCACGCCCACTCCATCCGGCCTAATACTCCCTCATCCAAGTCTAAGGCTCGCAAGAAAACAACCCGCTCTCAGCCCACTACCAATCACTACAGCCCCCAGAGATGGGATAAGCAAACTAAGATACTAATACTCCAACCAACCTAGAGAACAAGCATAATACCCACTTCTAAAACAATAGCTACTACAGAGGGATAAGGAACCGAGAAGAGGCTCGAACTGGAGATGTCGACATCCGACAAGACTACCCTCCCAAGTACCTTGCACACCACGTCCATTCCATCCAGACTGCTCTACCCTCAACCTAATCCCCTACGCTTGCTCAAATCTAAAAGAGGGACAGAAAGAGGAGCCACAAAACGTGACCACTCAAACGACAGGTGAACCAAGCTGCCCCTTTCAATCAATGCACTACCACCAATTTAATCAATGACAGCCAGCGAAGCTACCCCTTTTCATCAGTGCACAACCACCAATCTAATCAATGACAGCCCTGGAAGCTACCTTTTTCAATCAGAGCCCAACCACCGATCTAGTCAATGGCAACCGCAAAGCTACCCCTTTCAATCAGCGCAAGACCCCAATCTAATCAACAATAGCCTCGGTCACAACCATACTACGCACGACCACTGAGCTAAAAAAGCAAAGGATCTAGGGATTTAAAGAAGCTCAACAAAGAGCTTGAACAGCGAAACCAAAAATGGTTCCACAAATGTTGGTGTTTGCAACACCTAGGTTGAAACCTCAAATACTAACAGTACACTGGCCCAACAGTCCAGCAACAATTTGACATTAAAAGAGATAATTTAACTAGCTCATGGTCGAGTTCGCAAAAACCATAACCAGTTAATGTTCAATACCATTAAGCACAAACTTTCCTAATCATTGATTGAGATCTCGTACGGAATACAAGATCCAAATTGCATTACCTTCAGCCGCGATCGCCGATTCTGTAACTGAGACTGCTACAGAACGGAACAATTGCCGACAGCTCTTTGGGGTGGAATATCCGGCAGCACTTTGCCGACCATAATTACTGCGGTAGGTAGTGAAAACTCAGAAACCCATAGCCTATACCCGAAAATCCCTCCTTTGCCGTAACTAGTCAAGGCCGAAATAGTAGCAGACACCACCATTTCCCGCTAGTTTGGACATAGCAGCTTCGGCATCATCCGCCATCAACCGAAGGACGGACCCTGAGCGGCTGTGGTAGCTAACAGGTCTGAACCCATGAACGCCGACAGCTCAGAAGGCGAATGGAGTTCGAGAGCAGATCGAAATTGTGAACAATGACAATGTTGATACACAATCTGGAATTCCCATCTCTGTGATTTACTGATTGTATATAGGTTCTTCGATTGTCGGCCGGAAAAAGACCCATGAAAACTTACTTTAGTCTCTAACCTGGCTGGATTTATGACCGGCGAGCCGCCGCCTTCTGCCATGAACCACCGAGCAGCTCTGGCTCAGATCTGTTGGGTAAAGGTACCTACCGCCGGCAGCGATGGTTACCAGAGAGCACTTCGGTGCTGGTTCTTGAGAGGACCCAACCGAAAAGTGGCTCACCGATCTGGAATGGAATCCCCCGTTGATGGATTTAAGGCTGATTTGAACCATGAATTGGTAACTAGATTACAAAGAGCTCGGATTATAAAGCCTTGGATGCCCGTGAGATGAGCCGACTGGAGCTATTCCAAACGAATCCCACACCAACGAGCTGAGAGATAATCTTTGAGTTTGTAATCACCGTACTGTGGCGTATGGTGGTTTTGATCTGGGAAAACACCTTTCTCTCTCTAACTCTAGAGAGAAGGCAGAGCCTCCTCGAGGGGTTGCCGTTTCTTCCTTTCTTCCTGTGTTTCTCACCATTTTCTCAAATTTTCACATATATTCTCACAAATTTACACAATCATAATACGTAGAGGTAATGGGAACAAAAAATACAAACGCTGCCATACAGAATCCAAGCATAAAGTTTTAATTGGATGTCATGAAAATGTAAACATCCATCAACAAACCTAGTTGAATATAATCTCTTTTCCACCTAATAAAATAAAAAACAAACAAACCCAATCGAATGCCCCAAATCAAACCATTAGAATGCCAAGGGAAAATTGTTGCAGAACCCTAATCGAAAATCAAATCTAAAAGTGTATTGGTTTGATTTTTTTAAAATATGACTAATCATATATCTGTATACATACATATACATGTGTATATATATGGAGAGAGAGAGAGAGAGAGAGAGAGAGAGAGAGAGAGAGAGAGAGAGAGAGAGAGAGAGAGAGAGTTGCGAAGTGGGAAGCTAAATTGATGGCTGGACTAATACTTGGGTCTTCAATTTTGCCAAAAATAAATTTTCAAAACCAAAAATAGAGCGGGTGAATCGATTCGGTGGAACCAAATCGGAGGCTTCTGAGGATGAGAGAAAGAGAGAGAATGCTGCAAAGAGAAGAGGGAGTGAATGACTGATGATGGTCGTCGTGGCCAACGTCGGCGATGAGGACGAGCTTTGATTTTTCATTGAGATTTCCGATTGGAGTTCATTGATTTGGGTTTGATATACATTGGTAAAAGAATGAAGTTTTGTTGCATTTAGGGACCCAATTCATATATAGCTCTACAAAGTTACACATTCAAAAACCTACATGTATAAATTCTTCTCGACGAATATTCATGTATTTGTATACAGGTATGATTCAAATAACATAGAGAGAGAGAGAGAGAGAGAGAGAGAGAGAGAGAGATGGATGATGGAGGAATATTCTGAATATTGCAGGTATAGGTGGCAAATGGGCGGGTCTAGATGGGTTTGGGTGGGTTGAAACGGGCTGCGGGCTAAATATGGGTGGGTCAAATATGGGTCAAATAGTGAACAGGTTGAAATAGGTCGGGTCGAATGTGGGTCAAGTCAAACCCGCCCGACCCGGTTCCCCCCCCCCCCTCCTTTTTTTTTTTTTTTTTTTTTTCCTTTTTTTCTTTCCTTTGTCTCTTCTCTCCTGTCCCAGTTTCCCCTTCCTTCTTTTCCTTCTCTACTGTCTTCTCCCAATATGGGTTGAAACACGTTCACAAATGGGCAAAACTCACCCGACCCGACTCGTCTTACTTCTTTTTCTCCCTTTTTAATAGTCTTTTTCTTAAAAAAATTATGAGTTTAGATCAAAAAATTTTACTTTTTCGATTTCTCTCAACGAGACGAATCAATAAGTTACAAAAATTTAAAGTAAAATTAAAAAATACTAAAAAAATTTAAGCAATCACTGTAACAAAATGTTGTACGGATTTTATATTTGGTATGACCAGTATTTGTTTAATCTCATGAGGGGAGGGGGTGTTGAATCCAAATGGGACGGTGCATTATAAACATTTTAACAGCGGAGTCATGAAAATAATTTACACCTCTCAATCGTGCGTGTTCAAATGTGTTTTGGACGGTCTGAATTTTGAAAAAACTGTAGGAAAATAGTGCAAAAACAATAATAAAATTCACTAATTTCTAGAAATTACAAATCTAGGGATGTACAACTTGAACATAAAATTACAATAAATAGAACATGAACTATAAAGGATCAAGAATTTGCAAACTGAGACCCATTTTGTACAACGGTGCCCTTAAGACAAATTCATCGCCTCACCAGTGCTGGAGGTTGTGTCGGTGTTCGTCTTCCAGGGTTGACTCGGTTACCACTTAGCCGTCAGAGCATCGTCGTAGACTGCCCGTCGAACAAACTTGTGTTTGTACTCTCTCTCTCTCTCTCTCTCTCTCTCTCTCTCTCTCTCTCTCTCTCTCTCTCTCTCTCTCTCAAAGGAAGAATGATATTGCAAAAGCTGAAGAGCTTTGGATTTTCGGTGTGATTTTTCTTGTGTTGAAACCAAATGAAGAGGTCTACTTTTATAGCTAAAGGATGAGCCTCTGTCATGAATGCTGCAATGATGGAAGAGCCTCTCAATCAATAGGGGAATTGATTCTGCTATTCAATTCTGGAATAAAACTGATACAGTTATTATTCTCGAAATTGAATACACAATCATGGGTAATAACTCTGGGTAATCAATCCAGCTTTGACCATCCAACTGTGCACTGTTGTTGGTCTAAAACCCACTTTGAAAGACAATTTCTCATTTATCTCTCAATGGAATTTGTTCATTCTTTCACCGGTTTAAACTACTTAGCAAAGAGTATTTAAAACCTACATAGGCCCACCTCGCGCGGTGTGTGTCCCACCAAATTCTCTTTGGTTAAAATTTTAGTTTTCTAACAATCCCCCACACGAATGAAATTGGCTGAATCCGACTTGGGAGACAAAGCTGACACAAGAGAGAGTACAATGGAAAAATTTCACATAGGATAGGTAGCTTTTGGCCTCAAACCTTCCCTTGTGAATACCTATTGGATTTACTGACTGACCAGTGAACATGTTGTCTTGAACTGTTCTACCGTTTGTTTAAACCAAGATAACAGGCATCACACGAAACTCCTCCCAACACAGTTCAGTTCTCACTGTTGGGTTCGTTTTGGCCATGACACCCCTTCCTGGTTCTGCAAGTATTTTCTCGAGAATTTTGCCTTCCTAAATTCTCAAAGAGGCGGCCCCACTTCATACTCACATAGGTGACCTTCTTATAAAGAGTATCCTACTATACCCCACCTGGCATTCCAGCGCATAAGAGTCATTAAAAGCCAACGCTTAACCTATTTCCATTTGCAGGTATCACTATTTTGCACCATAGGAATGAGCAAGAGGGCATGTCTCCATAGTGATCGTTCTTCGTTACTCGCAAGTAGGTTGTCCCATTGAACCTAGATCTTGGGATCTCCAGTCAGCTAGGTTGGGTTTCCTTCACGGTAACACGAGCGTAGTAGGCTTTAGCCTCATTCCCTTTGATGCTTTCTCAACTAGCTCTTTATTCAACCCTTTGGTTAGCAAATCCGCAATGTTGTCCTTTGACTTCACATAGCCAACAGTAGCAACCCTAGTTGAGAGTAATTGTCTAATGGTATTGTGTCTACTACAGATATGCCTAGACTTAACATTATACATATTACTTTGTGTCTTTCCTATTGCTGTTTGACTATCGCAACGGATGCAAATTGCTGGCACAAGTTTCGACCATCTTGGAATATCTTATAGAAAATGGCGTAGCCATTCTGCCTCATAAGTTTTTTTTTGGTTAAAACAGCTTGAAATAAAAAAGGGCTTACCGAATATACAGCCTACAAGGGGCATACGCCAGGAGGAAAAGAAAAGAAAAGAAAATAAGACAAAGAGAAAGCCTACGCCAGACGGCTACATAGGATTAGAAGTAAATAAAGCATCTGTTTCCTATCCATCTAATAGAGGGAAATGAAACAAATGACAAATGATTACACATAGCGCAAAATAGATGCATGCACAAGACACACTATGCATTGGTACGATACTAAACAGCAACCAAACAACTTCCAAAATTGAGGTTCTGCACTTCGTCCACGTTAAAGTCCCATAGTTGGGACCATAAAATCCACAACAGAGTAGCAAAAGCTAACAAAACATTATCAAGTGCTTCCAGTTCTGTCCATATAGCATAGCAACCAACTAGGCAGCCTACTGTTGGATGGCAGCCACACAGCAGCAGCAGCAGCAGCAGCAGCAACAGCAGCAGCAGCCACATGGCCTGGCTCTGCACCTCAAGGACAAGGGTAAACCATCTTTGACTAGCAAATGGCAGCAACAACAATCTGCTCAAATGCTGGACAGCAGCCGAAAATAGAACAGCAGGAGCAGCAGCAACCAGAACAGCAGCAATCGAAACAGATCCAGCATATGAACTAATTGAAACTAGTAGCACTACTTGAAAATGATGCACATTAGAGCAGCAGAAAATGATGCAAAATGAAGCTAGGGACAGGCCCCTAGAAAAGCATAACAATCTAAGGGACAACCCCCCAAGGATAGGCCAAACAACTTGAAAGCTACTAGAAAGCTTTCTAGGGACAACCCCCCTAGAAAGCTACTATAAATAGAAAAGCAAAGAAAATACAACAAGTAGCTTAACAACAATCTGAGCTATGATATTAAGGCCAACCACTGCCGGATTGAATTCAAAATAGTCAACAAAATAGCAGCTAGCTGCTACCACTACAACAACATAGATGGAGCCACAAATAGCAGCATGTGACCTAACAAGATAACAACAATTGAGGGAACAACAATTAGCAGCAAAAGGAAGTCTTCATTGGAAACTAGGTATACAATTGAGAGAACATAGATGGAGCCACAAAATCCAAGGATTATCATACACATCCTCTCAACTTTAAAGCCATATCAGATAACTCATAGCAGAACCTACAAGGGTCTGAATACTTGCAGTAGTGTAAGGGGAACACAAACAGAGTTGCCCTAGCTAATAGTAGGTACACACTTCAAAATTGTAACTCCGATGTTAGCCACCAAAGATTAAAGCATAAGAGATTCACTTGTCCTTATAGGTGCTCACCAACAAATGACACCCACAACATACTTACCTCCCTCTCTACTTTTCACACAGGACAAAGAAGAATGGCTCCACCTTCTCCCTCCATTTGAACTCACATAATTACCCTACTATATATTATCACCTCTCAAAGAAATGGGGAAGCAATCACACTACTCACGGTCAACACACAAATATTAGAACAGAAGGAAAGTGATAGCAGCTACCCCCAAATGGAGTAGACAGCCTTCAACGTTATCCGCACATTAGACCAATATTTATCAGCACACAAACAGAAGCAGAATCAGCTACTTGAGAGTACAGTATTTACCTTGCACATAGAAGTAATAGTATTCAGAATTCAGTCCCTCCACAATGGCTGCATCTGGCATCTCCCCAGGGTAAATTACTTGCTAAGGAGATAAGGGTAGGAAAACAAATGAAATACTCAAGAAAAATTAATTTCCATTCACACCAATATAATGTTAGCTACTAATATTCCATTCATTTACCACCCAGTCAGCTTGAGACGGTGGCAGCGCTTGTAATGATAAAAGTCTCGCCCTCACCATGGAATAAATTTTATGAGCAACTACCTCTCCAGAACAAGATGTGCCTTGAAATTTCCTTATATTCCTCTCAATCCACACATGATAAACTGTAGCTGTAAATATCAGTTTGGTAATTATAACCCTCAAAGATTTACCCTTTTTGTTTGAGAGAAAAGTGACCCACTCAAACCATGGATGAGAGTGCCAAGATACATGAAGTTTGGTAAGAATATTTGTTTGGTAAGCATATTTTCCCACGCCTGTTGAGAGAATGGACAATTAAAAAAGAGGTGGTCATGACTTTCACTTCCCGGACAAAAGCTACACTGTGTGGAGTTGGTAACACCAAACAGCATAAGTCTATCAGCAGTGGATAGTCTTTGCTGTATAGCCAGCCAAGTTATGAGGCTACACTTTGGTATGTGGCCCGAGAACCACACGAACTTGTGCCACCCAACTTTGGGGAAGGAAGTTCTCAATTTATCCCATAACGATGCAATTGAGAACTGACCATTTGCATTAAGAGACCATCGAATGTAATCGAACTCATCCAACCTGGATGAGAGAAAAGGTGGCAAAGAACTTCTGATCTTATTGAGTTCAATAGTTTGTGTAATGGGAAAAGCCCAATTCGAATTGTTGATAATGTGGGATACAGTAGCATCCCGAGGTATACCAGAATCTAAGGCAATCCTGGAACCAAAGTTCGCTATCAAGGGGCCAATTGGATGCCAATTATCATACCACAATGAAGTGGAGTGGCCATCACTTAGCACACTAATAATAAACGGTTGCACCAATGATCTGAGGTTCAGTAATTACCTCCAAACCCACGTACATTGACCAGGGATTTTCAGATTCCAAAAATTCCTCCCTTTTATTAAGTAGGATTTGACTCATTGACACCACATGGACTGTTCCCCCCCAGAAATGAGGAGCCAAATATGTTTGGCAATGGCCACCTTATTCCATGTTTGCATGGATTTAAATCCAAGACCTCCCTCCTGTTGAGGAGAGCACAAGTGTTCCCAGGAGACCTTAGCACCAGTTCTCCTAAGATCAAGGCCTGACCAAAGAAATGCTCTTAGGATAGCCTCCACCTCTTTTATCACCTTTTTAGGGATGATAAATAAGCAGGACCAATAGGTTTGCATGGAAAATAGAATATTCTTGATCAATTGCACTCTACCAGCATATGTTAAATCTCTATTTGTCCAACACTTTGTTTTAGCAGTAATACTATCCACTAAGCGTTGACAGTTAGAGGCTTTGAGTTTAGTGGAGATAAGAGGTACACCAAGATATCTAACAGGTAGTGTACCTTCTTTAAACTCTAAGACATTCAGAATGGCTAGCCTAGAGGTGGCATTGACTCCAAAGAAGAAGATGCTACTCTTTCCAGGACTAGGGGATAAGCCCGACATTTCCTGAAACTCAGTTAGAGCATCACGAATGTGGATGACTGAGGACAGATCTCCTTTACAAAAAATCATCAGATCATCAGCAAAGCAGAGATTGATAATCGTGGTATTACCACATCTCCAATGAAAGTGGAAATCAGGAAGAAGGGATTTCTCCCTCAACAAACAAGTGAGTACTTCCATCACAATGACAAACAAGTATGAGGACAACGGATCCCCTTGCCTTAGCCCTCTCTTCCCATGAATGTACCCAGTGGCTTCACCATTAATACTTATCGAGTAGTTAGCAGTGGTGACACAAGCCTGAAGCCATTTAACCATTGTAGGATGAAAATTCATAGCAGCCAGTACATCCCAAAGAAATTCCCATCTCACATTGTCATAGGCTTTCATGATATCCACTTTCATGGCACACCTAGGAGAGGGAGATGATTTATGGTACCCTCTCATAAGTTCCTGAGTTAGGAAGATATTATCAGCAATCCTTCTCCCTTTAACAAAGCCTGATTGCACAAGATCTATTAAATTAGGAAGTACTTCCCAAATTCTTCTTGCAAGGATTTTAGAGAAGCATTTATAAATTGTATTACAGCAAGAGATAGGTCTAAAGTCACCTACTTTCGATGGATTGGGGACCTTTGGAACTAGGGCCACAATAGTCGAGTTAGCTTTCCTAAGCAGTTGACCAAACCTAAAGAAAGTTCTCACAGCTGCAGTGACTTTGTGACCCACGATAGGCCAAGCGTTCCTAAAAAAACCAGCATTATAACCATCCGGACCAGGAGCTTTGGAAGGATTAAGAGACCAGAAGGTGTCTCTTATTTCAATGTTAGTGACATCAGCAATCATAGACATCATTTGGCTATTAGATAACCTGAACCTGACAACGTGTTGAATCCTAGAGAGCCCATCGTAAGAAGAAGAATGGGCAGTTCCTAGCAGATCGGTATAGTAATTAACAAAATTGGATTTAATATCCTTACTGTCATGAGTGAGAGTCCCATCTTCCATGACCAGACTGGATATCTTACTTCTATTATGAACATTATTCACAGATTTAAAGAAGTGCACTGATCACCCGATCTGAGCCACTAAATTCTCGACTTCTGCTTAGCCAAGCTTTCCTCTGCTCTCAGCAAAGTGAGGAGCTTCTTATGAACCTCCCTCTCTTGATTTATAATAGAGGGATCAGTAGGGTGGGAACCTAGAACATTCTGTAGGGACTCCAGGATTCACCTAGTATTAAGCACCCTCTTAGAGATGTCACTAAATTCTCTATGATTGAGTTGCTTAAACTCAGGTTGCAACATCTTAAGCTTCTCAATCACACAAAACATTGGATTTCCAATAACCACCCTCCTCCATACTCTCTGAACCACATTCATAAATTGGGGATGGTCAACTAGGAAATCAAAAACTTGATGGGTTTATGAGAGGCCTGAGGAGTTAGGTTGATGCTTACAACAGCAGGGGAATGGTCAGATACCCCAGGAGTTAGAAAATGGGCAGAGGAACAACTATAAGTTGTCATCCATTGCTCATTGACTAATACTCTATCTAACTTAGTAGTGACAAAATGGGAGGGCTCCTGCTTTTTTGCCCGCGTGAAGAAACACCCTGTATACCTAAGATCATCCAATTCCAAGGTATATAGGCACTCATCAAACTCATTCATATGGGGGGGGGGGGGGGGGGGGGGGGGGGGGGGGGGGGGGGGGGGGGGGCGGGGGGCCAGCTTATAGTACCCCCCACCTTTTCATTAGGGTATCTAATGGCATTAAAATCCCCAAGAACAATCCAGGGGGAAAAAGGCTTAATACGATGTAGACTAGACCAAAGTGCCTGTCTACCCAAATAACTGCTAGCCCCATACACAAAGGTTGCACAAAAAGGGGCCCCCTCCATACTTCTGTTGTACCTCAAGGTGCATATATTGATCAGATTGGTCCAGGACTTGGACCTGAACAACGGAAGCATCCCAACACACCAAAATCCTGCCAAAGGGAGCTTGAGGGTAGTTGCTCACAAAATTCCAATGAGGACAAACAAATTTCATTATTCTAAAAGCCAAGTCCTCTTTTATTTTATGCTCTAGCAGACCTATGAAAGAGAGTTTATTATGATTCACAAAATATTTTACCTCTTTTTGCTTGATAGGGTCATTAAGGCCCCTAGTATTCCAAACTCCAAATTTAAGAGGTTGCATAGACATAAAATAAAATCAAACAATACTGAGTAAGTAAATAGTAGGATGGAAATAGTAGAAAACTGCCCTGACAGAAAGGATAGAGGTGATTTACTTCCCTCCACTGGAACAGGAGAGAAGAGCTTGCTCCTTAACTTGTTTCCTCAATTTCTTTTGGGCGGACTTAGAGAGAGCTGCTTTCTCCTTGGGTTTTACACCTAGAGAATCAGGTGGTTTGGGATTGGGTTGCTTGGCCTTAGAAGGAGAAGAGATGTTTACCACCTCTCCTACTCTAGCATTGACAGCTGGAACCTTGCATATGGTCTGCTGGACATCCTTCAAAGGAGTTGCCACCTGGCCTATCTCAGCCTCCTTGACAGAACTTATTGCCTCCGCTCGAATTACCAACAACTCTTCCTCAGAACCACTATGCACTTGCTCCACCAAAACAGAGTTGTCTTTTGACACACTAGGTTGAGCTCCTGAGACACCTGGAATGGACAGGATTGAATCCATCTCCCCTTTAATAGAGAGATCCTGGACAAGTTTTTGCTTTCCATGCTTCACTTGGACCCATTCTTGTTTAGTAGTTTGCTGGGGAGGTGAATAAGGTCCATTCTGAGCTGCTACCTTAGGAAAGGAGCAGGAGGTTGAGCCTTCCTTGGCACATTGGGCATTTGAATGCCCAAATACATGACATACATTGCACAAAGGAGGTAAGACTTGGTATTCAACAGGAACAACAACAGATTCACCTTCCACAACAACAGTGACCTCCTCAGGAAGATCATGTTCAGCATTGATTTCTACACATACTCTGGCTTTAGAGCTTTTAGTATGGATGAGGCCTGACTGCTTGGCAGACTTAGCAGTTGCTTGGTCCACATGTAGTGGTCTTCCAATTGTGCTGGCTATTCGACTTAAACACTTCTTATTCCAAAGCTCAAAAGGAAGATCATGGAATTTCACCCAAGCTGGAATTTTAGATGGTTGTTCTTTAGCAGGTTTAAGCATTCTATGCCAGTCCTTGAGAACAAGATATTTCTGGGAAAAGAAGTAGGGACCTCCCTCAAGTACTTGCACCTTTGCTTGTTCGTCCTTGAACTCAAACAAGAAGAAACCAGCTACATCTGACTTGACAGCCACAAAAAGATCTTTCCATTGATTACGAGCAGTGGAAAAAAGAAGAGGGTATGGCATTTTCCCATCAAGAAAATGCCCCACCAGATACCTATTCCATTTACCTACTTCAGTCATCTCTAAATCAATTTCAACTGAAGCTTCCTTACCTCGCTGGAGATCTGGGAAATAGTCTGGTTCCATGTCCAAAGATGGACTTTGGGACTGAAGAAGAGATGCCCAATTTTTTGGTTTAGGTCTGCTATGTCCCGTAATGGGCTTTGCGTTGCGGGATTGATGAATTGGTACTGTGGGATTTGGTTGCACGGGTCGATTTGGTGGAATAGCCCGAGGTTGAATTTCCTCTAAACTGTACCCCAAATTAGGATCCCCTTGTACGTAAGGTTTTCTTTGAGAGTTAAACAATACCTTTGAATTAGGATTTGATTTTGGTACCTCTGAAGCAGTACGTTGAAACTGGTAAGTGTTTCCATGGAGGTGAGTCACCCGTGCTCTTGCTTCAGCTTCTCTTTTAAGTCCATCCTCGAATAATGCTTGCTGGAGTTTCTGTGCAGCATTAGGGTTGTTGAGTAGATCATGGCTATGCGCCCCAGACCCTTTAGAAGATGAAGGAGGAACCGAGCTGCTAAATGCCGCCTCAACTTCTACTCTCAACCCCTCTTCGAAAAAGACCTGTTGTAATTTCCCGTGCTGGGCTTGTATGGTTGGACGATTTAGGGCTGTGAGCCCCAAATCCATTTGGGGATGATGAACGCGCAGACTTGATTCTGGTGGATTGAGGGTTGACATCACCTGATATTCCCTGTCCTTGGGGGTTTAGAGTAACGGAATCCCACCTTCCATATGTGGTACCTGTTTCTGCCGTAGCTCATTCGAATCCAAAGCTTTGAAACCCAGTCCCTCCGCCATTGAAATTGTACCGTCAGCCATGGATCTTACTGTTTCACCATGGCCATGTCAGAGATCGCCCTATTCGCCTCACATGTCAGAGATCGTTGAAGAAAAGAAATGCTAAGGACGTGTTTCTGCCTCATCAGTTGCTTTATCTAAAGCAATGAATTCAGATTCCATTACAGAACGTGCTATTTTTTTTTGGGTAAAACAACTTGAAATAGAAAAAAGGCTAACGGAATATACAGCCTACAAGGGGCATACCCCAAGAGGAACAAAAGAAAGAAAAAGGAAAGAAAATAGAGGATGCCTATGCCAAGTGGCTACATAGACTAGAGGAAAATGAACCAAGTGTTTCCTGCTCATCTAAGTAGAGGAAGAGAAAACAACATGAGGTGAGTAGAATGACCAACTACCATACAGGTTCAGTACACCATACAGCTCCCACAAAAGTACACCAAGAGTACACCATACAAATGCCATATGTTGTAATTTCCAAAACCAATCCAATTTGGTAATGACAACACAAGTTATGAATGAGCCATAGATGGCCCATCCAAGCAATACGAGCAGAACTTGACCCTCCCTCCACTAAGTAAACAACAGTTGTAGCAGCAGCAGCTCGGTGCAGCAGCAAACATCAACCAGTTATGGCATGAAATTCACCTAAGCTGCAGTAGCTTTGGATTTGTATTAGCAAGCGTGAGCATAGCTATAAAACAATTGACAATTGAATGGGAGCAGCAAACAGCAGCAGCAACAAACAGCAACAGCAGCAAACGGCAGCAGCCGCACGATTACTCATGGGGATGCCCAACTCACTAACAGTTAGCAACGTACAGAACAGCAGCAAAACAGCAGCTACTTTATCGTTGTTCACCAAACGGCAGCAGCATGCAAAACACCATAAAGCAGTAGCCGAAGGAACAACCAAATGACAGTCCACCACACAGGACAGCTAGGGACAGCCCCCTAGAAAAGCCTAAACATTCCAAGGGACAACCCCCCGAGGATAGGCCAAAAGAAAAGGAAAAAGGGTATATATCACAGCCGAACAACTGAACTCTAAGTAGAACTATATACTATTGCTTTCCTGATCAACTTCCGGGCATCAACAGCGGTAGAAGACGAAGTCAAGGACAGCAGTAATACCAATCCATCAATTGAGAGCTGTTGTAAATCAGCAGGCCAGAAAAACAACAAAACAAGCCTCGCGGGGCAGCAGCCATAACGACAGCAAGCATGAGTAGATACAAAGCAGTGAGATACATTACACCAGCAGCTCAAAAGATGTAGCAGCTGTAAAATTTATCAAATGCTCAATGGGAGCAGCACGTAGATAACTAAAACAGCTAAATCCAACAAAGGTAGCTAAACAAATGCTGAGCTTGTATAACAGTAACAGACTTTTTCAGTATATTAAAGTGAAAGTTCTTGGCCGATTGCCATGCTGCTAGTTCTGTGTGATGGTCTATCACATGGTCGTTTCTGATCGTGACTCTTCATTTCATTTCCTAGATTGGCGGGATGTGCCAAGTAATAGTTAAGGTTCATGTAATCATTACTACCCATTACCCATTTCACTTCATAGGATTCACTTGTTGTACTATCTATCCTCATTAATGGATAGTGCAACGGGGGTAAGATTCCAAAACATATGAAAAATTTGTTATTCCGATTACTTTACCTTACTCTCCATGCGGGTTGTGCATGGGTTTCTGCAATTTTTTCAGTCTTCTTCTTTTCTTTTTATTTTCCCCCTGGGGTATGCCCCTTGTAGGCTGTACATTCGGTTAACCTTTTTGAATTTCAAGCTAATTTACCCCCCAAAAAAAAAAGGTTCTTGGAACTCAATCACATGCACTTCCAAAGCTCACAAAACCATATATACCATAAATTGATCGACCAAGAACAGTAAATACTCAGAGCATAGACCACTAGCATGAGCAGTAATTAGGGATAATCAAGAATGCTGACCTAGCACTATGTTCTCACCTACTACTCCCTTGAAAGGCTCACACCTCCCACTCTTTTTTCTCATGTGCTAGGACAAGGTTCCACAAACTCCCTCCCTAGATCTCACCATATGCCCCCACTACATATTACCTACTCTCTCAAAGAAATGCTGAGGCACTAGCACACACCTCACAGGGCAGAACACTATAAAAAGGGGATCACACAACATCTTCAATAAGGATCTCCAAAGAATAAGATATATATACCTGATATATAGAAGTAATAGAAGCTATCCCTCCCAACTGATTGATGTGGAACTGGATCATGTGAAGCCAAATCTCCTTAACTCCTTTGCACTTACTGCCCACATATGCAAAACAATGAATAAAACAATTGAAACATGAGTCAAATACATAACAATATTGAACAGCTAACTTCCAGCATAGTGCCACTCATTAACAACCTGATCTGTTTGAATTTGAGGAATATTGGGTAAGGATAGAATCCTTGCTCTCACCATTGAACAAATTTTATGAACAACTACCTCCCAAGTAGATGGATTCCCCGTTAATTTCCTCATATTCCTTTCAATCCACACATGATAGATTGTGATTGTAAAACCCAATTTAGTGATAACAGTTTGAAGAGATTTACCCTTTGAATTTGAGAGAAGGGAGACCCAATCATTCCAAGTTCTAGAGGACCAAGAAACATGAAGCTTGGACTAGATGGAACCCCATACTAGCTTAGTAAACGAGCAATAGAAGTAGAGGTGATCATGGCTTTCATTTTCCAGGCAAAAACTACATTGAGCTGAAAGGGGAAGACCAAAAGACACAAGTCTATCCGCTGTGGAAAGCCTGTTCTGAATAGCCCGCCTGGTGATAAAGCTACACTTTGGGATGTGACTTGAAAACCACACCAATTTGTGCCACAACACCTTAGGAAAGGAAGTTCTTAATTTGTTCCATAGAGAGGAGATCGTGAATTGACCATTAGGGGTGAGTGACCACCTGAATTGGTCATTCTCATTCACCCTGGAAGGTAAAAGAGTAGGAAGAACACTCCTAATCTCGTTAAGTTCCAAAGTTTGAGTAATGGGGAATACCCATCCAGAGTTATGAATGATGTGAGACACAACAGCCTCTTTTGGTATTCCTAAATCATAGGTAACTCTAAGGCCGAATTTGGCAATTAAAGGGCCCAAGGGATGCCAGTTATCATACCACAATGAAGTAGAGTGACCATTCCCTATCACCCTAAAAATATAGGGCTGCAGCTTGGATCTAAGATTCAGAAGCTTTCTCCAAATCCAAGAGCAATCACCTGGAATCCTCAAATTCCAGAAATTCTTCCCTTTAATTTAGTAAGATTTGACCCACTGACACCACATAGACTGCTCTCCCCCGGAGATAATGTACCATATATGTTTGGCAATGGCTGCCTGATCCCAAATTGGCATGGACTTGAATTGTAAACCTCCCTCTTGTTTAGGAGCACAAAGATGTTCCCAAGAGACCTTGGCACCTATTTTTTTAAGGTCAGGTCCAGTCCAGAGAAAGGCCCTAAGAATGGATTCAACCTCCTTAATCACCTTTTTGGGGATGATGAACAAGGATGACCAATAGGTTTGGATGGAAAAGAGAACATTTTGAATCAATTGAACTCTTCTAGCATATGTAAGATCCCTGTTGGTCCAAGACTTGGTTTTGGCAGTTATACGATCTACCAAACTCTGACAATCAGAAGCTTTGAGTTTGGTAGAGAAGGGGGGAACACCAAGATACCTGATAGGGAGAGAGCCTTCTTGAAATTTAAGGACATCTAAAATGGCCAGCCTAGTGCTCGTGTTAACCCCAGAAAAGTAAACGCTACTCTTCCCAGGGCTAGGGGAGAGACCAGACAGGGCTTGGAACTCTGAGAGTGCCTCCTATATATGGTGAATAGAGGACAGCTCTCCTTTACAAAAAATCATTAAATCATAAGCAAAGCAAAGGTTGATAAGTTGGTTTTTTTTTTTTTTTTGGGTAAATCAGCTTGAAATTAAAAGAGGTTAACCAAATGTACAGCCTACGTGGGGCATACCCCAGGAGGAAAGAAAAAGAAAAAAGAAGAGTGAAGAAAAAAGGGATAATCCACGCACAACCCGCATGGAGAGTAGGATAATGTAAGGAATGCGACAAACGTGAATTGTGTTTTGATATCATACCCCATTGCACTATCCATCTGTAAGGAAAGATAGCACAACGGGGTATGATATGAATGAAAGCGAAAAGAAATAACAAGAAAATTAACTATATCCTGGCACATCCCGCCAGACTAGGAAATAAGATAAATAGCCATTGTCGAAGAAGGAGACGTTGTTGAACCATCACTGAATAATTGCTGCTACAAAGCACCTTGGCATCGAGGGGATGTTGAACAGCTACTACAGAGTAACTAGGCACCGAGACGAAGCTCGAACTGGGGATGACGGCATCTGACAGGAGGCCCAATCCTGTACACCACGCCAATTCCATCCAGACTAGCACACTCTCATCCATAGTTCCAAAGCTAACTAGAACAATCTGCCCTTAACCAAAACCCATAGCCACATGCCTCCAGAGATGGGTAAGCTGACCAAAATTTCAATGCTCCAACCTAGCACAGAAGTATTAAGTATAGTACCCACTTTTGAGGAACAGCTACAGCAAAGGACCGGGCTCCAAGAGAGGCTCGATCCGGCGATGACGACATCTGACAAGGCTACCTCCCCAAGTACCTTGCACACCATGTCCATTCCAACCGGTCTAATACGCTCTCAACCTAGTACACAAGGCTCACTATAACCTAAAAGAGAGACAGTACAAGGGCCTCGAATCTGTCCCCCATTAACAGTGCATTACCACCGAATCATCTGGTCACAAACGACGGCACACAAGACTGTAGAAGTAACCAAACCATCCCTTTCTATCAGTGAATCACCACGAATCTAGTAAGGACTGGCACGATCACAGACCTACTTTAAAGTTTGCCCCTACTGTCGTACGACTGTCGAAGTATATTCTCACCGGCGAGGCCCAACCTGGGAATGTTGACTGCCCACCCGGCATGTCCGGCGAGCCACCGCCAGCAGTTCAAATCTACAGCCATGGCTGTCCTTGCGCCAGAGTAGCCTTGAACCTATTAGATCTAGAAATTGCAGGACCCAAACTGATTTTGGGTTTCTGATTCAGGCGAGCTCTTTGAGAAGCAAACCGACAGTACATCTAGTATAGCTCGTGACTAGGTTTGGCTGAACAGAGCTACACCTCTGATCAAATCCTTGAAGATGAAAAAGCTGGAAGACGAGCTTATGTCTCCGGCTCTTTATATCAGATTTGTGGATGTTTTTGCAAAATCGGATGAAGAACACCCGTGCCGGCCGAACCAAAGCGAGGGGCAGAATCCACCCATGGACGAACCCACCTCCGACCCTTCGTCGTGCGACCCACCTCTGGTGTTGATGGGTAACAAACCCAGATGTTAATGGGTAACAAAACCCAGCTGTTGAAAGATGCAGAAGCTGGAAGACTTGTTTAAGTCTTCGGAGCTGATTTTGGAATAACCACGAAGCAAAACCGAGGTCGAAAATTAGAAGAATTCCAATCAGAGCATTAATTTACCTCTACATCAGATTTAATAGATAATTTTTAGCAAAATCGGATGATGAAAATCAGGGGAGTGCATTCTCTCTCTATTCGATCAGAGGTGATAAGTTGGTTTCTTCCACATCTCCAATGAAAGTGGAAATCAGGAAGGAGGGATTTCTCCTTTAGAAGGCAAGTGAGAACTTCCATGACAATCACAAACAGATAGGAGGATAATTGGTCTCCTTGCCTAAGACCTTTTTTCCCTACAATGAAACCAGTGACTTCACCATTTATGCTAAGAGAATAATTAGCAGAAGTAACACAAGCTTGAAGCCAATTGATCATTGTAGGGTGAAAATTCATGGAAGACAGAACATCCCAATGGAATTCCCATCTAACATTATCATATGCCTTCATAATATCTACTTTCATGGCACATCTGGGAGATGGAGAAGATTTGTGATATCCTCTCATAAGCTCCTGGGTGAGGAAAATATTATCAGCGATCCTTCTTCCCTTCACAAAGCCTAATTGAACAGGGTCAATTAACATTGGAAGGACTGCTTATATTCTTCTAGCAAGAATTCTAGAGATGCACTTGTAAACCTTATTAAAACAGGAAATGGGCCTAAAATCCCCAACCTTTGATGGATTAGGGACTTTAGGAACAAGAGCTACAATAGTGGAATTTACCTTTTTGAGCAATTTTCTAGACCTAAACAAGGTCTTAACAGCTGAGGTGACTTCATGGCCAATGATAGGCCAAGCCTTCTTGAAAAACCCCTCATTATAGCCATCAGGACCAAGGGCTTTGGAAGGACTAAGAGCCCAAAATGTGTCCTTGATTTCCAGATCAGTAATCTCAGAAATCATTTCAGACCTTTGACTGTTTGTTAATCTCTTCCTCACCACATGTTGGACTCTTGTTTGACCCAGATAAGGAGAAGAATGGGCTGTTCCCAGAAGGGAATTGTAAAAGTTAACAAAGCTGGATTTGATAACCTTAATATCATGTGTGAGGGATCCATCATCTAAAACCAGACTAGTGAGTTTACTTTTATTTCTAGTGTTACTCACAGATTTAAAGAAGTAAGAGGTGCACTAATCACCAAGTTTAAGCCACTGAATTCTGGACTTTTGCTTAGCTATACTCTCCTCAGCTCTAAGCAATGATAATAGATGCCTGTGGACCACTCTCTCTTGGCTTATGATGGAAGGATTCGCCATCTGAAAGCTCATATTTTTCTGCAAAGATTCTAGAGTTTGCTTGGAGTCAGCTACCCTTCTAGAAATATCACTAAACTCTCTAGTGTTTATCTGTTTAAACTCAGTTTGCAACAACCTAAGCTTCTCACAGACACAGAACTTGAAGGGTTTAATAGCCTTCTTAGGCCCAGGAATGATGGTCACAATGGCTGATGAGTGATCAGAGATCCCAGCAGTGTGAAAAATAGGCAATAGAACTGCTAAATGCTTTCATCCACTGCTCATTTACAAGGACTCTATCCAGCTTTGAAATGACAAAATGAGAGTGGTCGTGTCTATTGGCCCAAGTGAGAAAACAACCTGAATATCTAAGATCATCTAGCTCTATGGAATAAAGACAATGATTAAATTCATTCATATGAGGAGGCCAAAGTGAAGTGCCCCCAACTTTCTCAAAAGGAAACCTAATGGCATTAAAATCCCCCATAACGATCCAAGGGAAGGCAAACGTTAAATGACTCAATCTTGACCACAAGGCCTGCCTGTTCAAATAGGTGCTAGCCCCATACGCAAAAGTGGCCAAAAAAGGTGCACCCCCACATTTAGAGTGCACTTCACAATGAATAATCCGATCAAACTGCTCCAAAACCTGTACAGTTAGAATACTAGGATCCCAACACACTAAAATTCGACCTTGGGGAGCCTGGAGGTAGTTGTTCAAAAAACTCCAATGAGGGCAGATAAATTTCAAAATTCTAGCAGCGTTGCCTTCCCTTATTTTATGTTCCAATAAACCCACAAGGGAAATATTGTTATTATTCACAAAACATTTGACCTCTTTTTGCTTGATTGGATCATTAAGACCCCGAATATTCCAAAGCCCGATATTAAGAGGGAGTAATGACATACACACATATTCAAACAAAACTAAGTATGAAAATGGCAGAAGTTGGAAGTATTAAGAATACTACCCTGACAAAAGGATACGGATGAATTAATTCCTTCCCCTGGATATGGAGCTTAAAGACTGCTCCTTTGCAATTTTCTTCATCCTTCTTTGAGCTGATTTGGAAAGGACCTTCTGAAAGTTCCCCTTGAGATCCCCTTTTGAAGCTTTATCTCGTACCTCTGGTCCTAGAAGATCAGGTGGTTTAGGTGATAGTGTTTGATTCAGTTTCAACCCGATTCCATCCCTTGGTACAGATGAGGGAATTGAACCTGCACTGCTATCCATGACTTCCAAATTAAGCTGAGTTTGTGAAACCCCCTGGGAACTACTTACCACACCCGCTAGTACTTCCAACAATTCCTCTTCCGATTCTGACTCACTCGAATGGACAGCTGAGTTGATAGCTAACTGTTCCTGAATGATGGAAGGACCACTTTCAGAGGAATCCCCTTGATGCAGTATAGGAACTCTAGCTGCTTGTTCCAAATCAGCTATTTGCTTACTATTGCCTGAATGAGTCTCACTATGGATTGCAGGAGTGGTTTGCGCTTTAGTACACCGCTCCGAGGAATGTCCAAACACATGGCATAGCTTACAAATGGGAGGGAGGACTTGGTATTCAACATGAACAATAAGAGATTCTCCTTCCACCAATACTGTGACCTCATCTGGGAGATCCTGTTCAGCACTAACTTGTATGCAAATCCTTGCTGTTGTGGACTTAGTTTGAAGCAGCCCAGGTTGTTTGGCAGTCTTAGCAGTGGCTTGATCAACATGAAGAGGTCTCCCAATTGTGCTAGCTACTCGGCTAAGACATTCCTTATTCCAGAGTTCCAAAGGTAAATCGTGAAACTTCACCGAGGCAGGAACTTCGACAGGTTGCTCCTGAACAGGTTTCATCATCCTGTGCCAATCCTTGAGAACAAGATATTTTTGAGAGAAGAAGTAAGGACCTCCTTCAAGAACAGTCATCTTAGCCTGTTCTTCCTTAAATTTGAAAAGATAAAACCCGGTTACATTAGGTTTAACAGCCACAAATAGATCCTTCCATTGGTTCCGAGCCGTGGAAACCAGCAAAGGATAAACCATCTTACCATCCAGAAAGTGACCTACCAAATATCGACTCCATTTGCCTATGTCAGTCAATTCTATGTCTATTTCGACCATAGCTTCCTTGCCTCTCTGAAGATCAGGAAAAAAAATCAAGCTTCATATCTACAGAAGGACTCTGAGACTGCAGGAAAGAGGCCCAGTTCCTCGATTTAGGTTTAGCCCGACCATTATACAGTTTGGGGTTGATTTGGTTATGCTGGGTAGGAAGAGAAGGATTTTGGAGTGTTGATTGCTGATTGTGATTTAGCATAGGGTTTTCTTTAGTTTCATTATGAGGTAGAGCAGACACTGGATTATGAGGCTGAGAAGGATTCAACTCTGACAGCCAGTGGCGACGAGGTTTAACATCCTCCACGTTATAACCAAGATTGGGATCACCCTCCACATAGGGATTTCCCTTTGCATTGTACAGAATCTTAGGGTTAGGGTTATCTACTTGTACCTGTTTCTGGAGATGAGTGGCTCGTTCCTCTTCTTCACGGATCAAAGCTTGTTCAAAGACTTATTGAAGCTTTCGAGATGGACTGGTTTTCCTGGGCGAATTAGGGCTGAACTCCCCAAACCCAGCTTGAACATGGTTTGCAAGCTTCTCGGGTTCCATTATCAAGCCTTCTTGGAAGAAAGCTTGATGTGGTTTCCGTGAAGGACTTTGAGCCTTGGTCGAGTTGAGATTGACAGCTTCCGCAACTGGCTGAAGAGAACTCGAAGTGTTCCCCTGAGTATTTGAAATGGCTTGAGAGCAAACCGAGGTCGGAGAACTTGGTACCTCCAGGCCGAGTTGGATCAAACTTTTAGGGTTTTGTGAGATCAGCATCTACTTACGCCGCATCTCAATGGAATCCTGAGCCTTGCATCCTAGCCCTTCCTCGAAGGAGATGGAGCCGTCAGCCATGGGACTCAAGGTTCCCCGAAAACACCCAAATCGCGTATTTTGCCCAAATCGCCCGTCAGCAACATGGTTTGCGTATCCAAAAGAACCCTCCCACTATCACAGAACATGCTATACACGTTTGTTTTGAAGATTTCCAAGAGACAGCTGCACCACCAAATGTAAAGACATATCCACTCGTGGATTTTGAGTCTTTTATATCTGATATCCAATTTGCAGATATCCAATTTGCACCACAGTACCCTTCTAGTACTACTGGATATTTGGTGCAGTGCAGTCCCAAATCACGAGTATGCCTTAAATAGCGTAGTACTCTCACTATCGCCTTCCAGTGGTCAGGCCTTGGATTACTCGTGTATCTACTCAGTCTGCTAACTGAATAGGCTATGTTGGCCCTTGTACAGCTCATCAGGTACATTAGACTCCCAATTATCCGAGAATACTCCAATTGGGATACTCCTACCCCTACATTCTTGGATAACTGGAGATTCGTATCCACAGGAGTCCTTGCTATACTCATATCAGACTTGCTGAACTTCTCAAGAATCTTATCGACATAATGAGACTGAGATGGTGCAAGTCCTTCAGATGTTCTAGTGATCTTAACTCCTAGTATCACATCTGCAAGACCTATATCTTTCATGTCAAACTTCGAGTTCAACATCTTCTTGGTAGATTTAATAATCTTATCGTTACTACCGACAATGAGCATGTCATCAACGTAGAGACACAAAATGACGTATCCTTCGTGTGTGTCTTTGACATATATACATTTGTCACACTCGTTGATTGTGAAACCACTTGCATAGCATTGTCAAATTTCTCATGCCATTGTTTTGGTACTTGTTTTAGACCATACAAAAATCTAACAAGTCTACAGACTTTCCTTTGTTGGCCTGGTGCGGAAAAACCCTCGGGTTGTTCCATGTAGATTTCCTCATCTAAATCGCCATTTAGGAAAGCTGTATTCACATCCATTTGATGTACTCAAGATTTCGCAGAGCTGCAATTACGATTATCATTCGAATGGATGTGATCATGGTGACAGGAGAATAAGTATCAAAGTATTCTAGGCCTTCCTTTTGTCTATACCCTTTAATGACAAGCCTAGCTTTGTACTTATCTATTGATCCATCTGCTTTCATCTTCCTCTTAAAAATCCACTTGTAGCCCAAAGGCTTACTACCAGGAGGAAGATCCACCAATTCCCACGTACGGTTTTGCAGAATGAAATCAATTTCACTTTAATAGCCTCTTTCCATAAATGACCCTCAGGAGAGCTCACAGCTGCCTTGAATGTTCAAGGCTCACTTTCTAACGGATACGTTAGAAAGTCTGGACCAAAGGATGTTGATGTTCTAGACCGTTTGCTACGTCTTGGCTCAACCTCAACTTCTTCCTCTTGGTCTTGACTACTTTCATGCAGTCTCCAAAGTCCGCTTCAGGGAACTTGACTCCTTTATGGATCTATAAGGAAATATGTGTTCAAAGAATGTCACATTCCAAGATTCAATGATAGTGTTCTTGTGAATATCCAGTATCTCAGATTCATACACAAGAAACCGCTAGGCAGTACTGTTATGTGCGTAACCAATAAACACACAATCAACAGTCCTCGGCCTTATCTTCTCCTTTTTAGGTGGAGGTACAGCTACCTTTGCGAGACACCCCCACATTCGAAGGTAACTTTAGGTAGGCTTCCTACCTTTCCACATCTCGTAAGGAGTCTTATTGACTTTCTTGCGAGGTACCTTGTTAAGTATGTAATTTACGGAGAGGATAGCATCCCCCCACAAGTTCTGTGGCAACCCAGAACTTATCAACATAGCATTCATCATCTCTTTCAAGGTATGATTTTTTCGTTCAGCAATTCCATTTAGCTAAGGGGAATAAGGTGCAATGGTGTGGTAGATAATTCCGTGTTGCGCACTGAATTCTCCAAACGGTGATTCATACTCACCACCTCGGTCACTTCTCACCACCTTAATCTTTTTGCTAAGTTGATTCTCAACTTCATTCTTATAAAGAATGAATTTGTCCAACGCTTCATCCTTTCTATTAAGCACTACATAGCCATATCTGGTGCTATCATCAATGAAAGAAATAAAACACTTTCCACCCTTTCATGTTTGGACATACTTTACATCACACACATCAGTGTGAACTAAATCCAATGGCTCAGTGCTTCTTTCAACCGTTTGAAAAGAAGACCTGGTCAATTTGGCTTCAACACAAGTCTCACATTTGTGTTTTCTATCAATTTGGAAAGCTGGAATGCGGTTTAAGTTAATTAATCTTCGCAAAGCATCATAATTAACATGACCTAGTCTACCATGCCACAAATTGGAAGACTCAAGCAAGTAAGCAACTGGGGATTTTATTTTATTAATACGTGGAATTACAGTCATTACAATGAGCTTAAAAAGACCACCGGTCATATAGCCCTTTCCCACATACACCCCAGCCTTGGTGACAGTCACCCTATCCGCTTTAAACACCATGCGGGAGCCATGCTTGCTTAGCAGAGAACCGGACACCAGGTTCTTGCGAATGTCCGGCATGAACAGGAGATTGTTGAGAGTCAACTCCTTGCCAGATGTCGTCTTCAAGATCAACTTGCCTTGACCTTCCACCTCAAAGGTTGCAGAGTTCCCCATGAACAACTTCTTGCCGTTTGTAACTGGCTGGAAGGAGGTGAACAGCTTCTTATCACAGCAAATGTGGCGAGTAGCTCCAGTATCAACCCACCACTCTTGAGGGTTTGACCCCACCAAATTCTCCTCAAAGACCACTGCTGATAGGTTGACATCAGAGCCATCCTCCAATTCTGCCAAATGCGCACGCGCCCTTGGGTTCGATGGCTTGGTGCACTTTGAAGCACGGTGCCCAACCTTGTCACAATTGAAGCACTTGCCTTGAAACTGAAACTTTTTCTTGGCAATGCCTCCTTTAGGTCCCAGCTTGACCTCTTTGCCTTTCTGCTTGTCAGACTGCTTCACAGACTGCTTTCCAGACTAATGCTTCTTCGTTCCCGAAGACTGGCCATGTTCCACAACATTAGCCTTGGCGGCGTAGGTGCTCCCTACCCTCCTTTCATCCATCTTATTGTCCTCCTTAATGCAAAGCCTAACAATAAAATCCTCCATTGTCATAGCCTTTCGCTTGTGTTTCAAGTACAACTTGAAGTCTTTCCATCCAGGGAGCAAATTTTCTATCATGCATGCCACTTGAAAAGGCTCACACAACAACATCCCTTTAGTAGCGATTTCGTGCAAGATCACTTAGAGTTCTTGGACTTGACTAATCACAATCTTTGAGTCCACCATCTTGTAGTCCAAATCTGGCCGATGACAAATTTTTTTGATCCGGCATCCTCTGTTTTGTACTTCCTATCTAGGGACTCCCACAGTTCCCTAGCCGACTTCTTCACATAGTACACGCTGTAAAGTGCATCATGCATGCATTTCAGAACATAGTTCTTGCACAAATATTCGAGCTCTTTCCAAGTGATTTGATCCCTTAGGATTTGCATATCTTGCTCATCTTCAGCAACAACAGGTGCATCCTCACTCAAAAACCTTGCAAGGCTCAGAGTCGTGAGGTAAAACAACATCGCCTACTGCCACCTCTTGAAATCCACACCAGTGAATTTTTCGGGTATCTCCCCGTGGTTCACAGGAACCACACACACCGCCGTTGGGATTGGAGGATTCTGAGCCATACTCACAGGAGTTTGCCCATTATTGCCATTGGGGGTCCTGTTGGCACTTCCATTACCAGTTTCAGTTGACATCTTTTCTGAAATTTAAGATCAAACGTCAATTAGTATCGAGATCTTAAAATCAAAAATGATATAACAAATAACCAAATCTCTTGAACTATAATGACTGGAATTGGAAAAACCGAGAGTATCAAGTAATCTAGAAATAATTGATCACTGTTTAACAAACAGTAGCTTCAATATTCAGAAATATGCTATTGTGTTGAGGAACAAAATGTTAGTCCACAGTCAAATATAAGAAATACACTAATAAAGTCAATTGGTCAGGTCAAATAAATATGCACTGATGTCCCTAAAAGTAACGGACAGTTACTTTTATTGATCCACAAGTTATTAGGAAAATCAAAAGTTTCCCATCCACGTATTCAAAGCACATTAAAAATTGTAATTTGCCTTTACTCAAAATCCCTTTAGTATTACAAACTATGGAATTTGTAAAGTCAAACAAATATAACTCAGTAATCAAGTTTATAACAATTAGTTTTTTTTTTTTTTAAAAACCAAATAAAGACTGTAACCGTTTTTCCTTTTTACTCGTAATTGACTATTCAATGTAAAATTCAAAACCAAATTTCACAAAACAGTAGAGAATTAGTATCACCTTTTCACTGGCGGCAATAAAACTTTTTTTTATAAAACACCCATACAGAGCTTCAGGAATAAGGGAAAATTTGTCTACTGCATGCCAATTCTAACAGTATTGTGCCACTACTTGAAACTATCCAAAAATAACAACTGTTTTAGAAGCACAAGCCAGAAGCAAAAAGATTATGACCCAACAGATTTAGCCAAAAGGTTCAAGATATCAAACCCATGTACTGATCATCAGTAAACGACACATTAGTGAATAAAAATCTATGAACTTTGAAAATGTCACACATAACAAATTACAACTGCTTCTTTTCTTTTGAACTAATCAGAGCATACCTATAAGTCCAAACAAAGAACTTTGAGAAATTATTTTTCTCTTTCCCAAGAGTACTACATTGAACAGCTAGAAACAATTGTAGCATGCAAAAACTAATCAAAACACATGCACGTTAACTATGTAAACCCGCTACTGTTATTATGCAAGTGGCACGCTGCAATTCGTGATAAAGTCCAAAACTATTTTTCCAGAACAGAACACTAGTGGGCAAAACTCTTAAGTAAACTACTTAGCAAGGAGTATTTAAAACCTACATGGGCCCATCTTGCGCGGTGTGGGTCCCACCAATTTCTCTTTGGTTAAAATTCCATTTTTCCAACAAAAACTACTCCATTCGCTAGAAGAGTTTAAATCTTTGTGCGAATAGTTTTTTTTTTTTAATACGGACGACTGAGATTGCGCGGAGCCGTGAATAAATTTCTCTCTATCCACTAAGGCCTAACCAACATTTCGGACTAAATGGAATTCGATGAAGAAAACATCAATCTAACATTTGATATGAATTCATGGAACTGTTGTACCGTACGTGCTAGAACAATGGGCGTTGTTGACACTATATGAGAGAGAAATTCTACTGAGTGTGTGTGAGTTGAATCAGTCATAATTGAAAATGAATCTCAGCAAATTGATTGCGCGAATGGAATCAGAGATTGAATTAACTAAAAAAGCTTTAGGTAACTTTCAGTTTTTACTTTTTATTGATCGACAAGTTAAGCTTCAATTTTTTTCAAGTTTAAAAAAAAAATTAATCTATCGTTGAATTAGTTTTTTTTTTGGTGCTCGGTGCTGAAAGTGAGCACATGGAACCCCACGGTTGTTTCAGGATTAAAAAAAAAACCAAGATTTTTAGCTTAACAATAGTGAATGAATCTCTCAATTTAAACCCATATTAAACCCAACCCATCTAAACTCATGTAAATATGGGTTGAGATGGGTTCAACCCATATCAACCCATTAAATAATATGGGCGAATTGGATGGGGTTATAAGTGGGCGGATTAAGGCAAGTTGAAAAATATGGGTTGAGGTTGCCACCTCTAATTGCAGGTGTTCTGATGTGGGAAAAGAGGTGAGGAAGAAGAAGGATGGCACTTGCGTAATTTTGGAGATAGATTAGGGTATTTTGTTTCAAAATTGTTGTTGTACTTACATTCACTCTCAACACAGGCAAGTGAACCACATCTCCAGTCAAATTGGATAGAAAATATAACTATACATATTAGCCCACAAATCAGGAGGTGTTATGTGCTGATATTCAAAGGGGGAGGAGGGTATCCTCACCCGGCCCAAATTCTAAGGGGTCAAACTAAAAATTTCCCAAAAATAAAACGCTTGCAAGTTTTCATTGATTTGACAAATGTTAACAGAGAGAGCTCCCAGCAAAAAGTGTTCACGAAACCAAGTTCTGGTCTATTTTATACTCCCTCCATCCCCTTTTTAAAGTCTAGTATTTTATTTTGAGCTGTCCCTTAATAAGTGTCCATTTTGTAAAGTTAGCGGGTAAAAGTTGGTACATTTTGCCCCTAAAAGTAAATTCCATTTTAAAAAGTTAGTGAGTAAAAGTGTAATGATGATGTCTTCATAGAGGGTAAATAGAGAAAGTAGATATGTTAGTTAATGTGAAAGGTGTAATGATGATATTTTCTTAATAAGTTGGAGTTACGAAGCGAGAGATTTAAAAAGGAACGGAGGGAGTAATTATTTTTGGTTTAGTTTCAGGTTGTAGGCCTAGTCTGATTGAACTGACAATGATGATAAGAATCATTTATTTTGAGGGGAATTGGTGTTCAGAAGCTCTTGGGCCAAACTATTACCAAGTAATGGACATGTTTTTTTGAAATTGATCCAATATGAAACGGAAAATCTTAATTGAGAATACATGGAAAATGTCTAATATATCCCCACTATTGAAAACCTAAAACCAGTTCTCTTTTCCCCTTTCCCATTAGTCCGCAGCCCACCCACTCACACACTCTCTCTCTCTCTCTCTCTCTCTCTCTCTCTCCCCTCTCTCTCTCTCTCTCTCTCTCTCTCGTTCGGATCCAAACTCCACCATGCCTCCAAACTCGACCTTCGGCCTCGCCATATCCAACACCGACTCCAATCGCTCATTCCTCACCTCAACCTCCTCCAACCCTCACCTCCCCCAAGACCTCCATCAATCCGCCGCTGACATCTCCTCCCATTCCTCCGTCCGATTCACTCTTGGTAATTCCTGATGGAGTAATACAGGCCCTCCGATCCATCTGGTTCACTTCCAAACCCGATACCCGACCCGAAATCATCTGCCTCTTCTCCGGGTTCAACTTTATCTTCACCTGCCCCAAACAAAGAGAAAAGGTAAGCCCCGTTTGATAACATTTTTTTTTTTGGGTAAATCAGCTTGAAATAGAAAAGAGAATAACCAAATGTACAGCCTACAAGGGGCATACCCTAGGAGGAAAAGAAAATAAAAGAAAGAAAAGGAAAAGTGAAGATACCATAGCCAAATGGCTACAAAGAGCTAGGGTAAAATAAAGTGACCAATCCATGGTTTCTAAGCCATCTACAAGATGACAAACAAACCAAGGCAAAAGGGTCTTGAACTACAAGGGATGGCTGACCTAAAAAACCAATCCATGGACTGATCTAAAACTTCACGATGCAGCAATAAAATAGCAGATGATAGCAATGGTTGTAACAAGCTGCTGCACCGAAATAGCAGCAACACATCACACAAAACATCACTCTAAGCAGCAAGTAGATAAAGTGCAGAGTATTCCAAGCTGTCAACAGCAGAATAGCTCCAACGGGGAAGGTATAGAATGGAAGGTACTTTGCTCGAGATGAAAAAACACACGGCAGCAACATCTATCAGTGGAAGGTTTCAGTGGAAGGTACTATTCCAAACTGTAACAAGCTGTCGAAATGAACAACACACGACAGGTATCAGTGGAAACTCTTGCCCGAGATGAAACTCCAACGGGGTTCCATGATGCGTACACATCCAGTCCACCTTAACAGCTGGACATACAAAATAATACAGCCAGGTCGCCAAATGCAGCAACATCTATGTGCTGGAAGCAGAATAGCAGCCAGGAACAAAACATAGCAGCTCAGACAGCCAAAAATATGGAATAAACCTAGGGACATGCCCCCTAGTAAGGCATAAACATTCCAAGGGACAACCCCCCAAGGATAGGTCAATAAAAGGAAGCAACTAGAAAGACCACAGAGCAATTGCAACCGATAGTTAAACCATCTTGTTTAAGGCAGAGCCGTAACAGAGCCGTACCCGAAATAGCAGCAGTTGAGGAGTAATTAGCATCATACAAAACAGCAGCCTCCTACTACTGTTCACCAACCAGCAACAGCAAGCATACACTATAAAGCAGTGAAATACACTACATCAACAGCTCAGAAGTTGTAGCAACAGTAAAACATTTCAAATGCTCAATGGGAGCAGCACGTAGATATCTAAATCAGGTAAACCAAGAATAGCTGAACAAAAGCTGAGCAAGAATAACTAATCTGTCAACAGTAGCAAAATTTTCCAGCATATTGAGGTGAAAGTTCTTTGGATACAATCACATGCTCTTCCAAAGCTCACAAAACCATATTTGCCATGATGGAATCGACCAGATGCAACAAATAACAAATACGCTGAGTACAGACCACAAGCATGAGCCGTAATTAGGAATGATCAAGAATGTTGACCTAGCATTATGTTCTCACCTACTACTCCCTTGAAAGGCTCACAACTCCCACTCTTTTTTCTCATGTGCTAGGACAAGGTTCTACAGACTCCCTCCCTAGATCTCACCATATGCCCCCACTACATATTACCTCCTCTCTCAAAGAAATGATGAGGCACTAGCACACACCTCAGAGGGTAGTACACTATAAAAAGGGGATCACACAGCATCTTCAAGAGAACCACCAAAGAATAAGATATATACCTGATAAAGAGAAGTAATAGAAGTAGCCCTCCCAATGAGCTTCCTTGCCTACCTTGTTGGGGTGCCCACCTTGTTTGGTGTCACCATGAGGAGGTCCACCTTGCTGAAAACAAGTTGACCCTTTGACTCCACAATTTATTGAATCCTCTGAGGAGGTCCACCTTGCACACCTTGTTTTGTATCACCATGAATGTAATAATGTCATGCTTTGTACCTCAACTCTGCAAAAAAATGAATTCTGGAAGTGGTAACTAGAGTAAAACAAAGTTATGTCAATGTTGTGAAAAAATCACTAAGCAATGTTCCATTGTACTTTTAATCGTCCAGAATGTAGGCCACTTGGTAGATTAGCAATGGACAAAAGTCTAGCCCTCCCATCATTGGAGATTTTATGCGCAACTACAGTAGGAGGGCAACAGGAATTCTGAAACTTTCTATGGTTCCTTTCCAACCAAATATGATGTACATACACTGTGAACACTATTTTTGCAATTATGTTGGCCAATGATTTACCTCTCAAGTGAGAAAGGCAGTCCACCCAAGGCTGCCAAGCTTGATGACCATTCATATAGGGGGTCTAAGGGGACAATAAGGTCCTGATTTGGGTGGCCATTGAGCAGTCAAAAAAGAGATGAGCATGGTTCTCTAAATCATGGCAAAATATGCATTGAGATGAGGCTTTGTGGCCAAACATAACAAGCCTATCCTCAGTGTTTAACCTATGCAACAGGGCCATCCAAGTGATTAGGCTACACCTAGGGATATGTCCAGGAAACCACACAACTTTATGCCATGGAACTATGGAAAAGTGACTTCTAAGGTTGTCCCATAGGGATGAGATAGTGAATTTCCCAGAGGTGTTGAGTGTCCACTTGCATGCATCCTTAGCAATAGGATTAAAAGCCACATTGTGTAATTGAGCTCTGACCTCATTGAGTTCAAGGGCTTGAGCGATAGGAAAGGCCCATTGGTTGTTATGAATTATGTCATGGACAGTGGGTTCTTTATTAATCCCAGCGTCATATACTATTCTCTGGCCAAACCTTGGGAGCAAGGGTCCTAGGGGATGCCAATTGTCATGCCACAAAGAGGTAGACATTCCATCTCCCAGCTTGTACGTAATAAAAGGCTGAACAAGGGACCTCAGAGATAGAATTTTCCTCCATACCCAGGAGGGATCACAGGGGATCTTGACACACCAAAAACTCCTACCTTTAAGTAAATAAGACTTAACCCATTGGCACCACATGGATTGTTCATCTCCCGACACAAGGAACCAAATGTGTTAGCAATAGCAGATTTGTTCCAAATTTCCAAGGACTTAAAACCTAGTCCACCTTCTTTAACGGGGAGCACAGATGCTTCCAAGAGACCTTGGCTCCAGAAGTTTTCAGATCAGGTCCAGTCCAGAAGAAGGCGCTTAGAGTAGCTTCCACCTCTTTAATGACTCTCTTAGGAAGGATGAATAGAGAGGACCAGTAGGTCTGCATGGAGAACAAGATGGATTTAATTAATTGGATTCTCCCAGCATAGGAGAGGTACCTATGAGTCCAAGATTTTGTTTTCGCAATGATTCTATCCACCATAATCTTATAATCAGAATGCTTAAGTTTAGTGGACAAAAGAGGGACACCCAAGTATCTGACAGGTAACAACCCCTCTTGAAAGCCAAGTATATTCATGATTGAAGATTTAGTGGTTGGGTTGACACCTGAGAAAAAGATATTGCTCTTGTTTGGACTTGGGGAGAGTCCAGTGAGTGACTCAAATTCTTCCAAAGAGGACTGAATATGTGATAACATGGCTTACACAACCTAGGCCTATTGCTCCCACTCGGATCTCCGCTCCCCCTCCGTCGTTGGATCCAACCTCGCCTTTGCTCAGTCGATGCCTTTGTCTTCTCTTTATCATATCCTTTGTGAAAGGTGTTTGGTAGGGATGTAATGGTGTTTTGTTGTAGTATTTGGATTGACCTTGAAAGAAAAACGGGTTTCTCTTTCTAAAATGGGAAAAAATGGTTCAAAATTTATGTACTTATTCGGAATAATTAGTATTGCTCTTTTAATCACATAATATTACACTTTCAATTAAATTATATTGCTCTTTCAAACATATAATGTTGCACCTTTAGGTAAATGGAGACATTGCTCCCTGAGTGTGTGTTGTTGTGTTGCCCTTTGTGTCCTAACAATTAATATTGCAATTTTAGTTGAACTAAATTGCTCCAAATTCAAGGCAAAAGGGGTATGAAAATGCAACAATTTTAGGGGGAGAAGGGTATTTTTGTCTTCAACACCATGTCTTGGAAATCATTCTTTTCTTTCACATGACGGGGCAATTTCAAAAAAGTACTCCATCACTTGAGAATAATTTGCCCCAAGGGCCACTGAACAAACTAATACATACTACCCCAAGGGCCACTTGAGAATAATTTTTCTTGGGCAAATTACTCCATATTCTTGGGGAAATTAAATTAATTTGACATCAATATATAGTGTTTGAAGACAAAATACGAACTATCATTGTCCTTATCCACAAATGTGAATTATTGACATAGCTATCTATCTTTGATCAAGCTTATTCCTCTACATAATCTATTTTTCTCGTTGTGATGCTTCATGCTTTGGATCATTTTAACTTGTATAATTGTTTTCAAAGATTAATAAAAAAATTGCCACTAAAAAAAATTCCTCCACGCTAATTTTTGTTAGAAAGATACAAAATATAAACAGTTTTGATCATTAGTGTTAATTTGAAATGGGTCTACAAATTCCTCAGAAAAAAATGGATCAAACTTGATTACATATTAGAAGTTAGTAACTCGACTAAGAACTTTGTCCGGGTTACTTTTAACCTTCCATATTCCTTTTTTATTTTTATCCACATGAATTTACAATATTATTGTCATTTAATGTGTGAAAAAGTGTATTGAATAAAAGGCAAGATAGTAAATTCAAGTGGATAAATACAAAAAAGAAAAAGAAAAAAGAGAGTGGATTGTAAAAAGAGGAGTGTGAAAACCAATGAGATTAAATTATTTACATTGCGTCATGTCACTATGTTCTGTTAATTTGGACTGTTTTGACGACGTGACGCAATGTAATTGATTTGGAAGAAATATATATTTATATTGTGGGTGTATATAATTTATTCTCAAAACGAATTCCCCCAAACAATGGATCTTTTCTTTTTTGTGGATAAAAAAAAAAAAGAAATTCTACGATGGATCTTTTCATCTTCTCATAACCGACCGCCAAATGCAGGGGTATGCCTCGTGCCTTCTATCCGATCACCTGCATGGTTGCATCAAGATAGGAAGAATAGAAGCAAAGAAAAGAGGAGTGAGTGATGATAAACCGTCATCCAAATTTGCAGAAAATCATACAATCTGACTAGAGGTAATCAAAAGCTCTGATAGGAATTCTTCTTCAATGTTCAACCTCGGCTTTGTCTTCGAGGATTATTCCAACTCAGCACCGGAGGTTTAAACTCCTCCAGCTTCTGCATCTTCCAACTACATCTTGGTTTCGTTCACCAAAATCAGATGTTGAAACACAACCCACTGATTAATTCCGTGGTGCTTATAGATCCATTCTTGAACCTGTTTTCTTCAGCCACCATGTCGACTGATTTCCTACAGGTTAGATGTCCACCAGAGAAAGGGGATCTCCATGATTAACTCTTTTTTTTTCCTCTGCCGATTTTCACTCCATCCTTGGAGAATCGGTTCTACAACAGCCACAATAACTGATTTCCACACCTAGTCGGAGGGGCTGGGATCGGACGGTGACGCGGCTATGGGGGACGTACTGATGCGGAACATCCACACCCAGTCAGACGGTGACGGCCTCTTCTGTTGCCACCAAGTCTTTGATCTGTTCTTGGCTAGTTCAAGCAAAAGGGGGAGGCCAGTGCATCTGCTTAATCTTCCGTTTATTCAGGAGGTATTTTTCAAATTTCTGGATTTTAATTTCAAGTTCTGTGCTTGGAACCATGGGATGGTTTGTTTCGCCTGGAATCAAAAACCCAAATTAGCTTAGGTACTGCAATTTTTGGACCAAGGTTACTCGGTTGGTCAGAGCTGCACCGCAACTGTGGATCTGAAATGCCCAGCCAGGTGGGCAGCCAACCCTTCCAGGTTGGAGCTTGATTTTGCAATACATTGAAGGTGTGAGCAATTGGTAATGATCTGTCTATTGAGCAGATTTTGGGGCTGCATTCTAAATTCATAACATCAGGAATGTGCACATCAGTCACTGTTGGTTTGTGCTGGACTTCACAGTTTATTTCTGTGTACAAGAGCAAGGTTTTTCTTTGTTCATTATAGAGCTATGCAGTTTTTGTAAATTAGAGCTGTGTAGTTGCTTATTTCATGTCAAATTGTTGCTGGACTTATGGGCCAGTGTGCTGTTAGTATTTGGGGTATCAATCCAGCTATTACAAATACCTGTGATTCATGCCTAGTTCAGTTACGAGGCTCATTGCCCAATTTGGGATTCAAATCACCCAGTTCAGTTACTGGACTCATTGCCCATTTTGGGGCTCAAATGTTTTTTTTTGGATAATTTAGCTTGAAATTAAAAAAGGTTAACCGAATGTACAGCCTACAAGGGGCATACCCCAGGAGGAAAAGAAAAAGGAAAAAAAAAGATTGAAAAAAATTGCGATAGCCCATGCACAACTCGCATGGAGAGTAGGGTAAAATAAATAAAATAACAAAAGTGCTAAGTGTGTAGTGATCATACCCCGATGCACTATCCATCTAACGGAAGGATAGTACAACGGGGTATGATATGAAGTGATATGAATATAAATAACATGAAATTTAACTACTACCTGGCACATCCCGCCAGGCTAGGAAATAAAATAAATAGTCACGGCCAGAGATGACCAAAAGATAACCAACACTGAGGACTATCAGCAACATAGCAAACGGCATCAAGATAAGCTGAACAGCTACTACAGAGGAACAGGCACCAAGAAGAGGCTCGAACCAGAGATGTCGGCATCTGACAGGGGGCCCCACCCTGCATACCACACCCATTCCATCTGGCCTAATACTCTCTCATCCAAGCCTAAGGCTCGCCAGAAACAACCCGCTCTCAGCCAACTACCAATCACCACAGTCTCCAGTCTCCAGAGAAGGGATAAGCAAACCAAGATACTACTACTCCAAACAAACCCAGAGAACACGCATAATACGCACTTCTAAAAGAACAGCTACTACAGAGGGACTAGAAACCGAGAAGAGACACGAACTGGAGATGACGGCATCCGACAAGGCTACCCTCCCAAGTACCTAATACACCACGCCCATTCCATCCAGACTACTCCACCCACAACCTAATCCCCTAGGCTCGCTATAATCTAAAAGGGGAACAAAAAGAGGAACCACAAAAAGTGGCCACTCAAACCGCAGGCGGACCAAGCTGCCCCTTTCGATCAGCGAACAACCACCAATCTAATCAAAGACAGCCCGCGAAGCTATCCCTTTCAATCAGTGCACGACCACTAATCTAATCAAAGACAATCCTAGAAGCTACCTATTTCAATCAAAGCCCAACTACCAATCTAGTCAATGGTAGCCGCAAAGCTATCCCTTTCAATCAGCGCAAAACTCCAATCTAATCCATGATAGCCATGAACGCAACCATACTACGCACAAAAACCAGGTTAATGAAGCAAAGAACCTAGGGATTTAGAGGAGCTCAATACAGAGCTCGAAAATAACCCATGAGCCCCAAATGGGCTAACAGTACACTGGCCCAACAGTCCAGCAACAAATTTGACATTAAAAGAGGTAATCTAACTAGCTCACGGCCGGGTTCGCAAAACCACCACACCATCCACGGGATTCGGCCATTGCTGGCCGTGAGCTACTTTGAGCACAAAGCTCCAATCTGAAGTGAAACAGAAAAGGCTATCCTCTGGATCTGGGGATTAGCAGCCACGCTAAACCCGAAGTCCATACACGGTTACCCGAAGTCCGTACACGGAAAAGACATCTACACGGCTTCGGTGTAGTGGTTTGAACAGACATCTACTCTCTTCTTCTCCAACTGAATGTTCGGAGAACATATACCAGACCACAATCTCAGTCTGGATCTGAAACATAATTAATCGGAAAATACCTCCAATAGTGACCGAAGATTCAATCGGTTGAAACCCGCTGAAAATATGGAGACCGGATAACGCCACCATTTCCAGTGAGCTAGGATGTATTAGAGTGGAAGCCATCCTCTGCCATGTAAATAGCCAACAACCGAGAGTCGGCGAACTCATCTACTGGCCGAGCACGATTTCGACGAAATCCTAAACCCCAATACCAAATGGGTCCAATCGCTGTAGATCGAGAGTCCAAGGTGACCTCCATCGTCACGAACGTTGCCGGACCAACATCCGCTCCAGTGCTTCTCCATTCTGCTGTGTCACCATCATCGAACCTATCAAGGTCGGTGCGTGATATAGTAGGATGTGGTGGGATTGTGGGTAAATGAGAAAAGGGGGAAAAAAAAAACAGATCTAGATGACTAATAGATTGGTAATCCATTACGCGTTCCGAGTAGAGCTTGAAATACCTCTGCCTCGGAATCTATGGTGGATTTGTGACAAATTTTTGGTAAGAGGAGTGCATTCTCTCTCTAGGGTGTAGAGAGAGAAGCTCTCAACTCTGGGCTCAAATGTTGTGCGACTTGTCGTGGAGCTCTATTAAATTCCATGCTTCTTTGATTCGTTGGCATGGTTCTTTAGCGTAGTGTGGTGTGACTAGGGCTATCATTGACTAAATTGGTGGTCATGCACTGATTGAAAAGGGTAGCCTCTCGGGCTGTCATTGATTAGATTGGTGGTTCTGCACTGATCGAAAGAGGCAGATTGGTTTCATCTGCGGTTCGAGTTGCCTCATTTTGTGGTGCCTCTTTCTATTCCTCTTTTAGATTATAGCGAGCCTAGAGGATTAAGTTGAAGGTGTAGTAGTCTGGATGGAATGGGTGTGGTGTGCAGGGTACTCGGGAGGGTAGCCTTGTCGGATGCCGACATCTCCAATTCAAACCTCTTCTCAGTGCTTTGTCCCTCTGTAGTAGCTGTTCTTTTAGAAGTGGGTGCTATGCTTGTCGCTCCGGGTGCGGTTGGAGTATTAGTTTCGTGGTTTGCATATCCCATCTCTGGAGACTGTGGTGATTGGTTTTTGGCCAAGCGCGGGTTGTTTTTGGCGAGCCTTTGGGCTCGGATGAGGGAGTTTTAGGCCGGATGGAATGGGCGTGGTGTACAGGGTGGGGCCCCCTGTCGGATGCTGACATCTCTGGTTTGATCCTCTTCTTGGTGCCTTGTTCCTTTGTAGTAGCTGTTCAGCCTTCCCTTGAAGCCGATTCTATGATTCTGCTAGTTCTCAGTGATGGTTATCATCTGGTCATTTTTTACCGTGACTATTTATTTTATTTCCTAGCCGGGCGGGATGTTCCAGATAGTAGTTAGTTTTCATGATATTCTCTCGTATCACTTCATAATATCCCGTTGTCTATTGTTTCGTTTAGATGGATAGTACAACGGGGTTATGATCTTAAAACTCATAGCACTTTGTTATTTTCTTAATCTACCGTACTCTCCATGCGGGTTGTGCATGGGTTATCGCACTTTTTTCAATCTTCTTTTTCCTTTTCTTTTCCTCCTGGGATATGCCCCTTGTAGGCTGTACATTCGGTTAACCTCTTTTAATTTCAAGCTAATTTACCCAAAAAAAAAAAAAAAAGAGGAGTGAGTGGTAGGGACAATAGAAAATTGGCAAAGAAGAGTCCAAAAGGTAAAAAAATAAATGAGAAAAATAAATTTTATTTTAAGTAAAGACAAAATAATGTAAAACTGACAGATTTTTGAACTTTTTTTAATTTTGAACATAACTTTCTAGTGTAAGTTTTATTCTTTATGGTGTTAGATAATTAACACCTTACGTTATGCCAGGATCTAGAACTATCATGATAATCACAAAATAGCCAAAGCTAAATTAACAAGAAAGGCGTACCCGGATCCAGTAATGCGGAACTTGAGCGATCCAGTGATTAATTGAACCAACCATAATATCGCTAGAGCATTAAGCCCTAGGTGGAAAGCAGGTTTCTCTCTCTTGCCTTACTTTCTAGCCTCTTAGTAAATGACCATAAATTGATGAAACCCTAGACGCTCTTTTATAGGCAAAGAGAGGACCGGTTTCCTTATTAAACATTGATACTAACTTCCCATCAAAGTATAGTATATTTAGAAAACAACTTCTCTATTTGACCAATAGAATTAAATCTTCGGCATAAAGATATGGAGAATCTCATTGGACCCATTATTCGTATGTGCCATACTTAAAACATGTGGGCAATAAAGACTAATTACAAAATTTAGTCTTACATTCTCCCACTTGGCACATATAAGTAGGTCTAACAAGGTAAACATAAGGCGCACCATAAGTCCATATCTGTCCTTCTTAATTTGGTCACCATCATAATACTATTATTAAACAACCCACTAGTGCAAGTCATGGCGGTTCCACATCACAATGACATAGTCCCTTCCATGTACCACAACACTAGCAAATTGCTTAACATAGTCTTTAAGTGAGAAGCGATTTCGTAAGGTCCAACAATAATGTCTTTTGACAAAGACTCTTCCTGTAATTATAAATCATTCACATACATGTACGTACACTGTTCATTACAAAGAATTATCTGAAACACGTAATTGAGATCTCTCAAAGTGTCAAATAGCATCTCATCATATTGCAGTCCATAAATTTCAACTGTTATGGGTTATGCAAGACTCATTCAATTAGCATATTTCTTAGATGACTTTGCACTAACCCATTATTAGTGGATCTACAATCATAAGCTATGTGCTTATGTCTTTAGTGACACTTTTGTTTCTGAAATTTTTCTTAGAAAAGAAAATAGTTGCGGAATCATAAACTCCTAACGACTTGGTAATGGTGTCGACAACCCCAAGTCCTAAAATAAATTTCCCAACGTCTATTCATGAAGTATGGCCTCAAAGCACGCCATAATTCAACCAACAACATAATCGATGAAGTAATGATAGCTACGTTAAAACTTTTGTTTGCTCCTTCACATAATCAAAAGTAGATTTTCTACTATCAAAATTTCAAACAAAAAACTGAATCTGAGCAGCTAATAAACTCAAAATCGCCAGACTTCCTTAATGTGAGCATATAACCTTTAGTTTAAAAGTCCATGAGAAAAAAACTTTTAAGTGCAAACAATAAATATCATTACAGCAAGCAAAGTACTATCAACAGACATGTCAAAAAAATATAAATTTACTCCCACTGATCTTTGGATATATACACTAGTTAATAATGTTTTTCCTTAATTCCAAAGAAACCAATAGTATCAACACACATAAGAAACCAATGGCACGGAGCTTGTTTACATGCATAAGTCTCTTGTACTTAAATTGAGAAACCTTAGGTTGATTCATATAGACTCCATCATCTAAGCTTTCATTCAAAAGCTTATTTTCATGTCCAAACATGACTCCTAAACATAAAAAAGAGTTACCTACCAACGCCACAATAATTTTTCAGCGAGTTCTTCTCGGATACAAGAGAGAATGGCTCCATAAAATTACGTCTCCTTTCTGAGTGTAACCCTTGGCCACAAGTTTGACTTTATATCGTTCTATATTGCCCTCCAAGTCAAAAGTAGTCTTGAAGACCCACTTACAACATACTTTCTTGTATCCTTATAGCAATCCAACAAAATTTCAAACTTCATTCAGTTTCAATGGTTCAACTCATCATTCATGGCATCAATCCATTTAGTAAATTATCACTTTACGCAGCTTATGAAAATAAAATCGGATCAAAACGCATTCTTGTAGGCAAATCAAATAATTATGCAAATAGCCAATCTCATGTGCCTTCGGGATATTCTTAATGCTACTTCATTGATTGTTCTACAATTTCTTCATTGGTGTCAATCTCATTATGGAGTGATTGACAACTTACTTTGTTGTTCTAAATCATTCTGTTGTTTAACAATGGTAAGAACAACATCATTCTAAGTTATGGGTAAAGACACTTAGACCGTAACTTTTATGTGACCACATTCTATGGTTTATCGCTCCCTCTAATTTCACCATTCTTAAAGAATCTAAATGACCGATTTCTATAATTGTCGTACTATGGTTAAATAGTTAAACTCATACCCTTTGAATCTTCTAAAGCAACCAATAAGGTCACCATAGCTCATTCGAAAATTCAAATTCTTTTCATGGGAATCAAATATTCTAGCCTCTGCTGGACAACCTTAAACATTCAGGTGCCCTGAGTTTGATTTCTTTCCCATCCACAGTTCAAAAGAAGTACTTGAAACTGTCTTACTAGAAACCTGATTCACATAAATGCAGCAGGCTTAGAAGTATCTATCCACCACATAATGGGTATTTCAGAATTACAGACATACTTCTAACCATATCCAATAATGTACAATTACCTTTCAGCTATCACATTATGTTAAATAGAACAGACCTCTCATAATATTCAACACCTATGTCATACCTCATGACTTTTACATTTTTTCTATTTACCCTTCCTACCTCAACAATGTACACCTTGACAGTATTCATTGATTGAGATCCTCATGCAATAGAAAAGCTAACATAACACAAAAAGCCATATATAGGTGGTAATAGGTCTTTTAGATGAAATTTTTACGTCTATATGAATAACAATAAGAAGCCTATAATTTCTTGTGACTTACTCCTTACTGAATATGATTTGCTTGTACTTAATGCAAATCACACATACAAGAGATTAATAAAATTTCTTTTATATATCAATCTCTTAATATGCTACACTGAAATATAGTTTCAATCGCCAATGTCACAAGATGAAGTAATTTCCATTCATGAAACTACTAACCAAACTAACATTATGATGCAGCATAAGGAGAGTTTTTTAATAAAATGGTCATCAAACTTTAGTTCATTCAAACATAATAAAATACCATAAGACAATAATTGGTATTTTTCAATCACCATAAAATTTGGTTTCGAAACTTGAAAACATAACAATAAAATTTAGTTCGAACAAAGGAAACTAAATTTGTAAACATTATAGAAACCACAAAATGATGACCAACTCTTAAATAGCAAACTATAAGTCATAAAGCCCTTTTAATAAAAACTGTAAAAACTGTAATCCAATTCTTTAGAACTCAACGAGCTTATATTTTCAATAACTTCAAATCTCCCCGCGTCTTGGTTTATAAACATAACTAGTAGCTCATAATCAAATCACTTCATAGTTGAGGGACTGTAATTAACTAGGTTTGATTCGAAACATACAAGATTAATAACCACTTTCCCTTTTAGAATCATTTCCTATGTTTATGGCTAAATTTATGATGATGCCTCAACTATTTACAGAAGGGACATATATCAATGCCTTTACATTCTTTCGAGTCCAAAAAAATTAGCAGACTCATTAGTATCACATAATGCCAACTTCATGTCCCATTTAGGCTTCCTCTACTTTAATTCTCAAGTACTTTAGTTGAGTAGACCAAATGTAACATTTCAATGGTATCCTCAAGCATTCCAAGCACAATAAACATAATAGTGCTCACCTTAAACATTCACGTGAACATAAGGCTTGGTCTATTCTATTTCATTCAAACTTTATCAAAATAAAAATAAAATTATTTTGCAATTCTCAAGAATCGATACTTTATCAAGATTTAGTTTCACAAATAAAACCAAACTTGTCCTTTTCTATGTGAGAAACTTAATCATTTAAATTAAAACAAAACAGACTACGCATGTGAACCAATAAATTGACAAAATAAAACTTGTCCAAACAATAATATATAGTGCAACTTTGATCTGCCTTTGGGTTCATCTAATGTTACACTATTAACAGTTATGGTGATTCACTTTCACCAATAGGACTAATCGAGAAGGATTCATAATTAAGTAGGTTTGTTACCTTTGAGTATCCAAATCCAATCTCAATTATGAATACTTATAAATTATCCTATTCCAATTCACTAATCACTTAGAAGTAGTGCACCTTTGGGCCTACCTAATATCTATGCAACTAGAGAACTGTGATTTGCAGAGTCATTATTCTTAACACGTAAAAATGGGAATAAGTTTCATACAAAACTTGACATTTATGAATCATTCCAGTTGGGCCACTTTGGTGACTACCAAACCGTATCAAAATATAAATATCAAATAAAATAAGTGTTAAGTTTCAGTAATTTAATTGAAATCTATGAAACATTCCAGTTGGGCCACTTTGGTGACTACCGAACCGCATCTTAATAAAGATTTCAATCAAGATAATGACTTTTGCACTAACATTAGGAAATTAAAACATACAAGTATCACTATTTTAACACATGATCATAATGGGCATTAAAATTTCATAAGTTGATTAACATCTATCAACATTTCGGTCGGATCGCTTTTGCGACACCCAACCGCATCCTTATATAGAGTCAAATCAAATAGTGACCTTTTAATGGACATTAGGTGAATCTTAGATTATTCACAATTCCATAATATGATTTGACATCTGTGAATCATTATGATCGGGTCACTTTGGTGACTGCCAAATCTTCCATATTATAGATTCAAATCAGTAACTTTCTATATGGACATAAGGCAAATAACGAAGCATTCACAAATAAAACTGAAATTCGACGATTCTACGAACCATTATGATTGGGTTACTTTGGTGACTACCAAATCGACCATAATGTAGATTATTTGTCAGAAACAATAATTTTTCACATAACCATAAGGTGAATAAAAAACTCATTCACAATTCGTAATCGGAATCCATAAAGTCCACTGCTAAAACATTAAAGGAAACCAATAATGGTATTAACAGTAAGTTACCAAAATTTTGGCCTCTAGATAATAGTAACTTTTGACTATCGAAAGCGGTTTTAGGGTTAATGCGTAAAAATCCAATAAGAAACCCAAATAGCACCATTATTTTTGACATCATATCATAATCACAGAATTCATGAAACACCAGGAGCACTGTAGTCATATTGAGGCCAGTAACATAATACAGTAATTCGGAAGCCACTTAGCATTGATGTCGTACGTAATACATGCTGTAAAATATCCTTTGCAAGGATCATAAAGGTAATCAAACTTCACTTTCTTTATGGCCGATAATATTGAAACTCATGTACAGGCTACAGTTTTATGGACATGGTATGTAAAACAAAAAACATAACCATTCACTTGCTTTAAGGAGCAGTAAGTGAACTCAAAAGCAAGCAGCACACAATTAAAGCATAAAATAATGGTGATTAAAGCGGTAAGATAGAAACAGTTTCATTCGGTGGCCGGTTGGTTGACTTCGAACAAAAACAAGAGCTAGTGTCACCATTGTTCACACTAGTAAAATACCCACCATGGAGCACAATTGCAAGTAAACCTCATACGTAACAGTGCCGGAATTTATTTATTTTTTACGCGCCACGTCAAATATTCAAAACGAACAATCATGATGTTCTAAAACCATATGCTTTGATTCCACATGTAAGTTTTATTCTTTATGGTGTTAGATAATTAACACCTTACGTTATGTCAGGATCTAGAACTATCATGATAATCACAAAACAACTATTAAGCCAAAGCTAAATAAACAAGAAAGGCGTACCCAGATCTAGCAATGCGGAACTTGAGCGATCCAGTGATTAATTGAACCAACCATAATATCGCTAGAGCATTAAGCCCTAGGTGGAAAGCAGGTTTCTCTCTCTTGCCTTACTTTCTAGCCTCTTAGTATATGACCATAAATTGATGGAACCCTAGACGCTCTTTTATAGGCAAAGAGAGAACCGGTTTCCTTATTAAACATTGATACTAACTTCCCATCAAAGTACAGCGTATTTAGGAAACAATTTCTCTATTTGACCAATAGAATTAAATCTTAGGCATAAAGATATGGAGAATCTCATTGGACCCATTATTCGTATGTGCCATACTTAAAACATGTGGGCCATAAAGACTAATTACAAAATTTAGTCTTACATCTAGTACTTTTTAAATTCCTATAGTAAGAATGAACTAATAATCCATAAATATTTGACGCAAAACTAACAAATACGAAAAATATTTAAATAAAGACAAAAAATAAACCGTCAGTATCCTTTACCTCTAGTTATCTTTCTTATCCTTTCCCCTTATCCAAATCTAATTACAGCGCATCATTTCTTTCTACCCTTTTACTACTGGAGTAAAAGGTTTCAGCATCTGCGAATAAAAAAAAAAGGTTTTAGCATCTCTATTTTCTGAAATTTTTTATGGTTCATGTTTTTTTTTTTTGGGTAAATTAGCTTGAAATTAAAAAAGGGTTAACCGAATGTACAGCCTACAAGGAGCATACCTCAGGAGGAAAAGAAAATGAAAAAAAAGAAGATTGAAAAAAGTGCGATAACTCATGCACAACCCGCATGGTGAGTATAGTAATTTACGAAAGATGACAAAAGTACTATGTGAGCATACCCCCGCTGCACTATCCATCTAAGCAGAAGGATAGTACAACGGGGTATGATATGAAGTGAAATGAGTAGACTATCATGAAAGCTAACTACTACTTGGCACATCCTGCCAGGCTAGGAAATAAAATAGATAATCACGGTCAGAAATGACCAAATGATAACCATCAGAGAAGACAAGCAGCCGCTTCGCAAGTCGGCCCCAAGGGAATGCTGAACAGCTACTAAAAAGGAACAAGGCACCAAGAAGAGATTCGAACCAGAGATGTTGGCATCCGACAGGGGGCCCCACCCTGCACACCACACCCATTCTCATGGTTCATGTTTGCTAAATACGGTAACTATTAGTGTGAAAATAATAGGGCAAAGTCTACTTTGACCTCCTATGGTTTGGACCATGTGCGATACACTCTTTATGGTTTAAAAGTGTACTCATAACACCTTATGGTTTGTGAAATGTGTAGACACATCCCTTGTCGTCATGTTTTTCATCCATATTAACATACATAGTATTAAAGGTTCAATATGCCCTCATTTTTTTTCTTTGAACCTAACCCCCTGTACTAAAAATCGGATCTGAACCGTTGATATTATAAAGTTTGACGAGTACTATATCTATACGAAAATTCAAGTCAATCAAAAAATGAAAATTAAATATATTGGGAAGTAAATTTTCAAATTTAAATTTATCATTCATTTTAACAAAAAAAAAGATTACTGGATCAAATTTGATGTTTGATCAAGGTTTTTTTTTTTTTTTTTTTTACAGAAATGCTCTATTCTATGATTAGTACATAATGAACGACTCGAATTAGATTTTGGTAGCAAAATGGTATTTTCCTTTTATATTTTTTTAAAATTCAAAATTCTGTTAATATGGATAAAAAGCATGACGGTAGAAGGGTGTCTGCACATTTCACTTCATAACCCACAGAATGTTATGTGCATGCTTTTGAATCATAAGGGGTGAATCCAAAAATTAATAACCCAAATACACAGGGACGGAGCCAGGAATTTTACCACACAGGGGCGACCGTGCATGCCTGGAAAAAAATATAAATACACTTGCATAATAACGTAAATACATTAAAACTCAAAATAGCAACACTACGTACTTAATCATGCTTTCATAGATTAACAGATTGCAAAAGTAGAAACACTCACCTTAGCCTATCTAGTAAAATGAGGCATCTTGAATTGTACTTGACGCTCTTTCATGTCATTAAAAGTGTCAATGATAGAATCGGTGTCAAACCCTCTTGCAATATCCTTTTTTTTTTTTTTGGTAAATTAGCTTGAAATTAAAAAGGGTTAATCGAATGTACAGCCTACAAGGGGCATACCCCAGGAGGAAAAGCTTGCAATATCCTTCTCTATGTAAGTGATCAAGAAACTTGCCAAAAGTTCATCTTCCATCTTGTTGCGGAGTCTAGTCTTCACACATTTCATAGCTGAAAATGCACGTTCCGTTGTAGCCGTTGAAACAGGTAAAATTACTATAAGCCGAATCAACCTGTCAGTCAGAGGATATATCATGGACTTCCTTGTTTTCACCAACACTTCACTCAACTTAGAAATTGTTGACAGATTTTGAAACTCCGTATGATTGGGAACGTCAAGCTTATAATTTTACAATTGATATTTCAAATGTTGCTTTTCATGCTTTGTGAATCCATAGGATAATACTTCTCTACAAGCTTGCAAGCCTCTTCAATTTTGAAAGATCTAAAGCCATCCCGAGGATCTAAAGATGTACTGAGAATGAGCAACTCCATTGTATCTTCTTTAAACCTGTTGTTCAATTCATTCCATTGGGAATCAATTGTATATGTAAAAACTTCAACCCGAAAATGATGCCCAATGTTGATATTATCTTTTCGAACACGACCTCGACCTGCTGTATAAGGAGCAGTCATATCAGGAACACTTATCTCATGTTTTTCACAAAATTGAGTAACTTTCTCTAAGAGAGGAATCCAATCCATCTTCTCTAAATTTTTGAAGTTGTGTTTTCGTTGCGGTCACCAGATGCATTGCATTCAATATGTCTTGGGATTGACGCTGTAGAGCTTGGCAAAGATCATCAGTGTACTCCATGGTCTCCCTCATTAGATGTAAGATGAACACAAATTCAAACGAGGTAATAGCATCATAAACTCCATCAGCTTCGGAACGTTGATTAAGGGTGGATTTTGGATCATTAATCATGTCTTTTAACACTAAACAAGTGGCACTAAATAAATCCATCAAACTAGAAAGAGAACAATGAGAACCCCATCTCATGTCTCCTTCTCGTTTCAAAGTGCGAATTTGATTTTTTCCTTTGCCAATCTCAAACTCATCATCATTATCAATAGCTAGCCTTTGAGCAAGTTCTGCTACCTGAATACCTCTAAATTTGTCATGCTTTTTAGGAGAGGAATCAATAATATTAACCGTAAGAGTCAAATAAGAAAAGAACTGACCCACTGGTATAACCTCTCTAGATGCTGCTACCAATGCTAACTGGAGCCGATGAGCAAAACAATGAATATAATATGCGAACGGACACTCTTTCAAAAATAAAGCCTGCAATCCGTTCCATCTTCCACGCATGTTACTAGCACCATCGTATCCTTGACCACCAATATTTTGAACACTGAGGTTATGACGAGCAAGAACACTACATATCTCCGTTTTCAAAGTCGCTGAAGTAGTGTTCAATACATGAACTATGTCAAAGAAACGCTCTCGTACAATCCCATCCTTATCAACAAACCTCAAAACAATAGCCATTTGCTCTCTATTGACTGATCTTGAGATTCATCTACAAGAATGCAAAATTTGCCTCCATTGATCTCTTCACAAATAAATCTTTGTATTTTATCACGAAAAACACTAAGAATCTCTCTTTGGTCTGAATGATATGAAGCATTTTGAGGAGCATTGTGTAGAACAACTGCACGCACATTTGGATTATAAGAAGTCAACAACTCTATCATATCAATGCAATTTCCTCTATTGGAAGAAGTCAAGCTTTCATCACGTCCTCGTAGAGCACAATTGTGCAATGTCAGCCATTTAACTGAATCTATTGTGGCCTTCAAACGCAATCGATTTCTTGCAACTTGAACAGAAGTTTGTTGCTCAACAAATTTCTCCAAATGTATGTTTTGATTCAATAAATCTCTACACTGGCTAATAGCATGTCTATGAGAGGAATTAAGATCTTTTCCCACATGAGCTAGAAAAGCACATTTCTTGCCATCATTCACTTTCTTCCAGGCAGAAAATCCATGAACAGTGAAAGCATTAGATCCATAACGATTCTTTTCTGGAGAAAAAAGATAGCATGGAAGGTAGAAGGCACAATGTTTTGTTGGAGAATATTCCAACCAATTTGGAAACAACTTATACCAAGAAGTTAGAAAGCGACTACCATTCTTACCTTTAAGAAATTGATCACTCGGAAGTTCAGGTTGATATGGCCCAACTTCAAGATAAGCCCGAATAACCTCATCACGCCTCGATGTTGGAAGCTTCAATATTGGTTCTCGTAACGCTGGATCCCTTACCAAAGTAGATTTATCAAATTCTTACACTTCAACTCTAGGACTTTTAATAGGGCGATATTCGGGTTCAACAGTTGAGGTTTCACCAATATGTGTTGAACGTTTCGAGTTTGCACAATCTTCAATGTTTTGAGAACCTGTCTTCCTAAAGAACGAATCAATTGTTTTTTTTCCGATCATTACCTGTCAATAGAATATGCAATAGAATATAACTATTCAATCCAATTTTCTCCCCATTATGAAAGACAAGAAAGAAACCAAAGGCCGGCACTCTTATATGTTATTCTTTTAAAATATATATAAATCGGTTTAACTAATGGGATCAATCGATCATGTATCTTGTTTTTCTTTATTGTTCATCTTCTTCTTTTTCATTCATCACAAGTGGACAAATCCAGTACATGGGCTTTCATGTTACTTGATTTTACCAATCAAAAAATAAAGAATTAGAAATCTAGAACAACAATTGGGGAAAAACATACTTACAACTTGTATTTCACCAAAATTACTTAGGGTCTCCAAAATCTCTTCTCTTCTGTTGTTGTTTTCCTCGAAATTGCCTTTGCAGTCTTTAACAGTTGGGAATTTTTGTGTGGAGAGAGAGAGAGAGAGAGAGAGAGAGAGAGAGAGGGGGGGGGGGGGGGGGGGGGGGGGGGAAGGGGGGATGGATTTTAGGGCAAAGAGAAATAAAACTGTAAAACTCTAATCTAATGAAACGTGGAAGTTTATTACTTGAATATTCACAATGTTAACCCTCTATTTTATGTTTTGTTATATTTTAAACCCTTAGCCTTTAATAATTAATGTTGATATCCTTGTATTTTAAATGTTACTATTATATATATATTTTTTCAAAATTTTAAGCAAGGGCGAGCCTATATACTTTCATAGAATTTTTTTTATTTTTACATATAATAGTAGGTTTTTTTTTTTTTTTCTTACAGGGGCGACCGCCCCCCCCTCCCCCCCCCCCCCCCCCCCCCCCCCCCCCCCCCCCCGGCTCCATCCCTGCAAATACAAGGTTAAGTTCAAATAATTGACCAAAATAATATGTTTATTTTTTATTAAGTTAAAAAAAAAACCTAAATCTGCTAGTATAATAATTAATTGTTAATGTTGATTACGTATCTCATGAATCATGAGATAAAGTCTCTTTAAAACATAGGTCCTGGTACTTAACAAGTTCAGCCCTATTTCACTCTTTCATGGTTAGGAACGATCCTTGAGCTTTAGCCCGATTGGCTTCCTCCCATTGTTTTTAAATGGGAGAGACGAGAGAGATTGGGGTTCGAGCTCATGTAATGACGTCAAACACCTAATTGAATAACTTAATTGTTAGTTTCACTGCTGGTCAAAGGGCGGAGCTATTATAGGTTGCCTCACGCTTGTTTTGGCTCAATAAGTCAAAATGACTTCTTCTTCTTTTTTCAAATTTTATTCTTATTTATTAATTTTGAGTCAAACTTTTGTAACTTATTGCTTCATTTCATTAATAAGAATCGAAACAGTAAAAAAAATCAAAACTTTTGTGGCTCTGCACCTATACTTGTTACTGTACAATGGAAAAAAAGAGAGAAAATAGTCGAGCCAAGGAGACAAACGCTAGATGGTTCCCGTGAAAAATAGAGCTCTGCAGACAGGAAACATAAAGCCAATGTCATCCCCTTGATCTGGAACATTCTCAACTACTGGTTATTTCCACCTGGATACCAATTCGTCAAACCAATTAATCCATCTGGGGGGCTGAACTATAATATATGGAGTATATATATATTTTTATAACCGGATGTCTGGGTCAGCTTGCACGCACCTCAAACTAATTCCGGAGCCCTCATCAAACCAATTAATCCATCTGGGGGGCTGAACTATAATATATGGAGTATATATATATATATATATATTTTTATAACCGGATGTCTGGGTCAGCTTGCATGCACCTCAAACTAATTCCGGAGCCCTTAAGGTAACGACTGGGCATAATTCACCAGTGGCCCCAAGGTTTAGAATAGAACATGTGACCTTATGGAGGAGCATTCACTGCTTTCTCATAACCACTTGGCCAAACCTCTTAGAATTGTGGGCTAAACTATATTTAAAAATTGCCAATACGTGTGTACCCACCCAAACAACCCCTTCCGGAAAAGTTTATGTTCCTAAGTAATTAACCGGGCCCCCTTCTTGGTTCATCGCAAAGAAGCCAAACCTGGTCTTGATTCTTTTGATTTCCGCTATTCACAGCCTTCTATTTGCTCCATGTAATCCGTTTCCTTCGCTTAACCCATCTTTCATATATTTTAAATAAAATTTACTCCACACAACCCACCAAATTCACCTAAACTTCCCAAAATACCCCATCCTTCTTAAAACCCCTAAAATTACACTTTAACACAAAAAATGATTTTGAATTCGTCTTCTCTCTCGTCAATCGACTCCCCCCTCTCTATCTTTATAGCCACCACCATCACCACAGCTACGAACAACACTACTGCACCTTTGAACTGCGACTCCCTCCTCTCTCTCTCTCTCTCTCTCTCTCTCTCTCTCTCTCTGCGTAACCCATCATTAAAAACCACAACACCACCGCCATCACTGAACACCAACCATTTTGAATTTTTTTCCCCAAAATGGGTTTAAGATGGCTGTGAAATTATTTTGTTTGTGAGCACTATGAGAATTTGTTTGCGAAATGTCGAATTACATTAGTTATTGAGTTCGGAAAATCAAAAAAATATAGGTGTGGACGACGAACACGTTTGGTTTGTAAATGTCGAAAAATAAAGAATATTACGGGTTCTTAAAATTGAAATTTATAATCAGTGACGATAAGTAATTTTTGAAATAACATAAATATTTCTGTAACTAGTTAATTACCGAAAGTATTCATAAATGTCAAAAAATAAAGAATATTACGATTTTTTAAAACCGAAATTTATAATCGGTGAAGGTAAGTAATTACCAAAATTACATAGATATTTCAGTAACTAGTTACCGAAAGTATAACTACCGAAATAACTTACCAAAATATTATTTCACAAATAATACTGGCCTACTATTTTTCTGAACATTATTGTCGAATAAGTTACCAATATACAGGTTTTAAAAACCGTAATAGTTACGTTACAACGGTTTGTTTGGTCCGAAATATTAATTACACCCACACATACAACTATTGCCACGCCCTCGATTTTCAACTTAATTAAATAATACATTTTAATAAAAGAGCCTCGCATATCATACATATTACCCAAAACAGTTCCCACCTGTCTTAAATTACAAATTAAGTTCCCAAGACTAAAGTCTTACAACTTAGGCACTTCCGCCCTAAATGTACAGAAATACCAGTACGAACCTGTTTAGAGTATTTCAAACGATTAGTCAAAAGGATTGAAAAGATAAGTTACAAATACTTCTCTGTCAAAATAACGTTAATACAAAGGTGCTTGAGTAACTACATGAGGTTAGCTTCCAAAAAGTCTTTCATTCCCAAACACAAATTACATGCGAGCTATTGTCCAGCGTTTTGTCCTGAAAAAAAAAAAAAATTAGGTTGAGCTACACTAGCCTAGTAGGAAAATCTTTACCAAATCTATGTATAAATATAAAGCCAAGTGCAAAATGAGGTGACAAGGAGATGTAGTTCAATCGGGAGATAACAACGAACTCATAGATGTATCGACATTCATTACGATCGCTAAAGGATATGCCATTATCACAAAAAGCCACACAATGCACAAGTCTCAAGCACTCTACCAACTCAACACAACTTGCTATCCCAAATTTCCACCATCGGTTTTTCCACCCATTGCGTTACCATATAACTCTACGAGGATTACAGTGTTATCAACCCTTGAGTCACAGTGATCCCTAACAACTCGAGTCACTGTATTACCACCTCTTGCGCTACGAGACTCCCTAAACCAACTTTGACTCAAACAACTACTTTCTCACACAATATGCAAGTTGAAACTCCCCTGTGTTCACATTCATAGATGAGACTTCATAAAATATGCCAACATTATCACAAATATGCATAAACATTTACAAGTGCCAACAATCAATAGAAAGTATTTAAACGAAATTTCAACTAAGCAATTCCTTGTTCGTTCCTCACTAACGGAAGGCCAATGGATCAAGAATATCATCCATTAATCATAGGAAGTCAAAATGACAAAACAAGAATCATAGGAGTAGCCAACAGATGTTGGGAGATTGACACATCCCCACTCTAACAGTAATAATTGAATGTGTACTTAGAGTCTTTAGGTGATTTGGTGGCAATGAAAAGCTAACTTCAAGACCTTCAAATTGATATAAAGTTTGCATGAATCCGACATCGAACTAGAAAGTTATGGCCGTTTGAAGTTGGGCTGAAACCCGGAAGACGAGCAGAAATTCTAGAGAGGGAAGGGATTGATCCCTCCATCACCAGGGATCGATCCCTGGGCTTGCTGGACTAGAAATGAAAAGGGGGATCGATCCCTACGCGATTTTGGGTGATTTTCTGCAAATTTCGACAGCTTTCGAAAAGAACCAAAGGAGATGATCAAAGCCCGATTCTTATACCAAACCAACATATAAACACATAAAAGAGGTAAAGAAGTCCCTACCTCGCGAAGATAACCAAGATCTAAGCGATTGGAGCAAACCCTAGCTTCCTTGAACTTCAAAATTTCGATTCAAGCTTGACCCAAGGAATTTCAAGCTTAAGGACATGATCGGAAGGCCGGAGGGAGGTTAGTCTTTGAGGGTTTTGAGAGATTGAATGGAGTTTTGAGTGAGGAAGCAAGAGAGAGAGAGAGAGAGAGAGAGAGAGAGAGAGAGAGAGAGAGAGAGAGAGAGAGAACGTGAGGGAGAGAGAGATACAATAAGATAAAATCATCTCCTACACCACACACACCCTATTTATACTACTATATCTTTTTATCACACCAATACTCCCCCAAGTTCTCAATTCATTCACTTCAATCCCCAATCCAATTAGTCACCAAATAAACCTCACTTTCCCCAATTAGATATTTAATAAACATTTCAATAATTAAGATTTTTTGAGTCTCTACAACTATTTTTTCAGTATTTGAAATCCGTAATATATCAACTTTACGGGTTTGAAATGTTGAAAAAACTTGATTTTTGTGGACCTGAAAATCTGAAATTCGATCTGGGCAGAAAAAACAGTCAAGAAAATTTTATATTTGATGCGAGTTCAGCTCCCAAGGTTCAATGTCCATCACAATACCTTTCTTCTCAACTATTGTATTGTTGCCGATAGGATTTGATTCCATTTCCATTTAAAATCAAAACCTAGAAGTGGGTCAATTTTTTCATTTTCAATAGAAGGAGAGGAACCTTCCATTGATACAACATCGAACCGTTGCTTCTTCATTGGGATTGAGATGAACAAGGGAGAAGTCTGAGAGGTGATGAAGAGTGAGAAGGAGGAGTCGAGAGATGATGAACAATGAGGAAGATGATGAACAATGAGTTGCCGGGGATTTATTTTTTCAAACATTTATATCTTAGGGAAGAAAATGATGGGTTGTATGTGTATGGGTATTGGATTGTATGGAGCGAATTCTGTGAAGGTTTTTAAGTGTGGGTTCATGTGTATAAAGTTATAAGGGCAATTAGGTCATTTTGTATTGGGGTCAAATTGCAATTAATTGGCAAATTTTAATGGGCTATATGGAGAAAATTGTGGGCTGCGAATAGCGACTATTCCATATTCACTTCAATGACACAATAACAACTCTAATCCACAATTGTCACCACCCAAAATGGTAGTGACCTGCTATGAACCAAGAGACTCAAACTCGTAGAACATACAGCCTAAAAAGAAATTTAATTAACTACCAAAGCAATGAACTACAAAACATCCATCCAATTTTTATTAAGAACAACTCCAACCAATTAACTTCGATAAAAAAATATGGGGCACGTGAACCAAACAATATCTAGTTATCCAACAATAATAAAAAGAATCTAATATCTGACAAAGTTTTCGAATGCGAAAGCGATTAATAAAATAATACAATAATACGATAATAAGACACCCTAAGGAGGTCAAACAAAAGAAATTTTTGAGATGCTGCTAGAGTCCTTGCCTGACTTCCCAACTTGCCTGAAAAAGAAGTTGAATAAAAATCCATTAGCTAATGAGCTCAATGAATGACAAAGCATGCATATTAAATAAAGTTCTAAAGCAGGACTAAAAATAGATTATCAATCAACATATTTTGGCATACGAGCGTACAACAAACCAACAAATAAGGCCAATAAATCATTTAACTAAATAATTCTTTGTGATGATCACAAAATTACATCCATCAACAATGGGAAGCCACAACCAAATAGTACCATGGCCAAAATACTATTTCATCAAAATTGGATCCAATATCGAACTTACAGCCCGTGGTATTTTTCCCTAAGACGATCTGGCGAAAGAATGCCGTTGAGCATTAGGGTCACCGGCCTGACATGGTCACTTCCCCAATGGCCAGGGTCACCTACAAGAAGAGGAATAATTTTCCTAGACTTCGAAAAATAATTGTTCTCATTAATATCCACCAAGATCTAACCACCAAAAAATGATAACAATTAATTCCACCAAAAGTTCATCGCATGCCAATTTATAGAACAAATTATAAACAGTTATGGGTTTCCGAATAACGTTCATATAAATTTTGTAAGAGAATAATTTTAAGGGACATAGGGAACTTTTGAAAATACGTAACATACTTAACCACTCGCCTGAGTGGCTGGGTCCGAGGATAATGCAATTGATCAACGAAAAATGAAGCTAACCTAGATGAGAAACAAATCACATATGATTACTAGCTGTATATAGTGTAACGTCATTTAAATTAGTTTTAGGAAATTAAACTCAACCTAACCTAGTTATACTTGAATACTAGAACCACCACGAGGAACCAAAACTCTATCCATCAAGAAATCAATTCTCCATGACCACAGAACCAAAAACTCATGCCACAATCAACTCCACTTCAAACCCATACCCCAAGATTGCTAATAATTTAAGAGAAGCTATAACTTAAATGCATTTGGCACCAAAAACCTTCACAACATCCAAAGTCGCAAGCACTTGCCATCCTACTTGACACAAAACGTGGCACACAACATTATCTCCATACACCACGCAATAAGCGTGCACACACACAAAGCACTGCACGCCGCCATGCACAAACCTCGACACCTGGTCTCACATCCACGCAACACAAAACACTACACCGCCATACACTTACCAAGTAATTTCGCTTGAACAAGAACTATGTGGACCCAATCATATATGTAGATCAGAAGGCAACCAAAAAATTATAGGGCAAAGTACCTATTTTAGGAGAACCAAGACCAGCGGTTGTAAGAACACTCGAACTCGACGAACCTTCAAAGCTGCGACACTTTCCTTTTCTCTCTCTCTCTCTCTCTCAGCCTCTCTCTGAAAATGCATGTAAAAACCTAATTATGGCTACCAGAATACAAATAACTAGGCCCCACTCTCCCATGATCCCAGAATAATAGCTAATTAGGTAGTCAAATTTACTTAAATAAGTAAGAATATTTTCTTCTAATCTGACCGTATATAAATTCTATGGTAACACACGTACTACTAATGTAACAACCCTGATTTTTGGTAAATAAAAATTTCATTAATTATTTGAATTTCGTTAATTAACTCCTGAAGTGCGTTATAAATTTTTTTTAACTTTTTATAATCCGTCATAATTAAATTCTGAACTCAGAAATAGAATTTCTTGCATCGAACTACCTAGTCATTTTCTAAAGACAAGCGGAGTCATTTACCATGTGCATAAAACTTATTTTTGAATTACATTTTTTGGTTGGAAATCTTACTTAGTAAGTCTAGTTCATTTTTAACTGTCTAGTTAGTAAAGCCAGTTACTTTACTATAACTAGTTTGTCCTAGTTAAACCTGGTGGATCTTATGAACCTTCCTAGAAATCTAGTTAAACCTTTTGAACCCATGTATATATCCATTGGGTAATAGAAACTAGGAAAACTATTGTCCATTGGATAATAGCATGACTTGACTACCCATCATTGTACTTTAGACTTGTCATGTCATGAATATCGTGACATGATTACAAATCCAGTGGATAATAAAACCTAGGAAAGTTAGTGACCATTAGTTAAAAGCCATGTCATCATAGTACCTTTCACTTGTCATATCATGAATAGTATGACATGATTGCTTGTCCATTGGGTAATAGAAAGTAGGAAAATTGTTACCCATTAGTTCATAAGGTGATTAGAAGTATATGTATCATTGTACTTATCCCAATCCATGTGCCAGTATACTTTCCCCAACTTATAGGACAATATACTCTCCTAAATCTATGTGTTGTCGTACTAGAATAATCTTGACATCGCCATCACCTTTTACCCATTGGTTAATAATTTGGAGGGTAGTTATTGTCCGATGGTCCATAGAAATAAGACTTGCACATGTGAGCATAGTACTAGTCATCATAACACCTTTATGTCTTGTCAAGAATAGTAACTGTCACTATTCTTCACCTTTACCACTTTGACCATTGGATAAAGAATAGTAGGGAAATTTGTAACCTTTGGATAATAGAAATTGGTTTGTCAATGAAGCATTGATTTGAAAAGTCAAGTTTGAATCATGGACCATGTCATTACTTTACTTCTAAAAGAAGTAAGTTTAGTCTTGTTAACCTTACTTACCATTAATATTCCTTTGTCCATTGGACAATAAATATTAGGGAAAATATTATCTTTTGGACAGTAGATTTACATGACTAGTCATTTCAAACCTTAATTATCACAAATATTTCTTTGTCCATTGGACAATAAATGTTAGGAAAAATATTATCCCTTGGACAATAGAATCCCATGACTAGTCATTTCAAACCCTAATTATCACCAATATTCCTTTGTCCATTGGACAATAAATGTTAGGAAAAATATTATCCATTGGACAATAGATTTCCATGACTAGTCATTTCAAACCCTAATTATCACCAATATTCATTTGTCCATTGGACAATAATTGCTAGGAAAAATTTTATTCATTGGGTATTAGCCAAGACTTTTGCTATAAATAGCACCTCATCCTTGCCATTTAACTCACACTTTCACCTAGCAACTTCTCTCTCTAGAAAATATAGTATTCTTACTTTGTTCATCTTGTTCTTGAGCATTCTTGAAGTTTTTTCCAAGTACTTCAAGAAACTCATCCAAGACCGCCACAAAACCGCCACTCGACCACCCCCTCGATCCAAAAAGTTAGGTAGTGTAGTCAAGAACTAGTTTCGAGAGAAATTCTTCCTCTTTCGAAGCTACCGTAGGAAGTCACTCCGCTTGAAAAGCAACTTACCTTTCCGTAGCCGTATCTACTGCCAAGAAGAACGGTAAAATACTTCTAACCATTCTCTCTAAGTATAAAGTTCGTATACATAGAATATCTCTACTTACTTACTCTAAGTATACGTAAAAAGTTTCTTATCCGTTAAACTGTAGATGTAAATGTATGATGCTTGTATGTTGAGAAATGCATGAGAAACTTGAAAGATATTTTTCTTAAAAAAATGAAAAGGAAGAGGAGTATGTTGAACATATCGACTTTATTTTCCAGAAAAATATATGCTGTTTTGAACTTCCCAAAAAGAAAGAAAGAATGAGTTTCGAAAGATAATAATTAAACGCTTGATCGTAAGTATTTGTATTTTGATCTTTAGGACGGTTATGAGAATGCATACACATATTACTTGCATTACTTGTGGTTGTGTGATAAAACATAAATGGTCTCCACTCCAAGGGCGTCCGTACATATGGCGTTATGCTTGTGATTTGAGCATGTTAAGTAATATAGAGTTGGATGATCTTGCTAGTTTAGTTTCAAGATTACAATGAATGATTTACGATTACGTAAGTAGAAAGTCCTACCGCGGAGTCGTTGCATGAAAATGAGACATGGAAATCAAGAAAGTAAAAAACATGACACCTAGGGTGTGGTTAATGACAAGACATGTTTTGAAACCGCAATGTGGCCGGACTTGGTAGCCCATTGTGTGGATTGCGAAGACCGCAACGTGGCCGGACTTGGTAGCCCATTGCGTGGATTGCGAAAACTACAATGTGGCCGGACTTGGTAGCCCATTGTGAAGATTGCCAATAGGGCCGGACGTGGTAGCCTCATTGGTAATATGACTTGGTTATCCGCGGAGAGGAGCCAATGCAAGTTTTGTGTGCCAATAGGAACCCGGAGCAGCGGAACCATTGTGAGAATACTCGGGAACCTGGAGTGGCAGAACCGAGGTTGGGTGTGTAAGAACGATTTTGGAAATGTTGATTTGGTATATGAAAATGATGACACAGTCTACGATGAGTCGCGTCGGAGAAACTCAGATATCACAGACACCAACGTTAGACTAAGGAATGTGAATGTGTCATTGTTAACTGTTTGATAGATATGCATGTACTATGTGGAAATAGTTATGATCTATTGTTTGTAAGTTAAGGGTTAGTGGGTATAGGATTATTCTGCTGAGCTCTTGTAGCTCATGGTGTTACCTTTGGTGACCCTAACATATTATACTGGTGGCGACGCTGGTATAATGTGTCAGACTTTGTAGATGATCAAGGTAAGTTGTACACCTTGGAGGCCTTTAGAGCTGAAGAGCTGGCTTGGATAGAGGAGCAGGCGGAGCTGTAGTTAGGAACCCTAGTTTCCTTCCTTTGTTACGAAAGCACTCTTACGAGAGTTATGATGTAATAATGAGCCAGACTCTACTTAGATTTTCAATAAAAATTGTCTATTTAATGTTCCCAAAATTCGGGGCGTTACAACTAATTTACCCAAAATTAATCTATTACTCCAACTATTACAATCGTGTCAACAATACCCATAACGCACGCAAAATAATTAATTAGAACCCAACCGTATCTCACCAATAATAAAAGGCAACATAATTAATTAAATAAATGAAAATGCTAGGCCGTAACAAAATATGTTCCACACTAGCCTCCTCTTATCCACATAGTCTATTTCCGTTCACTTCTTCACGGAAAGGGTTACAATTGAAGAAAAAAATCGGTGATGTTATTGGTTTTTTCAACGATGATGAAGATGAGCCAACCCAAACCCAGCCTGATCCGATTTTTGTGCAGACCTAATGCGTGGCAATCTCGTAAAGCATTCTCTATACATATGTTAAACAACAAGTTAGGTGTAAATTTGTAGATCATGTTAAGTTTTCATCTGTATTTAGGCATTTGTAGCTTGTTTTAGATATGTTAATATATAAATAAAATTTAGCAAATGATAAGAAGGTTAGCCATCAAAGAGTAGGCTATTCAAATAAATATATGTATTAATTTTTTAAAATATATTTTGTTGATAAATCATCAACATTTTCGTTGCAATTTTTTTTTTTGCAAACAAAAATTTTAGAAGAAATTCTTTTTTTACTCTTGGACCATCCAAAAAATAAGTTGAATACACAAGTAACCAAGAAATTGGTTCAATATGAAAGGTGCATTCAAAATTGGGCAATGAATAACCGTTGTATTTAATAAAAATATTGTTTTTTTTAATTACAAAAAAACATAGACCAGCTGAAACCCGAAAAAAGGAGAAGCTGTTGGGAACGAAATTAAAAACAATCGAGATTCTATAGGCTCTCTCCCACGCATTTTGAAGGGTGGAATCCGCGCGTGAAACCCTAATTATCACCGACCGAGCATTCAAATTCTCTTTGCAGGGGCGGCCTTGGGCCTAGGCTCACCAGGCGATGGCCTAGGGCCCCCCCAAAAAGGCCCAAAATTAGGGCCCCCCACCATCACAAGTTAGTATACCACACTAGGACTCTTTAGGCCCACAATTTGTACCCAAAGTTAACTTTAACTGGATAAGGCCCCATTTTAAAATAAGGCCCAAAAGATTTTTTTGGGCCCAATTCTGAAATTCCCGAGACAACTCTTAAAAGGAAAAAAACAAAATTAAAAAAAACACAATAGAACCACTCAACGTTGTCTTTCTCTGCCTCTGGTCTCACAGCACCGAATTGAAATTTGAAAATCCCAAGTTACCCAAGTTCCAACCCAACGTCGGCGACTCAGCTTCTCCTCTCGCGGCCTCGCCTTCTCTAGTCTCTCTCGTCTCTCAGTCTCACCCACAAATTTCATCTCCTACAATCCTACTTGTAGCCCTAACCCAACAAAGCCCCAAAATACTTTTAGCTCCTAACCTTGATTCTTGAAGAGGTAAAAACGTGAATACAAGAATCAGTTTTCGCGGCAACTCGACAAGAAATCAATCGACCAGAGTACCAGGTATGGGCTTTGGGCATTTGTTTATGCTTTTGTCTTTTGCAAGTATTATTTGTTTATGCATTTGGGATTTGGGAAATTGAGAACTATTTATATAATTGCTGGAAACTAGGGTTAAGGCCATCCGATTCAGCCATGTGATTTGCTTTAAAATAGGGTTGTGCTCTTGTTTTTTATTCCTTTAGAATAAAGCCATCAGCTGATTCAGCCATCAGCCTATTTGAAAATAGGGTTGCGCTCTTATTTTTTATTCCTTTAGAATAAAATATGTTGGAATGTAGTGGTCCATATACAATAAAATAGGCATGTAGGAGAGTTCATTGATAACCTAATATTGTATATATCTTAGTCTAATAAAATTTTCTTTAATCTGTAGAACAAGAGGAAGTGTGTTACATGATTAATACCTCTCTCTTTTTTTCCTTTTGCCCCAGCTTATCATGAAGCTTAAAAGATGTTACCCGTCTGGATATGAAAAGAGAAAAAAGAAGCAAAGAGTCGAAAGTTTACTCAAATCTCAAACAGGGGCTATTGATAAATTCGTTACGACCGGTAAACCGATAGAACATTAAGTTGAAGACTTGGAAAATGAAAAGGATAAAGGTTTGGAGAATAATGATAATGAAAATGAAAATTTGGTGAATGAAGAAGTTGAAAGTTTGGTGAATAACGAAAACGAAAACTTGGTGAATGAAGAAGGACTATGGATTGAAGACTATGGACAATTGTTTTCCAAATTCATGGATTGCTTATAGAATACTTTTGACTATTCCGGTTACAGTTGCATCGGGGGAAAGAAGCTTTTCAAAGTTGAAACTAATCAAGAATTATCTTCGATCAACCGTGTCACAAGAAAGATTGAATGGGTTAGCCATGTTATCCATTGAAAATGATTTCGCAGCAAAACTAGACTATGAAAGCTTAATTGATTTATTTGCCTCTAAAAATGCAAGAAGAGTAATGTTTAAATGATACTTATTAGTTATTGTACTGTAATTTTTGTGACTTGACCATATAAGAATTTGCAAGTCTTATATTTGGGACAATTTGTATCTTTTGAAAATATTTCATTTTTAGATGTGAAGGGCCCCAAATTGATTGGTCGCCTAGGGCCCCCCAAAACTCAGGGCCGGGCCTGTCTCTTTGTACACAAAATTTCCTCCACTCTCACACCGCCCCACCCACGCTCCCCCAACGGCCAAACCGACACAAGAAAACCCACCCCTGCACACCATGACGATTCACCGCACTGGTCCCCTCCCCTCTCCTCTCCCCCCTCTCTCGGCCTCTCCGTCTCCCCTCTCCCTCTCCCTCTCCGTCTCCCCTCTCCCTCTCCCTCTCCCTCCCCCATGGAAACCACAAGACCACCACTCCAAAATTCCATCCATCGCACACCACAACCTTCTCCCTCCCCGTCTCTCTCTCTCTCTCTCAGAGACCTCACGCAAACGAAGAAGAACAAGACCAGACTCCGACCCGGCGTCAGCGTCCGATTCCAACGCGGACAGCCAAGACTCGCCGCCGCAGCGGAGTCACAGCCACCGCAGCCGACGGCGCCGCGATTCCGAGGACAGCGACGATGGCAGGAGGAGGAAGAGATCGTCTTCGAAGAAGATTACGGACGATGGCGTTGCCGAGTACCTTGCCAAGAAAGCTCAGAAGAAGGTGCGGTTTAGCGGTTAGTAGGTACTGTTTTCGAAGAAGATTACGGACGATGACGTTTGTTTCTGTCCTGGACCGGTAACGGATGATGTCCTTGCCAAGAAAGCTATGAGTAATTGTTCGTGTATGTTTGCAGATTTCTCATGTTGGACAGCAGTCTACTAGGGGAAGGGTAGTCCGTCGACGATCTTTGAAACGGTAACCCTTCCCGTCAACGATCTTTGAAACGGTAAGACTAAATCATACAAAGACAAACTGATAATTTTATTAATTACCTTTCAGAAATTTTACTAAAGCTTTGTGGGTTTGTTTCATTTTGTTAAATTTGTTATGGGTTTGTAGGGAAGTTTTTAGTATTTTTGGACTAAAGAATTGTGGATTTTGAATCTTTTTCGTGAAATTTGTTTTTTAAATTTTTTTCTGAGTATGAGCCATTATTTGAAATACTGAGATGAGTAATGGGTCGTGGATAGGTTTTTGTGTTTTGGAGAGTTTCTTTAGTAGGCTTATTGTCTAGTTAGGGTTTCTGGATACAGTTTCTAAAGATCAAGAACGTAATTAGGTATGGATTGGATCGGGGTTTTGTATTCTCCATTATTTTGCGTAGTTTGAAGAGTTTTTTTTTTGGGTAAATCAGCTTGAAATTAAAAAGAGGCTAACCGAATATATAGCCTACAAGGGGCATACCCAGGAGGAAAAAGAAAACAAAAAGAAAAGAAAATTGGCTATGCCAAATGGCTACATGGATGAAATGACATGCGCTGTTTCAAATCCATCTAGAAGAGGGAAGGGAAATGGTGCCTAAATGGATGTCGAAGCCTGTGCTTGGACACCTAAACATTACAAAAGAGACATGGAACTAACTGGTAATAACAAACACTACCGAGCAACTGCCGAAAGGAACCACTAGCAAACTATAGCAGCCTCTGAACTCAGTTACTGGACTGAGGATAAAGACAAAGTAGTAGAAAACAGTAGCAGTAGGGCTTGAGCAGGACTTGAGCAGCAGTAGGACATAGAGATGAGCCAACTTGTGGTTTGAGCAGAACTTGGGCAGCCTTCAAACTGTGGCAGTACCCTTACATCCAATGGAATCTGGACAGGTTCAGAACAAGCACAATCAGCAGGAGCTGAGAATCACAACAGTAGCAGGGTAAAACCAGCTGCCAAATAGAGCAAACCATTAGGCACACAGCAGCAGTAGCAACAATTTACTGGACAGCAGCAGCAGCCATAGCAGTCAGCTACAGTCTGCCAGGCTGCTACTACTGGACAGCAGCTGGCAGGCTAGCAATGAGAATGAAAGCCAGATACCGATGACATGATATCATAGCAGCAGACAAGCAGTGGTAGAATCAGTAGCAAGCATCATTTGCCAAGGATCAGCTCAGTAGTTGCTGGTACACCACATGAGCAGTCAAAAAAAGGCCACTACCTAATAGATCAGTAGCAGTAACTAGCAACAGTAAGGAAATCAAAAGATAACTAGGGACATGCCCCCTAGGAAGGCTTAAACAACCCAAGGGACAACCCCCTAAGGGTAGGTTTAAACAATGGGACAACCCCCAAGTTCACAACTACTTAACAAACAGCTTAATACCTTCTACAACAAAGAAACTGCCATCTATACAGTCAGCACTTTCAATGAATGATCAGATAAACCAACAAAGCACCAATGGTACTGTAAGATAAACCCTTGCTGTACTGCACACAGGAAAGGGGGTTCCTGCTCAAATAGGAAAGAGAGTGCCTACTTAACATATAAAGCTTAAATCTTGAGCAAGAAAACCAACACAATTGAGCTATACTGAGACAAACAACAATCAAATGTGTTGGATATAAAACATATGATATGTCCACAATGTAATGTTAGCGGACGAACTGGTTTCCAAGGAATATGTGGTCCTGACAATCAACTCCCTCGGAAAACTCACTCCTCCCTCTCTACTTTTTTCAGAAACTAAGGGATATGGATCCTCCCTACTCCCTCTACTAAGCCTCTCATAATGCCCCCACTAATTATTACTCTCAAAGAATAGATGAGGCCCAATCACACTTTCACAGGGAAACACAGATTGTAGTAAATGCTTTCAACCATACTCTCAACATAAGAGATCTCTCATTTTCTAGTAGAGAATACCACCAGAGGATAAGATAACTACCTGTGTATATAGAAGTAATAGCAGACGTAAGTGACAGTTTATAGGGTCAAGGGGAAGCTTTGAAGCTAACTTCCCTGGAACCATGGCCTTGCTGAATGTTTGTTATATCCACCATGTATGCACTTGCTCTCTTTGACTAATTAAAAGTTTTGGCAGCTGAGATGTTTCTGTACGATAATTGAGTGATGCAGCCAGCAACTATTGCTAGCTCTTGCTGAACGATGTAGCTAGGGGAAGCTTTGAAAGCACTCCCCTTGAACTATGACTTGCGTATAAGCATATGAGAATAGTGCCCCTCAATCTAACAAGTATATTCAAATCAAACATGAATGCTCCACATAGAAAGTAAATGAGAAGGCCCCTTGAAGGAAAGGGACAACAACCTGCTTCTAACTTCATTTGAGATTTTGTTAGCAACCACTCGAGAAGGGCTACTAAGATTCTAAAACTTCCTATGATTCCTCTCAACCCACATTTGGTGCACATAAACAGTGAATACTAACTAAGCAATAGAGGTTGCCAAAGATTTACCCTTTAAAGTGGATAATTTACTTACCCGATGAGGCCAAATAGCCATTCCTACCATATGAGGGGTCTTAGGGGACAGGATTCCCCTAATCTGAAGAGTTTCCTGAGGAGACGTATTGCGTGCTTTGGCTTTGCTCAAGGTCATCGTCCTCGGCGATAGCAGGTATGATGCTGGTCATTAATATTTGATTTGGCAATTGGGTTTGTTTCTTTGGCTTGGTTTAAAGCATCATGGGAGTTTGTTTTGTTTCGAAATCACGTAATACTTCATTCCTTCTAATTGCTGTTGTGTTTTCTTCAAGGTAGGGAAGACATCTTTGATGAATCAACATCCTAAACTTGGGCATATAAACACCACTTTTGCAAGATCATTTATTGCTGGTGTATTAGTAGGGTTTTCGTTAAAAGGTGACAAATAAAATTGCTACTTAGTGATTTTAATATTATGCCATGTTCGATTTCTAGATTAGAGTGACATTGTATTACAAAGTATATGAGAATGCATTTTTAGTATTTTTCGCTATGGTGAATGGCGGAGGGATTACTTAACCAAGTGCATATCAGTTTTACAACGGGGTTTCCAATGCTTCAAAACTATGTCATTTTAGTGCACAGACGGTGCCATGTGCCCCTGCATTTGAGTTCATTGTGTTAGAAACCACTGTTATGTTTGTGGTTCTTTAACTATTGCTCCAAATATGTCTACAAGAAATTCAGGCAACAATTTAAGTCTACAATTGGAGCTGATTTTGTCACAAAAGAACCAAAGATTGATGGAAAACCGGTCACTTTGCAAGTGTGTAATTAGCTCAACCTAATACTAATCTATGTATTTTGCATGAGACGACGTATTAGTTTACTCACATATGCTGAATTTATTTGTTAATCGCGTTTTTCAGATTTGGGACATCGCCGGGCGAGAGTTTTCAGAGCCTAGGTGCTTCATTTTACCGCGGTGCGGATCGCTGCATCCTTGTATATGATGTGAATATACTCAAGTCATTTGAGACACGTCAAAATTGGCATGATGAGTTTCTTAAGCAGGTTACAATCTTTTTGCTGGATGATTTATTTTAAAGATTATAAATGGGCATTAAACCACTTTAGTTTCCATTTCTCTATTTGGGTGAGGGTTGCGGTTATATATCAAATGGATCTATTATTTTCTCTACACAACCAAACATGAGGATTGAATTTGGATTCTTTTATTCTTCCTCGTCCTTCATTTTCCCTCTCCATATCTCTTTCCCTCTTGGGATTGAAATGGCAAGCGTAGCATTGTTGGAGTTATATCTTGATCCTAGCTAGGGAGCAACCATAGATCAAATGCGTTCATTAAGCCAGCTTATGCATAGATACAATCACATTAAAGAACATAAATAAAGTGAAGGAATTTCAAGAACAGATCTCTTGTAGTTTGTTTTTTGCATTGAGGTTTAAAAAAATGAATAACAAACTAGATTCTAAGATAGCATTTGATACATCTGGTTTCGACGATTGGTTTGATGTGTAACTCTAGGCAGATCCGAAGGAGCCAGATACATTTCCTTTTGTGAGATCTGTGATCAATATGGTGAGGATACACTCAAACAGTGAATGGGTGGCGGCGTTGGTATGCATGACCCATTTGACATCTTCGAGCCTTTTTTGGTCTTGGAAACCTATTTGGAGGTGAGATGCCAAGCATAAGCATTAGCTCTTCCCAAAGTTGGTTGATTATTTAGTAAGTTAGCGTTGTAGATATTAAGTATCGAACTCACTGATGGATTTATATTGTTGGTTATCAAGTGGTGGTAGTAGTAGAGGAAGAAGGCAAGGGAGGGGAGATGATGTAGTTCACCCCTTGGCCTCTCTTGAGGAATTGAACATTGGGACATCCAAGAAGCTCTCTCCTCAGATGTTGTTGGATTTTTTGTTGGCGATGGGTGAAAGTCATTTGTTCGTGAACACAACCTGTCAACCTACCACGCATTACTGCTGAACCCTAATGTAAATGTAGAATTGCACACCTTGGTGTTTGGTCCAAATGACTGGGCTTGAACTGAATAACGTGATTGAATTCATATTTTTGACTGATTAATTGAATTTATATTTTTGAACTACCACCATCAGTCAAATTAGTATGGCCTATGTAAGGATTATGAGCTTGTATGTAGGTCGTATGTACGTAGGTAGAAAATGGAAGTTTAAATTAGGAAGGCTAACTACTCTGGTTTTAGTTAGCAACTCTGTATTGTCGGCTTATCTTCCAGATTTTTTGGTAATTAGTTCTGTTGCCAAAGGTTAGGTCTGTCTCCAATCCTCCTCCGCCCATACCCTCAATGATCGGGGACTACATGGGTTCTGTTGTTATTGTTGTAGTTCCGTTGCCAACTTCACCATGCTCACGTGTCAATTTGGCAACTATAACTCCAGCCCTTTCGTCGTCTCTCCACCACAGCTGCATACGTTTGCTATACCATTTGCACATGTTTAACGACTATTCAATGCATGTATTAGACAACTTATTGAAACTCATATCTAAACTATTATACTGAGCATGCGTTTCATGCAACGCACGAGTGGTGACACTAGTTACTTGAGAAAGGTACGATTTGGCTCCGTTTCGAGACTATGATTTTACTCTTTTATGTATGCATATGTAACTGGGTTTGTCCGATTTCCATTTTTATTTCGCTTAATGAACTGGATTTGTTATGTTTCCGAGCTTGGTTACGAAGGAATTTATTGAGCTGCTGCTGAGAGGAACTGTGGAGAGTAACTGCTGAAGAAATCAACGGCTTGCAGATAGATAGCAGCTGCGCCTTCTGCCATTGATGCCTATCCGGTTTGCTTACCTTTGTTTTTCCCTTTTCTGACTTGCTTTCCTTGCGCTCTTTTTTTTTTTGATGATCTGCATGAGATACCGGTTTCATGATTAGGAGGGATTCCCAAACATTAATTTGCATTATACATCTTCGTTACACAATCTAGAGTTTAGGGATTCAAACAAATTCTAATATCTTTTGTTATTTATTTGCTTATCAGTTTGCTTAGAAGAAAACAATCAACTGTGATAAGCTCAATATTTAGAGGCAGTGGGCCTTTAGCTAGACAAAATGCACAAAAAATAGTCGTAATGATCTTGGAAATGTTTTTTTGTTGGAATAGATGAGAAAACATTATTTTGTTGAATGTTTGTCGCTTGAACCAAATTGAAACTAATTTGCTAACATAGTTTATAACTTGGTACCCTTTACATGCTCCCTTTTGGCAAAGAGGGATATTCTTGTGTCAATTATGTTGCCATTTGTGGTGTTCTAAAGTACAAAATTCTTTGGAGCTATAAACATGAAGTCTCGAGGCAGACTACAATTTATGTACGTATCCGTTTTCAGTGACACATGTTGGACTTTATGCTTATTCATCGTAGTTCTTATCGTTGATAACAAATATAATCAGATCTCTTCCCTTGCAAATTTTTAGACTCTTAAGCATTATGGCTATGATATTTTTGTGCTTTTGGATTTAAATTTTTGCTTTTCCTGTTTGGTTTACTTGCTTATTGCTTGGGTGTGCTTACGAGTGCACATTATGTTTATTCATATAAATATTGGCAAGTCCCTTAGTGCATTGTTTTAAAACAAGAACCGCCACTGTGCTTGCTTTTGTGCACCTTGAAGTTCAGTTTTACCGCTTCTTGGCTGTGCATATACATACTTCACTTTAATTGTGATAGTTAATACTTATTGTGATGGGTTATGTACATATTCTTGAAATAGGAGTGGTTGTCATCTATCTATGGAGCATTTCACAATAGAAGTGTCCGACTCTTGTAGATTTTATAGGGACTCTTCTCATATTTTACAACATTTTAGATGCTAGTTGATAAAAAATAAACTTATGCTTAAGATGCAATAGTGCATTTGTTATTGGCTAACACTATCATGATGACTTACATTACAAGTGCATTTGGAAAGAGATATGGTGCCCCTTGTATGAACTTATACTGGCATTGTGTGTGGGGTAGCGTTGAGTAATGCTGAATTATGGCATAGTGGTTGTCATCTATCTATGGAGTATTTCACATCTAGAAAATTCTGCTTTAGTGGACGCCAGGGTGAGACCCTCATTTGAGCTTGTGATCATAACGAATACTTGGGTTGGCTGTTGATCGTGGGTTTATCAGTTTTGTACCTATTTCCTTTCATTCTCATTTATTGCAATTTCTTCCTGAAAGGGGAAAAATTAGATGAAGATTTATTACAAACACCTCCTATTACTTCTCTTCGATGATTTTTGTTTGAAAGGAGATATTCATTCATCAGAAATAGTGGGCCATAGAACGACTGAAGATCTTCTCCTACATATTTTTGCATTTCTGCTAATATTTAAAGGTTGCTGAACATTCTGTTGTATTTGTCACAGATAGTCCATCGAAAAGGCATGATGTTAGAGGGGCCATTGGTGCCATGGAGAAGATGGCTGATCATGCTGTAAGCTCAACTTCATTTCAGAACACTTTAAACTGTTTTTTTTTTTTTTTTTTGGGGGGGGGGGGGGGGGGGGGGGGGTGGTTTGTTATCAAACTATCTGAATTTACCTCTTTTCACGTGCTGCCACCTGTAGGTTCTTGCTGATGTGATAGGCTTTTTGATTGGATACCTGCACTTGTGTGCTTCTGCTCCCCACAGGCCTTCTTGAAAGCAACATGGATAGGTAATAGTTTCTGTCAGGCCTTTCATTCACTTCTAGTCATGTAAAGACAATGATAAAAACTGAAACATAGATGTGGTCAGTACTTTATCATTTATAGGTTAGGACCTTATATTTGTTTTTTGGTTTATTAAAATATCAAAACACTTAACAGCCAGTGAGTTCTTGGCCACAAAGCCTATTGGTTGGCGAGAACAATGCATTTTGAACTTTTTGTGCTTGACCATAGGTTGGCCATGTAGTTGAGGGACTCCTTAACAGGCATTGCGAATCATAGGTTCCCATTACTAAAGAAGGAAAAAGCTGAGTGTTGTGATCAATAGTACAGCCAACTGGTGTATAGGCTTGTTGGTATAATGGTTCAGCTACCAATAATGGTTCAGCTACCAATCATAATAATCCTATATCTATCCCAATCTAATGAGAGTTAACTCCTTCTTATATAGGAGCTCTAGAGTCTTGGAGGAGAAGGCCTGACTCTCCTCATTAATGCTCACTAGAGTACGGGTTCCACTTTTAGTGTTATCACCAGAACTGGAGTTCTGCAACGAGGAACTCCCAGACACAGTTGGGTGATACCTGTGTCATGGCCTGGTGGTAGTTATGATCAGTGTTCTAAATGGCCACCTAGGTGCTCGGCGGCAGGTCACCGCCACGCCTACACCTCTCGGCGGGTCGTTTGGCGGCTAGAAAGGCTTTGGCAGAGATAGGCGGCCTTTGGCGGCGCTTAGACTTGGCAGCCTGGCAGGCCTCGACGGGCATTGACGGCAATTTTTCGAACCAGTAAAATGGAGAAGGATTGAAAGAGTAAAAGGGTTACCACATTTTCTGCTAATATGCTAATATGCTATCAAAAGGTCAAAAAGCCTGCCTATTCTAGTGAAAAGGCTGCAACAAAGCTATCGTTCATTGCACAGCTGCCTATTCAAGTCAAAAGGCTGCAACAAGGTTTCCTATTTTTTAATTTTCTTTGAATCACAGCTGTCCTTCATTAAAAGATACACTAATATAGTACAGAGTAGTACTTTTTTTTCTTGGAAATATAGCACTCCAGCTGTCCTTTTTCTTTGAGCAATGTGCATGCGTGGCGTGGGGTGCTCTGTGCTACTGTGCATGTGTGTTGGCTGGAGTATATAAAATATGTACATAATATATTAAAAATATTAATTTAAAAAAAAAATGCCAAGTGGCTCGATGGTGCCTAGGTGGGCTTGGTGCTTCCGTGCTTGGCGGCGGGTCACCGCCCGACTAGCGCCAAGCGCCATTTAGAACATTGGGTATGATACAGACCCCTGTGCATTTGCTTGTTAGGTGGGATACTTCAGAGATCCTCATACGTTGGGATGACGTTGGCAAACCCCCCTCTCTCTACGTCCAGTCAAGTTGGAGCTCACCTCGGAGGTGACCCTTGACAATCCCTTTACTCTAGCCTCCATTCCACATTCCTCCTTAGGTCCCGAGTAAGGTACATAGGCCTCCTAGCCTAGGGTGTTGTGCAGAGCCACCGTAAGTACAGAGGTACCTCAAATGCAGAGTTGCCATTAAATGCGGAGGTGTGAGGGAGCCAAGGAGGTAAGGATGGTCCTCCGGTAGCCTCAATGGGACGGAGGACCTCCAAGTACCCATATGTACATACATTGAATACTTTCTTGCGTGCTTACGCATAAAGGATCACAATGCAACATGTATCGAACACATGACTAGTTGGAGTGATTTTAGAGATGGAGATTTGTAGATTATTGACTCCCACACAATCCAAAGAGGCTAGATGAGATATAACAAAATATTGCTTTCCTTACTTTCCAATGATGGTGATAAAACAAACTACAACATTGGTTTTCGGATAATGAACTATTTTAATTGATATTACTATATTCACCCTTGGGTTGTGACAATTGGCTTTTTGCCACCTTCTTGGACAGAGATGGAATCATGATTTTAACATAGGGGTGGCGAGCTTATATAACTTGGTGGGTAATGAAATTAATTCTAGTACAGAATGTGCCATCCTTGCTTGTTCGCAATCCTAGTAGCAAGGAGCTCCTAATGTGGGGTAGCTCCCACCTAAGAAGCTTGACAGGAGCCCTCTCCCATTGAGATGGGAGCACACTCCTTACGAAGATAGGAGTGTTTGTTCGATCCATGTATAATTAGTATTGTTGATGAACTCATATATCTAGCCCAAGCATGATATCTTGAAAAGAACTCATACACTTATGGTGGACTTGACCATATTTTTGCTCCCTAAAATGATTGTTAAAGTGCATATCTATGCTATATTATGTTCATAATATAGGTACATGTTCCTTTCACCCTCCTAACCTTGGGAGCTTCTATATTCCCCTGCTCCTTCTCCCGCTCCATGCAACTATGGTTGGAACTGCTAACGTAATTTTCTTTATCTCCCATTTTGCAATATTAAGCAGACATCCTAGAACGTAGAACAAAGGGCAAGAGAAGATTAATCACTCTTCTTGGATCATCATTATTCATTACTGCAAGATTTCCACTTCTCTCTGTTCGGCATCCCCATGAATGATCACCACAGTAGCCACCACACCCCGCGCTTAACCCCATTTTCACCTTCTTTACCTTTGGTGTATTTGTAGTTGCTTTCAACTGTTGTATATTCAAAGGGAGAAGAAAAAGAGAACTTAAGATCACAAAATGACTTATTGACATTCAAAAATGGCTGTGGATCTTTGCCCATCAGATTCTTTATCTTCAAGGTTATCAGTTAGGCATTACCAAATCATTTATATAGGCTTGACTATACCATTTAACTGTTTATTTTTGGCAATGATTGTGTATGCACTCTTTTTGTTCAATTTGTACTAGCCTTCTTCCAAAACAAGGTTGATTTTCGATATAATTATTGCCTTCTCGTTTGTAATTGCTCGGTGTTCTTATTGTGATTGCTATCAATTTCAAGCAGTAGTGTAGTGTAGGCTATTTTGGCAATAGTTTTTGATCTTTATTATTGTTTTCTTGCACTCTGTATGACACGTATGTTTTGTTACGGCTATACGTACCAATTTGCCTTTTTCTTTTCATTTTTGTTTTACACTTAGACCAGAGCGCATGGCATGACTAGTAGACTGGTTTTTAATTCAGTTTAAGTTCTACAGATGTTTGGGCAGTTCAAGGTATTTGAAGGCTTTATGGGGATTCATACCCCAAAGTTGATAGTAGGCTCTAGTGAGGGTGGCTCAGCTATTTTCAGGCTGGACTACAAAGGGCAACCTGCATGTCTAGCTCAGTCACCTCAGCTTCACAATCAAATGGCAATTTGTGGTGATTTTGGCTGTCTTTTTGAGGTAGGTCCTGTTTTCAGAGCAAAGGATTCCTTTACCCACAGACACTTGTGCGAGTTTACAAGTCTTGATGTTGAGATGGAGATCAAGGAGCACTATTTTGATGTAATTGAGTTGTTGGCTTATGAGTGTAAGGATCCCCAATTAACAAAGGTTACAACCTGTGTGATGTTAAGATGCCTAGCTTTTTCATGTAGGTTATGGACATCATGGACTGCTTGTTTGTTGAATTGTTTGATAGTTTGAATGAAAGATGCCAGAAAGAACTTGAAGCCATTGGAAAACAATATCCATTTGAGCCTTTAAAGGTCTGTGAAACCATTATCAATGTGTTGCAGATATTGATGTTATTATATGAAAGTTAATATAAATGATTTTAATATTCCTATCAAGTGGGTATACTCCTATTTTGCACAAATAACTTCTATATGGGAGTTGTATCCTTATTGCATACTGATTCTCCTCCCATAATCACGGATGCATATCCCATAAGCATCTACTATATATGAATTAATTTTTTGATTATTGAAATATCGGATCCTTTTTGGTTAGTCTTGGTCATGTATTTGAACTTTATGAAATTAAGATTGTGGCACTTCTTGCACAGTAGTTGAGTAAATTGTTGGGAAATAGGGATACATATAATGTTAATGTCTAATACTTCACTTTTTAGAGAGAGGAAGATTTATTAAAATGAAAATTGCATCAATATTTTAATTGTTTGTAATACATTTATTGTGGCATACATGTGTTCATAAAATTGGATTTCAATAAGTAACCGCGTAAACTTGTGTACAACACTTTTGCACACAGAGCACAAAACGGTTCTCACCATACTTGCATATACGTACTACAATGGTAAAATATTGTAATGATAGTTTGTAGTCTAACGTATTTTGGCTATACCCATATCCTAGTTTTTCAGAGTTTCTCTAACAGCTGTATTCATGTCATATCGTATTCGTATCCTGTAAATCGTTCTTCATAGCTATACACTTGTTTGTGCTGACTATTGAGATTGATTGGCTGTACAGTACTTGAGAAAGACCTTACGGCTTACTTTTCAAGAGGGGGTCCATTTGCTAAAGGTATGAGTTTTCGTCATTCTTCTCCATATAATAATATCACGTTGAAGGAATTACAATGTGCATGTGTTGAATGTTTACTGCATATGAAAACCAGTGTGGCACTCCTTTCTGCAGGGAATGTTCTCCATTTAGAAAGTGAATTAAATCTCACATGTTGGATGAGCAAAAATACACGTCTATAAAAGTCATGCATTTTCTTGAAAATGCAGGGCTATGATGCAACCAAGGATACCCATAGATAATATGTAGAGAGAAACTCCCAAATGGGATACAAAAGAGACTAGCTCTTGATAATATTTGTTCAAAATGATAAAAGCTACCAAATAAGAGACTCCAACACATATATATAGACCCCTTACTACTAAGAGCACAATATGACATAGGTACCCTTACTACGTACTACATCATACTCACCCTCTTAAAAAAAAACTTGTCCTCAAGTTGGACACAAGACTCAAGACAGCTAAATAAAGAAAATGTAGAACTATAAAACTATTTATTATGCAGCTCCGAATTAGGCATGTGACTGCATTTCCTTAATTCAAGTCACCCATATGCAATAACCCATCTTCAATATGAGCTTTCGTTTGTGTACATCCACCGCGTCCTTGCTTATGTGCCAAGAAATCACCCACTTGCCATACCTCTGAAGGCTCAACACTTTCTCAACATAGGTGATTACACTTGGATCCAAAACGTCACAAGAATCATCAACCTTCGCATAGAGAAAATTCAATATCACATGTCCAAGATCATACCCAAGACTTTCTCGAGTGAACACCATTCCCAAAGGATTGTCAAGATGTCCCAAGTCGTTTCTTCTCTCTCTCGGCCACTTTAGAAGTTGTTCGGACACCACAACATCACAAACTTGCACATCTTGGACCAAAGACAATCCAAGAGACAGGTTTGGAGAACAATCATCAAATTTTGGCTCTATGAAGTCCTTTACACCCGCCGGGACTTCAAAAGCAAACTCATTTGTCTTGGGTAGCACACACAATGCAACATTTGCTCCATGCCCTTTTTCTTGTACTTGTTTGCTATAGTCATATTGCAAGAAGCGAGGTTCATTTCTAATAAGAATGGGCATTTCTTGTTCTTCATTGGAGCTTCCAACATTCTCAAGTCCGTCTTCATGACCATCAATATCCTCACTTGGATACTCATCATAGATGGGAACGTCTTCCACATCAATATCCCCCTTTGAAGACTCGTCAAACATTAAAACTCTTTCAAATTCACCTCCAACATCTTCATTTGGGGACTTATCAAAGATGGAAAAATCTCCAAACTCATCTTCAATCTCAAAGACGTTATCATCTTGAAGAACACCTTTAAGGTCTTCACTAGGATATTGATCATAGATAGGAAAATCATCGAAATAACCGAGTTTCGTCCCCCCTTCAAACTCATCTGAATTGAGGCTAACATCCTCCTCAATCTCGTTTAGATTAAACTTTCCATAAGATTCAACAAGGTCAACATCAATGTTGCTCTCCTCCTTAGTTAAAACTAGCCTTAAATTGACTATGAGAATTATCAATACCTCCACGAGGTAGTAAACGATGCACCTTCGTAATCAAGGTAGCAAGTTGTCTTTTCAACATCAACAATTGCACCTTATCGTTTAAGGTAGCAATTTGTGTACCCAACTCTTCAATCTCATTCCTGTAACGATTTTGGTTGCCAAAGTTATCAATTCCATCACCATTATTCACCACCAAGCCTTTACCTCTTCTTCCTCTAGCCCGATAAGCCATTACAACGCCAGCAATCAACTCCAAACAAGCAAATTAACCCATATATTGAAAACCCAGTCAACTCAGCCACCAATTTCAACAGAACAACCCCAAAAATACTTAATCAACAGTAATCATACTCGAATCGACAACTACGGAGCAATCTAGCAACAACCCAGCAAAGAAAATAAGGATCCGACACTTACCCACCATAGATCTTGTCCGAAATCAGCAAAAATCAGTCCGAAAACTCTCAAAACCCACGGATATGACTTGAAATCACTGTAGCTGTGCTCAAAATCACTGTAGCAGTTCCGAAATCACTGTAGCAGACTCCGAATCACTGTAGCAGTTCCGAATTAGCTCGGAAATGGTCCGAAACAGGCAGATCTGGGTTTGAAACTTCGATTTGAGTTCTGAAATGGCAGATTTGAGCTCAAACAAGGCTGGGTCTTGTTCAAACAGGTCCGAATTTTGCCGAAATGGCTGATCGAGCTTGAACAGTGCCGAAATGGCTGATTCAAGTTCGAACAGGTCAGATCTGAAGGGTTTTGGGTTTGATTCAGGGCTAAATAGGGTCGAAATCGAAGTATAGGGTGTTGGGTTGGATAGATCTGAGGATTTGGAGTGATTTGGGGGCTCCGGCGAGATTTTCTGGCGCCGTTTTAGGTTTCCGGTGAAGTCTCCGGCGAGATGAACGGTGGGAATCGAGCCTAGAAGCTGTGATACCAAATGATGCAAACCCAAATACCCATAGATAATGTAGAGAGAGAAACTTCCAAATGGATACAAAAGAGACTAGCTCTTGATAATATTTGTTCAAAATGATAAAAGCTACCAAATAAGAGACTCCAACACATATATATAGACCCCTTACTACTAAGAGCACAATATGACATAGGTACCCTTACTACATACTACATCAGGCTAGGAATAAAAATGCACCCAAACTTGTTTGGCCAACAAAAGGGAAATGAAAAATATAAAAAAAAATCTACAGAAACCACTATGACCGAAAGATCTGTTGTGCGACTAGCTAAATTGATTGAGTTTGTACTGGTTGAAGTTTAGTTATAGAGTGCAACTTAGAAGGAAGTGTGATGCCCAATTTTGGGGTAGTCTATACAGTACACCGGCCAAATTAGTTCAAGTGCCCATGTTTATTTATTTGGCTTTAGAGAAATGCTTGAGTTTTGGGGTGTGGATATTGCGACTTATTTTTTTTGAGTACCGGATTGGAGAGCAGTATATGATTTGCTATGTTGTGCTTTTTTCCCTACTTGTTTATAGGTGGACTTGTTGTCCTTAATCTGTTATACTTCCTTTCTTGTTTCACGTATTTCTTTTGTTTCTCATCCAACAACAACAACAATAACAGAACCCATGAAATCCCCAATCATTGGGGGTATGGGCGGGGAAGGATTGAAGATAGACCTAACCTTTGGCAATATGGACAAAGTGGCTTCTCTCAAAATACCACTTAAACAATGGCCCCCTATACTTGCTCATCCAAACATAAAAATAATAAAAAATAATATAACCTAATGAGATGCAGATTCCTTGGCTCTCTTGTCACTAGTGTATAAGTTGATGGCCAGCTTTGAATATGAATAAAAGAAAGGCAAATGCTAACCGGTGCAATATTGCACCGGATATGTGGGTCCAGTTGGCCGGCTTTCCAGTGTTCTCCGTACTAAACAATGATATTACAAAGCACTTTTAATTGTTTTACAAATTTACCCTTAGTTTTGTAACTAATAACAAAATAACCAATAACCAAATTAGAAAAAGTAATTTGCAACTTTTTTGCTAGGAAAGTCACCTAAATGTCAGTATAGCATTACTTTTACCATGTGCATACTCGCTCCCACCTCCTTACTTTTACAAGTTCTTTAGGCCCCGTTCCAGAACACCTTCTTAAAAAATAAGTACTTATTTCACATTTTTAAATTCAAAAATAATGTAAATGAAAAATAATTTTTCAATTTTTTTTTTCACCGTATTAAAATATCTCGATGAGATCTATCAAACAAGATCCATATTGATAGAAAAATTATTTGTGTAAACACATGATTTTTAAGCTTGAAATTGTCTTCTTAAAAAATAAGTACTTATTTGTGTTTCCGGAACGGGGCCTACTCTCTCTCTCTCTCTCTCTCTCTCTCTCCTTTTCGTTTCTCTCTCTTCCTCACTTTCCTGTATCTCATTTTTTATTTTTGTTCTAAAAATGTTTGGCTTTCGGTTAACCTTTTATTTTTAATTTTAGTTTAGTTTTCAATCATTATCCTACCTCTTTCTTCAATTATTATTTTATTTCTCCAATTATTACTTTCTCATCTCTCTTTATCATTACTCTACTCCTCTCTCCACCCTCTACAAAAACTAAACTAAAATACCAACCAAACAAGACCTTTATAACTTCCACTATTATACATATTCATTTTTTACACAAATTATATACTCAACTGACAACTCTACTCGTATCTACTAAATGAGATCTATATTGAATATAAGATTATTTAAAACTAAAATTTAGATTTTTCAATGTGAATTTTATATTATTGTGAATGAATTTTAGGGGAGATTGATTTTCACATCCCTATTTTTGATATTCAAACTTTTTATTATTTTTTTTATTGTTGAAAGTGCATGTATTTTATTGCTAAAAGACGAAAAAAGAAAATATAAACAAAGGGAGTGTGAAAATCATTTCTAGAGTTTTACACTCTAAATGTTTGCATGTTTCAATTATTAACTGTCTATGTATAAAAAGTAAAGATGACTTCTTCTTTTGTGTCTTTATTCAAATTTTTTCACGTTGGTAGTTTTGTATCAATTTTTTTTGACTTATTAATTCATTTCAATGAGAGAAATTGAAAAAGTAAAAAGTTATGATCGAAACTCATATTATTTTGAATAAAGACAAAAAAATTAAAAAAACCTTTTTTACACAGAGTTTGGAACTGGAAAGTACATATCCTTTGATGGGTTATCTAGCATCTGAACAATAAAAAAAAGTTAAGAGTGTTGCATAATTAAAAAAACCTGTTTTACGCAGAGTTGGCGCTGGATAGTCGGACCATAAAGAAAATTATTTTTGGCTTTTTACTCTATCCATGTAACCGACAAATTTTATTTTTTTTCTCCACCTATGTAACTGACAAATGAATTTTTTGGCTTTTTCTATAATGGTTGTTTCAGAATTTGTCAAATGGTATATCCTTCTGAAACAATCCAAAACATCCCTTTTACAAAAAAATCAAAGATAATTCGTTTTACCATAACTTCTAACCCCTTAAGGAAAAAAAAAGCAAAAAGAAAAGATAAAGAAAATAAAGAAGTAGGTAACACTTACAGTTGTCAGTTTACTTAGGTAGAACCATAAAAACTATTTATTGAGCAAAATTTAGTTTAAAAAGAATCTAGGGGTGGTATTGTCTTTTCATATGTGTTTGCTATACACTCAATTCGGACTGACACTTGCATTGGAACACACAAAGAAAGCAAGTGCCAGCAAAGCCAATGGACCCACACAAGGACTAAAGTACTACTATGATTACAAGGTTAAGCGGTGCAATATAGCACCCACTAGCCGGACCGTAAAAAAAAAATCATAACTTAGATGGTTGGGTTGTCTAGGATTTCTATCTGGATTCCCAGTTTTGAATATGAAGGATATTTCCTTTAGAGGTAGGCATGGATACCGGATATGGACTGGCAAGGCAAGGTAAACAACATGCCTGGACCTGAAAATTGCTATGGAACACAAGAATCTTGTTTGAATCTATTCGCTCTTGAGTTGACAAATTTAGTTTTCAAGGAGAGTGCAAGTTATTTTGCATGAACTTATTAAACTTTGTCCAAATCTATGCTTTATTGTCACTATATCTTTGTTCTTCAGAAAATTGGCTCCACTTTTCGAAACAAATGATGTGCTCTGTTTCGTCTTCCTATTGTTCTCTAGAATCTTTCAGAAAGGTTTCATGTCACTAGTCAAGGTGACATGGAGTGGAATATGCTAAAGTAGTTGCTTCTAACTCTTGGTCTTTACTTTCCAACCTTGAAGTACTACAACATGGGAAGATATTCTAGTAACTCCAGACAGCAAAAATGCAACATCAAGCTGAAACAAATTTCTCAATCAAGATATATCTAAATAGCTTTCTTTGTTTTGAGATTTCTCTAATGCTCGCTGCAGTCCTTAAATAAATTCATCCTTGCTGCATTCTGCGTTTTGGAGCTGCAATTCTCGAATTATATGTTTCTACAGGAAGCTGGCATTGAAATTGATCCTCTAGGGGGCCTGAACACAGAATCTGAGAGAAAGCTGGGGCAACTTGTTTCGGAGACGTGAGCTATATTTTACTTACATGCATTTGACTTGTTTTCCTTACTTTCCCATCTTTATTTTTTCTTTCTAGTACCTCTATGGCTTTATCTGACATTGGTATCCCATAAATCAGTAATCAATGAACTGGACTTCCCCTGAAAATAGGTATGGCACTGAGTTCTACCTGTTAGACTTGTCCCACATTGCTCATCTAAGCCACCCAAGCTTGGTTAAGCCAATTGGTTTTAGGTTGGAACCCTCCAAGAAATCATGGTATCAGAGCTAGGTCTTGGGTGGCCTCACCTCTCGTGGGAAAGTCTCTGTCATCTCTGTCGCCTGAGTCAGTCAGTCAGCTCCGGGTCAGTCACCTCCACGTGCATCTGGACTGCACGTGAGGGAGCGTGTTAGACTTGTCCCACATTGCTCATCTAAGCCACCAAAGCTTGGTTGATAAATTCTAGAGGCTACTCCACCTATTGCCAATTGGTTTTAGATTGGAATCCTCTAAGAAATCTAACACTACCGATATCCATTGGCCGTTCGACCATTCTATACCATGCCTTGCAGTGATGATCCAACTTACAGTAATTCATTTGACGTATTCATTCGAGGTAAGCATTCAATTATGGCATGTTTTCATGAAATTATAAGCAATTTGTAGTGAGTTTCGGTTTTGTTGTATTCCCGTTGATATTCACAATGTCTTGTTCCGCTGATTGTTATGTTCTCTTTTCTCGCAAACTTTTTTTTGGGTAAATCAGCTTGAAATAGAAAAAAGGCTAACCGAATATACAGCATAAAAGGGGCATACCCCAAGAGGACAAGAAAAGAAAATTAAAAATTGACTACGCTTAGGCCAAATGGCTACAAAATTGACTACGCATCACAATTAAAGAACCAGAACCTTGATTGTTGCATGAGGGGAACAAGGACACCTAAATAGCCCCGCATGACCGCGGGACGTGGATGCTACATGATACATGCACGCCGACTTGACCTTTAAAAAATGAGTAACATGCTCATAGTTGTGAAAATAATATCAGTTTTGTTTTTTTGTTTACTTTTCGTATATCTATCTAATTAGTTTTAGAATATGTTCTACATTCTACTTATTGGGAAATAGTATGAGAAAAAAGTCTTTAACGTATGCATTTACATAATCTCTCTTTACTAAAGCTATTGGAAGTTTTGGGCTTTTAGATTTCTAAACTAAAATGGACAGAGGGACTATATTTGTAAATCTTCACTATTTTATGTTATCATTGGATCTTATGTTTTTTTTCCTCCTAAATCCAAATGGACAATGTGCTTCAGAGTTCAGCCTTCATGTATATATAGCGATGGACTTTAGGTATCTAGTGCTGGTATGGTTTTGCAGTTAAAAATATACTAGAACACCTGTTTGACATGTGCCTCAAAAGTGTCAAATGAGTGCCTTTATCCAACGAGTGAGACAAATGAACTACATAGAAATGTCAGTTTTCGGTAGGAGGATGCTGAATTATGGTTTTATTAGTTTTTTGTTTGAACTGCAGAAAGTTAACGTTTAACTATGATGTTGAATAGTTGTCTTGTAAATAGGAACATACCTTCAACATTCTTGACGATCCATAGAGAGACGTTTCTTTTTCTTTCAAGAATTGTGACGCTTATACATCACTCTGTATACATATTAGATTATGACATCATTTCCCCCAAATAAGGATGAGAAACATAAATTGCATTTAGCCTTCTGAAGATAACAACAATAATCACTAAGAAAGTACTAATACACTAAGCATCATGGCAATTTTGACCCTAGCCCAACTTTTTGAAATTGTATTTTGGCCTCTTAAATGTGTCCTCTCTTCGACTTCTCAGTGTGTGAACAAGGTGTAGTAGCCAGCCCTAGTGTGTCTAACACACTTAAATTTGAGTAAATATCTAAGCGTTGTTAACACCTGTCCATAACGTAGTATTCATGTCTGACATGGGTCGAACATAGATATGTGAGGCCAATAGACATGTCTATACTTCTTAGCGTATACCCCCTTTGTGGCATTGACATGGACACAAACATGACTTTGGCACTCCATGTTTGCAAAAGAATGGAGGGCACATTGCATTGGCGGCTTATCATGAAATATTTCCATGTACTTTTCTCATATCCTGGATGTTGAAGTAAAAATAAAAGCGAAGCGAATAAAGTAACAAGGGGCCGGTTCCACCCACACAATTTTTGACACAAAATTTGACACTTGATCTCAACCATTGAAATCAATGGCTGAGATGATATCGTATTATCTCCCCTCTCTCACTCACATCTATCTCTCCCTCCCTCCCTCCTTCTCTCCCTCACCATAGCCCTGTGACTGTCATCCCCTCTCCGGCACCTCCATGTCTGGCCGACCCTAACTCCGGCCAGCCCCATCTCCGGCGAACCCCAACTCCGGTGAGCCCAACTTCGTCTCTCAACCCCATCTACTCCCCCACCGTATCCACCCAAAACAAAATCCCACCCGCCACCGCCGCCATCGATTCCACCCAAATGACCTCCATCCCGCCACCGTTAAAACCCACCATCAACTCATTGTTTTACCTTTTCTCACCGTATCAAAATTTGTAGCAATACTCAATCTGTTACAATACACCAGAGAAGAACTAAATACTAGATTAGGACATTCTTGATCTTAGACAACAATGGGTCCCATTTTATTTCAAGGTCTCTCAAATGGAGATTTCCACAATTCTTTTGTCTGTATATACACACAGTAGTTGGCTACTCTGAACCAAAAAAAAAACTCCAACATTGCTTTGGGGCATTTGAAGCACAGATTATTTCGAGTGATTCCAAACTCAATTGCCTTCATTAATTGATCTAGTTACCCACCTGTCCATGGGACTCTTCTACTTTTTCATTACGGAGGGTGGAATCGGAAATTACAAGGGCCAGTGGATGGGTTTTTGGAATCTCTCTCTCTGTTCACTAAAGATGGGGTTTGCTGATGGGTTCGCTGGAGAGGGCCTCGCTGGAGATGAGTCGTGGTGGCGGCGGTGGCGGCTAGGGTTAGGGTTAGGGTTTGGTGATAGTGGGGTGTGAATATTTTGGGGGAGAAGATGGGGTAATTTTAGGGTGTGGTAATGTTTAGGGACAGAGAGATTGTTTTTGTTAAGTTTTAATCTCAACCATTGATTGTTTTTGAAATCAATGGTTGAGATTGAGTGTCAAATTTAGGGATGACAATATCGACCGAACAGTTGGGTACCTGAACCGTAACCGAAATTTTTTCCCGAACCATAACTGAATTTTCCCCCATGGATATGGGTACGGTTGAAGCCTTTGATAACCGAACAGGTATCGGTTCGGTTATGGTTTGACCGTTACTCGAACCGATATACGAATCGAACCCTTAAAATTACGAAATATACCCTAGATATGAGTGTGCGTGTCTCTCTTTATATATATACATATATATAATTATATGTCAAAAGATGGTAATCATGGTATGAGAAGAAAACATTACTAGATTTTGATCAACGATGAATACTCTGTAGTTTGAGTCTTTGAGAGGGAGAGAAGAGAGAGAGGAAGGAGAGAGAGAGAGAGAGAGAGAGAGAGAGAGAGGGGTTAGGGCTTGTTCAGAGCTGCACTAGAAGCTGAAGCTCCTGATTTAGAGTGATGATTGGGGCATTTGAGAGGGAGGGAGAGGGAGAGAGAGAGAGAGAGAGAGAGAGAGAGAGAGAGAGAGAGAGAGAGAGAGAGAGAATTAGTATTTAGTTCTAGTGTCCCACATCGAAACTACTGAAGAAGTAAAACCTTCTTTGCTTGATATAAGAGACAAGTGTCTCTCCGTTAGAAAAGAGTCCCAAGGCATAGGTTTTAAATTTTAAATAATGCCTTTGAATATCCGTTTGAGTTCGGGTATTTGCTGAACCCTATTCGGAGTGGATATGAGTCTGCTTGTTATATCCCCGTGGGTATTGGGGCGGATTCGGGTAGCTTATCTTTTCGGGTATCGGGTATGGATATGCTAATATCTGCCCCGTTGCCATTAAATAATGCCTCCGGATATCCGTTCAGGTTCGGGTATTACCTGAACCCCGTTCGGAGCGGATATGAGTCTGCTTGTTATATCCCTGTGGGTATTGGGGCAGATTCGGGTAGCTTATTTTTTCGGTTATCGGGTACGAATATTCTAATATCTGCCCCGTTGCCATTCCTAGTCAAATTTTGTGTCAAAAATTGTGTGGGTGGAACCAGCCCTAAGAAATAATATCATAAAAGTCCCAAATATGCCTTTCATCTTATATGTTGTTACATCTTTCAAGTTTTTCATGTGTTATTACATCATTCCCAAGAGTTTGCCAATTGTGGCACTAACATGGACACAAACATGACTGTGGCACTCCATGCTTGCAATAGAATGGAGGGCACATTGCATTACAAATATGCCTTTATTCTCATATGTCATTACATCTTTCACGTTTTTCATGAGTTATTACATCATTCCCAAGAGTTTTCCAACAAAAATACATTTCATTATCCACATTGGTATTTATGATTTACCAACTATCATCTATTATGTGAAAAGTACCCTTCTCCATGCTTTAACTGGAGCCTTTTATTTGATTTGACACCTCCAACTTGTCTCCCAAGTGTCCATCATCTGTGGTGTACTAGATTGTCCCTGGAGTGTCCAAATGGAACAAGAAAAAGTTGAGTCCAAATGACCACTTTTGATCGCAAGTGTTCTGTAGAGTATACATGTCCGAAACTAGACACATCTCCTGCGAGATGTACGTGCTTCATAGCACGCCCCCAACCCCACCCATAAGAACTACTGCTTGATTGGCCAATAGCTCTTGCTACTAAGAATCTTTTTCAAATTATGATGGTGATTATATGTATGGTATACGCAATAGTAGAATACAGCAATGTTGCTGATAAAAAAGAAATACAACAATTTTTTGATTGCTGACGATGAGTCTAAATTCACTGTAGCTGATTAGCATGCATCTCAATATTGTTGCATCTGCATGTTCATGCACGCACACAAGCTTCAGAATAGCCATAACCATGAAGGTCATTCCTAGGAGATGACTGACAAGGGCCTCAGTTGCGTGTGCCATAGTGTAACCCATCCGCAGTCTTGCAACATTTTGTTCTTTTAGTAATCATCTTTTGTCTCTCAGCATTCTAACTACTTCATTTGTCATTTCCTTTGACTTTAGGGGAGGAGATAATTTCAGGAGCTCAGCGGGTTCACCTACCTAATTTTTTGGCAACACGTGCCGAAGCCTGCGGGATAGACGTCAAAGCAATATCAACATTTGTGGATTCTTTCCGGTATTTTCTTAATTGACTGTTTTTCTCTTCACATTTTTTGTCTTTTTTAGTTGCTCTTGTTTTTACAAGAAATTGGCCCCCCTGCATCTGCTCGTTATCGTGATGGATTGTGTACATATTCTTGAAATAGGAGTAGTTGCCATCTATCCGTGGAGTATTTCACAATAGAAGTACCCGACTCCATTTTTTTTGTGTGGGTTGATTCCTATTTATATAGATACATCAAAGAATGATAACAAATTGACTTTTTAGTTGATCAATTGAAGTCAAGCGAGGCCAATATTTAGTAATGACATTAGTAAAGGAGTATAGTTTAGATGATGCACATGGTATCCAAAGCAAACAAAGAAGTGGTGGACCCTGAAGCTGATGTAGAAAGGGACCAAAGAATTGTTTATGTCTTTAGGGTATGTAGCTTGCTAGTGTCTCTTCAGTTTTAAATGATTGATAGGCATGAATGTTCTTTCGTGCTTTTGTCATGCACTTGTTTCCTCTTATTCTTCTTTTGCTAATATGAATGTTGTCGTGGCTGATTCCTTTGAGGGCGTCCAGGGAAGAAGTTAACATATTCTTTTCAAGTGTATGCAAGTTTAGAGGAATTTATGTTCGATCTGTACCATTTGAATGATTTAATCCATTTTGCATGTTACTCTATTGTTCTAATCTCGGATTGGGTGCTTTGTGTATATATTGTCTTATTGAAGTGGAGTATGCAATATTTTGGCTTTTCGAAAATACTTTTTTTTTTTTTGGTAATTTAGCTTGAAATAAAAAAGAGGAATAAAAAAGAAAAAAGAAAGAGGAGGATAACCGAATATACAGCCTACAAGGGGCGTATCCCAGGAGGAAATGAAAAAAAAAAAAAAGATTGAGAAAATTAAAAAAGACTTACGCCAAGTGGCTTCATAAGACTATGGAAAGAAGAGAACCAATGTTTCAATCCCATCTAGTAGAGGGAATGGAAACACAGTACAAAAGATCGAGTAGTTACAAAATGGTGAGTATTTTCAAATTGATGGGGGAGAGGCAAATGATACCCCAGAATTTGTGAGATATCAGATGCCAAAACTAGTCCTGGAAGAATTTATAACAGCAGTAGTAGCAGATCCATAGAACTATCCACAACTTGTACTTGGAGACTTTAGAATTATCCACATCAAAGCAGCCGATGCAGACCTGATACCAGTAGCAATAGTAGAACCAAAAACAAATCCGAGGTGTTGAAGACACTTCTAAAGCATCTCGGGACAGCCCCCCCAGCAAGGGACTAAACAATCCATGGGACATCCCCCAAGGATAGGCATGAGCATAACAACAGAAGATTTAACAACATGAATTGATGTCATCAAGAGCACTGTTATTTGAGTCACAATTGGGTACAAGATGTTCACAAAACAGCAACAGTAGAGACTTATTATGCAGTTCCACAAAACAGACTAATGGAGGCCAGTATATCATTCCAAGCCAGAGCTACATCAGCTGCACATAAAGGTCATGTGCAGCCCCGTAGCTGCACCGTTTGCAGTAGGATACAGCATGGCTAATAGCAAAAGCAATTAGCAGATAGATAGCTGCCCAGAACAGAACAGAACTGATAGCAGATCTGCAAATAGCAGCAATCATGAAACTGCAGCAGATTCATAGGAACAGATGAATCTGCAGCAGTAAGCTACACACACACAAGCAATCAACTACTGGCTCAAGACATCTGGTGGACTACATTCAAGTAGCTGGAATGATTGTGTGCAGTAGCAGAAAGGTGATGCAGCAGTACACATGCCCAAATAGCTTAAGTTAGGACAGGTAGAGTAATAGCATGCAGAGGTTCTAATGCTCTGAACCTCATATAGGGTCAGAATGAAGTGAAATGAAGCTGTTCATAATCCAGCAAACAAGCAAGCAATCAATCAATCAATCAATCAATGTATCAATATCCTTGGTAAGTATAGTGCTCACACCTCTACTCCCTTGGAAACTCACAACTCCCACTCTCTTTTCCAATACCAAGAACAAGGGATCCCTCTTCTCCCTCCACTGATCCTCACAATATTCCCCTGCTAATTATTACCTCCTCTCACAAGGAAAGATGGGGATATAGCACTCAGCTCACATGGATTGCACACAATATGGTAAGAACACTCGTTTGCTATGAATTCCCAAGTAAACCTCCAAGAGTAAGGTAACTACCTGAGTACTTAGAAGTAATAGGAGGCCAATGTGTGACTCCAGCTCTCCTTCCTTGCTAAATGAAAACCATAGTGGAGTGAAACACATTTGGATGCTCTGTTTTGGCTTCACAAGTCTTATACAACATAGAGACTGCCATCATGTATGCACTTGCTCTCTTTGACTGATTAAAAGTTTTGCCAGCTGAGATGTTTCTGTACAATAATTGAGTGGTGCAGCCAGCAACTTTTACTAGCTCTTGCTGAACCATGTAGCTAGGAGAAGCTTTGAAAGCACTCCCCTTGAGCTATGACCTGCAGATAAGCATATGAGAATAGCGCCCCTCAATCTAACAAGTATATTCAAATCAAACATGAATGTTCCACATAGAAAGTAAATGAGAAGGTCCCTTGAAGGAAAGGGACAACAACCTGCTTCTAACTTCATTTGAGATTTTGTTAGTAACCACTCCAGGAGGGCAACTAAGATTCTGAAACTTCCTATGATTCCTCTCAAGCCACAATTGGTGCACATAAACTGTGAATACTAACTTAGCAATAGTGGTTGCCAAAGATTTACCCTTTAAAGTGGATAATTTACTTACCCACTAAGGCCAAGTAGCCATTCCAACCATATGAGGGGTCTTAGGGGACGGGATTCCCCTAATCTGAGTAGCCATAGGGCAGTCAAAGAATAGATGATTATGTGATTCTACACCCGTACATAGACCACAAATAGAGGTAGATTTCATGCCAAACATGACTAATCTATCCTCAGTAGATAACGCATTCAGAATGGCCATCCAAGAGATCACACTGCACCTAGGGATGTGTCCTGAAAACCATACCACCTTATGCCAAGTGATAGTAGGAAAGTGTGTTCTCATCTGATCCCAAAGAGAGGAAATGGTAAACTTTTCAGAAGTATTGAGAGTCCAAGAACACCTGTCCCCAATGGCATTATTAATGGGGACAGCCTGAAGATCAGATCTTACATCATTAAGATCAGGAGATTGAGTCATTGGGAAAGCCCACGGGTTGTTCCTAATAATAGCTTGCACAGTGACATGCTTGGGAAGTCCTGAATCATATATAATTCTAGGTCCAAACCTAGGCGGAAGGGGTCCAAGGGGATGCCAATTGTCAAACCACAAAGAAGTTAATTGGCCATCTCCAAATTTGTACTTTATGTGAGGCTGAATGAGTGGTCTAAGATTAAGGCTTTGTTCGGTTGCCATTTTATTTTCGTTTTAGTTTTGGAAACCAATCATTACCCTACTTCTTTTCCCAATCATTACCCTATTTTTTCAATTATTTCTTTCTCATCTCTCTCTATCTCCCTCCAATCATTACCCCTATTTTCAATCATTACTCTATTTCTCTCTCCACCCACTACCAAAACTAAACTAAACTAAACTCCCAACCAAACACTACCTAAGGAGTTTCCTCCAAACCCAAGAGGGATCACTTGGAGTCTTAACACTCCAAAAACTCTTACTCTTAAGGAAGTAAGACTTGACCTATTGGCACTATTGGCACCACATAGATTGTTCCCCCACCCCCCCAAGAGACAAGGAACTAAATGTGTTTGGCCATAGCTGCCTTATTCCAGATCTCCATAGATTTAAAACCCAAACCACCTTCCTTGAGAGGGGAGCAAAGGTGTTCCCATGAGACTTAGGCATCGGTCCTCCTAAGATCAGGACCATACTAGAAAAAGGCTCTAAGGATTGATTCAATCTCCTTAATTACCTTCTTAGGGATAATAAAGAGAGATGACCAATAAGTTTGCATTGAGAAAAGTATTGACTTTATCAATTGTATCCTTCAAGCATAAGACAGGTACCTATGGGTCCATGATTTGGTTTTGGCTGCAATCCTATCCACTATGCCTTTACAGTCAGTGTGTTTGAGCTTGGTGGATAGAAGAGGTACCCCCAAGTATCTAACACGTAAAAACCCTACCTGAAAACCCAAAATATTGAAAATGGATGATTTGATGGTAGGGTTGACACCAGAAAAGAAGATGTCACTCTTGGTAGGGCTTCAAACTCAGTCAAGGATTGTTTAATGAGATTAATAGAGCTTACTTCACCTTTGCAAAAGATCATAAGATCATCTGCAAAGCATAGGTTGACAAGTTTGGTGGAGCCACATTTCCAATGGAAATTAAAATCAGGGAGAAGAGACTTCTCCTTAAGAATACAGGTCAAGACCTCCATTACGATCACAAATAGGTATGAAGACAAGGGATCACCTTGTCTTACAGGAATGTATCCTATTGCTTCCCCATTGAAGCACAAGGAGTAATTTGCTATGGAAACACAAGCTTTCAACCATTGGACCATTTTAGGATGGAAATTCATGGAGGCTAGAACATCCCAGAGGAAATCCCATTTGACATTATCATAAGCCTTCATGATATTCACCTTCATGGCACATTTAGGGGATGGGGAATGTTTGTGGTAACCCCTCATTAATTCCTGAGTAAGGAATATGTTATCAACAGTCCTCCTACCCTGTACAAAGCTAGATTGGGCAGGATCAATGAGATAAGGTTAGACAGGTTCGATTTTATTGGCCAGGATTTTAGCAATACACTTATATACTACATTGCAACATGAGATTGGTCTGTAATCCCCCACTTTTGAGGGATTGGGGATTTTAGGCACCAAAGCTACTGAGGTAGCATTAGCCTTCTTCAAAAGTTGACCAGATCTAAAGAAGAGTTTAACAACTGAGGTCACTTAATGGCCAATCATAGGCCATGCCTTTTGGAAGAAGGCTGCATTGTAGCCATCTGGACCAGGTGATTTTTGAGGATTAAGAGACCATAAAGCAATCCTTTCTAGTGGAAGGAATTCTGGAGGAATTTATCTTATCGAGTTTATTCTAGGCTAGTCCGCTTGTCTAGACAGATGACGAAGAATTTGGCCAAATTCTTTCAATTGCCTATGGGGTTGGAAGTTGAACTTGGAATTTAGTGATGCTTCCAAGTCTACTTTAGGCTTTGTCTCCATATTGACTCATCTATGGAACACACTATAATGCCTTTCTTGGATGTGACCAAATACTGACTTCTTAAAGGAATGTTGTGGGTATTTGCAAAAGAGTAGAATACCTTCGGTTATTTACGATATAAAGTCTTTCTGCTATAGCCCTTTTTACAGTTTTTAATATCATAGTTTGTATTTATTTCTATTGCTGTGAGCTGACGCACATAATTCCAACACCATTTTATACCTCTTATGACTGCCTCACTTCCCTAATCCTTCTCGTTGTGCTTCATAAGTTCTGTTGACTCATTTCCACTCAAATTGCTGATTGAAGAAAACAGTCTCTTGACGTTTACCTGAGTTTTGTTAAGTTTGATTGCACTTGGTGTATTTGGATGGGATAAAATTTATTGTCTGAAATCTTTCCGCTGCCTATTGGTAAGAAATTTTAACTTGTGCTTAGAGATGCTTCCAAATATGCTCTAGACTTTGTTTCTATATTAACTCTTTCATAGACCATGCCTGCTAGTTCTATGCTTAATGGGCGTATATTATCGGCTGGAATTAGTTGTCACTAATACCTGTTCCCTAGATGAACTCTTGACTCTTGAGTCTTGGCAATTCTTTAACATTGGCTGTTTGCATTCTATGATGTGTCACCTGCGTATGTGACCATTATCACATCTTTTGTGCCTCTTATGACGTATGTGTGACCCCTTCATGTCATAATTTAGTTTGTCATGTGCCCGTATGAGTGGAATCTCTTAAACACTTATCACTTTGCTTGGCAAGTTCTATTAGCTAATATAAATCCTTTCAGCTAAAGGGAAATCTCTGTAGGTGTTTATGGTATTCACTTTTCAGTTGACTTTGATGTCATTCTGATTCTCTGTGGTGGTGAAGAAATTAGCTTAACTTCATCTGCTGCCTGTGTGGTTGGAAGTTGAAACATGTTACTTTTGGATGCTTAAGTTTACTCAAGGCTTCATCATCACTAGTAACTTATCTTTTATAATTTTGGAAATTCTGTGGAAGAGTATTGATCGTTGTCTTGGCTTGTGAACTCCTGACTCCCATCGGAACTTGTTATGTATTTATGAAATCTTTCCTGTTTTATTGACTGATGTTTTGTAGACATCATACTTGCATTCTACAGTAGCGAGCTAATATTTTCTTTTCATGAGTATCATGCAAGCTTGAACATAATATGTTTGTGAAATTGAAATTGCCTTTTTGGCTTATTTTGCACTGTCAAACACAATCTGAGCCCATTGAAAATGTAGGTATATTGAATTTGATGATCCGATATATGCCTCGATGGCTTTTGATCTCTCTGGTCAGCTACTTCTTGGACAACCTATCAAGGTTAAACCTTTGAATGCTCAGAACCCTTATGCTGGGAAAAAAACCTTTCAATAACTTCTAATCATGGAGTTGTTATGTTCTGCCTTCTGATAATTTCCCCATCAGAGGATTCAGCTCTCTATTCAACTTAACTCCCCTATTGATGCCAACCAACATCACTTTATCAAACTCATTAATAAATGCCAATATGATTGCTTTATGAATGGCCAAATTTCTTCTTTTGATACATGTGAGCAATTTTAGAACCAAGATTCCAACCTCTTCCAAAAAATTCCTCCAGTTTCCTCTTATATCATTCTTGATTTCTTCTAATTCCTTTCTTCTTTTTTCCCATCTTATTTACCTTTGTTTATGAACTTTCAGCTGTTTTAGTTGTTCATTTGATGGTATAATCAGGTTTTGCACATATATGCCTTTTGGCTTTTATTAGTGGAGGTTCAGTTTTGTCTTAATGAATGTTGAATATGCTTAACATTGATTAAGTTTCAGTGGTTTGAAATGAGAAGGTTTGACATTACTGGGCTGATGTCCTCTCTTTTAAGAGCTCATCATGCACATGATCCAATCATTCCTGTGACATCAAGATACTTGCTAAGGTGATGCATTAATTTCTCATTCATTCGTTTCAGTACGTATTGCTTGTCTCTGTCACTCTTTCTTTATTTGGTGTCACATTTCTTTGATGTTGTACCCATGATACGCGGCATACACAAAACATTTTGCTTACGTCAACGGATTTCATCTCCCATTTTAGATCTTGCTGAGAGGTGATATAAACAAATAGAGTGTTGTGTGAGGTTTTTCCGTGTGTTGAGAGAAGTTAACTCATATGTGTCTAATATTTGGGGCACTAGCTCTGGTTGAGTAAGTGGGTGGACAATTTTGTTGGTCTGTGGGCAAATCAAGGGCGTAGGTCATTAGGCTGTACATTGGTGGGGTTCCAGTTGGTCTTGATGTTCAGTCCAGTTAGTATGGGATGGTCAGTTAAAGAGATGGTCAATTTAGTCATGAAGATGGAGTATTGTCGAATACAAATCTCAAGCCATGTTTTCATGTTTTCAGGCTAGGACAGCTTAATCGATTTCGGCATTTGCAATCAATTCCTGCATTCTCTACATTTGTATATGCCATAGTTGTCAAAAGTGCCCAGGCACGCGCCAGGCACCAGGCGAGGCAAGGCTTAGGGTAGGCACTTGCCTTGTGTTAGCAGGGGATCAATTTCTTTGGGTCTTACTGATCGATTAGCTGCAACAGTGAACTCTAGTGATTTGATGGCTGAAACCCTAATTGCACCTGATCGACTTGCTTCGAACCCATCTCACACTGATTTGACCATTGTACAACAATATTCTAGCCATTTTGAGCCCTAATCTGCATCTTAGAAGCTCTGTTCTAAATGGCGGCCGCCTAGGTGCTTGGAGGTGCCTTGCTGCCACGCCAAAGCCCTTGGTGTGTGATTTGGTGCCCAGGGAGGTTTCCGGTGTTTGGCAGCTGCCTAAGCGGGCTTCGTGGCTGCCTAGGCGGGCTTGGAGGTCTTGGCGGGCCTTGGTGGCAGCATCGGCGTCTTTGGAGGCCTTTGGCGGCCTAAAAAAAAATATAAAAAATAATACAAGGGAGGTGAGCGAAGCCCTACTACTTATTGTCTTATTCAACTTATTTGCTAGTTGCTACTACTTAATTTCATTTGGGTTTGTACTTTGAAGTTTGAACTTGCATTATGGATACATTTAATATAGTTTGATTGGATAATGGTTTGTTAAAAAAAAAAAAAAATCAGCCGAATTGCTTGGCTCCGCCTAGGCGGCTTGGCGCTTGGAGGTGGGTCTCCGCCCTACTACCGCCAAGCGCCATTTAGAACATTTTGTCAAAAGCGCGCCCAGGCACTAGGTGAGGCTTAGGGTAGGCACTTGCCTTCTGTTAGCAGGGGATCAATTTCTTTGGGTCTTACTGATCGATTAGCAGCAACAGTGAACGAAAGTGATTCGATGGTTGTAAAACCCTAATCGCACCTGATTGACTTGCTTCGAAACCATCTCACACTGATTCGAACACTACAACAATATTTGAGCCATTTCGAGCCCTAATTTGCATCTTAGAAGTACGAAATCGAATTGGTTCTAAGAATCGAAGTCCAATCTTGCTTATTCAAACCCTAAATCACCTGATTAAACTTTGAAAGTCGATGTATTCACAATTTCGACCCTTGACTTTTTGATTGGAGTGCCATATCACCAGATTGAATCGCGTACATACCCTATAATTATAAAGGCTTTGTTTGGTTGGTAGTTTAGTTTAGTTTAGTTTTGGTAGTGGGTGGAGAAAGAAATAGTGTAATGATTGGAGAGAGGGGTAATGATTGGAGAGAAATAGAGAGAGAAATGTAATTAATAATTGAAGATATAGGGTAATGATTGGAGAAAGATATAGGATAATGATTGGAAATAAACTAAAACTAAACTAGCAACCGAACACAGTGAAAGTATTTCAGTTTGACACTCAATTGTTATCCTCTAATTATTTAGTATCTTAGTTTTACCCTAACAAACGTATACATTATATTATTTGTCCTTTAGTGCTGCTGGGCTAGAGGGCTTTTTGGTAAAATCACCTACCAAATCCACTGTTCCTTGGAAATTTCGGTTATTCAGCATTCTTGTCTTTCAAAATCAACGACTGCCTCTCTCTCTCTCTCAAACGAAATCGACAGATGTTTTTCCATCATTCCATTCCTTCGATTTCAGCGGCCATGACGATAGATATGATCGATCAGGCTTGGGTTCTCATAACTTTCATCCAGAAAGGGAGAGGTGAATTTGTTTTGTTTCTAGAACCTTTATGCACTCCTTACAAATTCGACTATTGTAGCGGCTATTGCCGTTCTTCAGAGGAGACCTCCTATTACTTATTGCTTCATTTCTGTGTTCGTTAGGGCTCCAAGATAGAAAACACGTGCTTTGGTTTGTTTTGGAGTTTTTATTTTGCATAGGTAAATCTACTTTGGTTTTCAGCTTCTGTTGTTTGTGTGGTATGGTAATGTAGTTCTAATTTTGGTTTATTATTGCCGTTTTAAATGATGCATATATTCAATCTATGATTATGTTGTGATTAGTTGTGTTTGTGAGAAGGATCAAGAGGCATAATGGTTAGTTTGAAAATTGAACTACTTATGGTGTTTGGCTTTATAATGTTCATACATTTTGTTAGATGCTGTAATTGTGGGTTGTATAGTTATGTGCATGATAGTGAAAACTGGAGTGATAAAAGAGGAAGAAGGGAGAAGTAATATACAGATAAAGAAAAAATTATTGTATAATTCATATTTTGAGAATCCATATGCTTGCCATGCCAGCCCAAAAAATCCCCATCTTTTCGCTTTAAGATGTTTATTAGTCGGAAATTTTTTGGTGGGTCTATAATTTTTGTTGAACGACATGTCCTTAGGTCTGAAGCAAGAGCAGAATGATTTGATTCATGGATCCCCTTGATCTTGCTCATTGGATTTGTGCAGAGATATAAAGCCAAAACTCCAACTACCTGTCTATTTCAACTGAGATGAGCCAAATCTCCCACTATCTGTTTATTTTACTCTGGGTGAATGAGTATGGTATAAGATGATTTATATTTTATTACTCTCTAGAAATTATATGGGAAGGGAATCTTGATGTTGCCTTCAAGGAGTTTAGTGTAAACATCACTTTAGCATGAAAATTCATAAGCTAACTTAGTATCTATCTACGAGTCCAAATGTCGCTAATAACAGTTAGTCAGATGTTGTCTAACCTTGTATCAACATGTTAATTAATAAGTTGCCATACTTTTACATACAAGGTTCATCAAGTGACAGAAAGCCACCATTTGAAACGGTAAGAAACTAAAGAACCTAACATGTCTTGTTATACGAGTCTATGATATAGTTCTTTATTTTTGCCATCTGTATACATACAACTAGCTTAGCCTATTTCATATCCAAACAATTGTGAGTAAAAGAACTTCAAGTCTGATTTCATGGGTCGCAACGTCTTTTCAAATCCAAGATGAATAGAGCATCCAACGGCACCGTGAGACCTTGCTACACATGATCGCTTTTGCTTGAGGTAAGAAATTACTTCATGCTCTCTCTTGCCATTTGTCTCTTTGCACAATCTTTGAGTCACAAGCTATAAGAGTCTTGTTACAGATTGAAACTAAGATAACAATTGATACCTTTTCTCATTGTGCCTGTTGACCAAATCAAGAAAGCAAGCCAAATTTACAACTTGTTGGTACTATTCAAACTTTGTTATGTTGTGGGCATTAACGAAGGAGGAGATAGGAAAAGTCGTTATATGGACCTAATTGTGGGTTCACTATAAGCTTGTAAAGCGACTTTGTCTTTTAGTATCTTCTGTGTTTGGATTAAGATTATCCAAAAGTCTATTTGTTTTCTATTTTCTAGGGGCTACAATTCCAAGAAATCATTAACAAAGTATGGAAGTGGCTTTGTTGAGGTGAGGAACTGAGGTCGCCGTAGATGGTCCACATGCAGATTAGGCCGAAAACTCTACGCTGGTTTGGTGGTTTCTTTTTTCCCTCGCCGCCGCCGAATTCACTTCCTTTCCGAGGAAGAACTGAGATGATACAGTGTTAAGTGATCTCCGCCGATTGCTCCAGCTTAATTGGGTGTTCACTTGAATCTGCCCGTGTTGTCTACCCCAAAAGGAAATCCTTGGCCCTTGATCAATGGAAGATAGATGGATGAGGTTCGAATGGCCATAATCGGTAAATATCCAGCGTACTCGGAGAAATTTGTGTATTTCAATTTCATATTTTTTGATTGAATCTAACGAAAAAGGGGCCGGAAGATAACCATCTAATTGAGATTTTTTATTTGAGATTTTTCATGCAATGACACAATTGGTAATGAAACACTCTTTTCTTGTTCACTAAGGATAATGTTTTAAGACTAGAATCAACTTTCATTACAAAATCGCCAACATGCTCTATGCTTGTTCACTAAGGATTATAGTTTTAGTGCTACTCCCACTAAATAAAAGTGATAAGTATTATTTTTTGCTGCTAGGTATGCGGCGCCACTGACTATGGCATGTTTTGATTCTGCATAGCTGACACAGAGCATAATTGGAGAGCGGGAGCGGGAGCATATAACTTCATTGAGAACTGTTTAGCGTCCTTTTATACACAAAAACAACAATGGCTCAAATTCCTCGCACATAGAGTGTTGGGTTATTCTTCTATTGATTGGTATGCTGTTGAAGGATCCTTTGAGGAAGCAATGGGAAGAGTCTTCAGAAACTTTGGTAGAAGTACAAGGTTGACAACCTTGTATGGCCGTGTGCACAACTATGAAAGGCTATGACCCATATACCAGGTATTCTCAGCTACATCCAATTACGAGTGATGCGTTCTTATATTGTATTAGCTGCATTTCTCACTTGATATAATTTGGGCCACTCCCAACCGAAGCTTTCCACATGTCTTCGCTAAACCTAATCTTAAACTTATGGGGTTTGCAAATGGAATAGACAAATACACCTGTATAAAGCAACTATTTTTTTAGATTTTATTTTTGTAATTGCAGATGATGTTAGTCTTCTCATGGTCTTACTTGACATAAACCCTTTCTTCCAAATTTGTCTCGCATGTAACTCTAAAACCTTAATTCCATCTCTTTTGAAAGGAGCCCAATGAGCATATTCATCACAATTCTCATCTTCACAGTTAATGCAGGTCGTCGCGTTCTTGAACTCGGTTCTCCTTCTGAACCAACTCAACCAAGTCAGGGTGATTGCCACTGGTTTCAACACCTGTGACTATGTCTACAATTTGGCAGCAGCGGGGGCCCTGCCGAATCAGAGGGTAGAGAGTTTGTTGTAGAAGTTGGTAGAGTTTGTGGTTAAAGATAAGCAATTGGGCAAGGAAGACTCTGTGGATGGGATTGGGTCATCACTTCTATCTGGATCTTTGTCAATGGCCCCTTGTTGTATCCTTAACTGTGTCGTTTGGCTTTTGATTTTTTACCTTCGGTACAACATAATTGTTGGATTTAATTTCATGCTATAGATATACAGCGGGTGTTTCGTTCAGGGCCACATCATCCCCAGCCTCGAGTAAGTGTTCATGGCTATATGCTATGTAACATGGACACAGACACCTCGACACGCAAATTGTCAGAAAATCGGGGATACAACACGTTGGGGGACACGTTATATATATATATATATATTATATATAATATATATAATATATATAATATATATAATATCAAAAATTTAAAAAAATTAAATATTAAATAATATTATAACCAAATAGCCCTAGATAGCCTTAAATTTGATCAAAGAGAGAAAGAAAGAGAGAACATATTCAAACGAAGAGAGTGTCCCTAAAGTGTACACTTTAATCTATTTTAAAAGCCCTTATAACTGCATTTTTACCCCCGAAGTGTACCTAAAGTGTCGGAAGGGTGTCGGACACTCTGGGAGAAGTGCCGGACACGTGTCCGGAGAGTGTCAGTGTCCAAGAAGTGTCTTAACACCGGTACGTGAGCTCCAACGAAGTGTTCGTGCTACATAGGCTATATGCATAGTTGGACAAGTATGGTGACTGACATTTATGTTTGATTGTATCAACTAAGTGTTTATGCTTTTATATGTAGTTTGAACAAGTAAGGTGAGCTGAAGTTACTTGTATTGATTGGTCCATCATTCTCTAATTGTCTTCTTGATGAGGAATTTGATGTGGACCATCATACATATGTTATGGTGTTCTAGTGGATTTTCTTTGTATGGTATTTCACAAAGTCACAGTCAAAATGTGCACAATCTATGGCAATACGGATTGAAAAAGGCGCATGTGCACGAGTATACGCCATTGACTTCGACAACTTTCCAAGTCGTGAAGAACACCCAATTAATTGCATGTGTTATTAAGCTGCAAATTTGCTACATAAGGATCGAGGTTTGAAGTTTCTGACAGTGAACTGAATAACATATTTTTGCATTTCTACGTCATTTTGGAAAACCCAAATGTTATTATTGAGTTAGCATTGCATTCAAATCCTCTCTTTGTAATTGGTTTTTGAGGTTTTAGTCATTGTCAATGTCATTGATGTTTCTCTTTGACTTTAGATTAATGTATAATCTAATGAAATTACTGATATGGTGGCAGATATTGTGTTTGCAAGGATCCCCTGATGGACCTAAATAGTAGGTTTTTAAGAGAAATTATTTGGGGAATCTACCATGGAGAAATTATCCACTCAATTTGTGCTCAGGTATTACAATCATCTTTTTTTCATGTATCTGGACCTAGAGGGGATCTCTCACTAGAATAAATTGGGTAGTAAGGACACAAAAGCTAAATAACTTGGGAAGTATGAAGACGCCTAGATCATACTTAGTAACTTCGATAACTCAATCCCCTTGGGCGGAATTAGTGGATTCAAATACATGATGTATGGATGATTTAAGTTCCATTTGTCCAAATATGACATGCTAACTTTCTGGATCAGTAACGCATTTCGTGAATTTCCTTTACATTTGCTATTAGTCACGTGGGCAGCAAAAATTGTGTAGAATTTGGAATATGTTCACATTTATTTTAACTATGAAACACCCACACTCCTCGGAGGATGCCGTACCCCTGGCGAACATGCAGGGGACAATCCATGTCCCCGCGTGTCTCGTGTCCTTAAAGTGTACAACATAGGTATAGGCCGGCATTAGTTAGGAGTGTAAATGCTTCATAGTTATGTGGCTTACATCCCATACTGGCATACCATAATTTTATGTCTCGCTATTTTTAGGATTGTTAATCCCCATCTTGTTTCCGTTTTGTTATGTTTGCTCTGCTATGGCTCTTGTGAGTCCATTCCTCCTGGATGAATCCATCGAAGAGATGGATGAAAACTGCTTAAATGGTCTTCATGGCAAGGAGCACGTCTGGTGGTCCAAAGTTTTTATACGCACGAATGCAAAATGAAATGCAGGGTAGAAAACATAATCTTTGTAATGTGTACTAACTGTAGGAGATGAACCACTAGAATCTGAACTTGAACATGGGTGTAAGAATTTCAATTATAGTTATGATTGTCCTAAAGACCTTGATCGATTCATCCAAATGGTCACATGAAGGTAAGGGTTCCTCAAAGTGATAAACAATTGAACCTAGTAACTTGTTAGTAAGAGTAGTAGAATCTTGTTGGTAAGAGTACATATGAGTAGATATGATCACAGAACACCAAACCAACCATTTTACTAGGTTTTAACTTGTTAGTAAGAGTAGTAGAATCTTGACACTTAAACGGGGAGAATGTAATTTCTTTACACTTAAAACCATTTTGAACCACAAATCACGAGTTTGCGGTTTCCCTTTTCCATTTTTGCCCTCTCTCTCTCTCTCTCTCTTTAAAAATACTTCACAAACCCTGTTCTCATTCTTCAAAATCAAAGGCCAATACATGAGAATCTTGAAAAAATGCAAGAAGGAAGGTTGATCTATGTGAGGAGGGCTACGTTTTGGTCCGAGCAAGATCTCTATTGCACAACTTTGGGGTTCCTTGCAAATTGGGGATTTTCTTCTCTTGAGGTAGGGTTTTCTACCAGTCTCTTTAAAATTCAAGCATGATAATCAACAATAAGCCCTAATTTGAGTTCAATGGTACAAGTTTGAGATTTCACATATGGATTGCAATTGATGGGTTTAATGTGTAATGTGATAAAAGTATCATGCCTAAAAGCATTTGTGGTTTCAATATGAGGATTATGTTTCAAGTTTCTATAAACTTGAAAGCTTTATTTGACTACCTCGATGATTTCTTTTTGGTGTTTTGTGAAGAGTAGATATGAGTTTACCTTATTTTGGCAACAGTTGAAGTAGTACAATGGTTGGTTTGGTCAAGGGAAGAAAATGAGGAATTGTATTTAAATCTGTAAAATTTGATTTATGATATTTGAATTTTCTTGATTTCTATGGTAAATGTAATAAGAATTTGATGTCGATACTAGTTTTGGGTACATTGATGAATTGTCTATATTTTCTGAAGTGCACATCTATTTTTTGTATATTGATATGGATTTATCTCTTGTTGACATAATTGATAAGTTGTTGGAGAGTGTGGGTTGATAGAGTATAGACATTTGTATATCTATAGTTAGTACTTCTTGGTTTTGATAAGAAGGGTTAAGATTTATGTTGATTTTAGTTGTTTGTACTCATTAAAATTGATTTAGGAATTGAGGTTTGTCATTTTGGCTAGTGAGCCGTGTATTGGAGGCCAGTTTGGCCATTTTACACTTGATATGTAGCCGGAAACATATGGATAATGAGTTTGTGTTTGTGCATTGGAGACACGGTGATACATAAAGGTTTTGCGATAAATGATTGAAATGAAATACTTTAACACTTAATATGAATTGAGGACACGTACTAGACCCACCAACGGGTGAGGTGCTCGGCAGGGACCATGGGATCCATAATGCCACTCGAGACACGTACTTGACCCACTGACGGGTGAGGTGCTAGGGAAGAACCACGGGATACATAATGCCTGGTAGGAGCAATCGCTCGAGACACGTATTAGACCCATTGACAAGTGAGGTGCTAGCCAGGGATCATGGGATCCATAATGCCCGACAGGAGCATTCGCTCAGGATACTTGATGATGAAATGAAAATGAGATACGGAAACTTGATAAAAGAGATACAGTTAATGGAAAAAAGAGATTTTGAAGCAATGATGTGTGTATGTATGTGTGTGTTCTTTGGTTTCATCATTTTGGACTTGGTTATGTTCATTATGAATGGTGTCGAGTGAGTATATATATGGGGTTTAGTAGAATGGTGCCGAGTGAGTATATGGTTGACTACAAACATCCATATTTTTTTAAAAAAAAAAGATGTTTACTTGTATATTTTAGTTTCTGGTAGATTATTGTGGGCGGTCGTGCTCACCCCTCTGTTATAGGTTTGAAGGACAAGAACAAATATGGGGCGTGAGTAACAATGTTTTAGAATTCTTCTACTTAGTGTTCCAATTCTGTAATGTGATTGTTTGATTTAGGGGGTCTTATTATGCTTCTATTGTTTTGTTCGATATAGGGTTCTTCAACTTAAATAGAAAACCCAAACCCTAAGTTTGTGGCGCCATCATTTCTGCTATGTTTTAACTCAACCTGGTACGGTATCCCCCCCCTCTCTCTCTCTCTCTCTCTGGATATATACACACACATTTCTATCTAGATGTGGACAGGTATATGAGAGAATAAATTAGCAATTTGCGAAGCTTAAAATTGTTTCAGCCATTAACTTTTCTAGCCACCTCTTGCTCCTTATCCCTTGTCATTTCAACGCATGCCTTGGGTAGAGAATAAATGTGACTTGGTTTCATGTTCGATTAATCGATCGAAACTCATTTGCTATCATCAACAAGAATCAAAGCCGGCCGGAATCTTACAAATGCTACGGTTATTATACTAACCATGGTTTGTATAAAGCGATTTAGTATGTTATGAATATGCCATGATTAAATATAGAGCTGATGTTACTAAGGTTATAGCGTTTTGGTTGGAGCTTGGCGAGGACAGGGAGTGGGTTTGAAATTGGGGGAATTGAGGGCTTATTGCCTTGTAATGCTTCGGTTTTTGTCTCCTACAGGTTCCAAGGAACAACAAAAGAGCCATACCATGTGAACTAAATGAAAGTTAATAAATTAAATATCTATTGTAATTGATAGGTTGTTCCCTATGTCAGTGTTGCTTTTCTTTGTTGGAAGAGAACTAATACTTGGCTACCATACAAAATTGCTTAAGATGACCTTATTTGGCAATATTTGTTGCAGTAGAAAGATGGACTCAATGTGTGAGACCCTGAAGTGCATGTGTGAATAGTGATACATATCTATCCAAAAAAAAAGAGAGAAGGGTTTGGCGGGGAGACGTTAGGGGGGAGAGAGAGAGAGAGAGAGAGAGAGAGAGAGAGAGAGAGAGAGAGAGAGGGAGAGGGAGGGAGGGAGAAGGCTGGGGGACTTGAAACTTTCAACCTTGGTAAGCAAGTCTTGCTTGTATTCTTGTGGGTATTGATCAAATAATCCATTAAGTTCATGAATTGAGTTACTTTAGGGTTTTGCAAACTAATTGAGTTCAAGTACTCTAGTCATTGCTATCCCTTCTTGTTTTTCTCTATTGGAACTGAATTTGTGATTGGAAGCAATATAATTTAATGTTAAAAAGTTCATTTTGGTAATTACGTCACTATAATTGAGTGTTCAAGTGCTGTTCATGTTGAATCTAAGAACTAAGCACTCGAAGTACGATTAGAGTGCAGGAAATGATCTAAACATGCTGAAAACTGAAGATTAGTTGCTGAAAATGCAACTTTATAGCTAAAAATGGATATCTAGGTGCTGAAACTGGTTCTAGAAAGCTGAAATAAGAATTCGTAGTGCTGAACCTGTGTATTGATTGCTAAAAATGGTCTCTTGGATGACGAAATCACTTATGTAGCTGCTGAAAATCGTTGAAAGGTGCAGGGATTATGTTTTACATGCAGGAAACTATTAGCCGGGTTTGACTTAATTAGATGTTGCGTTGTTGAGCATTAGTTAAAGAGGGGTGTTGGAGCTAGTCGTTGCTTTTGGTATGATTATTCATTTCCTTGCTATGAGTACTTGAGCTTTTAAGGGGAAAAGTGATTTCAAACAACAAAGTGGACAAAGGAGAGAGGTGAGTAAGCAAAGTGTGAGCAAGGAAGGTGGATCAAGTGGCCGAGGGACTTCCTTTCAGTGTTTCCATTATGGTTCTCTTGATCATCGCAGATTGTCCGGAAGCGGGTAAGGGAATTAAATGTTACAATTGTGGTGAAATAGGGCATATGTCAACACAGTGTACAAAACCTCGTGCGCTAGCAGCATCTTCAATTGGCAGTGTTCCTGTTGGATGTGGAGCACCTTCGAATAGTTCTGTTGGTCGTGGTGGCGGAGTGAGTGGTTCTACTGCACCGGGTATAGGGTGTTTGCTATGACACAACAGAATGTTCAGGCTACTCCGGAAGTGGTGACAGGTACTCTAGTAGTTTCTGGTATTTATGCACAAGTTTTAATTGATCTAGGTTCTACGCATTCTTTTGTGTTGAACGTGTTTAACATGCGTTTTAATAAACCTTGTGTGCTATTAGATACTGCCTTGGCGATATCTACCCCCATTGGAGAGGTAGTGATAGTTGGAGTGTCATACCCGAATTGTGTGGTGTGTGTTAATGATAGGAACCTAGAGGCGAATTTAATTCCTTTAGTTATGTCTGATTTTGACGTTGTACTTGGCATGGATTTCCTATCAACGCATCATGCATCTCTAGATTGTTTTAATAAAAAAGTGGTATTTAGAATACCAGGTGAAGCGGAAATTAAATTCTATGGTGATAGACAGGGTTCTTTGAATGGTATGATTGCTAGGCAGCGAATTGGCAGCGAAATTTTTGAGGAAAGGATGTCAGGGTTATCTTGCTTATGTGGTTGGCACCGAAAAGAAATCATTGGAATTGGCTGATATTCCTATTCTGAATGAATTTCCAAATGTGTTTCCAAACGAGTTACCATGAATTGTGCCTGATAGGGAGGTGGAGTTTACTATCGAATTGCTACTGGGGACGAATCCTATTTCCATTCCACCTTACAGAATGGCACCAGCTGAGTTGTTAGAGTTGAAAATTCAGTTGAAAGATTTGCTGGATAAAAGGTTTATACAATCGAGTATTTCACCTTGGGGAGCACTGGTTCTTTTTGTGAAAAAGAAGGATGGTACCATATGTATGTGCATTGATTACAGACAGTTGAATAAGGTTACAATTCGGAACAAGTATCGTTTGCCCAGAATTGATGATTTGTTCGATCAGTTGCAAGAGGCAACTGATAGGCGCGTAAATGTTCATATTAGCGCCCTCTAATTTATTTTTGTTAAGTCTATTTATATTGTTACTTGGAGACTAGTAATGCGTTTATTGTAATTGTAGGTATTTGGAGGCTTGACATATTAATGAGCTTTATTCAATTGGATTAGGGCGATGTTGGCGCACAAGCTTGCGGGTTACTATATGCTGTCGAAATAATCGATCAAATACATCGAGTGGCGAGATGTATTATTTCAAATGGTGTGTCGAAATTGTTACGGGAAACTTAAGTAAGTGATTGGGCATTACGGCACTTAATTAATCCAAGGATGCAGAGAATAGGGTTTGGTTTGGTGGTGGGCCCTAATCAATAATATACTTCTAAATCACACGGCAGCAACTATATAAAACGCGAGCAAGAGCTTTGCTCAGAAAAACAAATTAGTTGAGGACATAACCGGTTGCTACTCCGAGAAAACAGGACTTCAGAGCCCATGGCCGGCTAACTCCATTTTCTAGGGGGAAGATGAAGCCCCATGCCGAGTAACTTTGTATTTGCATAGATTAGGGTTTTTATTCGAATCAGATTATGTGTTCAAGAACTCCTATGATATCAATGGAATAATTTTAATTCTTTTTATCGGTTGAGTATTTGTTTCCTAGGTTTTCAAATTCCGTTCACATAATAGTTTTCATTGTTCTCAATCTGGGTGACTGAGATGGGTTATGCTCGTGAGACGGACTGTGCCATTAGGTGGATAGACCGCGCTAGTGAGACGGTCCGTGCCATGGGATAGTCCATGCCAGTTGACGAATTGTAGAAATTTACTTGGCCACTATCGATTGGGATTGCAAGCCCTAGCAATAGTAATTTACGATTCAAGTGTTAATCCAGTCTATGCAAGACACGGTTATGCGGTTCGGGTGGATTCTAAACCCTAGATTCCTCATCAGTTTTCAAACCTCTTATTTAATTGCTTTAGTTTCTTTTAGTTCTCAAAATAATCAAACCAATCAACTGTCCTTTTTGTTCCGAATTAATCTAAAAATTGATCGAATCTATAGTAAGTTCGCCATACTGTCCTTGAGGATCAATACTTGAACTTGGCCACTATTCTTCTGAATAAGGGTTAATTCTTAGTTTTTATAAATATATTTTTGACACGGTATGACGCAATCAGCAGCCATCTCTTCCAAGATAGATTTGAGATCAGGGTATTATCAGATAAAAGTGACGGACAGTGATGTGTCCAAAATGGCTTTTTGAACGAGGTATGGTCATTTTGAGGTTTTAGTTATGCCTTTTGGGTTAAACTAATGCTCCTATGGTATTTATGGATCTAATGAATAGGGTGTTTGAGCCATATCTAGATTCGTTTGTTATTGTGTTCATTAATGATATTTTGATTTACTCTCGGACTAAGGAGGATCATGAACGGCATTTGAGAACCATATTGCAAACTTTGCGGGAGAAGCAATTGTACGGTAAATTGAGCAAATGTGAATTTGGCATGACAGTGTCGTGTTTCTGGGTCATGTAATTTCCAGGGACAACATTTGTGTGGATCCAAAGAAGATAGAGGCGGTCTATGAAGTACGAATACTCTATTTTAGCCTTCGTATCTTGTACCGTACGCGTATCGGATATGGATATGCTTGGATATGTTTCGGATACGTATCCGATACGTTTTTTAGAGTATCCTATTTTTAGCTTTACTTTTTGGTACCCCGATATGTTTCGGAAATGCTTGGATACGTTATGGATACGTGTGGGGGTAAAAATATTATTACTTAAAATATATGGGTCAACATTGAGCTTTTTATTTATTTCCCCCACCTGGACAAGTCGAAAACAAAGAAGAAAGAGGCAGAAAAAAAGATGACGATATCTCTCACTCGTCTCTCGACAACGACGAGCGTAAGTGTTTCTCTCTCGTCTCTCTGTTCTCTCTCGTCTCTCATCTCTCTCATTGTGTATTAGTGTGTGTGTATATATATATATATATATATCTATATAGAGGAATATATATACCTATATGGAAATATATATATATCTCTCGTCTCTCTCTCTCTCTCTCTCTGTCATCTCTCTCTTCTCTGATTTAGGATTTTTTTTACAGTATAATATGATTTTAGGAGATTTTTTATTTATATATTCAATGTATCCCCAACATATCATATCTTACTTTTTGGAAAAATCACGTATCCTATCGTATCGTATCCGTATCCCGTATCCATATCCATGCTTCTTAGGAGGCAGTGGTAAATTGGGAAAGGCTAACTAATGTTTCTAAGATCTGTAGTTTCCTTGGCTTGGTAGGGTATTATCGGAGGTTCATTCAAGGCTTTTCTACTATTGCGTAACCCATGACAAAATTGACAAGGAAAGATGTAAGATTTACTTAGTCTGTAGAATGTGAAAACAGTTTCCAAGAGTTGAAGACTCGATTGGTGACGGCGCCAGTGTTGACTATACCAATGGCTAATGAGGATTTGGCACGAGCGCAACTATCCTACTCATGACTTAGAGTTGGCAGTGGTTTTTGCTTTAAAATTGTGGAGGCACTACCTGTTTGGGGTGACTTGGGAAATTTACGTGGACCACCAGAGTTTGAAATATTTATTTACGCAGAAGGATTTGAATGTGAGGCAAAGGCGGTGGATGGAGTCAATAAAATATTATGACTGTTCTATACATTATCATTCGGGGAAAGCCAATGTGATTGCCGATGCTCTGAGTCAGAAGACAGCTGGGAGGTTGGCTTGTGTTCAATGTACACGTGTTGATATCTTTACTGAATTGGTGATGATGGGATTAGAGTTGGTTTTGACAAGAACTGATGCTTTGATAGCTTAGATTAGAGTGAGGCCTGTGTTAATTGATCACATTCGGGAGACTCAGTATCAGGATCAAAGGTTAAGGGGATTTAGAGATCAAGTGAGAAAGTGGAAACGGAAGGACTTCATGATTCAGGATGATGGAGTGCTGATGTATGGGAATCGGTTGTGTGTTTCTAGTAATTTAAACTTAAATAGGAAAATTCTGGAAAAGGCTCATAATTTACCGTATGCAATACACTTGGGAAGCACAAAAATGTATCGGGATCTTAGAGAACATTACTGGTTGTATGGGATGAAGAAGGAGATAGCTCGGTATGTGGCTCGTTGTTTGGTGTGTTAGCAAGTAAAGGTGGAACATCAACAACCGACAGGTTTGTTGCAAAATCTTCCTATACCGGAGTGGAAATGGGAGCATGTGACAATGGATTTTGTGACAGGTTTGCCATGTTCTCAGAAGGGGTACGATTTCATTTGGGTGATTGTGGATAGATTGACAAAATCAACTCATTTTCTGCTCAGATTTATGTTGGTGAAATTATCATATTACAGGGGGCGCTTGTGTTTATTATTAGTGACAAGGATACTAAGTTTACTTCCAGATTTTGGGCTAGTTTGCAGCATGCCATGGGTACTTCTTTGAAATTCAGTACTGCTTTTCACTCTCAAACAGACGGACAATCTGAACGGACTATTCAAACTTTGGAGGACATGTTGAGGGCCTGTGTTCTTCATTTTAAAGGTAGTTGGGATAAATATTTGCCAACAATGGAGTTTGTTTATAATAACAGCTACCATAGCAGTATTGGCATGCCACCGTTTGAAGCATTATATGGTAGAAAGTGTCGAACTCCTATTTATTGGGATGATGTAGGAGAAAGGCGAATGTTGGGTCCGGAATTGGTACAACAAACTGCTGATGGTGTTAAACTCATAAGAGAACGGTTGAAAATTGCGCAAGATCGACAAAAGAGCTATGCCGATAAAAGGAGGCGGGATTTGTAGTTTAAAGTTGGTGACCAAGTGTTTATTCGTATGTCTCATTGGAAAGGTGTTGTACGTTTCAAGGGTAAGAAGAAATTGGCTCCGAGGTATATTGGGCCATATGAGATCACTAGAAGAGTTGGGGCAACGGCGTATCGTCTAGCTTTACCAGCGGAATTGGCACATTTACACGACGTTTTTCATGTTTCAATGTTAAGGAAGTATATGCCAGATCCATCTCATGTTTTGGGTACGGTACTGATAGAGTTGAAAAAAAACTTGACATATGTCGTGGAACCAATTGAAATTTTAGAACGGGGAGACCGTGTTCTTCACTCTAAGGTAATACCATTAGTGAAAGTGCTTTGGTGTAATCATACGTAGGAGGAAGCCATGTGGGAAAGGGAAGAGCTCATGCGAAAGAATTATCCTCACTTGTTCGATTCAGGTAACTAATTTCGTGGATGAAATTTCTAAGAGGGGGAGAGTTGTGAAACCCTATTTTTTAAATTAAGTGGTTAAAGTATTCATTTTACAACTTATGGGTGTGCAGTGCAAATATTTTAATCGCAAGTGTGTGAGTCAGTTATCCTTGTAACACTTGTAATGCTTTAAGTTAAAAAAAAACAAGTAAAAAAGAATGGAAAGTGGGTTTTATTTTTGTAGAGACCCGTAATTTTCTTTATTTAATTTTAATGTTTATAATTGAGGAAAAAGGATGAAAATGACGTAAATGAGGATATGGTGGTTAAATGTGCAAGAATGTGAAAAATATGGGTGTTAGTGTATATTGTGCATGTGTGTATATGTGTGTGTGCCAAGGAAATTTTTTCTCATTTCCTCCTCTCTCCATCTCTCGGTCTCACGCTCTCTCGTCTCTCTCACTCTCTCACCCAAAAACTCATCTCCAAACTCAAAACCCACAACAATCAATCTCAACTTCATCTTATACTTGCGTATTTGGGCTCGTATCGCGTTGGATAGAGCTCGGTTCGGTGTATTTAGCTCGGTTTGGATTCCGGAAGCTAGGGCTTGCTCAATCTCTTCGGTTTCGGCTTGGATACTCGAGGTAGGGAATTCTACCTCTTTTTATATGTTATTTAAGTGATTCTATGCTTTGTTCGAATTTGTATTAGTTGTTATTGAGATTGGATCGAAATCTGAAAAATCCTGTCAAAATCGACTGAAAAACATTCTCCCTACCGGTAGGAACTTTTCACCTACCGGTAGGACAAGTATGAAATTTTTCCTCAACCAGCTCAAACGTACTGAAGCAGCTCAACGTATTCATCCACATACTGGTAGGTCAAGTACAAAGTTGTTTCATGAAAATTGTTGGCTTCTCTGTTTCCAATTTCTACTGGTAGGAACTTTCACCTACCGGTAGGACAAGTGCAGAATTTCCCTTTCTACCGGTAGAGCTCGTTCACCTACCGGTAGGTGATTGAGTTGCTACAGTGTCTTTCAGCAGTTTTTCCTATGTTCTTCCAATACACTTTTTGAAGCTTCTCATCGACTCCAATGGAATTGTTTATGCATTCTTTCAAGTGTTTTGGAAAGTGTTACGTGTTTCAAACTAGAGTGGTATCCAGTGGACTAGAATGAACTCGTTGAATTAAGAAATGTGAAATATAAGTAGTTGCACGTTGAAATACGAACGATAAATTTGAGTAAGTGAACGACGCGTGAACACTCGGGGCCCATCGATGGGTGGGTGCTTGGCAGGAGATATCGGGGTCCCATAATCAGTCCGGCAGGAGCTAATGCTCATATTGAACACTCAAGACCTAACCTTTGAGGTAGGTGCTTGGCAGTGAATATCGGGGTCCCATAATCAGCCCGAAAGGAGTTTCGACTCAGACACACTGATGATATCAGTTATTGAGACACGAATGAATTGAATAAGATATAAGAGTATGTCGAGAAGAAGGATTGGTGATAAACGGACACTTTGACCATGATAGGTTGTGCTGACATCTGTTGTCGTTTGATTTTCCTTCGTTTGTTTATCCGTGCTGCTCATTTGCATATATAGTTTGTGTAGACTTTTCTACTAAGTTAGTGTAGCTCAAACCTTATATTATTTTCAGGTGCTAACCCGGATCACTAACTTGCATTATTGGAGTGCTTGAAGTGTGGACATACCTTTTGAAAGCTAACCAAAGAAGTTACTTATTCATCTTTGTAAACCTCTTTTGAAAGATGCATTTTTAACTAAAATTGTAATTCTTTTGATTTGGAATATTGTAACCCTTAATCCTGTTTTGAAATTTGATACTTACGATAATTTGGGGCCGTCGAGCCTATGCTGTAATATTTTGAAAACCTTGTGAGCTGGAAAGGATAGTTATGGGAATGAGAATACAGTAATCTTTTGGGTACCGTACGGATATTTGTGAGGATTTTATTATGAAAATCTTTTATATTTATGTTGAAAATTTAGGATGTGACAATTTTTATGTGGACCCTTAATGTGTTTTTCTAGAACTATAGGGTCTTAGTCGTAAAAAAAATATGATCTGTTGTGTGTGCACGTGGGTTTTCACTTGAAGTGCATGTGTGAATAGTGATACATATCTATCAAAATAGGAAAAAAAGAGAAGGGTTTGGCTGGGAGACGTCTGAAGAGAGAGAGAGAGGAGAGCGAGAAGAAGAAGGCTGAGGGAATTTAAACTTTCAACCTTGGTAAGTAAGTCTTGCTTGTATTCTCGTGGGTATTGATCAAATAATCCATTAAGTTCATGAATTGAGTTACTTTGGGTTTTGCAAACTATTGTGTGGCCCGTCGATCCTTGGTCTGAGCTCTTCTTCGATTGGTTCGAGTGTCGCCCAATTTTCTTGCCCTAACTTGCACAGTGAACACATGACTAAGACCTGGCCGGGGTTGCCCGGTAAGGCCCTCCGCCGAGAGGATGAGATTGTGCAGAGAGTAAAGCAAGTGACTAGGGTTTTAGGGGTGGAGAAGCATGTACCTCTTTAGGGTTGCTTTGCTTAGTATTTATAGAGTCTGCTTGGCTTGCTCTCCAAGTATGGGCATGTGCCTTGCATCGGCTAACGACATTGTGACGTCCCCGATAAGATTTGGTAACCGTTTCTGGTGTGAGCTTGCACCCCTATGTGCGCCAATCATTATCTTTTAGCAGAACCGCTTCAGCGCGTGGGGTGGTACGTAGCACTGAAATGGGCCGAGCCCCGTCTTCGGCCGAGGGCTTTTGCAAACTAATTGAGTTCAAGTACCCTAGTCACTGCTATTCCTTCTTGTTTTTCTCTATTGGGTTCAAGTGTTGTTCATGTTGAATCTAAGAACTAATCCTTTCGATTCTTCGTGGATGTATGATAAGTCATTGCAGGATTTGATGGTACCGAGTGGGAATTGGAATGGCAAGATAGTTTATTCGACGGATGATATTTGTTACGATGTTGGTTCTAAAAAGCAAAAGCAGCAGGTGGTGTGGAGGCAGTTGATTGAGCTATTTAATAGAGATGGAGTGGGAGTGGATTGTGGTGGGGAGAAGTTGGTTTCGGATACGCCACCGAACAGGCGTGGTTGGGAGGGGAATGTTGAAGCTGGTAGTGGTTTGGGAAATGGGGGTGATGAGGGTATGGATGTGAATCAATCCCTGCAACCACGACGAGAAGAAGAGGAACAAGAAGAAGCACCCTTTGATAACTCCCTATTTATGGTTCAGACGCATGTGGATCTGAAAGATAGGAATCCAGTTGCTGATGGGAACAACACCACGTGGGAGATTAATCCCAAAGGTCTGGGTGCTCAAGTTCTCTTTCTTGCTCAACTTGGAGTTTCAGTTTTGAGCAGATTTTGTTTTAGGGTTGATAAATCTTCAATTTAAGAACAGGAAAATGTATTACTAGAAGATTAAACATCCACTAAGGAAATATGGACTATTTTTATTCAAACTTGGCAAAGTGCGACCAAATGCATCTGTCTATGAATAACAATCTAATTGTATTGATAGCTACGGTCATCTACAAGAAAATAGATCAATGTTTCTTTCATATTACAAAATTTATTTTGGTAATCAATTCTAATCTGAATGTTAGAAACCAATATCTTTTTCTTAATGGGATTGGTGAACGTTTAAATCCCAAATTTTTTAATACTACTTGTCATGGAGTCTACTTGTTCAAGACATAAAGAGAGAGGGAGCGATTAGGTGCCAGAACCCTTTGCTTGCTATTATGTAATATACATTGCTTATTTTCATGTAATACATTGTGTTTAGACCTCATAGAGGGCGTACCAGCACTATAGAAGCTTGCTATTATGTTATGTACACACTGCTTATGGGTTGTTGATAGCAAGTTGGGGGTGCCACTTCATTACCTATGGTTGCCTTTGCTTATGTGCTTGTAGATTTATACTCTTCACTTCTCCTACTTGTTTCTTGTCTACACTCCTGTGCCTTCTATTGTGAACATCAGGATATGTTACTAATTTGGTTTGTAAGTAACGAAGCTTCGGTTGGCGTCTTTCTTGGTTCTATTGGCTCCTGCCCTACATGAATTTTGTCTAATTTTGTTTTATTTTTCTTCTTTTCATGGAACTGTTCCTGATACCACAACTTCTATGATCCGAGCATATTCTCATAATACATATTTGTTATGACATTTTGAGAGGGCGTTTTGTGGGGCTACCAGTCTACATGCTTGGTGGGACTTCCGTCTATCCCTTGAGTTGAGGAATTGAGCCGTGTTCACCGTTGTAATTAGGATTTCTTCATCTAGACATGGAGTAATCTATATTCTCAATGAGATACTGGCAAATAAATTTCTATCCGACTTGGATCTGAAACTTGTTCTCAATGGTATACTGGCAAAGAACATCTGAACAAGAGGATTAATTTATCTCCTTGTATTAATTAATATCTTTAGGAGGATTTTAGATAAAATAACCAAGAAAGAGGAAAAACGCATTCTATATATTGCAATGCAATCTCAATGACTAAAAAGTGGATTGATGGATGTAACAGTCAAACATGTGATCAACCGACTCTCACCGGGGATGTGATTGAACACTAGAATCTAGGGTTGGAGCAGGGGAGAAGTGATGCATGTCTTGATTCCACATTCACGGAAGTGGAGTAGACTATAAATTGGTTACTTTGGAATGGATTATGAATTCCCAATGTGCTGTGCACTAAGTTTCGTGTTGAGTGGGATCATGGATAACAAAAGTCCTTTATCTGAATTTCTTTTATGTTGTCTCAACTTACTCCATTTCCTCTTTATTCCTCTTGCTAGTTGCTTCTGCTTCCGTTATTACTTCATTCGCATGTTGTGAAGTAAATAATCTACTAGTACTCATTGTTACTTTGCCTTTGCAGATATGGGATTTTAACTTAGGGCGATTGAGGGGCACTGAAGAATCTGGTCAGTTGGAAGTAGTATATGCTGCAAGCGATTCAGGTTTTATGATGAAGAGTTACAGTGAACTCTTGAAAGAAGCATCTTTGGCAATTACAAAAGGTTGTGGAGACATCTTTGGGGTGAATCCCTCCATGGCGCATGAGGATTCCGTGACATTCAATGTAAGCCTTGTAATCATTCATATCTAGTACTTCAAAATTTATCTCACTGTGCAAAATATATGTAAGTTGCTTTTGGGATTGCGTTATTCTTTATAAGCTTTAGTTGTTTTACTCAGATTTATTCTAAGGGATGCTGATATTGGTATAACTATGGTTGGAAGAAATGCTCTTTTGACTTGGCCATCTGTGGCAGGTATAGCTCGGTGAAGGAACTCCAGGACAAGCCATGAGACACCCATGAGCCGAATCCGACTCATTAGACGGATGGGTCGGCATGTGTAATGTTCGGCAGTTTCTTGCCTTGACATGCAGAACAGGGTTCACCCGCAGAAGAATCGGTTTGGATATGGGTCAAGAAGTTCGGTTCGGCGATGACCTACCGAACCAACAGCAATTCGGTGATTCAAGTGTAGCCGAATAGATACGATCGGCAGAGTCCCTAGCCATCGAACCGCCCTTATTCCCTGATTTGAAGTCAGGAAGCGTTGGATAGGGGCGACAAGTGGCGGGAAATCATTACCTTAATTACAGGAGCAGATCGTGGAGATTGTTTTAGAAACCTGGATCATGAACCTGATTTGGGGCTGTGATAGACGAGCCAATGATTGGACACGTGATGCCTAAACGTGGGTTGATCCCCACGTTTCCTCGGCTTATAAAAGGGGCAGTTGTAAGAGAGGTAAAGGACGGAAAAAATAAAGAAGGTGAAGGCTCCTCTTGAAAAACACTAAAACTACTTAAAACCATATCTTCTTCTTAGACTGACTAGACCGTCGGAGTGCCTATCCCGAACTTCCAAGATCAGGGTTTGGGCACTAACGCGGGTGCTTCTCGTGCAGGTTATAACCAAGATACGTCAACCTAACCACGTCTCCTCCCAAGGTTCGACCGGAGAAAGCATAGCACCACAATTGGCGACTTTGCTGGGGACCTCTTTTTCCTCAGATCTTGTGGTGAACACACATTCTCCTCGTACCCTCTACCTTGACTCTCTTCACCGCATTTAAGGATTACTAGGGCGGACGGACGGCTCCTTGGTCTCGTACATTTCATTCCAAATCCTCAGGCTCATCAAGCCTCCCCAATAACTCAGCAGGTAAGGGCAGACCTAGGGTTCCTGGGTACCCCTTCTCGAAGACCTGATGGTTTCGTTATGGTAGGCTCGACCGTCGTTGGGACGAGTAATCAAGTTACAGGAGCATCTTCGTTCCACATCGATGGAGTCAACCATTCGGCGGCTAGCCTTCTATCTCCTCCACCCCATCTGCCAGATCTCCCGGTGAGTATGGCAGAGGAGCTGTTGCGAATAAGGACGCAAGTAGAAGAGCTTTAAGCACACCAGGGAGTCCCTCCCGTCTCCAGATCTAGGAAACAAAGTCAAAGAAGGAATATGCCCCATCCGACCCAAACTGCTGAAACAGCTCGGGCCTCCGCCTTTACAAGGCTCGGCCCATTGTTTCATATAGACGCTAGCGGACGCGTTCATCTGGAATCCAGGCACTGAGTGCCCTTTCATAGCGATCGATTCGGCCATAACCAACCTCCTCGAACATTACTTCCGGAGACAAGTGCCACGGCTTCTTGCGCTCGCACGAGATTTCATGAGCGAACACCATCAGAGGTGGCGCCTCAGATCGGCAACACGAGGAATAATATAGAAAATTCCCAGAACAGCCATTCCTCAAGACCTGAGGACCGGCAAAGTGATCGATTCCCATCCAGGACTGAGGATCGGTGATATGCTGGGCGTGGGAAAGGGGTGGCGACTTATAAGCCCTCGCCGGGGCATTCCGGGCGTCATTCCCAACGGAACATGCCAAGAGGTTCTGCGGGCCCAACTCAAGCACAGAAGGATAGCCAGGGGTTGCTTCCGGAGGAGAGATACGAAGTCAGTAGCGGCGGTGGAGCCCTAACTGTGGTGAACACCCGAACCGGTGAGAGAACCACCTATCGAGTGATGCAACAACGCGTGGAATCCCCCCCAGGAAAGAGGCAAGAGTAACAAAGTCTAAAAAATGGTATTCTCCTGAGCCGAGTGTTGGTCGACAAGGACTTCGAGAACCGATATCGAACAAGCGTTCAAAGGACGCTATCTGTGAAACTTATGTTGCACCCTCAGCGGCCACTCCCCTGAGCCTTAGAGATACGGCTGTGACCACAGCCGAAAAGACAGGGTCACCTTTTTCCAAGGCCGTAATGGAAGAAATTCCACCTTCCAACTTCAAGGTCCCAAATTTCAACACCTATAATCCGAAGTCAAATGCTCCAACCCACGTGCAACAGTTCAAGTCAATGGCTGCACTTTGCGGACTTAGTGAGGCAATGATGTGCCGAACTTTCTCTTTGAGTCTCCCGGACGGCACCATGCTGTGGTATACGCAACTTAGATCTGTCAATTAGCAGCTTCGGCGAATTGGAGCGTAGCTTCACATCTCGATTCGTCGCAAGTAACCGGCGGCCAAAAACCGTTTGGGCATTGACAGACTTAAGGAGGGGGGTCGGCGAGTCATCAAAGGATTATTCGAATCTTTTCTACATCGTTTACAATCTGGTTGAAAGCTGTGACCAGAAGACTTTTGCTACCTCATTTAAGCGCGGCCTAAATGGAACCTCCGATCTATCCACAGAGTTGATGCTCCGGCTGCCGAGCGATATGTCGGATCTGATGCAAACCGTTGCCCGCTATATTGAACTTGAAGAATATATCGGTGGCTCCGGGGTCGGCTAGTCAATACCATTGCCAAGAAAGAGGGCGCCGAGGCCGGCGGAAATAGCCAGCAAATCATCGGACCGACCGCCTAGTGATGGACGGGATCACCTTGCCATCACCACCTATTTCAGAGAACCCATCTATCGCATGCTCCGTGAGTGCGAATGGCTACCAAGATTTTAATGGCCGACGAGGGCAGCGAAAAAATTAGGGACCGTCGATGGGCGCGAGTCGAACTAGAGGGTGTACTGCTCTTTTCACAATGAACAGGGACACTATACGATGGCATGCTAGCCGTTTAAGCTTTATCTCGAAAAGCTTGCACAGCAGGGGAGGATGGATCGATGGATTGACCGGACTAAGTCGCTGTACGCAGGGGCCAGCCGCGAGCTTGGGTCCTAGATGGTGTGGTTCAATGCATTCATGGTCCAATGAATCAAGGCCGGACCAACAAGCTCCACGACGAATTATATCACCTTTCATCCGAGGTGATGGTGATACAACCATCTTCGAAACGCAAGATGGATGCTCGTCATACATGGGAGATTACGTTCACCGAGCGGGACATGGAGGGGTTGTCCTTACCCCACAACGATGCCTTGGTCCTCTCAATACCCATCCAACGGAAGATGGTTCGCTGAGTGTTGGTCGATCAAGGAAGCTCGACGGAGATTCTCTATTACTCGGCGTTCAAGGCCCTTGGCCTCTCGAGGGATCAGCTGTCCCCGGTGGATGCCCCTCTTGTTGGATTTACGGGGATTCCAGTCTACCCACTCGACAAGATAGTACTTTCAGTCTTTGTCGGCTCAGTACAACTGGATGTGGAATTCATCGTGGTCAGTTCGCCGAGTCTTTATAACGCCATCCTAGGCTGCAATTGGTTGCACGGCATGAAGGCTGTTGCGTCGACGCTCCACCAATGCGTGCGCTTCATCGGCGAGTCTGGGCATTAGGGGCGATCAAATGGCTTCCAAAAAATGTTTTGTTAATTCCATCTGCGGGAACGACAAGGCAAAGGAGGTTCAGTGGGTTGAGGTCCCTGAGTTATCGAAGGAGAATCTACCTGGCGAGGATGTGAACGAAGCATTTCAGGGTCCAGATGAGATCAGCAGACCGGCCAGGGAGAGAGCCGTGGAAGATCTGGTCCGAGTACCAATCAATGAAGATGGCTCTCAATTCTTTATGGTTGGTTCGAAACTCAATGAAGATGAGCATGATCAATTGGTTCAGTTTCTCAAAGATAATATGAAGGTCTTTACTTGGACTCCATACGAGATGCCCGACGTGAGCCCTGATGTGATCACGCATTCATTAAATGTTAATTCGGAGAGGAGACCCATCATGTAGAAGCCACGCCGAGCCTCGGCGATGCATGCGGACGCCATCAACAAAGAGGTTGGGCGTCTCATTCATGCTGGAGCAATTCGTGAGGTTCAATACCCAATGGCACTTATTGTTATCTGGTGATGTCCTTCAGCTTAAAGAATGCCGGAGCTACGTTCCAACGTATGATCGCCCTGCTGTTCAAAGGCTTGCTTGGCCGGATACTAGAAGCATACATCGATGATATGGTTGTAAAGAGCAAGGACGCAGCCGATCATCTTCTCCACCTCAGTGAAATATTCAACGTACTGAAAAAATTCGGCTTGAAGCTTAATGCCGAGAAATGTGCATTCGGCATAGGATCTGGCAAGTTCCTTGGGCACTTGGTCACGCGCTGAGGGATTGAAGTTGATCCAGGTCAGATCAAAGCCATCCAGGAACTAAGTGCCCCAGCAACGGTGAAAGAAGTCCAGCATCTCGCCGGCATGGCTGCTGCCCTAAACTAATTCATCAGCAAGTACTCGGATGTTTGCCGTCCATTCTTTCAATCAATAAAGGGAAATAGCATAAGGAGTTTTCAGTGGACGGCGGAGTGCGATCGCACTCTTGCTGACTTAAAAGTGTGCCTTTACCAAGCCCTTTTACTTGTCGTGCCAAAGGAAGAGGAAGAGCTCTACCTTTATCTGGCCGTATCCCACCATGCCACTAATGCGGTTTTGGTACGGCAAGCAATTACCGGGAATGGCACCGATCAGCAACCGATCTAATACATCAGCAAAACGCTTCTGCCCACCGAGACCCGCTACCTGCCACTAGAGAACTGACACTCGCGTTGGTCACGGTGAAGAGGAAGCTCTTGCCATATTTTCAAAGCTTCACCATTGTGGTCATTACCGAGAGGCGAGTATCCATTGAAGACCGTCCTCCGAAAGGCAGATCTGTCAAACTGGTTGTGCAAATGGTCCCTCGAGCTAGCTAATTTCAACATTCGATATTAGCCCCAAACGGCGATCAAAGGCCAAGTGTTGGCGGATTTCGTCACCAAGTTCTTTCCAGGGGTATCCCTGAATGAGGTAGATGATCCAGCTTCAGTAGACGGTGTAGTCATACCAAACGACAAATCTCGGCTAAGCCACCCAACGCATGACGAAATCATCACCAAACGGCCCATTCCATCTCACCGAGCAAAAATATTCACAGGCCACGCCTGGCGTCTTCACGTAGATAGAGCATCCAACAATTGAGGGGCTGGTGCTAGAATAGTGTTGGTATCGCCGAGCGGAACAAGGCATGAGCATGCCCTCAGCATTGGCTTCCGCGCAACCAACAACGAGGCCGAATACGAAGCCCTAATCGCTTGCCTAAGAATTGCTCGGCATATGGGCGCCGAAGAAGTACAGGTTTATAGCGACTCTCAACTTGTTATGAACTAGCTCAATGATGACTATGAAGCCAAGGATGTGCGTATGAACAAGTACATGGCCGAGGTCATTGATTTGACCGGCTCGTTTCAGAATGTGTTTTTTGATAATGTTGGTCGGGATCTTAATTCGCACGTCGACGCTCTGGTTGGTCTCGAAGCAGTCTGCGCCGCGCACAATGGCAGTCGAACAATAACTCTTGATGAAGTCCTTTCACCGAGCTTCCAGTCAGAGCCACGGGAAGTGATGGACATACACTTGGCACCGAGTTGGATGGATCCTCTTATTGCCTACTTAAAGCATGCGCGCTTCCTACCGATCTCAAGGAAGCTCACAAAATTCGCTGCCAATCCGCCTCCTACTTCCTCGATCCCTCCGGTGTTTTGTACCGACAGTCATACACGGGTCCCGACCTTCGTGTAGTTCATGAGCAGGAAGTCCCAAGCATCCTTCAAGAACTCCACTGGGGGAGTGCAAGTTGCCACACCGGCAGCCGATCCTTAGCAGATCGCGCCATTTCTCAGGGTTACTAGCGGAAAAAGATGGTTCACTCAGCCACCGAGTATGCCAGGCAATGCGAATCGTGCCAGAAACATTCTCCGCTTCTCCACCAGCCAACCCTGCTTTTGCAACTTATTTCCAACCCTTGGCCCTTTGCCCAATGGGGGGTAGATATTATCGGCAAGTTACCCAAAGCCCCTAGTGGTTTCACGCACATCATTACTACCACGGATTACTATACCAAATGGGTGGAGGCCAAGGCACTCATAACAATCAAGGCAACCGACATGGAAAACTTTCTTTGGAAGCAAATCTTCACCAAGTTCAGGGTTCCATATGCCATTGTATCTGATAATGGTACCCAGTTTGTGGCTGATGCTATCAAGGCCCTATACAAGAAACACGGTATTCATATGAAGACGACTTCTGTCTCTTATCCATAGGGGAATGGCCAAGATGAAGCAGCTAACAAGGCAATTTCCACCGAATTGAAATGTCGACTCACCAATAAGCGCGGCAAGTGGGCAGCCGAACTGCCCGATGTGCTGTGGGGCTATTGCACCACTCCACGGCGTGGCACTGGCCGGACCCCATACTCCATGGCGTTCAACGTTGAAGCCGTGCTCCCTATGGCGGTTACTCGACTTACAGCTCGAACCGCAACTTTTGATGTCTAGACAAATGATGCCATGTTAGCCGCCGAAGCAAATCACATTGATGAGCTCCGAGAGGACGTTAACATCAAGTATGCGGCCTATCAGCAGCAGTTGGCTCAAAGCTATGACAAGACTGTACGGGCCCGGCCTTTCAATGTTGACGATCATGTTCTTCGGCAAGTGGTCTAGAAGAAAGAATTGAAGAAGTTTATGCCCAAGTGGGAGGGTCCATTCCGAGTTGTTAAGAAGGTCGACTACGGCTCTTACGAACTCTCGAAAATGGATGGCACGGCCAAACCGAACCACTGGAATGCACAGTTGCTTAAGAAGTTTTATGCTTAATTAAATTTTCTTTACTTCAGCTACTTATGTAATCCATTTTAGTTTCAATAAAGAGTTATGCTCGGCAATTTGTCTTTTACGTAGATTGTTTCCCTCGGCGGGATTATGGTTTAAAACACTTGACAGGCACTAAGGCGCGCCTTTTCGTTTCTTGTTCTGAAACTGATATGCCATATCCTGAAAGGGGCATACACAGCTTTAACTGTACTTCGCTTCAGCAGCCCTTACCCGACTGTAAGTTGCTACTGAAGCAGGGGCTAGGTACGACAAGCTGGGACTTAAATGGTCTAACCATGTGTATGAAGTGCAATACATGAGCTGACATGCACGAAGTGCAATCATTTGAAACAATATACCATACAACAGATACTGAAGATAAAGAGCTTTCATTAAAATCATTACAAAATTTGGGTTCGGATCGTTGAAACTACTCTTTGCCGGCACCAAGTTCAAAAGAAAGTAAAAGAAATCTATGCTCCAGCCAAGTTGGTGGGGTTCGGCTGCGAGTCAGTGGTGGGATTTAGCTGCGCAGTTGGAAGCAGGCTCTCCGGCAGTTCCACAGGTGGCATCACTGGAGGTTTCCTTCGGTGACCAACCTCGGGAACTTCGGCGTAGTCAAGGTCGACCTGGTGTCCACAGAGGAAGGAGAAGATGTGAGCATCCTTTATTCCCTTCAGCTCTCCTTCCTTGAAGGCCTTCGTAACTGTTAGAATAGTTAGTCTTTGTCCCACATCGGATAGTTGGAGTTATGTAACAAGTCACTAAGTAATATAAATAAAAGCTTTCTCTTATGTTAGGGTTAATCAATACCCTATACACTTTTCTTATTCTCTTTCCTTCCAAACAACATGGTATCAGAGCCTAACCCTAACCCACCCTAGATTATATGCGTTTAAATCCACCAGCCCCAACCCACCCATCATTCACCTACCAAACCCAGCAAAACCCTAAACCCCCGACAGTTCTAAACCCAGCGAAACCTTAAACCCAGCCAACCCAGACTGCATCCAGCGACCGGCGATCATTGCCAACCGTCGCCTAACCTCCGGCGACCTTCGTCGACTATCGCCCAGCCTCCAACGACCCTCGTCGACCCTAGCCGGTCTCCGGCGAACCCTCCTGGCTGCTGATTCTAAGTTCTGCTGTTAATTTTGTGCTCCATTCTGCTCTTGTTTAGTCTGATATCTACTCCACGTTGATGTAAGTTGGGTATTCATGATTTATGCATATTTCAATTAGGTATTTCAGTGATATGTTTGGTTCTCTAATCTATTTAGGTATTACACGACCTCTAATCAGATTCTCTATGTTGTGTGTTGCTTATTGGAGCTTTGTTGGGTTGTTGCCTCTATTGATTTTGTTGAACACTTGGGTTAGTATGGTTTGTTGTTGTTATTGATGTCGCATGCTGTTGGGTTGGATGATTTGGGTTATTAGTTGTTAGCTGTTGATTAATTGGCATCCAAGGTTTGATCGGTCGATTGTTTAGTAGTTTCAAGCTGTGGTCATTTATTGTTTGGATTGCCTCTATTTTGTACGGTACAATGTCTGCAGAGGAGACTAAGTCTGCTTCTTCTTCCGCTGTATTTGGTGGTTCTGGCCCTTCCTTTAGTCGTGGCCGTGGTCATGGCCGTGATTCTGGGTTCAGTGGTCGTGGTCGTGATTCTGGAGATAGTGGTCATGGTTTTGGTTGTGGTTTTGTTGGTCGTGACTCTAGTTTTGGTACTTGTGGGGGTCGCATATTTGGGGGAGGTGGCCGTGGCCATGGTCGCGGCTGTGATTCTAGGTTTTGTACTCATTGTCGAGGAACCAATCATACGGTGGAGTTCTGTTATGATCACCACGGTTTCCCTCAGGCTCATCAGGTTGCTATCTCTCAGGATGCTGGACATCTTACTCATTCTTCTGCTGACAATGTGGTGACTATCTCTGCAGAGGAGTACCAGCGCCTTATGTCATTTTTGTCTCCAGCTGCAGGTTCTTCCTCCACTGGTACGCTTGCTCAGAAAAGTCCATCCGTTGTTTGTGTTGCATCTTCCTCCACTTTCACTCCTTGGGTTATCGATTCTGGTGCCTCTGATCATATGACTGGTACTTCTACTTTGTTTTCTCGTTGTCAGTCTATTGGTAAACCATCTCATGTTACCTTAGTAGATGGTTCTACCACAGAACTTACTAGTTTGGGTTCTGTTCCTGTCACTTCATCTCTTACTTTGGACTCTGTGTTACATGTTCCTCGTTTTCCTTTTAACCTTATGTCTATTAGTAAACTTACAAAGTCCTTAAACTGCTCCATCACATTTTTTCCTCATGGTTGTGTGTTTCAGGATCTGAAGACGGGGAGGAAGATTGGTGGGGATACTGAACGTGGTGGCCTATATTACTTTGCCGATGACATCCATCCTGCGTCTACTGCCCTTCGGTCATCAGTATCACCATATCAACAACATTGTCGTCTGGGTCATCCTTCTCTTTCAAATTTACAGCGTCTAGTTTCATCATGTAGCAATATTAAGGATTTACAATGTGAGGTCTGTGAGTTTAGTAAACATCGTCGAGTGTCTTTTTATCCTAGAATTGAGTATTGTGTGCCGCGTTCTTTTTAGTTAGTACATTAAGATATTTGGGATCCCATTCATGTTCCAACTATCACTGGTTTTCAGTATTATTTTATTTTTGTAGACGATTTCTCGCGTGCTACATATCTTATGAAAACGAGATTAGAATTGTCTTCTATTTTTAAGTCATTTTTTTCCAAAATAAAGACTCAGTTTGATACTTGCATTCGTATACTTCGTTCCGATAATGCATGCGAATATTTTCATAATGCTCTCTCTCGCTTTCTTGATGATCATGGGATACTTCACCAGTCTTCTTGTGCTTGGACTCCACAACAAAATGGGGTTGCTGAACGTAAGATCAGACACATATCTGAGGTTATGCGTGCCATGTTAATACAGATGCCGGTCCCTAAATCTTATTGGAGTGATGCTGTTCTTACAGCCTATTACTTGATTAACCGTATGCCTTCCACTGTTCTTGGTGGTCAAATACCTCACAAAGTTTTATTTCCTGGTCATCCTCTCCACTCATTACCCCATCGGGTATTCGGGTGCACCTGTTATGTTCATGCACTTAATCCTGACCGGGATAAACTTGACCCCCAGTCGATCCGGTGTGTCTTTCTTGGTTATTCGCACACTCAAAAAGGGTATAAGTGTTACTCACCTTCTCTTCGTCATCACTTTGTGTGTGCTTATATCACCTTTAATGAGTCATTGCCTTACTTTTCGGGTACTCCTGAGTCTGAGTATGTACTTTCTGAATATGAGTATGTTATTCATGTAGTTGTTCCTCCTATTCCTGTACCACCCATGCAGGTATATATTCGTCGGCGACATGTATTAACAGCCCCACCGGTGCCTACCACTGCGCCTCCTTCGTTCCAAGATCCAGTTCCTCCACCACCACCACCACCACCATCACCTCCTATCGCTATTCACAAAGGTATTCGGTCTTGCACTTCTCATCCTATCACTCGGTTTGTTTCCTATGATCATTTGTCTCCGTCTCTTCGTGCTTTTACTACTTCTGTTTCGTCCATTTCTATTCCTATCAATGTTCAGGAGGCCTTATCTGTTTCTGAGTGGCGGACTGCTACGGAGGCTAAAATGTCTGCTTTTCACGACAATAGCACTTGGGCGTGGATTCCTCTTCCGCCCGGGAAGTCTACCATTGGATATCGGTGGATATTTATAGTTAAGTATAATCCAGATGGTGCTGTCGAACAGTACAAGACCCGTTTATGGCCAAAGGCTATACTCAGACATATGGAGTTGATTATGTGGAGACTCTCTCCGATGGCCAAGATTACCTCTGTTCGAGTTCTTATTTCTATGGCTGCCAATCTTGGTTGGCCCTTATTACAGTTGGATGTCAAGAATGCGTTTCTACATGGTGATCTACTCGAAGAGGTGTATATGGAGCAACCTCCTGGGTTTGTTGCTCAGGGGGAGCGTTCTCAGGAGTGTCGCATTCGTAAAGCTCTTTATGGCCTTAAGCAGTCACCTCGAGCTTGGTTTGGCAGGTTTAGTGATGCTGTGTTGCAGTTTGGTATGCGTCGCTCTCATTCTGATCATTCTGTCTTTTCTATTTAGTCCGATCGGGGAAAAGTAGTGTTGATTGTGTATGTGAATGACATCATTATTACTGGGGATGATCAGAAAGGTATTGATGAGCTAAAACACTTTCTACAACATCAGTTTCACACTAAAGATTTGGGTAAGCTGCGATATTTCTTGGGTATTGAGGTCGCAATATCCAAGGAGGGGATTAGTCTATCCCAAAGAAAGTATACGCTAGATATTCTAGAGGAGGTTGGTTTATTGGGAGCAAAACCTATGGAGACTCCTATGGATCCAAACGTCAAACTGTGTGTCGATCAGGGGGAGATATTTTCTCATCCAGACTGTTATCGTCGCTTAGTTGGCAAATTGAATTATCTCACCAATACACGGCCTGATATCTCATTTGCTATCAGTATGATAAGTCAGTTCATGTTAGCCCCTCGTCTTCTCCATTGGGAAGCTTGTCTTCGTGTTGTGAAGTATCTCAAGGCTAATCCTGGCCGTGGTCTATTCTATCGTTCAAATGGTCATTTGCGTGTAGGTCCACAACTGAATATTGTACTTTTGCTGGTGGAAATCTAGTTACATGAAAAAGCAAGAAACAAACTGTTGTTGCTCGGTACAGTGCTGAAGCGGAATATCGTGTCATGGCCCATACTACATGCGAAATTGTATGGTTGAGAGCTTTGCTCGAGGAATTGGGGTTTGGCGTACAGTTACCTATTCCGATGTATTGTGATAATTAGGCAGTAATACATATTGAAGTAGATTGTCATATTGTTTGGGAGAAGATAGATAATGGTGTGTTGGCTACCCCTTTTGTGTCTACAGGAGCTCAGTTGGCAGATATCTTCACCAAACCGTTATTTAAACCACGTTTAGAGTTATTATGTAACAAGCTAGGATTCTGTGATATTTATTCTCCAGCTTGAGGGGGAGTGTTAGAATAGTTAGTCTTTGTCCCACATCGAATAGTTGGAGTTATGTAACAAGTCACTAAGTAATATAAATAAAAGCTCTCGCTTGTGTTAGGGTTAATCAATACCCTATACACTTTTCTTATTCTCTCTCCTTCCAAACAACAGTAACCAGGCTTTGCACCTACTGCTGGTAGTTTTCACCGGCCTCGTTGTAACCAGAGTTACAGGCCTCCTCCAGCTTCCTCGGCAGGTCATCCTCCATCAGCTTCTTCTCCTCCTACAGCCGGTCACTATCTGCCTCAACTTCCTTAATCTAGAGCAGCAACCAATCCCTCTCTTGCAGCCCGACCTGAGCTTCGGCAACTTTCGCCTCTAGCGTTTCGATTTGGTCGGTAAATTGTTGTGCCTCTTTCCTCTTGGCCTGCAGATCCCCCGTAAGAGACCTTTTAGTCTCAAGGAGAACATCCATATCGCCGAAGGCTTTGCTGGCACATTGCCCGGCCTGTAATGAGGAAGGGTTAACATCTGGAAAGTAGAATTTAGATTTTTATGCTTATGGAAGTGCATACCTTGGCAAGGAAGAGGCATAGTTCGACCATGTTTTTGGCTTTCCCTGTCGGCAAGCTCTCCATATCCTTGGGAAGCGCCAAGCCCTTCAAGAGGGTCATTGCCAAAAGAGGACTCTCCTCCAAACTGTCCCACACGGTGATCACGTGCCCATCTGAGCACTCAAAGTCTGGTATGAAAAGTCCCAAGGACTCATCTGGGTCGGTAGGGTCATCTTCAGTGAGACCACTTTTTCAGGATATCTACACCCTCGGCTGATTTGGCCTTTTTCAGTGCCCCTTGATCCTCTCCTTCGGCGATCGAGGACCTTTATCGTCGGGGCCAGAAATGGGGCTTCTCGGTAGTGGCATCGACGGAGGGTGAACCTGTTGCTCCGGCTGGTTGGTGAGGATTGGCTCCGGTTGCTCCTTTCGCTCCGGTAGCCGGGAGGTGGAGAGATCTTGGGCAAGGTACTGCATTCCAGTGCCTACCCGGCAACGGTGGCCAGATCAACTGTCTTCCTTACCATTTTGCTCTTGTCCTTTCGGTGAGCCAATTCGGTGTACGTTGGTTCGTAACCGAGGAGGGTCGGAGCGTCTCGATTAGCACACAGAAGCAAGGCAATCAAATAAGGCCACCTGCTGGTAATAAAGAGTCCCTTATTCGGTGCTGAGCAATCTGCAAATGAAAAGGTAGTACAATATAGGAAAAACTCAAAGTCAATATAAAGCGAAAACAGCCACGGAGACAAGTACCAGGTTTATCCCCAGCGCTGGGTAACCCTCGCACTCGAGGGATTCTATAGGGCCTCTCCACTGCCAAACTTGTCCTAGTTAGGAAGGGGTGGTCGAGGAGAGGGTTGATTGGCCCCCACTCGAAGTTGCCGGATACCTTGACCAGGAAGTTCCACCACTTTTCAGTGTCATAAAGGCGGTCCACCAGATGATCAAAGTATTGACGAATGGTGAGGTAGTATTTGTCATACTTGGGGTTCCTTGATACCATGTACATTAGCATCAGGTCCCCCAAGGTGAACGAGAGGTTGTTCGACTCGGCAAACCTTATTGCCGAGCAGAGAATTTGCCAGGTGTTCACCGCAACCTGGAACGGCACAAGGTTGTAGTCCGCCAGGAAGTAACGAAGGAAGGAGCTCATTGGGAACCTTACTCCCCCCTCGGTGATGGCAAAGAGCAGAAGTACAATGAAATTGTCACCGAAGGAGATCCTATCGGTTGTTACCCTCTCGACAAGAACGTCGTCCGGAATCGAGTACTTCACCTGAAATTCTTCGGTGAAGCCCCCTAGACCATCCCCATAGAAGTTGTTGTACGGCATGGGTCCAAGTCCGGTAGGCAACAGGGGGATGATATCAACGTCTCTCGGCGGGGCGTTTTCCTCCCCCTACTCCGGACGTGTTCGGTGGTCCACCAGACAATGTAGAGGTGCTGGCTTGGGCTTCAGTTGCGGCTCGTTCGGCACAATCCTCGGTGTCAGAATCCCCCTGGCCGGAGCTGACACCCCTGTAGGCACTATCATCCATTTAGAGGGGAATGTGGATGCTAGGGACGGCAGACAACCTGGTAGGTCGACGGAGGTTGCTAGAGCGTTCGTCGAAGCTCCGATATTCCTGCCAAGGCTTTAGATCGTCTCCAGAAGGGTTGGATATGCCTCGGGATCTACATCCGGAGAGTTGATGCTCGAGTCCACCATGTTGAAGACCTAAACAAGAAAATGATGATAAGAATTCCTACTTCAGCATGGCTACTCTTTTGCACGGCGAGAAGCTTAATCTGGGAAGGGCTCCCTAAGGTAGGAGGTTCATCGCCGGGCTGTGTTGGAAAACCTCCATCGTTGGAGGTCCAGGCGGAAGGCCACGGCCAAAGACGGCCGAGGAACCTTGTTACTATTTAAGGTTATGGTCGTTTCTGTGCAGAATAGAGTCCCCAAGTCGTAGTGGGTTTTGAAAGAAGTAAAAGAACAACCCGAAAGTGTCGAAGATACCTGAAAACCCTAGTGGTGGGCGACGGCGAGTGGCGGAGCGACGACGGATTCTGATGGCAAGGGCAGTTACACAAACGAGAGCGAGAGCGAAAGAGAGCGAAAGCAGAAAGTGATTTCATCTCGTTCCCCCTCTTCTTATATAATGGATGAAGTGGGAGGAGGAGCCCTGAGGATCTTACGCTAGAACCGAAGCGACGCCACGCCGCCCACTCCTGCTGCGCCACGTGAAAATCTGCATTGGTCCGTACTTGCGGGGTTCTCCTTTTGTGACACATGTCCCCCTGTATCGTCCTAGTCTCTTCCCCAACTGTTCGATCTCTGAGTCCCAATGGTCCCGTCAATCTCCTCTACAGCAGATCATCATTGTTCTCAAGTTCAAAACGTCTCTTCATGTTCCCTCGATGACCCGGCGAAGTTTGTTTGGCGTACTTTTCACGGAAACATCCTCAGATACAGGAACCGCCGATCAATTCCTCCCGTCCTTTGCCCGGAGTTGGAAGAAGTTGAGGGGCTATTGTGGCGGGTATAGCTCGGTGAAGGAACTCCAGCACATGCCATGAGACACCCATGAGCCGGACCCGACTCATTAGGCGGATGGGTCGGCATGTGTAATGTTCGGCAGTATCTTGCCGAACTTGACATGCAGAACAGGGTTCACCCGCAAAAGAATCGGTCTGGATATGGGTCAAGAAGTTCGGTTCGGCGATGACCTGCTGAACCAACAGCAATTCGGTGATTCAAGTGTAGCCGAACAGATACGATCGGTAAAGTCCCCAGCCACCGAACCGCCCCTGTTCCCTGATTTGAAGTTAGGAAGCGTTGGATAAGGGCGACAATTGACCGGAAATCAGATCGTGGAGGTCGTTTTAGAAACCCGGATCATGGACCTGATTTGGGGCCGCGATAGACGAGCCAATGATTGGACGCGTGATGCCTAAACGTGGGTTGATCCCCACGTTTCCTCGGCCTACAAAAGGGGCAGTCATAAGAGAGGTAGAGGATGGAAAAAAGAGAGAATGTGAAGGCTCCTCTTGAAAAACCCTAAACTACTCAAAACAATATCTTCTTCTTGGACTGACTAGAACGTCAGAGTGCCTATCCCGGACCTCGAAGATCTGGGTTTGGGCACTAATGCGGGTGCTTCTCGTGCAGGTTATAACCAAGATACGTCAACCTAAACACGTCTCCTCCCAAGGTTCGACTGGAGAAAGCATAGCACCACACCATCCATATGTGATAAACTTAAACTTAATCCTTCTGAGGTTTATATGGATGACTTTTCCCTAGGATTGCGGTTAGAAAGCAGCCAGCGGGATTGTTTATCGTAACAGCAAAACTGTCTAGCTTAGACTGGTGAAAATGGATACTGGAGTGTATCAACCTCTAGCGTGGAATCCTTGGAAGTATAACACTATCTATTAATATTAATCTTAGTGAAAGATGTAGGAATTAATTGCTGATTTTTTAAACACTAATGACCAAAGATCGCTTACAAGGTGAATTTGGAAGAATATCAATACGTCATTACTTATAGTTATAGCAGAATGAGATAAGTCATTAAGTATTTCTCAGGAAGCCAAGTGGAAAAACGAAAAACACCTTGAGCTGGGTTGATCAAGGGAGGGTCCTCGTCTCACTTCTAGTTTGATTTGGAGGAGAATTTATTTCAAGCTCTTAAAAAACGTAATTTACTGGCCAGGAGAGTATTCATGTTTTAGTCGATGATGCAGCATAGCCCAAATAATGCAACGGCAAGCCAGGGGCCTGCAACATCAGAGAGTAACAATTTACCTATAGCAAGACCACCCTTGTCACGTTTGGCCTTTGGTAACTCAAAATGTTATCCATGGGAAATCCAATTTGCGGACCAGTCTATTCTGATGAGAGATGAGACCACAAGAACAGCATCATTAATGAAGGCTCGTGTGGAGGTGCTTGTGCAAAACAGAGGAAATGTCATGCTACGCTACAAGGAAAAGAAGAAGACCTAAAGGTACATAGGGCCACTGTTTCTATTTTACCCTGTTCTATCCGATTAACTGTTTTACCAAAGATACCATTTTGTACTTCTTGCGTTGTAAATAGATATGATAAGCACATCCGCTACAAGTCTAGGAAGGCCAGAGCAGACACTAGAAAGTGAATGAAAGGTCGATTTGTAAAGGCTACAGAGGCTCCAGATGGTTAAGTCCCTTTTGAATGACTTCTTTCAGATGTAGTTTTCCTGATCCATCTTGTATGTATATTCATATTTTCTCCCACTTAAATGTACAAGTCATGTGGCCTTTTGTTTCTTATGTGATGGCAACACTTTTATTCCAGCATGATCTCTCTTCCTCCGCACAACTACTATGCCATTTGAGTCCTATTTTACTGCTGTGAATAATAGTAGCTGGCAGGATATATGGGCTGGTGCCGCCAAATATGCACACGAGGGTGAAAATACGAAGCCGGAATGGGTAGCTGCTATGGAATATTTCTTCTGGGAAATGATATTCAGTGTCAATTCTATAGTAGTTTGACTCTTCATCTTTTTTATGAAAATAGTCTTTGCTTTCATTTAATTCTATTTATCAGCAGAGTCGTGGACAACTTCTTTCGTTTTTCATCTTCCAGTGGCAAAAGCATTGTGTTATGGATTGGGATGTAGAGGGATCTTTTTCATGGTCGAGGGTATTGAACATGTCAATAATTGCATTTGAACTAAAAACATTTGGAATCAGTTCCTTTCTTGCCGAGAACATCTGGATGAAGGTTCTGTGTCCTCAAAAACATATAGGTTGATGTAATAGTTCGATTCTTTATTTCTTCTGGATAGGATTTTCGTAGAAATGTGCCTATCCATATTATGTGCTCATAAGTTGATATCATTGTGCTACTCTCTAGGCCTCTAAAAGACTCATCCAGGGGTAAATTTTGTTCCACCCATAAGACAGTGCAATCATCGGTTTCAGGTTGGATTGACTTGGTTGGTTGGTTGGTTTTATAGTTCAGTTTTTAACTTTTTATTATAAACATTCAACTATACGATACCTAACCATCTGTGGACGCAATTGATGAGGAACCTATCCCTCCCATTCCTACATGACTGGAAACAGGTGGTTAGTCTTGAAACCAAGTAGGATGAGAGTATCATGACCCCTCTAAATACGCCCCAGGGTGAGCCATAGCTCGACTCCAGTCCCACCTATGGGTAAATTGAAGGTGGTCAAGGGTGCAAGATTGGTGCCCGCAACTGAGGAGAATACCCAAACGTGCTAATCAAAGCCTGATTTTAGTCTGGTGATTGGCTGTATCATTTCATCCAATACGAAATTCCACCGAGTGGTTGGGCCTAGAATATAGCTGGATTGTGTGAGGCAAAGGTGTATCGTTTAGAATGATAAGCGATTTTTTTGTTTTTGTTTTTACACTTCATATTTTTTTTGTTCCTTCGTCTTCTTCGTCTCATATCTGTTTTTTTTTTTTACCCCCTTCCCCTTGCCTTTTTTCTTCCGGTCCTCGGCCGTTAGTCGGCCCGTTTGTTCCCAGTTGGAGGTGCTGCTGGGTCCTCTGATTTTTGCTTAACGGCTAGGGTCCTTTCGGGTTCAGATGGAGTGGTCGGCATTGGCTCCCACCGTGGTTGTTGTTGGTCTGCCCGATTCTCGCCTAACGGCTTGGTGCAGCTTCCGCGGTAGTTTGGGTTTGCTGGCTTTGGTTTTCTTACCGTGGGTTGCCTGTGGTGGCCTGGTGGATATCGGTGGTGGTGGTGGTGGTGGCTCTGTTTGTGGTGGGAGGAGGCGGCTGTTGGGTTAGGTTTAAGGTTTTCTTATGGGTTGGATATTCATTGTTGTATTTGGGTAAGGGTCATCATTTAGCCCGAAGGCCCGTAATCCGCCCGGCCCATCGGGCTTTTACCCGACCTGAGCCCGGAAAACGGGCAGGCTAGCCTAGCCCATAGTTTGTAATGGGCGGGCTTGGGCCTATGAATTTTTACTCGGCCCACCCATAGGCCCGGCCCGTGAGCCGGCCCATTAGCCCGAAATCCCACAAAATCCTTTCTTTTTTCCCTTGGTTTAGTTTCTGCCCAAGGAAATTTAAGCCAGCTCGGCTTTTGGCCCCCCAGCCCGTCAATTGGGCTAGCCCGTGGGCTGGGGCCTGGGCTTCAATTTATGGTACGTAATCCGGCCCGCCTGGCTTGCAAAAAAGAAAAACCCGATCGGCCCGGTCCGTGGGCTGGCTTGGGTAGTAACTTGGCGGGCTGGGCCGGCCTAGCCTGATAATGACGACCGATAATGACCCTAATATTTGGGCTTGTAGGCCCTTTGGATTTTCTATGCTGTTTATTGTATATCTGGGCTTTTAGGCCCTCAGATGTTGCATTGGGCTCGTCCCTTTGCCTTGGTTCCAATTTTTGGTTGGATACATTTCCCCTCTCCCTAATAAAATGCTATTTTGCCGCTCAAAAAAAAATGGACTTACCTTTAAAGTGCTTTTGCAGAGAGGCAGGGGAAAATCTTGTGAAGAAGCCTTTTCGTTCCTTCATGTGAGTGTTGTTATGGCCATTCAACAAACAAAATTTCACACCGCTCCCCATTTACTCAGCTCAAGTTTCATAAATTCTCCAACGCCCCTCTTCTACCCTTTAACTCTCAATTCTCCCTCTTCAAGACTTCAAACCCCACCTCTTCTTCTTCTTCTTCTTCTTCTGTTATGTTCTTCTGTGTGTGCTAACACAATGAAGGACTTTTCCTTCTTTCTCCTCAAAAACTCTCTTGGAGCCAAGATGAGGAAAGGCTTTAGAAGCTCTTGCAACGGCGACGGCTCCACATCCACTCTCAACCAACGCAAAACCAATGGTGTCGATTACTCCTGCATTGCAACCGAATCTCTTTCTTGTTCTCCTTTCGTTGACGCGACATCAGGGCAAGAAACGAGGACAACTTTGGAGGAGATGATATTACAGTTGGAATTTGAAGAGAAGATGGCCAAAAAAGCAAAGGCGGATGAGTACAGTGCTGAAATGGAGCAGCGTCGGATGTCGTGCGTGGACAATGCTGACATTCTACGATCGGCGCGGAATGCGTTGAATCAGTACCCTAGGTTTTCCCTCGATGGTAAGGATGCCATGTATCGGTCTTCCTTTCAAAATCTGGCTCCTATTAGTACGGCTGGGAGCAGGAAGTCATTTTGCTGCAACCCTGGGTTAAGAAAGGGCATAATGATCAAAGAGGGTTTAAATTCTGAACTGAGGAAAACTCCTTATTTTCCCCCGATAGTAAGAGGAGAGAGTGTGGTTTGGTGCAAACCAGGGGTGGTGGCCAAATTGATGGGGCTTGAGGCCGTTCCAATTCCGGTGCGAAGCTACACTTGTAAAGAGAAGTGGAGCTCTGCGATTAAGCAGCAGAATCTGAGGAAGAGAGCTGAAAGACATGAAATGGAGAGAAGAAATCTTGTGAGAGATATAAATGGTGGGAATGAAATTAAGGGAGGGATGATGAGTTCCTGTTCGAGAACAGGATACTGTGTAATGAAACCAATTGTTGTCGATCCTTCGAATGATGGCAGCAGGGGTTGGCCTATTCGGGGTTTGCGGTAGAATCAAGGAACTGATCACGCGGTCGGTCGAGACTCTCTCTCTACACAATAGGAGTATGAAGTTGGGATGGATGATTCTTGTGGATATTCTCAAAGTTGAAGATAAACAGTGTGGATAGTGTTGATCTCTCTAGAAAAGGCATTTTAACAAGGATTTCAATTTGAAGAGCCGAGTTGGGGGGGGGGGGGGGGGGTGGGTGGGGATATGGCTAGCAAGACTGAAGCCATGCTAAGAGTTAAATTTTCAATTTAGTGCAACTATCTTTTCTTTCGTAATTTTTCCTGTATATGACTAGTAAAAAGTGATCTTTAATTGCGTGTAAACGTTGCCCTTATGAACAGTAATCAATTCATTCCAAGAAGACATGGCCCCTTCCCTCAACACATTCTATTGTACTCCCAAAGAGTGATACTCGAAATTGATCTTTTGGAACATCTTTGGAATGAGTTTGCCGGGGGGAGAAAAAACCGTTTGGAAAGAGTTTGTGGTTGGTTAGTTTACATTCTGTTACAATATCGTTATTTCCTTTTTCATGCAACTAGAAAGAAAAAAAATTGATCTTTTTCGCTATATTAAGGGACTACATGCTAATGACAATAGTCAAATTGTTTCCGCTGATTGCCATTGACATCCCTTGTCTCCCATTGAAGGCTTTTGTTTGTCCTTTTAGAATTTTTGTTACATTTGCATATTATCTTTTGGATTAATTATTCATTTTGATGATAGAAGTCTAAACGTAAAAAATTATGACCAAAAGCAAAAAATAAAAAAATAAAAATTATGACCAAAAGGAAAAAAAAAAAACTAAAGACGAAAAAGACCAATTAGCTGTCTTAAATGAACTTTTTTTAACACTGGTCCACATTTGTATACTTTTCTGATTCCTCTGGTTGAGATGAATGATTAATCCAAAAAAACTATTACGAAAAACTCAACAAAAAGTAAAAATACTGAAAAAGTTTTAGACAAAAAAATTGACAAAAACTCAACTTTAGTTTAGGGGAAAAGCCTCCTTAGTTATCTTGGTCATGTGATAGGAGTATTCCGATACCATTTACTGTATCCTAATGTGATCTCTCTTTTTTTTCCCTGAAAGGATCCATTGATGTGATCTCTTTTACAGAAATGCTAGGTGCACAACAAGAAACACAATCGCTGACATCATGTTGGCATCAGCTTTGTGGCCAACATAGTTTTGCCTATATAAAAAAAATGCCAAAATTGAAACTCACGTTGCACGCGTGGTTCTCCTTCCCCTTCCCTCCATTTTCATTTCGACGAGAGTAGTCTAAAATGTAAAAAATTATGACCAAAAGCAAAAAATAAAAATAAAAAATTATAACCAAAAATAAAAAAAAACTAAAGACGAAAAAGACCAAATAGCTATCTTATATGAACTTTTTTTAACACTAGTCCACATTTGTATACTTTTCTGATTCCTCTGGTAGAGACGAATGATTAATCTAAAAAAATTATTACGAAAAACTCAACAAAAAGTAAAATATACTGAAAAAGTTTTAGACAAAAAAATTTACAAAAAATCAACTTTAGTTTAGGGGAAACGCCCCCTTAGTTATCTTGGTCATGTGATACGAGTATTTCGGATACCCTTTACTGTATCCTAATGCGATCTCTCTTTTTTTCCCTGAAAGGATCCATTGATATGATCTGTTTTACAGAAATGCTGGTGCACAACAACAATTACAACCGCTGAAAATCATGCTGGCATCAGCTTCATGGCCAACGTCATTTTGCCTATATAAAAAAAATGCCAAAATTGAAACTCACGTCGCGCGCGAGGTTCTGTTTCCCTTTCCCTCCATTTTCATGATTGGGGGGGGTTGTCGTTGGGGGGTGACCACCACAGCCCAATCCAATGCTCCCCCACCCCGGCGACCACCGTTGCCGCTGCCTTCTGGGCACTCCACCACAAAGCGCTCTCTCTCTCTCTCCATTAGTACCCTTAACGAAGGAGTTGCTGGAAAAAAGAATCCTAAATTGAGTCTCTGGAAAAAAAAAAAAAAAACCCTAATTCAAAAATTAGGGTTTCATTTCGAATTGGGGGTTAGTAGCTTTTACATTGAATTCATGACAGTGTATGACAGTATGAAGCTCGCCAAAATCATCACTGATTACATGGATGTGAGCTAGTATTTTGAATGGACAAATCATTGGTAGAACTACTTGTTTCTCCACTGTCTTCTTTAATAGTTTCCATGTGTTTCGAAAATTAGGGTTTCATTTCGAGCCTAGAGTCAAATTGGCTTGAATGTCGAACTGGCTTGAGTGCCAAATATTCTAGAGTCAATTGATGTGTTGCACTTGAGATATATTGAGTGTTGAATTGGCATGTGTTTTTGCTTCTTTTATCTTATATCGTTGTTCACTTTATTCATTGCATTATCAGTTCATTATTTTGGCAAAATGGGATTTGGTATGTATGTAATTATTTTTTTTTAAACCAGATGATTTTATTTTGGTAAGATGGAAAGTTGAAGAATGTAACTATGAATACAGTCGTGTTGGAAAGGCAAGGGTGAAAACAAGAAACCCGGTCAGACCACGACCACAAGTAAAAATTGAAAATTGGTTGTCCAGCTGACATTAACGTTATTGTTGTGATACAACCTGATGGAAAGTGGAGGTTAAACCGGGTTGCTTTAGGGAACAATTATGACAAGAGCCCAAGAAAGGCAAGATATTTCAAGAGCAATAGTGTACTCGATGAATTGAATGATAAAACCAGGATCCAACTGAACAAGACTTATGACTCACTTCAGATTGAGGCTGGGGGATCTGGTAAGGTTCCATATATCCAGAAAGATTGCCGAAATCATATGAATAAACGGTGACGTTCACTACTTGTGGAAGAAGATGTTGAGGCGATGCACAATTATTTCATGAAGATAAAAGCCGACAATTCTGACTTATTTTTTTGCAATGGATTTGGATGATGAGAGTCAACTAAGGAATGTATTATGGGCTAATGCAAGGAGTAGGATAGCTTGTAAGGAGTTCGGTGATGTTGTGACATTTAACACAACGTACTTGATAAATAGGTATAACATGCCTTTTGCTGCATTTGTAGGTGTGAATCATCGTGATTAGTCTATTTTATTGGATGTGGGCTCATTAATTTGCCATGAAGACACAGAGTCATTTTAGTGGTTATTTCAGACTTGGAAGACATGCATGTGGGGTTGTGCTCCGAGAGCAATTATTACCGACCAATTTAAAACCCCCACGTTGGGCCGTTCTCATCACAATTATCAATTACATACGAAGATAGGTTTTTCAAAACTACAATTTGATACTACAAATTGATAATTCAACTAATTACAACTTGATATTCCAAATTACAACAAATTAATCATTATTCTTGGCCTTTGATTCACTTGAATAGCTTCAATCTCTTTCACTGGTTTTGATTTACTTGCAACTTGGTAATGTCACTTATTGTGCTGTTGGTGTAGGAATTATATATAAGGCCAATGGACCTGACCTATTCTCTGGGGTATTATGTCGAGCGGGTGACGTGCTCTTTAACAGCGCGTGACATCTCAAAGTTATTGATCTGCCAAGCGGAGTCATCTCTGTGCCAATATTTCTCTGTTTAACCTCATGAATCATCTCGGTCGCTGCAGCTTTCTTGGATTTTTCATCCAATTTTCCAAACAAAAACCCTTCTTTTGTTGGCTCCAAGCATTTGTATCTGGGGGAATGGGTCCAACTTCTACCTCATTTGTGAACTTATTATCTGCAGTAACAAAATGCAAATGAGTTCCCCTCAATATTAGCCCAAAAACGAATACACTTCTACGGAGCTATTTTGGCTTTTGGGTTTTGGCCAAAATGCTAATGTCATGTACTGATAGAGCCAGAAATGAAACAAAAGAAACATCTAAGAAATTGAAGGACTGAAAATTGAGGTCTTTGGGTTCCTTTGAACACCCTGTTGTTCCTTTCTTGCCATATGTAATACACCATAGCAGCCCAAGCCATTTTCCTAGTGATGCTGTGAAAGGATTTCCCTCTTGATTTGCCATCAAAGTAAAAGAAAAAATAAGGTTGTCTGAGGAAACGGAATACCCAGTTGTATATATGTCAGAAAGTCACCATTAGTATTAGCAATTAATTTGATAGCATTTCCATAACAAAGCATTTTTTACACAACTAAACAGAGCTGCATTACAGTTAAAATAGGGCCAAACTCATCGATTCAGATCAGAACGAAAATATAATTAGGTAGTCAGTCTCATTTTATTCATGGATCTTTAGGAGTTGGACAATGCAGTCAATTGAACTAGCTAGCTCTCGTTACATCTTGAACAAACCCCACCCAACCCATAAAAGTGCATGTACCACTTTCTTTCTTTCCAAGATACGAAGTTTCTGATTCCTTCAGTTACCGCTCCTCAATCCCTCATACTAAGTATTAATTTAATAGAACCGGCCCACACTTAAATCTTCTGGATTTGCCACCAAAATAATATCATTGATGCAATAAGAAACACAAAATAATGCTCAATTTCACTGTACAAGGCCTAAGTAAAAATAAAACGAAAATGCCATACTAGATATGTCAACCAAACGTCGGTTTTTTTTCGAAATGAAACCCTAATTTTAGAAGTTAGGGATGTTTTTTACAGGACCTCAGTTTAGGAATCGAAAAAGTAACTCCGATCGAAAAAATTAGCTTTTTCAGAATATTGGTAATATCTTTCAATTTTCAAATACAATTGGATCGGTTATGTCATCTTCTTTTTCAAAAAAATTTTGGTCAAAGTAGAACCATATTAAACTGAGCCGAACCAATTCTTCTTACTAAAAAAGTTGGGCACATACTCTGCTGCTGTTGTGTGTGTGTGTGTGGGGGGGCGTTCAAGTGATTTTACTACTGTCTTCACAACTAATTCATCTTTTAACAAAGGTTGGTCCAAAAATTTGTGATTTACAGGGAGATTATTGAAAATCACTTTTTGAAAAATTTATTCACACCAATTAGTACTGTTTTCCATATTGGAGTAGATTGATAACAATTTACTCTTCTTTTTACTACCATTATGACGTAGGAAAAAAGAAAAGGTGATTACCCCAAAAATACAGGGCATCCCCATTTAGAAAGACGGATCGAAGGAATAAGAAGCTATTCCACACTCAAGAATAAGAAAGCTAATTGTTCGAGCACAATGCATGAAACAAGGTTCAAACTGAAGACCTCCTATTAAGGAAAAATATGAGTTCTAGGCTAGCCCCAATGGCTAATAAATAGATAACGTCAAATAATTTCTTGTGAATTTTTAATCCTGCATGGATGACTTGCTTTTAACTGGACCAGAGAGAAAATTAGTCGATGTGCTCGTAAGCTAGCCAAAAGATCCCTTACCGCCATAACAAAAAAGAAAAAAAGAAAAAAGATAACGTCAAGTAAATCCACTTTGACTCCTGGAAAAAATTGTTACTGAACTTGATGAATCTTCGGTTCAAAAAAAAAAAAAAAAAACTTGATGAATCTTCTAACTGTTGCTTACGAGTTACAAAGGAAGCTTGAAACTTGAAACAATGGTTGTTTGGGGCCTGGGCTTTCCTCTTCGTGGGTTTTATCAGTTAGTAAAGTATTAGTGTCTTGTGGCTCTAGACTTCGGGCCAATTTAAGACTGGGCCAGACTTCTTCGCTATATTGGTCTGTTCGGGTTATTCGGCCCAGGCTCTGGCCTAGATATATATAGGATTGAAGAGCTGTATTCATTGTGAAATGTTGGATTACATTTGAGTATTACGTTATAGTATACTACTACTACTACTCTCTCCATCCCAAATTTAATGTACGTTTTTCGGCGTGCATGTCATTTGTAAATTACTTATAGGTGGTATACGTAATTAGGATCTATAAAATAAGATTCATATTGCATATTTGAAAATATAAAACAATTTTTTGAGATGTCCATAATAATCATGTGGGAGAAGAAATTTGGGATGTAGAGAGTAATTAGGATGTTTATCAACGTGTATGTCACATAATGCTCTTTCTCTTCTGAGAAAAAATTTAAAAAAAAAATCACAAAATTCCACGTCAGTAGCTTATATTCTTCTTCCCTTCCTATTCATTTTTCCACTCGAAAGACAAAAATCTTCAAGCTACCCCTCAAATTTACAATTTATGGTGCTGAAAGTAATATTCTCTAGTTGGTGGATATATGGAGTACTTTATCTGCATATACATTTTTTTTTTTAAAAAGAGAGAATAATACTAATGGACTCGAGAGAAGTTGGATTCCATAACCAACCCAAAAAGAAAAAGATAAAGAAGCTCAATTCTATTGTTCCATCTTGATATAGTCGATGCATGCTACAGGAGAAACAAAGGTTGAGAGTTGCCGTCTAAAAGAGGAAAAAGAAATAAAGAAAGGTTGAGATCGATCCAAAGGTTGAAAAGCTCATTGAATAACTTGGAGCAATGTTTGTTTTTTAAACTTGCAGTTTTTAAATTTAAGTAATCCCCCATTTGAAAGTGAATAATTAGCCAGAAAGGATTATTACATGCACTATATAAGTATATATCAACTAACCATAAACAGACAAATTGGCCGGAGAGTTACCTACCAAGCACAATGCTTGTCCAACTGGTCCCCCTCCATGAGATCTAGAGGTTCTCCCCTGTGACCAGGGTTGGGGGGGGGGGGGGTGTGTGGACTTATAGCTCATGGAAAATTTATTTGGTGTTTGTGTGCCCCAAATCTACCCCACTTTTATGTGGCGCCAGCACTATGTGTATGATCCAACGGAAACGTGCAATGGACATGATATTTTTATTTCCAATGTATGTATGTATGTCTCTATGTGAAATATGACTGATTAGTCATCCTTTATTGGTTTGCAACTACGGCAATTATTTGGCGGTTCTATTGGCGCGTTGTGCCAGACACCCTAAGTTATCGACTGCAATTTAATTATAGGTATGAATATTACGTAGAGGTGGTAAATGAGCGGGTTGTGTCGGGTTTGGACGGATTGAAACGGGTCACGGGTCGAATATGGACGGGTCGAATATGAGTCAAATAGTAAATGGGTTGAAATGTGTCGGGTCGAATACAGGTCAAGTCAAACCCAAACCCACCCGACCCGTTTTTCTTTCCTTTTTTTTTTTTTAAAAAAAAATTTTAATTTATTTTTTCCCTTTCATGATTTTTCCCGTTTCTTCTCCTCTATGTCAGCAATTTTCTATTGGTGGGCCTACATAGATCATAAAACTAAACATTGTATGTTGTCGAATAAGGCTTGAGTGATGTCGGTATTACCCATAAGGTTGTGATCGTTCAATTAATATGACCCGGGTAATGGACACGTCTTATTAGCACGTATTTGGGTCACATTACGTGCGTTAAATGGTGCGGACTTATTTTATATGTAGAGACCAATTAAAAGGCCCAATATGGTTCCATCTATTATGATGGGTTATGATGGAACCAGGGTTTATAAATAGGTGGTCAAGGTCCTCACTCCAACCCTAGCCTCTTTTCTCATACCATCCCATCGTGTGTGAGATTAAGGTCAAGATCAAGAGTAGGGTTTTGGAGGCGGAAGACGAATAACCACGCACTAAGGTTTTCATCCTCCATGGCAACAGGTACGCATCTGGTATTATTATTTTCTTCAATGGTTTGACTTGAGATCTTGGGTTTAAGGTTTCTTATGAAATTCTACAAGTGATATCAGAGCCTCTTGTCAGATTATTGGAGAAAAAATATAAAGTTCTAATTTTTTTTTCCCTTCTAAATAAGAAGCAAGTAATATTTCCGATTGGCCTAATCACAGTTGATCTCACACTCGTTGTCGGGTTTCCAGTTGATATTGAAGGATCATAATATATTTTATTTAATTGTGATTACTGTCAAAAGACTTGGTTATGTTGATGCGTTAGGTTTCTCGAAAGGGCCCACCATTAAAGACACAAATATCAAAATTTATTTTATTTGTCTAATTGTTTGCCCCTACAATTAGACCAAATTTTGCAAGATAATTATACTTAAGTTTTCTTATATTTTATCATTGCACTAAAGTAGATGGATATTTGTTAACTGTGAGCTTTTCTTTTATGATGTTATAGTGAATGCATCTTCTATATCTGCCAATTTGAACAACATTCGGGTTCCAATTTTGCAAAATGGAAAGAGCATGTTACAATTGTTCTTGGGTGTATGGATTTGGATTATGCACTACGTGTTAATGAGCCTCCTAAACTCACTGATAAGAGTACAGCTGATGAAAGGTTAACCTATGAAAAGTGGGAGCGCTCTAACTGTATGAGTCTTATGATAATAAAGCACTCCATCTCTGAGACTATTCGAGGTGCAATGCCTGAGGAAGAGAATGCCAAGAAATTTCTAATCCAAATTGCAGACTGATTTGTTGCATCGGAAAAGGTGGAGGCATGTACGCTTCTGCTTCGTTATCTTCCGATATAGAAGAATATTACCCCAAGCGTAGGGCTTAATACGTCATTTGAAGCATGATAATCCGGAAGTCCGGGATCGTACCTAAGGGAATTGTTATATGACTTGGTCGGATTTGTAGAAGTAAGCAAGTACGGATTTCGGCTGTTAGGTAGCCAACCGAGTTTTACTTTGAAACGGTGGAAAAGAAAGGCTAAATTGAAATGAATAAACTAGGTAAAAGTAGGCTAGGTCTAGGAATCACTAGCACTCATGACTCGGGCTAAATCACGTTTTCACCAATTCACGCGGTTCAAGATACGCAATTAAGGTTCCTAAACCGAAAAATAGAGATTTAATTATCAAGCTAGCTCTAGAATTCTTTTGGTAGACACCTCGTGCAACAGAGCTCTAAGCATCATGTGTGGTGGGTAGGCGATGCTCTCACCTACACATGATCAAAGAGGTTAACACATCGGCAATTTACCAAACGAATCCGAACCCCACATCAATTTTCAAATCCAAAAATTGAAGCTTTATTGGTGAAAAATGCAATTTTCGCCCAAGCCATAGGATGCTAATCATCCCATGACCTAACCCTTGAAACTACTCACACACATCTATGAAGATAAGAGCAAGCAAAAATCTACTTAGCATAATTGAAAGACAAGACTAGAATTAAACTAGAGATTAAGATAGACCGGGAATAAAGCAACAACTTTAATTAAAGCAACAATATCAAAAACTAACTAATTAAGACAGAAAATTAAATATTCAAAGCTGGAAATTTAAGAACACTCAAGAACAATTTGAATCTAACCCTAGATCTAGAAAAGTACTCTCCAATCTATTCCTACTTGTTTTTGGATCTAATTACATCACACAATATATTCCACGCTTGGAATATTCCCTAGATGCTCTGAAGATGCTTCGTTAACCCCTTCGGTACCGATTGCCAAGCCTTACATTACTGAGTTAAAGGCTCGGTACCGATTGGACTAAAAACCTTCGATCAACACCGAACCAGTTAGGGCCAGCGTTAAGCAGCTCAGTACCGATTGGACTAAATCCCTTCGATCGATAGCGAGCTCTTATCAGTTCTGAACCTTGTCTTCTTTCCGCCTTGGCCACGCCTTGCCTTGCTTTGGCCACTGCTTGGCCACGCCTTGAGTTGCCTTGGCCATAGCTTGGCCACGCCTTGCCTTGCTTTGGCCACAGCTTGGTCACGCCTTGACCATTCTTTTGTCTTGCCTTGGCGTAGCTTTGGTTGGAACCTTCTGCCTTGCCAATTCACTGGCCGTTGCTCTTCCGCCCGGGCTGTTCTACTTTTGCCTTGGCTCTTGCTCTGGCCGTTGGGCAACTTCAGGCCATGACACGCCTTAAGCCAAAAAAGCTCCTTATTTGGCGATTCTCCTACAAAACGGCTCAAACAAACTCTACGAGCAAACATAATAAAAAACAACTGATTAACAAATAAATTGAACAAAACCTAGACACTAGCGCACCCTTTCATTACATTTCCGGGTGCTTATCACGCCCCCCAACTTAAGGTTTGCTAGTCCCTAGCAAATAAGATACGAAGAAATAAGAAACTAACAACTACGCAATCCTTCCGTATTCGTAACTTAGAACATGCTCTATATTGTAAACAAGCAAGAGTTCAACAATCCGGCTTTTTATTTCATTTCTACAACTCACAATTTCAGCATCCAATTAAACGAGCTAAGTAATAAGCAGGTTAATGAGCAAGCTAAAGAGTTTGTGTCCTCGAACAATGGGAGGATACGGGACACAAAACTTGTGAATTCAGACTAAACCATATCTACCGAAGAAGTGCTTGAAAACAGGCAACAGCGGACAAGGAAACTATGCCTTGAACAACTAAAGCACTTTATTCAACAGAATTAACAACTAAAGGATGAAAGTTGGATAACGAAAGGAAAACATGCCATTAACTAATCATGCAACTATCAGACAATCAATCATAAAGGAATCCAAGTGCACAAAAGATCAACTAAGGTCTTTTTAAGCTTTTAATGACCTTGGTTACAAAGAACAGGTTAGCAAAAATGGGCGACGGTTTATTTCTAGCTTGGTTAACTACCCGAGTGACCGCCGCCAACAAATAAAATGAACCAAGTCAAGGCCAAACCGGCCAAACCAATAAACCAACTACTAACTAACAATGTACCAAATTAAGCTACGAAATGAAATGACAAGAAACAGAATAAAACATAGGATAGGATAGTCGGCATGTCAACCAACCAATACCCCGACCAAGTAAGGGGAATTTCTAAAGCCATCGACTCAGCATCACATCACCACCACATGTCACCACCTCAGCCTTCCTCCTCATCATCATCCAATTCCTTTTCCTCCCCGAAATCATCACTCACTTCTGGCACAATTTCTTGTTCTGGTACGAATTTCTCCCCATGTTGACGTTCAAGAATCGTAGTTTGCCAGGCCACCTCCTTCTTGAGTTGTGCTTGCTCCCTCAGAATTTTTCTCCTTTCCACTTTCTCCTTCCTCAAACTCTTGATAATAGAAATGTTCTGGCAACAGAGTAGCCTAATCCATGTGCTCTGTTTGGATTTCTTTGGAGGCAAAGTGGTCAAATAGCTGCCGGAACCCAAGATTTTAGCTTCGGCTGCACGAGCTTGCGAAATACTCTTCATATCAAACGTTTCAGTCATTGGTCCCGGCTCAAGATCCTCCAACTTTTCATATTCCTCACCCCTTACCCCTTGTTCCTTGCACAGAGCCGTGATCATACATGGAAATGGCATACGGGCTGTAGATAAGGTATTATTTTTGAAATCCACCAACTGAGTAAAAATAAAGAACACCCAATCCACTACCACATCTTTTGCAGCAAATGCATACAACAACTCCCCACTCTTCCTAGTTGGCTTATGCTCAGCCCCTCTCGGATAAATATTATAATGGATCAATTTATTCAAAAACCGGTATGACCCTTTAAACTTCCCGGGCACATGGGGGAGTTCAGCCTCAGACATATCCAGATACAACTCTTTATTTATGACTCCCAAATCAATTTGCATGCCTTTAACTGGATAAGTAATCGACTCGGGGGTAGGGCGAGTAATTTTCAAGTAACGGGCTATGTCATTGGGTGTAATCACAATATCTATGTTCGCAACCCTAGAAGTAATAGAAGCATTGGGATCATTTTCCCACTCACCAACAAGCACTTTCAACTTCTTATAGAATTCAACAACTAAATTTTTATTGTAACTCTCTAATTTCTCAGTCCAGAAAGTAAAACCTTTTCACATGACAATGCGGAGACCGAGATGCTCCTTTCCCAAAGCTTCAGCAGCCACCTGCCTCTCATTCTTGAATTTCCTTTTGTCCATGCTTGCTTCCAAACTCCTCTGTTTATCCGTTGCCATTTCCTGTGGAGTTCGTCTCCTTTTCCGAGTTCGAACACCCGACATTACCCCTGCCTGATTTCCCTCCTCATCATCTGAATCAGCCATGAAATCATCATCCTCCTCCTCAATTTCGGTTGAGAAGATGTTGCCCGATGTGCGGTTTTTTTGATTCTCGGCATTGAAAGCAAAAGATTGAAAGCAAAAAGGGTTTGGGTTTATTTTTGGTATTTTCAGATTTAGGTTAGGGTTTATGGAATTTTTGGGTTTTTGAGTGGAATGGGTGCATGTATGGTCATATATATGGTGGATGGAGTGTATATGAGTGAAAAACAAGGAAGAAATTCGGATTTTTGGGGCAAAACGATGGAAATTTCGGATTTAAAGAGAGGAGATTGGATTTACCTTGATTTTGACTTGGGTACCCGAAATTGATGGAGAAAACTTGAAGATTCTTGAAGATGTTGAAGGATTTGGTGGATTTGTGGAAGAATATGGGGTTTTTGGTTGGAGATTGAATGGTTGGAGTTAGGGTTTGGAGGTTTAATGGAGAAAAAAGGGAGAGAAGGATTTCGGGTTCAGAAGATGAAGAATGAAGTTGGTTCGCCTGATCTGCTACTTCAAAACTGATAAGAGGTCGCTACCGATGGAACAAAATTCTCTCAATCGATAGCGAGTAGCTTAGCTGTCACAGGAGATAATCATCTCGGTACCGATTGAGACCATTAATTTCGATCGATAGCGAGCAGCTTGCTCTATTCCCTGATAATCAACTTGCTACCGATTGAACAACATTACTCTCATCGATGTCGAACTTGCTAACTCAGAAGTTCTGCCTTCTTCAATTTGGTCCCCAGAACTTCAGATAACTTCAAATAACACCCCAAAACACCTTTGAACAATGAACACACAACCCGACATCCCTCCAAACACCAGTTACCTAGGTTAAACAAAGGACGGAGAAATAACAGGCTGCAACATAGGACTAGGTGACACATATGTGGTATGATCATGCAAAGAATGCCTTGTATCCTTTCCTAAGTGCGCTTTGGATTCCAAAATGATTGAAAATCGACTTTTAACGCAATTAGAGATGGACATGTGATTATTCACCTAACTACAAGCATTTTATTGGAAATGTGGGGATATGGGCCAAAACTTGCTCAAAAACTTAACTCAAAACTTAAACCATTCAATTTTCAACTATGCATGCAAATTGAGAAGCACAAAATTTCTTAGGATTGCCATGAACTCTGCCACTAACAATTATTGAGCATGCAACAAGTCATGAACAAAACTAAAGACTATGACAAAAGGAACGAATTGCAAGTAAAAAGCTTTATTTATTTTTGAAATTTTGAATTTTCTCATTTTTTTGGTTTTTCAATTTTCTATAGTTTTTGAATTTTCAAATTTTCTAATGTTTTTGGATTTTTCAAAATTTAACACAAAATACAAAAATCAAACAAATAGCACATAAGCTAACCCCTCCCCCCAACTTAAAGCGATGCTATGCCCTCATAGCATTAGGAACAAGAGCGAAGAAAGGAAGAGTGCGCGAATGTACCGTCCAAGGGGAATGTCAACCCCTAAATACCTCGACCAAGTTGGAGGATTTGATGCCAATGTTTTGCTCCAGCCAGATTAGATGCTTCCAGGGTTTACTCCTTCGGTTCTACAAACTCGGAACCACAGCTAGTCACACAGGGCCATATCCAAAGCTTTATCGGACTAACAACCGCGGCACTTAGCCGCACCCATGCTTAGGGCTCCTGAACGCCTCACTCACTCCGACTTTAGACCCAATCCACCAAGGCTGGTGTGGTAGCATATAAACCCTACAGAAGACTTAAGAGAATGACCTTCCACAAAACAATTGACATTAGAACCACCGGCCCGTGTTATCCGGCGTCAAACCAAACAAAAACTAAAAGGCAAAACATAAAGACAAATGCAAAGAACAAATGGAAACATGCAAAATAAAATGAAAATGCACCACCCGATCATCACGCGATCACACGAGTCATACTTTTCTTCCCATTACCTACCGGTGGGGAAAGAAATGGGTGGCTATACTAGACCGTTGAAAATGTGTTATGCTAGCGCCCGTAATAAAATCTATCGCTTGACCTCGCCAAACACTTAAGTTCAGCGTCCCCTAGGATCAAAAACAAACAAGAAAAAGATACAACCTAGCGTGCACTCCAAGCAATATCAAACCTCACTCATAGACCTAAGTTGCCTCCGATTAGGGGCAATCGCGGAGTGCATGGATCATTAACGATAGACTATTACAAAGAAGAACTAATGAAAGCCCTTGTTACACTAGCACATTAGTGATATCTTTTGCATGTGAGGTGTCTCCAAGACTTTATTCGATGCAAAACACATAACAACACCAAACAAAACACAACAAAACAAAACAGGCAACACTAAACAAAAGAGAACAAAGAAAGAAAGAAAGAAAGAAAGAAAGAAAGAAAGAAAGAAAGACACAGATATGCAAAACTAAACAAAAGCGAACAAAGCAAGAAAGAAAAACAACTATGCGACCGTGTAAACTGGATCGCTCAATTCCTCATCCGGTTCGCCCACTTCAACAAGTCCAAGGAACGGTTTAAACTTTTGCCCATTTACTTAAAAAGATTTACCATTAACAGGATTCAACACATTAACTGCACCATGAGGGTAAACATGCTCAACAACATACGGGCCCGCCCAACGAGAACGTAATTTACTGGGAAACAAATGAAGCTTAGAATTGTATAAGAGTACCTTCTGCCCAACCTCAAAATTTTTCCGGTGAATTTGTTTGTCGTGGAAGGCCTTGACTTTGGCTTTGTATATGGCGGTGTTGTCATAAGCATCCCTCCGAATCTCTTCAAGCTCGTTGAGTTGGAGCCTTCTATGTGCTCCAGCGGCCGGCAACCGATAATTCAGGGCCTGAATTGCCCAATAAGCTTTGTGTTCTAGCTCGACCGGGAGATGACATGCTTTCCCAAAAACCAAACGATACAGCGAAGCTCCCAAGATAGGCTTGTACGCCGTGCGATAAGCCCATAGTGCATCATTCAAACGAAGACTCCAATCTTTACGGTTCGGATTTACGGTCTTTTCCAAGATATGCTTGATCTCCCTATTTGCCAATTTTGCCTGCCCATTCGTTTGCGGATGATAAGCGGTGGAGACCTTGTGAGTGATGCCATACTTCTTCATCAAAGCTTCAAAGATTCGATTGCAAAAATGAGTCCCTTGGTAGCTTATGATTGCCCTCGCCATTCCAAAACGTGAAAGAATGTTGTCCTTGAGGAATTCCACAACTACCTTGGCATCATTGGTACGTGTGGCAATGGCTTCAACCCATTTCAATACATAATCAACTACCAATAGAATGTACAGATTCCCAAAAGAAACAGGGAACGGTCCCATGAAGTCAATGCCCCAACAATCAAAAATCTCAACCACTAGTATGTTTGTTAGTGGCAATTCATCCTTCCGAGTCACACTTCCAAGTTTTTGACAACGTTCACAAGCAATGCAAAAGTGATAAGCATCCTTGTGCAAAGTTGGCCAATAAAACCCGCATTGTAGCACCTTGGCAGAAGTCTTCTTAGAAGAGAAATGGCCTCCACACGCTTCTGAATGGCAGAACTCGAGAATTCTTCGTTGATCAGAATCGGGAACACAACGGCGCACTATTTGATCTTGGCAGTACTTGAAGAGATAAGGGTCATCATAAGAGAACATCCATACTTCATGAAGGAAACGACGACGTTCTTGAGGAGACCAATGCGGTGGTAAGAGACCCGTAGCCAAATAATTCACAATGTCAGCAAACCATGGGGTACTCGAAATAGCTAGCAATTGTTCATCCGGGAACGTGTCCACTATAGGAAGACTCGAAGTAGGATCCTCAAACTGTAACCTCGATAAGTGGTCGGCTACCACATTTTCAACCCCCTTCTTATCTTTGATGGTCAAATTGAACTCTTGGAGAAGGAGAATCCATCGTATGAATCGAGCTTTGGCATCTTGCTTTGTGAGGAGATACTTAAGAGCGGAATGATCCGTGTACACAATGATAGAAGCACCACCGATTAGATAAGACCGAAATTTATCAAGAGCAAACACCACCGCAAGTAATTCTTTCTCCGTGGTTGTATAATTCACTTGAGCATCATTCAAGGTTTTGCTCGCATAATGAATCACATAGGGATGCTTGTCTTTCCTTTGCCCCAAAACAGCTCCCACAGCATAGTCGCTTGCATTACACATAAGCTCAAAAGGTAAGCTCCAATCCGGTGGTTGCACAATAGGAGGAGTGGTAAGACTAGCCTTCAACTTAACAAAGGCTTGCTCGCATGCGGGAGACCACTCAAAAGGTACGTCTTTGGCAAGAAGTTGGCATAGGGGACGAGAAATAGTACTGAAGTCCTTGATGAATCGGCGATAGAATCCGGCATGCCCCAAGAAAGAACGGATGTCCTTCACACATTTCGGAGTAGGGAGGTTCCCAATCAAGTCAATCTTGGCCTTATCCACCTCGATACCCTTAGAAGAAACAATGTGACCGAGAACGATGCCTTGGGTTACCATAAAGTGACATTTCTCCCAATTCAAAACCAACTTCTTTTCTTCACATCGTTAACACTTTGTCCAAATTCTGCAAACAAGATTCGAAAGAATCGCCAAAGACAGAAAAATCATCCATGAAGACTTCTACGATCTTCTCGACCATGTCACTAAAAACCCCCATCATGCATCTTGAGAAAGTACCCGGAGCATTGCATAAACCGAATGGCATCCGAAGATAAGCAAAGGTTCCGAAGGGGCAAGTGAAAGTTGTCTTCTCTTGGTCTTCTAGAACAACTTCGATCTGATTGTACCCCGAGTATCCATCCAAGAAACAATAAAATGCATGCCCGGCTATCCTTTCCAAGATCTGATCGATAAATGGCAAGGGAAAGTGGTCTTTTCTGGTGCTTGCATTGAGCTTTCGATAATCGATACATACCCTCCATCCCGTCTGAACACGTGTTGGCACAAGCTCATTCTCCTCATTACGCACCACGGTGACTCCAGATTTCTTTGGTACGACCTGAACTGGGCTAACCCATTTACTATCAACTATGGGATAAATGATACCCACATCCAAAAGCTTTAAAACCTCAGCACGGACTACATCTTTCATAATCGGATTTAAACGACGTTGAGGTTGGCAAGACGGTTTGACATTATCCTCCAAGGCAATATGATGAGAACAAAGAGTAGCATCAATCCCTTGAAAATCCGCAATAGTCCACATGATAGCTTTCTTATGCCCCTTTAACGTCTTGAGCAACTTCTCCTCTCGGAGATTCCCAAGAGAAGAAGATATAACTACATGATAAGTTTCGTTATTTCCAAGGAAAGCATATTTCAACGTGTCAGGCAAGGGTTTCAATTCCAACTTCGGTGGCTCAACACTAGATGGTAGAACTTTCTTCTCAAGTGGGGGAAGCTCTTCAAATTCGTTGAACTTTGTAACCCAAGAATTCATAGCACACACTTCATTCTCCTCATTGAGTAGCGACAATAAATAATTCACTTCAGAAGACTCAAGAAATTCGACCTCTTCGGCTGTACGAGCAACTTCCAAAGGATCGCTATAAAGCAACTCATCCACATGTTCCTCCACAAGAGTATCAATGAGGCTCACTTCGTTCATGCTCTCATCATCCCCAATTTGGCTACCCACATTAAAGACATTGACCTCCATCTTCATGTTACCAAAGGTCATGTTGAGAAGTCCATCGCGACAATTGATAATTGCATCCGCTGTGGCTAAGAAGGGTCTCCCAAGAATAACCGGAGTGGAAGTAGCCAAAGAATCATTCGGATTCGTGTCAAGGATTACAAAATCCACCGGATAGACAAATTGTCCAACTTGAACTAGCACATCTTCTACTACTCCCCTCGGTGTACGAACACTCCGATCGGCTAGCTGTAGCGTAACACGAGTAGGTCTCATCTCTCCCAACCCAAGTTCTTGATAAACAGAAAACGGAAGCAGATTGACACTTGCACCAAGATCTAGTAAAGCTTGCTCGATACGCTTCCCTCCAATAGTCACCGCGATAGTAGGACTCCCCGGATCCTTGTACTTCGGAGCAATATTCGTCTGAATGATAGAACTCACTTGCTCTGTAAGAAATATCTTCTTTTGAACATTAAGCTTGCGCTTCCGAGTGCATAGATCTTTAAGAAACTTGGCATATGACGGAATTTGCTTAATCGCATCCATTAGAGGAATGTTGATCTTCACTTGGTTGAACAACTCATGCAACTCCGCATTCAAATTGGGTTTCGCCAAAGCTCTCAAACGGTTAGAAAATGGAGCCGGTGTTGGAATAACTCGAGGATCCGGTACACTTTGTTCCTTCGCCTTACCTTTACCATTTTCCTTTGAAACCTCTTCGCTTGCCTCCTTGGGAGATTCCCCAAGGGTTGATGTTGGACTTGAACGATCGATAAGAGGGGGCAAATAAGTTGGTTCCGGAGGCATCTCCACTTGGTTATCGACCACCTTTCCACTTCGAAGAGAAATAATAGCCTTTGCTTGCTCGGGGAAAGTCACCGAAGAGCTAGCAAAGTGAAGGCCGTGAGAATTAAGCGGAGTGGACGTTGTTTGCGGATTAGGTTGAGGTTGTGTTGGAAACTTCCCCTTTTCTTGTTGAAGCATACCCACGGTAGTTGTCAACTTCCCCAACTGATTCCTGATGTCATTCATCATCTGCGTTTGTTGCTCATTGGTCTCAGTTTGACTTTGCAAGAGAGCACTAAATTGATCTTCCCAAGAACGCTTTGGTGGTTGTTGAAACTGAACAGGTGGTTGCTGAAATTGATTAGCATGTGGAAATGAACCAGAAGAAGCAAATCCCGGCGGACCTTGAGCTTGAGGGAAACGAAAAGCATTTTCCGGTTGCTTCTAAGGCATTTGAGGAGCGGGAGCAGCTTGAGAAGAACCCCCCTCAACTGGTTGACTCCAACGGAAAGCCGGATGTGGACGTGTCCCTGAATTAAAAGATTGAGGATAATGATCAAAACGTTGCACGGCCTGAACTTCCTCCGGAGCAATCCCATTAATCACATTCTTCAAAGCCGGAATGTTTGGACAAGCTTCGGTAGAGTGGCCCACCATCTCGCAAATAACACAAACGTCCTCAACTTGACGTACTACTTTGACCTCTTGAGATTGAGCACTTTTAAGTTCCAACTTGTCAAGCTTCCGAGCGATCTCCTCCAAGCGAGTTTCAAAAGCACTTTGCTCCGAGATAGAAAATTTTCCCGTACCAGTGGGACCTTGATTGAACATTAATCTTTCCCCCGGATCTGTAAACTGTCACGCTTGAGTTTTCTCGGCCAAAGACTCATAGTAATCCCAAGCATCCTCCGCTGTCTTCCCTATAAAGTCACCTCCACCCAAAGTATCGAGGAGCTTTTTACTTTCTTGAGAACACCCCATGTAGAAATAATTGACTTGAAGATATAATGGGAAATTATGATGAGGAACCGCCATGAGTAAGTCCTTGTACCGTTCCCAATACTTGTGAAAAGTCTCGTCCTCCCTTTGCTTGAAATTCTGAATCTGATCCATAAGCAATTTCGTCCGACTGGCCGGAAAAAACTTTGTAGTGAAAGCATCTTGAACCTCCCTCCAAGTACGTAATGAACGAGGCTTCAATGAATTGAACCATTGTTTCGCCTTATCCTTCAGAGTGACTGGAAATAGCTTAAGGCGAGCTTGATCAAGTTGATTCTGAGCAAGGACCAAGGAATGCAAAACGGACTCAAACTCTCGGATATGAGAATACGGATCCTCTAACTCTCGGCCCCGAAATTCTGGAATCACCCGAAGATACTCAGCTTTGAATTCAAAGACATTCCCAGCAGCTGGAGTCGGAATAACGATAGGCGATATTTGAGGACCCCTTTCCGGTTTGAGATATTCGCGAAGAGTACGAACAGCAACTTCTTCGGCCATTGGGCCTTTGCGAATAAGTTTGCGATTTAATTTGCGAGGTGGAGAATGCGCAGGATAAGCCCGAGTGATACTCCGGATTTTAGGCGGAGAAGAAGAACGATGAAGCCGATTGGAAGTTGGGCTTCGGAACACAGGCATACACAAAAGAAATACTACTAACTAACTAACAACAAGCTACCAGACTAGAGGGGCTATACCGCCACCTCATCTCAGCAAACAGAATATGCGAGGGGTTATGCCACCACCTCGGCTAAGCAATGCAATCAAATTAAGCTAAGTAAACTAACAAATGAAACTAAACTAACTAACTAAGAACTCACTCGATATTTAGCTTGGTTTCGTTACACCTCAAGTTTGACAACAAGGTCAGGTTAGAGGTATCCACCAAACTAAATATGAACAACTAACACACAAACTACTAAGCTACTACTACTACTACGAGATGAACGTGGGATACTTACAGTGGTTTGTCGAACCTCCAAGAAAGCCATAATAAGAAATCCCCGGCAGCGGCGCCAAAAATGCTTCGTTATCTTCCGATATAGAAGAATATTATCCCAAGCATAGGGCTTAATACGTCATTTGAAGCATGATAATCCGGAAGTCCGGGATCGTACCCAAGGGAATTGTTATATGACTTAGTCGGATTTGTAGAAGTAAGCAAGTACGGATTTCGGCTGTTAGGTAGCCAACCGAGTTTTACTTTGAAACGGTGGAAAAGAAAGGCTAAATTGAAACGAATAAACTAGGTAAAAGATACGCTAGGTCTAGGAATCACTAGCACTCATGACTCGGGCTAAATCACGTTTTCACCAATTCACGCGGTTCAAGATACGCAATTAAGGTTCCTAAACCGAAAAATAGAGATTTAATTATCAAGCTAGCTCTAGAATTCTTTTGGTAGACACCTCGTGCGACAGAGCTCTAAGCATCATGTGTGATGGGTAGGCGATGCTCCCACCTACACATGATCAAAGAGGTTAACACCTCGGCAATTTACCAAACGAATCCGAACCCCACATCAATTTTCAAATCCAAAAATTGAAGCTTTATAGGTGAAAAATGCAATTTTCACCCAAGCCATGGGATGCTAATCATCCCATGACCTAACCCTTGAAACTACTCACACACATCTATGAAGATAAGAGCAAGCAAAAATCTACTTAGCATAATTGAAAGACAAGACTAGAATTAAACTAGAGATTAAGATAGATAGGGAATAAAGCAACAACTTTAATTAAAGCAACAATATCAAAAACTAACTAATTAAGACAGAAAATTAAATATTCAAAGCTGGAAATTTAAGAACACTCAAGAACAATTTGAATCTAACTCTAGATCTAGAAAAGTACTCTCCAATCTATTCCTACTTGTTTTTGGATCTAATTACATCACACAATATATTCCGCGCTTGGAATATTCCCTAGATGCTCTGAAGATGCTTCGTTAACCCCTTCGGTACCGATTGCCAAGCCTTACATTACTGAGTTAAAGGCTCGGTACCGATTGGACTAAAAACCTTCGATCAATACCGAACCAGTTAGGGCCAGCGTTAAGCAGCTCGGTACCGATTGGACTAAATCCCTTCGATCGATAGCGAGCTCTTATCAGTTCTGAACCTTGTTTTCTTTCCGCCTTGGCCACGCCTTGCCTTGCTTTGGCCACAGCTTGGCCACGCCTTGACCATTCTTTTGTCTTGCCTTGGCGTAGCTTTGGCTGGAACCTTCTGCCTTGCCAATTCACTGGCCGTTGCTCTTCCGCCCAGTCTGTTCTACTTTTGCCTTGGCTCTTGCTCTGGCCGTTGGGCAACTTCAGGCCATGACACGCCTTAAGCCAAAAAAGCTCCTTATTTGGCGATTCTCCTACAAAACGGCTCAAACAAACTCTACGAGCAAACATAATCAAAAACAACTGATTAACAAATAAATTGAACAAAACCTAGACACTAGCGCACCCTTTCATTACATTTCCGGGTGCTTATCAGCTTCTTAGCTAACTTGTCACCATGCGGTATAATGGCAAAGGAAATATAAGGGAGTACATTATGGAAATGTCCAATATTGTCGCCAAGATGAAGGCACTAAAGTTAGAATTTTTTGAAGACGTCCTTGTGTTCCTCATTTTGATTTCACTTTCTACACAATTTGGTCCCTTCAAAATTAATTATAATACTCAAAGGGAGAAATGGACTCTTAATGAGCTCATTGCTCAATGTGTGCAAGTGGAAGAAAGGATGAAACAAGAAAGGACAGAAAGTGCTCACTTGGCAACTCATTCTCATGGCTATTCAGGCACTAAGAAAAGAAAATTAAACCCTAAGGCTAATGGAACTGCAGATGTTGGGACTTCACAGACAACTGTGCAACAGATTCAGGATAAAGGTGTTCACTGTTTCTTTTGCAAAAAGGTTGTTGGTCATGTGAAAAAGGATTGCCCCAAATATCACAAATGGCTCGCAAAGAAAGGTAATCAATTTAGTTTTGTTTGCTGTGAATTTAATTTAGCTGAAGTACCACTCAACACTTGGTGGATAGATACGGGTGCAACTATTCACATAAGTGTGTCCATGCAGGGTTGTCTAAAGAGGCGAACACCCAGTGATGCTGAAAGTTTCATTTATATGGGAGATGACAATAAAGTTCGTGTTGAGGCAACAAGGGTCTATAGACTTAAATTAGAATCTAGTTTTTTATTTGAATTTGGATGAGACTGTTTATGTACCGTCATTTAGACGGAATTTAATTTCTGTTTCCTGTTTGGACAAATCCGGTTATACTTGTTCATTTGGTAACAGAAGTTTTAGTATTTTTTTTAAAATTCAAATATTTTTAGTTCTAGATATCTAGTTGATAGTCGATACAGGTTAGACTTGAATGCCTCTCACTTAAAGTTTAAATGAAAATTTGCATGTTGACTAATATGGTACGAAGCAAAATTAATTAATGAGGACTCCCTATATAGTGGCACAAGCGTTTGGGACATATCTCGAAAGAGAGAATTGAAAGGCTTGTGTCAAGTAGAATTCTTGATCCTCTTGATTTTCAGATTTCAAAAATCTGTGTTGAATGTATAAAGGGGAAGCAAACAAATATAAAGATAATTGGTGCCAAAAGGAGTTTAGACGTTTTAGAAGGTGATACATACCGTTTTTGTGGTCCATTCCCTACAGCTTCTTGGAATGGTCAATGGTATTTTATCATTTTTTCAGATGACTATTCTCGTTATGGTGTATGGTATCTAATTTTTATTTCTTTGCCAGATTTTTTTTTTTGGAAGAAGCCTTAAAAAGACTGCAGTTTATATCTTTTATTGAGTACCTAATAAAGTAGTAGCTAAAACCCCATACGAGTTGTAGATTGGAAAGAACCTTAGTCTCAGGCACTTCCATGTCTGGGGTTGTCCAACTGAGGCTAGGCCTTATAGGCCTAACAAAGGAAGGTGGACTCAAGAACTGTTAGCTATTGTTTTATTGGATACTCGGAAAGATTAATGGGTTTTAAGTTTTATTGTTCTTCCATAGATACCATAATTGAGACGGATAATGCCAAATTTATTGAGGATGTTAAAAGTAGTGGGAGTGTAAAACCCAGGAATTTTGAATTTTAAATGATTCATGTTGGGACTGATGATGTGGTCACACCTGTCTTAGTGCAAGATACGGATGCAAACCACCAAACTATTCCTGAGTTGTCTCCTTCTAATATGGAAGAACCCCAACATACTCATTTGAAAGTGCTAAAGGATCAGAACTTCTGATTGCAAACTAAGGAAATCCATTTATGGCTTAAAGCAAGCATCCCGTCAATGGTATCAGAAATTTGATCAAGTAATTTCCTTTTTTGATTTTAATGAAAATGCTATGGATCAATGGGAGCAAATTCATTTTTCTAATATTATGTGTCGATATCTTACTGGCAAGTAGCGATATTGGCTTATCACAAAAGTCGTATATCGATAAGGTGCTTTGTAGATTTGGCATGTAAAGTTGTGCATAATGAGTTTGCTCCAATGCCCAAAGAATGATTTAAAAGAAAACAAATAGAAGACATCCCTTATGCATCAGCAGTAGGGAGTCATATGTATGCTCTAGTTTGCACGCATTCGGATATAGGGTGCGCAGCTGAAATGCTTGGTAGATATTTACAAATGATATGCTCACATATCGGAGAATCTAATTAGTTGGATATTCGGACTCTGAGTTTGTTATTGCTTGCTATAAAGAAACAAAGCAAGCGCTATGGTTGCAGAATTTTATCACTTGGCTTTATATAGTGAGTAACATCGAGAAGCCACTAAGGATTTATTGTGATAATAAAGCTGTTGAACTGTATTCTAAAAATGACAATAGTTCGTCAAAATCAAAGGATATTGACATCAAGTTTCTTGTCGTTAAGGAAAGAGTTCAGAATCATCTTATGTCAATTGAGTACATTAGCACAGAACTCATGATTGCGAATCTGCTTACTAAGGGCTTACCACCTAAAGTGTTTAAGGAGCATGCTGCTCGTGCAGGAGTGGTTAATTCTAATGAAGTATTTTGTTAGTGGGAGTTGTGCTACTCATATTATAGCTTATTTGACATTTGTGGTGATCACTTTCGATTTATTGATGATTCTGAAATAAAATTGCATATTTTTCAAATTGTGGTTAAACATGAAGTTTTGAAAATATGCATGATACATGAACTCTACTGAGTTATAAAGTTGGACCAGTTGAAAACAGGCATGATAAATGATCACATTGCATGTGTTTTCCATACTACATATCCGTACTTGATTTATGTCGTTGAATACATAGGTATCTGTGACCATAGATGGGTCCTGCCATGATAAATATGGCAAAGACCGCCATGATCCTATATTTATGTTTTCGATGGACCAGATTGTTTTGAGATGACACTCATAAATTTCAACAACAAAAGTTTGAGCTCCTAAAGTTTACAATGTCTTGTATCAGGATGACCAATGTGGCCCAAGTGGGAGATTGTTAGCAATTTTTTGTTAGTGGGCCTACATAGATCATAAAACTAAACATTGTATGTTGTCGAATAAGGCTTGAGTGATGTCGGTATTGCCCATAAGGTTGTGATCGTTCAATTATTATGACCCGGGTAATGGACACGTCTTATTAGCACGTATTTGGGTCACGTTACGTGCGTTAAGTGGTACGGGCTTATTTTATATGTAGAGACCAATTAAAAGGCCCAATATAGTTCCATCTATTATGATGGGCTATGATGGAACCAGGGTTTATAAATAGGTGGTCAAGGTCCCCACTCCAAGCCTAGCCTCTTTTCTCATACCATCCCATCGTGTGTGAGATTAAGGTCAAGATCAAGAGTAGGGTTTTGGAGACGAAAAACGAATAACCACGCATTAAGATTTTCATCCTCCATGGCGACAGATACGCATCTGGTATTATTATTTTCTTCAATGGTTTGACTTGAGATCTTGGGTTTAGGGTTTCTTATGAAATCCTACACTCTATTCTTCTCTCAGTATGGGTTGAATATGAGTCCACTTTGTGAATGCTTCAAAAAACAACACAGATAACAAATAACAATGATCCGAGTCTGCTTAATTAAGCATTAATTTAATTACTCCTAATGTTCTCTCTCTAAATTTCTCTGTCATTATTATAAGCATTTGTCGGATCAAAAGGAAAAAAATTATAAGCGTTTGTAGCTACACCTGGTTCTTCATTGTATAATTTACGGTCTGTATTCGTTCTTAATTTGCAGTAGAGAAACGACGCCATCAAGTGAGATTTCCGCAGACATCGACAGCATAGAGTCTCTGGCGAAGACATCCGGAGGCAAAGATACCGGCAGCGGCGTAGGTCAAAGGAGTTCTTTGCTGCGGCGGAGAAGCAGGAGCAAAAGAGATTCGCAGACAAGTGTGCGCATGATATGCTTTTTTTTTTGGCTCGGCGCATGATAAGCTCCATTAAATCCATTTTTAACTCATCTAAACCCATGTAAATATGAATTTATATTGGTTGAACCCATATCAACTCGGTATGTAATATGGGGGGTTGGATTGGGTTATAAATGGACGGATTGGGCGGGTTAGAAAAATATGGGTTGAGATTGCCACCTCTAATATTACGAATTGGCTAAAGCGTGGCCATGCTTCAAAGAACATTAAGGATGGTGCTATGCAAGGGTGCACAACATTGTGTTGTGCGCATCGAGACCATTGATTTCGGCAATCAATGGTCTAAATTAAAAATAAACTTTTACCGGTAAAAGATATTTATTACCGGTCAAAGTTAAAAAATATATCTCAACCATTGATTGTCGAGATCAACGGTACAAATGTGCATAGCACCGTTCACAACACGATACCTCATAGCACCTCCTCCAGGTTCCATTAAATACTACTAATCTTTCCCCTAATTAGGAGACACTTTGTACTGGCTAATGCTCAGAGGCTGTTATGAATGACCTAGGAAACAAAACAATGTCTTGTTTCCTACCAAAATTTGCAAAATAAGTTTTAAATTAATAATAAGATGAAATCAAATAACTAAGACGATAAAGATAAGGGTGAATCGGGACCCTTGTAAATTGAGAGAGGTATTCAATTATTGTAGGACAAATTTAGGATAAAAATTTTGTACACTCCATTCGCGAACCCACTCTCGATAATTAATTCTACAATAATGAATTCATTTTCTTATCAAAATGTTTAAATTTATTCCGTCTTTTTCCAAAAATATTTTATTTAATGAACCGAATTTTTGAGATGTAACAATTTCAATTCTCAATCTAGCGTCTATCGCTCCCAATCCTGGCCCTCACGAATTTTTAGTAATTTAGAATATTTTTTAAAGACATTTTCTCGCTCTCACTCCCGTTTTCGCTCAACACACATTACGTGGGGACTTAACCTCTGTATTGTCATCTCTTTGAAGATAGTGGGTCTATCAGCCTACGTTCTAGAAGGATTTGGGCAGGCCATCTGGCTTTTTACGTTTCACATTTTATTTGAGATATGAAGGCGAAATTGATCAGACTAGGGGTAGTTAGCCGTCCAATTTCTTCTACATAGTTGTTGGTTGTGAAAGTATTCGACAAGTAACAGTTTATACTTTGTACACTGACGATTTTAACATTTTCCCCCCTTAATTGATAATAATAATAATAACAAGGTGTACAGTTTAAACTAAATTAGTTATTCTTGAAGACACTGTGTATTTGTTAATTACCAATCAAGAATTTATATTCGTATCTGATTTCAAACCAATCCATGCAAAGACATCAACTTCCTCTTCCTCTTTGTAGGTTTTAAAGCCACAACCTCGAAGCATTCAAGTGTAGTTACACAACTGCGAAAAGGAATGTCTCGATTTATGTGAGCTTAACATTTTTTACGTGCGTTTTTCAGCTTTATTTTATTCAATTTTTTACTTAACAAATGAAGGAGTTCACAAAAAAGAACGTAAATTGAGAAAAAAAGAAAAAAAAAAATCACACTGATCACCGACTAAAAAAAATATAAAAATCTTGAAATAAATAGCGAATATTGGGAATTAATTTTTTCCACCCAGCTTGTTTCATCCGCCCTCTCTCTCTCTCTCTCTCTCTCTCTCTCTCTATACATATATATATATATGTATGTATGTATGTATATGCATGGTTTGCTTTCTCCGTTCATAATATTGTCATTTCATCATTTTCTGTTTGAACACATGAAATAGAAAAGTTGTGAAGTTATGTAGTACTCCCTTCGTCCAAATTGAGAGTCCTTTTTGGGAATTTCAACTATTCAAGAGAACATGTAATGATTACATCTACATTCAAATTTAATGTCTATCATTTCCACCATTACTCCTATATTCTACCTACTTTATAACACTTTATATTTACTTGTGAGGGACACTTTTGAAAAGTCACCAAATTTCTTCTTCCATTTTTGGAAGAAGGGCCATTATTTTGGAACAACCCAAATTAAAATAATAGAAAATTAGAGGCCGGTCCTTTTTTTTAGGTTCGGTTTGATTCCAACCCTAAATATTATTTTCGAACCTAAATAGGCTCGAATGTGTTTAATAATGACTTTTTTACCCAGTTCCAACCGCGTGAAACTGTTAAGGCTTGTTGCCAAAACCTTTCCAAAACTCCATCAAGCGATCGGAGATGGCTTCCTCACACCACCAAGCTTTGCTGTCGGCGCCCAAAGCCGAAGTTCATGCGCACCACCAAACTCCGCCGCCGGCGCCCAAATCCGAAGCCATCGTGGTCCGTGGAGCACAACGACAAGATCTCCGCCATGATCCACAAGGTCGACGGCAACAGCCACATCGACCTCGGCGAGTTCATCTAGCTCAACACTAAAGGACGTCGACTCCGACGAGTTCATCGTTCTCAGTCTCGTACAACCTTTCTTAATCCGACGTCATGTCGATCCAACACCACCGCTTTTATCACACCCTCGATTTTCGACATAAATAAAGATAACTTTTCATAAATAAAACTCCTCACATTATCTTACATAATACCCCAAAAGAGTTCACTATGTCCTAATCATTAAATTACAGATCCAACTCCAAGAGTTTGAATATATTACATCATAAAAAGAAATAAAGTTAAGGTTCTATTACATTCCCAAAACAAGTTTTATCAAAAAGTCCATGAGTCTCTTTTACCACTTCTTTCGAAAATATGCACTTGAATGCATGCACTTCGCTCATGCTACTGCTCTGGGTTCACACCTGAAAAAATGATAGGTTGAACTACATTAGCTCAGTAGAGAAATCTACACAACCATTATATGCAAATGGGATGACAGGTAGAATGAATAACAGAAGCAAGGAACGGTATCTCAATGGAGAAACAAAACACGACTAGTAATTGTCCCAATGTCGACGACATAAATGAAGTACCATGAGTACACACCAAGACTCTAGGCTAACCACAATACCCTATTCTGAATACTCTATCCACTCATCGACTTCACTTTAGTCATAATGATACACGTTTAAACAAAATGAACTGTTGATACATGACTCTATGGTGTTAGTTCGACAACCAATCATTTCCCTTGTATATTCATCAAACAAACCGTTACATTTACTCATATACATCACCGTTACAATCCCACATCACACGTCATAAGCGAGTGCTCTTTCCGGGCTATTTATGGAGTCCTGCTACTCCCTACAAGTACCTCCCTCACTAAAGGAATTGAATAACATCACATAGTATAGGTCACCGTACCACAATTCCTCTAATACACCTCACAACTCAACCATTCATCTCAATCACATATAGTGAATTCACAACGAAAACTTATTCACATAGGAGTAGTATGGATAATTTCATCTCAATTAACTCATTATCTTTATGTGATTAGTTTCTGATCACCACACAAGCACTCACATATCAATGTATATTCTCTCACAACAATTCATAAATTTTCACTTTGCAACTCATAAAACCGTACAAGTTACCCAAGAGATGTACCACATGTCAAACATAAGGAAATGTCTCATGTATCTACGCCTAGCGTTGTTTAACTCAAAGGAGTGTTCTACGTGTTTGTTTTTCACATCTCATATCAACACATACAACCTTCGCCCAACTATATTCCTTATATTCTCTAAATCCTCGTTTCGGTGTCAAAAAACTCATACGGAACCCAACAACCATTGCAAAGCCTTAAGTATACCACTAGCCTTGTTGGTCTGTCTAAATATTAGGTTTTATCTAAATCGCATCTCTTTAATTAGAATCTAAGCATATTAGTTTGGTGAAGGTTCACGCCCTTGTTCTTTACAGGTTGAAAGGCTCCTCTACTTATTTCACTCTACAATGGTTAGAGTTCAGAAATCTTTGAGCAAAAAGCAATACGGCTAAAGTATATACCTCCCTAGATTCTACAGAAGATTCTGTGTTTGAAAGTCAGGCTACTAAATTAGTGGATGTTCCCCAGACACTGAATGAAAGAACTTCTCGTTTTAAGCGCCCATTCACCACTGGAACCAGCAACCTTTTTACCTCTTTGCATGAAAATATCACTCCCTCTAGTGATGCAATAGCAAGCTCATGTTTTTCTGGATGTCAACCAGTCCCATTGGAAAGAGAATCAGAGTGCATAGGTGTCTCTTCTTATACAACTTCATCAGCCCTTGGCGATTACATACCTTTGTCTTCCCCTACAACAGTTCAAACCAACAGAGACTGCGCAAGCTTTCTCAGAGGCTACCTGTGATGGTCATAAAGATTCATTCTTGGCTGAAGCATGTATATTTCCAATGTCTTTTGCAGTGAGGGATTCAACTCCGCCATCCTCTGTACACAAGGCAGATGGGGGTCAATGTGATGAAAGCTCTCGAGCTCATCAAAGTGACAGTGTCAAGGGCCTATATTCTGATATTCCAGACAAAAAGGTAGTGTGTTTTCGCATTTAAATTTTGAGTCTAAAGCTTCTTTGGAAAAGAATGAAGACAACTCAGAAGTGACTCAATCAATTCATGAAATTATGAAAAAGTTGCAAAAGTCTCACAAAAATTGGGAAAAAGCAAATCGGAAAACTAAAAGTGTCGTACATGGAATAGGAGATAGAACTCTAAAAAACAGATCTAGTGTGTTTTCTCGCTTAAGTATTGCTTCGGGAGATGTACAAAGAAAGGATGTCAAGAACTGGAATACTTGGAGGTGTGAAACTGGGGCCAAAGTCCATGCAGATGGTGAGGTGTGTGGTTGTTCTTCTGAAAATAGGCAAGATTGGTTAGTCTTGTTCTTAGAGGCGAGTTAGATGTCGACACTGAAATACACGATAGGTGGTGTCCGGAAGTTCAGATACAACCTCAGGAAAGTTCTGATGGCAAAGAGAAAGGTGGAAGTTGGGAAGGTTCAACCAGAAGTGATAAAAGTGGTGATAATGAGATTGCGTTTCCTCCAAAGGACATAGTATTATCTGTCGTATACCTGACCACCAGTGATGGGAAAGGTGATGAGCAAGGGAGGGGCTTGACCAACATGGCGTCGATGCTGGGAAAGGAAGATGGTTCCATAGCCAACTATTTTAATGAGGTGGACCCGAAACCTTTGAAGATCGACATACCAACATCGTCGTCGGATTTGCGGTACTGAGCTGGTTTCTCTTGTTAGTATTGAAACTGGCAATGTTATGTGCTGAAGAACTAGTTATTGCCAAAGTGTGCTGAAATCTCTACGTATTGAGGAAGTGTTATTTGAAGGAAATTGGGGAAGGGAAGCATCTTTATTATTCTGGTTTAGGCATGATTGTAAACGAAAGAAGTTTGTAGGGACAAATGCTAGTAATAGTTCCAATAGGAATTAGAACGAAAATAGAATTCCACAAGTAGTTATAGGGTAGGAACATAATAGGATCCTAGCAGCTTGTGATGATATATCTGAAGTACGGTAATTGGTTGGCACAAAGCACTTTGGGTGACAAACTTCTCGTTACACTATTCTGGTTGCTTGAACAAGATTTTGTGTCCCCTGACTTTGTTTGTTTGGTAACTATATCTGCTTGGTGTTTGCAACTTCTGCCCATGCATGTAAATCAGTTGGCAATGAATCAAATGTGATCTTCTGGTGACATTCTTGGCTGGGTTGAATAGATATGCATTACTCCCGTAGATATGCTCTGAATCAAATGTGATCTTCTGGTGACACTCTGCTAAACGTTGGATGGGACTGTTTTACCACCCACATTACATTAGGATTGCCAGCAGCATCCTTCCTCAATTTTGTGGAAGCAAGGTGCCTAATTCAGTGGTGGATCGATCCGTCTTGTCTGTGAGGTTTATGCGGTTGTTGGTTTAACACCCCAATCTTCTGTAAAAACATCATTGGTCATGCTCGTTGTAAGTCAGAATCACTAGGTGTTCTCAATGCACTTGATCTCTGCTTTGTATAGCAGATTATTTGAAGTCGGTTGAGTTGATTAGTTGTTAATCAAGGGTTTTCAGTTGGATTAGTGAAATGTATATAAAGCCAAGAGTGGCTTCTCTTGTAATCAATCGGACAAGTCATGAATGAGAAAAATTGAGTTCTTGTTCTTATCTCTTCTCTCTCTCTCTCTCTCTCTCTCTCTCTCTCTCTCTCTCTCTTTCTCTCTCTCTCTTCTTTGTTAATTTCTTTATGGTATTAGAGTCGTATGACGAAAGTCACACGATCCCAAGGCTGAATCTTCAAGATTTTGTGTCTGATTCTGCATTTCTAGCTTCGATCGAGTTTCGTTTGTTGATTTCGTTCCTCACGAAACCCTAATTCTACGATCGCACAAATGGCTACTGCTACTATGACGGTAACCTTACCAGCATCTCTTGCCTTTCTGGTTTCTAATTTTCATTCGCTGGTGAATATTAAACTTGATGGCAACAATTATCTGTTATGGAGAGTACAAGTTGAAAATGTTATGACTGCGAATGGCTATTTTGATTATCTTGAAGGAAATGTTGAATGTCCTCCATCTCACGTTACTAATTCAGAGGGACAAACATCTATTAATCCTGCTTTCACCTTGTGGACACTCATTGATACACAACTTTTATCTTGCTTGACCGCATCCATTTCTCAGAATACCTTACCCTATGTTTTAGGGTTAAAACATGTTCATGATGTTTGGAAGTCATTAGCCATTCGGTACAACTCTCTGTCCCATAATCATGTCCAGGAGCTCAAAAATAGGCTATACAACATTAGCAAGACGTCTACCATGGAAAAGTATATAGATACCATCAAGGAGTATGCCCAAAAACTTGCAGCCGCAGGTAGTCCACTGCCTGAAGATGATCTAGTTTTCCATACTTTGAGGGGATTACCAAAAGTATTCAATGGTTTTAGGACTGCTATTAGAACCAGAGGTGGTACTCCTGTTACTTTGGATGAACTTTTTGATATGTTGAACCATGAAGAGCAACAACTTAGTCAGGAATCCTCTACTGACAATGATATAGCCTCAGTTTTGGTTGCAACACATGGGAATAAGCATATTCAGGGTGAAATAACTGGTAATGCACAGACCTCTGCTCTGCAAAATTCTACTCCAGTGATTTTGCCACAGTCACAGTCTCAGTTTGCTTTCTCTATGCCCTCTTAATTTGCACAGTCTCAGTTTGCTGCCTCCTCAAGCTTTATGCCTATGCATCAGTTTTCTCAACCTTCTTTTAGTCAACCTTTTAGATCTTTCACTAGAGGCAGATGAAGAGGCCCCAAACTGCCATGTGATATTTGTGGGAGACAAAATCATACTACCAACTACTGCTACTATCGGGCACAAATTCAGATTCCATTTGATTTCTCTAGTCTTCAATGGAGAGGACCTACAAGTTCTGCTGCTCCCATTGGTATTCCCATGTATAGACCAAATATGCCCTTCAATGCAATGCCACCACATAAACCTTCAATGCCTATGGTCTCTCCTATTGCTTCCATGCCTATGGTCTCTCCCACTGCTGGGACATTATCAACACAGCATGCACAATCATAGCAACCTTTTGCTGGGTTTACTGAGGCATATGCTATGCCCTATATGGTACCAAGTTCAAGTTCTTCAGGTTCAGCTAATAGTTTTCCTAGCCATGGTTCTGCTTCCTATGGGATTACTGAACCATATGTTTTGCCTTCAATGATACCAAATTCGTCTGGGTACCCACAAGGCTTTTATGGAACAGGGCAAAATCAGTCATTCTCAGTCAATCACAATTCTTCTTCAAACTCTCCCTCTCAGCCCTGGTATTTTGACAGTGGTTCAACACATCATGTGACCAACAACTTGCAACATCCGAGTCAGCCACAACCTGTTAGCATGGGAAATGGAGTCATGGTTGGTAATGGTTCTAATCTGCAGGTCACACATACGAAGGTTTGCTTCCCACACCAACTTCTAATTTTGTTTTGTCCAATATTTTGCATACACCTCATATCACTCACAATCTTCTTTCTGTGCACCAATTTGCTAAAGATAATCATTGTCTTCTTACCTTTGATTCATTCGGTCTCATGATACAGGACAAGAATACCAAACAGGTTTTGTATCAGGGTCCATGTCTCAAGGGTCTCTATCCTCTTCTGACCTCCTTTAAACAGTCTCATTCAGCAGAATCTCCCATAGCTTTTGTGAGCACTTCCTCTTCTGCCTTGCTATGGCATCAAAAACTAGGCCATCCTAGTCTTACTTTGTTTCAAGCTTTAATAAAACAATATGGCTTACCTATTACCAAGCCACATTTAGTCAATTGTAAATCTTGTTACATGGCCAAGAGTCATAAACTTGAATTTCCTTTGTTTGTTACTCAAACTTGTGCTCCTTTTCAGTTGGTACATATGGATGTTTGGGGTCCATCTCCTATTCCTTCTAATAAAGGTTTTAGATATTATCTTTTGATTGTTGATGATTATACTCGTTATAGTTGGTTATTTCCACTTCACTACAAGTCTGAAGCTAAACACACTATAGCTAATTTCAAGACTTATGTTCAGTCTCAGTTTCACACAACTATTCAAACTGTTAGAAGTGATAATGGAGGAGAATTTGTTAACCATTTTCTACTCTCTTTGTTTTTGACCTCTGGTGTTTTACTTACATCAAACTACTTGTCCACATACACCAGAACAAAATGGTGTTGTTGAAAGGAAACATCGACATCTTATAGAAACTACTATAGCTCTTCTTTTACAATCTGGTCTTCCCACTATTTTCTGGCTTGAGGCTTTAACCACTGCTATCTTTCTTGCCAATAGACTTCCCCATTCATCTCTTAAATTTCAGGTCCCCTTTTCTCTTCTTTTCAAGTCCAAACCAGACTACAAATTTTTGAAACCCTTTGGTTGTTGTTGCTACCCTTGGTTAAAGCCTTATGCTACACATAAGCTCTATCCTAAATCTACTCCATGTGTCTTTCTTGGGTATTGTGCCAATACCAAGGGGTATAAATGCTATGACCCTATTACTGGTAAAGTTTACATTTCTAGACATGTAAGATTTGTTGAAGATGAGTTCCCTTACTCCATTCTTGTTTCTTCTTCTTTCTCCTCTGAATCTGATTCTTCTTCTTCTACATTTGCTGTGCCTTTGACAGTTTTTGATGATGTTGATATCTCTATGTCTGTACCCTTAGGTTCTAATTCTTCTCCTCTTATCTCCACACCTCAGCTTGGTCCTACTCCTTCTGAGTCTATCCCTCATATTGTCTATGATACTCCAGAAATGTCTCTTCCTTCATCAGATCCTCCTAACCAGTCTTACTCTTTTCAGACCTCACCTCATTCTTCTACCCATACTTCACCTTCTCCCTTATCTTCTGCACCTGTTATTTATGTTCCTTTACCTCCTGTATCTACCACTTCTCATAACTCTCATACTATGACAACAAGGTCTAAAAATGGTATTTCTAAACCAAAAGTTCCCTTTAGTCTCACTGTGGTTGGGAGTGCCTTACCTTTACCGAAAACTGACCCAACAACTGAACCTAATCATTTCTCTGAGGCTGTTAAACACTCTGTTTGGCAAAAGGCCATGGCAGAGGAGTATCAGGCCTTGGTTCAGCAAGGTACTTGGACTCTTGTACCTCCACCTTCCCATGCACACGTCATTGGCTATCAATGGATCTATCGAATTAAGAGAAATTCTGATGGCAGCATAGCACGGTACAAAGCAAGACTTGTTGCTAATGGAAACCAACAAACTGAAGGCTTAGATTTTACAGAGACTTTTAGCCCTGTTATCAAACAGCCTACTATCTGAATAGTTCTTAGCCTGGCAGTTCATCATCAGTGGGATATCAAGCAACTTGATGTTTCCAATGCTTTTCTTCATGGTATTCTAGAATAGGAGGTATACATGAAACAGCCCCTTGGCTACAAAAATCCTCTTTTTCCTCATTATGTGTGCAAACTTGACAAGGCCCTTTATGGTCTAAGACAGGCACCAAGGGCTTGGTTCGCCATGTTCTCCGATTTTCTTTTGAAGCAAGGTTTTGTTAACAGTAAAGTAGATGCATCACTTTTCACTTTGAAAAATGATCAAGGGTTAACTTTGGTGTTGGTATATGTGGATGACATATTGATTACGGGTAGTGACAGTGCATATATCTCTTCTTTGATCCAGACTCTCAGTTCTAGATTTGTGATGAAAGATCTTGGTTCACTTAGTTATTTTCTTGGTATTGAGGTGTTGAACCATGGGTCTACATACATTTTGTCTCAAAGCAAATATGCCACAGATCTTTTGATTAAGGCTGGGATGTTTGAGTGTAAGCCCAGTCCCTCTCCCTCTTGCACCAAACCTGCTGTCTTAGTCCCTGATCCCCCATTTCTAGATCAACATTGGTTCAGGCAAATAGTTGGTTCTCTTCAATACCTCACACTTACAAGGCCAGAAATATCTTTCGCTGTCAACTTGGCCTGTCAGCATATGCATGAGCCTAAACAAAGTCACTTTGTTGCTGTTAAGCGTATCCTGAGATACATAAAGGGCAGTTTGCACCAAGGCCTTCATTTTGTTCCTAGTCCTTTGACTCTCACCGCATACACTGATGCTGACTGGGCTGGAGATCACTTAGACCGTCGATCAACAACCGGTTTTTGTGTCTTTTTGGGCTCTAACTTGATCTCTTGGTGTGCGAAGAAACAACACACCGTCGCTCGATCGTCTACAGAGGCAGAGTACAGAGCTTTGGCTCAAACTGCTGCTGATGTTTCTTGGATACAACAACTCATGACTGATCTCTTTATTCCTTCTTCTTTACCGCATGTGATTTGGTGTGACAACATATCTGCTATAGCACTTGCCTCAAATCCTATTTTTCATGCTCGGACTAAGCATGTAGAGGTCGATTATCATTTCATTCGCGAAAAAGTTTTGAACAAACAAATTCTGGTTCAGCACATCGGCAGTTTCGATCAAGTGGCAGATGTGTTTACCAAGTCCCTCTCAGTGGCTCGTTTTCAGTTCTTGAAATCCAAACTTATGGTTGTTACCACACCCATCAGTTTGCAGGGGTGTGCAAGTCAGAATCACTAGGTGTTCTCAATGCACTTGATCTCTGCTTTGTTTAGCAGATTATTTGAAGTCGGTTGAGTTGATTAGTTGTTAATCAAGGGTTTTCAGTTGGATTAGTGAAATGTATATAAAGCCAAGAGTGGCTTCTCTTGTAATCAATCGGACAAGTCATGAATGAGAAAAACTGAGTTCTTGTTCTTATCTCTTCTCTCTCTCTCTCTCTCTCTCTCTCTCTCTCTCTCTCTCTCTCTTCTTTGTTAATTTCTTTACTCGTCTCTATGATTGGCTCTTCAATACACTACTAGAATTTAATTGCAGTATAATCTCATCTCAGTAATAAAAAGTCCTATAAAAAAAAAAGGTGAAGAATGTTGAGGAAAATCTTAACACTGGCTCCTTCCTCTTCCTAATAGATTTCTACCAGATTCTTCTTTAGTGAACTCCTACGAGTAATGTTTCATATCAACTCACTGCTTGAATAAGTTGGGAAGTTTTTGTTAATTAAGTTCCCAATCACATTAATGACTGAAGTATAATGCAGTTTTCGTGCATCTCTGTTTCTTTTGGTTTAATAAATATAAATATAATAGAGGTTCATATTTTGCCAAAAGATTCTTCTTACAAGTACCCTGGGCACTCTTCTCCGGATTCTTACTGTAATTTTTTTGAACTTTAAATCCAGATTCATAATAAGTAGAGTCTCATAATAATGTTTGTTACTTGCGGTGAGTTTGTTTTTATTTGTAGTATTAAAACAGTAATATCATGTAGTAGCATGAACTGAAGTTTAAAAAAGAAAGTTGGGATAAGACTAAAGACAATAAAAATAGTTGCTTCATTCTTTTTTTTTTCAGTCTCCATTTCTTTTTACTTGTGAATTGAACAATACGACGTGGAAATTAAATCCAAATCTAATAAAATATAAGAGAATACACTAAAAAAAGACCGTGATAAAATGACACTAACTGAACTTTCTAAATTGTGTTGCTGAATGTTTTCTAAGCTGAATACTTCATAAATATACTGATTTGAAATTATAATCTATGAGTAGAATACCGAAAAGAACTGAACTTTCCCACCTCACTATTACTACTTCATAAATATACTGATTTGAAATTATAATCTATGAGTAGAATACCGAAAAGAACTGAACTTTCCCACTTCACTATTATGTTTGGTCTTCATTGCTGTTTCTAGACAGTGATGCCGATCTATTTGACAGATTCATACTATGCCCTCCGAGACCTGCTTTTCCCACCCCCCTGACACACCCCCCGCCGGCCCCACCTCCCTTTTCCCGAACTACCCCCGCCCCTCCCTCCCTCTCTCACTCTCCCCCTTTTCTTTCTTTCTTTCTTTCTTTCTTTACAGTTTGATTTTTATTTTCCCTTTTATTTCCAGTTTGGTTTTTTTTTTCATTTTATTTCCTTTTATTTCCAGTTTCCTTTTCTCTTTAATAATAGGTTCAAGTCTAATTCTAGGCTTTGTAAAGTAATTGAAAGAAAAAAAAAAGTTTCAATTGATCATATTTATCTGACTGATTTTTTTTTATTTTTTTGTCCTTTATAGATTAAAAAATATAATTACAAAAATAAGTGTTTCAATTTTCAATCCGTTTGAACCAGTGCAAAGATGTTATTTTTCTAATCATTTCATCCTGAATAGTCGTAATAAATTTTTGGCTTCAAGGCCTTCAATGGACACCCTAAGAGAATCTTGAAACTAAATAATGAGTTTTAGGGTGTTTGTTGAAAGACCTTAAACTAAAAAAACGATCTTTGCTCTGATTTAACTGAATTGCAAATTAAAGCACTTAATTCTTGAATTATATTTTTAAATATACAAAGGGTGTATTTATAGAAATTAAATAAATAAGATATAAGTAATTAAATAAAAAAATAAAGGTCAGCATGGAACATATAAACTAAAGGTTGAAACATTTAGTGTTCCAAATTTCAATCCGTTTAAATGGTTGAGAAGATTTTATTTTTTTTATCATTTAATTCTAAAGGGTCATAATTAATTTTTGATTATAGGACTCTTGTTGATTAGTCCTAAGAAAATCGTAGAATCAAATATCTCTTAGGACTAACCAACGAGAGCCCTAGAGTCAAAATTTAATTATGACCCTTTAGAATTAAATGATCAGAAAAATAAAATCTTCTCACCCATTCAAACGGATTGAAATTTGGAACACTTAATTTTTTTATATATTAAAAACTATGGTTAAAAAATTAAGTGTTCCAAATTTCAATTCGTTTGAACCGATAGAAAGATTTTAGTTTTCTGATCATTTTATCCTGAATGGTCATAATTAAATTTTGATCATAGGGCTCTCGTTGATTAACCCTAACAAAATCGTTGAATCAAATATATCTTAGGACTAACCAACAAGAGTCCTATAATCAAAATTTAATTATAACCCTTTAGAATTAAATGATCAGAAACATAAAATCTTCCCACCCATTCAAACGGATTGAAATTCGGAACACTTAATTTATTTTCATTAAATTTGGTTAAATTATTATTGTTGATTAGAAGTTATTTTTATTATTCATTGTTAAGACTAATTAATTAAAATAATAAAAATTTATTAAGTATGAAGATAAATTTAATTGAAAATAGAATTTGAATTAACCAAAAAAAGAAGAAGGGGGTAAATAGGAAAAGAAACAAATAAAGAAAAAAGAAAGAAGGGAGGTTAATGGGAAAAGAAACAAATAAAGAAAATAATTTGAAATTTAAAAAAAATCAAATGAAAAGTAAGAAAAGGAAATAAAGGAAAAAAAAAGAAGCAAACTGGAAACCGGGGGTGTAGGGGGAAGAAAGTAATTGAAAATTAAAAAAAAATTCAAATGAAAAGTAAGAAAAGAAAATAAAAAAACAAGAAAACAAAAAAGAAAACAAACTGAAACGGGGGGGGGGAGCAATTTACATGCCCTTAAAAGTATGATCGACAAGTTCAATTTTCCTGGGGCGCGGCTATTCGCAGCTATGTATTTTCTCTCACAGCCCGTTAAAAATTTTCAATTAGACTCGACAGTTAGTTACCGAAATTGAGATACATTTTCAGCATCCAATTACCGAAATATTATATTTTTTTCAACAGCTATTTACCGAAAATGCATGTTCGGCAGTTGTCTAATGAAAATTGAATATATTTTCGACATGTAGTTACCAAAATATAATCTTATTTTCAACAGCTATTTACCGAAATGCTATTTATGATTTTCAACAACCACTTACCGAAATATAGTGGGCTATGGGAGAAAATACGTGGCTGCGAATAGCCGGCCCATTTTCATGGTGTGCTTGTTTTTAAATGATCTTTCAATCTCCTTTGAAGCTGTCGACACTGTTGACCTATCAAAGTCGGGGTGGGACTCGTTTGCTTCGCAAATTAAAATTTATGGGATTAACAGTTTTGCGATTTTAGTAGACTATTTGTCCTGGATTAATTTTATCTCTAATTCTATCTGATCCCATGTTTGATTCACATAAGATTACATATGGGAGTAAGGAACAATTTTTTTTTTTTAAACAAATTTTGAAAAAAGTTTCTAAAATTTTTTTTTTATGAAAAAAGAAACTATTGAAAACAATTTTTTTGAAATTTTTTTTTTCAAAAATACTTACTAACAAAAACAGTTTTATTAAGAATTTTTTTTGGAAAGAGATTTTTTTATTACAAAAACTACTTTTTGAAAAATAGTCTTTGGATTCAGTCTGTTTTTCAAAAAAAGTTTTGAAAACAGATTATTTGAAAAAAACTAGTGAAAGAAAATAAAGTTTTGAAAACAATTTTGCAAATTATTTTATGAAAAATATAGTTTTGAAAAACATTTTCCGAAAAAAATTATGAGAATAGTTTTTTTATTAAGATTTTTTTTTGAAAACATTTGTTCGATATAAATTTTTACAAAAGATAATTTTGAAAATACTTTTAGAGAACAATTCCAATGTCATCCAAATATTTTTTTAAAACAATTCCTTCTTTATTAATCCTACCCAACGCACCTATGGGATTATTTAGTAAATTAATACTGATGGTCATTTTGGAAACCAAACATGGAATTACATGGGATTATGTATAGTTAGTTCTGTTCCTGGCAGTTAATTCGCGAATCAAATAAGGCCAGAATATATTGAAGGACAATGGTACAAGTCCAGCGTTATTACATGCACTACCAGGGCCTAGTGCGTTTTGGTGAGCTTACTGACGTAACAACGTTTAATCTCTTTTTTTAACGTTGTACTAATATTAAATCACCGTCATTTAAAACGTTTTATTTGTAGAATTCGCTGGACACTATAATCGAAACAAATATAGGGGCCGGCTATTCGCAACCACGTATTTTCTCCCATAGCCCACTATATTTCGGTAAGTGGTTGTTGAAAATCATAAATAGCATTTCGGTAAATAGCTGTTGAAAATAAGATTATATTTCGGTAACTACATATCAAAAATATATTCAATTATCGGTAGACAACTGCCAAACATACATTTTCGGTAAATAGCTGTTGAAAAAAATATCATATTTCGGTAATTGCATGCTGAAAATGTATCTCAATTTCGGTAACTAACTGTCGAGTCTAATTGAAAATTTTTAACGGACTGTGGGAGAAAATACGTGGCTGTGAATAGCCGCGCCCCAAATATATAGTCATGAGACCTTTTTCTTGAGTAAATTACACTAAGCCCCCTCAACTAATCTGCATTTTCACTTAACCCCCTCAGACTACAAAATCTAACATTATGCACCCTCTAACTATCCAGAATTGACACTTAACACCCTTTTGTTAGGTCTCCGTAGGAAAAATGCACCGACGGCCATCTCCGGCCACCGGACGGCCGATCTGAGCTGTCCAAAAAATTTTTTTAAAAAAACCTAGTGGGCTTACACGTGAATCAACAGCATTCGATGTGCGTAGGTGCTCGATCCAAACACCCCATTTAAATTCTTGGGGGTGTTTGGATCGAGCACCTACGCACGTCGGATGCCGTTGATTCCCTTGCTAGCCCACTCGGTTTTTTTTAAAAAAAATTTTGGAAGGCTCGGATCGGCCGTCCGGTGGCCAGAGACGGCCGTCGGCGCATTTTTCCTACGGAGACCTAACAAAAGGTTGTTAAGTGTCAATTTGAATAGTTAGAGAGTGCACAATGTCGGATTTTGTAGTCTAAGGGGGTTAAGTGAAAATGCGGGTTAGTTGAGGGGGGCTTAATGTAATTTACTCTTTTTTTTGGTACTCCCTCCGTTCCAATTTGTGAGTCCCTCTCCGGGATTCCAACTTTTTAAGAGAGTGTAATAATTACTTGCACAGATTTTTAACTTTCCAATTTTGCCCCTCAATTTTGAAATTGTTTTTGTGCACTTCAAATGGAAACCAATTGTTTCCTCAAAGAGGGCTGCTACTCCCCCCCCCCCCCCCTGACACACACCCCCCTCCCGGCCCCACCATACTTTCCCGGACTACCCCCTCCTCTCTCTCTCTCTCTCTCTCTCTCTCTCTCTCTCCTTTTCTTTCTTTCTTTCTTTTTACAGTTTTACTTTTCTTTTTCTTTTTTTCTTTTCTTTCCGGTTTGGTTTTTTTTTTTCATTTTATTTTCTTTTCTTTCTTTCCGGTTTGAATTTCTTTTTCTCTTTAATAATAGATTCAAGTCTATTTTTTTTTGAAAAGTGGGTTCAAGTCTAATTCTAGGCTTTGTAAACTAATTGAGAGAAAAAAAAGTATTTCAATTGATCATGTTTATCCGACTGTTTTCTTTTTCTTTTTTTTGTCCTTTATAGATTAAAAAATATAATTACGAAAATAAGTGTTTCAATTTTCAATCCGTTTGAACCAGTGCAAAGATGTTATTTTTCTGATCATTTCATCCTAAATGGTCGTAATAAATTTTTGGCTTCAAGGCCTTTCAATAGACACCCTAAGAGAATCTTGAAACTAAATAATGAGTTTTAGGGTGTTTATTGAAAGACCTTAAACCAAAAAAACGATCTTTGCTCTGATTTAACTGAATTGCAAAATAAAGCACTTAATTTGTTGAATTATATTTTTAAATATACAAAGAGTGTATTTATAGAAATTAAATAAATGGTTAAAAAATTAAATGCTCTAAATTTCAATCCGTTTGAATGGGTGAGAAGATTTTATTTTTCTGATAATTTAATTCTAAAGGGTCATAATTAAATTATGACTATAGGATTCTTGTTGATTAGCTCTAAGAAAGTCGTAAAATCAAATATCTCTTAGGACTAACCAACGAGAGCCCTAGAGTCAAAATTTAATTATGACCTTTTAGAATTAAATGATCAGAAAAATAAAATTTTCTCACCCATTCAAACGGATTAAAATTTGGAACACTTAATTTTTCAACATTTAGTTTATATATTAAAAAATGGTTAAAAAATTAAGTGCTTCAAATTTCAATCTGTTAGAACCGATAGAAAGATTTTATTTTTTGATCATTTTATCCTAAATGGTCATAATTAAATTTTGACTCTAGGACTCTCGTTGATTAGCCCTAAGAAAATCGTACAAACAAATATCTTAGGACTAACTAACGAGAGTCCTAAAGTCAAAGTTTAATTATGACCATTTTGGATAAAATGATCAGAAAATTAAGTCTTTCTATAACTGATTGAAATTTGGAGCACTTAATTTTTTAACCTAATTTTTAATATATTAATTAAAGGTTGAAAAATTAAGTGTTCCAAATTTCAATCCGTTTGAATGGGTGAGAAAATTTTATTTTTCTGATCATTTAATTCTATAGGGTTATAATTCTTTTTTTTCTCTTAATTACTTTATAAAGCCTAGAATTAAACTTGAACTTATTATTAAGGAGGAAAAAAATTTAAACCGGAAAAAAAGAAAAAGAAATAAAATGAAAAAAAAAAAACCAAACCGAAAACAAAAGGAAGAAAAGAAAGAAAAGGAAGAGAGAGAGAGAGAGAGAGAGAGAGAGAGAGGGGTAGTTTCGGAAAGGGTGGTGGGGCCTGGGGAGGGGGGTGTGTCAGGGGGGGGGGGGGGGGGGGGGGGGGGGGGAGTAGCAATTTGCTTCCTCAAATATTCCCGAGATGTACTTTTGTACACTTTAAATGGAGTAAAGTAACAAATCCCAAGATGGTTTGGGCGGCAAAAGTTGGCTGGGATTTCAATAGTAACTTCAAGAATTCAAAGTTGAATACAACTCTCTTTCTATCTCTCTCTCGCGTGCACATTTTTGTTCTTTTTGAAGAAGGGTAAAAGGGGAAAGTTGAACCCTTTTTTGTGTTGACTTGGCAAATGGAACTTTCATTTTGGAACACCCAAAAAAAAAAGGCGGACTATCAAATTGGAACGGAGGGAGTAAGAGTTAATTTTGAAAATTACACAAACCCTTTGTTTGACCATTTCATATACAGAATGCCTTCTATAAATAGAGCCACATGCAATGCAACAAAGCGATATGATAAAATATCCTTTCGATCTTCCAGTTATATACTACTCCTGCTCAATGAGATCTCAAACTTTGATATTCGTTGTCTTTGCTCTTGCTGTGGCGACAGCGGAATGCAACTCAGAAGGTATGAGGATTAACTTCATTTATCTTGTTCTTAAAATCTTATTGAATCCCAAGGTTGTTCTAGCCAGTTTTCACTCTATTTTGTCCTAGGGTTTTTTTTTTTTTTTGGGTCATACGTTGGAAGAATTAATCTATATTACAGTAAACAACTTCCAATCTATCAAGAATGAGATTAACTTCTTCTCTTTTAAGAGTTGAATTCACAACCTCACATAACAAAAAAACAGGGGTAATAGGATGTGTAATCTCATTGATGAGTAATCATGGGCAGACCCAAAAAAGGGCAAACTGGGTCACCTAAACCTACTCTATTGGAATTCTCCAAAGAGATATGCATATATTTTTGAATGTTTTGGTGATTTTGCCCCGTTACATTATACTTTCATCCCTATATCTTGCGCTAAGTAGTATTGAAAAATTACAATCTTGCCTAACTTATTTCACCCAGCGGCTGATCTTTTTTTATTTTTTTGATCCATCTATTTTTTAACTCAAGTAATGCGTGTATTTTTTTATTAATTTTTTATTTGAATAGAAGTTACAATGATTAATATTTAGAATATGATGGCATTACAACGAAAAACACACATTTCAACTAAGTTGACATCCGTGAATACCGATAATCATATCCCACTAGGACCCAAACGAACCAAACAAGTTGGCAAGGAACCAACTGTAGTATTTTGAATGCAAAATTATTTTTGATGTGAATATTTGACTACAGTGCCATAAAATCCTAGGTCTGCCTCTGACTGGATTGCATAAATTCTGGCACATGTCACATCGGGCCCAACGGCCGACACCTTTCCCTACCCGTGAGTTGTGACACCATGGACCGAGCGACCCACCCGCTTGTCTATTAGGGGTGTCGGCTATTGGGCTGCCAGGGCTTCACCCACATTGGGCCTATCGCCTATATATGAACCGGAGAAAATGATGGTCCAAGACATGTTGATAATTAATACCCGCTAAGGACATTTCTCAGCATGTCCTTGGCGGGTATTAATTATCAAAATACGAATTTGACTGTTATTTTCCATACGAACGGGGGGCATGACCCACCATTCGGCACACTACATGTGTGTGCGTGGAGGGAGAAACAGGGATTTTTTTTTTTTTTTAATCGGCCTTTTTTTATTTGGTTAGATGGACCACTATGATTCAAGACGGTGCATCCTAAAACTCCATCAATAGCTCGGCTAGGTCACATTCGGTTCCTTCTACTACGAAACCAAAACCGAATCGATTGTAAATTTTTCATGAAGATTCAAAATAGAACCGAACACAATCGTGACACTTAAAGAAACAACCAAACTTGTCAAAAATGATGGGTTCGGTTGCTCGGTTAAACCCATCTTCAACCTTTCTGCTTGAAGATAAACATGTTTCAATTGTATATCGATCGGAATTCGATGAACATGATTTTTGAAATGGTTGACGTACTCGTCGAGTTCTATGATATGAACGATTTTGATCGTTGAACGAGGCCGAAAAGGGCACTGAAAATGCAAAACTGCAGTAAAGATGTCTCCATTTGTGTAATCACGTTTGCCCCTCTTCGAATCGAACATGTACCCAACCTAGTCTCAAACTCTCTCAGCTTTAGGCTTCTCATACCTTATTAGTGTACACAACCTAGCCTCCAATGATTAATACTCATATTTTCTTTTTGCTGATTCCATTTAAGTTGAATTTAATTTTATTATTTTTGTTGAACAGTGGATGCTCCATATGCGTGGAAGATCGTATTGGAAGACCCAAACAATGTCCTACAGAGTTGGGACTCAGCAGTGAAATCTCCATGCACCTGGTTTCACATCACTTGCAACAGTCTTAACGGCCCGTTTGGATGGAGGATTTGTTTTGGGTGAATTTGTAATGAGGGGGGATTTGAAGGTGGATTTGTAATGAGGGGGGATATGTTAAGAAGAGTGGATTTGTAATGAGGTGTTTGGATGATTTTTTGAGAAGAGATTTTTAGAAGTTGGATATGATGGGATAAGGTGTCAAATGACTTAATTACCCTTGTGTATAAATGTAATGTTTAAAATATAAATAATTGCAATATAATTATCATAGCCCCTGATTTCCCAACCCCAAAATTGTATTTATTATACTTATCATATATATTTACAATAATTGCAATTTAAAAGTCATTTTTATATATGTATGTATATGTATACCGACAGTAAAAGCAAACCCATTCCCCAACCACCCACGCACAGTCCCATCCACTGACCACTAGATTCACCCTCGCATAACCCCATCCTCTGCCTCCGTCCGCCGCTGATCATCACCCCTCATCTATTGAGTTTTTCAGCCGTAAGTCTCTCTCTCTCTCTCTCTCTCTCTCTCTCTCTCTCTCTCTCTCTCTCTTGTTTTGCACAGATCGATCGAGTAGGTCAAGATGGAGTCACTAGTCTTCTCTCTCTCTCTCCGATCACATCCACCATCACCGACGACGATGGTTGCTCCGACCCACCATCACCGACGACGAGGCAGTCCCTCTCTCTCTCTCTCTCTCTGATTTTTTTGGCAAGATAAGGTAACAAAACGCTCCTGATTTGCAGGGGTAGAATGGTACCAAAAATGCCCAAATCTCCCCTGATTTGCTAACGACAGGGTCTGGGGTGTCGTTACAAATCCGGGAGAATTTAAGGGGAAGAGGGATATGTAGTCCGAACAGTAAACAAGTCCGGGTGAGGAAAATTGGAGCCAAACACCGGATATGTGTGGGGCCGGGATTATATCTCCGACTTCTTGACAAATCCGGGTGCCATATTCGGTATCCAAATAGGCTGTAACAGTGTTGTTAGAGTGTAAGTCTACATGTGTGTGTGTGTATATATATGTATGTGTGTGTATATATATATATATATATAGAGAGAGAGAGAGAGAGAGAGAGAGAGAGAGAGTCTCCTTCAAGTAAGGGCGTACTCATTTTAAATAAAATGTAGACGTCCTCTTTTCTCTCCTTGTCCGATCAAATTTCGATGATCTGAGCTGCTCAATGTGTTCAAAACGTGATTTTCAGGGTAACCAAGAGAAATCAGTAAAAAAAAATAACGGGAAAGGGCTTGATTTGAGCAGTTTTTATTTGAAACGTTCGATAAAATACAAACAAAAACTACTCGGATCAAGCCCTCTTCGGTCTTCTTTTTTATTTTTGGCTGATTTCTCGCAAGTGCCCTTAAAATCATGTTCTGAACATATTAAGCGGCTCGGATCATCATAAATTGGTCGAAAAAGTGACGTCCTTAACTTAAAATAGTAAGGGCGCCCTTACTTGAAGTTTTGTGTGTGTGTGTGTGTATATATATACAGTTCACTTTCCATAAGGATTACCTTAACTTAATAAAATGTGGACCTCCCTTTCCCGATTGAATTTCGATGATCCGAGCAGCTCAATATGTTCAGAATGTAATTTTAATGGTACCTACTAGAAATCAGTAAAAAAAATGACCGGAAAGGGTTTCATCTGAGCAGCTTTTGTTTATTTTTTATCGAACGGTTCCAATAAAAACTGCTTGGATGAAGCCCTTCCCGGTCTTTTTTTTTTTGCCGATTTCTTGCGGAAACCCTTAAAATCACGTTCTAAACACATTGAGCGGCTCAGATCATCGAAATTCGAATGGAAAACGGGAGAAATGAGGAGGTCACATCCTCATATGAAAATGACTATACATATATATAGTCTCCTTCAGGTAAGGGCGTCCTTATTTTAAATAAATTGCGGACGTTCCATTTTCTCCCATTTTTCGAACAAATTTTGATGATCCGACCCGCTCAATGTATTCAGAATGCAATTTTAAGGGTACCCTTAAGAAATAAGTAAAAGAAAATGACTGAAAAGGACTTAATTTGACCAGATTTTATTTGAACCGTTCAATAAAATATAAACAAAAACTGCTCGAATCAAGCTCTTTCTGGTCTCTTTTTTTTGTGCTGATTTCTTGCAAGTATCATGTTCTGAACATATTGAGCGGCTCGGATTACCGCAATCTAAGCGCAAAACTGCTCAAATCAAGCCCTTCTAAATCTTTATTTTTTGCTAATTTCTCGTGAGTATCCTTAAATTCACGTTTTGATCACATTGAGCTGCTTGGATCATTAAAATTTGATAGGAAACTATGAGATATTTTTTTAGGTGTCTAATTAGTTATGTTCGAAACCGCCCCTATATATATACACACACACACACACACACACACTCGGAAAATGGAAGGTCCGCACGGTAGAAACATAAGGGATCTCTCATTGGACACACACACACACACACACACACACACACACATATACAAAACTTCAAGTAAAGACGCCCTTACTGTATTAAGTTAAGAACATCCCTTTCCCGACCAAGTTGCGATGATCTGAGCTGCTCAACATGTTCAAAACGTGATTTTAAGGGTACCTGCGAGAAAAATAGGAGAAACACACACACACACACACACAGAGAGTCCCTTTCAGGTAAAGGCGTCCTCATTTTAAGTAAAATGCGGACTTCCCATTTTCTCCCCTTTCCCAATCAAATTTCGATGATCCGAGCCGCTCAATGTGTTCAGAACGTGATTTTAAGGGTACTCGCAAGAAATCAGCAAAAAAAAATGACCGGGAAGGGCTTGATTTGAGTGGTTTTTATTTGAACCGTTCGATAAAATACAGACAAAAACTGCTCAGATCAAGCCATTTCCAGTCTTTTTTTCTACTGATTGCTCGCGGATACCCTTAAAATCACATTCACGGCTCGGATCATCTCAAATTGGTCGGGAAATGGACGTCCTTAACTTGATAAGTTATGGGCGCCCTTATTAGAAAATTGGTGTGTGTGTGTGTGTGTGTGTGTGTATATATATATATATATATATATATATATATATATATATATATATATATATATATATATATATATATATACAGTTCCCATCTGGTAGGGACGTCCGTATTTTCTTAAAATGCAGACTTTTCGTTTAAGCCGTTGGATCTCATCCAACGGCTGGGATTTTAAAGGAGGAACTCGCGAGTCCAATGGAACATGGGTTCAGGTTAAAAACTTGCCACGGGTCATCCGGGCTTCTCAGCCGGATCTAACAAAACACCCAAATCCTCTCATTTCACGCGTTCTCAACGCGGACGAAGAGAGAAAAGAAGAGCAGAGGCAACGAACGACGACAACAAACTTCGACCAGATCGAAGCATCATCTCACCTGAACCAGACGACGAACTTCGACCAGGTACCACCAAGCGCTCTCTCTCTCTCTCTCTCTCTCAATTTTCCCCAGAAACCCTAACTCGATTTTCTTCTCCCGTAATGCAAGATACACGAAGCTCTCTCTCGATCTTGTGAAGGAGAACACGAAAGACCACCAGATTAGGGCTCCATTTAAAGGTATCTTACTGTAGAGACCCGTATTTTAGGCCTATTTTTTAAAAAATTATTTATTATTATTTTATTTATATAATTGTACGGCTTGTCGAGATAAACGGTGTGGATATATGGTATGACGTATTTGTGGAAGAATATAAGAGTAAATAGATGAGAGGTGTATGTGTGAGTGTGTGGTGTGAGGGCATGGGATTATTTCCCCCACCTCTATTATTTCTAGGAAACACTTTCCCCTTCTCATTTCTCTCTCGGCTGTCTCTCTCCCTAATTCTCTCGTCACTCTCCGGCTCTCATCTTTCTCTCCCGACCTCTCCACCAAAAGCCCACCAAATTGGTGCAAAACCCCTACAAACTCACCTCTATTTTGGCTTCTATACGCGATTCCAACCTTGAATCTCGTGGGTCTTGCTCAGAGGAGGAGTATTCAGTTTATTTCGAAGTTTGGAGAGCTAGGGCTTGCTTAACCTGCGTGGGTTTCGCTTCTCGACTTGAGGTAGGGAATTCTACCTCTCTTTATATGTTTTATGAGTGATTTGGTGCTAGAAATCGTGCTTGTAATGTCGTGTTTAAGCCTGGATCAAAAATCGGTTGTTGCTGTAAGATCGTCAGTTTTTCCTGAATTTCTACCAGTAGGCCTGTCCTTTCTACCAGTAGAACCTTTGTTGCTTTGTCAGAAAATCAGTTTCCTACAGGTAGGAACTTTTTCCCTACTAGTAGAATAAGTCGTAACCAGCTCAAACGTATAGCAGCAACTCAAAAGCTGCTCAACAAGCTGCTCTACGTATTCAACTTCTACAGGTAGGAGAAGCCCAAATTTGGAATTTTGACCTTTCTGTTTTCAATTTCTACCGGTAGAAGTTTTGGTAATTTGGAATTTTGACATTTCTGTTTTCAGTTTCTACCGGTAGAAGTTTTCCACCTACTGGTAGGTCAAGTTCTACCGGCGGGACTTTTTCACCTACCGGTAGGAGTTTGGAGTAAAGCAGCTTCCTTGAGCTGCTGCAGTATCTTTCAGCTACTTTCCTATATCTTCCAACTCGCATTGTGAAGTTTTTCATCGACCCTAATGGATTTGTTTCCGCATTCTTTCAAGTGTTATAGAAAGTAATAATCGTTTATCACTTAGGGTGGTATCCAATGGACGTCATTGCACATTGACATTTGAGCGACACACTTAAACATGTTTAGCGATCCGACAAGTAGTATTGCAATCCATTCCTTTTCTCAACTCCTAGAATTCTTTAGATTCTCTTAGTATTTGCTTTAGAAACTAGAAGACCGGTCATCGCAGAGTCCAGTTGAGGGTCGATATGTGGTATGTGAAGATACGGGGGTGTACTTAGAGGTACGGTGTGGACGTGTGTATTTGATTATGTGCGATATGGTAGGTTGTTGGTCTTGAAATACCATGCGATCGTTTAAAATGGCCTTTGGATTCGATTGAATGGGCGGATGTTTGTGAAATGGGAAGCGGAATGAAAGTGAATAACTGATGATCAGAGTATTGTAGGATTTTAAGTATCGGTTTAGTACGCCATGTAAGATGCGGGTACATGACAAATGAGGAGGCATAGATGTGTACATTTGTGAAGTCACGTAATGATTAATCAAAATTCTGTGGTATAACCATCGGAGGAATTATGAAATGATGATGATTATGAAAGGTGTGAAAAGTGACCCAAGGGGTCGTTACTGAGGGAAAAGACTCGGGGTGACCTTGCGCTCGAGGGAACTAGACCCGAGGTGACCCACCTGATTACTACTATTGAAGGAATAGACTCGGGGTGACCCTGCGCTCGAGGGAACTAGACCCAAGGTGACCCCAACTGATTATTATTATTGAGGGAAAAAACTCGGGGTGACCCTGCGCTCGAGGGAACTAGACCCGAGGTGACCCTAATGATTACTGATGTAAATAACTGAAATAAAGAAATTCAAAAGACAATGATTGGTTGATTAACAAGAGTGAAGTGTTCGTTTAAGTTCTTAGATTCTGGTACAGTGCCTCCGTCTTATCTATGCTTATCTGTTATTCGAACATCTTTGTTTCCTCGGCATCTCTCATTTCATTGGCATATAGAGTTTGCGTAGACTTTTCTACTGGGCTAGTGTAGCTCAAACCTTATATTATTTTCAGGTACTAACCCGGATCAGTGGCTTGCATGACTGGAATGCTTGGAGTGTGGATATAACCTTTTTGAAAGCTAACCGAAGGAGCCACCTATTCATCTTTGTAAATTTATTTTGAAAGTAGTCTTTTGTAACCTAAATTGTAGATCTTTTGATTAAGGAATATTTGTAAACTCTTAACTCTCATAACACTTGTTACCTAAGTAAATTTGGGCCGTTGAGCCGATGTAATATTTGGAAATCTCTTGGACTTGGAAGTGTTACTTTGGGAATGGAATTACTGTAGTCTTTTGGGTATCATACGGATTAATGTGAGGGTTTTCATTATGAATATCATTAATATTTATGTTGAAAATCGAGGGCGTGACACTTACTCTCTCGGTTTGGATCTTTTTTTTTTTTTTTTCAGAAAATGTAACTTGAAAAAAAAAATAACAAAGTTGTAAAAAAAAAAAAAACAGAGTTGTAAAAAATGGGTTGGGTATCGATTGATATTTAAAGTGGTGGTGAACGAATTCTTTTTTTTGTTGTTGTAATTGGATACTAGGGTTTATGTGGATTTTGCTTGCGATATCTTTTGGTGTGCCTCTTAGATTAAAGTGGTTAATTCTGGATCTGGGTTTGATTAATATTGCTAATTGGGTTGGTTAACCTGCAAAAAAGTTCGAATCTTTATCTCTCTTTCTCCGTATGGACGAATTTTAAGTGGGTAGCTGTTGTTTTGTCCGCTTAGATGTCCTTTGTTGTGGTAATTGGGTACTAATGTTTTTGGAGTTTCTCTGCGAATCTTTGTGTGCTTATTGCCCAAAACTTAACAACCTGTTGTACGCACCCCCTTGTTTGGTTGGAAATAATCAGGCAAGGCATGTAAATAATGAGATTTTTTCATGTTTAAGTTACAATAATTGTAGTCTTTAGGATTTTTTACAACAAAGATTCTTTATTTCTGAGGTTTCAACTTGAATTTCTTAGTGTGGACTGCGTTGATTTTGTTCGAATTAGGGTTTGTTTGAGATATCTGGTTCTGAACCTCTCTCTCTCTGTCTTGTTTTGTTAGGGAATATTTGATGAATCTGTACATTTTTTTTGATACAGATGTGTGACATTGGGTTCGAGATTGGGTTTCGAGTTAGGGTTATAGAAGAACATATGGAGTTTGAACAAGAAACCAAAGAACAAGAAGTTGAGCTGGCAGCGTCAAATTAACTGAGCTTGATCTGCAGAAACGTAGCAGAATGACTATTTGGTTTTTTATGATTGGGTTTCTTGTCTTTTGTTTCTTCTATTGATATTATTACCTATTCGGGTTGCAGGATGGATTGGTGCTTCCACATGGATTGAGATGTCAACGATTACACTTGGAGATGTTTGTGGAGTAGAATCTAGAAGCGTTTGGGGGAAGTTCGGCATCGGTCGTCCACTTTGCAGAAGTTAATTGTTCGGGGAAGAGTGAGAGACCTTGTGCATGGAGATTTGGGTGTTGGTGGTTGATCTGCCTGTTTTGTATAACTGTGAAAGAATTCAGTCCAACATAAGTATCTCCATGTCTGGTTTTGTGGAAGCAGGACTCCAGATAAAGACCATGCCATGAGAGCTGGATTTTGTTGTTCAGATGGCGGTTTACATCACCAAATAAATCATTTTGCTGTAGTTGTAATCAGTGAGTTAGTTCATCATAACCCTTACGAGACAGAGGTGTTTGTGTAGATGAAGGGTTATGTTCATTTTGTCATAGTTACCAGAATTTTAATTTGGAAATTGGGAAATGAGAACAAAAGGGAAGTTACAGAACTTTCTCCATCTTAGAAAGAGGTATTTCAATGCTTTCCATTATATGTCATGGATTGTTTCTTACTAGCCGAACTAGACATTGCATGATGGCAAGAACACCTTATGAGTTCTGACTGGAATATTTAGAAGAATAGTAGCCTGAAGGCAAGAAATCTTTTTGAATTTATGAAACTTGGCATGCAACGGTATGATTCCAGAGACGTGGGTTTGATGAAGTCTAAAATTCGGCTCATTAGTCATGAAAGGCTGGGTTTGATTAAGCGTTGAATACCATTTCAAACATGAACAGATTATGCCACGGCAGAATCTTTATCACTGAAGATTGTAAACCTACTCCATTTTTCAGCAACTAAATTTACCAGTTATGCTTGGTTAACGACATAAGTCCCCTGTTTTCTAAATTAGTCCTCTCTTCCCCTGTTTACCTTCTCAATGGTCAAATGTTAAATAACAGTTAACAGACATGCAGATGGTCTAGGTTAAGAAATTTCTACTGTGATACATAGTTCCAATGAAGACTAGAAAGACCACAAACAAAGACAAGTGATATGTGAAACATGATAAAACGAAGTACTTTGTTTATTAATTATCACAATTAAACTGATCCAATGATGCATAAAATTATATCACAGTCAAACATCCCATACATAATTGAAGCATTACAAACATCCCAAACAGCTTCCAGATTCTACTCCACAAACATCTCCAAGCGTAATCTTTGACATCTCAATCCATGTGGAAGCACCAATCCATCCTGCATCGATATCTTCCAAACACTGCATTCTAAAAACCAAGAGACAAATGTAACTTCATATTATTTTTAACCTTGCAAGGAATGCAACACTCGAAACTTTTGACTTAAACAAATAACTACAAATGAAAAAAATGCAAAGAGAAAAGGGCACGTTCTAAACACATTAAGCGGCTCGGATCATCGAAATTCAATCAAAAAATGGGAGAAATGAGGAGGTAAGCATTTTAACTAAAATGCAGAGCACCTCATTTGAGACTGACTGTGTATGTGTGTGTGTGTGTGTGTATATATATATATATCCGAATTAGTGTTATATCTAATTCGCATCTTGCTGCCATTTGCGGCTATATATACACGGCGGTTCCCGGGACCCTTAAAAAAATCCCCAAATATTAATCTCATAATTTTCGATCAAATTTTGACGATATAAGCCGCTTAATGTGTTCAAAACATGATTTTAAGGGTGCTAGCGAGAAATTGACAAAAAAATAATCACGAGGGGCTTGATTTGATCAAATTTTTATTGAACCGTTCAATAAAATTCAATAAAAAACTATTCGGATAAAGCTCTTCCCGGTCATTTTTTTTGTACTAATTTTTTGCGAGTATCCTTAAAATCACGTTCTGATTACATTGAGTGGCTCAGATCATCAAAATCGATTGAAAACTTGGAGGGATTTTTTTAGAGATTTTTTTAAGAGTTTCCGGAACCGCCCCGATATATATACACTAGAGTTTGCCTGTGCCTATGGCACTACGCACTCCGGTTGGAATTGTCCGTACCTACGGCACTACCCATCCGATTACCTTTTGAATTTTCGTAGTAGCTCAAACACTAAATCGATTCACGAAAGAAATTACTTGAGAGAGATAATTTGATCAATCATAGCTAGCTAGAACTAAGCCAACTTCTCCACTAATTCATAGGCCCCCTGCATGTGCATCAAATACATTTTAAAAAGATTTTCGAAATACCCAAAAAAAATATAAATTGCGCACGAATCAAATAGAAGAAATGACATCACACACGAACACACATCAGAGAGAGAGAAAGTGAGGCATTGTTCCGCTTAGATTTTTGGATTTTTTGAGCCTAACTTTTGTGGAATTTAAAAAGTATAAAATTTTGACTTGTACTCTTTTTTTTTTTATAAATATCCAAGTTAAAGTCGAGAAGAATTAATAATCTTTAAAAAAAAACAAACCCAAGAGCCCAAAAATTCCTTAGCAAATCTACCTAAAATAGTTTTGATTTTTGAACGCATGGAAGTGATAAAAAAAAAATAATGCACGGTAGTTTTAAAAAAAATAACGCTCGGTAGGGATGTGTAAGTGAGATGGATTGTGATTTGTGGGGGAACTTCATTTTCTCTTGATGGCAGCGTTGTAATAAATGTGGGGATGTGGGCACTTTAATTAAATGAGAAGAATGCCTCTTCACCATTGGATGAAATCAATCTCAACTCTTGGATCAACTTGTCTTGTGTGGAGGCCCACACTCTTGTGTTTTATTAAGTAGATATCCTCAATTTCCTCTTATCTCGAAGCATTGAATTCTTCTATTAATAATTAAAGTCCCTACCTACCTCTCACATTTTTAGAACATGATGATGATCATTACTAATCTCTTTTTTTTTTTTTTTCCATTGAAGGGACCTCGAAGATGCGGGACTTTCGGGACCTCTTGTACCACACCTAAGAGATCTAGACAGTCTTCAATACTTGTAAGCTATCGATTTCTCTCAGTTCTGCTTTAGCCTTTAGGTCATCCAAAATCATTAGGTTGACTCATATATCTTCTTATTCAAAAAGGACACGGATAAATCTTTACCATATAACAGTGTTTATGCCGATTTGTCCAAATTATGGTGCATTAACATGTGAAAGGATTTTTTGAACTAGCTCTAGTTTAGAATGTATCTAGTATAAGCAAAAGTCTAAACCACAACGATGTGTCAAGTTGTCGACATAGACTGATGTTCACATAGATGTGTGAAGCACATACAACCACATGAGTGTTTGTGTGTGAATGGTTGCGCGAAAATTGGTCCGAACACTTTAGTTATAAATAATAAAAAAATTTCCCACTAAAAAAATGTAGATATCGGTTGGTGAATTGCTGGAGAACTTGATTATTCGTCTCCTTAGCAAAATACACGGAATTAAAGATTCTTCTTGCTCTCCCCAGTACATTAATCTAAAAAGATCACCTCTATCCATTTTGCTCAAGGGAAAATGACGGTCTAGTACGTTTTTTGATAATTAATATCCACCGAGGACAAGCTAAGAACATTTGTTAATGCTGAAAATGTCCTTAGCGGGTATTAATTATCAAAATATGTCATTGGCCGTCATTTTTCCTTTGCTCAAGGGAAAATGACGGCCTAGTACGTTTTTTGATAATTAATATCCACCGAGGACAAGCTAAGAACATTTGTTAATGCTGAAAATATCCTTGGCGGGTATTAATTATCAAAATATGTCATTGACCGTCATTTTTCCTTTGCTCAAGGGAAAATGACGGTCTAGTACGTTTTTTGATAATTAATATCCACCGAGAACAAGCTAAGAACATTTGTTAATGCTGAAAGAAGATTGTTTTTTTAACTTATTTTTGTCTTTATTTAAAAAATTATGAGTTTCGCTCATAATATTTTACTTTTTTGATTTATCTCATCGAGACGAACAACAATCCACAAAAGCTTGGCGTAAACTTAACAAATGAGAATTTTTATTTTTTTTGAATAAAGATAAAAGGATGAAGCCAATTTTTTTTTTCCCCCCAAACCCAGCCTAAGGTTGTCATAAGAATGTATTTTCTTCAGGAATTTGATTGGTTGGGGGTGTAAATGAGTTGCAGGACTGTATCGGACAATCAATTGGCCGGGAGCGTTCAGCATCACACAAATATAACAGGTACCCCATGCTTTTTTTAAATGGTTCGCAATAAATTTTTAACTGAGATGTTCAGCTCACTTTCAGGGGTCCGAATAAAATCAAAGGCAAAGCTCTATATGGACTGATCCCAAAAAAGTTGATAGCATTTGAGAGTTTTGAACTTGAGATCTTAAAAGAGAACAAACTCCTAGTACCAAGCCTTGATCACTAGGCTAACCGCTGGTGCATTGGATTAATGCTTTGCAATAATTAATTTTAGCATCTTAGATTCATTCTGGAAAGTTGACTTACCTTTCTTACCATTATTTTGGTTTTGAAGGATTTGCAGCAACAACAATAATACAAGATGCAAAACCTTAAGCTACTATGTGAGGTGTAGACTGAGACAGAGGATTCTTACTTTATAGGGTCTCGATTTGTAGTTTTGTGGTGCAGTAATAAGGTTTCGGTTGTTTGCTACCGGTTCATATATGCATGGCCGTAGCAAAAAAAAGTAAAATCCTTAGGGTCCATGTTTTTGAAGTCTTTGGTTATCAGTTCTGATGTGCAGTATTGGTGAGTAGTACTGTTGAAACTTGTAGTCCTTTATTTTGGTAACCGGTTTGTCCCGGTCAGGTCATGCTATGGCTATGTGTAATAGTGTTGTTAAGTAGTTACTTTTGTTGCGCACATAGTTTTCTGGGATATGTTGAGACTATGAGAATTATGCTTTTGCAGCTTACTGAATTTCTTAAAGAAAGCTATCTTGATGGGAGGATTTTATAAATTCTCTAAGCTGATTTATTGGAATAGGCCTAGGGTGATCACGTAGACTCACTGGCCGGTCAATAGACTTTTAACCCACGGGTTTGGGTCGCGACATAAGTTATAGGGTGCTTAGAGGTAATTTGGACTATAAAAGAGTCAAAAATATCATAAAAAGCCTCTCTCTCTCTCTCTCTCTCTCTCTCTCTCTCTCTCTCTCTCTCTCTCTCTCTCTCTCTCTCTCTCTCTCTCTCTCTCTCTCTCTCTCTCTAGCCCTCGTACTCAAAATTCTTGCTCCATCACCATTGATCCTTGAAACCCACGCATATCTCACATTTTTATAACATCCTTGGCTCTAGGATCGCGTGGGAAGAGCTCAAAGGAGTGCTCTTGGTAGATTTCAAACTTTAGGACTTGAAGTAGGGATTTTTCATCTCCTGTATGTGTTTATGTGTTGATTTGGTACCTAGATCTTGTATTTGATCGCTGTTTTTGGTCCTTGTTGTAACCCCTTGAAATCTAAAAATTGCGCTCTAAATCTCCGGATTGCTACCGATACCACCTTTTTGGCTTTGCCGGTAGCACTTGATTAGAACAAAAAATTTAACTATTTCTATCGGTACCACTGTTTTTTCTCTTTGTGTACCACTCCTTACGGGTACCACTTTTACCCTGGTACCGATACCACCCTTTCTTCGGTACCAGTACCACCTACCAATTTTTGTAAAAAAAATTTATTTTCTCATTCTAAAGTCGTGGTTCATTTTATTGAGTTATCTTATGCATATTCATGAGTTTGAGGATATTGTTAAACTAGCGAATGCCCGTGCCTGAAGGCACGGCTTGAACATTCAGCACATGCAAATTAAAACTGAACAACAAATTTAACCAACTAAGACGTATAGAACAAACTCAAACACATAAATCTTGATCAAATCAAAAAACACAATCCAAAACACCGATGAAAATAAAAATGATATACATTAATGAAAATCCATGCCTCGAGGAGACATCTAAAAAGAGAACATGAAACATGTCAACAAAAGCCTAGTGAGTACACCAAGTCATTTGTTTAAGGGATGATATATGATAACAGAAGAAAATCTAATTATAATACTCTATAACTCGTTGTATCTGGTATGATAAAGCAAATTACAGCAGAACTTCAGGGTAAACAATATTGGTAGTGGAATTTATTTCTTCTTCGGGGAGAAGGACAGTTATACGGTCAAAAGACGTGCACCTTGATAATGCCACATATAGTTGCCCATAACTAAATACAGGTGTGCGCAAATCGACTCCAATGAATTTGACAGATTGTCCTTGTGATTTGTTAATAGTCATAGCATATGCCAAGTGAACTGGAAATTGACGCCTTGTCATATGAAAAGGAAAATTTGAAGATGACGGTGATAAAGATATTCTTGGTATGAAGGTCAATTTGCCAAAGTGTTCGCCTGTTAAAATCTTAACTTCAATAATACGGGAGCCACACCTGACAACCATCATCCTTGTGCCATTACAAAGTCCATCTTTTGGGGCAATATTTTCTAACAATATTATAGGGCAACCCACTTTCAACTCGAGCTTAAAAGGCGGTAGCCCAGTAGGATCTAATGAGTTAAGAAACTCATTGGGATACCAGTTAGTGATGCTTCTATCCACTCCGTCATCCTCAGACATTTTATCTGCAACTAGATAAGTGTATCTATTTCCTAAAAAAAAAATTAGTGCAGTACCATTTATAGCATTTACGTCATCATTCCAAGCAGAGAGAATCGTGCGTTAAGTTAAAAATGTTGGGGTTGATGAATTTGCCACATCCAGTTGGGGATAAACTCTTGACAATAATTCATTTAGATTTTGACATCTACCTATTGTCGATGGAAGGTGTACCACTTCTTGAGGGTTTGTTCCAACCTAAAACAATATTGAAGTATAAATCAATAATCAAACAAAGGTGGGAAGAATTACTGATTCAATAAAAAAATTATTACCTCCATTAAGAAATTTGCAAAAGTAGCATTTCCAGGATCTGTCGTATTCAATCGCATGTTCAAATTCAATGTCAATACACATATATCATCCCACATATCAGAGCGCCTAAGTGATGCGTTAACAATTTCCCCCACGAACTCCTTTGGGTACAACTGGTAAAATTTGACGAAAATCCCCCCAAGCACTACGGTGATATCCCCAAATGGTTTAGGATTGTCACAGATATCACGTAATGTGCGGTCAACTGCTTCAACGCAATATTTATGTTGCATAGGGACTTCATCTCATATTATCAATTTTGTTTCTCTAAATAACTCTGCTTGTAGATATTGTTGTGTACCAAATTAGGTCAAAGGGTCAAATTGTCCCAATAATCCATTTCTTAGTTAGTTGACACCTAGTTTTTTTTATCGAAATAAAGATAGGAGGTACGCCAAAGGGTCATACCTGTGAATATTCTTCTACATGTGTTGGCTGCCTTTTGCTAGCCATTGTCTCTAATTCTTCGTACCCTGCTAAGAAAATACATTATGTTCTTATAGGATTAGGGCAATGGAAAATGATACACAAAACTCCCAGTGATCATGAAGATAGAGTCCGTCGGTTCTTGGTTGCACACTTTATTTTTCCCATAACCTCACTAACCCAACAACCAAGATTGGGAAAAAAAATGGATGGAAGCTCAAAGTTCAATTGTGATATCGAAGTTGCGATTCCCTATCAAACTGTATGAGGCATTTTTAATCTCCAGCATCATTTTAACCATAGTTAATATAGCATAAAAAAATGCCTACCACCGCGCTCAAAGACCACCATTAATATAGCTTAAAAAAATGCCCACAATTATCTGATCAAAGTTCAGAAACAACTTATGGAATAAAGATAAGAAAGCACTCTGAGCCGTTTCCCTCATGTATCCCTCTTTCCCTCATCATTTGTATTTGCTAGGATTAGGCAATGAAAAAACTCCCAGTGATCATGAAAATAGACATGAAAGATAGAGTCTGTCGGTCTTAGGTTGTCATTTTTTTTTTTTCCATAAACAACCAAGATTGGGAAAAAAAAATGGACAGAAGCTCGGCGTTCAATTGTGAAATCGAAGTTGCGGTTCCCTACCAAACTGTATGAGGCATTTTTAATCTCTAGCATCATTTCTATTTGTATGAGGCATTTTTGCAAGCACGTTGGATGCAGACCACCGCGCTCGAAGACCACCGTTAATATAGCATAAACAACTTATGGAATAAAGATAAGAAAGTTCCCTCATGTATCCCTCTTTCCCTCATCATTTTTACTTGCTACTGATTTAACCTGTTTCTGTCAGTGGGATAAGGCTGAAATGGAGTACCAAAGTATGAAATTTCAAAAATACGGGAGAGTGGCAGGACGGTAGGTAGAGGGAAGAATTCTCAAAACCTAGATAAAGAAAGCTTAAAAGGCAAAGCGCTTACTTAAAAGACGGTAGGGAGAGCGGCGGCAGCAAAGCGTTCCAATTACCAACAATATAAATTTTAAAAAATGCCTCATATTTTTACAAACACCCTGGATGCATCCGGTTTGCCCGAAGGCTACCGCTTCAACGTACCGATTAAGATTTTTGTTTCCAATTTGGAAGAAAGGTTGCCATATAATTTCTGATGGCGATGAATATCTCGTCTTAACTGCAAGAATTCCAACCAAACTTGGGGCATGTGGCATCTACGGAGTCGTAGTCAAATTGATGCTTCAATTTTTACAAACAAACAGGCCCTTAATAGATTAATCAATCTCTTTAAGATTATAAGATGAGAAATATGATAAGTAATAGATTAATCAATCTCTATCATATTGTTGCTATGGTTGTATGAGATATTTTTACAGGCTCCAGGAATCGATAGCTTACCTGGAATTTGTTTGGAGGAAGCGGCCGGCGCGGCTAAGCTGGCGATTCAGCCGACGTGGAGATAGCGGCAACGCGCATGAGGTGGTGGAGGCGAAGCTGCATTAGGGGGAGGCGCATTCGCAGAGAGATAGGGGGGGGGGGGGGGGGGGGGCGTGGGTTTGCGTATTCGGCTATTTGCAAGGAGAGAGATACGGGGAATTTTGAGTGACTGGAAATTGCTAAAAAATGTTAACTATTTACAGGAATGCCATTACCATGATGTAGAATGAAAGGTGAGGATTTATGGAGGGAATAAATCTGGACCGCTGGTTGTCTTTCGGATTCAAACACAGCTCTGTTTTATTATATAGATGATGATTGACATGAGGTGTATCATTAACTTGACTTGAAAGACTTGTTAAATGTTGAGGTGAAATCTAAATATCTAATGACTTGTTACGAGTCACTAATGATTAAAATAGGGATACTCGGGCCCCATTCTAGAACTGGAAATCAGTCTTTATTTTTTAAGAAGGCAATTTCAAGTTAAAAAATAATGGGCTTATTGAAATCTAAAAATATGCAATATGGATCTTGTTTGAAAAATCTATCAAGATCTTTTATACGTTGCAAAAAAAATCAAAATTTTATTTTTTATTTATATTATTTTTAGTTTGAAATTTTCAGTCTCCTTTTTCTTTAATCTAATTTTTAGTAATATTTAATTTCATGCAATATGAAAATTCTCTCTTTCTAACCAATAAACCGAAATTTTTTTTAAAAAGAAATCTAAGTATATACATTCGACACGTTGAATATTCTCTTTGTTTTTTTTTTTCTACTTCCTTGCATGGTACAAGTGGTGAAATAACGAGGAGGAAGTGAACTTTTCAATTGATATTCTCTTTCTATTCCCATTTGGTTGAAGTGGGGGAGGTGGTGTTGAATTTGTTTTACATTTTTTTCCTCTTGATAATTTGCTTGTCTAAAATAGTGTTAGATCTTTTCTCGTGTTCCGACTAATTAAGGAAAGGAGACTACTACCGGTACATTGCTGAGTTCAAGTCTGACCAGGAAAAGAAAAAAGTAATTGAACCGTCATTGAAAGGCTACGAGGCATGTTTAAATTGTCTTTGGTGCACTGATCTTCCTATTGAATGTTCTTGTTGTTGGTTCTTTATTAGGCTGCTTCTGCCTCTGCTAATACAGATCTCCCTTCAACACACCCAATTCGTCTCGGCCTTGCTCTCAACTTTTATGTCTTCTACTATGAAATAATGAATTCTCTAGAGAGGTAATTCTTATTATATCTTCCGCAACTAGTGTCATTGCGTCAAGATTTTTATTTTTTCAGTAACATCTTCATCCCCTTCTTTTATTTAATGTTTTCTTATTGGTTGAATTTTTAGAGCATGCCATTTGGCTAAACAAGCTTTTGATGAAGCAATTGCGGAGTTAGATACGTTGAGTGAGGATTCATATAAAGACAACACCTTGATTATGCAGCTTTTGAGAGAGAATCTCACACTTTGGACCTCCAATTTGCTGAAGATGGAGGTATGCTTTGGCTGGAAACAAAGTAGATTATCGATCTTTTCGAATGAGGGATTTCGAGCCATTGGACTTGGTTGTGGCTCTGATATCATTAGCTTAGATCCAAAATCCATTTCTTGGACAAGTATGTACGACACAGAATGCTTGTTTTTATACATTTCATGAAAAATACTTGGATTACATATTTTAAAGTTCTAGCCATAGTTGTGCTATGTGACACTCACACAAGCTAGATTAATTGGTATTGTTTCATCAACAAACTCCGATCTAACAAATTTGTGAAGGATAAGACAGAATGTGAGGTGCATAGGAATGACTAATCAAGAAAAATGTTATTCATAATGCTCTGAATACAAGCTTGGGGCCAGAATTTGGATTTCTTTTCTAGTATTTTCGACCTTACACAGGCAAAGAAAAGTTATTGTGAAGAACAAAAATACAATCTCAATTGCAAATAAATTGTGCAGGGGACGAGGACAACATTAAAGCTGAAGAACCAAAAGCAGCAGAGCCAGAGGTTAATATCTCACTTGATTTTGTCACTATCGTCTTACACTTTAACGAAGTACCACATATCTAGCTTATATTGACATTGAAAGGCTAAATTTTTTGACTTTGTGCAGCATTGATGAGGTACCCAGGAGCAATACAATGCAAGAATATGCAAAAGTCCACTTTTTTCCACAATGGAATTCTTTGCCGAGTCTACTTTTGGAGGCCATTTATAGCCAGAATATGATGAGAATTTTGTCGATCTTTCCATTTTTTGTTCCTAATCTATTTTTCTATGTTGAACATTTGCTACCAATTCTATTGCTTCATGTTCTCCTTTAGAATTCTTATCACCATTCACCAATACATGGAGTATTCTCAATTCAGCTCTTGTATTTCTCTTCTCTCTCTTTTTCTTTGGGTCATGCAACCAGCTCATGGTTGAATGTTCTTTTTTTCTCTTCTCTATCTTGTCACACACTTTATAGCACTTCTTAGGATTTTGGTTTATAGCACAATAAATGAAAGTCGAATTTACCAACTTTTACACAAATTTTCATGTGATCAATGAGATCGGTCAAGTGGTCTAAGTTGGAGATGGGATTACAAGTGCCACGTTATGTAAGCCCAGAAATCCAGAGAGAAGAGCCTTCCCCTACATGAGTGAGCAAGAATAATGATGAAATCGGTACTGCCCCATGCCAACATTTGACCAACCTACCTATTCATGCATCGGTGGAGGGTATTTGAGTATGAAACTAGCACACACGCTTGATCTTGGGATTCCCTTGCAGCTTTACGAATTAGTTTTGTCCAGTTTTAACATAATGTACCCACTTGACCAAACTTTAAGATATAGATCAAACTGGTCTATAACAATAAGAGGGGATCCATCCTCGTGATCGGATAATTGTCGTGCCATATCCTTCGACATGTGCTGATGCCATTTCTTGCCTTCAATATCGTGTAGACGAATATTTAATTAAGTTTTTTTAAAGGCGAAGAAAATTTTATTAAGTTGATTCAAAAGAATTGACAGGAATCTAATAAAGATTCAGAAAAAAGATGACTAAAATATAGTTGAATTAAGTATTGATAACTAAAAAATATTCTATGTATCAACTTGAGGAGATTGCCGCGGTCTACATGATGTGTTATGAATGCCTCATCCCAAGAAAATAAGACGAAAAGGGTCGGATTGTTGCGGTCTACTTTTATGTTTACTACTACTGCTGGAAGGGTGCCCACTTGTCGGTGTTCAAATGTAATATGTGATGTTATCAATCATAACATTCTTTGCTGCTGTTTCGAGTGTTCTTCTATTCTCTGTTGCACTTTTCTGTTGTTGTTTATATGGTGCGAATTGGGTGAAGATTCATCTCATTCCTCTTTTCCTGCTGCTATCATTGCTATGCTTTCTTCTGTTCAATCTGTTTTCACGTTGGTGATGTTGAGTTTATGTCGAATGATGCACTAAGGTGGAAATTTGGTGCTGTTGCTGAATGATGATGTTGCTGCACTGCTTTTTTTTGTCTCTCATATGCTTTGGGTGGTCTATTTTCAATGGGGTGATTTCATAATTATCAATTGGAGCTGTTTTGATATTCTAAGAAGCTGTTGGAATCTGTCCTTAAAGTGATAGACTGGACTTCTATTGCCTATTTATGCCAGATTTCTCTTCTACTATTGGAATCTGAAGCTATGAGATAACTGCCTCTGCTTTTGATCAATCGGAATGCTTGGGATTTTAAGGATTGTAACTTCTTGTTTGGGCCCTTTCAATCTTTCGTTCGATGTAATTTTTCTTTATTCTCCTTTTCTTTGTATTTTCTCGTGGCCTCATACTTTGCCTCAACCTTTGTGGTTTGTATTTGGCTTCTTTCTCGATGTACCATTTGTCGAGTTTTTAATAAAATTTGGGAAAATTTTAAAATGGCACTTGAATTTTGCACCAAATGTCACAGAAACACCTGAACTTAAGTTTATTTCAATTAAATACTGGTACTAACAAAATCCCCAAATTTAGACACATGAACTTAAGTTTATTTCAATTAAACACATGTACTAACAAAATTTCCAAATTTAGACCCCCGCCATTGTACTCCGTCCCAAAAATTGCTGATATGATATCTTCAACCTGTTTAAGTTGCCCCATTGCACATGTTTCCAACAGAGGATGATGCATCCAAGCGAAACCCATAGACAGACTTCAGATCTAGAGTTGAAAATATGTGCAATGAGGCAACTTAAACGGGTTGGAGATGCCATGTTACCAATTTTTGGGACGGAGTATAACGGCGGGGGTTTAAATTTGAGGATTTTTTTAGTACAGGTGTTTAATTGAAATAAACTTAAGTTCAGATGTCTAAATTTGGGGATTTTGTTAGTACGGGTGTTTAATTGAAATAAACTTAAGTTCAGGTGTCTCTGTGACATTTGGTGCAACATTTAGGTGTCATTTTGAAATTTTCCCTAAAATTTTGTTTCTAGTTAAAGAAGAAGGGAGGTTTGCTCACTGCACGTATCTTCATTTCATAGGTAGGTATGATCTTCATTTCATAAGTACGTAAGGATATATACGTAAACAAACACGAACAAATACTGAGAGCCCTTTGCATTTTCCAATGTTCAAGGCAAGCAACTTCTGTATCTGAAACACACCATTCAACTCTCTGATCGTTGTATGGTAAATCATGTACCAAATGCATTTCCTCTGATCCTCGTCATGCCCTTGCTCCTCAACGTCGTGCAGTCATACACTGCAAAATCATTAAAAGAGACGGTAACTCACACTCCTCTGCCCATTTGAATCAGTTCTTCAACTTTTTTTTAGTAGGAAATATTTGAGGAGGCCATGTAGTTTTCCTTAGCGTGTCATTTTCACCACCGCACAAACGTCATTTTCATTTTATGTTTGACAATATTTAATATATAACATATATTTATGCTCCCATGGAGATTTTTAAAAAAAATATTTTATGCCCTATTTTTGTTCTAGTAACTAGTCAAAAGCTTTATTTTCGTAGTTTTTATATTTGTATTTTATAGGTTCTTCTCTAAGTACTACCACCACAACCCCGAAGAGTGCATCTAACAGGAATATTGCTTATTTCGACTAAGGCAAAATTTTAGATGCATCCCGACCCACTCTAGAGTTTTTATTTTTTGATCTAAACTGTCTATCTTTTACATATTACGGAGTTCATCATTCCTACCAAGAATGAAGTTAATCGGGTATCACTACACACTTGATCGGATAGAAAAAAAAAAAACCCGTTATGTTAATGAAATTGTGTCTTGATAAAGAAGCTTTGTAAACCTGATCGAGATATTTTTTTAAAGAGAATGATATAATCAACAAGAAAAATAAAATCAACGGTTTGCATCATTGTAATTGTGTCGCGGTCAATGGCTCCCATATGTTCAAGTACATCACAAGACTTAGTTTGTTAACAATTACATTGAACATAAAGAATTAAAAGGTCATTACCAACTCAACTTTTATAGTGGTCGATCTGAACCGTTAGGATTTCACGTCTCAATGATTCCATCATTGTCACCAAAGTCAGAGATCATCGGATATCGATAACCACCTGATCGGACAACATTTTATGCATCTCGAGGCGTTAAATTATTAGATCGCAAGACCTGACCCCCACCAGAGTCTTTTTTTTTATCTGAACCATCTATCGATCTTTTACATATTACAGAGTTCATCAATTGTAACAAGAATGTTGTTGATCGGGTATCGTTACATATTTGATCAGAGGATAACTATCATCTAAAAAACAAATTGTGTTCTAATCAAGGAGCTTTCTAAACCTAATCAAGTCAAATTTTTATGATAATGATTTAAATAATACGCACAACGAAATCAACAACCTCAAATGTTAAAATAATTGTCTTATTGAGATGTGCTAAATAAACATACTGAAGATTATTAGCAAATGTATAACATATAATATAATTAGAAATTGCTCCATTAGTGGCTTTTTTTTTGTTTTTTTTTGATCTATTCCAGTGCTTTTCCTAGGTCGCTGGGAAATGGGGGGCCTATTCTAACGCTTTTTATGGGCATTGGTAAATGGGGGCCTATTCCAACACTTTTGCTTGGGTGCTGGAAAATGGTTGGCCTATTCCAACGCTTTGTTTTGGGTGCTGGGAAATCTCTATTCTAGCAGTGGTTAGAAAAAGCGCTGTTGTAGACCTCCTATTGTAGCGCTTTTTGCAAGCGCCAGTAGAAAAAGCGCTGGTGTTGAACAAATTTCTTGTAGTGAAACTTGTATTGGGAGTCACCCGATGTATGTGTGGATCCATGTGCATCGAACGGCTTTGGATGTAGTTGTGTCCAGAATTATGTTCCTAGCATTGCTCTTTTGGTTTGAGTACAAACCACAGTTTGTTCTCTTACAGTATATTTACTCAAAAATTTTACCCAAATTTGAGTACAAATTGAAGAAAAAAAGCTTTCTTTCGTGTGGACTCAAATCAAAGAGTATCCGCAGTGGAATAAGCAAAAGTGAATAATCAAAACATGTCACATCAAATTTTGATTATCTATTTATAGGTTGCTAAAGTTTTTTTTTGGGTAATTTAGCTTGAAATTAAAAAGAGGTTAACCGAATGTACAGCCTACAAGGGGCATACCCCAGGAGGAAAAAAAAAGAAAAAGAAAAGAAGAAGTGTGAAAAAAAAAGTGCAATACCCCATGCACAATCCGCATGGAGAGTAAGATAAAGTAAGGAGTGCAACAAACATGCATTGAGATTTGATATCATACCCCATTGCACTATCCATCTGTAAGGAAGGATAGCACAACGGGATATGATATACAATGAAGCGAAATGAATCGAAAAGAAACGACAAGAAAACTAACAATATCCTGGCACATCCCGCCAGACTAGAAAATAAGATAAATAGTCATTGTAGAATAAGGAGACGATGTTGAACCAACACTGAATCATTGTCATTACAAAGCACATTGGCATCGAGGGGAGGCTGAACAGCATCTACAGAGTAACTAGGCACCGAGAAAGGCTCGATCTGAAGATGACGGCATCCGACAGGAGGTCCAATTCTGCACACCACGCCAATCCATCCAGTCTAATACATTCTCATCCATAGTTCCAAAGCTCGCTAGAAAACAACCTGCCCTCAACCAAAACCCGTAGCCACAATTCTCCAGAGATGGAATAAGAAGACCCAGATTCCAAAGCTTCAACCGAGCACAGGAGTTTCAAGCATAACACCCACTTTTATGGAACAGTATAGCAGAGGACCGGGCTTCGAGGGAGGCTCGATCCGGAGATGATGACATCCGACAAGGCTACCTCCCCAAGTACCTTGCACACCACGCCCATTCCAACCGGACTAATACTCCCTCGACCAAGTACACAAGGCTCACTATAACATAATAGAGGGACAGAACAAGGGCCTCAAATTCGTCCGCCATTAACAGTGCATTACCACCGAATCATCTGGCAACCCATCAACAGTGCAAAACCATTGAATCAGCTGATCACAAACTGAGGCACACAAGACTGCAGAAGGAACCAAACCATCCCTTTCAATCAGTGAATCACCACTAATCTAATAAGGACAGTCATGGTCACAGTCCTACTACACTAGAACAACGGCCCAGAGAAGCACAGAAACTTGGATTGAGAACAAGCCTAGCATAGACGCTAAAACCATAACCCCAAAAATGGGCCAAAACAACTTGAGATTGAGCCCTCAAGGCTTGATTGCCAGCAACTAAACTAGGCATAGACTAAAGTAGTTTTGAAGCAAACGACATGCCCATTGAATTAAATATATGCAGCCAACAAAATTACCATGAGCCTGGGTTGGCAGCCATGGTATTCAAAGTTCGCAATGACCCAGAAGCTAAACTGGGCATGAAGCTAATGTTGGTGTTTACAGCACCTAGGTTGAATCTCGATTACTAACAGAACGCTGGCCCAACAGTCCAGCAACAAATTGACATTAAACAGAAAATCTAACTAGCTCACGAGTTTGCAAAACACCACAACCAGTTAATGTTCAATACCTTAAGCACAAACTTCCTTAATCACTGATTCAGATCTATATGGAATACAAGTTCTAGAGCCCATTACCTTCAGCCGCAATGGCCGGATTCCGAGACTGAGAAGTAAATGGTAATTTGGACAGTGACCTTGAACGGCCAGATAATGTATCCCTATCACCGACCCATCAGCGTTGCTACGTGAGATTGCAGGTTATGGTGAGATTGTGAGTGCAGGTTCCGATTAGAGCTAGGAAGTTCAGGTGCCGACTGGTACCCATACTGACAAGCTTCTATCATACCTGCCAACTGTTGTGGATCGCCTCACAGATGGACTGTAAAGACACAAGATCTGATGAAAAAATTTGGGTTTCTAGGAAACCCAGTCAAGAACCAGTTCAGCTGGCAGCCATGGCTATGTGAAGCACTCCGATGCTGGTGTTGAGGGCACTCGTCCGAGATGCTTGGGTGAAGTGAAACCCTATTGTGGAAGTCGAATCAAGGGGTGAACCGAAGAAGATTTTGGGCTTTTGAGAAACCCAGTCGAAACTTGAAGACCGGATCTCGAAATCTAATTTGTATATGATGACATCCCTTCCTGCTAGCCGAAGCTAAATCTGGCGAGCCGCCGTCTACGGCCATGACCACAATCGAGCAACATCAGCTCCGGTTTTGGTCAGTTGTACACCCATTTGAGTTGCCCGGAGTGGAAATCTGTACTCCGATTGGGAGGTTAACTGATGGGTAACAAAACCCAGGTGCTGAGAGCAAAACCCAGTTGTTCAAGAGTTCTGATAAGAGCTTCACATTACCTCAGAATCAAGTTAATGAATGATTTGTAGAATCGGATAAACACCAGGGGAGTGCATTCTCTCTCTATTCCTATAGAGAGAAGCTCTCAACCCTGCAAAGGTTGCTAAAGTTAGCAATGTCAAATTCTACATTAGTTATTTTTTGCTCATAATCAAAATCAATGGGACCATTGCTTCCTTCCCTGAGTTTTCTCCAAATTTTTCCCTTCATTTCACGTATATCTTTTGAAAAAGTAGTTTATGTCAGTTTTTATAAAAAAATAATAATTGGTCTTGGAAAAAAACAGTTTACTAAATAGTTTTTGGAAGAAAAAAACAGTTTAAGTTAAATACAGTTGAACAAAAAAATTGTTTATGAAAAAAAAATTGTGTAAAAAAAAATGCAGTTTTGTTTAAATACAATATGTTTTAAAAAAATTGAAGAAACAATTTTTATAAAAAAAAAGGTTCATAAAAAGAAAGTTTTTTTTTTTGAAAGAATTTAAATTATTTTTTTGAAAACATTGTTCAGAAAGAGAGAAGATTTTTGTGTAATGATGAGTGTACATGATTGAGAAAATGTGGGGATCACTAAATTTGATTATTGACAAAATGTTGCTAGTTTTGATTATTCAAAGGCCAAAATTTGATGAGTTGTTAAGAGGTTGCTAAATTTAGTTATTCTAAGGCCATCAACAATGGTATAATCAAAAAAGGATAACCAAAAGTTGATACATCAGCTTTTGATTATTCACTTAAGAGGTTGCTAAGATTAACAATGTTGATCTTCACAATGCTCACAAGAGTCCATAACCAAAATAAGGGTCCACTACAGTTTCACTCTCTCTCCCCCTCTGTTTCTTGTCATTCACTTTCCTCCATTTACTTTTTTTTTTGGCAAAAATATATCAATTCTCTCTCTTAATTTTGGAGCAAAATCGGTGACCTTCTTCCCTCGTATTATGAATTTTTTGGGGGAAACAAATAGAAACGGAAAAAAAGAGTGAAATACCTTAATCCAGTGATGATAAGTTGAATTGTAGATGATCGAGAGATATGAGTTTCACTTTTTAAGGGAAAGAAAAAGAAATAGTTTGTGGGTGAAGTGAAGAAGATATAGATAATAGAGTAAGCGAAAAACAGAAAAAAAAAATACCATTTGAAACACACGTGTATACAAATTTTGAAACTAGTTAACTTATGTGGTGTGGAGTCCACAAAATTTGATTATTGAAAAAGGTTACTAGTTTTGGTTATCTAAAACCCAAAATTTGATTATTTCTAAAGATGTTGCTAAGTTTGATTATAACATTGTAAGCCATCTTTTGCACAAACATTGTTAACTTTAAAAATAATTGACTTTTGATTATACCACTGTGGATGGCCTAATGTGAACTCTTTTTTGGTTTTGCTTATTCCACGATAGATGCTCTAACAGCATAGGTTTGAGGAGAAAGTTCATTAATGGTGTAGTATTATATTTGTGTGAAACTCAAGTTCTAACCATAACTTGGAGCAAAAGCATTCATTAATGCATGATTGTAAATTTGGTCTGAACTTAGTATAAAGTTTGAGTGATCGAAAGTGTTCATCATCAATGACATAGTTGTATATTTAGGAGAGAGGAAATAGTCTAGGGCATGAAAGAGGTTTAGATGGTTTTTACCAAGATTTAAGGCTTTGGTCAGAAAAGGGTACTGGCGCAGCCGGAGATGCTCACTATTGACTATAACTGAGTCTACCTCTTGGGGAAAAACTAATTTTGACCATTTTTTTTAAGGTCTAGTCTTTTGTTGTGACATGTTAGTGCAACTTAAGGACTAGTCAAAGATTTGTTCCACATTTTGATATATTTATTTGTATTCTATAACAGCTTAATTGGTTTGATGGAAGCTTGTAATTTGTTGTTTTGATTCAATTTATTCTAATTCTTTGTACTGAATATTATCAATTTTTTCTGTGATTATCTACGGCTTACCGTACAATATATGTAACGCCCCGATTTTTGGGAATGTTAATTAACTAAATTTTCCAACATTTATTAAATAGAAAGAAACATAAAGTCATTACAAGCCAAAGTATCCTCAAATTCGTGTTACACTTATTTAAATAGATAAGGGAGGGATACCAGGGTAACTTCTACTCCTTTGGACGTCTGTCTTCTTCTGTATTATTCTGTTCAGCACTGAACTCTTCCAAATTATCTATTCATCTCTACACTCTGGCATAAGATGCCAGGGTCACAAAAGTAATACCGTGAGCAATTAAGCTAGGGATGGCCATCTCGGCCGATCCGTCCGAATCTGATCCGCTATCCGCTCCGAACGGTTCGCATATTCGGAGATTTTTTTGGATATCACAGCGGATTCGATTTTTAAAAAAAAAAATCGGATATCGGATCGGATTTGGAGGTAAGTTTACCTCCGATCCGAATCCGATATCCGATCCGTATTCGATCCGCTCCGAATGCCCCCACAATAAATACCTCTTATTTTTTATCTGTTAGGGTTATAAACAGAACACACCCAGCAGCAGCAGCATCTCTTCTCGCCTCTCTCTCTGGCAGAGAAGCGGCTGTAACATCAGTACATCTATAGATCTACTGCCGACTAAGACTTCAAGGAATCAAGAGTTCAAGTCCCCTGCTCCCCAGTCCACTCCACCGTCCACCCCACTCCACCGTCCCTCCCAGGCCTAATAGTTGTGGAATCTGTGTTTTTGGCAAATTGTGGAACTCTAGTATTGTTTTTTTTTTTGGGAATCCGTCTTTTTTATGGGCACGAACTAAGAATTAGTAGCTTAATTGGCAAATTGTGGTGTAATTGGCTAAATTAATGTCCTACAGAATTTCTTTTTTTTTTTTCAAATTCGGATATCCAAATCTCCGATCGGATCTCCGCTGTCCGTTTGGAGCGGGGATGGAGTATCCAAACAATATCCGATCGGAGTTCGGAGCGGATTCGGAGGACAGGTGGAGCGTTCGGATTCGGATATCGCAATATCCGCCTCCGATCCGACCCGTTGCCATCCCTAAATTAAGCCCAATAGCTAACTTCTACCTCTATGTCCCATACACTAACAAAAATAACATATAACAATTTATCATCTCTAAAAAAAATTTAGCATCACAAAAATAATCAAATGGGTCGGTGTCTTTCAGAGTTATCGCAGTGTATCATAAACTGTGTCATCATTTTCCAAGTATCGATTCCACTTTCCATTTTATTTTCTCGAGCACTGCTTCCACTGACCATCTTTCAGGACCTATCGGGCTCCCAGGCTAAGTTCAGATTTTGCCACCCCAAAGCACTGATTCCGCTAATCATCTTTCAGAGTCCATCGGGCTCTCAGGCTCACACACACACACACACACCTAAACCATGATTCCGCTAACCATCTTTCAGATTCCATCGGGTTCTCATGCTTACACACATACACACTCGAGTCATGATTCCGCTAACCATTCTTTCAAATTCCATCGGGTTTTCATACTCACACAATTATTAATCTTTCCCATTTCATTTTCTTTTTACTTTTTTTATTCCACTTCTCATTTCTCGTGTCTCATAATCATGCATCATTTTCTCGCGTCTCGTAATCATGCATCATTTTCTCGCATTCACATTATTCTTTCAAAGCTTACTACAATCGAGCGATAATAATAAATCACTAATTTCATGCATTTCTATTTTCGACAGCATTGAAAATTATAACATCACAACTTATCAGCAAACATGTAGTTAATTAAGCATTACAACGATAAAATTAACTTTTCAATTTAAACAATTTGATCATGTGATATCCTAAAAATAATAAATAAATAGTTAAACATATAGCACATCAACATTATATTTAGGTAAGCAGATAGGAGTTTTCTACCGTTCTTCTTGACGGTAGAGCGGCTATGGAGTACGTCGGGTGACATGCGGGCGGAGTAACGTCGTTTCGGTTCGACCGAAGAATAAAAAGAAAGTAGTTTCTTTTTCCAGAACACAAATATTTCTAGAAATTTTGAAAATCGGGATCAAAGGGTGATTTGAGTGGTGTAGAATAAGTGGCAAAGAGGTGGTGATGTTGCACAAAATTCTCCTCTCCTCCCCTCAAACCTGCGGAACTCTCTCTCTCTCTATCTCTTTTCCCTCAAGAGTTCAAATGAAACAAAGATGTGAAGTGTGTAGGTATGGTGTGGTGTGTGGAGGGGGTGGAGGAGCCTATTTATACTAATGGGAGGAGAATCTAGATCATATCTATAAAATCCTAACCATATCTTCTATAATCTAATCATATCTTATATAATCTAATTATATCCAACAAAATCTATATAATATCTAACAAAATCTATATAATACTAATAAAATCCAATCAAATCAAATCTTATCCTAATCATATCTAATAAAATCCAATCAAATCTTATCCTAATAAAATCCAATCTAATCTTATCCTAGATTTTTAGGATTATGAAGTAGGGCTAGGGTTCTCTATTAGTTGGGTACAAGGATATCATGGTTCGAGATATGAAAAAAAATCCTATGATATCAAAGGGTTTTTAATGGCTAGCTCCTAGAGTTAAATTATAATAATACAATCACTTTAATAAATGATAAAATAATTTTTAGTAAAAGAATTATAATAAAATGTTTTATTTTATTCAAAAAAAATTGACTTGAAATTCGGGTCATTACAATATAACACCATATTTGCACCCATACCCAGTGGCGGACCCAGGATTTATCTCACGTGGGAGCACATTATACTAAATAACCTTAAACAAAAATTGAAATTAAGCGCAAAGGCACAAACTATGGAAAATTGAATTGTAAATTTCATTCATTGGGTAAAATCCAAGTAATGAAATGAAGGCCTAATTTTTCCAAACAATCAAGATATATATTACGAACCTTAAAAAAATAGAATAAAAAGTCCTAAATTATGTAACCCCAAATTAAAAGTTCTTTAAAAAAAATGTTACTTTTGGTGTGTAGCCCCAAATTTAATTAATGATTGGTGAGGAAAACGGTGAAATGACGGGAGACGACCACAGAGACGAGCGACCGACAATGACAAAGTAAACCAAGCATTGAGCAAGCTCTCCCCGCTGAGTTTTCTGTGTGGATTTCTCGTTCTCCCACTCATTTTTTGCCCAAAAAAACACTCAAAATACATAAAAGATAAACTATAAATTAAAAAAAAGGGGTTGGGTGGGCCATGTGACCCCACGTGCCACATGCCCCTTACTTGGTCCGCTCCTGCCCATACCCACTTACACTTAAATTCCAATAACAAGGGATTGTTCCTCAAGCATGTTCGGCTTACATTTTCTCCGTTCAGCTTACAATATAACACCATATATGCACCCATACCCACTTACGTTGGAATTTATTTATGTGGCTCACATTCCACATCAATTCTATTTATATTTTTATAGTATTTATGTTCGTAACTAAAATATGGGTATTAGACTTAAATAAAATATTGCCTAAATAATTGGTGGCTATTTATGAATAGATACAGTGACTATCCATAAATGAGTTTTGTGACCATTCACATTTAAGGTTGCAACTATTAATGAATATGTGTCTTATTACTTCTTTGATGGAAGGAAGTATGAAGGATTGTGTCCATTGGATCTATCTATATAAAGACTTGAGGTTACCATTAAGTTACAAGTGTGAATAAACTAATATAGATTAGATTGGAAATCCTACCCATTGCTCTCCAAACAATTAGTGAGAGTTTGTGTTTGTGAAACATATTGATTCTTGATCAAAACTGTTTCCAGATTTCTCAAGACTTAAACACCATGGCAGGAGGTAAGTATTTTTCCGCTACGTATCGATTTAGATTCTTCCACATCGATTTATCAACTTACACTTATGATGCATTTGGTTTGAGTCTTTTTCCCTTCTTCTCTCTCAATTTATTTTCATTATCAAAAAAAAAAATTGTTGGTGATAAGAAAATAAAGAAGAAGAAAACAAAATGTCAGTTTATTGAATGTCATCCAATACAAGCATTAGTACTAAGACCTTGTTCTTACTATATATATTGTTTTTGGTATTAATTTTGTTTCTTTAATTTTTACTCTTATTAGGTTCGCAGTAAGTTTTTTATACAGGTCATTTATCTCAAGGATGGGAGTTTAAAAAAAGTTTCGCTAAAGATAAAAAATACCAAACAAATGTCTTTCTTAAGGCCTGTTTGATAAAACTAAAAACTGAAACTGAATGCTGAAAAATTAAGTATTGAAAGCTAAATACTAATTTTTTAAGCTGCAAAACTGTTTGGTAAACATATAAAGTACTGAATTAAAAAAATAATGAATTAATTTTAGGTCCGATTCTTTCTTAATTTACAAATAGTCACAATGTACTTATAATAATGGTGGAATGGTGATTGTGGTGGTGGTGATGGAGTGGCGGCGGCGGCGGTGTTGGAGTGCTAGTTAGCGATAGTGGTGTTATGGTGGTGGTGGAGTGATGTGATGTAGCGGTGGCAGTGAGTGGTGGTGGTGGTGGTGGCAGTGGAGTGATGGTGTAATGGTGATAGTGAGTGGTGTCGATGAAGTGATAATTGTGCAATGGTAGCATTATGGTGGCGGCGGTGGTGACACTGTGGTAGTGGTGGTTGCAGTGTGGTAATGGTGGTGGTAGTGATGTAGGGGTGGTGGTGGTGGAAGAGTGGTGGTGGCGGCGGGTGATAGTTATGGTGGCAAAGTGGTGGTGGAGGAGCGGTTGTTGTAGTGGTGGTGGTGGTGGAAGTGGTTGTGGTGGTGGTATGGTGATTAAATACAAGTATACAAGAATTCAGCCAGAATGAAGTAGCTCAAAGCTATTTAATTTTTTTCAATCTTTTAGCCTACATTTTAAGTAACACTTAATGTGTTAAGTAATGTATAATATCGTTATCAAACCTACTGAATCACTTATTATTTAATTGATTCAGTTTTAAGTGTTGAATTTAGGTTATCAAATAAGCCCTTAGTGTTGACCTATATGATTTTTTTCTACCTTGATTTGCGTTTTTTTACTTTTCTGATTCATTCCCTCAAGACAAATGATTAATCAATAAACTAAATAAAAATTATTAAAATTAAATAATACCTGAAAAAATACTAGAGCAAAAAATTAAGAAGAATCTATATAATAAAACAGAGCTGTGTTTGAATCCGAAAGACAACCAGCGGTCCAGATTTATACCCTCCATAAATCCTCACCTTTCATTCTACATCATGGTAATGGCATTCCTGTAAATAGTTAACATTTTTTTAGCAATTTCCAGTCACTCAAAATTCCCCGTATCTCTCTCCTTGCAAATAGCCGAATACGCAAACCCACGCCCCCCCCCCCCCCCCTATCTCTCTGCGAATGCGCCTCCCCCTAATGCAGCTTCGCCTCCACCACCTCATGCGCGTTGCCGCTATCTCCACGTCGGCTGAATCGCCAGCTTAGCCGCGCCGGCCGCTTCCTCCAAACAAATTCCAGGTAAGCTATCGATTCCTGGAGCCTGTAAAAATACCTCATACAACCACAGCAACAATATGATAGAGATTGATTAATCTATTACTTATCATATTTCTCATCTTATAATCTTAAAGAGATTGATTAATCTATTAAGGGCCTGTTTGTTTGTAAGAATTGAAGCATCAATTTGACTACGACTCCGTAGATGCCACATGCCCCAAGTTTGGTTGGAATTCTTGCAGTTAAGACGAGATATTCATCGCCATCAGAAATTATATGGCAACCTTTCTTCCAAATTGGAAACAAAAATCTTAATCGGTACGTTGAAGCGGTAGCCTTCGGGCAAACCGGATGCATCCAGGGTGTTTGTAAAAATATGAGGCATTTTTTAAAATTTATATTGTTGGTAATTGGAACGCTTTGCTGCCGCCGCTCTTCCTACCGTCTTTTAAGTAAGCGCTTTGCCTTTTAAGCTTTCTTTATCTAGGTTTTGAGAATTCTTCCCTCTACCTACCGTCCTGCCACTCTCCCGTATTTTTGAAATTTCATACTTTGGTACTCCATTTCAGCCTTATCCCACTGATAGAAACAGGTTAAATTAGTAGCAAGTAAAAATGATGAGGGAAAGAGGGATACATGAGGGAACTTTCTTATCTTTATTCCATAAGTTGTTTATGCTATATTAACGGTGGTCTTCGAGCGCGGTGGTCTGCATCCAACGTGCTTGCAAAAATGCCTCATACAAATAGAAATGATGCTAGAGATTAAAAATGCCTCATACAGTTTGGTAGGGAACCGCAACTTCGATTTCACAATTTAACGCCGAGCTTCTGTCCATTTTTTTTTCCCAATCTTGGTTGTTTATGGAAAAAAAAAAATGACAACCTAAGACCGACAGACTCTATCTTTCATGTCTATTTTCATGATCACTGGGAGTTTTTTCATTGCCTAATCCTAGCAAATACAAATGATGAGGGAAAGAGGGATACATGAGGGAAACGGCTCAGAGTGCTTTCTTATCTTTATTCCATAAGTTGTTTCTGAACTTTGATCAGACAATTGTGGGCATTTTTTTAAGCTATATTAATGGTGGTCTTTGAGCGCGGTGGTAGGCAGTTTTTTTATGCTATATTAACTATGGTTAAAATGATGCTGGAGATTAAAAATGCCTCATACAGTTTGATAGGGAATCGCAACTTCAATATCACAATTGAACTTTGAGCTTCCATCCATTTTTTTTCCCAATCTTGGTTGTTGGGTTAGTGAGGTTATGGGAAAAATAAAGTGTGCAACCAAGAACCGACGGACTCTATCTTCATGATCACTGGGAGTTTTGTGTATCATTTTCCATTGCCCTAATCCTATAAAAACATAATGTATTTTCTTAGCAGGGTACGAAGAATTAGAGACAATGGCTAGCAAAAGGCAGCCAACACATGTAGAAGAATATTCACAGGTATGACCCTTTGGCGTACCTCCTATCTTTATTTCGATAAAAAAAACTGGGTGTCAACTAACTAAGAAATGGATTATTGGGACAATTTGACCCTTTGACCTAATTTGGTAGACAACAATATCTACAAGCAGAGTTATTTAGAGAAACAAAATTGATAATATGAGATGAAGTCCCTATGCAACATAAATATTGCGTTGAAGCAGTTGACCGCACATTACGTGATATCTGTGACAATCCTAAACCATTTGGGGATATCACCGTAGTGCTTGGGGGGATTTTCGTCAAATTTTACTAGTTGTACCCAAAGGAGTTCGTGGGGGAAATTGTTAACGCATCACTTAGGCGCTCTGATATGTGGGATGATATAGATGTATTGACATTGAATTTGAACATGCGATTGAATACGACAGATCCTGGAAATGCTACTTTTGCAAATTTCTTAATGGAGGTAATAATTTTTTTATTGAATCAGTAATTCTTCCCACCTTTGTTTGATTATTGATTTATACTTCAATATTGTTTTAGGTTGGAACAAACCCTCAAGAAGTGGTACACCTTCCATCGACAATAGGTAGATGTCAAAATCTAAATGAATTATTGTCAAGAGTTTATCCCCAACTGGATGTGGCAAATTCATCAACCCCAACATTTTTAACTTAACGCACGATTCTCTCTGCTTGGAATGATGACGTAAATGCTATAAATGGTACTGCACTAATTTTTTTTTTCAGGAAATAGATACACTTATCTAGTTGCAGATAAAATGTCTGAGGATGACAGAGTGGATAGAAGCATCACTAACTGGTATCCCAATGAGTATCTTAACTCATTAGATCCTACTGGGCTACCGCCTTTTAAGCTCGAGTTGAAAGTGGGTTGCCCTATAATATTGTTAGAAAATATTGCCCCAAAAGATGGACTTTGTAATGGCACAAGGATGATGGTTGTCAGGTGTGGCTCCTGTATTATTGAAGTTAAGATTTTAACAGGCGAACACTTTGGCAAATTGACCTTCATACCAAGAATATCTTTATCACCGTCATCTTCAAATTTTCCTTTTCATATGACAAGGCGTCAATTTCCAGTTCACTTGGCATATGCTATGACTATTAACAAATCACAAGGACAATCTGTCAAATTCATTGGAGTCGATTTGCGCACACCTGTATTTAGTTATGGGCAACTATATGTGGCATTATCAAGGTGCACGTCTTTTGACCGTATAACTGTCCTTCTCCCCGAAGAAGAAATAAATTCCACTACCAATATTGTTTACCCTGAAGTTCTGCTGTAATTTGCTTTATCATACCAGATACAACGAGTTATGGAGTATTATAATTAGATTTTCTTCTGTTATGATATATCATCCCTTAAACAAATGACTTGGTGTACTCACTAGGCTTTTGTTGACATGTTTCATGTTCTCTTTTTAGATGTCTCCTCGAGGCACGGATTTTCATTAATGTATATTATTTTTTATTTTCATCGGTGTTTTGGATTGTGTTTTTTGATTTGATCAAGATTTATGTGTTTGAGTTTGTTCTATACGTCTTAGTTGGTTAAATTTGTTGTTCAGTTTTAATTTGCATGTGCTGAATGTTCAAGCCGTGCCTTCAGGCACGGGTATTCGCTAGTAGGCCTTTATGATGTTCCCTTAAATTTTGAAACAATCAATATAATCGTAACAAATTAAAACAGAAGGAGTATTTTGCAGAAGCTAAATCAGAATTTTTTTTAAATAATGTAGTTTTCCACCTGAGACAAGCGAATAATTTACAAACCATTAACACAAAACCATCAAATATGCCACAAACCAATAATAATTCGCAAAATATTGACACAACCATCAAAAAGAAAACAACTGTCGCATTTAAAAAAAACAACCGTTGTCGCTTTGTTAATGACGTAATCCAGCAAGTTGCACCGCCTTTAAAAAAACAGGCATCAGCCGTCCGATCTCAGACCGCAGCTTAATCCAAGCCGTCTATCGTCACCGTCTTCAACCTATATATAGCGCCTCACGCATTCAACGTCACACCTTTTGCTCTCTCTCTCTCTCTCTCTCCAAACTGACAATGGCTCCCCCAGCCCAAACCCTCCCTCCTCCAAACCCCAATAACCCCTGGCCAAACAACGCCACTCTATCAAAAACCCTAGACACCCTCATTCCATGCTCAACCACATTCACCGATGGACCAGATCCCTAAAACGATCTTGGATCCTCTTCCAGAAGATGTTAGGGTTTTGGATATACGCAACTTTAATCGAAGACAAGAACAGACATAAGGCTCCTTCTCCAAACGACGCAGCTGTCTCATGAAGAAAGCCAGCGAACTCTCTGTCCTCTGCGACGTCGATATTGGCCTCTTCATCTTCTCCGGCCGTGGCCGCCTGGCTGCACTTGTGCTGTTCCTGACGGGACCTGGGTCCGAGCCACGGTACCCTCTCTCTCACTCTCTGTGTTAACATCTTGGATCATCTTCCAGAAGATGTTAGGGTTTTGGTTATACGCAACTTTTCTGGCCTTTCTTGAGTTGAAGCGAATCGAAGACTCGTCAGGTCTCCTTCTCTAAACGACGCAGCGGTCTCATGAAGAAAGCAAGAGAACTCTCTGTCCTCTGCGACGTCGATATCGGTCTCTTCATCTTCTCCGGCCGCGGCCGCCTCCACGAGTTCTGCAGCGGCGATAGGTACCGACGATTTATTCCATCCAAATCCCCCCAAATTCCCTCCTTTTTTTTTTCGCACGTTTTTCATCTCATGAAGAAAGAGATGTTTCTTTCTCTTCTCTCCCTTTGTAGGTCTGAAAAGCGAGAAGTTTCTGTTTGGGCACCATCGCTTCACAACCCCAATAATCTCTAATATTATACTCCTAGAATTGTGCTCGCTGGGCAAGAAGCGTACTCGTATAACTGACGTCAGTTGTTCGAGTTGTTAGTGCAGTCATTATGGCGATAAGGAAAGCCGTTCCGCTCGGGGCTTGCAACTTATATCTTCCATGTGACAAAACAAAAGTCAGTAGGTATGATTATCTTTTGGTTATTTGTCTCAGGATTTTTGTGAATGAGAAGGTCCGTAAATGAAAAAAGGCTAACCGTGAGGTAAAGCAATTTTTTCTGTTACAATCACTGTGATGTCTCCTTGTGTGCATGCTAGGCATTGTTGCAACTTTTGTCTTCTAGGCAAGTGAATCACGGAAAGCCTTTACTCGAATATTGCTTCCTCTGTTTCCTCACTCGTTTCGATATAGCTTCTTGATTTAGTGCCCTTTTTATGTACTTGCCGTAGATTTGATGAATATTTTCTCTCTTTAAATGAAAAACTACTAATTATGTTCGAACAGAATGATTGATAGTTTTCTCTTTACAAGTGTTAGGATTCATAGATTGAGGGAGATAAATAGCGCTTATGGTGTCCTATCACAACCTTCTGGCTTTCTAAATGACATTCCTCAACATATCTTCATGAAATTGTTGTAATTTTGTCCTTATTTGTTGGTTAACATGGTTTTTCATGTTTTTTTTAAAATATTTTTTCTATGCAATTTAAGGAATCAAAAGATCAGCCTAGGTGAAAGATCAATATGTTGTGTCCTTTTTAGGTCCTAACAAATGCTGAAGAACAGAAACACTGTTGAATCCTCCCCAAGTTCATCACTCCTTTTTGAAATATCCTAATTTCTTATTTTATGCAGTTAACTGGTTTTATTCTTTAACAACTGTTTCTCAAATGAAAGAAATGAATTGATCCTTTAAGATACTTTGTAATCTCTTAGATGTTGTGATGTGTTGCTCTTTGAAGATTTTGAAGGTATCTCTCTATTCCTTTTGATAGTCAATTCGATGACGAATTCGCTGCCCCCTTGTGTTATCGGAATGGTCCTTGCATTTGTAACAATTTTACGAATCTCATGCAATGAATACATACAACATATTATTCTATGCTATTTTTTTTGGTCTATTTTGAACCTTGCTTCTTTTAGTTAATCGAAAGCCCATACACTGCTTTCATATGTAATCTTGTTTTAGTTTTGGTTATTCTGTTTGTAGTTGAGAACAAAGTATCTTATCGATTAGTGACTCAATAGTCCCCTTTAAAATGGAGAGTTTACATAGTCAAAGAAATAGCCTCCAAGATCTTGATTGTTATTGACGATGCTTGGGCATCTCAGCTCTTATAGCACGATAGCGTGGCTGGTGAGGAAGAATGGGCAAGGAGGGTTTCCAAGGAAGAGCTTTACTCAGAGCTGCTCATGCTTTCAAAACTATTTTCTCCTTTTTTTCGGTTACCTGATTCTGTTTTGGATACCTTACAAAGTGGACATTTGGAAGGTGAACGGAGACATTCTTAGGGACTGATACATTTGGTCTAAGGTTGCATAGTCTACTTCCTCTGGCGTAACCTCGTAAAGATTGACGCCAAGGCTGCCCAAAGATGGATTTACCCAGATTTTATTCTATAATGTTAATTTCATTTTCTCTTTTTTTCAATAGGCCTTTTGGGAATGGTGCTTGAAAAGGGTATCCCTAGGGTTACATCGAATGAAAAGGCTTATCCAAAAGTTGTGCTCATGGGTGCTGAGGTCCCTTTGGTCTTACCATAATTAGCTACTATGCAATGTTTATTGAAATATACCACTAACATCACACCTTACCTTATATACAGTGCAAAAAAAACACAATGCACAATCTTTGGTGGTGATATGGAAGTACTGAAAGATACTCTCAAAGTCTTCCACACATTCAATCACCAATATCAATACTACTCCTGGCGATTTTCGTGTCATAGACAATGAGTTGCAATGGTCTCTTTCTGCACGAACACCAATTGAGGGAATCTCTGTGCCAACACTCACTGTTAGAAGTCTCAAAAATAAGTTTGTCCCGCTCATAAAATTGGAGGATTACTGTAAAGATACTCAAGGATTTGGTACATGCTTGAAGCCTGAATTTTCATCTATTTATGATGCAAGGTTAACAAATTCTAACGCGGTATTCTCTGTGACAGATGTGCTGTTTGCTGGGATCAATGGTGGTCCTAAACAACCAGCAAATGATGCCTTTGTGCTACACGTTACAGCAATTGATCAAGGGTAATGACACTGCTCTGATCCTATGAATAAGATAGAATAATCATTGCATTCTTCTCTGAAATTTACAAGACTTTACTCTAGGTTCTAGATTTTATCCTCAGTTTAAAACTAAAATCCAATGTGGAGATTGGCACCAACTATACTGTTGTTGTGAGATCAATTCACTGAACGTGAGGGGACAATGCTGGCTGGACCATTTTCAGTTGTGCTTTGGACAACAATGGAAGTTAATACTTAAAATGGTAATGTATTCATTATATTTAATGAAAAAACATTAAAAAAGTTAGTGTTTATGCTTGACTTAACTTTTGTCGTTAAATTAACAGGTATCAAACTTTCAACCAGATGATCGTCCATTTTCACCTTCAATCCGCCAATGCTTAAAGCTAACGCACTGCACAATTGGTAAGAACATCCAATCACAATACAAATAAGAAAAGGCCACAAAGACTAATACACATTATTCAATGCAGGTGTATCAAAAACTCCAATGTAACTACCACGTTACCAATTGCGGGCACAAATATTGAGGGCACACCACCTTGCTCCCTCACTCCACAAAAAGAAACATCATCAAGGTTCATGAGCTGGTTCATGAGTTGCTGACCACTGTCTCAAAGGTAACATCATTGTTGTTACAATAATATATTCGACCTTCATCACAAAACTACAAAATTTTAATCTGCATTTAAATATAGCCAGAGTTCCATTGAATCGTCTGATAACAAACAACCAAAGTTTATAGACGGAATAGGGTAGGCCTTCCATAGTTAACTGAATCAGAGCTCTCTTCCTTCATGTGTAGTTGTACCATGTTTTGAAACTTACATACCGAAATATAGTTTGCTAGAGTCTTAATATCAGTTCAGCCGCTCCTCTAAAGTACTTGTTATAGTTCCCTAAATACATGGTATAAAATTGCAAATTAAGTTGGTAAAGGCTCGTGTATCCGCTTTGGACATGGTGGAGAAACTCTTGATAACCCCGCTAAGAGATGTTTGTTCGTGTCTTGAACTCATTGGTATGTGTATTGAGTTGTGAGTTTGATTAAGGAAATGAGCAGGAATAAAGAATATGATCTGCCCTAATTGGACAATTCATATACAACTTGAACTGTTCTCTTTGAAGGAAGATATATTGGCCACCCTAAATGAAGTTCAGTATGCATTTGCATTTTGAGTACTTCTGCCAAAATAAAATATTCAAGCCCCTGTGTTTGATGTTACTCATCTTTGTTGACAGGAATATGGATGGACCAACAGGTAAAGGCACTAGGGCAGAAACGCCTTTGCAAAATTACACAATGGGAAAAACACTTGGCTGTCGTTCATTTAGGAAAGTGAAAATCGCAGAGCATCGACTGACAGGGTACAAAGTGGCCATCAAAATTCTTAACCGTCAAAAAATGAAGAGCCATAACATGGAGGAGGAAGGTATGAATCGTATGACTATATGTTTATCTGGTTGATTCAGTTCACTTATCAAGTTGTATTTGATTGATAGGCTCTATCTCAAATTTCTGGATTGTGACCTAGGATTATACGAGTTTATGGCTATTCTCTTCTCTGTATTGTTTGTTCAATTTCACTTCTGTGTTTTTTATTCATGGGAAATGCAAATCACTGTTTTGAGAAAATATACTTGCTCTGATGCAGTGAGAAGAGAAATTAAAATATGTCCGTTTTTTGTGCATCCACATATTATACGATTTTATGAGGTGATCGAGACATCGACAGACATATACGTGGTTATGGAGTATGTTAAGTCCGGAAAGCTATTTGATTACATTGTGGAGAAGAGAAGATTACAGGAGGATGAAGCTAGGAGCTTTTTCTAACAGGTAAATAATACCTTGTTTCTTTTGGTGTTATTCTTCCCCCCCCCCCCCCCCCCCCCCCCCCCCCTCTTTTTGTGGGTGAGATTCCTCCCTATTGGATCAGTTATCTCTAGGTAATGATGGTTGTCATAATTGACTTTCTAAATGATGTATGATTTCTCTCTGGAAGATTATTTCTGGTGCGGAGTTCTGCCACAGAAACATGATGGTTCATAGAGACCTAAATCCTGAGAACCTTCTTCTACATTCCAGAGGCAACGTGCAGATAGATGATTTTGGCTTGAGCAATGTTATGCGAGATCTTCATTTTCTGAAGACAATTTGCGGAAGCCCTAATTATGTCGCCTCTAAGGTTTAAATTGAGCTTTCATCCAATTGTTTATGTTATGGGATTCACAATGAGTTATAATATGTTATACAAGACTACTTATCAAAATAAGAGAAAAAAAGAAGAGAGTCGTTGACTTAAGAAGTGGAACACATGATTTTTGTGCAAGTCGTTCTGGTAAGCTATATGCTGCACTTGAGATAGATGTTTGGAGTTGTGGAGTTATCTTATATGCTATTCTTTGTGGCACCCTTCCTTTTGATGATGAGAATATTCTCAACCTCTTCAAGAAAATAAAGGTATTGCTTATGATCTAATTTGGAGAGAGAGAATCTACAATTTAGATTAGGTGTATGTGGTACATTGTGGATCATAGCAGAACTTGGTTCTCAAGCCTCCTCTATATCAAACTTGCAATTTAGTGTCTCTAACCTCAAAACAATTCACAGTTGCGTTATTGATCACTTACTCTAGATAATGTTCTTCAGGGTGGAGTTTATACTCTTCCCAGCCATTTGTCACATGGAGCAAGGGTTTTGATTCTCAGGATGCATGTGGTTGACCCTATGAAACAGATAACATTATCTAGAGTATTGCTTATGATCTAATTTAGAGAGAGAGAATCTACAATTTAGATTAGGTGTATGTGGTACATTGTGGGTCATACCAGAACGTGGTTCTCAGGCCTTCTCTATATCAAACTTGCAATTTAGTGTCTCTAACCTCAAAACAATTCACAGTTGCATTCTTGATCACTTACTCTAGATAATGTTCTTTAGGGTGGAGTTTATACTCTTCCCAGCCATTTGTCACATGGAGCAAGGGTTTTGATTCTCAGGATGCATGTGGTTGACCCTATGAAACAGATAACCATTCCTGAAATCCGTCAACACTTATGATTCAAAACTCGTCTTCCTTGTTATCTAGCTGTTCAGCCACCAGATCCAGTACTGCAGCTTGTAAACAAGGCATGTTTTGTTGCTAATGATTTATTTGTTTATTTTTTTTGTGGAGAATTGGTTTAGAATTAGAATGTATCTTATATTGGGAAGTATATGCCACCTACTTAAGGTTCCTGTTTTTAACTTTTTACTGGTAATATACCTGTGTAAATGTGATTAATGTGTGATATGAAAGAATAGATATGAAACGTTGCAGCAATTCACCATGGGACTACAATTCCTTCTGTCTTTCCTAATAACAAACAACCGAAGTTTATAGAACTAAATCATCGATCGGTGTTCCGCTTGCCTCCTCTAACTAATGTAGGATACGGTAACTATTAAAACTTTAGAATCACCTAACAAGTAATATTACCTTTTTATTATTCCTATACAGACTTTTTCAAATTATCTATTACCAAATCAGTTCCGACCTTACACCACAAAGGATTCAGCGATACCAATATACACAGTCTCACCAAATGGCTCAATGAGCACAAGACGACGTGCTACGCAAGTTGGTATAACACTAGTAATGTAAAATGGGGTGGACACGGTTTGTAGTCTAAGACGGTAAACCTAAGAAAATGCTTGGAAAGATGAAGGTGCAAGGTAATATTTGATTTCCATGCAACTTTAACTAAAGTAAATTATCTCAAAATGTCATTTGAGACGTACTCTTGCTTCTTACGACTAAAAAGTTCAAGTCATCTATTTGTTAATGTATCCTTTCTACAAGCCTCTGGGTTTATAGTTGCAAAATCCCAATACATTTATGAAGCATCCTCATTCTGAAGTCTTGTTCTGCCTCCTAATTATGCTTTTGAACGTGGCACAACATTGTAGTGTACTCGGAGGAGGAAATTCGGAATGTCGAACCTTGAGCAGAGCAACAAGGCGGCGGGGAAGGGTATTGGTTACTAAGAGGAAGAGGAAGAGGAAGAGGTGTGCTTTGTGAAGCCGAAGAAGTAGAAGACGATGATGGGTATTACAAGGTACCCGTAAGGAGCTTCGATCAGATACATGGCGGCGTACTTAGGCAACTGTGGCCTCGTGGGTTCTTGTCGCGTCGTGAGTGTCAAGAAAACCCAGGAAAGCCCTCTCTCTCTCTCTCCCTCTCTCCCTCTCTCTCTCTATGTGTCTTACCACCAAGTTTCACTTTCACCTCTCCCCTTGAATCAAAGTAGACGAAGACAAGGATTAAAATGAAGAAACACAGAGAAGTTGTAGAGACACTTTCAAACATGTACAACTGTAGCCACTTTGAAAACAATGATTATTTTAAACACTTGACTAACATATTTGTATGATTAAGCATTTTCAGATTTTGATTTTTGGGCTTTGTGATTCATCGTTATTTATTAGAAATTAGGGCTTTTTTTGGTATCTGTGCTTTGCCGTCTACAATTTGATTTGAGTCTGCAATATTGATCTTGTACGAGTCAATTGTTTGTGACATGCTTGATTGCTAGTAGTGTAACACATGTGCATGGAATTGTCTCATTCGTAATCATCTACAAGATAGAAAACATTTTGGAAAGTTTTCTTTATCATGTGTTAAAAAGCCAGGCAAAAAAATTCAAAGTTCAAAATTGGCATCCATGCTTGTATACCCATTTTTGTTTTGCGCAAAAACTATTTTCGATAAAATCTCAATGTGGTTCTTAAAATATCATTTGAGACGTACTCTTGCTTCTTACGACTGAAAAGTTCAAGTCATCTATTTGTTAATTTATCCTTTCTACAAGCCTCTGGGTGCTTCTTACGACTGAAAAGTTCAAGTCATCTATTTGTTAATGTATCCTTTCTACAAGCCTTTGGGTTTATAGTTGCAAAATCCCAATACATTTATGAAGCATCCTCATTCTGAAGTCTTGTTCTGCCTCCTAATTATGCTTTTGAACGTGGCACAACATTGTAGTGTACTCGGAGGAGGAAATTCGAAATGTCGAACCTTGAGCGGCGCAACAAGGCGGCGGGGAAGGGTATTGGTTACTCAGAAGAAGAGGAAGAGGAAGAGGTGTGCTTTGTGAAGCTGAGGAAGTAGAAGACGATGATGGGTATTACAAGGTACCCGTAAGGAGCTTCGATCAGATACATGGCGGCGTACACAGGCAACTGTGGCCTCGTGGGTTCTTGTCGCGTTGTGAGTGTCAAGAAAGCCCAGGAAAGCCCTCTCTGTCTCTCTCTCTCTGTGTCTTACCACCGAGTTTCACTTTCACCTCTCCCCTTGAATCAAAGTAGATGAAGACAAGGATTAAAATGAAGAAACACAGAGAAGTTGTAGAGACACTTTCAAACATGTACAACTGTAGCCACTTATAAAACAATGATTATTTTAAACACTTGACTAACATATTTGTATGATTAAGCATTTTCAGGGTTTGATTTTTAGAATTTGTGATTCAGCATTATTTATTAGAAATTAGGGCTTTTTTTGGTATCTGTGCTTTGCCATCTACAATTTGATTTGAGTCTGCATTATTGATCCTGTACGAGTCAGTTGTTTGTGACATGCTTGATTGCTAGTAGTGTAACACATGTGCATGGAATTGTCTCACCCGTAATCATCTAAAAGATAGAAAACATTTTGGGAAGTTTTTCTTTATCATGTGTTAAAAAGCCAGGCAAAAAAATTCAAAGTTCAAAATTGGCATCCATTCTTGTATATCATTTTTGTTTTTCGCAAAAACTGTTTTCGATAACATCTCAATGTGGTTCTTAAAATATCATTTGAGACGTACTCTTGCTTCTTACGACTGAAAAGTTCAAGTCATCTATTTGTTAATGTATCCTTTCTGCAAGCCTCTGGGTGCTTCTTACGACTGAAAAGTTCAAGTCATCTATTTGCTAATGTATCCTTTCTACAAGCCTCTGGGTTTATAGTTGCAAAATCCCAATACATTTATGAAGCATCCTCATTCTGAAGTCTTGTTCTGCCTCCTAATTATGCTTTGGAATGTGGCACAACATTGTAGTGTACTCGGAGGAGGAAATTCGGAATACCGAACCATGAGCGGCGCAACAAGGCGGCGGGGAAGGGTATTGGGTACTCAGAAAAAGAGGAAGAGGAGGAGGTGTGCTTTGTGAAGCCGAAGCAGTAGAAGAGATGATGGGTATTCCAAGGTACCCGTTAAGGTGCTTCGATCAGATACATGGCGGCGTACATAGGCAACTGTGGCCTCGTGGGTTCTTGTCGCGTCGTGAGTATCAAGAAAGCCCTCTCTCTCTCTCTCTCTCTCTCTCTCCTCGTCTCCCTCTCTCTATGTGTCTTACTACCGAGTTTCACTTTCACCTCTCCCCTTGAATCAATGTAGACGAAGACAAGGATTAAAATGAAGAAACATAGAGAAGTTGTAGAGACACTTTCTAACATGTACAACTGTAGCCACTTTGAAAACAATGATTATTTTAAACACTTCATTAACATATTTGTATGATTAAGCATTTTTAGGGTTTGATTTTTGGAATTTGTGATTCAGCATTATTTATTAGAAATTAGGGCTTTTTTTGTTCTCTGTGCTTTGCTGTCTACAATTTGATTTGAGTCTGCAATATCGATCCTGTACGAGTCAATCGTTTGTGACATGCTTGAGTGCAAGTAGTGTAACACGTGCATGGAATTGTCTCACCCGTAATCATCTACAAGATAGAAAACATTTTGGAAAGTTTTTCTTTATCTTGTGTTAAGAAGCCATGCAAAAAAATTGAAAGTTCAAAATTGGCATCCATGCTTGTATATCATTTTTGTTTTGTGCAAAAATTGTTTTTGATAACATCTCAATGTGATTCTTAAAATATCATTTGAGACGTACTCTTGCTTCTTACGACTGAAAAGTTCAAGTCATTTATTTGTTAATGTATCCTTTCTACAAGCCACTGGGGTTATAGTTGCAAAATCCTAATACATTTGTGAAGCATCCTCATTGTAAAGTCTTGTTCTGCCTCGTAATTATGCTTTTGAACGTGGCACAACTTTGTAGTGTATTCGGAGGAGGAAATTCGGAATGCCGAACCTTGAACTGCGGAACATGGCGGCGGGTGGAGGATATTTGTTACTCAGAAGAAGAGGAAGAGGAGGAGGTGTGCTTTGTGAAGCCGAAGAAGTAGAAGATGATGATGGTATTACAAGGTACCCGTAAGGAGCTTCGATCAGATACATTGCGGCGTACTTGGGCAACTGTGGCCTCGTGGGTTCTTGTCGCGTAGTAAGTGTCAAGAAAGCCCAGGAAAGCCCTCTCTCCCTCTCCCTCTCTCTCTCTCTTCCTCTGTGTCTTACCACCGAGTTTCACTTTAACCTCTCGCATTGAATCAAAATAGACGAAGACATGGATTAAAATGAAGAAACACAGAGAAGTTGTAGAGACACTTTGAAACATGTACAATTGTAGCCACTTTGAAAACAATGATTATTTTAAACACTTGACTAACATATTTGTATTTTTAAGCATTTTCAGGGTTTGATTTCTGGGATTTTTGATTCAGCATTATTTATTAGAAATTAGTGCGTTTTTTGGTCTGAGTCATTTGCTGTCTACAATTTGATTTGATTTGAGTCTGCAATATTGATCCTGTACGAGTCAATTGTTTGTGACATGCTTGATTCCTAGTAGTGTAACACGTGCATGGAATTGTCTCGTCCGTAATCATCTACAAAATAGAAAACATTTTAGGAAGTTTTTCTTTATCCAGTGTTAAGAAGATGGGCAAAAAAATTCAAAGTTCAAAATTGACAGCCATGCTTGTATATCATTTTTGTTTTGCACAAAAACTGTTTTCGATAAGATCTCAATGTGTTTCTTAAAATGTCATTTGAGACGTACTCTTGCTTCTTACGACTGAAAAGTTTGTCATTTATTTGTTAATGTATCCTTTTCTACAGGCTACTGGGGTTATAGTTGCAAAATCCTAATACGTTTATGAAGTATCCTCATTCTGAAGTCTTGTTCTGCCTCCTAATTATGCTTTTGAACGTGGCACAACATTGTAGTGTATTCGGAGGAGGAAATTCGGAATGCCGAACCTTGAACTGCGGAGCATGGGGGCGGGTGAAGCATATTTGTTACTCAGAAGAAGAGGAAGAGGAGAGGTGTGCTTTGTGAAGCCGAAGAAGTAGAAGACGATGATGGTATTACAAGGTACCCATAAGGAGCTTCGATCAGACACATTGCGGCATACTTAGGTAACTGTGGCCTCGTTGGGTCTTGTCGCGTAGTGAGTGTCAAGAAAGCCCAGGAAAGCCCTCTCTCTCTCTCTCCCTTTCCCTCTCTCTCTCTCTCTGTGTGTCTTACCACCGAGTTTGACTTTCACCTCTCCCATTGAATCAAAGTAGACGAAGACGAGGATTAAAACGAAGAAACACAGAAAAGTTGTGGAGACACTTTTAAACATGTACAACTATAGCCACTTTGAAAACAATGATTATTTTAAGCACTTGACTAACATATTTGTATGATTAAGCATTTTCAGGGTTTGATTTTTGGATTTGTGATTCAGCATTATTTATTAGAAATTATGGCTTTTTTTGGTCTCTGTGCTTTGCTGTCTACAATTTGATTTGAGTTTGCAATATTGATCCTGTATGAGTAAATTGTTTGTGACATGCTTGATTGCTAGTAGTGTAAGACATGTGCATGGAATTGTCTCACCCGTAATCATCTACAAGATAGAAAACATTTTGGGAAGTTTTTCTTTATACAGTGTTAAGAAGACGAGCAAAAAAATTCAAAGTTCAAAATTGGAATCCACGCTTGTATATCATTTTTGTTTTGCGCAAAAACTGTTTTCGATAACATCTCAATGTGTTTCATCAAATGTCATTTGAGACTTACTTTTGCTTCTTCCGACTGAAAAGTTCGAGTCATTTGTTTGTTAATGTATCCTTTCTACAAGCCTCGGGGGTTATAGTTGCAAAATGCCAATTCATTTATGAAGCATCCTCATTCTGAAGTCTTATTCTTCCGCCTAATTATGCTATTGAACGTGGCGCATCATTGTAGTGTATTCGGAGGAGTAAATTCAGAATGCAGAACCTTGAGCGGCGCAACATGGCGGCGGGTGAAGGATATTTGTTGCTCAGAAGAAGAGGAAGAGGAGGAGGTGTGCTTTGTGAAGCCGAAGAAGTAGAAGATGATGATGGTATTACAAGGTACCCGTAAGGAGCTTCGATCAGATACATTGCGGCGTACTTGGGCAACTGTGGCCTTGTGGGTTCTTGTCGCGTAGTGAGTGTCAAGAAAGCCCAGGAAAGCCCTCTCTCCCTCTCCCGCTCCCTCTCTCTCTCTTTCTCTGTGTCTTACCACCGAATTTCACTTTAACTTCTCGCATTGAATCAAAGTAGACAAAGACAAGGATTAAAATGAAGAAACACAGAGAAGTTGTAGAGACACTTTTAAACATGTACAACTGTAGCCAATTTGAAAACAATGATTATTTTATAGACTTGACTAATATATTTGTATGATCAAGCATTTTCAGGGTTTGATTTTTGGGATTTGGGATTCAACATTATTTATTAGAAATTAGGGATTTTTTTGGCCTCTGTGCTTTGCTGTCTACAATTTGATTTGAGTCTGCAATATCGATCTTGTACGAGTCAATTGTTTGTGTCATGCTTGATTGGTAGTAGTGTCACACATGTGCATGGAATTGTCTCATCTGTAATCATCTACAAGATAGAAAAATTTTGGGAAGTTTTTCTTTATCATGTGTTAAGAAGCCAGGCAAAAAAATTCAAAGTTCAAAATTGGCATCCATGCTTGTATATCATTTTTGTTTAAACTGTTTTCAATAACATCTCAATGTGGTTCTTAAAATATCATTTGAGACGTACTCTTGCTTCTTACGACTGAAAAGTTCAAGTCATCTATTTGTTATTGTATCCTTTCTACAAGCCTCTGGGTTTATAGTTGCAAAATCCCAATACATTTATGAAGCATCCTCATTCTGAAGTCTTGTTATGCCTCCTAATTATGCTTTTGAACGTGGCACAACATTGTAGTGTACTCGGAGGAGGAAATTCGGAATGCCGAACCTTGAGCGGCACAACGAGGCGGCGGGGAAGGGTATTGGTTACTCAAAAGAAGAGGAAGAGTAGGAGGTGTGCTTTTTGTAGCCGAAGAAGTAGAAGACGATGATGGGTATTACAAGGTACTCGTAAGGAGCTTCCATCAGATACATGGCGGCGTACTTAGGCAACTGTGGCCTTGGGGGTTCTTGTCGTGTCGTGAGTGTCATGAAAGCCCAGGAAACACCCCCCCCCCCCTCCCTCTCTCTCTCTCTCTGTATTTGTGTGTCTTACCACTGCGTTTCACTTTAACCTGTCCCCTTGAATCAAAGTAGACAAAGACAAGGATTAAAATGAAGAAACACATAGAAGTTGTAGAGACACTTTCAAACATGTACAACTGTAGCCACTTTGAAAACAATGATTATTTTAAACACTTGACTAACGTATTTGTATGATTAAGCATTTTAAGGGTTTGATTTTTGGGATTTGTGATTCAGCATTATATATTAGAAATTAGGGCAAATTTCACTTACCACCCCTGAGGTTTCTGACAATTACAGACACCTCCCCTCAGGTTTCTGAAATTGCACTTACCTCCCCTGTCAGAGTTAGCAGGTAACAGAACCTAACGGGGGAAGCAAAAATACTTATTTTCCCATGGTATATACTATATACTGAATAAAGAAATCGGATAAAAGAAGAAGAAAGAATAAAGAAAATGCAAAAAATAAAAATGAAAAGTGTACTGTGTTTTCAGCTGCCACCGTACCACGTGTAGCGTTGTGATGTGTTTCTCCAATCCAGAGGTCTGCCCCTTCATATTACGCGCCAAGAAGAGAGAAGGAGTACTCAGAAAAAAGGAGAGAGAGAGAGAGACACAGAATGGGTATCGATCAAATCCTCTTCTATCACTGAGAGAGAAATCTGAAGGAAGAGAAAGATGGCTTAGGGTTTGAAACCGATCAAATCTCCTTGTTTGTCGAGTGGTACCTACGATTTGGAAGAACAAACGAAGAAACGGTTGTGGTGCTGTGGAGAACGGCTTGCTCTGTAATCGTTGCTTGAAGGTACGAATTTCTCCTTTCTGAAATCAAATCCTGTATTTCTCTTTGCCAATGTGAGTATTTTGAAACAAATTTCAGGGTAGTTTTAGTTAGGGTTTCCAGGTTTGAAAACCAAGTTGCAAATTTTTTTGGTGCGCCTTTTCTGTTTTTTGGTCGATTTTCGGGTAGTTTAAGTTATAGGTTTCTAGGTTTCAAAAAAAAGTTACATATTTCTAGGTCTGATGGTTTTTTGGTCGATTCAGTCGGGTTTCGAATACGTTAGGGTTGTAAACTAATGTTGCAGAGCCTTAAGCATTTCTACCAGTAGGTTTTCGTAAATAACTGATTGAGGAATTTGACTTTGGGCCAACTTGGGTTCGATCCAAAACGGCCCAATGGCCAGGACACATTGCCTTCCGGCCATGTGCCGCGTGCCGCGTGTTTTTTTAGCCTTCTGAGACCGTTTGGGCCTCCAAACGAGCCTTCGAACCGTTTTTGGGCTATTTTTGTTTCGCTTATAACTTTTCGTAGGAAACTCTGTTTTAGCCCATTCTTTTTTCGGAACTCTTATTTTTTCCTCTATTTTATGGGTTTATAATAATATTAGTATGGTTACTTTATGCTTACTAGGGTCTAGGGTTAGAGTTGCATTTTATATATTCGGTTGTTCGCCTTCGAACTGATGTTGAACCTAATTTTTTCCATGTTTGTTATTTTCAGTTATGGATGCTCTATATTTCGACATAACTGTGTATTTTAGAGGTAATGTGTCAAGGATAAAAAATGTGAATCCTGGGAGGTATACCTATGTTGATCTGTTGGATGATGTTGCTGAAAAGAGTTTATCTACAATCCCATGTGGGAATGGTTGTACAATCACATTGAAAAGCAAAATTCCTGAATCTAATGAAACCATGGTTGTAAGTTGTGACCTAGATGTTCTTGATATGTTTAGGTTCAACTCTCGAACTTGTCAAATTGAATTGATTGTTGATGTGGGTGAAGATAGTGGAACACTTGAGGTAGGAGGACAGGAGGGCGTTAAGAATGATGTAAGGGCCCATGATGTAATTGATCTCAGTGATGATGTAGTTGAGGGTCTTACTAGTGAAGCTCATAATGTGCAAGGAATTGAGGGTGTCAGTGATGTTGGTGAGGGTAGTACTGTTGGCCAGTTTAAGAGTGTTAGGAAGCGTAATAATGTCACAAGGCGAGAGCATGACGACTATCTTGCAAGTTTGGACAGTGATAAGGATGGTAGTCTTAGTGATCAATCTGAACATAGTGATGAGGATTTCATTAACGATAGTGATCAGTCTGAACATAGTGATGAGGATTATAGCTTTCCCTCTGCTAATGAGGATTCTGGCTGTAGTACTGATGGATTGTCTAGTTATGAGTCTGATAATGAGGATAGGAGAGACTCTAGTGATGAGGAGGGGAAGAAAGGAAAGACTTATGTTGATATTACCAAATTTGGGCAAGAGTTTCGTGTTGATGGTGAAGATGGGAAGGTCATATTGAAGGAGAATTTGTTATTTGAGAATGTTGACAAGTTTAGAGAAGCTTTGAAGGAGTACACTATCCAAAAGGGTTGTACAATTGTTAGGGTTAAGAATGAAAAGAGTAGGGTCACATGCCATTGTGCTGCCCTTGGTTGTCCTTGGAGAATTCATGCATCTCCTTTACCAGATGGCACCACATACAAAATTAGGACTTATCATGGAGAGCACACTTGCATATCTTCCACTAAAATTCCTGAGGCAACTTCTAAATGGATTTGTAAGAAGATGTTGAGGTGCTTGAGAGCAAATCCAAAAATGACGTTAGAATCAATGCAAGTTGAAGTGCAACATAAGTATGGAATTGAAGCATCACTTACCCAATTGTATAGGGCAAGAAGGAAGGCATTAACAGAGATTGAAGGAAACCATGCAAAGTCATATTCATTACTTCCAGCATATGCATATGAAGTATTGAAGAGCAACCCTGGTAGTCTTGTTAAGATTAAAGGTGAAATGTTAACTCTAACCTCAACCCCCATGTTTCAAAGGTTCTTCATAGCATTTGATGCTATGATTACTGGTTTCAAATCTGGTTGCAGGCCCTTCATTGGGCTTGATGGTTGTCACCTCAAAGGGCCATATGGAGGTATATTATTGGCTGCAGTAGGATTGGATGGGAATAATGGTTTGTTCCCAATTGCTATTGCCATTGTGGAGATGGAAGGGAGTGAAAGCTGGAAGTTTTTCATTGACCATTTGCAGACAGTCTTGGGTCATGGGAGTGAAGCCAAGCCTTGGACCTTCATGTCAGACATGCAAAAGGTAATCTTTGTTCTGTTGTATTCAGTTATATTCAGTTATATTCAGTTTTATTCTGCTATGTATTAGTTGCATACAGTAGCATTACTTTGATACATATTTCTGTGTTTTTATTCTATTTGTAGAGTATTGAACCAGTGCTTGCAGAGTTTATGCCTCAATCTGCCCATAGGTTGTGTTGTAGACACCTTTTTGCCAACTTCAAAAAGGTGCATTCTGGATTGTTGCTTAGGAAATGTTTTTGGGAGGCTGTAAGAGCTTATAACCAGATTGACTTTAATCAAGCAATGGAAAGGATAAAAGAGATATCAAAAGAAGCTCATAAATGGTTGTCAGATATCCCAACTCATAAGTGGGCTAGGCATGCATTTGATGATAGAGTCAAGAATGATCACATCACAAACAATCTCACTGAGTCATTCAATAGTTGGTTAGGTCAACTGAGACATAAACCTATCCTTTCACTTTTAGAAGGTATTAGAACTAAGGTAATGAGTAGGATCCAAAAGAGGTATGCAAAAGGGATGACATGGACTGGGTCAGTTGGATCACATGTGAAGAAGAGGTTGGCTAAAGCACAAAATGCCTCTAGGATCTGTACCTTGTTGTATTGTGGTGGTGATGTATATGAAGTGATAGATGATGGCCACACTTTTCAACTTAACATGAGTACAAGGACATGTACTTGTAGAGAGTGGCAGGTGGCTGGAATACCCTGTAGACATGCTGTTTCAGCCCTTACACATAAAAGGGTCAACATTGAAGATGGTTGTGATCCAAGTTATAAACTTGAGGCATATATGCAATGTTATAGAGGCATGATACATCCAGTCAGGGATCAGAGGTATTGGGAACCTGATCAATTCCACAAACTGGATCCTCCACCTCTAAGAAGGATGCCTGGAAGACCAAGAAAGAATAGAAGGAGGGAAGCTGATGAGGCACCTGCTGGGGCTAGTCACATGAAAAGGTCACAGACCCTTAGATGTACCAATTGCAAAGAGTTTGGGCACAATTGGAGGACATGTCAAAGGGCTCCAGTGAAGAAAAAGAAAGGTGCAAACAGCCAGGTACTAATAATGTGTTCCACTTCCTGTAACCATGTGTTATAACACATTATAATAATGTGTAAAATCAACCTCAGGGACAAGGGGATCAAGCCACACAAGGTCAGGCATCTCAAAGTGAAATTCCATCCCAATGTGTTACACAAACTGAATCTGCAGTTATGACTTTCACAGGTTCCAATGAGGTAAAAAATCATGAGTTTTATCTATTTTTTGCCATTCATATTTGTAACCATTGTCTTTAATTTTTTAATTTATCACTTTAACTATTGTAGCATGCTGGAAGTAGAGGAAGAGGGAGAACAAATGGTAGGGGTAGAGGAAGGGGGAGAAATACTTCAGTTACACAAAATGAAGGTGGAAGAGGTTCCAATGAGGTATTCACTGTTCTGTCATTTTTTTCAGTCCAACTGTTATAATATTTCATTACTTATTGTGACACTTTCTCATAAGTCAAATTTTCCATTTACTATTACAGAATGCTGGTACTAGAGGAAGAGGTAGAACAAATGCTAGGGGCAGAGGAGGGAGAACAGATGTGGGCAGAGGAAGGGGAACAAGTGTGAGCAGAGGAAGGGGAACACGAGGAAGGGGAACAAGTGTGAGCAGAGGAAGGGAAAGAAGTGGGAGTAGTGAGTATGCTCAGTTCTGAGACTTATTTGATATGTTTATGGACTTAATTAACTAAGTAGATTGCACTTATGAACTTAATTACTAGGTAAATGGTGCTACACATGTGTCTTAGTTGCAAGTCACTTTTATTTTATGTTTTTTGTAAAGTGAGTTGCAACGGAGATGATTCTTTTGGTATAGATGCAAATGGTGCTGATATAGATGCAAATGGTGCTAGTATAGATGTAAATCAGTGGATGTACATGGCCTTTTTTTGGATGCACATGGCCTTTTTTTGTATGCACATGGGCTTTTTTTGGTATAGATGCAATGGTGTTGATACAATGGGTGATATGTATCAACTGGTATGTAATGGTTATTGAACAAATATGACATTTGAATATTATGCTACTAGTTTTTGTAAGTGTTGTGATTGTATGAACTGTTACATGGTCAAATACTGAATGTGCCACTTGCATTACATACCCAAGTTCTCTTGCATTACATTCCTAGGTTCTTTTGCATACATTCCCAGGTTCTTTTGCATTAGTAGAGTGACATTACAACAAAAGGCCCCTTGCATTACAAAACATAACCCGGTTCTAGTCTAGATATTTACTTCATAAGGTAGAGTGACATTACAACAAAAAGCTCCTTGCATTACAAAACATAACCAGGTTCTAGTCTAGATATTTACTTCATAAGTGCTCCTACTGACATTACGATTGCAGTTATGGCTAGAATGAAGCTTGCAAGCACCAACACCTTCACCATGCTAATAGTGGCTTCAATGATCAATAGCCTTGTGTTGACCCTCCCATCTGGAATTGCTGTGTCAGTTCCTTCGGTTATATCCAAGCTTGGTAGCTGGGATGTTGGTCTTGTCTGTGAAACATTATTGATTGGATTGCACCATGCCCAGAAATCACAACCCCCATCATCTGCATTTTTGCATGCGTAGTACAACCTTCCCGGATTCCTATCAGATTCTGAGATCTTCACAACAGCCCGATCTCTGCATTTGCATGTTCTATTCCTGTACCTCAGGTAATTTTGGGTACCAACAGTGCTTGAAGTAGACATTCTTCAATTTTAACATGTACAAAAACCAACAAATAAGTAGTTACAATTACTTACTTTTTCATAAATTTGAATATATAAATCATACATGGTGCTATACTTGTACATTACCTGGAAAAAAAGGAGAGAGAAAGAGGTTGTGAGTGGTCTGTTGCTGCTCCTCCAACTGATGGTGGGAGAAAATGGTGAGAGGCATTGGTTTTTATACATGTAATAGGTTTTTGGCGCCAAAATCAACAGGGAAATTGGGAGGGAAACTGACTGACAGGGGGGAAACTAAAAAGTGGCTCAAAGTTGAGCCAAGGGTAGATTTGTCATGGAAAGATGTCTTTATGCTGACATCATCACGTTGATTGCTTTTCCGTTACTTACAACAAACGGATGGGCTGAACTGCAGCCGACAACTAAACCAGAGGGGAGGTAAGTGCAATTTCAGAAACCTGAGGGGAGGTGTCTGTAATTGTCAGAAACTTCAGGGGAGGTAAGTGAAATTTGCCCTAGAAATTAGGGCTTCTTTTGGTCTCTGTGCTTTGCTGTCTACAATTTGATTTGAGTCTGCAATATTGATCCTGTACGAGTCAATTGTTTGTGACATGCTTGATTGCTAGTAGTGTGACAAATGTGCATGGAATTGTCTCACCCATAATCATCTGCAGGATAGAAAATATTTTGGGAAGTTTTTCTTTATGATGTGTTAAGAAGCCAGGCAAAAAAATTCAAAGTTCAAAATTGGCATCCATGCTTGTATATCATTTTTGTTTTGCTCAAAAACTGTTTTCGATAACATCTCAATGTGGTTCTTAAAATGTCATTTGAGACGTACTCTTGCTTCTTTCGACTGAAAAGTTCAAGTCAACTATTTGTTAATGTATCATTTCTACAAGCCTCTTGGTTTATAGTTGCAAAATCCCAATACATTTACGAAGCATCCTCATTCTGAAGTCTTGTTCTGCCTCCTAATTTAGATTTTGAACGTGGCACAACATTCTAGTGTACTTGGAGGTGGAAATTCAGAAAGCTGAATCTTGAGCGGCGCAACAAGGCGGCGTGGAAGGGTATTGGTTACTCAGAGGAAGAGGAGGAGGTGTGCTTTGTGAAGCCGAAGAAGTAGAAGACGATGGTGGGTATTACAAGGTACTCGTAAGGAGCTTCGATCAGATACATGGTGGCGTACTTAGGCAACTGTGGCCTTGTAGGTTCTTGTCGTGTCACGAGTGTCAAGAAAACCCAGGAAAGTTCTGTCTCTCTCTCTCTCTCTCTCTCTCCCTTTCTCTCTCTCTCTCTCTCTCTCTCTGTCTTACCACCGAGTGTCACTTTCACCTCTCGCCTTGAATCAAAGTAGACGAAGACAATGATTAAAATGAAGAAACATAGAGAAGTTGTAGAGACACTTTCAAATATGTACAACTGTTGCCACTTTGAAAACAATGATTATTTTAAACACTTGACTAATATATTTGTATGATTAAGCATTTTCAGGGTTTGATTTTGGGATTTGTGATTCAGCATTATTTATTAGAAATTAGGGCTTTTTTTGGTCTATGTGCTTTTCTGTCTGCAATTTGATTTGAGTCTCCAATGATGATGCTGTACGAGTCAATTGTTTGTGACATGCTTGATTGCTTGTAGTTTAACACATGTGCATGGAATTGTTTCACCCGTAATCATCTACAAGATAGGAAACATTTTGGGAAGTTTTTCTTTATCATGTGTTAAGAAGCCGAGCAAAAAAATTCAAAGTTAAAAATTGGCATCCATGCTTGTATATCATATTTGTTTTTCGCAAAAACTGTTTTCGATAACATCTCAATGTGGTTTTTAAAATGTCATTTGAGACGTACTCTTACTTCTTATGACTGTAAAGTTCAAGTCATTTATTTGTTATTGTATCCTTTCTACAAGCCTCTGGGGTTATAGTTGCAAAATTCCAATACATTTATGAAGCATCCTCATTCTGAAGTCTTGTTCTGCCTCCTAATTCTGCTTTTGAACGTGGCACAACAATGTAGTGTCTTTGGAGGAGGAAATTCGGAATGCCGAACCTTGAGCGGCGCAAGATGGCGGCGGGTGAAGGATATTTGTTACTCATAAGAAGAGGAAGAGGAGGAGGTGGGCTTTGTGAAGCCGAAGAAGTGGAAGACGATGATGGTATTACAAGGTACCCGTAAGGAGCTTCGATCAGATACATTGCGGCGTACTTAGGCAACTGTGGCCTCGTGGGTTCTTGTCGCGTAGTGAGTGTCAAGAAAGCCCAGGACAGCCCTCTCTCTCTCTTCCTCTCCCTCTCCCTCTCTCTCTGTGTCTTACCACCGAGTTTCACTTTCACCTATCCCATTGCATCAAAGTAGACGAAGACAAGGATTAAAATGAACAAACACAGAGAAGTTGTAGAGACACTTTCAAACATGTACAACTGTAGCCACTTTTAAAACAATGATTATTTTATAGACTTGACTAACATATTTGTATGATTAAGCATTTTCAAGGTTTGATTTTTGGGATTTGTTATTCAACATTATTTATTAGAAATTAGGGATTTTTTTGGTCTCTGTGCTTTGCTGTCTACAATTTGATTTGAGTCTGCAATATTGATCTTGTACGAGTCAATTGTTTGTGACATGCTTGATTGCTAGTAGTGTAACACATGTGCATGGAATTATCTCATCTGTAATCATCTACAAGACTGAAAACATTTTGGGAAGTTTTTCTTTATCATGAGTTAAGAAGCCAGGTAAAAAAATTCAAAGTTCAAAATTGGCATCCATGCTTGTATATCGTTTTTGTTTTGTGCAAAAACTGTTTTCGATAACATCTCAACGTGGTTCTTAAAATGTCATTTGAGACGTACTCTTGCTTCTTACGATTGAAAAGTTCAAGGCATCTATTTGTTAATGTATCCTTTCTACAAGCCTATGGGTTTATAGTTGCGAAATCCCAATACATTTATGAAGCATCCTCGTTCTGAAGTCTTGTTCTGCCTCCTAATTATGCTTTTGAACGTGGCAAAACATTGTAGTGTACTCGGAGGAGGAAATTCGGAATGTCGAACCTTGCTCGGCGCAACAAGGCGGCGGGGAAGGGTATTGGTTTCTTAGAAGAAGAGGAAGAGGAGGATGCTTTGTGAAGTCGAAGAAGTAGAAGACGATGAAGGGTATTACACGGTACACGTAAGGAGCTTCGATCAGATACATGGCGCCGTACTTAGGCAATTGCGGCCTCGTGGGTTCTTGTCGCATCGTGAGTGTCAAGAAAGTCCTGGAAAGTCCTCTTTCTCTCTCTTCCTCTCTCTCTGTGTGTGGGTCTTACCACCAAGTTTCACTTTCACCTCTCTCCTTGAATCAATGTAGACGAAAACAGGGATTAAAATGAAGAAACACAGAGAAGTTGTAGAGTCACTTTCAAACATGTACAACTGTAGCCACTTTGAAAACAATGATTATTTTAAACACTTGACTAACAAATTTGTATGATTAAGCATTTTCAGGGTATGATTTTTGGGATTTGTGATTCAGCATTATTTATTAGAAATTTGGGCTTTTTTTGGTCTCTGTGCTTTGCTGTCGACAATTTGATTTGAATCTGCGATATTGATCCTGTACGAGTCAATTGTTTGTGACATGCTTGATTGCTAGTAGTGTAACACGTGTGCATGGAATTGTCTCATCCGTAATCATCTACAAGATAGAAAACATTTTAGGAAGTTTTTCTTTATCATGTGTTAAGAAGCCAGGCAAAAATACACAAAGTTCAAAATTGGCATCCATGCTTGCTTATCGTTTTTGTTTTGTGCAAAACTGTTTTCGATAACATCTCAATGTGGTTCTTAAAATGTCATTTGAGACGTACTCTTGCTTCTTACGGCTGAAAAGTTCAAGTCATCTATTTGTTAATGTATCATTTCTACAAGCCTCTGGGTTTATAGTTGCAAAATCCCAATACATTTATGAAGCATCGTCATTCTGAAGTCTTGTTCTGCCTCCTAATTTTGCTTTTGAACGTGGCGCAACATTGTAGTGTACTCGGAGGAGGAAATTCGGAATGCCGAACCTTGAGCGGCGCAACAAGGTGGCGGGGAAGGGTATTGTTTACTCAGAAGAAGAGGAAAAGTGGGAGGTGTGCTTTGTGAAGCCGAAGAAGTAAAGGATGATGATGGGTATTACAAGGTACCCGTAAGGAGCTTCGATCAGATACATGGTTGCGTACTTGGGCAACTGTGGCCTCGTGGGTTCTTGTCGCGTCGTGAGTGTCAAGAAAGCCCAGGAAAGCCCTCTCTCTCCCTCTCTCACTTGCTCTCTCTGTGTCTTACCACCGAGTTTTACTTTCACCTCTCCCCTTGAATCAAAGTTGGCGAAGACAATGATTAAAATGAAGAAACACAGAGAAGTTGTAGAGACAATTTCAAACATGTACAATTGTTGCCACTTGGAAAACAATGATTATTTTAAACACTTGACTAACATATTTGTTTGATTAAGCATTTTCAGGGTTTGAGTTTTGGGATTTGTGATTCAGCATTATTTATTAGAAATTAGGGCTTTTTTTAGTCTCTGTGCTTTGCTGTCAACAATTTGATTTGTGTCTGCAATATTGATTCTGTACGAGTCAATTGTTTGTGACATGCTTGATTGCTAGTAGTGTAACGCGTGCATGGAATTGTCTCATCCGTAATCATCTACAAGATAGAAAATATTTTGGGAAGTTTTTCTTTATCATGTGTTGAGAAGCCAGGCAAAAAAATTCAAAGTTCAAAATTGGCATCCATGCTTGTATATCATTTTTATTTTGTGCAAAAACTGTTTTCAATAACATCTTAATGTGGTTCTTAAAATGTCATTTGAGACGTACTCTTGCTTCTTACGACTGAAAAGTTCAAGTCATCTATTTGTTTATGTATCCTTTCTACAAACCTCTGGGTTTATAGTTGCAAAATCCCAATACATTTATGAAGCATCCTCATTCTGAAGTCTTGTTCTGCCTCCTAATTATGCATTTGAACGTGGCACAAAATTGTAGTGTACTCGGAGGAGGAAATTTGGAATGCCGAACCTTGAGCGGCGCAACAGGGCGGTGGGGAAGGGTATTGGTTACTCAGAAGAAGAGGAAGAGGAGGAGGTGTGCTTTGTGAAGCCGAAGAAGTAGAAGACGATGATGGGTATTACAAGGTACCCGTACAGAGCTTCGATCAGATACATGGCGGCGTACTTAGGCAACTGTGGCCTTGTGGGTTCTTGTCGCGTCGTGAGTGTCAAGAATGCCCAGGAAAGCCCTCTCTCTCTCTCTCTCTCCCTCTCTCTCCCTCTCTGTGTGTCTTACCACCGAGTTTCACTTTCACCTCTCCCCTTGAATCAAAGTAGACGAAGACAAGGATTAAAATGAAGAAACACAGAGAAGTTGTAGAGACACTTTCAAACATGTACAACTGTAGCCACTTTGAAAACAATGATTATTTTAAACACTTGACTAACATATTTGTATGATTAAGCATTTTTAGGGTTTGATTTTTGGGATTTGTGATTCAGCATTATTCATTAGAAATTAGGGCTTTTTTTGGTCTCTGTGCTTTGCTGTCTACAATTTGATTTGAGTCTGCAATATTGATCCTGTACGAGTAAATTGTTTGTGACATGCTTGATTGCTAGTAGTGTAACACATGTGCATGGAATTGTCTCACCCGTAATCATCTACAAGATAGAAAATATTTTGGGAAGTTTTTCTTTATGATGTGTTAAAGAAGCCAGGCAAAAAAATTCAAAATTGGCATCCATGCTTGTATATCATTTTGCTTTGTGCAAAAACTGTTTTCTCAATGTGGTTCTGGAAAATGATCTCTCTGTTGTGTATGGCAGGGAACCCATCATAGTGGTAAGAAAAAACACTCGTACCTTCATGGAAGATATTTGTTCCTATGACTTATTGGATAGAAGAAGGGTCTTGCATGCGAGATAAGAGCCTATCGAGCTGGCCAAGGACCGCCTGCGATCCGAGATAGGGATCTGTACATTATGATCAATTCAGGCCCTGTTTCAAAGGTGCAAGCAAGTCATTCTTGGCCACCAAGCTTGACTCTTCTCTTCATGTTAGACCCTTTCTCCTGTTTATGAAACTACTCATACCGTACACCCTTGCCCATCCCAGTTTCGAAGTCACCATATTTAGAGCAAGAAAATGAGATCAGATGCTGATTGCCATATCTATTTATGCTGCTCTCACTATCTTTTCTTTTGCCCTTCCATCCCTTGTCTGCACCGTCCAATGTCGACATGCAAGAATATGTTCATTCTTTTCAATTTACTGATGCTATGGAGTGTGGAACCTAATAGTAGTCTACCCCACGTGGATTCACCTTTTTGTGCCTATCCCCAATAGTAGTCTACCCCACGTGGATTCAACTTTTTGTGCCCATCCCCGAGGTAAATTAGCCTAGGGGTGCTTTTGGTATTTTCATAGTAATATCTTCGGGTGTATATTTTGCTTTCCAAGATGTGGTGAAGGAAGAATTGTCAATACTGTTTTTCTAGGTACTGGGGGAGTGGGTATTTGAACCTGTGAGATCCTATTAGAAGTCTTTGAAGGCATGTGTTGGGTACTTGTGATGCTCATAGTGTGGCATTTTGTGGTGAAGGAAGAATAGACTTGACATATTTATGTTTATGTTCAAAGTGGAATGTGCTTAATTGGATTTGCCCCTAATGGTTGGACTGCAGAAATTCTGGTATGACCATACTGGAATGTTTCCATGAATCTGAGCTTCTGTGCCATATTTTGGTTATAAATTTTGTTAAGCAAAAAGGGATTGCATTCTATGACCGTACTGCACCATGCTGCACATTTTGTGTTACAACTTGCACCTTTGCAGTCAACTGTTTTATTGTTTCGAACTACAAACTTCAGCCCATGAGATCGTGGAATTAGTAATCTTCCTTCTTTTTTTTTTTTTTTTTGGTTTATGGCCTTGCTTTATTGTATGCCTGTATAACACCTGTGTAGCAATTGTTGGTGTTATAAAGTAACTTATTAGGTGAATAAAGCATTTGCAGTTTTCCTGCGTGTTGAACAGAATAAAATAGAGAGTGGTGTTATTCCGAGTTATGGTTTTACATTTTGCTTCATGCTTATTATGGTAACGCATGAACAAATCTATAGTTTACGTCTGCTGCTATTTTTAACCTTTCTAATGGATACTTGCTGTTATAGGCACTTGAAGCTCCAAAAGAGCCTTGAAGCCATAAGACGAATTGGGATCATGTTTTAGAAGAGAAGGTTTGGTTGTCGAAGGTAGTGGATTAGTCTTCGGATAATATCTAGCATCTATACTACTTTTAAATGTATGAAGATGTTTTCTACTATTAGCTTTCCAAAAATGCCCCTAGCACTTTGGTAAAGATGTTATGCAATGTGTCTGTTCCAATGGCATTAGTCCGCCATTAACCTTTTTGTCCATTCTGTACAGTTGGTTCCTTACGTATGGACACATTCTTACCTATAATTAATAGGCTCTGCCTTCCCTTTTCATTCACGTTTTTTGCTCCCAACCGAATGCCACATTTCGGATTCTTGATAGTCCTCTCCGAACAACTCAAACGACATATCTTTTCTCCATCTCTTGAACGCTTTAACCATTGTCAACTACAAACACCCCGACTTCCTCTGACTCTCCCTCCATCTACTTCTCCGACCTTCATTTCGATGCCGTCTTTCCCTGAGCCTGTCTCCACATCCCTCTCTAACCTTCAGTTCGTTTGCAGACTATTACTCAGACCTAGTCCTCGCGACCTTCAACATAGTCGAGTCCGGTGCCCGCTACAGCCATCTTGATGTCTAGCCTTCCATCCATTTCTGATTGATACATGAGACCTCTTTTGACTGCCTAGTTTTCTGCTTCCAACAATATTTGCATAGTAAGTTTAATTTTTTCCACCCTCTATTCCCCCATCTTCATCGATTGTAAACATTTACATCAACTATAGATATCTCTGCTTTCAACATAAAATTGATATTCTGTAAAAAAAAGCTGAATTGTTGATGCCATGCACACCAATTGTTTGATGGAATTACTCAACATTCAGGGCCTGTTTGTTTGTTTGCTTCCTAGTAGATGGATCAAGTGCTATCCCAAGGGCTGTGAATCTATCTTCCCTATATCTTTTCTTTCTTCATGTTGTGTGTAGAGGAATTGCATTGTTTGTATTATTAAGACAATCTCATTAACTGGAACTGCTAGGTGGAGACACTGCAGTAATTGCAGAGATGGGGGACTCGTGGTTCAATTGTTAGATACTTCGTCTTCCTGAAAATTGCGGGTAAGCTAGAGTTCCTCATCTAACATAACTTCTTCTACTTTTAAAGAAATACTAAACCTCATGTTATTTTCATCAATCAAGATGTAGGTTGCATAAAGGTACTGGTCATGTTTTTATGTGATACAAAAGTCCTGTTTTCTATTCCTTTTCATTTGGCCACAATAACAACCAAGAAATGTTATTGGGGCCGTGTTGTTTTGTCAAGCGAATCTACAGAAATTTGGGGACTGCATTGATTTTTATTCCAAGGTTGCTATAATAGAAAGGAACTTTGAAGATGCTTTGATGTTAATTATTCATAATTTCGAATCATATAGAGGTATTTAAGTTAAATGACATGTATCATTCCATTCAGGTATGAATTTCAAATGCAGTATGGATCCATTGGGTGCAACCCTCGGTTATGCTCATGCTGTGAAAGACAAGAGTGTGATTACTTGCATTGGTGATGGGAGTTTCCAGGTCAGTCACAAGGGTTGGAGTATCAAATTTCTGAATCACGAATTAGAGAAATGTTGCAATTCCGTAGCATCAAATGGTAAAACAAAGGCCGTCGGTCAGTTGGTAACATTGACTAGTATTTGCCGATGAAAAAGAGGGAAATGATTTTCACACTCTTTTTTGATAATTGCACTCACAGAAACCATAACTTTGATACATTTCATGTTTTTAAATGGAGGCCTCCTAGGCGATAGGTGGAGGGTCAGCGCCATGACTACCCCCATTGGCATTTTGTTCGGCGGCCAGGGAGGCTTAGCGGACTTTGGCGGAGCTTGGCAGCAAAACGAAGTCGACGGCGTGGAGAGACAGAGGGGGAGGGAGAGAGAGAGAGCAGAAAGAGAGAGAGAGAGATGAGAGAGAGACCAGACGAGAGAGATTAGAAAGATACCTGACGACAATCGGTGACCGGCGATCGGCATGAAGCAGGAGGGCGACGATGGTGGGTTTCCCTATTGTGGTTTCTCGATCCTCTCTGGATCTGGAAATCGATATGTATATTGCTTAGAAGCACGAAGCGGGAGCGGGAGCGGGAGCGGAAGCGGGAGCGGGAGCGCGGGAGTGGAGGCACCTAGAAGCTCCTAAGGTTGGGAGCGCCTAAGAAGCGTATATAGATTTCATATAAATACAAATATAAAGTATCTTTAAATACTTAACCATTGAAGGAAAAGTGATTACTTATGAGAATTTTCATAATCTTAAAGGGTACTTATAGGAAGTTAGATATTTTCAATTTGCCAAACTTCTTGAGTGATACGATTTTCATATTTTTATTTCCACAATGGCATACCTCCCTTAAGAATAAGAGAATAGTTGCCTTAACCACCCAATAAGCTCCCATGTTAGTTGGGAGCGAGCTCCCGTCTCAAGGGGAGTGAGCTCCCTTCAAGCTCCCATCTTGGGAGCGCCGATTCGCGCTCCCGTCTTGGGAGCGCACCCATTTTAGAAGAATCCTGCTACTAAGGTATATTGTAGTATATATATGTGTGTTATGATAAATTACACAAGAAGTCCTTTTAGTATATATTAATACCATCATATATAAACTAAAAGTATGAAAAAATATCAAAAAAATACCCCAAAAAAATGCCAAACTCCTTGGCAGCGGGTCGCCGCCTGACCACCGAGCGCCATTTAGAACACTGATTTCATGATGAAACTCTAAATTTACTCCTCCAATCCTTATGTTTGTAAAATAGCGAAATGCCCGTGACCAATGCTAGACTGTCCAAAGCATAATGTTGATGATGGCCAATTTGCTTACTGATTGATAGAAGAAAAAAAAAGCATAATCGACTGCCAAGATACCCTTTTTTAGGAACAAAGGTTCATGATGGGTTATTCAATGTGATCAAGAACTGGGACTACAGTACTACACTAACCTTGTTAATGCTATTCACAATGGGGAAGGCAAATGGTGCACTGTCAAGGTTAGCACACAAACTTGAAAGCACATAGGATGATTTAGAGAGATTAAACAAGTCTGGGCAGATGACAATTAGTTTCTTATACTTCATAGCGTCCATGAATGTGGACACACATCTCTAGCCCATTTAAAGAATTGCTTAAACCTCCTTAGTGCTATCAACTCCTTTGTCCAAAATAAGTTAGATTGGGACATCAATTCTAACGTCAAGCATAAAAGGATGTCAATCACTAGCTTTTCCTGTATGTATTATGAACTTCTTGTCAATGTCTATTTTCTTTTTAAAGAGAGCATTAAATTATGGATGTATGGAATTTGAAAAAAGAGGGATCATCCACTTCGCCGAGAAACCGAACGGGGCTGCAATAACACAAATGGTAAACTTTACAACATTATATTCAGCTTTCTCGTTTCAGGTTTTAATGGTTGTCAAACAATTGGGATATTTTTATAAGATTTGTGGTCTTAGTTACTAAACATCCTTTCTATTGTCAGGAGTTTTATTCTAGAACTTGGCAAAATATTGACTTGCTCGATGGGGTTTCTAATTTCACCTTGGTTGATGCCATATTCCTATGTAATTTAAACTCCTTACGAAGTTGATTTGCTCTTCAGTTTGACATTCTACAATTGATTAAGTATTACATTTTCTTAATATCTTCCTCTAAGAATCTTATCTAGAGCCCTTATGTGTAAAAAGGTGGAACAAAACCTCATTTTAGAAGCTTCTTATTGTTCAATTTGGTGTTTTTTGACTTTGGGTTTCTCTTTTGCTGTAAAGTAATTGTCTAATTTCATCCCTCTTTATCTCTTTCTTAATGATCTCTTGCAGTTAATGGTGAAAAACATTACACAGAAGCCAAACTCAATTGAGTGCAAGATGGGCGGACCAATTTCATCCCAAAAATTACTACAACTAAGTCTTACATGCTAGGTAATTCTATTCTATTTTCTGTTGTTTGACATTGGAGGTTAGATTTGGATTTTCATGGAACAAGATTTCATTGTGCTATAATTTTTACCGAGTTATTTTCCTTGTGGCTTTATGGTTATTTATGTGTGATGCTTTTTGGTTTTCTCCTGTTTCACTTGAATGGATTGCACTCATTGAAATAGGACCTCCTCTCTGTGTGCTTTAATATAATTTTATTTTCCAAATTTTTTTTTGGGTGTATGTTGGAAATTCACAAATTAAGTCTTCTATTAACAAAAGTGCACTCAAATTACCTCAAAGGCCCACAATCTGAAAGCACCACGACATCATTCCAATGTTCTAAAAGTCGCTCGGCTTTCGTTGCTCGGTTGACCACCTTCAAGCTTCAAGGCCTTTTAATTGCCGATCAATTGGCTTGTAGCAATTAATCGGTGTTATATATATATATATATACACACACACACACACACACACACACACACACACATACCCACACACACTCCCCAATGACAACCCTTATGAAAAAGTAGTAAAGTACTACGAAATAACTAGTCAATACAATGAGAAGTTCAATGTTTATAGTTCAACTTCATACCAAAGGAAACCAAGTACGAAATTACTTGTCAATTACAAACCAAATATAATCAAGTACGGAATTACTAGCCAATTACTCATCCTCTTCTTCCCCATATCCATCAATAACTTGGTCTCCATCGGACTCAAACTCAAACTCAAAATCCTCATCTACCTCCTCTTCGGGATCATCTTCCGACAAAAAATCTTCCTCATGTAGCTTTCGTACTCCCACATTTCTAGTACTTCTTCTAGGTTGAAGGATTTCATCCGCTCCCGTAGCTTCCCCGATCATCTCCCATGTAAGTCCCGAAACCGGGTCTTCTTCGTCAACATCACCACCTTCCACAATCCATCCTTGCGCATGTGTTGCTCGACTAGCACGTAATACATCCTTCCCCTTTCTTTTATTGTTGATGAGTTTGGCATTGAATTGGACATACACTAGATTGTTCAACCTTGTCGCATCTAGTCTATTCCTTTTCTTTGTATATGTATCTATACAAAAAAGAAAAAAATCCTAAGTTAATATAATTCTTGTCTGATGCATATATAAAGAAATAGAGAGAGAGTGTATGTACTTACTCCCTCAAAAGTGCTCCAATTTCTCTCACACCCCGATGAACTTGAAGTCAAAGAGAGAATTCGAGTGGCCATTCTTTTCAAATTGGGTGTATGATTGCCATAGTTAGACCTCCATCCAACTAGTCGTGAAAGAAAGCACAAAAAAAATATATTACTAAGTAACTTAGCAAACTTAGCAAAAAAAAAAAAAAAAATACTAAAAAAGTAACTACTTATTTACCTAGATCATAAGAGTCATTGTTCGTTGCGCATCCCATTGTGGCTAATGGTCTTCAAAATCCACCTTCTTTGTTCGTGTACTTCAACAACTCTCTATTGATGACTTCATCTTGAACATTGACATCATCGGGAAAGAAAACTTCTACACAAGTAAGAACCCCATCCATAATGATAGGATCATCTTGAATGGTATGATCTTTGTAGAAGTAAAAAGGATTCAAAAAGTAACCCGTCAAATGCAATGCACTATCTAACCGACCCTTGGCTTTCCCATCAATGACATCTAGTATTGGCCGGTAGTTAGTCTCAACTTGCTTGTATGCCCCTTTGATCTCTTCTTTTACGTTTTTGAGCTCTCCACATACAAAGCACATTGAGGGCTTCCGATCCCCATCAAGAAGTCGAAGAACCATAACCAACATACCAAACACTTTCAAGCATAAGGTTACGCCATTCCAAAATGCCGTACTCATCACGGTAGCAAATGTCGTTTTCCCCTTTGGGCTCTTCGCCCATTTACTCTTGTCCCATGCCTCACTACTAAACATTGCCTGCAATTCTCGTTTCTTTTCCATCAAGCTTTGTAAAGTCAAGAAGGCTGTTGCGAATCTAGTAACTCCCAGCCTCAATATGTCTCTCCTCTTCGTATATTTTCTCATCATCGCCAATGTATTATGATGAGCATAAACAAAAATAGTGAATGTCTTGGCCTTATCAGTAATTCCTTTAAACTTGGATTGCTTACCGATTCCTTCAAGCATGAGATTTATTGTGTGGGTGCCGCATGAGGTCCAAAATATGTTAGGCCTCTTGATCTTTAGCAAATCCGCCGCTGCCATATTGTTGGATGCATTATCCGTGACTACTTCAACTACATTTTGTGGCCCAATATCTTCAATGAACTTGTCAACGTATTCAAAGATACACACCCCCGTGTGTGATGCCTCCGAATCTTCCTTCGAAGAAAGAAAACAAGTCCCTTGCTTACAGTTAACGCACAAGTTCATAATGCTTCTCCTCTTTCGATCGGTCCAAGCATCCGTCATGATAGAACAACCTGTCAAAGCCCACTCTTCTTCTTGCCTCTTGAGTAATTTTTTTGTTCTATCCACCTCCTCTTTCAACAATGGCTCCCTTAGTTGGTATTGGCTTGGAGGTTCGTATCCCGGTCTAAATTGGCCAACCCCTCAACAAAACGTTTGAAACTATCATTGTCTACGTCATGAAATGGAATACCGGCTTCGTACACCCATCGAGCCAAGTATTGACTCACTTCATGACTCCTCTTATTCCAAATAGCATCTTTTATGTTTGGTTGTTTTACCTTCTTGAATCCACTCGTAGTCGTGCCAGAAGAACCGGGATTGATCTCTGTATATCTATCTAGGGGACCAAGAACATGAGGCCTCTTCCTTGAACCTACATGCTCAATTTCATCATCTTCAAATTCATGACCTTCTTCATGTACTATATTAACTTCCCCCCTAAGATTAATGCCTCCTTGCTTCTTCTCTTCTTTTTAGCTGTCGTCTCATCAATTGCCTTCTTACACTTTAATATATCTTCCTTGCTTGCCTTAGTGCATGCGGCAACATCTCCCTTAACCTGAGCTATGTGTTTTTTCATCCTACTAACCCCTCCAGTATGCTGATTCCCACACAAAATGCATCTTAAGTGGTCCTTATTTTTAACATTCACAATAACTCCATACTCCCATCCAACATCATCCGAATTTCTTTTCAATATTGGCTCAGAATTAGAGGCCTCTGAAGATGGAATATGAGTGGGATCCATTGACATTTGATATCAATATAGACTACACAGTAACACACACACACACACAAAAAAAAAACAGAGAAGAAAGTCAAGAAACTGTTAAGTATTAACATGATTATAAGTTAAGATTTTACACTTTGTGTTAATTGTTAACACCAAACAATCCTACTGACTACACTTTGTTTTAAGATTTAAAAAAAAAATTACACTTTGCCACTTTGGCCACTGTCCATACTCCATAGTGTCCAAACGTGGCCGGCCGGTATGGACTTTCAAAATAAAAATGAGTTGCAACAGTGCGAGAGAGAGAAACTGTGAGAGAGACCATAGGAGAAGGAGGGATCGAGGATTCGAGAGAGAGAGAGAGGGAGAGAGAGAGGAGAGAGAAATTACAGCAGTGCGGCGGCGATGGAAGGCGGAGGAGGCAGGCGGCGTCGACTTCAGTCCAAGTCCAAGATCGATCGACTGCAATGACTGGGTCTGGGTAACAAAGCCCTAAACTGGATTCGAAGGAATCGAAGCCCTTTAAACTGGGTATGAGATATAAGTTACAGTTACCCCCCTTCATTTTCCAAAAATACAAATTTTACCCCTTTTAATCGCATTTTAACCGATTAATCGACTAATCGCCTACTAATCGCTGACCGATTAATCGGCGATTAACGCCGATTAACCTCCCAAGCGCCAAATCCAGCTGACTAGGCATTAATCTGATCGGAGATGGCAAATTTTTGATTAATCACCGATTAATCGGTGATTAATTCGGCCTTTTAGAACACTGCATCATTCACTTGAAATTAAGTGTACATCAATGCACAAGAAATTGACATTGTATAGTGTATTTGGAGGATGTAGAAGGGGTGCATATTCTTATCCCAAGGTCATGTTTATTATTTGGTTATGTTATGGTGAATAAAGTCTGTGCTTTACATGTTTTTAGTTTCTTTTTATGGTTACCTTTCCTTCAAGTAACTTGCACTTTTTCTTGACTTGTAGACATGATTTCAACATATCCCAAATTGTGCATTTGAAGTAGCAGGATTTGATGAGGAAAAAACGATTAATGTCTACCGAAGAACGATTAGCCAACCAGTTAGTAAAATGTAGCTGAATGACTCAAATAGGATATGAATAACAAGAAGCCATTTGCTCATATATGGAAACGGTAAACAAGAGTTCTTATGCCCATGGATCATCCTCCAACAATTAGAGGTATAAGAACTGATTTGTCCTATCATCTTATACTTTTTACATATCGATTACTGCTCTATTTCTATTCCTTCATCGACTCATTTTCTATTTAGGGAAGAATGATTTGTGACTGACATATTTGATGAAGACGTTTCTTTACTAGGTTTTTTTGAGATGCAAGATCCATTTTGTGTTTGGTGCATGTGAGCTATGAAGCACAGATACTCCATTTTGGCCTTTGTATCACGTATCGTATGCATATTGGATATGGATACGCTCCAGATATGTATCGAATACTTTTTTTTTTAAAGTATCCAGCTTTTAGAATTAATTTTTGGTATACCGATATGTTTCGGATATGCTCGGATATGTTTTGGATACGCTTTGGATACGTGCGGCCATAAATATTATTACTTAAAATATATGGGCTAAAACTGTAATTAGGCTGTATATATACTTTCTCTTCTCCAGTCTACAAATCGACAATAGAAATGGACCAGATAGTGACAACGATGATATCTCTCTCGTCTCTCATCGAACACCAGTGAGTCTCTAGCCCCTCTCTCTCTCGTCTTTGATATCTCTCTCTCTGTACACACACACATATATATATATATATACATATACAGTCATTTTCAAATAAGGAGGTCCTTATTTTAACTAAAATAAGAACCTCCCCATTTTCCGTTCCAATTTCGATAATCCGAACCCCTCAATGTGTTCAGAACATGATTTTAAGGGTACCCGCCTGAAATTGGCAAAAAAAATGATCGAGAAGGGCTTCGTCCGAGCAGTTTTTATTTGAACCGTTTGATTAAAAATGAACAAAAACTGCTCGGATGAAGCCCTTTCCGGTCTTTTTTTTTTTTGCTGATTTCTCGCGGGTACCCTTAAAATCACGTTCTGAACACATTGAACGGCTTGGGTCATCGAAATTCGATCAGGAAAGGGAGGTCCTTATTTTATTAAGTTAAGGTGGTCCTTAGGAGAAGGGGACTCTCTCTCTCTCTCTCTCTCTCTCTCTATATATATATATATATATAGTTATTAGACTAGTAAGTCTCTCTCGCGTCTGCCATCCCTCTCTCCCTTTGATTTTAGGGTTTTTTTTTTCCCTTGGCATGTGAAATGGTGAACTTGTGTAATAGAAAACTTAAATCATTGGTGGAATTTTAGGAATTAAAAATTATATATAATATTTTTTTATTTACTTTTATATTCAACATATCCTCTGAAGTATCGTATCCTACTTTTTGGAAAAATGGCATATCCGTGTCCTTGTTTCTTAGCATGTGAGCTTCAAATTAGATGGTGGTAAATATATATTTTTTGATTTGGGCTTCTCTTTTAATGTTTGGAGTTTAACCACAATTAGTTGTTTGGCATTTCTTCCCATTTTTAAAAAAAATCCTGAATGCCGCTAAAGTGTTCTCCACACTATATTTTTGTCGCTTTACACGGTAAGCATTTGCCAAATGTCTAAATATAATTTCGACTTTGAGATCATGAAGGACCTTGTCAGAACAAATACTTATTGCACTTGAGATGTTTGATGAATTGCTTCTATAGGAATCTACAAATCCAAGTCCCATTTGACTTAGATATGAGAATACTCTGTCATCCCACTCTTCGTGAGCGATAAGCATTTGCCAAATGTCTAAATATAATTTCGACTTTTAGATCATGAAGGACCTTGTCAGAAGAAATACTTATTGCACTTGAGATGTTTGATGAATTGCTTCTATAGGAATCTACAAATCCAAGTCCCATTTGACTTAGATATGAGAAAACTCTGTCATCCCACTCTTCGTGAGTTCCAATCAACAAAAAGCTTATTGATTAATCCCTAAAAACTCATTGTTCGTGATAAATGTTGAAAAATAATTTTTGATTTCTTATGTCATTTTGATTTCTTTGCCCATTTCCTACCACATTTCATAAACAGATGGCAGCGAAACTCTACATGTTCATTCTCTCACAAGTATGTTGTTCGTATCCTAATCGTAAAACTCGAAAATGATAGGAAATGGGCAAAGAAATCAAAATGACATAAGTAGTTTCTAGATTCTCTTGTCTTTCTTTTCCAAAAACTTGTTCATTAAATTTTTTTTTGGGAGATTGATAACATCATGAAATTAATGAATCTTAGGCGTTCTAGTGGAAAAAGCACTAACATGTATCTATAGTCAACAATACAAAGTTGCTTTTTAGTCCCTCATCAATAGCGGCTATGTAGCATAACACTTTGCCAAAAGCAACGTGCCGGTGTCGGACTCATTTCGAAAACGGACACACTCCAGACATGTGTCTGACACTTGATCACGAAGTGTCCTTATTTTTCCTCAATATCTAGTAGTTTGAGATGAACTGGTGATCACATGTCTGGTGCGTGTCCGTGTTTGACACCTATATGTTGCTTTCGGCAAAGTGTTTGGTCTACTATGTGTGTATTGACATGTCCCCCAGTAGTGTACCAGATTTTTTAAAAATTTGCGTGTTCGTGTCGTGTCCTATGTTGGTATCGCACTACATAGGATAGCAGTATTTGCAAACTTAATGGGCGTTATATTTTCCTCGTGATCATAGATTCTTTATACCTAAATAATAAAGTCGACTTTGGTGGTGCAAGATTTAGAGAGTGAAAGTAAAGATGATTTGTGATTCTAATGGGGACTCATAACATGTTAGTTTAGCATTTTCCAAGTTGGCTTTGCTGAACTTAAAGAAGTTTTTCCACTTAGATGGTAGTCTAGTTTGTATTGCTCTATTTTATGTCAAAGATAAGCATTGAGCCATACTACTTTATATGGTTATGACCCTTTACAATACTCCTTTCTTTCCTCGGGGGGAGATTAGATGGCAACCAATCACGTTGCAAAAATGTACAAGGCCATGGATAGTTTTAAAGAGATGGTTCAAGTATGCATGTCTTATCACTAGCTCAATATGACAAATTTTTTTATCTACGTAAATTGCAAATGCGAAGGTTTAGTACATGAATAATATTTGTGGTGAAGATGAACAATAGGTTTATCTTCTTATCCTTTCTATTATGGATTCTGATTAGACTATTGAAAGCTCATTCAAGAACTTCCCTGTGTTTTGTTTTTTTGTTTGCCTTTAAGGAGTGCAGATAATTAAAAATGATTTGCAAATGTCGAGAATCTTGAATAAGAAAAAAGAATAGGCACGACACTTTCCCTTGTGTAGGTGTATTAGAAGGATAAGAAACAAAGGCATAAGTAAACACTTAATCGGATCTTATGACAGGATGGTCAATTGTCATTGAGAAACAAAATCAAAAATGGGAGAATGCAGGATAGTCATGTATGACTATCCATTGAACCCTTAGGTTCGCCCATGGCCGAGCTTGGGCAGAAGACACTCTCTGACCCACGTACTCCAGAAGTCATGTCGCTCGCCCAGAGCCGATCTCTTAGGCTCGGCCATATTCTGGTGGACCTGCACGCCCATATGCAAGTAACTATTTTATCTCAAAGTGAGGTGTATGACGTCACCCGTGGCGGTTATGCTAAGGGATATGATGAGCGCACATGGGGTTCCTGCTTATTCCCAAAAACGGTTTTAATACCCTATCTGTGATGTCAAATGTGACGTCAGCTGACGTGTGCAAAACACATGGACGTACTTGGAGAGCGAGCAAAAGGGTCTCTATAAATACTTAAGAGCGAAAGCCTAAAGAGGTACATGACATCTCCCCCACTCAAACCCTTGTCCCTTGCTTTCCTCTCTGCACTTTTTTATCCTCACATCGGAGGGCCATACCACAGATCCTCCGGTTTGGTCTTTTAGTCGTGCTTTGTGGTGCAGGTTAGGTTCAAGGGACAGGCCTAGATCCGCTTAAACCAGAGGCTCAGAGGAGGTGAACCACATATTTCAGAACCCCACAGTTTGGCTACTCAATGCTCATTTTTCCCTTACCTTAAAGTGAACCATCTCAATTTCTTTTGACCATGCCAATTCAAATAGCCAATATTTTTAATAAGCCCTAGAATTGGCTCAAGTAAGGACATCCAACTTTGACCACCATCACTTAAAGAAGTATTCCAGGAGATGGAAACCTCAAAATCAAGCTTTTTTGTACACTCTTCTTAAAGCTAAAGTTCCTCTCCCTTTCCCTTCTAGTCTTCTAGTTTTTTATGGTTTACTCTTGTCCGTGTAATACTATATCTCACATTGCCTGCTACACTACATTACATGGTGGTTGTAAGGGCACATACTTGGGAAATACCTGCATCTTTTGCATTCGAGCAAGGATGAGGTTGAAAACATTATAAGAACCTTGCGTTAATCTCACCGAGTTCACTTTCCACTTTAATAGCCAAGAGCATGAAATTCAAAGTTGAAACTTTGGTGTGATTCATGATTTGACCATATTATGCATTGACTTCTTAGCTTGCGTTTCATGCCATCAAATTATTGGTTCTTTAATCTCATGAATCTCTCTCTTTTGCTTAAGTATGTTATTATTGCAAATTTTTTTTTTTTTGAACGGCATATTATTGCAAATTCGTGATAATGATGTTTTCATATTTTATGCCTGTTTGTGCATGTGTGTGCATTATAAGATGCATTGTGCAAGGGAGAGTCAAATGAAATCTTTTTCTTATGTCCTCATTGTTAGATTTCTCTAGTTTCCAACTTAGTTCTTCATGTGCTTGGGTATCATGTGAAGGAGGAATCTTTTATTTGCTTGCTCCTTGTGTTAGAAAAATTTCGTGTGTGCTTGCGTGACCATTCGATTTAGCATTCCTTTAGGGTTGGCGTGGCAGTTTTAGTATGAACTTCAGCAAATCTGGTTCGGAGGAGTTCGTTTTTATGTTTGAACCTGTGAAAAATTTTTTGTTATAAAATGAGGGGGAGTTTTGATTTTGATTGTCAAAATTTTTTCCTGGAAATTTCCTTGTTTTTCTTCCTTAGATTCAGAGAATTGCGCTCCCTTAGTGCTGGCTTCGAGGGTGGCACCTAGGTAGCGCTTCATGTTTTATTACTATTTTTTTTTAATTTCCTGTGCCCTTTTTTTTTTCTTTCTTCCATGGCGCTAGCTAGAGCACTTGCTTGCACTGTGGCACGTGGTGACGCTTTCCGTCTAAAGCAATCTTGGGGCCATAGGGGGAAAGCAAGCCTCAGCAATGCAATGTGCTTGCTATCTCTACTGAACGGGCTTTGTTTCTTTTTGGTGTGGGGAGGGGTTATTCTTATGACCGAGCACCTCGGCCTTGCCCTTCATGTTGTTTCTCACCTATTTTATGCTTAAAAAGTTAAAAAGGACGTGCCTCTTTTACCAAAAGAACTGACAAAAAAACCTAAATCTGCTATCTTTTTCCAGACCTTAAAAATAGTGATGCTCAACTTCATTTGGACTCCAACGTTGCTTTTATGCCTCATCATATTGCTGACCCTTGCTTTCCCATATTGCTCCAGCCTTTCCGTCTATGTTCCCTCCTCCAACCTATAACCACCCGTGGAATCAAAATGTCCGCCCTTCTTCAGCTACACCTTCTACTGAAGCTCCCCTTGCTCTTCCTGCTAGTGATGCTCCATCGGGTAGTTTGTTTGAATATCTTCACGCTCAATTTGGTGTTTTGAATGCCCACTTGGATGCGTTTGATGCTCGTTTTGAGGAGATTGACACACGTCTGAGGAGCTTGATGCCCCACATTGTCAGCTTGATAGTGCCATCTCTTCCTTATCTGGTTACTTGAGTGCGATGGAGCATTGTATTAAGATGAAGCTTCCTTCTGATGATAAGAACAACATGGACGAGGATACTATGGATGATGATGCTTGATGGTTGGAGGCGGCTCTCCTACAATTTTTGTGGACTCTCTTTGTCTTTCCAGACCCAAAAAGGGGGAGACATGGTGTTGGTTGTTTGTGAGGAGAGTATTTTTCTTTCTTGTTGTTTTTAATGGTGAGATGCTAGAAATTTGGTGGTTTTTTCTTAACTCTACTTATCTCTTTTGACTGTTACTCTGGAGCTTTGCATGCTTGATACACTTTGATACAGACACTTTGATACACTTTGTCACTCTGGAGCTCTGATACCACTATTACAGACACTAAGTGGGTACAAACACACAGTAGGTAGGATCGCAAAGAGAGAGAATATAAGACACAGGATTATAAGAAGAAACTGATATTATTGCCCACTGACTTGTTGAATACAAAGGTGATGCTCCCCTTTTATAGACGGAGCAAGAAGCAACGTGACCTCACTGATTACATCACAACATAATGCTTTAACATAATTGACAGACACTTGGACGAAGAAGTCTTCTACCTATTACCTATTACTACCTAGCCTTTATTACAAATGACTACTACAAGCCAAAACAGTATTACAGACATACTGTTACCTTTTTGACTTGCCACGTACAATAATATCACCTGCCAATATTACATGCCAAATATAAACAGGAAACACTAATAATCTCACCCCCTCTTTGGAAAAGAGGGCAACTACTATACTTTATTTTACATCAAAAAAGAGACAGCTGGCCTAAAAAGTTATTCAGGTTTATCCGAACCACTGCTTCCAGAATAGTCTTCAGTTAAATAATACTGCTCCAAAAGATAGCGGATATTTTGGCGCCATTCTTCCGGATAAGTATCATTGAATTTCCAATTTGCAGACTCATAATGGAGGAGAGATGAGGGGACCTCTGCAGGTGTCAAGCCATTGAGTGAACACATTGTTTGAGTCATGACCAGATAATTTCCATTTTGAATCTCAATGCTTGGGGCCTCTGGAAATGCTGAAAGGAACATAGTGTGATACTCCTTTCGCCAAGTGAGAGAACCATCTGGATTAGAAAAACATCTGTTGTTGCGATTTGTCCAAAAAGCAAATTGGAGGTCTTCGTTTGGACCAATGGGGACTTGCCTGATTTGTTGTTGCCAGAATGGTATGTTGCCAAAAAGTAAGAGAAATTTCAAAAAGAGATCCTCTGGGGGTTGAACTAGATTGAACGCTGCACGGGCAAGATACACAAGGACTGCTGATTTATTGAAACTGATACTTATAGTATACACATCAACTAAATACCATAAGAGGAGGTAGGCTTCTAGTTTAAAATAAAAGACATTATGGTAAGACACTTCAAACTGGGTGAGAAAAGGATAGACAGGATGGAAGGGTAGACCTTTTATGGGACCTTCATCAAGACCATATTTGAAAATACAGAGATGTTGAAGGTTTTGACACATTTGGACACATCTGGAAAGGAGGGTTAACTCAACAAGATGACACTGGAGGTGAATAGGAAGATTTACTGGGTGGAAACAGGAAATCATGGGAAAGCAACCAGGGACAAAAGAATATGGTTTTGTTTTGGAAAACTGGTTGATTTCTTTTTTAAGCCTTGACAGAAAATCAGGGAGGACATTTGTTTTTCCTTTTATGTGGACAGCATCAAAACTCCAATTAGAAAACCAATTTGCCCATCTGAGTAACTGAGCCTTTGGAAGGTGTTTCTGTTTGAACTTGAGCATGCTGGGGAAGCTCATCATATCAGTCTCAATTCGGAAATGATGACCGATTAGATGAAATTCAAACTTTTCAATGCTCCTTTTGATTGCCAGAATTTCTTTGTAAGTTGAGTGGTAATGAAGTTCTGCTGGAGAGAAAGCACCACTCTTGTATCCACAAATTCTGCGCTTCTGTTCTGAATTTTCTTCCAAAAGAACTGCTCCCCAATAAAGATCAGAGGCATCTGTCTGTAGGATTCTTTTTCCATCTGAGGGTATGGTTAATGGAGGAAGGGTTTTGGATATGGCTTTGAGGTTGGTGACAGCTTTGGTACAATGAGTGGACCAAGGAGGAGGAGTTTTCTTTAGTAGAGCTGAGAGAGGAGTACGGTATTGGGCAAGGTTGGGAATGAAATCAGCCATATAGTTAACAATTCCAAGGAACTGTTGAACTTGCTTGACTGTGAGGTTTTCATCTGGAAAATGGTCAAGTTGGGAGGCTATATGAGTCTGGAGGGTATATTGACCTTTAGAGATATGCATCCCTAAAAAATCAATTTCTGGTTGAGCAAGAAGCATCTTTTTCTCTGAAAGCATTATACCATGGGTTTGGACAAGGGAATGAAAAGATTGTAGTAAGAAAGCATGAGACTCAATATCTGGGGAGAAGAGTAGAATATCATCAATATATACAAGGGCTGAGGATAGAAGAGGAGCAAATACCCGAATCATGGCCTTTTGAAATAAGGATGGAGCTGTTTTCAATCCAAAAGGCATGACTGACCACTGGAAGTGGTGATCTGGAATGCAAAAGCCAGTTTTGGGACGATCATCTGGATGGATGCCCAGCTGCCAGAAACCTGCTTTTAAGCCAAACTTAGAGAAAATTTGAGCTTTAGGCAAGTTTGCAAAAAGAACACTTCTTCGAGGAAGAGGGAATTTGTTGTCCTGCAGAAAATGATTAAGAGGCTGGTAATTGATAACCAGGCGGAGCTTTCCTCTTATCTGCTCTGTCCTTTTGTTGACATAGAATGCTTCACAGGCCCACTGAGAGGTTGTGGGGTCAATTAAACCCTCTGACTGAAGTTGTTGGAGTTCTTGAAGAGCAAGCTGGTAGTGTTCTGGGTTCATTCCATGATGGGTGGCTTTGGTAGGGTTGATGTCTTCATTTTTCTTAAAGGGAAGAGAAATGAAGAAGTCATGGATTTTTCCAAAGTGGGTTGGAACATTTAGTGAGGAACTGGGAATGGGATTCTGCACAAGAGGTTTGGATTATGGTTTCTTTGATGGTGGAGAAGGTTTCTATGGAAAAGAGATTGGGTTGAGTGGTCCAGGGTAACAGGTAGTTTTTGTATTTCAAGCCTTTTTTCAGCCAGGAGATTTTGCTGAGATTCTGGAGAATATCAAAGCCTAACAATAAATCTTTTCCTGGGAGATCAGAACCATAAACTTGGTGTTTAATGGTGTATCCAGGGAAGAGTTGGATAGTAATAGGCTTACTGAGCAAGGTGATAACAAATGTTTCTCCATTGGCTGCTGTAAAGGGTCTGAAACAGGATTGCCAATAGGACCTGGGGAGAATTGCTGGGTTGAGAATGGAGACTGCTGCACCAGTATCAAAGAAAGCGATAACTGGTATGGGCTTCTCATATTTTCCAAGCAGGATGTTGACCTTGGCTAAAGGTTGAGCCAACATGATATTGGAAAATCCAAAGGTTTGGATTTCATAAGGGAAAGAATCAGGCTCATCGGAAGAATCATCCGATTCTGATGAAGAGTCATCAAAGGTGAAAGCAAGGACTGCTTCATCTGTTGCTTCATCATCAATGGAAAATAGGGATTCGACATCAGCATGTTCAAGATCATCATTGATGAGAGCCAAAGAGTTCACCATTTTGTCTCTTGCTGCTTTATTAGGACACTGTTTTGCATAGTGCCCTTTCTTTCCGCATATGTAACAGCGATCTGATTTTCGTTGTCCTCTGAATTGCTTCTTCTTGAAGAATTTCCATTTTTTCCGGCGTGAGAACTTGCCAGATTTAGGAAACTTTGAAAACTTGCCAGGGGATCGGAATTTCCATTTCTGAAAGTGTTTGGTCTTCCGATATGAAGAATGGCAAGTGCACTTCTTGTCTTTACACTTTATAGATAGATCTGGACGGTCACATGCTTTGCCAAGAAGTTTTCCCTGTTCTTCAAGAGTTCTGAGAAATTTCTGGTGATTGCATGGTTTTTCCAGGGCAATCAAGGAGTGCTGATAAATACCACCAAGGGATGTGGCATTCAGTGTCAAGCCTTTTGTCTGAAGGAGCCTTGTTGTCTCATTTCCCAATGGTTCAGGAAGGGAATTGAGAAAAGCTTGCTTAAGGTTGACATCATCCATGCCGTTGAGGAGATAAAATCGCTGAGACATGCGATTATAGTGGATCTCCAAGTCCTTTCTTTTGAATGAACAACACTTCATGCTGAGATATTCTTCTCGAACGAATTCTTTAGTGTTGTCATGGTCTCCAAGAAATTCAGTATGCAGGACTGAGATGAATTGATCAAGCGTTGGGAATTGCTTAAGCTGCAGCTGTCGGTACTCTCCAAGAGCTAAGTACCATTGACGAAGACGGCCAAGAAATTTTGCTGTACACTTAGTAAGAACGATACTGAGTGTAGCATTGGGAGAAAGCAAAGCGGCTGTGCACCAAGCATGGATCTCATAAAGTTTATCCAACCATTTTGATGGGGGAATGGTATCAAAGGAGAAACCTTGGGTATGGATATTGGAATGGGAGAAGGAATCAAAGGTTGGAATTTCTGGAGGTGTTTCAAACTCAGGTTCTTCTTCAATGATAGGATCATCAACATTTTCCTCTGGGTTTTCCGGGTTCATCATGAAAACATGAGGAATGGGCATAGAGTTTGTGGATTCAGTATCTGAATCAAACTCAATGGTTGGTTTAGGAGATGGTGTTTCAGGTATATTGGCTAAGGTATTTAGGAGAGTGGAGATTGGATTTTTGGAAGGGCTAGAAATTGGTTGGACCATTAACTGGGGTGATTTAGAATTTGGGTCGGATGGTTGAGTAGGAGTGGAGGTCACTGGGACAGTGGTAGAAGTAGAAGGTGAAGACAAAACAGGTGAATGTTGAACAGGTTTTATCTGGGGCTTTGGAAAAGGAAGTTTTGGTGGAGATGGTCTTTTTGGTGGAGGTAGGAAAGCTGATGAGCTACCAGAGATATTGGACTCACCAAATATTGAAGTAGGGTTTATAGGTAAAGGCTGAGACATTTGAGGATACCCAAACAAACTTTGTTGAGAGGAAGATGCGAACATGTCAAACGGGCTTTTTTGCTGAGAATTCTGCTGAGCTTGGAGAGAATGAAGCTGATTTTTCAAATGCTTCATTTCAGCATCTTTATGGTAGAAAGCTGCTGAAAATGCTTGGTTTGCATATGCCATCTGAAGGAATTCTTGGTGAACACTCTGAATTTTCTGCTGCAAATCTCTGATAAGAAGTTCAAGGGTTGATAACTTCTTATGGACAGCATTCTCCAAATTTTGCTGGGAATTAGCAATTCTTTGAAGAATTTTGTTTTGAGCGAGAGAATTGGCTGATTGCCAATTTATCGCTGCTTCTGCTGCTGATACTGCTTTGGTACTACCATCAGGGAGAATGGTAGTAGGGTCTGGAATTTTATGACGGTTGGTTGTCCTCTCTTGGGAACTATGGAAGTCCAAAGGAGGAAAATCTGCTTCAGTCCAGGAGGACGAGGAGGTAAACATGAAACACCCACTGGGTTGACTTGAAGAGCCATCATCAGATGGAGGTTGAGGAGACGGTGGAGATTTACAAGGAGAGAAAGGTGGAGAAGTGTATAGTGGACAAGGGTCATCTTCAAAGTCTTCATCATCTTCTAAACGAAGACTTTCTTCGTAACAGTCATCACAGTCACAGGCATCAAAGTAACAATGACCTGTTTCTGGATTTTTAAAATAGTAGACTGGCTTGCCACTGGATTTAAAATATTGAATTGGAGGGCCAGGTCGAGAGGCATCAACAAACATGTTAATGCTCGAGGGAAAAATGACCGGATGGGTGGAAGATGAGGCAGAGGTGTTTTTTGGAAAAGAGATTTCCACGGTACCATCAGGTTTTGGAATAAAGGTTGGGTTAGAGGATTGGACAGGAATAGGTTTGTTTTGATTTTTCTCGTAAGCTGTGACCCAAGATTCTGGGAGAAGCTTGAGAAGTTCAGGACGGGAAATTTGTCGGGGGACATGGACACATGAGGCTTGATGAGGTGCATTGACAGTTAGGAAGAGGGCTTCATCTGTGGAGGATGGTAAAGACATGTCAAAAGCATGGTTTTGGAGACGGTAGGCCATTTGGTAGTGAAGAGTTGCTGCATATGTGGTAGGAATTTGGGAGGCACCACCAATTTGAACTTGCACTTTCAAGGCTGATAGCAGATGAGGATCTGCTAAGGGCATGTTGAAATTGGGGTAAAAGGTAAAAATCACAGTTCCGGCATTTAGGGTGGTTTGAACTGTGGCTATGCATTCGTTCTGGTACTGCATAAACCTGGTATCTACCAGAGCAAGTCTGGAAGTAACAGGTAAACCTTTTCTACCATGAAAAGTGACGGCCAATCTGATTGCACCAAAGTGGAGATGTGTAAATCCTTGTTGTTGCCAAAGACGAGGCAAATCAACTGGGATTTCTAGAGGTAAGAGCTGCTCAGCTTCTGTAGCTGCAATGAAACACTGGTCAAACTTGGAAGCTTGGACATACTCTTTTACAGAAGTTGGACGTTTTGTAGAGAAAAGTTCAGTAACAGATTTCTTTACAGAAGTTTGGGGACGCACAAAAGTATTATAAGGGTTTAGGAAAGGGAGGTCAGTAAGGGGAACCTTACTGTCATCAGGTAGGTACTCAAACTCATACAAGTATTCAAGATGAGAAGAGGAAGAAGAAGAATTTCTATTGGCAGACGACATTGATGGGACTAAGGAGGACGTAGCAGAAGAGTAGGTGGTAAACAAGCGATTCATACTTCAAGAAAAAGACTAGGGTTTGAAAAAGTCTGGGATTTTCTTTTCCTTTCTACGTCAAAGATTTTCCTTTGCAAAATAAGACCTTCAACTAATTTTGATTAATAAAATTTTGTATACTAGGGAAGATAAACCGAGATACACTGCCAACTCCTGGGCCAAAATCTCAAGGTAATTTTATCCCACTGATACAAAATTCTTTTAACCAAAATAGTTAGTGAAGTTTCTGATGTGGAGGATCCTGAGAAGGCAACCACAGAGCATACGCTTCAATTTTTTTCTTTTAGAAAAGATTTGAAGTAGTGTTGGAAAAGAAGTTCCCAGAAAGGGGTTTAAGCTAGAATAGAAGACATGGCTCTGATACCACTATTACAGACACTAAGTGGGCAATAATATCAGTTTCTTCTTATAATCCTGTGTCTTATATTCTCTCTCTTTGCGATCCTACCTACTGTGTGTTTGCAACAAATATCACTTTTAATAGCATAATGTCATAGCGTTCTTTCAGGAATTCTATAAAAGGAAAGCAATAATAGCATTTTCTAAGGTAACACAAAGGAAACACACAGAAGTCTGAAATAACAGCGTTTCATTAAATCCATCTACAGCGTTCTGCCCAAATAAGAGGCACAAAAATGGCTTCACGCCCCAAATCGCATACCCCTTCAAATTTTTCACACGATTTCACACTGGCGCCCAAATCCTGATCCCTCAATCGCTCTCTATGAACTCGCGTGAGTGTTCTCCAGCTGTGTGCATTGGTGTTGGCTGCTATTCTAGGGTTTTGATCGTGAGTTGAAGGTTAGTTCTTGTTCTTCAGTTCTCTTAGTTTCTGATGATTAACCTTGGATTCCATACTAATCGCTCTCCTTCATCGCATTTCTGCTCTCTTGTTTTGTAGTTGGAGAAGAATCAAAGACCTATTAAGAACTTTTGCACCAATTGAAGCAAAGAGGTCATTGTTTGGAGTCTTCACCAGGTTTGATTTGATTTTTTTTCTTAATTCTTGCCCAAATATGATGGTAGGGTTTTAAACTTTGATTATTGGCATTTGATAATTAGTCTAAGATTTCCACAGTTTTTGCACTTAGAGGGTTTGGATTTACTTTCATCGCGGTATCAATTTTCATTTTGATAACATATTGGGGCTTTTGGGTTGCTTCATTCACGTTCAATAACTGTGCTTGTGATGCCACTTCTATACCCTTGGTTTAGGAGAAGTCCAAATGTGGACCCCTTGGCAAGCAATTTTTTCTTTTGATCCTTTGTGGCTAGCAATTCACTGCTTTTCATTCTTGTGTTTTTGAAAAAGACAAACTATGGGTACCAAAAATTGGATACACTGAGTAGAGTCGTAAGGGATATATGCACGGTTGAAACTGTAATATACTTGACTAATGCAAGGAAGCAAAACATAGAGCTAGAAAATACCAAGAACCAGAAAAGATGCTACAATTTTTAGAGTTGTTCTTTGACCTCAAATTTGCTATTTTCTTTTTCGTGAAATTACACGAACACCCCCTCATCTATTTGGTTTAGACACGGACACCCCCTAACCTTTAAAAACGTCCATACACACCCCCTCATCTTCTACCGTTACCCGAGGAGCACCCTTCTGTTTGAGTACCGTTTGTTGCAAGGCACATGTCAATACTTTAGCAAAATTTAGACAAAAATGCCCTTTAACGGCAACATATACCCAGTTGCATTTCATACCTCATTCCTCATTCTCACTTTATATCGGAGATTCCCTCTCTCACTCTATATCAGAGATTACCTCTCTCACTCTGTATTAGATCTCTCTCTCTCCTACGGGCACCATGGAAGGTGGCAAGTGGCAACAATAGCTATAGTAGCCACCATAGCCACACCAACAACAGATCTAATAGCTATAGTTGGAGCTACAACTCCAACCAAACCCAAAACTGGATTGATTCCTACTGCCATTTTGGAGAAAAAGCCCCCTTGAGGACTTCAAATACAAAAGGGATGACAAGCAAATGCAAAACAACAAAAGCTTCAATTGTTAAAGGTTATCGAAGTCACCACTGTACAACACCTTTCAAAAAACCCTACTATTCCCAAACAAAAGCCCTAATGTATTCATATATCATATAATATGAACATATAAATCTACATTTGCGCCATTTAATAAGAAAATCTAGGAGTTTTTTACATATAAAACATACCTTCCAAAGTAGGGTTTGCCATGATCTAGGGTTGGCCACGATCTACAGCTTTTCTATAGTGTACACGATCTGATATTCTTCGAAACTTAGGTTTTCTTCACGATCTAGGGTTAGCCATGATCTACAATGCAAGTTGAAGAGGGAGAGGAAGAGAGACAAAGGCGCCATGATCGAGTCGGGTGGAAAGAAATTTCTGATCGAGTGAAGTGTGGCGTATGCTTGTTGCTCCATTTCATAACAAAGGGTATATTTGACATTTCGTTCATTCCGTTAACGTCGTTGAGGTTTTTTTCCTTTTCAGTAGATGAGGGGGTGTGTATGGGCGTTAAAGGTTAGGAGGTGTCCGTGTCCAAACTAGATAGATGAGGGGGTGTCCGTGTAATTTCACCAAGGGTATATTTGACATTTCGTTCATTCCGTTAACGGCGTTGAGGTTTTTTTTCTTTTTCAGTAGACGAGGGGGTGTGTATGGGCGTTTATAAAGGTTAGGGGGTGTCCGTGTCCAAACCAAATAGATTAGGGGGCATTCGTGTAATTTCACCTTTTTTTTTTTTGAGGAAACACAAATACATACTGATAAACTAAACAATTACAAAGGACATATATCTTGACATGCTTTTTTTTTTGGTGTTAAAAATAGAAGTGCAATGTGTTTTGCAAGGTTACATTTAAAAATTAGATTTATGCCAGTGACTGAGTTGTGTAGGAAGGGCAGACTTTTTTTTTGGTAAATAGGAAGGACAGACTTTGTTCTTTTATCCCTTGTTTATCTAATAAGCAGTTCATTGATTCCATAGTCTCCTCTTTAGTGTGGATTTCTTGTTCTCGAAAGCAAAGTATACGTGTGTATTTTACTTGGGCCAGACTGTTGAATATGGAATTGTCGAAATACTTCATTGATTTATTCTTCTCACAATGAGGTACAATATATAGACTGGATACAAGGTAAAATAAGGAAAGAAAATAAAATAAAATCAAATCCCTAATTGATTCTACCTAATCAAATCCCTAATTGATTCTACCTAATTGAGTATCTTCCTAATTACATGCAATACATTAAATACAGTCAACACTCCCCCTCAAGCTGGAGCATAAACATCGTGTACTCCTAGCTTGTGACAAATAGTATCAATGGAAGTCTTGGGAAGTGCCTTGGTGAAAATATCAGCCAGTTGAGAACCTGAAGGAACAAAAGGAGTGCTAATATCTTTAGATTCCACATTTGACCGAATGAAATGACAATCAACTTCAATGTGTTTGGTCCTCTCATGGAATACTGGATTATTAGCAATGTGGATAGCAGCTTGATTATCACAATATAGAGGAGTAGGACCATGGACCAGGATCCCAAACTCTTGTAGAATTGTGCGCAACCAAGTCAACTCACCAGCGGTATGAGCCATTGCTCTATACTCTGCCTCAGCACTAGAACGTGCTACAACTGATTGTTTCTTACTTCTCCATGTCACAAGATTGCCTCCTATAAAGGTGCAATAACCAGTAGTAGAACGACGATCAGCAAAAGATCCTGCCCAGTCAGCATCTGTATATCCTTCAATACGAAGATGTCCAGATGATTTGTAGAGAAGTCCACGTCCGGGAGCATTTTTGAGATACTTCAAGATACGAACAACTGCCTCCATATGAGGAACTCGAGGACGAGTCATAAATTGACTAACAACGCTAACTGCATAGGAGATATCGGGTCGAGTAATAGTTAGATAAATAAGTTTTCCCACAAGTCTCCGATACATCTCAGGGTCGTCAATCAGCTCACCATCTTCTGGCATTAACTTAAGATTAGTCTCCATAGGAGTAGCTACAGGTTTAGACCCAATATAACCTGTATCTTTCAAGAGATCGAGAGTGTATTTCCTTTGTGATAAACTGATACCCGCTTTGGAACGAGCCACCTCAATTCCAAGGAAATATCGAAGCTTGCCTAGATCTTTGGTAAGAAAGCTAGAACCAAGATGGCGAATTAGTGTTTGAATCCCAATACTATCACTACCAGTGATGACGATATCATCCACATAAACCACGAGAATCACAATACCACGAGTGGTCTTTTTAAAGAACACGGAGTGATCAGCTTGACTCCGAGTCATACCATGAGAAATTATAGTATTGCTGAATTTATCGAACCAAGCCCGGGGAGACTGTTTGAGGCCATATATAGATTTGTGAAGACGACACACACTCTCCCCCTTGGACTCAAAACCGGGTGGTTGTGCCATATAGACAGTCTCAGACAGATCCCCATGTAGAAAGGCATTCTTGACATCAAGTTGGTGGAGAGGCCAATCAAGATTTGCCGCAAGAGAGATAACAATCCGTACAGAATTAAGTTTGGCCACGGGAGAAAAAGTCTCAGTATAATCAAGCCCATAGGTTTGGGTGAAACCTTTGGCCACAAGGCGAGCTTTTAGTCGATCAAGAGTACCATCAGGATTTTGTTTGACAGTAAACACCCAACGACAACCAACAATATGTGCTCCAATAGGCTTGGGAACAAGGGTCCAAGTATGATTTATGGACAAGGCACGCATCTCTTCTTCCATAGCGGAGCGCCATCCAAGATGAGAAAGAGCCTCCAAATAAGACTTAGGAACAACAGCAGAAGATAGAGACACAGAAAAAGCGCGAAAAGATGGAGATAAACGATCATAGGACACAAACTGAGAAATAGGATGGAAAGTGCAAGAACGCGTACCCTTACGAACGGCAATAGGCAAGTCAAGATCCGGATCCTCAGACGGTGAAGGAGATGATGTGGGTAAAGAAGGTGGGTCTGCAGGAGCAATAGGTGGTGCGGCAGCGGAAGAGCGACGAAGACGAACATAGACCTGTTTTATGGGTGGTCGAGGAGCAGTCTCAGGAGGACGGACCGATGTAATGGGTGGTCGAGGAGCAATCTCAGGAAGACAAGGTGACAGACCAAGATCAGCCAACATGGGTGGCTGTAACCGTGCACCTGCTGGGGAATAATATGGGACGGTCTCAAAGAATGTCACGTCAGCACTTACAAAGTGCTTACGTAGCAAGGGACTATAACACCTGTATCCTTTCTGTGTCCGAGAGTAACCAAGAAATATACATTTATAAGAACGCGGATCAAGCTTATCACGGCCTGGAGAGAAATTATGTACAAATGAAACACAACCAAAAAGTTTTGGAGGGAGAGAGAAAAGATCCTTGTCAGGAAAGAGAATCTGATAAGGAGTTTTGCCGTTCAAAGCTCGAGATGGCATTCTATTTATAAGATAATTAGCTGTAAGAACTGCATACCCCCAAAAATATTTTGGAACTTGCATGTGAAGCCTAAGAGCTCGGGCAACTGCTAAAATCGGTCCATTTTTCCGCTCAGCAACCCCATTTTGTTGAGGGGTGGTTACACAAGTAGTTTGATGAATAATGCCATGAGTTTCAGTAAAATGCGTAAATTGATGAGATATATATTCTTGGGCATTATCAGTCCGCAAAATACGTATTTTGGCATTAAATTGAGTGACAATTTCAGCATAAAAATTAGAAAACACAGAAAATAATTGAGACCGATCTTTGAGAAGATATACCCAAGTTAAACGAGAAAAATCATCAATAAACGTAACAAAATAGCGAGCACCACATAAACTTGTGGTACGAGATGGTCCCCAAATATCCGAATGAACTAAAGCAAACGGTTCTAAACTAGGTGACTCAACTCGTAAAGGAAAAGACACCCTACGATGTTTACTGAGTTCACAAGTGTCACAATTAAAAGGAGAAAAACTAGGTAAATCAGGGACTATCTTGCGAAGATTGACAGAAGATGGGTGTCCAAGACGACAATGCCACTGGTAAGGTGTGGTAGTGGAGTGGAAGGCAGATAACTTGGAAGGATTGGACGGTTGAAGATAGTACAGACCATTCTTCTCATACCCCCCACCAATCATCCTCCGCGTCTTGAGATCCTGAAATTCACAATGAGAGGGATAGAAGAGTACAGAACTATTGTGAGTTTGAGAAAGTTTATGAATGGAAAGTAGATTAAAAGGAAATTGTGGTAAGTACAAGACAGAAGTAAAAATAAGGCCAGAGGCACGATAAGTACCAATGCCATGAACACGAATTTTAGTACCATCCGCAATAGTAACATAAGAAGGAACAGAAGGTGTAACGACATCAATAAGAAGAGACAAATCACCTGTCATATGATCAGATGCGCCAGAATTGAGAATCCATGGAGTACTGCCAGTACGAGAAGATGAGTGAAGGCAAGTATTACCTGATGAGACATGAGTCGCAATGGAAGTCGAAGATGCATTAGCCTTGTGAAACATGGAATCATACTCAGACCTAGAGATAGTAATCTGATCCGGAGGAGCCAGCCCAGATTGCTCCCCCTCAAATGTAGCCTGATTAGCCCAAGCCGGCTTGCCATGAAGCTTCCAACAGAACTCAACAGTGTGATTGGTTGCATTGCAATGTGTACACTTCTTGGTGCCACGACCACCATGCCCCCCACGGCCACCACGTCGACCACCACGTTCATAAGAATCATTACGACTGTGGGGAGGATTAGAGTGGCTAAAATTCCCAGAAGATGGAATAGGACTAGTAATAGGAGCAGCTAGGGCAGATGGAGTTGGATGCTCTAAAACAGAATGCTGAGGAGCAGCCCTTCGAACACGAGCAAAAGCCTCACCAATAGTAGGAACTTCCTTGCCGGAAAGAATTTGGGGACTGAGAGGAGCAAGTTCCATATTCAGCCCGGACAAGAATTTGGTAACTCGAAATTCATCTCTGTACTTCTGCTGAACCTTTAAATCTGTGGTTAAAGGTTGATAAACATTTAACTCATCCCACATCCCTTTTAAGGTGGAAAAGTACTCATCAACCGATCGATCTCCTTGTTGGAAAGAGAAAATATTCTGATAAATCTGATAAATGCGAGAGAGATTCTGTTCGGATGAATATAATTCATGTAAAGTATCCCATACTTCTTTGGATGTGTCAAGGCATGCAACATTATTAAAAATATCAGGTTCAAGACTATTCCAAAGCAAAGTCATAATATACGAATCATTTTGAATCCAAACAGAATCTGCAGATGGGGCATCAGTGATATAGGAAGTCTCACCACTTGCTCGCAAAGAAACAGTCACAGCACGTGACCATGGCAAATAATTGGCCCCATTTAATTTAATTGAGGTGAGAGAACGACGATGAAATGGATCCCTAACAGTGTCCTTAGAGCCTAATGTTTCGGTTTTCTTATCCTTATCACCCATAGTACGAGAGCAAACCAAAAATAGGAATAAACCAAATATTACCAGATCTGGTGGGGATGCAACAGAGGTACCCGGAGTCCGACTGAGTGGCCAGCGGAGTCTGTAGAAGGTCGGAAAAGGCAGTCTCAGTGTTGCTGAGAACTGAGAGTACTTCGTCAGAAAAGATAGGTTTCTCAGATAGGTCTGAGAAACAGAGATCGTTCGAGAGATAATAGAGACAGGCTCCCTGGCTCTGAAAAAAAAGAATAAAGACGATACTTGGTCGAGAGACCAAGAAAAAAAGAGAAAGAAGAAATCAGGTTCTTGGAACCCGCTTTGATACCATGTCGAAATACTTCATTGATTTATTCTTCTCACAATGAGGTACAATATATAGACTGGATACAAGGTAAAATAAGGAAAGAAAATAAAATCAAATCAAATCCCTAATTGATCCCTAATTGATTCTACCTAATCAAATGCCTAATTGATTCTACCTAATTGAGTATCTTCCTAATTACATGCAATACATTAAATACAGTCAACTGAAATCCTATGTAGACATCATTTTGGGACTCCTGTATCCCTCTTCATGGTTGCAGTTGCAGGCTTGCTGGGGTACTTGAGACTTTTGGTTTCTTTATCTATTTCTCGTCAAAAGGTAATCAAGCTTACGTAATAAATCACTTTGTTTTTTTTTTTGATCGGCATAAATCACTTTGTTGCATAAGAATATAGTGTTTTTTTGCCATCGCTATGATAAGTTGGGGAAATCAGTAGCGTTTTTTTTACCTTTTCCATAGCGTATAAATTAAAGAAGGAAAAAGAGAGCTGAAATTTTCTGCACTCCCACTCGATTGAAATTTTGTTCTCCCAAATATATGCGATTTTGTTTCGAGATCCGACTTTTTTCATCGACGAGATTGGTGGGTCCTTAAAAGATTTTGACGAAACAACACTTGTCATACACGGCGGTGTGCTGATGGAAAGGTTTCATCGGAAAGAGCTCGCCACTCTTGTCTTCTTTCTTTGAACTTTGAATTGTTGAGTATACTTGTTGGAGTTATTTGGAAATTGGTAGAATACAAGTCTGCATCTTATTGTTTTGGTGCATTTTAGCCAAAATGTTGAACTTTAAAAGGCCTTGTTCAACTGCTTGCATTGGTAAATATGATGTGAATTGTGGAGCTTTTTTCCGGTATGGTTTGATAGTTTTAGCCTTAGGAGCATGGGTACTTTGTCATCTTTTAAACTTTGTGTGTTTGATTTTGATACTACAAATTGTTTAAATGTGCAGCCCTAATATCTAAGCAGGATTGCACAGTCTCTATCTAATTTAACAGAATGTCTAGGAATTAGCCAACACTAGCTTTTTGGTATTTGTGACTTGTATTGTGTTGACAATCCACAATGTTAGAGAAGAATGGGCCTGAAGTAGTGAGCAAATTTATTTGTGAAATTGAGAAGAATGTTAGAGATTTATTTGCTGATGCTGAACAAGACCAGAGAACTCAAGGTAAAAGGCTTATGCAAAAGTTACTCCAAGCATTCCCTCTGGTTTCTAATGCTTAATTCTGCTTTTCAGGGGATCAAAGTGACTTACATATTTGATGAAATTGATGCGATTTGTAAGGTAGGAACTCTTGTTGCTAAAGCTTGAAATTCCTCCTAGCTTCTAGAACTTGGGGATGGGGGAGCATTAATTAGCTATTATAATAAGTTGTGTTGCTAGTATATACATGTGGTTCTATGATGAATGAACCCGTTATTCTGTGGTAATTTTTGTTTCAGGAGAGATCATTCTTTGTCATTTGAAGCCAGTACAAGCTTCCCTTTCTGGGAGGTAATACCTCCATGATTTAGGGCTAATAAGAGAATCCAGTTTAGGTTATAGTTGGTATGTTTTTATAGGTTGTGGATCAATTTCTTGACCTATCCTCAGACAGCCCTCAAGGTGAATCGCCATCGCTATTTATGCATATATACACATTGCTTGTAATGTATACTCTCTAGTTTGATTCCTTCATAAAAACTCACATTTTCATTGTTTATGGTTGCTGATTGAATCCTACATGAGCTGAATGGCTTCGGTGTTGGGTAGCTCGGAGATCAAGTTGGTGAAGCTTGTGGGGTCCGTTGGATTGAAGAGGTATCTCGGGTACTTGTTCAAGAGGTGGAATTAGGTGTTGCATTGTGTCTTGTGGGTAATTCCTAATTCAGTATCTCTTATAACCTTTTTTAATTAATGGAAAATGGTAGGATTAGCCTGTGCTTTTATGCTTGGGGTGTTTAAACACCCCAAATAGTTTCCAAGTAAATCAACTTTGTCTCATTTCACTTGTTTAATTGTTTTATTTAGCTTATCTAATTGTGTGTTGAAAAAAGAGTTAGTTAGTCAATAGCATAGTGAAAATATCCTACCGCCCACCCCACACCCCCGCCCCCCCCCCCCCCCCCCGCGACCAATTAGTGCGTAAGATAATTTCATACCTCAACCCTAATCCGAAAATTATCACACGGCCTTGACCGGGTATTTTTTTGGGTACCCCCATTTCCGCGAACAAGTTTAACCACCCACCCCTCTGTAAGAAATTAAAAAGAATTTGTTAACCTTAAAACAAAACAAAAGGAAATGGTTATAAATAAAGTGGTATTTTAGTATAATGGTGAAACTATAAAGGTAAGAATATATAACTATTTTTAGTACTCCTATAATGATAATAAATTAGGGTAAAAGTATAAAAATGTAAGTATAATGATAGTTAGATTATGTTAAGAGCTGTGCTCAAGCTGTGCACAGCAGCTGTGCACAGAGCCCGTTTGCTCCCGCCTCGGGTCCCACAAAGATGATCGGAGCCGCTCATTTTGTTCAAAATATGTCGTTTAAGGTCCCTGTAAAAAATGAGCTTCGTTCGATATCGTTAGAGGCGTTTACAAAACACCCAAAATCACTTCAGAATTTAGGCCTAAATTCTGAAGTGATTTTGGGTGTTTTGTAAACGCCTCTAACGATATCGAACGAAGCTCATTTTTTACAGGGACCTTAAACGACATATTTTGAACAAAATGAGCGGCTCCGATCATCTTTGTGGGACCCGAGGCGGGAGCAAACGGGCTCTGTGCACAGCTGCTGTGCACAGCTTGCTGTGCACATAGAGTTTCTGTTATGTTAAAAGTATAATTTTACTTCAGCTATTTTTTTTTTTATTCTTTTCTTTTTTTTCATATTGGCTCCAGTTTTTTCCATATAACTTTTTTCGTAAAAAAATAATAAGTAAAATTATGCAGTTCCAAAGATAGCGTACACCAAAACGTAAAGAAAATTCAGAACACAAGTAACTTAAAATAGTGTTGTCATATAAACCACTACCTCTTTTATGGAGAAATTAGTAAAAAAAAAAAATTGGGCGGGGGTGGGGTAATATCAACCCGATGCCGGCCGGATTTTTCTTATTTCAACTTGAACATGCCCCGATACCTGAAAATTTGATAAAAATCAACCCTAATCAAGACGAGGCGGGGTGGGGCAAATTGCCATCCCTAAGAGGAGCTAGTCTTCTTTGATCTCTACTAGTAGCTAGCGGAAGTAGACTAAGACACAGTGCATAGGCAAATGGAGTATACTCTCTCTCTCTCTCTCTCTCTCTCTCTCTCTCTCTCTCTCTCTCGTTCAGTATATATTACTCTCTTGGAACATTAAAATTTGGGTTTGGTTAAGTACAATAGTCAACCGGGGCTAAGTAGAGATCATCTTGAAGATGCTCTAAAGTCCCCCTAGCTAACCCCAACTAACCTGTAAAGTGCAAATCCAATCCAATACTCTCTAGATCTCTCTCTCTCTCTCTCTCTCTCTCTCTCTCGTCACCTAGTATAATGAAAGTGAAATATACAGACAAAGAGTGACGTGAAGAACTCCTTCAATTTCTGATGCAAAAAAAAAAAACTCCTGCAGTCTCATATGATGTTAAAAAAACACCGTCACAAGAAACACTGGTCGGCAATATTTATCTTACGATTCCCTTTCACCATTTGTAGTCAATACCTTTCTTATTTGACATTTGATTGAATAGTTTATGAGCTGTGCTATGTGCACAGCAGCTTATACACAGCAGCTGTGCACAGATCCCCTTTCCTCTCGGCTCGGGTCCCACAAAGATGATCGGAGCCGCTCATTTTGTTCTAAATATGTCGTTTAAGGTCTTTGTAAAAAATGAGCTTCGTTCGATATCGTTAGAGGCGTTAACAAAACAGCCAAAATCACTTCAGAATTTACGCCTAAATTCTGAAGTGATTTTGGCTGTTTTGTTAACGCCTCTAACGATATCGAACGAAGCTCATTTTTTACAGAGACCTTAAACGACATATTTAGAACAAAATGAGTGGCTCCGATCATCTTTGTGGAACCCGAGCCGAGAGGAAAAGGGATCTGTGCACAGCTGCTGTGTATAAGCTGCTGTGCACATAGCTTTTCTGCTTGAATTGAGTCTTTCTGACCCACCCTTTTCAACTCTTGTCTCCAACATTTGAAAATCTCACCCAGCGTGCCATGATAAATTGACATCCAAGAATTTTCTAATGTGTATGTGTGCGTGTGTTATGTGTAAATTGTGTGAGAAAATAGAATTTTCCCGACCTCTAAACTACTCCGACGAGACTGATTAGATGGAAAGTGCTTGCTGATTGTGATCTGATTATCCCCTGTTTTTAGCTAAATATATTTATGGGTTGTTATGAACATATGATTATCATCACTCTTGTACGTACAGTAGTAGTTTAAGTAATTTGCTAAAGCCGGGTGGTGACCTTCCGCACGTTGCGTTGAGCTCCCCTGCACACACCAACTCTCCATAGCTCTGATCTCTACATTCTTCATTTCAGATATGGGCCCTTTTTCCCATTCCATAATTTTTTATCCGAAATATTCATCTCATAAATTTGCAGTCTAAAATATTCTTTCAAAAAATAAGCTTTGCTATGGTATTGGTAATCCATGACCAAATCATAATTTGGTTACTAAAATAGGTAGCGTACGTAAGTTTGTTTGTTTATTTATTTTTGTTGTCCATTCAATAAACAAATTACGATTTGTTTACGTACGTGCGGATTTTCAACCAAATTACTTTTTTGCATAGGTGTTGTGTCTTTGGTATCTATGAAATGAATAGTTCATATCATTATTTTGAATTCTGGTTGGGATCTGGAATTTGGAGGCATTAAGGAGTACTGTTGAATGATAGATACTGGTAATATGGTATGGACCGGAGCTGACTAGATGTTGACCGCGTGTACGGCACATGTCATGGTAGGTCAATTAATTAACAACTGGTATTAAGAGTACAAAAATGATACTCACACAACAATCCAAACACAACAACTTACACAACCTCTCACATGCATGTGGGCTCCACACACACTACTATGTGTGGGCCCCACATGTATGTGAGAGGTTGTGTAAGTTGTTGTGTTTGGATCGTTGTGTAAGTAGCATTATCCGAGAGAGTATCAAACACTAGATTAGTACTAATATTCTAGGGGAACTAATTTAGGCAGAAGTTACAGAGTAGTTGAATTGTTGGAACATAATGGAAGAATCTCTATGTTGGGATGAGGATTCTGTGAAACCATATATAGACTTCTTCTGGGACAGTATGGGCTACCCAATAAGGTATTTACCTAACTTGCAAGAAAAAATTATGGTAAAGAATATTATGGGACAGCTCGTTTTGAAAATGTTTTCATCCTTATGCAAGAAAGCATGTATTCTCAGTGTCTCTACTCCTACCAGCTAGTCATGTAAATTCAAACTTTAGTTAACCATGTTCCCCTCTGAGGATGACTACTGTATGTACATTTCCGAAGCAAAAAAAAAAAAGACAGACTATTGTGACAGATGTTGGTGAGAATGTTCGGAAGGTCTTGAGCGGGTGCAGTGGTCATTTCTTTCGGTTTCTACATTGTCAAGTCTAATGATATTATTGTCTTTTCTTTTTTTGACATTCAAAATTTTTTAAACCAGCTTACGTGCACTTAATTAGTTTACGGAGGATCAATGATCGTACTATTGAAGTTCAATTAAAGTGAGGACAAATATGAATTGATTCTGTAAGAGTCGGTAGTATTTAAGAAGTTTCAAACGTTAGGCCTAATAATATTGTTTACTAAGCCATATATGTTGGAACCCAACTATACGTGGACACCCAAAAAAACACCTAAAAAAATACCTCATAGTTTTCGATCAAATATTGATGATCCGAGCCGTTCAATGTGATCTGAACGTGATTTTAAGGGTATCCGTGAGAAATTAGCAAAAAAAATGACCGGAAGGGCTTGATCTTGACAGTTTCGAACAGTTTTTTATTGAACGGTTCAAATAAAAACTGCTCAAATCAAGCCTTTCACGGTCATTTTTTTAACTAATTTCTCGTGGGCACCATTAAAATCACATTCTGCACACATTGAACGGTTCGGATCATAAAAATTTAATCGGGAACTATGAGATTGAGATTTATGGTGTTTTTTTAGGTGTTTTTTTGGATGTCCACGGAAACGCACATAATGATATATAGGGCGTTTCCGTGGACACCCAAAAAAAAACACCATAAATCTCAATCTCATAGTTCCCGATTAAATTTTTATGATCCGAACCGTTCAATGTGTGCAGAATGTGATTTTAATGGTGTTCTCAAGAAATGAACGAAAAAAAAGACTGGCAAGTGCTTATTTTGAGTAGTTTTTAACTGAACCGTTCACATTATCCATGCTAAAAACTGTTCAGATTAAGCCCTTTCCGGTCATTTTTTTTTTGTAATTTCTCGCGGGTATCCTGAAAATCACATTCTGATCACATTGAGCGGCTCAGATCATCAAAATTTGATCGGGAACTATGAGATGTTTTTTAGGTATGTTTTTGGATGTCCCTTGAACCATCCTGATATAGATTTAATGAACGGTTCAGTTTAAAACTCCTTAAAATAATCACTTCCCGTTCTTTTTTTCGCTAATTTCTCGCAGCCACTCCTAAAATCACATTCTGCACACATTGAACGGTTCAGATCCAAAAAATTTGATCGGAAACTATGAAATTGAGATTTGGGATGTTTTTTTGGGTGTCTGCGGAACCGATATATATATATATATATATATATATATATATATATATATATATATATATATATATGTGCAAGGACGGATTCAAAAATATAGCCTAGCGGAACACCTATTAATTATAATAGCGAAAGTTCATTTTTTTAAGTCAACCACAATTACATCGTACAAAATTAAGGCATGCATTACCACAACAAAAGTGTATAACACAAACTTTAAGTTAAATTAGGTAAAATTTAGCACAAAATCTCAAACAAGATTTTTTAAGTATTTTTTAAATGAACCTCGACAAATTTAAGAATGATCGACCTAATTTTCTTAATGACTTTATTTTAAAATATTTCTCCACGACAGTTAAAAACAAAGAGAATCAAAAAAGAATTAGCTACAAATGGACAAATAGCGTGTAAAGCAATAAATATAAATACATTGTATGATGAAATTCGGACATAAAACTAATTCAAAGTGTGTATTTTTTAGATATATGCAAGTTTACACTTTGTAATTAGTTCCACATGTATATGTTTATATATTAGCACACTTTCATAATTATGCTAATTTATATAAAATATAAAAAAAAATTAATTTCAAATGGGGGCACGTGCCCCGTGTAAATCTGTCCCAGTATGTATGTATATATAAAATGTATGCAACTCTTACATATCTTCCCAATACTTCATCATAGCAGCAGAACTCAAGAGACCGTAGGTAGATATCACTCGTATTGTGTTACGCAAGTAAATTGTTCTTCTGGAATATGTGCATTCGATTTATTTATATTCAGCGTTGGTTTTCCGTAAAGAATGCATCGGGGAATCCATTAATTCCTATAGCGGGTACAATCCAGTATTATGGAATTGGGTTCTGTTTGGGTAAATTCAACTTTTGCCAAGAGAACCTCATACGGAGGAGATCTTCGTAAGATTTTGTTCCTATTCCTCTACTGTTCGTCTAAAAAAGGACTCTCTCTCTCTCTTTCTCTCTCTCTCTCCATTAAACAAAGTTGACAGCAGCAAAGAAATTGAGAATGTCAATATGCCTTCTCTTTCCCATCTTCATGACCTTTTCCCCTCGTGTCCTTTCTCTGGTTTTGTTCCCTCCAAAATCGATTGCCTTTTGATAAATCAAATGCATTGCATGGTAAAGTACAACAACTTCCGAGGAAAACAAATTTGAATGCATGAAAGGAAGGAGAGAGCTAAATTATGAATTTCAGGACTGCCTACACAGTAGTACTACCCACATGGATTGCCTTCTACTCTCCTAATTACTGATAAGAAATTGATGCCGATTTTTGAGTTTCTTTTTTCCTTCTTGAATATATATATATATTTTTTAATTTGGTCACCTCTTTCTGTAGAGCATATGAACAGATAAGAGATGTGAAACTAAGGTGGAGTTATTCCGATGGGAATTTTGGAAGCTCAATTACTGATACAGCCATCCTGCGAAAAAAGTTCTAAGCCAAGGGTTTTCTTCTAATGGAGGAGAAGCTATAGCAACTACTGCTTTCCTCATGATCGTGATCTGATGATTCATGAGAAGAGACTTCAGTGACCCCACTCGCACCCGAAGAGGATGACACAGGAATCAGATTCAAATCAGTCCTCTCCTTACCCAAGAAATCATAGAAAACAGGCCCATTTTCCCCCACACTCCCAACTTTCTCGCAGTTGTAGGATTTTGTCATCTCCTCCTCATGTTTAGTGCCCCTTTTCTTCAAAAATATGCGGCAAATTACCCAATCCTCCATTACAGTCTGCAAGGAATCGAAACACAATCATCATTAACCACTGAAAAACCTATAAACCGAGTTCGGACTCTGATTGATTAAAACCAGAACCAAAGGAACTCACCAGGGTTGAGTTATTTTTCCGCCGGATTGTAGATTCAGTAGCATCAACGAGGCGGTATTCGTGCATGATCCAATCAGTCCTAGAACCATGTGGAGGCTTCCCTCTGTAAAAAACCAGAGTTTTCTTCATCCCCACGACTTTGTTACCCCTAGATGTCACGATTTGCTTGTCTATTCCGGTTGCCTTCCAGTAGCCGTTACCAGTTGCTCTATTGGACCGGTTCCCATTCGGGTATTTCGCTTCCCTTGTGCTGAAAAAATACCTCTCTTGCCCAGAGTCCCCTGAACACACAGATTACGGTACCAGTCAGAACAAACACTTCCTCCGGTTTCATCAAAATTGAGCTGAATGTCTCATCAGTCCCATCGTTTCCAATGGAATTCAAATAAACGCAAAATACAGGTATAAGGGCACACCTGCAAGAATGGTTATGTCACGGATCACCTGTATTTTGATTTTTGTTCAATGAATTACCAGCTAAACCGAACCTTAAGTTCTATTTAGTTCGGTCCGCTACATTAGACAAATGAAAAAAGAAAAAGAAAAAAAACAAAGGCAAGCTAACCTGGCAAGTCCCAGGGGTCGGATTTGCAAACATCCACCTCTGGAATAATGGAAGCCGGCAAAGGGCAAGAAAGTACTTTGCGCCTCAAGTATTGAACGACGAGCTCTTCATCAGTGGGGTGGAATCGGAAGCCAGGTGGCAATTTCATCACACCATCCCTAACGAAGTTGAGCTTCTCCATCTACCCTCAGACCCAAAAAGACTAAAACGTCAAATGGGAAGAAAGGAATTGGACTACGAAAAAAGGGTCCAATTTCAATTGAGCTTGGATTTACTCGACAAGCAAGAGACCAGAGAAAAAAAAAAAAGAACAGAAGAAGAAGAAGAAGAAGAAGAAGAGAAGAAATCACGAGAGCAGGAGGAGAAGGTGGGGATATGAGGAAGAAAGTGGGGCATCTTTATAGTAATTGGGGAGGTTGAGGAAGGGGTGAGGTGGGGTGTGGAGTGGAGGGCTTTAGAATAAGGACGAACCATTCTTTTGCGTAAAGTAGGCTCAACCTCTTCGTACTCCTTCCTTTGACGCATTTTCTCAAACGTTTTTAAGGGTATATCGTTTTGTTTCTCTGTGGGAGAGCTCAAAAGATTCTAATAACAAGTTGAGACGAAAACCCATTGACGCGCCAAAATAAAAACTTATTAGTTGTGCTGGATTTCGACCTTTCTCTGTGGGCTAACCCTAGCAGTTAAAATCACATCTCTTGAACGTTTCCTCACTTGCAAATTGCACTTGTCCGATAGAGTAACCAAACGAACATAAGTATTATCTACTCTTTTTTTCCTTCTTAAATGATCAATCTATGAAACTCACCATCAAATTTCTTACATGGACAATTTCATAGATCTAGTTTGATGGATTGTCCCATAGTCTCCCATGCCTCTTTTTTTCTTTTTTCTAAGTGAAGTACTTTGCACTTTGAATTGAAAAAGTTACATTTTTGGGAAGTTATAAATATTCCAAAAATTGTACAAACCACATTTTGGGACGTTTATAACTGCCAAAAAAAATGTGGTTCGTTCATTGAATTATTGCGCCATATTCGATCAACTTGATTATTTGTAAGTTTGTCCTACGCGTCAAGCTCTAAATAGTGAATGGTTTAGGATAAGATTTTTGGGCTGGGAACGCTGCCCTGTATTTTGGGCACAAGAGACCCCAGGTCAATCCTGTCCAGTCATATAATGAAACCGTGCAGTACTGTTCATCCTTTGGTGGGTCGAAATCGTTCACCATTTAGAAATCGTCAACCAACCTTGTCAAAACCATCTTGATTGGATATTAGTTGATATGATACCTGGAGATATGTATCTCATAAAAAGGTTATGCACCAGACCGAAAATATATCAAACAATATTTGATTAACAATGACTTTTGGCGTGACTAACATTCTCGACAAGTTTTGAGGAGTGAAAGATTCTAATCATGTAGATGGGCTCGAGAAAGACCCAGGTAGGAACTTGAGCAAGATTGTTCTGTTTATTTGAGGGATTTGGAGGGATCTCGTTCCTTGATAATATTACATGCCCATCAAATTAAGTGCACTACTCTTACCCTTTCTGCATTCCAAGGGCAACCAAGAAAATTAAGGGAAGGGGAAAAAGATTGAGGGAAGGGATTATTGGATGGTGAAGGGGGTATTTTTGTCTTTGTGTGAAGGAGTTGGTGTTGTGGACCATGAAATGCACACTTTTCTCACAGAATGGAATGCACAGATGGGGGGAGTGGGGGACCTCGTGAGGGTGAAGTCACCTTATGTCATGCTTACAGCTGTAGGACACCAGAGAGTCCGTCTTTTAATGGGCAAAAAACTGAAAAGTACAAAGTACACCCAATCCATGAAATACTGAAATACAGTTGGGGATGCTTGCAATAGAGAGAGAGAGAGAGAGAGAGAGAGAGAGAGGGGCAGAAGATCGATCAGTAGTTGGCTTTTGGCAGTGAGCATCTGTTTCCCGGAAATGCTACCCATACATACCACCACAACCTCATACTCAAAACAAAACAAATGGGACGCGATTGAATTTGACAAAACTGCCGTTACAAAATGCATGTCTTGGTTTTCATGTCTAATGTTACTAGGGAAATACGTTAACCCCTTTAAAATGCCAAATAAATTTCAAAAATGATGATGAAACCAAGGAACGGTTGGTTGTCATTTCCTGCAACTACCTTAAAAATAGCATATGGCGTTTCAAATGCCATAAAATAGTTCATTAATATATTATACAAATTGGTTTAAATGGTGAGACAGTAAATTTTAAAAAAACATATATCATCAATCGAATTGCTAGAAGCATCACACAATATGACTTAGTAATTATAAAAAATGAGACCGATTGTAAAAAGTATCACAAAGTGTAACCACATATACAACAGCTAATGAAAATGCCTTTCCCGCCGGCATATATCAAATTTTAGAATCTAATTTGAGGGAATTTTTGAAGATTCAAAAAAAAAATCGAGAATTATGTAGCAGAGTTGTAGAGTATAGAGTGAGTTTCCCTAGGTGGTGGCGGCGGCTTCAGATGATTTGTTCAACTAAGGCTCTAGATGATTGCGTTGTTGGGCATGGAACTGTAGAGGAGTCCCAAGTGATCGATGCCTTGGAGATTTGACCAGTGGTGGGTCACGAATTCTTTGTGCTCCATATTACCTCATTGTGCTTATTTATGGAAACTATATTTTAAAAGTTATGAATATGAAGTGCCCTTATAATAGATTTCAGTCGAACACCTTGCTCCTATGTAGTAGCAAAGCGTTGACAATTTCTTTTTTTTAGAATTGAAGGGGTTGACATTCAATCGCTAAAATTAATTAAGAAATAATGTGGAATATTAATAACCATAGTCACATCGAGGAATGTGGAATCAAATACCAAAAATGAGACAAAGCATGCTCTACTAAGATGCTTGTAGTCTCTAATGACCATTTAACTATGATGATGAAGTCACTACAAGTACTTAGAATGAAGCAACATCATTATTAAAGTCCTTGACTTCTGAGATTCTAATTACTTTTACACCCGAATTTAAAATCAACTTTTAAAATTTAGAATCAACTTGAATAAGCTATCCTACAAACAAATCACAAGGAGCTGGATGTTATAACTAGTAACTGACACAAGAATAAATCTTGAATGCAACGGTGCGCATTACCAACGACTGAATACTCTATTTGTCACTAACAAAATTATGTAACTCACGTCTTCACGTGACGAAATTACTGTTATACTCACTTACCGAAGAAAGATGGAAAGGGAACGGAGTGGTCCTTTAACATTGACACATACATTAATTGAGTTGGAGATCCTTCAGGGCAAGGGAGCCGTTGGCATGGGCCACTGCATGGCATTAATAATCCTATCTACCCTATTAGTATTGGTTGGAGGCTAGAAAAAGTATTACAAGTGAACTTAATTTTGTGGGTATGCATGCTATACTGGAAAGGGGCAGTTTTGTCATAATGCTATATTATTTTTTTGGCCTTTGTGCCGTTGGGGAGAAGAGGGATGGGAGGCGGTGGCTGGTGGGTTAAGGGGAATAAATTTCCGGTCCTACTTTCTTCCAAAACGACGGCCAACCACGTCGGATTCGAGGGTAACTGACAAAAGAGCCACCTAGCCTTTAACTGTTGCCCCATTTCAAGATTTGCTGATATCCTCTTGGATCATGTCATGTATTGGAGATCGAATTAGTCCAAGTATAATGACGGCTCTACCCTTATTGTATGTACATCCGTCTATATTTTGCTACAGCACTAGCATATGATTGTTCGTCCATCCTTTTTACATACTTATACATGTAGGTTCTATGGACACAGATTTTATGTGCACAGACTATGCACAAAATTCAATTTTGGGCCCATTATGGGTCCACAAAAATAATCTGAGCTATTTATTAAATTTAAAATATTTTTTCAAGGTCTCTCGTTAAAAATTAACTCAATCCGGTACCTATAAGTGTTCCATCCAATTATCTAACTTTTTCATTTAGGTTTTAGAATTCTATAAAAATTAGATAATTGGATCGAGCACTTATAAGTATTGGATTGAACTAATTTTTTGCAAGGGCTTTCAAAAAATTGTTTTGAATTTAATGAATGGCTCAGATCATTTTCGTGGGACCCGTAGTAGATCCCATGTCATAACCTGTGCACAATCTGTACACAAAAAGTCTGTATGGATTCTATTTTACATAAGGAACGAGTGGTATCTCGTGCAATGCACAGAGGAGAGATATCCAATTTAGTTTTTTTTTTTTTGACTTTTTAAATTTAGTTGATGGAGTAATAGAAAGTGAAGTTTTGATTTGCAAAGTCTTAAAATTTTGTAATTTTTGGTAATTTTTCACGGCCATAAGTACATAAACAAAAAGTCAATAGGAATGGTGATAGAGACTAACGAACACATAATACGAAGTAAAGCAATATAAAACTAAGAAGTCCTACTATAATACTACTTTCGTATTGCAAAGTAAGGTGGCGTTCCACTTTTAGGAAAAGAAGGTTTTGGAAGGAAAAAAGGTTATTTTAAGGTCAAAAATCATGTGTTGACGTAGATAATTTTTCTACCAATATGGATCTTGTTTGATAGATCTCATTGAGATTTTTTAAAGGTGCAAAAAAAATTAAAAAATTATTTTTCATTTTCGTTATATTTGAATTTGAAATTACAATTCTTTTTGAAAAAAAAGTTTTGAGAGAAAGCGGAACGGGGTCTAAGTCAACTACGAAAACAATTTTTAAACAAAAATAAATTACCTATGTGCATATTAAATTTTTTTTTTGAACCAAACTAAATATCTCAATAGTTTTGAAATTGGGGTAAAAACATTTAAAAATCATGGACATGACTACTTTATTTTTGATAAAGGACTAAGTTTGCGGGATGATGGTGTACAATAAGCGAGAAGAAGACTTCTAATTTGATATGCATGGTTAGAAATATTGAAAAGGGTGTAGTGGCTCAGGAACTAGGGCTCGGTGATCCCATCAAGCCACACTACACCGAGGCAACATAAACGTGCCGGTCTGTTTGTTCAGTGTGGGAAAGGAACACATCGTCTTCCTCAGATTGTCTCTTGGTAGGGGGGTTCGATCGGGGCTCTGTTGCTGCCTAAGGGCGCGGAGCACATCCAACCCAGATTGCGCAAGGCCGCCAGAAGGAAGCAGTTGCTCCATGAGGGTGCCATGCGGTTATGCCAAGAGAGTAATCATTGGGGTGTGACCTGGCCATGTGCTCCGTGACTGCCTTATCCCCTACGTCACATATGACATCGCCTGAGGCTGTTACCCAAGCGTATCCTCCACGTGCTGGCATGGAGGCCAAACAAAGCAAGGTCTATAAATATAAAGGGACTCTAACCTAGAGAGATACGTCATTTTACCATAACCCTAGACCTATATACTTCTCCCTATATCTAACTTGATCATCGGAGAGTCATTGGGCAACCATAGCTCTAGTGACTTGTTGTAAGTCAGGGGGCTGGAGCACGGAGCAGCGCAAGAAGGAGCCAGACCCGAATCACGGTTAAGGTCCCATCAAATCAAACCCCCACAAAGGGGTTTCTTTAGCTAAATCATAATAACTGATTGTTTTACAGGTAACGATAGCATACCATTGGTTTGATTCTTTGTTTTGAAAATAAGATCTCAATATAAATTCTAGCTAGGGGTGCTATATAGTGCAGAGGTGCATTATACTAGTGTAGTGTAGCAAAATTAATGATGTCATTTTAATCATCTTATTTTAAGTTGTTTAGAGGAGGGATAGATTTTGATTTAATTTATAAATAAAAAGTTGTTTAGATACTAGAACTAAACGATTTTAAATATCATAAATAATTTTTAATCATCGATTTTGAATTCATAACATTTGTTTGTAATAAATTGTCTTAATGTGCTTAGTATATGGCTAAAGAGGGCTTTGATTAAGTTTTTTTTTTTTTTTAATCGGCCTGTATGTATCATTTCTCTGCTATCCCGCGCGCCAACAGTTTTGCTCAAAACTTCCCGCCTAACATTAGGACATTAACAAACTACAAAATATACTTTTCAAGAACACTATACCAACTTAATATGATATAGGCGCAGCCAGCACTCGCTTACACCGGCCAAAGAGATAGATGTAATTAGATGCATGTATGAAAGATCAGCATTAATTCTCCCCAAGTCTTCTTAATAAAACAAAACAAATAGGAGTAAAACTCACATGGATTGGTCACTTCAATAAATATGACTGGATGCAAGGGTTATAAGTGGGATAGCAAGATTTGAAGAGGGGGAGTAACGTGGGACGGTTGAGATATTGGTTAAAACTGGAGCCTCAAACATTGACAATTGAAGTAAGCTTTGATTCCGTGGGGAGTAGGGAAACCCCTTTCTGATAATTTTATAAAATCGGAAGGACTCACGGCAAATAATATACGCAACATTTGTATTATTAAGTAAATACATAGAAAAAGGACGTTTGAGATTCCCACAAGCAAATGTTCTCTCCCCGGCCACTTGTGTTATATATATAATAATATAATATGAATATGATTATATATATGAAAAGAAAAGTTAAATCTTTCGTAAGGCTTATTCCGGTCAGGCTATGATTTTTCTCCCTTTCTCTATTTATTTATTTTTTTAGAATTTTAGGTTGGGAGTCAAGCGGAGTTTGCGTGTAGGTGTTGAAGAGGGTTTCAAGGAGAAAAGAGAGATACGTCAAAGGCTGCAATTATTGTGTTTTTTAGTAAAATATGTTGTTCAGTGGAACATCTCTTTTGGCCCCTCCATAACATGTACACACTCACACTCTCTCTCTCTCTCTCTCTCTCTCTCTCTCTCTCTCGGGTCTAGAGTTTGGTTTTGGGTTTTCTTTCTGTCTAACCATTTTTCTCATCTATGGGTTTTGTGTTTCGCTAAAATTGGATTAACCCCTTTTGAGGTTGCCCACCTTTGAAGCATTTCCACAGATTTGGATAACATATTAACCTTCTTGCATGTTGTCTACCTGAGAAAGAGAAAGCTTTCCACAAGTGGGGTTTCATTAATTTGGAGTCCTGGAATTTCAAGAAACCCAATTTATTATTTAATTAATTTTGCACCAATGTAGAAAAAGCTGTCTTAATAATTAATACTAGTAGCTAGCTGAGTAGTAGAGGAAAAATAGGTAATCCTCCACAGGGGAACCCAAAATTTACGAACAATAGGATCAAATACCTAAACCGCACACATTATTGCGGCTCTCTTTGCCTAATGGAATTTTGGAACAATTCAATAGTATTTGTGATATCAAATGTGCAAAATACCAATAAAAACACACGTACTCCAAGCAAAATTTTAATTCAACGGAGTCGTGTGACTTCACATGCTATAACATTCCTGATGACACTACTACAATAATCGTAAAAGATGACAGTTTAAAAGTGTCATTAAACGTGAAAGATAACAGTTTTGAAACTGTCATCTATGGAGCTGTTATTAAAAGTCTAGATTTGTTATGACAATTAAAAACTGTCATTAAATATATAAGATGACAGTTTAAACCTGTCATCTTTGTGATAAAAGATGATAGTCTTAATCTGTCATCTTTAATTGCAAAGATGGCGGATTTAAACTGTCATCTTATCTGTTCTCCATTCAAGAAAAAAAAAAAACCAATTCTCTTTCGAATGTGTGGCCGCCCACGTGGCACCCACGTGCCTCTCGCATGGCCGCCAGTGGCACTTGTGTGTCACCTACTTAGCACTTGTGTGGCCAACACATATTTGCTTGCCCCAGGACTTGAACTCAAGAACTTCAGTTCCTCGCGCGCATGTTACCATCTGAGCTGGCACGCTTATTGTTAACAAAAGACAAACAAAAACATGTATAGTATATTTTCGAAAATTTTAAGATGAGCACTTTTAATGTCAGTTTTGGATGAAACGGTCATCGTAGACATTGAAAGTATGAGATAACAGTTTTAAACTATCATCTTATATGTTTTTATGACACTTTCTGACTGTCATCTTTTATGATCAACTGCAATGTCAGTTCTAACTAAAACTGTCATTAAAAGGGCTTAGTTTCAATGTCGTTTTTAAGGAAAACTGTCATTAAAAGGTTTCCCATATGGGCTTCCAGAAGCGCATGTTTTAATGTCAGTTTTAAGCAAAAACTGACATTAAAGAAAAAGATAATAATGTCACTTTTATTCTAAACCGTCATCTTATATCGCAAAGATGACAGTTTGTAAGATGGACTGTCATCAAAAGTCTACCATCATATTTTTGATGACAGTTTTACAAAAACTGTCATTGTTTCAATTTTTTGAGTGTCATCTTTTAAGGTTTTTGTAGTAGTGTGAAGCGGTTTTTGGTCACCTCCGGAGGAGGGGTTTCTCAACCGTCCATCTAATCCTCAAGCGGATGAAGCGGCTTCCGGTGAGCTCAATTTACGACCTGCAATACAGAACAGAAAAGCTATGGGCACCGGTGTGTCTTTTGCCATCACCCCTCCGATGCCTAAGTCAGTTGATCTCATAGTTTTAAATCGCGGTATCGGTCGCCGTCGCGGTATCGGTCGCGGTATATCGGTATCGGGACATATCGGTGATACGTCGCAGGAATCGGGTGTCGCGGTCGTGAATTTTTAAAAATCATTAGCAACATGTATAAAACTTGAAAAATATACTTTTGAGGCTTTTTCCCCCAACATTGGCTTAAATTATCACATTTTAATTAATTTAAGACATGTAATAGCCCATTCTCTTCATGTGAAATATCCGATAATCGCTAGCCACAACTAGTTTATGTTGAAACTTTAGTGTATAATTGTAAAACATGGTGTTTTTCCTCTAGTTCCACATTGACAAGTTACAAAACTCCTATCCACTTTAAATGAATTTGCACTTGAGTGGGTTTGTAGATGAGGACTCAAGGAGAGGTCTCGCGTGCTCAGGAAAATGGGCGGCAATTTGAAAAACTGATTCAGAAATCAATTAACCGGGTGCGCGTCACGGGTTAATCGCGCAGGGGGGGTGCAAATCCGGGATTTGAGCCTCGCGCACGCATACGGTTAAGCCCACGTTTTGCTAAAATTTTGAAAGTTTTTTCCCCTTCCTGGAAATTTTTTTTCCCCCTGCCCGAAATTTTTTTTTCCCCTGCCCGAGATGAACCGGCCAAACCGGCCCCCAATATCCGATACAGGCCGATACGTACCGGTTCCCGGCCGGTTCGCTTGTGATTTGGAGTCCCCCCGGCATACCGGCCCATATCCGAACCGCTCCCCTCAAATACCGGTACGAACCGGCCGGTACGGTTCGTACCGGCCGATATTTAAATCTATGGTTGATCTGCTTTAGAAGAGAGTATGGACTGAGTATGAGTTCTGTAGTATTTGCATTGCGTACCTGTGTGAGGTGGAGGTGTGATCTTTATATAGGCATTTTGGAAGGAATCCCTTGGGACCGGGACTCTTAAGTCTCATCCGCTCGTGACGGGTATAGATAGGTGTTAGATTGTCCTCCTCACCTTATGACTCCCCTGATCCTTATCAGGTTTGAGGAGTCCCTTCACCTTTGGACTCTTATACTTGTTCGTCAGGTTAAGAGTCCTTACAGGTGCTTGACCTCTTGGGTTCATCCGTACATGACGGGAATAGATAGGTGTTGGAGTGTCCTCCCCACCTTAGAACTCCCCTGATCCTTATCAGGTTTGAGGAGTCCCTTCACCTTTGGACTCTTATACTTGCTCGTCAGGTTAAGAGTCTTTACGGTGCTGGACCATAGCTTGATCTCTTCTGAGGAGATAAGGCTTGTGCCTGCTCTATGAGTTCCCTTCGTGCATGGGTTTCTCACGGTTATCCCTTAGGATTCATAGCCCCATCCCTTGGGATGAGATAAGACCCGGGTATTCTAGAAAGGGGATAAGAGTCTGACTCTTCTCTGAGTCCCCTAGACTGTACGAACCTCTCTTATGGAGTGTTTTATAAGTCTGGCTGCAGGTTTGTCATTTTTGCCAAGCTCACCTGGTGAGTTGAGCTCTGTATCTTTCTATGAGCTGTGCTCGTGAGCTGGCCTCCATCCTTGGACTGGTTAATAGAGGCTAGCTCTTATAAGCTAGATTTCATGTTCTTGGGACTCTAGCTTGAGCTCTTAGGGCTGTGCCCGTGAGCTCTTTAGTTTGAGCTGACCTTGGGATGACCTTTGCCCCTAGGTTGGTCAATTGAGCTCAGCTCTTCAAGCTAAGCTCTGCGTCACTGGGTCTCCTACATGACCTTTCGTGTTGTGCTTTGCTTCCTAGTCTGAGCTGACATTGGGAGGTTATTTTATACTTATCAATCCCTTCTCATTGTATTCTCATCAACATTTCTTGAAGACCCTCAAACATGACTTTTTGGACGCATTTTTCCAGGGTAAATCAAAATAGTTGCAGTAAATCTAGGCTTGGCCCTGGGCATTGGCTTATAAAGACACTGCCTAAGGCCTCAATATTTGGCCTGCAATAATAGGGCTCCTATAGACATAGAAGTATCATCTACTACTATTTATGTCAGTTTGTTTAAATCCAAGGATCGTTTAGTAAGCGTTTGTCCTTGTGTCGTCTCATTCCAAGTTTAAAACTTGGGAACTTTATTTTTGCCACTCCAAAATTTCTTGTGAAGCGTGATTTAAAGTTTTGTTATCGAATACTAAACTCAAATCTACAGAAAAATAAAGACGTATTCTAACAACTACAACTATTAATTTGTTACTTCACAATTTTCATATAAGAGAAAAACACTTAAATTACAAACTGATCCACACATTTCTTAAAAACAAAATCTTGTATCTATAGTTTTAGATTTTCTTAAGAGTTATACAAATGATTTGCTTAAGTTATTTTTTTTGAAGGCAAAAGAAAGTTTTATTAATCTTTAAAATTGTTACAAAGACTAAAGGGAAGAAGGACTTTTGACGGCATCATATACCTAAACAAAGTTAACAATCATGTGCTAATACCGAGACCCAATCCATCTGAGATTAGCAAAATACCAACCTAAAAACACCGGCCAAGCCCAAAACACCTATTGAGACAAGTCTAAACCTATAAACACACAAAAAAAAAAAAAAAAACGCCAAACCTATCAACAGCAACAGAACCACAGCCCCCACATAGACCAGCCTCAGCCCAACCACCGGACCAGCACTCCGCACCAGTATCTACACGAACGAGAAGCCTCAATGATTTGCTTAAGTTACTGTGTCTTATATGTTAATAATATAGATTTAGTGCTAATGGTTTTTAAAAAAAATGTGTTCATAAAAATTGAAAATAAATAGGTTACAATTTAGCTAGCCTAGGCCACCAAACCATATAGGCAGTCCCTAAATCATTAATAAGAAGCCACGTCATCAAGGCTTTGATTGTTAGCCCAAGTTAAACACGAAATCTTTGCATTTATATATGGTTTGTTCCATCGAAACCCTGTAACGCATGGTTACCTTGTAGCTCATACACTGGTTTAATTGTAGAAAATTAAGGAGATGGTCTTTCTATTATTTAAATGGAAAAAGGTCTTAATCATTGTGATCAAACATTCTCCGTTTGTCTAAGACACCATAATAAATTGGATTAACTTAACCCCAATTCAAGTAAATATATTTCTTCCGGCAATAATTAACTAGAAAGAGTTGCACTAAGTGAAAGGTAAAATGATGAAGAAAGGGAAATGCAGCTCTTTTATATATGTGGGCCAATCATTCAACCATTATCTCTCTATTTATCCTCTTCTTGACAAGGCATCATTTGATTTGGGAGAAGTTACAAATTTACCCTCCTCTTTTTTCGAAACAAAAATGGCGTGATTTGGAGTGAACTACACGTATCAAGATCCTCTCATTTAAAAATTTCTCATGCAATGCAAAATAAACCACACACCACCACCCCCGCCACCACCCATCCCCCCACCCGCACCCCCCCCCCCCCCCCCCCCCCCCCACCATTTGACGATTCAAGCATCTCTTTTGTAGGGCCTCGATTGCAAAAAAGAAGAAGAGGTCTTTCAAGTATTAGTCTTGATTTGACCAGAACATATTAGTCACAAGAGAAATGAATGATCAAACTAACGTTTCATTACTCTACAGACACAAATATACGATTCGACCAACTTTTACATAAGAAAGTATAAAGCTGCCCGAGCCACTCCCAACCTTCCTAAAATCACCTTATATATGGAGTATAGTACACAATAAATATTTATAACGAACTACATCGACATTGGAGGCTCTAGAATTTTTATTAGGGTTGTCATTCAAAAACTTAACTTCAAAAGATTGATGAATGCGTTGATATATGCATTTGTTTGAAGTTATCTCAATTCGAATTACTGATTAAATCTGATTTTTCCGCTAAATATATTTTCAACTGACATTTTCAGTACTTATATGTTTAACTTAAGCATATAAATATTATGAGTGTGTGAGCTTGTCATGGGTGTTCACAAACTAAAATGCAAGTGCATGTGACGGGTGTTCAGCATATAATAATAGTAAAATGACTGATCAGGCTTGTATTTATTATGGGTACGTAGGATAGGATAACTATTAGACAATAAATGAATGATGGTGTTCATGTGCATACCCATGGGATAGGGTAGTAGAGCCGCTAGTGTATATATATCTACCCCTCCAAACTTTAAAAAATATAACAAAAGTGGCTATATATGTAGTGGAAAATATCTATCAATCCCCCCAACCTTATGTGCATATGTATGTTTTGATTGAATAGACAACGATTGTGTTTTGCTTACAGAATATTATCGCTTCGATTTCAAAAAATGCTTGAAGATCAAATCATAACTCCATGTCACTATGTCGAATTGTGTAAATTCTAACTACATCATTGACCATATGTGCCACAAGAGAAAGAAAGGCTAAACTATGATTGTTTGTTTTTCCAAGAATAAGTTTACTCAACCAAGCCATCGTATGGATGACAAAGTGAACTGAACTGATGGGTACCCAAATCGTAGTCGAAAATTTTTCCCCAACCATAACTGAAAAATTCCCCGTGGGTATGGTTGAGGCCTTGGATAACCGAACGGGTATCGGTGCAGGTATGGTTTAGCTGATCCCCGAACCGAACTAAACCGAACCATAATGTGTATATATATATATATATATGAGTTAGGTTCCGGTGAGGGATCCCTCATTTTTTTAAAATGAGGGACTTCCATTCCCGATTGAATTTCGATGATCCGAGCCGCTCAAAGTGATCAGAACGTGATTTTAAGGGTCCCCGCAAGAAATCAACAAAAAAAAATGACCGGGAAGGGCTTCATCCGAGCAGTTTTCATTGAAAACTGCTAGAGTGTGATAACCCTCTAATAATTTAGGGAGCAGTTTGTTTCATGTGTTAAGGTCTAAGGACCTAGAGTGTGATAACCCTTTATATTTAAAGGTGTGTGGCTAGGGTTTTGGAACGCCAAACACCTCTCGCCTCTCTCACCTCTCTGCCGCTCATTGTCATCTCTCTATCTCGCTCCACTGTTCATCGCCATCTATCTATCTCTAGGCGTAAGACTCTCTCTCTCTCTCTCTCTCTCTCTCTCTCTCTCTCTCTCACATCGTTTGACATGCTATCAATTTGAAGCAGTCTCTCACGGCCAGATAGCCTCACCCCCCCGCCATTTGTCGATCATCACCCCTCCACCATCGATCATCACGGCCCTCCGCTGTACACAGTCGATCTCGCTCTCTCTGGGCGCAATTAGCTCTCTCTCTCTCTCTCTCTCTCTCTCTCTCTCTCTCTCTTCTATTTCTGAGATCTGTACGTCTATTTTGGTTGCCCGATCGGTTTGGTGATTACTCGAAACCCATATGGTTCGGTTATGGTTCATCAGTCTTCTCCCCGTTCGGGTATTGGGGCGGATATGGGTAGGGTTTCGATTTCGGGGATCGAGTACGGATATGCCAATATTCGACCCGATCCGTCCCGTTGCCATCTCTAAGCCATCGCCAATACCCAAATGATCAGATTTTTTGCAAGATGATAAGCATATGGTGATCTACAACATGAACGACTAAGAATTCAGATACAACGTGAACGGCTTAGAATACAGATCACCAAATACAAATGTGATATGTGTGTGTATGTGCGTGTGAGAGTTTTATTTTGCATCACATGAAGAACAACATCAGGGTATATAGGTAATCCAAGAGGACCTCTTGTCGAATTGCAAACCAACTTAATTATTAGAATAATGCTTATGTTCACGCATGAAATGTTTAAGAGTATGCATTTGTTTACACTTACAAACAATCATGAATTAAATACACGAAAGTGAACCAATATCATATATATATATATATATATATATATATATATATATATATATATATATTGTTTGATATTTTGGCACTTTCTGGAGTTGTCCAAAACCTTGTCTTTGTTATATCGTCTCTGTTTGATTGTAATGGGTAGGTTCGTATGGGGTAGTTTCTCGCTCGATGCTCCTCCCATTATTTGAGCCAAGTTGACCGCGACAAAATCGATCCAATTGCGTGAGAGGTAAAAGCATTACACATCATATCATGCATATTATTTTCAAGAGTAGAAATTTTATTTTTGCTCAATTGTCTTTTCTATAAAATTGGCCGAAATTTTGTTTTCCATATATATACATATCATCACAAGTTTCTGGCAAGAGTATAAAAAGATTACTCGTTTTGCCTTTCCTAAAATCTCTCCAAAATATTCTGTTGGAAAATTTGCTTTCCCTTTATGTGTAATTAAAAGATTTTCGTTTGAAGTGAAAATAGAAGTATAAAAGGGGTGGACAATTCTTCTTTCAATTGGGCAAAGAGAAAGTTCGCTTTCATAAAAGAAAAAAAAGGGTTACACGGGTTTTAGTTTTCGGCAGAGGCGAAAGTTTTATTTATAAAAGAAAGAATGGGTGCACGACTACCGTAGGGGGCGAGATTAACAGTTTTTTTTATTGCTGCCCAGATTCTTTCTTTTCGTTCTTGCATATTGTTTCTTTGAACGCCGTTTGGTTTGTTTAGATCACGGTATACATCATATTATTCATCCATTCACTGCTCGTGATTTTTGGTGCCGTTTGCTGCTGTGGCCGAATCTTTTGGAGATTGATTCGGAGCTGGTTGAATCCGGAGATCTGGCGTGAAGTCCGTGGTGCATCTATTGGATCTTGAAGAAGCTCGGGGAGCATCGGAGATTGGCGAGGATAGGTAAAGGCTTGGGTAAGGTTTTTACTATTTCGCAGTCTGTACTTCTTTTTGATTAATAGAATAAATGATCAGTAGTGTTAGGCTGTGGTTTTGGCTTAGGGTTATTTAGGACCCTAAGTTTTTCCACGTAAATCATGTGTATCCTGTCTCAATTTTTATTCTACTGCACTACTCGATTTTTGGTTTGGATTAATTGAGATAATCAACCTGTTCATCTATATTATTTTTTAAATCAAAAAATTGGTGATGTTTTTATCAAAACTCCTATTCACCTCTCCTTTAGGAGTAGTTTGAACGCTTCCACATAATTTCATATATATATATATATATATATATATATATACTCCCTCCGTCCCATAATATTCGTCCGGTCCGCGAAACGGAGACTATAAAATCATGCATTTCTTTCAAGAAAAAATTCAAATTTTTTTCACAAGTTAAAAGAACTCGTCGAGATCTAGGAGGTTGTTAAATTTTTTCCCAACTTTTGTTATAAAAATATTATTATTTTTACGTCTCCGTTTTGCGGACCGGACAAATATTATGGGACGGAGGGAGTATATATAAACAATTAAGACAGTGAAGAAACTGGAAATTAAGTATTATAGTTTATAATGTTGACCATAGCATATCTAGCAAATTTTAATGATGGGAAATGATTTTAGGAGATTGTCAACCGGTTCTTAATTAGGATATATTTAAAGCTAGATCTTTTTCTTAAAGTTAAGGCAAATTTTCTTGATTCCCCTGAAGTAAGACAGTCGCCAATCTATATATATATATATATATATATATATATATATATATATATATATATATATATATATATATATATAGATGGCGCTCTCCTTTTGGAAAAAAACAGTTTCAGAAAAATCTATGTCAACAGCTTATATTCCTTTCAACTCTCAGACCTTTTTTCCCCACTTGGAGGAGAAAAGAAATTAAACTTCAAATTAACTTTTCCTCAGATGCATTTTTCCACAAGAAAGTAACAGCAAATACAAGTGTACGTGGATAAATTAATACATGTACATAAAAGTAACAGAATGTCAGAATCTAAACATATAGTATGTGTAATGCGTTGGTACGTACGTTGCTTTTGTCCACATAAACATACAATTAATACATTTCTGTACAGCAAATACATGTAAAGCAAATCAGCATAGCTACCTTTCTTAACTTATGGGTAACCAACCAATGGTAGACATTACCTCTGCATAAATTAAGAAAATAATTACTTAAATAAAACGAAATGAGAACAATAAAAGTAGCATATTTATTATATATAGATATAGATAGATAGTCATATGGGTTAATTCTGCCTCTCCAACATATCTACATATTAGGGCATGTACACTAGTTGTGAGGAAAAATGACTATGAACAGTACATTTCTTCACTTTTACCTGGCCATATTTTCCTCTCATACTGCATAAGCCTCTTTACTTTACTTACCATACTCATCAACCGCCACCGCGACCGTCAATCCTCAATTCCCCACCACCATCAACGGCAGACCTAGATCAATATAACAGAATAACTCAACCTAATAAAACCCAATCTTTGTACGCAGACATTTATTTTGCCGATCTTCTAAAATCACAACCACAAATCTAATAAAACCCAATCAAAAACCAACTGTAGTTTTGGATCTGATTTGATGTTGTCACAGAACGACATGAATGATATTACCGCGGTTTTGGTTCATCGATCGTCGATCTTTCTCCGTTGTTCAACAAAAATGAAGATCACATTTGGGCAGATCTCGTCCGCCAGCGGCAACTGCTATTTCCTGTGGTATTGCACCGTCGCATCCCATCGAGAGGAGCCGGCGAACGACAGCCCGCCACACTTTTGGGCAACGTGGAGGCGCTGAAGAAGTGGGGTGAGACCCAACTCGCATACAGTGCCGTCATGGTCCTGGCAGAGGAGGACGTTTGAGTTTTGCCAGTCACAGGGAGAGGGAGGGAGGAGGAGAGAGAAACAATATTATTTTAGTTAATGGCTATGAACAGTAGCTGGGTAATAATACAGAGCCAAAATACCAAAGCTATTTTACCTTGCTCTTTACCTATTTTATTGTACCATATATGGATTTCTCACTTTGCATAGGTAAAGAAGCTAAGATTGAGTGTTTAGCTAACCTGGTGTACATGCTCTTACCCTTTTAAATTTGGTTGGAAGGTAAGTTTTGCTCCTTGGTGCAAGGAAAACTTCAATGCCAATCCAATGCACTTTCTATCAGAAACCACGTACTCAAAAGTTTAACAATATCACTTTGTACGTAGTCAGGTTAGAAATTAAGGAAAGTCCAAGATTTCGAGAAAGTCCACTGTATATGGCTATATGGTTGCAAAATTTTACTATTATCATGATTTATCACGCCAAATGAATAGAGATATATAGGTATACCTCAAGAACTCTGACATATTTTATTTTGTGGTGGGTTTCGAAAGCGTAAATGAAAAGCAATTAAAAACATATGGCACTTTATAAAGAATTTATAGTAGTCACTACAAGAAATTACACAATTGCCGACTAAAATTCCCGACTAAATAACATTTAGTCGCCAAGAGTCGAACCATTTCCGACTAAACTTGTTTTAATCGGTAAATGTAAATTCTAACACCGACTAAATAAATTTTAGTCGGGAAATATTAATAAATTCCAACTAAAACCATATTTAGTCGGGGAAAATCTATTTTTCGCCCGAAATTAAAAAACCAATAAATGAAATGAACTTACCGACTAAAGATTTTAGTCGGAAAATGTTAATAAATTCCGACTAAAACAATATTTAGTCGGGGAATATCTATTTTCGCTCGAAATTAAAAAATCCATAAATGAAATGAATGTGCCGACTAAATATTTTAGTCGGAAAATTCTAATTAATACCGACCAAAACCATATTTAGTCGGGGAATATCTATTTTTCCAAAAAACTTGAAACACCAATAAAGTAAATAAATATGCCGACTAAATATTTAGTCGGTAAATTATATTAAATGCCGACTAAAATTATATTTAGTCGGGATACATTGACCACGATTTTTGACAAAGCAATAGTTTGGTTCGGGACAAAAATTTTCCTTAAAAAAATCAATAAAGGAAATTAATTTTTTTGCCAATGGGTTAAGATATCAATATTTGTTCCGAATACATTGAGCACTACGTAAACTTTTTGATCGAAACCGTTCTTTTTTTTTTTTTTCCCTTCGTAATCAAAAGATTCTCATGAAGGTTTGGCTCGAGCAGGTTCAGAAAGCTCTTCATCAGTACAAAAATTTCAAAATAAGAAGAATTTTGTTGGCTGATCTAGTGTCTATCCATATACGATAAATTTCATTCTTAGTACAAATGATCTATTTTGTATTACCTCAAAGATAGATGGTTTGGATTGCCAGAAAAGACCTCAGGCGGAGTCGAGAAGTACACTATAACACTTAAAACGCCTCTGAATGCATTAAATGTCTTTCGATCACACGACGGGTGGTATCAAATGATCTCTGATTTTGGTGGTAATTCTATAATCAGTAAGACGTTAAATTCTAACGGTTCAGATGGAGCAATATAAAAAATGACTTGGTATCTAGCTTTAAAATCTATACTTCTTATCTACTTGATACCCAACTAAGTCTTGTGTTGTATTCATTGTTGTAGTAGCCACATGATCGTGAGACAATCGTGACGATCGATACTGTTGATATTGTTGTACTTGTTGGTTAGCTCATTCTTGTAAATTTGCGGTTCGATTAAGTTTAAAAAAGTTCCTTTATCGAGACATGAACTCATTAGAAAAGTAGCATTTTTCATTTGATCAATTGTCTAACGAAAAGTGATCAACTATAATTTGGGTAAGAATGATCAAACCTATAATCAATAAAAAATAGATGGTTCTGATTGCCAAAAAAGACCACAAGTGGGACTCGGGTGGTGTGCTATAAGACTTTAATGATTCTCGACGCAGCAGAAGTCTTCCAATCACATGGTTGCTGATATTAATAGATCTCCAATTTTGGTGGCAATGCTATAATCGATAAGATGTAAAATTCTAACGATTCGGATTGAGCATTGAAAAAACATCCATGGTGATAAATTTTAGAGTTTTTATGCAATATTGACTCAATTAGAGCACAGTAAATATTTTTTCCTAAATTCTGCAATAAGACATTTGCCGATTAAATCAATTTTGGTCGGAGAAGATTAAAATTTTTCCGGGAATTTCAATTTTCACGGGAAAAAAAGGCGGGTTTCGGCACCATTTTCCACACCTGAGCTAAACCCCCCTTACAATCCCCCCTGCGCCTCACTTCGTCATTTACCCAGCTCTCTCTCGCCGCCCACCATTGCCATCTCAGTTTCCACACCTGACCCCTGCCATCACCGCCTCCCTCTCCGGCTCTCCCCTTAAGAAGAAGTGAATTTGAGCGTGGAGGAGTCCGGCCGTGCCTTCACATCTCAGGTCTACCTCTTAACTCTCTCTCTCTCTCTCTCTCTCTCTCTCTCGTTTCCTGCAAGGGTATTGCAATGGTGGCTATAGAATTTTTCACATTCAAAATCTACTGTGCAGTTCAGAGAATCAAAACTTCTCCCTTCGACCGAGAACGAAGCTTTGATAAGGTAAATAGGCTTCCATCTTTTCAACTCGAAAAACTCGTTTTCAATGTGAATTAATTTTGTCCCTTAATTTTCAATGTGAAATTGCAAGATTCGGATCGAAAATCGGCGACCCATTTGCTGAAATTGGTTGAATTTTGGGTTGGGGAAGCTTCTAAGAATTCGAAGTCTCAGTAGACAGTTAGGTTTTCAAATTGGGTCTCTCCCTTTTACGTACCTTGGGGTGCCACTTGTTCATCACAATTTTTTGTAGCTGATTGCAATCCTTTGTTCGGCGTAGATTGTTCTAGACTTACAGGATAGGGGTAAAAACATCTACCATATGCTGGAAGGCCTCACATTGTTAAATTTGCACTCTTAGTATTCAACTATCCTGGAGTATGCACTTTATTATGACTGGTTCCATTTGTGGTTGCATTAAGCAGTTCCAGGCTCTGTTGGGTGTTTTTGTTGCAGTGGCGGGATGAACGGGGTTTCGAAAGAATTGAAACCCTGGAGGGTTAAAGGTGGAGAAGAAAAAAATGCATTATTGTTGTATTTGGTTTTTTCACTTTTATTTTGGTGACTCTGAGAGAATGTAAGACCTGAGTCATTCGTTATTGTGCATTTTGAGATTGGGTGAAATTAAAGAAGATAAATATCACATGAAAATTAAAACGGGTTTAAAGATCGTGGAGTATTATTTGGGATTCAAAAGAAATTGGGTTAAAATTTAAGGGCGTTGATGATACTTAAGGTCGTTTGCATGTCAAGATTTTGGTGTCACTGTGTGAGTTTGTGGTGGTGCACGTGAGTGATGAGGGGAGGTGTTTTTTGCTTGCATGACTAATGCCCAGGAAAGGGAAATTAAGACATGCCTCTGAAAAGGGTAAAAAGGGAGAAAGGGAAAGAAAAAAGAAGAAGGCCAGGAGATAGGGAACAGTTTTAAAAGAAAAGAAAAAGAGGACTGCCTCTATACATCTCTCGATGTTAATGCTCACCAAGTGTTGGTTCTCAATTTTGGAAAGGGTAAGTTTTAATTTAATTCAACAGGTTTAAAAAGAGGAAACCCATGGTGAGCCATTTCTTTTAGTTTTCTTAGTTGACCATTATGAGTAAAGGAGCCGTTTTTGTACTAATGGTGGTAAACTAAGTAGTATCTTATGTACTTGTCTATGGTGTGTCTTTTGTACTTGTCTATGGTATCTAAGGAGTCTAATGTGTATATTCATGCTTAGGGGATGATATAGAGTCAAGATTCTCGAAGAGTAGATGCGTGAATAGATGATCCTAGGGCGCGTGGACGAAACTTTGCTCTTTATAGCTGCCAATTTATAGGTGTGTTTTTTTTTAGAGTTTTTGGAGTTTCAAGATTATAAAATAGCAATAATGCTAGGATAATCTCGTACTGAGATTTGGATTTTGAGTGCTAACTTGATTAGTTCTGGGAATTACATTTGCATTGCTATTTTTATGTTTTGCTTTCAATCTACATGCAACTAGTTTTTTTTTGGTAAACTGGTAATCCTCGTGAGAAGAACTTTGGGAGTGGATTTGTCAATCTATGTGCTAGGAACCTGCAATAACAATACAACCAGCAAGAACCATTATGATTTATGCAATAATAATCAAGAAGAAGAATCAGATGGCCAGAGCTCTGAGAGTGAAATACCTTGAATGCAATGATCTCGTATGTTTTTTTTGCTTCTGTTGTTAGGCCATCCTTGTATGCTAGTGCTAACAATCATGCAGGCTAGGCCATCCTTTTAGCTAGTATCCATATGACACAACTCTATCTACTAGGCATCTTCCAAGCGATCTCATTCAGTCAATAAAGCATCCATCATGATCTTTCACTACTTGATCAAAACAAAAACCATGTACACGGTTTTAAAAACCTATTGTTTTATAATAAGAATTAAAAAAATAGACAATTTTGGGCATTAAACGTACCATAGAAATAGGTCATGCTATTGGAGTACCAATGGCATTGCCAACAGTCTTAAGGCTTCTGTAAGGCCTCATCAAATGCTCATCCCACAGGATTGGGACTTGAACATGAATCTCACACTAATTAGCTCAAAATTATTCTCCACCAACCTCTGTAGCTACGCCCTTGAAATAAACATAATAACCCACCTAGCATCAATCAATAAGAAATCATCATATTGAAATTCTGCAATATCAAATTTATACTAGCAAATTATCCATGCCTATTTGTTTCCTCCACATTTGAAGGAAAGATAACGTTTGTTATCCCATAAAGCATACACCATTGACCACCAAAGAACACATGCAACAATAAGGTAACCCCCAAAACAAAATGTCTACTTTTAGTTGTGCAGGATTTACAACATTGAGTGCACTATTTACATGCCAGCATTTGCTCACTGCACTCAACTTGTCAATGGTATTTTTATTTTCTGTGTAATCAAAATATGGAATGAATCAAGTGGATGACAGTGGCCTGCACCTTTAGGTAACACCAGTTCATAAGAACAACTTCACCAACCTTTGCCAGAGCATTGAAAAGTGTGGCACTGACTCCAAGAGTACTAGCCATCTTCTGGCCTACTGCAACCAAAATTTGGGATGACTGCAACCGGAGGAAGACATATAGAAATCTTATCAAATAAGACATTCAAACAAGATTATATCTATGCCCTCAAATTCAACATAAAAAAGGGAGACAAAACATGTGAGATTATGGGCTTCTGGGATAGCAGGAAATTAAATGCTTACAAACTTTGCCTAACAAAGCGATAAGCTAACAAACTTGGCCTGAGGATATAAAATACCGATGTGATGGCAGTGACGGCACCATCCACCAATTCTCTCGGTACAGGTCTAGCTTCTACCTTACCCACTCTAATCTCATAAGGTCACCATAATCACAATTTTGAGAAAAGACAACTCTATCACGTTTAGTGCATAGAGGTCATTCTACTAAACTATAAATCATAATCCACTCTAACAGTAATGTTTTGTAGGACATTCAAGGCATAGCAAAAAAAATCCACAACCTCAATCTTGTCCCATTAAGTAGATGTCTAGTGATGGAACCCGTGACCAAAATATCATCATCAAGGAATTTAAGTGCAAGGACTATTTGCATAACTCTCACCTTTGGCTGGAAGGTCTTCGGATTGGGATGACTTTTCTACAGTGTCGTAAATAAGTCCTAAAATAGAAGTGGAGCGGTAGCTGTTTGTCCTTTACATATAGTGGGAAAACTTTTTCGCCTTCAATTCATTTGGAATTACCACCTGTTTCGGAAGGAAAATAGAGGGTTTAGGGAAAGAACTGCGGACATCAAGAACACAATTAAACAATCCTTTTGAAGGGTAAATTTGTGTAGAATTGTTAATCATAACCCAACTCACTCCAATGCACAACCCCTCCCATGTCCTTGCACAAACTGAAAATTGGAACACAATAGGCTTGTTCCAGTGTTTGCTTGGGGGAATTTTTTTTCTTTGCCGAAAAAATAAGTTAAGTTTGGCAAGGAATTGTTTCCTCACAAATAACGGAAAATTGGTGAGGAAATTGTTTTGCGGCACTTAAAAGTGCCTCGTTACCTACTTGATGAGGCTGTTTTGTAAAAATGCCCTTTAAAAAGTGCCCAAAATTCCCCAGCTGATTTTTTAAAAAATTGTCAATTACAAAAACGTCGTAGTTTTATATCTCCAAGCAAGTGCCCCATTAAACCTAGCTTTTCGAGGCACTTTAAACTGCCCTATCAAATTACCGTAACAAAATTAAATATGTTAAATTTGGGATCAATGTTAACTGCCGCAAAAGGAGAATCAAATGAGGCACTTTAGAAGATGGTGCCGCATTAATAACTTGATGAGGCATTTTTTAAAAAATGTCCTTTAAAAAGTGCCCCTAAATCCCCATTTTATTGTAGTGAACTTTGGGTTTAGCAGTAGTATATACAGTAGGGAGTGGTATTGTCGGAAACTTTTTTTTTGTGTGTGTGTGTGTGTGTATCTTATCCCTTTTTATGTTTACTGGTGTAGCTAGTAAGTAAATAATCATGGGCATTAATGATTGGAGTAGTAAATTTCACAAAGCGAGAGAAGTGATACTCCCTGATATTCACTCCCTTTCTTCTTTTTTTTTTTGGACGAGAAGCAAGGCAAATCTACTGAGTAGTAGTAGTAGTAGTAGTAGTAGTTTGTTTGCGTGCTCGTGTATGCTAAGCTAAGCATTATTGGACTCTTGTGACATGGTTTCATCTTGTGCTACATGTGTGCAAAAGTCTCCAACCAGGCAGTGAGACTATGCAATGCAAGCTTAGTGTCATTGTAGCATACACAGAGCCAAGAACTGTACTTGTTTTACAATTTTCCTTTAGCAATAATTTTGTCTTCCACGCATTAAATCCTATATTAGCACTGATATGCTAATGGAATAGGAACAACTCATTCTGGTTTTTTTATTAGGTGCATTCCTTTTTAGGCTGGTTTTATGAACATGTCACACTACATATAGGCTGGTGGTTACCAGTATTCACATCAGCTCGGCGCTCTTTCTTTTTGGCTTGTTGCTCATAATCATGAGTTCATGACTAGCTAATGGTACATGCGTTGGATTATAATTTGTATTCCAAAGATGGTTGACTGTGAGGTACTTGAAGATGCTAAAGTTTGTTATACTTAAAGCTAAGCATTCTATTAGTTATGTCTCAACATTCCAACTTATACTGGAATGAGTGAAGATGTGTTTTTGATTGAGATCACGTGGTCTGAAAAGACTTGCAATTCTAATTTCAGTTCCTATTTTGCGGGAATCAAGTTACCGGTAACAAATTCTACTCCTCAGTTTTCCATCATGGTCTGAATGCTAAATTGTTGTGAGTTGACTTATTTACTTGCATTATCATGTTGATTCCAGAGGCCATGGACGACCAGGTGTTCTATGTGTAAACTATTTCATGTGTAAATTTTGGAAGTTTTTGCCTTCTGGGTAATTGATTTTCTGAGACTTTCTTACTGATTTTGGGATGAATGAATTTTTTTGTTTATGCTTTTAAATTATTTTCAGCTAATAGATATTAGAAGAAAGATCGCGATTTTGGGTCTAATTATTGTGTTTTGTTCTTTCCACAGATATTGGAGTATCTGGCATCTCGTTAAGGATTATATATGAAGAAGTTGGATTTTTGCCATGGATTCTATCTTAATCTAGTTTTGTTGAACTTTTGTATTATTTTGCGCTTTAGGGCATGGATATGATATGTTTGATGGTAGCACTTTCGTGGTACGATTTTTCGTTATTTTGTACTTTTGCGAATTCGGATACCGTATGTTAAGTATTTGGTTAATACCTATTTATGGAAATTATGAATGAATTGTTTTTGAATTTCAATACTTGATTACAATATATTGGTGAATAGATGTTCAATTTAATTTATTGTGAATTACCAAAAAAAATCTCAGCAAATTCTAGAATTAATTTTAAAATTTGTAATATTATATTTAAAACAAATGTTACATTTCCCGACTAAATAATTAGTTGGCAATTTATTACACATCTTCCGACTAAATAATTAGTCGGTAATTTGTCAAATATTTTCAGTGATTTATATAACGTGTGCCGACTAAATAATTAGTCGGTAATTTATATAACATTTTCCGACTAAATAATTAGTCGGTAATTTATGCAATATTTACCGACTAAATAATTAATCGGTAATTTATCAAATATTTGCCGACTAAATAATTAGTCGGAAATTCATTATATTTTTTCGACTAAATAATTAGTCGATAATTATTTAAATATTTCCCGACTAAATCATTAGTCGGTAATTCATCTAATATTTTCCGACTAAATAATTTTTCCGACTAAATAATTTGTCGAAAATAATCCATATTAGCCGACTAAATGTGGTTTAGTTGGTGATTACCTTTGCCGACCGCAATACCCGACTAAATTGCCGACTAAATTTTTTAGTCGGGAATGACTATTGCTGACTAAATTCCTACATTTTTCCGACTAAACTGTTAGTCGGGAATTGTGTTTTTTCTTGTAGTGAGTATAGTAATTTTTTAGCGTGGAACCTCAAAGTTGAGAGGGTGAGTAATATGATGGCGAATTCCTCCCAGTCATGTACTCTAACTTATTGTTCCTATCTAATTAATAGTTCAAAGATTTATGCTTATACGTACAGGAGACGACTATGTTAACTCTGTACACGTACGTCACAAATTGTAGCCCTTTTTAGGAAACCAATGTCTCATATGTCTAGTCCTACCCTTTTTGTTTATCAAAAATTAAGAGGAAAGGAAAGCGAAAAGCATGGTGGGCTGTCTGCTAAGACTCATAAAAGCATCCATAGTACTACTATAGTAGTATAATCAAAACAAAAAGGTTTATAAGGTTAGCAAAACATTTGTTCAAAAAGAGCTCACATTGGAATAACCAAACTTAGAAATATCTTAGCAACTAATCAAATTTTGGTCCTTGAATAATCAAAACTATCAACTTTTTGTCAATAATCAAATTTAATTGTCTTTCACATTTTCTCAATTAAATACACCATCATTGGATAAAAACCTTCTTTCTTCCATTTTCAACATGTTTTGTAACAACCCTAATTTTTTACCTAATTTTTTTTTCAAATAAAGATTTATATTCTGAATTTTTATAACTAAACTTACTAGTATCTGTCAATATTTTAACCCATATGTTATAATGATCCAAAAATTTGAATAAGTTAAATTATAATTTTTTATACAAAAAAATTGTTCCTCTATTAAGTTAATTAATTATAAATTGTACTCTATATTAGTTTAAATCGAATTGTTTAAAATTCCATATGTATATGTACGCCTTGGTGTTTCACGTGCACCTTAGTATTTTTCTTCCAAAAAAATTTCGGCTGAGTCTCTCATCTCTCTGCCGTTACTCTCTCTCTCTCTCCCTCTCTCTTTTACCTTCCTCCCCAAGCCAGGCATCACCCCTCACCCTTATCTCTTCTTCATCTTATCCCCAACCATTAAATACGACCTTATCCCTCTCCTCCTTGCATGCCACTTCACCCCATCTCTATAAATACCTCTCTTCCTCCCCAGAATTCAAGACACCCTCTCCCACACTCCAATCTCAGCTAAAAGTCTAGAAAGAGAGAGAGAGAGAGAGAGAGAGAGAGAAGAGATCTAGAAAAAGAAAAGATTGATCACACCAATTCGTTTTTCGTCCATATCACGTCCCTCTGTTCACGGCCTGTTTCTTCCTAGTTGCTATCGTTTTTAGGCCTAAGTTTCTTCATGAATGTTGTAGAGGGCATCAAGAGCTTCGATTTTGACCCAATAATCACCCAAAAAGGTCAAGGATTGATAGAGTTATCGCTGTCCAAAGATCAGTAAAATTCTCGGATTTCTGTTTTCAGACAGCAAACAGGACTTATGAAAACCCCCACTTTTCTCCTAGTTCGAATGGTTTTCGGGCTTCGACTTCTTCACAAAAGTTGTAGAACGTTTCAAGATCTTCGCGTTAGACACAAGAATCGTCCATAACGGCAGCGGTTTGGTCAAGTTATTCCAGCCCTAAGTTGCTGCTAGAACACCGATCTTTCGCCGCCAAACGAAAATCCACCGGACTCCACCAAATCGCTTTGTCCGGAATAAAGGAATTATAATCCCTCCCATACCTTCCCCTAAGTATAATATGTCATTACGTATTGGTGTTTAACGTTCTGGGATGAAAGAAATCCAACCCGACGTCGCCCGGCTGAAATAGTATTGCTCGACTCCTGTTTCGAAAACCCAGTGTACATAACGTAGGTTTTTTTTTAAAACACTGAAACTAGAGTTAACCCCCCTAGCTTATCTAGTATATTGATTTTGGTCCATAAGAATTCATAACATATTATGATTAAGCCCCTGAGTTTACTAAAGTCTATGCTTTAGCAACAAAAACGTTTGTTTTGTTTCGTTTTTGTTAAATATATTTTATTAAATATCTTATTTGTATAAAAGCCCTCGATAGTGATAATAGTTTTACTTTTATTTCTGCAACTTAAATGTTAAATGGGCTTTGTAACCAAATAATAATAATAATAATAATAATAATAATAATAATAATGTTCATTATAATGTAAAGTATTATTTGACCCTCATCTATTGTATTATTATTATAAGAAATTATTTTACAAAGATACTAATACAAGCCTAGACTTATTAGTAATTGAACAAAATTAAATCTTCTTTATTAATTAAGATATCCATTAATAATATTAACTTCTTGGCCACACAAGACTAAGGGCATCGGCCTATTCATAAAAAGTTGAGTGATTATTGTTTATTTCAATTATTATTTTAATTATTTGTCTATTGTTCAAACTCTTGATTGATATGCTAGATTGGACCCTAGAGACATGGGGCGGTATGCGAATAGAATTCATTTAGACGGTGTTAAGTAATGGATAAATTGGAAAGTTGTATTTTTTTAGAATGCCTGCAGGCGGGATTTTGAGATGTGATGAGTTGGATGTGATGTGATGTTGTGAAATTGGCAAAGTAAGCCCAGTGATGAATTGAATCTGGCGGAAGTCCAGTGATGAATTGAATCTGCGGGAGTCCAGTGATTAATTGAAATTGGCAAAGTAAGCCCAGTGATGATTGTGATGTGGTACATAAGATAGGCGAACCCTAGTTATGATTCGGGCATGATAAGCTTTCTTTTGTTGTAATGAGAGGGATACACACTGGGTACATAACTTAGGTGCAATCCGCGACAGCAAAAGAAAGTGAACTCATGGGATAGGGCATAGCTAGCGGTTGGGGAGGAAAGATCCCGCGGAGGAGATCTTAGATTACACGTTAAGTTAATGGATAGTAACAAACCGGTTTATGTGGAAAAATATCTGTTTTTACTTGTTACAATTATCTTGTTGTTTGCTAGCTGTATAGTAAGAGGGATAGTTGGGTTGAATTATTCTATTGGGTAATTTATCACTCACGGATACGTCTGTATCCTGGCAAATCGTTTGCTTCGGCGATCAATTTGCCAGAGAGCGCAGGATTCAATGGAGGAAATTCAATGATGGTGCAGTTCGACACGGAAAGAATATCAGGAATGAAGATCGAGTTTGCCTGGAATTTGTATCAAGCCTAGAGTCGGCTCTGAAGTAATGTATTTTGAATCAGTAAATCTATCGCGAGTTTGTAATAGCTAAACTTTATTTTAGAAAATTATATTTATTTAGCAAATTTTCTTAAGAAAATTATTTTATTTTGCTCCCGAAAAGTCGGGGCGTTATATGTATAGAACAAAAATACTTTTAAAAAGTTTTTTTTTTTTTGCAAAAACAGTTTTTTTACACTTTTTTTTATTAAAACTGTTTTTCCCAATTTTTTTTGAACAGTTTTATTTCAATTTTTTTTTATTAAAACTAATCAAATTTTGCCCCTTGAATAATCGAAACTATCAACTTTTTGTCAATAATCAAATTTAATTGTCTTTCACATTTTCTCAATTAAATACACCATCATTGGATAAAAACCTTCTTTCTTCCATTTTCAACATGTTTAGAACAAAACTACTTTTAAAAAGTTTTTATTTTTTTTGCAGAAACAGTTTTTTTACACTTTTTTTTATTAAAACTGTTTTTCCCAATCTTTTTTTAACAGTTTTATTTCAAAATTTTTTTATTAAAACTTTTTTTCAAAAACTGTTCTTTTGAAGAAAGAAAAAACTTTTACTATTCAAAAACTGTTTTTTTTTTTAACTTTTTCCCGAAATTTTTTTTTTTAATCAAAGCTTTCAAAAAAATATTTTCTCTTTTTCTAATAACCTATTTTTATTAGTTTGAAAACTATTTAAAAAAATTATTTTCTACGTCAATTTCTAGATTTTTATAAGTTAAAACGGTGATGTGGCAAATTTTGGTTATTCAATTTTGATTGTACCATTGTGGACCTCTACATTGCTAGCCTTAGCAACCCCTTAAATGAATAACCAAAAGATGATGTGACAACTTATTCCATTGTGGATGCTCTAAGGCGCAAGCCTTAAGGCGCCCCCCCCCCCCCAAAAAAAAAAAAAAAAAGAAGTTCAAAAACTAGGGTCTCCATTTGTTTTTAGCACCTAATATATATGTGTTGCTATAGGCCCCATTTTTAACCCATGAATATGTTTCACATAAACCCCAATGGCCCAGTAAAAATGGAACAGAAGAAAAAAATAAAAAGCGAGAGTAAAGTTAGATCACGGGACCTCAAGATCGATGATCTATGGGAAAATTATTCAGTGTGGTGAATGCATCATTAACATGGATGTATCTTTTTCCCTTAAACGATAATTCTCTTTGCAAACAAACCCAACGAACTAACAAAAAGGGAATTACATTTTAAGTGATAGGATATTAAGGGCCTCATTTTCAAAATTCGTATTAGGCCTTCGAAATCTCAGAGTTGGCCTTGGCAAAAAGGAAAGAGGTTTTTTTTTTTTTTTTTTTTTTTTGATTTTCAACGTCAGCCTCGTCACACACACACGACACGAGTGAAGCTTCCTCTAAAGTAGGAGTCTAAAAGCAAGCCCTGCCCTAGAACGGAAAAGCAAAGATGATGATGATTCGGCCATGTGAAGAAGAAAAGAGCCCACCTCTCTCTTTTTGTCGAGGCTTTTGTCTTCTTGGTCTTGGAAGAAAAGCAATAGAGCCCTCCTTACATATATATCCAGATCTTCAATACTGGGCCACTTTTTGGCATAAGTTGCTGGGCTTCAACTTTGCCCATCCATAAGAGAGTCTGCCGTTTGTACTTTGTATGTAGAGGATAGGATAGGATAGGATGTACCACCCATCGGCTCAGGGTTAACTGGTAGGGCATCTCCAAAACTGCCAAAATTACTTATAGCATCTCCAACTTATCCCCTTTTTCCCTAGATGGTTCTACTTAGCCGGTTTTTGTTGTGCAATGTTCGTCCCACCTCCTCTCGGTCTGCCTTCCTCTCTAGTGTATTCACCGGTTGGTTTTCTCTTGGGTTCTCTGACATTTTGCCTAACGGCGTGAGAGGAGGCTGGCCGGCATTGGTCTCCTGCTGGGGTTTCGCTTCTTGGGCGCCTCTGATTTCACCTAATGGCTCAGGTTGAGCTTCCGCGGCAGAGGGATGGTGCTTGGTCTCTGACATTATGAAGGTTCATTTGATAGGCTTCAGTGGTACGTTGAAGCTGCAAGGGGTACGAATCTGGGGAGCGTATTTAGGCTTGAATCTGATCCTGTAACCAAGGAGTTTTCGCGGCTGTTTATGTCGTTTGACGCTTGTATCAAGGGTTTCAACTACTGTTGGTCTTTTTTGTGTCTTGATGAGACCCATCTGAAAGGTAGATTCAAAAGAACACTCCTTGCCGCAACAGGAAAAGATGCAAATCAATTTATGTTTTGACCATATGTATTAAATTTACATTTGTACAGCTTTGAATATATAACATTGTATGTTCTATCACGTGAAGCTACACATGACAGAAGTTCGCATATAACGTAATACGTTATCATTCATGTGCAGGTTTATTCCCTATAGCTTATGCAATTTGTGACGCTGAAAATGATGCGAATTGAACTTGGTTTCATGGCCTTTTGAGGAGTGCATTGTCCTCTCATCCTATTACCTTTATTACTAATTGTAACGCAGGTCTTGTCAACAACATTCCTGTTATGTTCTCCGGTTGTCATCATGCATACTGTCTTTATCACCTACAGTTTAACTTGAAGGATCACTTTCCAAGTCGGTTTAGGAAATGTTTTCGGAACAAGCTCGTTGAATTGTTCAACAAATGTGCATATGCTTCATTGGTGTCGGTTTACAAAGTTGCTGAGGAAGATTTTTACCAATTTGGTGGAGATAAAGCTCTGACCTTTATTGCGAGTGTCCCCAAAGAGCATTGGAGTAACGCGTATTTCTAAGGTCAACGGTATGGCGAGATGAGCTCTAGTGCTGTGGAGTCGTTTAATAATTGGAGTCTTAAAGCTCGGGAAATGCCTGTATTTTATTTAGTTGATGAGTTTCGTCGCAAATTATGAAGCAAATGGCAACCAGGAGAGTAAAGTCAATGAAATGGAATTCAGTGATTTGTCCGAAGATGGATAAGAAGTTAGCACGCTTTATCAAGAAAGGAAGGTCGTGCAGGATCATTATGTCAAAGGGGGATTTGTACGAAGTGCGCTGTGTTCCCCCGAAGGTAGTATGTGTTGAGGAAATGACGTGCTCTTGTAGTTATTGGCAGTCTACCAGTTTTATGTGTAGGCATGCTGCAACGGTTATTATAAAAACTTGTGCAGGGGAAGAAATTTTGGTGGACCACATGGATCTGTTATACCTTGTCGATGCATATCACTGTGCATATGAAGAACCCATATATCTAGTTGTAGAGAGTGACATTCCTGATTTTACAAAGGAAGGTGACCGGGTAATAAACCCTCTACGAAATAGGCGGCCAGTAGGTAGGCCCAAAGTTAAACGCATTCATTTAAGAGGTGAAGAGTCATATACCAAGCCAAATAAATGTGGGAGGTACCACATGGCTTCAAAGCACAGCCGAAGAACATGCAAAGAGCCAAGCGATATATGAGGCAAAGAGGTCAAATATAAGAATAAAGGAGAGATTAGGATGAAGAATAGAATAAAGTTGAGGGGTTGTTTTGTTTTTCGTTATTCATGTTTAAATATTGAAACTGTTTCTTTTGGATTATGGATAAATAAAAGAGTTTAATGTTTTGAGAACATGAGTTGTGTACAGTTTGACATATTAACGTTATATAACGTTCTATATTCTCCTGTTCAGGTACACTGTATATAACGTTATTGTACTTATATAACGTTATTGTACTTATATAACGTTATATAACATTACATATTCTCCTTTTTAGAGTTACATATGACATACGCAAATGTATGACCATATATGTTTGAAACGTTGCCCAGTTTTTGATATATAACCATGTTTTTTGTTTAATGATTTTTTTAATATCAAGGATGCAAACCTAAAATGAGTTTGGTTGTTTAGGTTAACCTTAAATATTGGAATTCATTAACAATAAGTATTTGTCCAGTTTAGAATACATAACATTATAATGCTTTATACGGTGGAAGTAGCACAACATAGAATATATCATATAATCTTATATGTTCATTTTTTGAAGGGTTACACATAACAGAAGCTCACATTTAACGTTAGATACTCATTCATCAGAAACAATGGAATATTGATCTGGCCTCATATAACAATGTAATATGAGCTTCTGTCGTGTATTTGAAAACAGAAGTCAATATATGATCATGTAGGTTCAGCGAACGTATTGTGATAAATTAAACATTGTAATTTTCAAATGTAATAGTTTGCCAATATTTCCAAATACATTAACATGTTAAAGACTTAAGCAGCCATAAAATTCGATCATTGACAAAATGCACCATCTAAAACAAGCCATCACTAATAGTTTAGAGGCAAAGTCAATTCCGATCAAAATGGCCAAGTCAAAATTTATTCGGAATGAACCATCAAAGAGTTTTGTACCATCTAAGACCAATAAAATGTTTCTGCTATCCTTACAAAAAATTAAAAACCACATTTGTCCCGAGGACACCAACGCTCATTGCAACCCCGTCCCCATCCGTCCAACTTCCCATTTCTTTATTGTCTAGCTTCTACCTTCATCGTTCAAAAATCGAGAGACTAAACCAGCTCTATACTTGTCAATTTCAGTCTTTGGCATTGTTTTTGGGATTGGCTCAAAGTTCGCCAATACTTCCATGAGCATGCAGACGATAACCCCACAATCAACCCTGCATAGTTTTGTGACAAATAAATATGATAAGTTGATATGGAGTTCTTTGCAAACTGCTATATATAGAAGTTGTATGGAGTTTTGAAGCTTACGATGTATTTTCTTGTTGTGGAGCATGTTGAGGTGAGCAGATTGGAGCATCAAAATTTTGTTCTTGGAAGAGTATTTCTGTACGTGGAGAATTGATGCATGCTATGTACACCAAGTCAGGGAGGGAAGCGAGGACTGTGCTATGCACCATCTGGACCATCTGTCTCAGTAATTAATCGTCCGGATTAAAATGAAACTTTTCCTGAGAAGAGTTAAGTTTTTTAAAATCTAAACCATCCATAACACTTTTGGATGGTTGAAATCGCACAGCACCGTACTATGCGCTAGGTGCAGCATGAGGGTGACTAGCTTTCATCATGGTAAGGTCGTACTTAGCAGTGGGGAGAGATATTTCAGTGTCGAGTGGGTATATCTCACGTGGTACCCGCTCGGCGCATCCAAGCCGTTTGATACACTTTTGGACAGCTAGGATTGAAACCCTCTGTCCTCTCACCCTAACATTTTCTCTCTCCAAATTTGAGCCATTCAAAAATAAAATGGACGGCTCAAATGCGAGAGCGGACACCACTTGGTACCCGCTGGGCACTAGAAATTTTTTCAACAGTAAGACTAAGAACCCTATAGCGCGCCGGTGGACTTAATCCTCATTGCAAACACTTACGCCAGTTAAGCTTGGCCATTGCAACAATGTTGTTATCTCTGGCCGTTCTAATTTGGTTAGTCTTCGACTCTTGAGCAGAGTTGTTTTGTGAGCCAACTTTAAAGCTAGCACAAATCTACTGGAAGAAACGAGAAAAACACAGTATCATAGATTGAATTATGAATTCCGAAGATGGAAATTACTGTAATAGTAGGGATCTTTTGCGGGCGAACTTTAAAGCTAGCACAAGCCTTTGCAACAATTCTACCGGAGAAAATTAGAAACTAGAAACTAGAAGTGGCAAATGGGCGGGTTAAATTAGGTTCGGGCGGATTGAAACGGTCATAAGTTGAATATGGACGGTCAAATACGGGTCAAATAATAAATGGGTTGGAATGGGTCGGGTTGAATAAATCCAAATCCGCCCGATCCAACCCATTTTCCTTTCCTTTTTTTTTTTTTTTTAATAAAAATTTCCTTTCCTTCTTTTTCTCCTCAAAGAAACCTAATCAATTTTTCTATTAAAATTTTGAACGGGTGTTGGAATTAGTAAACGTATGATCTAATCTCTCTTCTCTTTTAAAAAAAGGTACATGAGTGTAACCGAATTTGCCGCACTGCACGTGTAGTGCGAGGTGCACTACCCCTGCAATTCACACAACCCACTATATTAGACCAACGACCTCTGGGCCCCACATTCAGCCGATTCTTCCACAGGCAGAGGAGGCCCCGTCCGGCCGTCCTCCGCTTCGACCGGAAGATCGCCCTAAACCGTCGCTCCTAACCTTTTCCCCCTGCTTCGACCTCATTCGCCCCCATACACGACACCTTCGGCGGCGACGGCTCCACCAGCGACTTATTGTTACTATTAAAAAACCAAGCGTTGGCCGGTTTTTTCTTACAGCTCCTCCGGTTCGCGTCGACTTAGCTCGGCTTCTGCTTCTTCGGCAGCCCGATGATCTTCGCCTTGGCCTTCAGGTTCTTCGATAACCTCTGCGCTGATGAGTTGTTCGGGTGCGGGTTAAAATTCGGGTTCAAGTAGGCAGAAGTGGAGCCCTTTCACGAGTCCTTGCACTCGTAGAAGGCATTGCGATCCAACCAGTCGAACTCGGCGTCCCTGGAGAGGCAGAACGATTCCGGCGGGGAATCCGGCGGTTGTGGAAGATCTGGCTTCTTCTCGTCGTCGTTGTCTAGAGGTTGTTCGCCATTGGCGTGGGCTTGGAGCGGTTCGCAGGCGATCTTGCAGTTGCCGCGGCCGGAGCAGATGGAAACGAACAAATTTTCGGAAAAGAAAGTTACGTGATTTCAGGAGTAAAACAACTCTTGTGCAGAATGAGTTTTTTGATTCAAACTCATATTGAATTTATTTTTAACTCATCTAAATCTATATAAATATGGATTTATATAGGTTGAATCCGTATCAACCTGTTATATAATATGGGCGGATTGAGTTAAGTTATAAATGGACAGACTGAACGAGTTAAAAAAATATAAATTGAGATTGCCACCTCAACTAGAAACATATAGTAGATTCAACAACAAATATTTATTCGAAAGATGAGAAGAAGAAAAAAGAACAGGATGACAGATACAATGAAAGCAGTCAGTCAAAACAATCGCTCACCTCTCTAACATACATACAGGTGGGGGCTCCCAGAGGACCCCACATGTATGTGAGAGTGGTGTGACTGAGGTGTGCCACATCGATGTGCCTCTAATATTTTTGTTTTTACATAACTCAACACATACAAACAGGTGGGGCCCATTTCAGAGGGCCCCACATGTATGTGAGAGGGGTGTAACTGAAGTGTGCCACATCGATGTGCATGTGCCTCTAGCATTTTTGTTTGTACATAACTCAATGCTGTAACGTTGACATTAACAATTGCTATCCAACCAATGGATGGTTTTCTTTTTTATGACTGACATTTTTCCTACGTACAAATTTTTGTTTGGATTTTACACATCATCCATCAGAAACCCAACACAAGCTCACCCATGCACTCAACCGAAATTTTTTTCCCTGGTTCGACTTGTTGCCAACATCCCCCCCCCCCCCCCCCCCCCCCCAAATACGGATGGAGGGACCGTGCTGTGCGGGGCGATTCGCCGCCGCTCCGGTCTCAGTTTGATGATCGGAAACGTTCATTTCGTAGAACTCGCTGAGTAGAATAAGTGTACCAAAAATCAGCTTGATCGGACATCATTAAGTACCTCATCCGAACATTATTATCTTGAAACCAATGGATCCGAAACACTAGATTAAAATCCACTATTTTTTGGTACACTTAATAATTTCAAGATAATAATGTTCGGATGAGGCACTAAATGATATCCGAATAAGCTGATTTTTCACATACTTGTTCTATTCGACGAGCTCTACGAAATGAACATTTCCGATCATCAAACCGAGACTGGAGAGGCTGCAATCCGCCCCGCACAACACGCTGCGCAGCACGGGCTGCTCAGCACGGTCCCTCATTCCCCCAAATACAAGTGAAATCATTATATAACCTAGAACATACTAAAATAAGACAATAAATAAATACAGAAACAAGCTCTAGAAACAGAAATTAAAGTTCTGTTCAAAAACAGGAAATAATAATAATAATAATAAAACTAAACAAGAAGGGGTTTTGAAGCATAGAAGTAAGCTACACTTAATAAAACAGAACATTAATTTGTCAATAACACGTCGCTAAAGAAGTTTACAGACAAACAGAAAGTCGTTTGTAGTCCAGAGTCCAGAGTCCAGAGTCCAAACACACTAGAGCATGAAAAATTACAACATCCGACTATTTTATTCTACAAAATTACTAACATGTCACAATCTTCTGCTAGCATTCTTCTAACTGTAAATACACACACCATTTTGTTTTTCCTTTGTTTCAAAACCAAAAAATGGAAAAGTTAAAAATGTAGCAACTTCACTCCCCAAGTCCCTTTCTACAAGACTCAGCTCTCACTCAAGCTATGGGATGAAAAAATATCACACTCCCATTGTTCATATACACTGAGTCATGAACCGTGAGTGCCATCAAAACCCCCTTGACCATTTTGCCTTCTTTTTTCCCGCCAATTCTCTCCCCACATCTTGGCCTCTGCAACAGCTCTTTCCCTATCCAGGCCCCTGGTTGACATCTTTACAGCTTCTTTTGGGGAGTCATCTCTATCAGATCCTTCAAAGTCAAATTTGCGTCCAGACCCTCCTCCGTCTTCGTTCTTTGAAACCCTTCCTAGACCTCTCTCATCTTTATTTCTTTTCTCATCTTTATCCCCAGGCAACCTGGTGTTTGGGTCATAAGGCTGGTTCACCAAATAAGATAGGGCAGTCACGATATCTCCTATTAGAGGGCGAGCAGGAGCCTGTTCTTGGATGCACATAGATGCAACAGCTAGAGCTTGGTAGAGCCCCCTCATTGGATACCGACCCTGCAGTCGTGGGTCCGCCAATTTGGAAAATTTTCGGCGGTCATTGAACAATGGTCGAGCCTGCAATTATGGGAAGCTCACCTCTGGTTAATTATTACAAAAGAATTAACAGTGATATGCGTAGACACATGAGACATGATTAAAGAATCTCCAGGTACTTCAAAATTTATGATCAGAAGTGTTCTTTTCTACCTTACTTTGCATTTTGAAGTAAGATTTTACAGTGCACTCCACTCTCCAGTGGACTATTTAAACTTTATTGTTATAATTGCATCTCTTGTGTTCTGCTACCTTGCTAGACTCTACAGATGCCAAATGATATTTTGGAGTATGATTCTCGCGACTAAAATTTGACATTTGAAGAATCTGTGGGAGATGCTCTTAGGCAACTAAATTCTAGAATGATCGAGTAATTACCCATGCAATCAGGTTATGTTCTCCTTGGGGTCGGGAGCTGTCAATGGCTTTGCGTCCAGTAATAAGCTCTAAGAACACTACCCCAAAACTGTAAACATCAGATTTCACTGTCAGTTGTCCAGTCATGGCATACTCGGGAGCACAATAACCATAGGTGCCCATGACCCTGGTGGAAACATGTGACTTATCTCCTGTGGGACCAAGCTTTGCAAGTCCAAAGTCAGAAAGCTTTGGGTGATAACCTTCGTCCAATAATACATTTGATGACTTGAAGTCCCTATAAATTACTGGAGGGTTTGCTTTATCATGAAGATATTCCAAACCTTGGGCTGCACCGGCTGCTATCTTCATCCTCGTGTTCCAATCTAGTGGTTCTTTATCTGGTGGAAGATCTGCACAAAGGTCATTTTCAAGTATTAGCAATTTTTCTTACTACCAACTTGCTTAAGAGAACATGTTCCAGGTACTGGATAACAGAGAAAGCATAAAAATGCCTAAAGTTAGTATAGTACTCTATGTCATAAGTCACAAGGTAATCAAAGTACCCAATCAAACTTTATCAAGTTCAGATACCTTGGGCACAGCTTGATCTTACAAATGCACCAAAAACATGCATTAGCCTATTTTTCAAAATGCTGCACTAGCCCATTTTCCCCTTACGAGACAAATTTTCATATTTCATGCAAGTGTTGGAGATAAAAGGGTAATGAAGTAACCCCAAGCAGCTTTTAACAGAATGCACCAAGACAAGGATAAAAATAAAAATAAAAATAAAAATAATAAAAATAAAACAATAATATTAATAATAATACAACCATCAGCTGAAATGGAGGACTTGATGCTCAACAAGCATCATTTCTAAGGCCCTTCCCAATAAATCTACATATATGGAGATCACGAAATACATAGAGACCAATTGATTAGAAACACATAACAAGGATTGCAAAGAAAACGATGCATCAACTGGTCCATGTATCACGAAGTTCAGTATACATGAAACCGTGCCGATGACACCAATTTGCTATCATAGAAAAGAAAAGGGAAAGCAGTTGTGCACTTCTGCACACATCCATAGCAATTTTGATCTTCTTAAAACCCATGTATGGAAGAACCCTTCTCTCAAAAGGTACAGTATTTTATCTGCAATATTTGGATAAAAATACTAAGCAACATACACTGGAAATTTGTGGGAATAGCCTTGCTTTAGAACAAGACTCTTAACTTTTTCTAGCAACTCCGTTTACACCTTTTTGCTCACCACAACTGCAATAAACCACTCCTTCTCCACAGACCATAGTGCCCGAAACATCTAAGCTGCTACCTAAGATTTTGTGATGATTCACTTGTTTCTTATTTCTTATTTTCAGTTATTTATTTATTTCTCATTTGAGACACTAATCAAACACTCTTCTTGCAGCTGTTCAAAAAAAAATTTCCATTAAAAAAAACACTCTTCTTGCAGGGCTCTTAACCTAAAAGTGTCCAAACCCCACACCACCAAAATATCACATTAAGGCTCACTGGATTCTTGAAACTATTTCTTGCGATCTCATCTTTCCGGATCAGAATCACTTATCCATTGCCACTCAAGTTCCTCCTTTCCAGTTGTACAACATAGAAACAACATGGTCATCAATCCTAGCTAGTTTCATTACTTGACCATGTTGCTTTACAAATAGATATGTTCTTCAATTCTCGAAATCAAGCATTCAACTCTTGTTATATTGTTACCAGCCAAAAAATGCTGACCTAGAGCACAAGTGACTTCAAAGGTTTCTATTATGATCATAACTTGCACTTGATGTAACAAATAACTGAAATGAAAAGAATATCAGAATTTTATAAACCGACAGTACACAGTGAACAGATACCATGAAGATGATCTTCTAAAGATCCCAATGGCATGAATTCATAGACAAGAAGACGCTGGTCCCCATCAGCGCAGTACCCAATCAAATTCACAAGATTAGAATGGTGTAAAAGGCTAAGCATTAGAACCTCCACGAGAAATTCCCTGTTACCCTGAAGCCCATTTCTGTCCAATTGTTTCACAGCAACAACCTGTAAAAGACGGGCACATTTATAAAGAAAAACACATCAGGAACAACAGAAAAAGGCAAAGGAATGTTTACCTCTTAAAGACCAAGCAATCAAAACAAGTAGCTAGTAATACATTTCCAAGGGAAAGCTATAACGAAAAAATTATAGGCTATAAGGCGCAGAAGGTTGAATTTAGCGCTTTCATATATTCTCAAGAATTCACTTTTACAGTAGCCGACCCCAATTGATTGGGATGTACGGCTCGATTTGGTTTTATTTTGTTTGGTTTCACCCTTACACAAAGCATGTGTGATATACTGCAGACAATGAAAACTCTTTTGCCTTATTTGATTGACTGGACTCTAAATGAGAGTATATGTAGTCCCACAGGGTTAGTAATCTCCTAGGACTAATAGTGAAGGGTGACTATTCGTATCCCAATGTTTTGGGCTACGTACATGAGTACATCTAATGCCTCTAATATCGAGAATGTGGTCCCCTCACATTTATGATCCAATCCCACGTCTAGTCTGGTCAATCAACTGGGCCCTCCAAGAACTTGAACAGAATGACTCACTGACAACACTTGCCTCACACATTTAAGGCTGCAGTTTGACTGCACTACTAGTGAAACAATATAATCCTACAGGATCTATATTCTCGTCGGACTAATAGGGAGGGGACTACACACCATACCCCGACTGTTCTGTGGATTTCGTACTTGATGGATATAGATGTTCTAACCAAACATATTTGCTGTCTTCTTGGATTCATAATACTCCTTGTGCTCTAATTGAGGCAAACAAACAGGGCCTGACAATAACACCCAAGAGAGTCAGGCAACTCATACTCAGTGAGTCACCCCTCTTGGGGTCTTTCTTACCTTGACATGCACAAGGAATGCTCATACTGGTACACTAACAGTGGACACCAAGTCATTGTGCATCTAATATCTCCAATAGAGGAGTTGAAGAAATCTTTTCAACCACAATTTCATAAAGCAATACCTACACAAAATCAAGAGAAATATCTAAGCGGGAAAATGTTCTAAGCAAACCCAAAGAGAGAAAGTCGCCATTAATTTCACAACACAGAAGACATGATGCATTCACGTAAGATCCTGACATTTTCGTTTCCTTCAAATTGACAATACAATACTCTGTTAAAGGAATCCAAAGATTCTCTGAAGATAAATGTTTATCATATTACAGTGGTGCAATTTGCATAATTTGTAGTCACTTTATTTGAACCTTGACGACCAAACCAAAACAAGCCTTCATTTCCAAAGTATTGGAGATCGATCATTCCCCCCCGCCGTACTTTTGGGGTTTGGGATATAACTTCACATGAAAAAAATGGTGTACCTTTGCATGCCCGTGCCAAGAATAAACCAAACCAAACCAAACCAAGCCTTATGTCCCAATCACTTGGGGTCGGCTACATGAATCATTTTCCTCCATTGAGCTCTGTCAAGGGCCACTTGTTCACACAAACCCATTATACTCGTATCTTTGCGCACCACAACATCTAGTGTCAATTTAGCTCTACTCCTCTCCTACCCAAAGCTATCTTATCCGCTCTCTTAACTACTGCATCTCCTAATCTACGGTAAACATGCCCAAACCACCTTAGCATATTTTCCCTTAACTTCTCCTCTATAGGTGCTACACCTACCATCTCACGAACCGTTTCATTTCTAATCTTGTCTCGTCTAGTCTTACCACACATCCAACTCAACATACAGAGCGTTTTCAAATAGAACAAAATGGAATCGAAAACTTCAAATTCTAACTATCAAGTTGGACAATATTTTATCTACTCCAGCTTAACAATGTACCAAATCTTTGCCGAGCAAAAAAAAAAAAACAATGTACCAAATCTACCCTCCCACCCACCCATTAATGAGCACTAACTGGATGTGGTTTATATAAAAGATGATGATGAATAAAGGAAGGAAGAAATTACTTGGCCTGTGCTTTCAAGGCGCCCTTTGTATACGCTTCCAAATCCTCCTTCCCCTATGAAACACTCTGGCCTAAAATTCTTTGTTGCTGTGGCAAGCTCACGGAATGTGAATGTTTGCGCAGCAATATTGACAGCAGGTGCATCCTTTAGAATTGGTAGCTCCTTCGCTGACCCCGTGTTGCTTCTTGACCTAAGTCTGTCCGCTCCTGCAATTCATCCAAGACAATCATGTGAGATCAAGTACTAGTAACAAGTAAATCAAGCCACTTCCAATCGATACACTTGAGATCAATACTTCAAAACTCAACATCTGGGTTACAAAGTAATCGTTTACTCTGTCTCATGGGTGCACAAGGAAGACCCATCAGACCTCTAGTTCGAACATGTTAAGGTTGCTCTTGGATCAAGGATTTAGGATGGGATATGCATAGGAAAAAGGATACGCAAGGGATTTCTTTCCACAAATTCATGGTGTGTTTCCCTAACCTTTCTTTTCCCGCAACAAATCCCTCCCCAAATCCTTGATCCAAACACAGCCTTACAAACAACTGACAAACAAACAAATTGTTATTCCTCTTTGCTTGCAGGACCATCTCTTTCGAAAGCCTAAAGCCCCGGATTGAGTTTATAGTATCACCAAGTGAAACAACTATGTACCATCCACAGCATTGATTCCATCATTCAAACAAACTCCTCCTTGATTCTCCAATTACCAATCAAAATAATGACCAACCAAAACCATGTTAGGGTATCCTATCATGCACGAGAAGAAATTGATAATTCTGATTAAATAAAACCAACCAAAATCATCCACAAACCCAATACAGAGGTGTTATTGGAACAGAGGTGTCCAGATCAGATCAAACACCTATATACATAAGCAGATAAAGAGAAGGGACTAACCACAAGCCAATCTAGATATGTTGGAGGGGTGGATATCCCTGCGATGATCTTTTTGTTTATCGGGGATAAGCTTTCCCTCCTCCCTTGAATCAAAACAAGGAAAACAACCCATTTAATCTCCTCCCTCACCTTCCTAAAACCCAAATCCCTCTCTCAAATCCCTTTGCTTTGAAGATCTCAGATGTGCCCAAAAATGGATCAACTCTTCATATCCTCGATCTAGTCGAATCAAAGAGGCATCAAAGTCCGATGGGTCATTTCCTCTCTCTCTCTCTCTCTCTCTCTCTCTCTCCGTATAGGTGTCTTTATCTATGCGGATAATCTCAATCGATCACGGCGACCCAAAATCAGGTGTGGAAAGACGACTAACGCAAAGCCAATCAAAGATTGGGAAATGCTCGTAGCTAAGAGAAAACCTGGAACTAGATAATTGGCAGTAGTATTGTTGGGACGAAACTGTTGCCGGCTTCTGCTGCTTTTTTTCCTCATGGGATACTAGTGTAATGCCCGTGCAAATGCGTGCTCATTAATTTAATTGATAGACTGAAAGTTAATATACATATGTTATTTTTGTTCATACAACCAGTTGTATACTTTTTAAGTACGTTCAGCGGTTCAATTTCAATAGCCATCACTCAAGTATCATAAAATGACGAAATTGTGATATACATGAATATTTTGTAGTTATGCTTTAGACAATTAAAATAATACCAAAATCAAATTTTTCCAAAAGGAAAAAGGTGAAGAGAGAAGCTACTTCAATTTACCTTCGTCTAAGGCTTGAATGGAGCGAATACAACCACCACATTATGCCCACCAAAACCAAATGAGTTAGAGATACCTGCAAGAAATAGGCAAATTTGATTAGTGAATGTTGAAATATTATTTATTCGCTAAGCAATTTGGAATATGAGGAATTAGGATAACAAAATGTTCAAATGTTTGATTATTATATAGGTTGTGATAGATATATTATCTTCATTGCCAACAAACTAAAAACAAGTAACAAATGCACTTGAAGGTCCTTGATTTTTAACCAATAAACCGCATGTATTGATTAAGCAATATGCTTCTGCGGTTTCATAATTTTCGAAAAGAGGGTTCACGTTTGGATTTTCGAAAAAAGGGTTCATGTTTGGAACAGTAACGACTGTGACATCAAACTCTAAGTTCTGCAAAATTAGAGAATTATAAGGACATGAAGTGCATCATAAAATTGAATAACTAAGAAAATTTTAGCATATTAGAGGAATGAGCTTTCGATACAGTACACATTGGTTAATGGTTGGATGCAGCCAGCTAATATTGATTACTTTTATGGTTGCAGCTCCAAGCGCATGTAAACATTCAACAGTATGGATATGGCAATTTCATGCCAACAAATTTATGCAATACTAAATTAAACAACATATGAACTAAGAAAGAGATCAGGACCTTTTGAACAGTAATGAAGATGAATTTGCAGCCGAGAGGGAGAGAGAGAAGGAGAGAGGTTTTCAATACCCTTAAATTACGGAAAAGATTTTTCTTCTTGAAGAAAATAAAAACTTAAAATACCTAAAATACCCCCGAAAAGTCTTTTTTTCTTAACTAAGAAAATGAGGACTTAAAATACCTAATATATTCCCGAAAAACCTTTTCTTCTTGACTAAGAAAAGGAGGACTTATAATACCTAAAATTTCGAAAAGTATTTTCTTCTTGACTAAGCAAAGGAAAACAAAAAATACCTAAAATACCCCACCTATTAAATCTACTATTGCCAAACTACAAGGGTAGTTTCATATATTCATGAAATGGCTATGCTTGCCACACTTCTCCCTTTTGCCTTTAAACTCAATATCAAGCTACATGAAATACATCAACCTCTTAAATCCATCCTTGCCAAATTAAAAGGGCAAATTCATCTTTTTACCATGTACCTCATTTTCTTCTTGACAAAGCAATATTTGCCATAAATTGGGGGGGGGGGGGGGGGGGGGGGTGGGGTGGGGGTGGTTAAAAAGGTATTTCAAAAGTCAAAAGTAAGCCATAAATTAAGAAAAAAAAACACAAAATAAGGATAGCCACTTAATTTTCTTAAACAGGATAAGTCTAAAATACCCTCAAAAGTCCAATATGATCCCTTTAAAAACTATAAGGGCAAATTCATCTTTTCACAATGTGGCTATGCCAAACACAATTTCCTATTTTGCCCTCTTACAAAACACCAAACTACAAAAATACCTCTTTCATCATAAATAAAGGAGGGCATTTATGTCAAATCAAATTATGGCTATGCTTGGTGTAGCTACCCTCCTAACAAACTACAAGGGCAAATCGGTCATTTCACCAAGTGGCTTGGCTTGCCATCCTACATTCTTTAATTACAAGTGCATTAATTGATAATGTCAAATACCAAAACTACCCAAATACCAACACTTACAAAGCGCAAAATGAAAAGAAAAAGTTTGGAGGGCAATAATGTAATTTTACATCATGCCTTGGCTTACCATGCTAGGTTCTTTTATTACAAGTGTATTGATGATATGAGACGAGGTCGTTTCGTTCTTACACACACACCTATATTTATGTATTGTATCTCTATTATAAATAATTATAAAACAAAAATACAATAGTGTTGGAACAAGTTGTTGAAATGACTGAGATTGATTTGATCCAAGGGTTGAGTGACATTCTATTCATTTGATTAAAGTGCCCACATCCCTCACATGTATTACAACATTGCTATCAGATCCAACGGTCTAACCCGCCCCATCCCTAGATTCCTTACCATCCGTTCAAAAATCATACTCTCTCTCTCCTTTAACCTATTGTCCGGCCAGAGCGCAGAAGAAGAGTTGAAAAAGCAATGGAGACGAAGAGAGAGAGGAGGTTCAGTACAGCGATTGGAACGCCCATTACGGCAAATCTTCTGCAAGGTGGAATTACGGCTGGGGCAAAGGCGGCGGTGGAGGTGGTTGTGAGGCATCTGTCGGAGCTCGTGGCGGCGATCAAAGAGTACTTCGAGAAAGCTGCGGCAGCCGACGAGCAAGTATTCGAGATGCTGGAGACTGGGCGTGCTCAGTTTCAAACAAGCGGGGCAGGTGGCGATTATTGCCTTCGTTTTTTTTTTTTTCAAACATAGTCATGGCCGGTCAGTCAGTCACACACTCTCTTCTAATTTTTTGTCAATTTTCTTTTGCAAAGTTAATCATTTCCTCTCCTCTCAATTTTGGGTGTAGATCTAAGACTTGGATTGACTGACCAAACTCAGCAACGGGAATCCACTATCCTCTTCTCTATGTTCCTTTGTCTGGCTGCACAGGACGAACAATATTGAGCATGCGGATGAGCAATTGATTTCGTGGTGTTTTCAGAAAAGAAAAGGAATTATTTTTTGGTACTTTGGAAAGCCTTACATCTAAATGATGTATGGTTTTTGATGTGTTTGTATATCAAAAACGTGTTTCAGTTCAATTGATGTATGGTTTTTGACTTTTTCGTACTCAACCTAATTGTTTCATAGATTTTTTGGTTAGCATGTTTTGTGCTGAAAAATACTTCATCAGAATGTCCCAAATCTAATACGATTATAATGCTGTAAGATCATCTTTTTTGTCCGTTCTGTTTTGTGTCAAATTAATTAATTTGTTTGAGTTGTTAAACTGCGGCATCAGATAACCACCATATTGGAGTATTTCATGATTTGGCTTCTTTGGTTTTAAAACTTATTCATTTTATGTTGTTACAACTAGGCTTAGAGCAAGTACACCAATAAAGAGCTAAACTACCATGTGAATAGTACACAATTTTAATTTATCTATCAACTTTTTCTTTCACAACTACACCAACACTATCTATTTTAACACCTATTAAAATATACATTTTTTCAATTTGAAGTCTTTTTTCATTGGAGGAGAGAGAGAGGGGAAGGAGGAGGAGGAGAGAAACTAATTGTTAAAGCATTGCTCAGGAATAGTGCATCGATATTAATACCTAACCATTTCCATCGGATCTATTTTACCTTTCCTTTTGACTCACCTGCTGCAACCTTTTTTTTTTTCTTTTCTTTTCTGATTTTCTTTTATAAAATAGCTATTTTGGCATTTTAACTCCTCTGGTATACTTGCTCTGAGATAGTGGTTTGATTTGGTGGTGAACAAATGCTAGGAAAGACTTGCTATTATTACTGTGCTTTGTTCGGTTTGGTTGATCAGTGTGGTAGTATTATAGAAAATACCACGACTTGATTGCTTTGAATAGGTGTGTGCACAAGTCAAACTCTGGGTCTGCGAATGAACTCTCAAAAATAATTTAGATTTATGGTTTTGATCAATTGAATGAACTCTCAAAAATATGGAGAGTGCTATAGGCATAAGTAATTGGCTAGATATGAAGATAGATAGATACAAGAGGAAAGTCCACTTTCACCCCCTGTGGTTATCGCCATGTGCGGATACCCCCCTTGTGGTTTAAAACTGACCACATAACCTACCTGTGGTTTTGAAAATGTGCGGATAGACCCCCTGCCGTCATCTTTTCCATCCATATTAACGGACACAACAATAAAAGACCGTTATACCCCCATCACGTCCATTGATTCTTCTTCTTTTTTAAATCTAACCACACCATCCTATATACCAAAAATTGAATCCAAACCGTTAATATTGTAAATTTTGACGAATACTACGTCTATGTCAAAATTCAAGTCAATCAAAAAATGAAAAGCTCATGGTCAAATCGATTTTGTTATGAAATTAAAATTTCAGATTTGAATTTACTAAAAATTAGATCACTTGGTTATTGATGCCTGATCAAGATGATTTTTTACAGAGATACTCTATTCTTTATTTAATACATTATGAACGACTCAGATTACACTCTAGAGATGTGTAAGATACACCTCCGTTAATATGGATGGAAAAGATGACGGCAGGGGGTCTATCCGCACATTTTCAAAACCACAGGTAGGTTATGTGATCAGTTTTAAACCACAAGGGGGATATCCGCACATGGCGATAACCACAGGGGGTGAAAGTGGACTTTCCTCTAGATACAATAATACGAAGTTTCAAATGCAAAGAATTTTTTACAGCAAGCACCGTAGATATTAGTGGGTGTTTGGTAATTGTTGGAAGGGCAATTGGGGCACTAAACATATAAAATCTGATCTATGTCAACCAAGTTTGCTTTCAAACACGAAAAAGATTAGCAAGAATACTTCTTCCATAAAATAATTTTTTTATTCTTTTTAAATGTTTGTCTCAGGCCCTTTCTGATAACATAGTAGCATAATGCCAAGTCCCTTAATTGAATAAGCACGATGCCAATATCAAGTTAGTGGATGTCCTCATGAATTAAATTCATGGGTGCTATGATCAAATGGGCTTTAGTATGATCCATATTGGAATGTTCGCTTCATCCATGCATTATCTAATTTTTCGATAGACTTCGCTTCTTTGGCTATATTCCATTTAAGATCAAGGAGTTGTCGCAATTGTTGCTAATTGGCTGTAGTCCATAATGAGATGGGAGTGGACATATATTAAGAGTACCTAAGCTTGGATTAACCGTAGTTCTGTAAGCACTGACAATACTATTGACTTTCCAACATAACCTGATTTCATGTTTATCCACATACCCTTGCTTCAACATGTCATAAAGATTCTAGGTGAATCCATTTTCTTCTGAGACTAATGCCCTTAAAGAAATTTAACTACACCTGTTCAACCACCCTCCATCTAGAAAGAAATCAACATAGGCCTTGAGTGATTTAATTTAGTGATCATGGCTGTAGAGAAATCAACTTAATTAAGCCCTTAAGTTCTATTTGAAAACTATTTCAAGAGAGCAAGAGAACCAATGTTAGTACCATATCAGGTGGTCCATCATGATTCATAACAAATGTTGATTGCGCTATTAAATTTTTTTTATTGCCCGACGTCACCCTTATGTTCTTAAAAACTTCTGATTTTGTTTTTATTTTTTATTCTTCGCGGATCTGCTATCTCAAGTGCCACACTTGCGTGTTCGTGAACGGAAAACATTCAGCCACAAACACGGGATGCTATTCCGAGGCAAACCTCTGTTGACATGGCAAGCTCTGACCGCGAGAAGCAAACACAAGCAAGCTGTCAAAACAGCCAACCGGTGAAACCTTGTGGCCATGATGGGCAGGACGCAGTCCGAGGAGCACAAACAACCGAGAAACAAACATGGAGCAGCTGAAAACTACTAATTATTTACCCACCACCACTCGAAAGCACGAAAAATGTATGTTATGTGTAATTATATTTCTCCAATGTGATGGGATTGTGAGGTAAAGTTTGAAAGTTCTTCTTTCTTTTTGTAAAGTGAAAAAACCAATAGAGTGAAAAGAAAATATAATGGATTTCAATGTATGTTTGCAAGTGTGTTTTTTTTTTTAAAAAAAAGAAAAGAATATATCGTGTGTTATGCACGTGTGTAGGAGTATATCATATGGATAGATAACGCCAAGATTAATATATTCACCAGAGAAAATGTTTGAATTGGTAAACGTGATGAATCGTAACAAAAACAGGTCAAGGGTGAGACGACAGAGCACATAAGAAAGAGAGTCTCTCGACGACAAAATTGGTACTATTTTGATTATTTATTTTAGATTAAAGGATTAATTTTTGGGTACTTGCCTGTTCTTCTAAATAATCCACTGGCTTTTCCGCAAAAAATTAGCCAAATAAAACTACAAAAAGACGAAAATAAGCCAATAAGCCAAATTTTTCGTTTTTATTCAAAAAAATTGGATTTCGGTCAAAAATTTTTACTTTTTAGATTCCTCTTGTGGTGAGGATGCAATAATCCCCAAAAAATTGACAATAAGCCAAGTGATGCGAAATTTTTTTGAATAAGGACAAAAAATAAGCCACTTTGGCTTATTTGTCCAAACACCCAATAAGTGTCTACCGTACACACCCTCTATATATTCCTTTGGATTTGAGGTAATCTAATCTTAACCGTTCAATTTGTTAATTTAAAAAAAAGGACAACCTGTACGTCTAACCGGTTATCACTTACTCTATTGTTGGGTTTCTCTCTTCTATCTTTAATGGATTTTCAAATGCGGTCCAATATCAATTTGGATGGACTAGATATTGGGGTTTTTAGGAATTTTTTTTTTTACTTTCTCAACTATTAAATTTAAAATTATGAAAATAATAAAATAATTTAAAACTAATTTAATAAACCAATAAAGTTTGACTATTCGATATGATTAATTTTTTAATCCAATTTGATCAACATGACATTATTAAATTTTAATATCTTCTGATATGTACTTGTCAATATCCGATAATCTTTTTAGTAACAATGTTGAATATTGTAAGGCTTGATATCCTAACGGTTTAGATTGATCATCCTAACAAAAAATTAAAAAATAAAACTTAAGTTCAAATTGGTCATACTTTTGACAATCATGCTCAACCCATTTCACCTGAAGATCAAACCCAAATCCTTGTCTTAAGACAATTCCATGAAAAATTGGAGGGATTTTGATTTTTGGATTAAATTTTTTAGAGAGAGAATTTAATTTGGAGAAATATTTTGATAGGAAATTGTAATTTTATTAAAAAATTTGGGTATAGTACTTACTTTTTGGTGAATTTCTTGGATGAAAATTTTGAGTGAGAATTTCATTTTTAGTTTAAATTTTTGAGGTACTGTATAGGGAAAACTTAAAATTTCAAAAAAAAATAACATGAATGAAATTGAAAATTAAGATAATATGGTGAAAATTTTAAAATTTTAAAAAATAATGTGGTGGAAATTAAAAATAATTTTAGTTTAAATTTGGTACAACACATTGTGCTAAGGTAACAACGATGCATGGTATTGTTACTGAATTTGTGATTTTTTAGACATGTATTTTGCTTGGGTATAATTATTATTGATTGTGGTATGACATATTTTGGTCTTATTACCGAATATTTTAATCGATTTCCTTTGGTACAACACATTCTGGTAAGAAAACCTCAATTTATGGTATTGTCGTAACAATTGTGGTTTGTTATATAATTTGTGGTATTTACATATGTTTTCTTTTGATACGACGCGTTGTGGTAAGAAAATAACAATTTTAGGTGTTGTCATAACAATTGTGGTTATTTTATAAAATTTGTGGTATTTTACAAATATTTTTGGCTTGGGTACGTGTAACAACCCGAATTTTCGACCTTATTTTTTTTAATTTTTATAACAGAGTTAGTATTATTAATAGCATTAATAATATTATTATTAGAATTACTTTCTTAGTATAAAGTTTTTTTCTCTAAAATACATATATGCATGCATCTTTTTTTTTCTTTTCCGTGCATGCATGCACACCACTCCACCTCCCTCACCTCACTCTCCTGCAGTCTCCTCCTCTCCCACAGCTCCATCTGTCCTGTAATTACTCCCACCATTTCCTTAACCTCCAAGAAACCCAAGTTCATTCCTCCTTGCTCCAAACCAAAATTTGCTTCACCACCAAGTATAATCCGAGGCAAATTCCTTCCTATCCTCCTCATGCTCCCTCCCTGGCCTTAAAAATTGTTCTTATCCCGTCCAATTCATTGCGCAAGAGATCAAATCTTCATAAATTGAATCTTATCACTTTTTCAAAATTTGCCTATAACTACCCCACCAGGCCAAACCCGAAGTCACCTTCCTCAATTTCGATTTCAATCCAATTTGATCAACCCGAGCTTCTATAATCCCTTCCAACCACTTTTCTAAGTATATTAAGTGTTTATATGCTTGACCGTATGCCCCGAAAGAACCCATGCATAGAAAAGACAAAAAAATAAAAAGAAATCTGTCACGTACCTTGCGGCCGCAACCTTAGGATTCTGCCGCCACTACAACAAAAATTACATTTTACAGCGTTCGAAAAACGCTATTGAATGTCATAGATAGCGTTCCAACCGATGCTGTTAAAAGTCAAGACTTTTAATTGCATTTTTTGAACGCTATCTTAGATAAACTTTTGATAGTGTTTTTAGAACGCTGTCTTAAATAAACTTTTAATAGCGTTTTTTGAACGCTGTCTTACATGAACTTTTAATAGCATTTTTTGCATGCTAATTTTGAGATTTTTTTAATAGCGTATTTGTCATTGCACCACTCATTTAATGTTGTTTTTTTTTATTACATTCAATATCAATTGTAAAACAATTGTTACAAAAACATGAATATAATATAAAACTACAATGTTGCCGATGTAATTAACCAAATTCATTCAATCGGGCAAGAATTCATTACACCAGCTTTCGAAACAACTCGAAAACACAAATTACATGAAAGGGTTGCAAGAATTACAATGGATTCATGTAGTACCCAGGTGTCCAATGTTAACAAAAGTAGCCATAAACAAGCCAACCAACTTATTACTTGAAAATTTTCTATACTGCAAGCTTGTTGAAATTGATGCAATCTTCGAGCAATTTGGTCTCTCTTTCCTCCCAAAGCCAAGCACGTGGAATTGATGCTATCTTCTTAATTCCTATGGTACAAAATTTGGGATCAATAGATGGGTGTAGAATAAGCTCATTATTTGCGAAACTATTCATACTATAAAAGCACAAGCATTATTAAATAAGTGGATCACTATGGAAGTGCATCATCAAGATGCATAATATAACTTGGAATTACCTAAGAAAACTGCTAAGTACCTACATATAAGTCGTCAAAGATAAGTTCAATAAAAAAAAACCTCACAAAGCTATGTAACTAAGCAATCAGTAAGCAAAAAGGGTAGGTCGCAATCCGACGCACATACATCGGAGGAGAGCTTAAGGATTCGACCAAGTGTACATGTCTCTGGTCAATGGATCTTTTTACGGTACTTGCAGCAGTGTTGATTCCCCTTTCAACAGTCAACTCAATATCACTGAATTCGCTGATGAATCTAGTGTTAACAATGCATTTGCATGATATGGAGAACTAAAGCATTTCTTTGGAACATACCAGATTCAGTATGAATCACAGGGAAGAAAACTAGCTAGCTCTAAAATAAATCAAAAGCTACAAGACATTTGGCACTACTAGGTATCTTTTTGGCGATAGAAGTGGATACAACTTTTGGTTGAAGTGTGACTCTTTGTGAGTTGCTCGTACTGGGAGGACCATCACAGCATCACTGACTACACTTATCTTTGACAATCACCAATTCTGTGAGAATTTAACATACAAAGCCTTCATGACAACCTCCATAATGTAGGAAAAAGCTTGTGGTACACTCTACATAGTTGTCCAATTCCTATAGAATATCTGTTCGGCTCAATACCCCTTTTACCTCCACCCAGACTCAAGCCTATGTTTGCAGATTTTAATGCTTAAATCCAGAATAGAGCATGCTCCTCTACGTGGGTGATACTAAATATAGACTGTAGACATGCATTTTTACATGTTTAGAATTCAGGAAGAAGTGTCAGACCTTAATTTTCTTGGCAATAAAAAGATAGTGCTTCTTATTTCGATACACCAAAATTCAATTCGAAAGATTCCAAACGTTTATGTGTCATCAAATTTGAAAAGGACAAGCAGACGAGATATTAAAGTTCATTCCTATACTGAAAGCTCTGCAACATTCTAACCAATCCCTATTGGGACATTATTATGAATACCAAACTCATCGAAAGTTTATCATTTTCTCTAAATATCTCCAGCACCACATAAAAAAAAATCCACTAACACACCATAATAAAATTATGCTTCCTTGAAAAGGTTATATCTGGAGAATGCTCATGCTAGCTTCCCAAGCAAGACGCGTACCTTATCAAGCATATTGACTTATACCCTTCTTGGCAGTCTCCATATATCCGAATCATCAGAGATGGAAGCTCCAAGATTCTACTATCTAGCTTTGATATCCGTGGGGTGTATGGTATGCTCCCTTAAATGGAAAAATACCAAACCACATGCCATTTGGGAGATGCTGCAAGAGGAAATATCACAAATTTAATCAGAGTTTCGAATGCTTGACAAAAACCTGCCTGATCAAGGCCTTAACTGTCACCAATAGGTGTTACCAAATTTGAACCATGCATCTACAAAAACATAATGCATGTAATTAGGTATGGGGGCAAACAGTAGTGATAGCACAAGACGACTGAGCCAAAGTTCATATGGGCAGCTCAGTTCACATTCTTAGCAACAATATGTATGTAATACCCGCACACGAATATGAATAATACACAGATACATACACATAGTGAGAGAGAGAGAGAGAGAGAGAGAGAGAGATTAAGAGAGAGGCAGAGTCAGAGAGAAATTGAGCGAGAGACAAAGATAGACGCTATGTTGCCACTTTGGGCTAACGGTTAGAAGATTTTAGTTGCATGGGCTGTGTTGACTATAAGTAGAAGACGATTCAGTAAAAACAATGGGACAAGTCCTAGACAAACTTAGAAAGAGGGCAAAACTATTGATGTGTATCCATGTCCTTCTACTTACAGATATATTATAGAATGTAGATTAGTTTTTCCTTTTTCCTTTTTTGTGTCATAGAAGTACCGTCCTCACATCGGAGGTACAACTTCTTTTCCCAAGGCAAAAAAAAATGCGCTTGAACTTAACTATATTGACATCCACGTGTAAATTTTAATCATAATGGAAAAAAAAAAAAGCAAAAATCGTAATGGAAAAAAAAAAAAGCTTAGATTTTCAATCAGACATGAAGCTAAGCTTGACTAACCTTAAACACAAGACTTCGAGTGCTGATTCTTCCATCAGATCAAAAAAATAGGTGCAAATTTTAAGCCTGGTAGCTCAATGTTGGATGGTTCAACACTTGGAAATCAAAAAGTTCTGCAGAAGCACCCAAACAGAGAGAGATACCAGTCTTAATCATAAAAATCTGAGCTTCAAAAGATATACAAACTCTCATCTATCACAATTCTGTTCAAAGCTTCAAGCATACAAGAGTCCACTTCGCTTACAATACAGCGAGAGATTTACTACAAAAGCTTGAGAGTTCTTTCTTGCTTCTCCATTAAAAATAAATCATTGAGTACATTCATTTCCTGGGAGCAAACTAAGAAAAACAGGAACATAGAAGCTAAAATATAATTTCCCCATAATGAAAGTTCCTCTAAGCAATCTGCAACTATCTCAACTTAACACTAAATTTTAGACCTCATTCAGCATTAAATGGGTGACTGTTTTATAGCATTATGCACCTAGGTTATAGAAGATAAGAGCCATATGTAAGAAGAAGTCAATTGTTTATGTATATCATGTGTACGTAAACAAGAATATATAGATGCAATTACGCAAATAACGTTACATAGCAATATTAATACATCAAAAAATGCTACGTAGAACAAATACGCAGTGGGAAGGTTAATAGGGGTACCTTAGTGGCTAATTCATGGAGCGTTCTCACTTCTCATATATCTCTGATAGATCCTCCATGGCCACAAATCCATGCAAGCCCTAGTGATCAAACAATCCAACTCAGTATAGAATAACCATGAATGAGGAAGAATGTTCCAGCATGGGAGATGCACAGAATAAGGCCAAGAACCAGAGGTCTCAGAGTTTGTGTAATCTACAGTCTACATAAAGCAAAACAAAAATTAACACTCACCATCTCAGTGATCAGCATTATTCACAAGATTGAAAAAAGTATTCTCAGATGAAGCTCACTGCAATAAGCAGTGAATTATGATTGGGTAGTACTTGTCTCGGAAAAAATCAGGAAATCTCTCAATGACGGAACCGGCTGCTCCACAAATAAGTGGTTATATTGGATAAAGGAATCTGCACTAATAGTTAAATAAGTCATCAAATCACACATAATCTGCTCCAACTAAAACCAATTCAAGCTAGGCAGAACAAGCAATTCTTGTAGTTTAGGTCATATTTTAGTACCCGGGAACCTCACCCAAGAGATTTAAAATCCATTGAGTGAGATAGCATATTGCTGTGAAATTAAGGTTCCACAAGTGAAACCAAAAAGATGATGTAGGGTTTACAAAATCATGCCAAAATTTCAAGGATAGAAGGAAAAAAATCTTTTTGGATGTCTCTCATCAACAGCATCACATACAGACATTGACAACAATAAAGTAGCCCAATAAATCCAACAATAGGCAATCACAGCTAATGATAAAACTGGGGAAGGGGCTGTCTGGGGTTCAACGGTTACTAGAGAGTGGTAGAAAAAGTCAAACAACAAGACGCATAACAAACAGAGAGAGAGAGAGAGAGAGAGGAACCAATATCTGGATAACTTGCTTTCGCCGGCAGACAGGCCCCAAACTGCTGGATTGTTCTGAAAATCCAAAACAATTTTGCAGAAAATCCTCAACAAATTAATTTGGCATCAAAAAACAAAGTAAGCACAAGGACTCCATACAAGAATTGGCCAACGAAAACAACCCAACAGGTACATTGAAACTCTGAGCTTGTGCAAAGTTGTTGTCGTTCAATTAGTATTTATGACGATCAAAAATTAGCAGATCGAGTAAACCATAACCATGTTCACTGACTTGTTATTCTTATTCTCCTCATAATCCTCCTCCCTTTAGTTATTTGGTAAGAAGCTTAACTTCTCCACTCAAGAAACCATTCCATAACATACTTTACTGTACTATTATTGACTAAATCAAACTACTATTCTAGGATTTGTGTATTGTCTAAATCAAAGTTCGGACCAAAATTAGCATTGATTTGTAATGCTTCAGGAGGTTAAAAAACATAAGTTATAATTTCCTCCTTAATGAACTTACTCACATTTTTCCGTGCATTCCAATTCTGATCAGTGTAGTGTAGTGTAGAAGTAGGCACTTCTAGACCACTTCTTGGCAGGATTTACCTTTACTTTCTCAATGAAAATAGGAATAGTGTTCCAACCGTCTTTATTGGCCGATCGTATGAGGTTTCTACTAGGTTTAAGAACGAGTTTAGATCCTTAATTCAGCTTCGAGGCTTGTGGGCATATATAGGCAACCATTTCATAAGAATCAGGTGATATGATTGATGCATGACCTCTTTTTTTTAGAATACAAAACCAAATAGTAGGCTGGAGTCTATACAAATTCCCCTAAAATGAGATGTAGTACTACGATCAATCATCACTTCCCGCTTAAGGTTTTTAGGAAGTGGAGCAAACTAGGCATCTTCAATTAGTTGCACAAATAGCACCGTTGACACGAAGCACTTGTGAGCCTCTGTACGTGTCTTCCAGCTTTGATGGTTGTTTTGCAATAACACAACTATTGAACTACATCAGGCAAAAATTGGTGATCTTAAACTTATCCTGGCATTATATAGCCAATAGTTATGAACCAATCAAAACAAAAACCCCAATATTCTTGAATGAAAACATAAACCCAGATAGTAAATCAAACCCTCTAAGTGCATAATGTGTGCAAACCCAAAATTCATTATCAAATCCTAATGAATGAAGATTAAAAACCAAACACTGTGAAAAATCAAGACCTATTTGGATCTATTGCAAAGCAGTTCCAAAATAGAATAGTTTTTCGAACTTTTTCCTTCTCGGTCAAGGAGTACCCTATTTGCATCTATCGTATTTTCTGGATCCTATTGTCCAAATATCTAAGGGTACTCCTAGGGCTCAAAAGTTTGTTCAAAACCGAGCCTTAGGAATCATATATATGGCAAACAGTAGCCCCAAATATTGTCGAACAAATATAGAACCGAATCACAAAGACCAACGAAAAATCAAGCCAGATAGTAGGTGTGAAGGTTCAGATTTACGAAAAATAAAGGAGTAGCAACAAACCTTTGGGTGGAAGACAGAACGAACTCAGGATTGAAACCCAAGCATAGTAGTAATCGATCCTGAGGGAGCAGAAAAACGAGAACATTGGTCAATCATTGCCGTGTGAAGGTTATTGAAAACTAGAGGAGAAGGAACAAACCCTAGCAGAGCTGTAATCGTTCCATCCTCAGCCATCACTCGTTCGCACGAGGTCGCAATATTTGTAACCCTAGCAGAGCTGTAAGCGATTGAAATTTCAGAGGTTGTGATATATTGGCGCCCAATATACAGGTGCACGCTAAAAAAGAGAAGAAGAGTTAATGAAACGCTGTGTCTAACTCTTCCGTGTCCAAACAGTACATGTCCGCTATTGTTGTGTCTCTATCATAGCATTTTTTTTAAAAACACTATAAAACTATGCTATTAAAGCCCACATGTGTTGTAGTGCGCCGCAAGAACCAGGCCCTCCAACATTGCGGCCATGACCTCCCGAATACCATTTTTGACCCCTGGACTATTTTTTAGAGACTTTTCACATCTCAAAAGATCATAACTTGTTAATATCATATTTTTTTAATTTTATTTTCTAATTATTATATATTTTTCTTGTTTTCATTCAAAGTTTACAAATGAAAAATCTTTGCGATCTTCCGAAGAACGTTTTTACCACCCAAACGATTTTTCCTAGACTACTCGCATCTCAAATATGATATCATACTAATTTCATATTTATTTTATTAAATTTACAATTTATTATTATTTTTAAAGTGTTTCCAATCCAAATTACTTTACGACCTTATAAACCTTGTTATTAATGCCCAAGTAATTTTTTTAGACTTTTTACATTCCTAAGATGAAACTTTGTTAATATCAATATATTTTATTTATTAGATTACTTATTATCTATTTATTTTACTTCCGACAACTTCGTTAATATCTTTACTTTTCAATATTTTTGCGACCCTCTGGATCCAACTTTTGATACTCGAACATGTTGCATAGGACTATAGGACTTGTTTTAAGGTCATGCTACTTTATTTAATATTATTATCTATATTTTTTTTATATATCATGGTTATTAATCTATTTCATTCTTGAATAAAATTTGTATAAACCTAGGCTTACTAATTTTTGACCAAAATTATTATTATTTTTCCTTCTCAATAATTAGATAAAAGGTTCTTGTTTTATTAATAACTTCTTGGCCATAAAAGACTAAGGGCAACGACCCATTCATAAAAAGTTATGTGATCGCATTGCTGGTTATTGTTTTAATTACTATTTTGATTAATTGTATATTGTTCCAATACTTGATTTGAATGTTAAATTGGACCCTAGAGACATGGGGTGGTATGCGAATGGATTTCATCTAAACGATACTAAGTTGATGGAAAAATGGAAAAGTGTTGAAATTGTGAGATTGTGGATTATGATTTGGCCATGGATAATGGGTGACCTGCGGGGCCCGGTGATGATATTTTGGTGACCGTAACGTATGGTACGCCATGAGAAGTTCCAAAGGGCAAAGGGGATTGTCCCATGACATGGTCATAGTTCGTGGCTTAAGTATGGTGGCAACCCTAACGTATGGTACGCCATGGGAAATTTCAAAGGGTAATCGTGCCTCCTGCTATGGCACTAAATGAATTCATGCGAGGTACATAAATTAGGTGAATTCATTTAGGACCCTAGTGTAGGACAAGCGGGGGGGGGGGTGTGTGATTTTCCATGACACGGTCATAGTTAGTGGTTATGGGAGGAAAGGATCTCGTGGATGAAATCTTAGATTTCACATAGGGTTAATGGATAGTAATGAATCAGTTTATGTGTTATTCTATTCTACTATTCTGCATTGAAACTATATTATTTGCTTACTAGCTGTAAAGTAAGAGTAGTAGTTGGGTTGGATTATTCTACTGGGTGATTTATCACTCACGGATACGTCTGTATTCTGGCAAATCATTTGCTTCGGCGATTAATTTGCCAGAGGGCGCATGATTCAATGGAGGGGATTCAATGATGGTGCAGTTCGACACGGAAAGAATATCAGGAGCGGAGACCGAGTATGCTCGGGATTCGTGTCAAGCCTAGAGTCAGCTCTGAAGTTAATGTATTTTGAATCAGTAAATTTATCTTGAGTTTGTAATAGCTAAACCTTTATTTTGGAAAATCAAATTTATTTAACAAAATTTTCTTGAGAAATTATTTTATATTGTTCTCGAAAAATCGGGGCGTTATAGTACATATAACAATTGTTGATTCTGATACGACATATTTTGATTTTGTTACGGAATATCATACAAGTCAAAGAATTTTTTGTATGACTTATTGTGATAAGATAATGCCAATTTATGGTGTTGTTATAACATTTGTGGGTAGCATTATTTAATTTTTGATATTGTACACATATATTTGATTGGGGTACAAGTATTATAGATTCTGGTACAAATAATTATGGTTACATAATAATAATATTTTTAATTATGGATAACCTGTTAATGACCTGTTCAACAGGTAAATTTTAAAGTACAAATCGTAACTAGCATGATAAATATGCATTAGAAAATAAAAAATCGGCATAATGAAAATCACAAATTGTCATAATTTATATATACGGTATATCCTGTGTACCATAATTTTATGGTGTTGTTATAACATTTGTGGGTAGCATTATTTAATTTTTGATATTGCACACATATATTTGATTGGGGTACAAGTATTATAGATTCTGGTACAAATAATTATGGTTACATAATAATAATATTTTTAATTATGGATAACCTGTTAATGACCTGTTCAACAGGTAAATTTTAAAGTACAAATCGTAACTAGCATGATAAATATGCATTAGAAAATAAAAAATCGGCATAATGAAAATCACAAATTGTCATAATTTATATATACGGTATATCCTGTGTACCATAATTTTCTCCTTAATTTTTATCAAATATTTTGAGTCTTTGACAACGTAAGATAGATTTTGATGGTGATGTCCGATCATTTTTTCAATTAGAATTCTATCTTGATTATCTATAAAACAAGGATTGTTTAGACTAAGTTAATTACTTTTTAGAAATCTATTAAAATTTTTGTCGTTATTGAATTTCTAATATTCTTATTCAAAATATTTAACTTTTTGGGTGTTTAAAAAGTATAGAATATAGACTAAACTTGAAAAAATTCTGAGAAGACGAAATTCTTTTCCAGAAATGTTTACTTTGAACTAGTTTAATTTGTTATAAGCTTCTACTTTTTAGATTCCTCTTGTCAAATCGTATCGACAATTAAGTACAATAACAATGAAATTAATAGGAATTTCGAAAGGCAAATCTATTCTGAAAATTAACTTTTAATTTTATGAAAAGTGAATGTCACAAAAAGTGAAGTGATAGAAAATATTAGTTCCTTCTTAAATCATGGATAGGGTGAAAAGTCTTAAAAGAGCATGCTTATATAGATTGTACATAAAATTAAACTTTTCTAGTCTTCATGTTATTTCATATTAATTAGTGATACGTTGAAAAAGTTATAGATTTGCTACCCACTTGATTCTTACTCTATAACTAATAGCATCGGTGCATGTAAAGACCCGGCATTTTTAATAAATATTAATAAATATTAAAACCAAAAATATTATCTTGCTCGTTACTTTATTAATGTGAAAAATTATTTATGTCGTCACACCAATTTTATTTCCGTAATCGATCGTGCACGCGCATATCTGACGAGTAATTTTCTTAGTATGGGGCATGTGTTGCAATAAATTATTTTTCCAACCAACCCAAAAATTTTCCTAGCCAATCGTTTGCATTGTATGCCTGGCCAATAACCCCACCGTCTCCTCCCCATCATATAATGTTCCTCTACTTTTGTCCACCTTTTCTTCCTAGCCAATCAAAGATTGACAGAGCTTTTAAACCCTTTCTTTTACCCATCAAACAAAACTTTAACTCACAGCCACCTAATGACTAGGAGGTTTATGAGTTGAATTTCTTTTTATTAACTGTTTCCTCCTATTAACCTATAGCTAACAAATGGCAACCCAATTACTTTTCTTTAGCCCTTGGTTTTCAATTATCTGATTTCTTCTTAAATCCCTTTCCCCTGGTTCCATTTCGGCAGAGAGAGAGAGAGAGAGAGAGAGAGAGAGAGAGATTAGCCAGACACCACTCCAACCGGACCACCTCTCCACCATAGCTCTCACCACCATCCGAGCAACCTCCCACCATCACCGAACTCTTCCACCACCGCACCTCTCACCTGCAACCGGACCTCCTCCAGCCGCCGCTCATCTAGCCACCAACTGGAACAGTTATCACCACCGGGCAGCACCCCCACCAGTCGGGTCCTCCACTACCGTACACTACCACCTTCCAACTGAGCTCCACCGCCGCTCCGACCTGCCACCGAACCTCTCTGTAAATCGTCTCGCCGAATGAGAGGTAGTCCAAACTCGCCTCCCTAAATATATATTGTAATGGGGCGAAATATCCGAAGGTCCAAGAGGTTCAAAATACTCAGGGGACTTGATATGATATTCCTAACCAGTTAGTTGTCTCAGTTCATCTGTTCCACAAGGAACCCAGATACGTCGGTCGTGCGCATTATCCGAGGGATAAAATGTCTTGAGGGTCCCGGCCGAGCTTCAATCGCCTTCCGAAGTACGATGGACCCGTTTGTTCGGATATGATAGTCGTAAGGTTTCGTTCGTTCGGTGAGATACGTCAACCCTCACTTCTCGTTCCTTCGGACACGATAACTTCACTCGGAGACCACAATGCCAGAACCTTCTAGAAGGTTCCAAGGAAACGTGGGGAAGCCTCTCTGATGAAGGATGGGATAGCTCTGAGTGATGTGACCCCCCCTTTGTTCTGACTGGGCGGCTCCCCTTTTCCCCACAAGCGGCGGTCATTTAATGCTCCTGACTCGTGACGTCATCCGAGCATCAGTGAGCACGTGGGTGACAGAAACTACCCGTTCTACACTCTTTCTTTCTTTGCCTATAAATAGAAGGACATCTTCTCCAAGAAGAGGTAAGCTCTCTCCATACTCGACTCCCCTAGCATATATTTTCTTACAAAACTTCTTCCCGGCTCCTTTTCTGACTAGACCGTCGGAGCTTTTTCCCGGAGGAACAACCCCCTCCGGTTCTGCAGGTACCTGACGTCCGGTGCCACGTCGCTCGGTTTAGAAGGGTCAAGATTGAGGAGAAGAAATCAGCCCCCCACAATTGGCGACTCTGCTGGGGAAGAATTTAACCTAGCATCGTGGACCTGATTTCTACCCTCATCACGACACTATTTCAGTCCGATTCACCCACACCCTCACCTTCTTATGGCTCAACACATCCCACCTCCTGGCCCGGAAAACTTCACTCTGGGGTTGTCCGGGTATGGATCCATCAACCATGAACACGAAAACACAACACTCCCGCATCAGTCGGTCTCTCGACGGCTTTCATTTCCACCAACAGAACTGGATGTTGCCCTGGCGGAGCAAAAACGCCAAGCAGCGGTCATAGCCATGCTACAACAACGTTTAGAAGAGCGGGACGATAACCAACTTGTCACCCCTGTTGCTATCCCTCAAGCTGGACCTAGTCAACCGGCGAGACGCCGAAAAAGAAGCAGGCGGTCCCACCATAACCGACCTACAGAGCCAGCAGTACCCGAGAGACGAACCGTCTTCGAGCGTCTAGAACCCATCGCTCGGCCACAAGAAACGGGCTCGCGTCCACGGCTGGAGAGTCTTGCCCGAACGGAGAGCACTCGTTCTTCGGCAACACACTCCACCGCAGGAACGCACCGAGCGGAAGCATCGGGCCAAGGGCGTCGCCCGTCCAGACATAACTCGGATATCAGAAAGGAAAAACAGCCCATGAATCTGAATGATTCACCTCGGCGGAGCTACCGTGATGAATTCCCCGAACGATCCGTATCGCCATATCAAGATTCCGAGTGTCGCCGTGACGGACGGCTAACGGAAGGGTCACGAAGTCGTCTTATGATTCCATGTCAGGAAGGACGTTCGGAAAGGGCTAACACCATCACCCTTTACGACCAATTCACTGGACTTCCGACAGTATACCAACCGGTGGCTGATCCTCGGGAGATTCCACAAGCTCGGCCCGAAGGGTCCAAGCGGGCCCTTGAGCAAATGAAGGAACAGGGAGAACGACGAGGATACCGGGCCGAACATCCTCGTCGGCCCCATCATGAACGACGGAGGACGCCCGAGCCTCGTCAAAACTTGCCGCCTACAGTAGTCCAACCGAGCCCCGAACCGGAAGACAATTCGAAGCTCGGGAAGGCGAAAGCGTCCCCCTTCGTAGACGCTATACAGCAAGAGCGACCACCGGAGCGGTTCGTCATGCCGAAGCTCAAGCGATACGAAGCCAAAGAGGACGCAGTCGCGTTCGTCTGCCGCTTTCGCCAAATGATGAGCCTCCACAACTTCTCTGACGCACTTATGTGCAAAATCTTCCCCCTCTCGTTAAGTGAGCCAATCATGCTCTGGTACAATCAGTTGAAACCAAAGTCCATCACCTGTTTCAATGAGCTTGAGTTGGAATTCACGAAGAGGTTTGTAACCAGCAACGTCCAACCGAAGACTCTCTCCATGCTGGTGAATATGAGGAGAACCTCGGGAGAAACTCTTCGGCTCTATACCGAGCGATATTGGGAGGTATACAATCTTATTCCTGACTGTGATCAGGGCGTAGCTGCTGAATCGTTTATGAACGGCCTGGATCCAAATTCAGCCATGTTTCGGGATCTCTCGAGAAATCCACCTAAGAGTATGGGGGAACTGATGACCATTATCGAGAAGGACTGCGTACATGAGGAAGCAATGGCCGAACGTCATGTTCCGAAGGCAGCGGAAACGGTTAAGGCTCATCCTGCGGCTCGAAAGCAAGTGGCCAACGTCGGACAGACGCCGAGGGTAAATCAGCCGAACAACCGAAATCGACCCCCGCAGCACCAACAACACGTGGTGCAACAGAAACGGGAACCAAGGCCAGATGAGTACGTTGCCGAGCAAACCACATTCACGGAGCCCATCTACAAGCTTCTCTCTATTGTCGGAACGCTCCCATTTTTCTCTTGGCCTACGGGACTCCTCGGCACAGCTGGCCAGGGAACTGGGATGTGCTCATACCACAAGGAGCGAGGGCATTACACGACCAAATGCCAGCCATTTAAAAGGTACTTGGAAGAGCTTGCCGCGGCTGGACATCTCAACCCCTGGATCGACACTCGGAAAAGTCCACTTCCGCCCCCGCCTCCATTGCTCGGTGGTAATGTCAGTGTAATTCAGGGGGTGGCTTCGGAGGAACGTATATTCGAGCTACAAACGGAGATCAATACGGTCGTCGCCGCCTTGTCAATTTGCAACGTCAGTACTTCGGCCAAGAGGAAATTTGAAGATCCAAACCGTGACGGCCCAATTACTTTTACGTCCGAAGATTTGAAGAGAGTTCAGATGCCACATACCGATGCCCTTGTTGTTACGGTAATCATTGACAAATCCACCGTTCAACGGGTGTTGGTTGATCAGGGAAGCTCGGCGGATGTGATGTTTTATTCTACTTTCAAGAGTCTCGGCTTGTCCCCGAATCAGCTTCGGCCAGCAACAGCACCGCTCGTCGGTTTTACGAGCGCCCCGGTTTGGCCACTCGGTATGATTAACCTCCTTGTGAGAGCCGGTTCTCGAGTGATTGACGTCGAATTCATAGTGGTTAGCTCTCCTAGCCCCTATAACGTCATCCTCGGTCGAGCATGGCTACACGGGATGCAAGCCGTGGCATCAACCTACCATCAAATCGTCAAATTCATCGGGTGGAACGGAAGACAAGAAAGCCTCCGAGGAGATCAAGTGCAATCCAAGAAATGCTATATCAGCACAGTCACGACGAAACAGAGCTGCTTGGAAGTGCAGTGTGTGGAGAGTGGGGAAATAGACGCACTTGAAGATGTTGGACTTCCGGCCGAGCAAAGGTGTTCCGAGGAACTCATTCGCATGCCTATCTCGGAAGATGGCACCCGGTACTTTCTCGTCGGCAGTTCTCTGACCGAGGAAGAGCGGAATGAGATGTTCGACTTCCTTCTGCGACACATTGAGGTATTTGCTTGGACCCCGCAGGAGATGCCAGGCGTAGATCCCTCGTTTGCGACCCATTCTCTGAACGTCGACCCGAATAGAAAGCCTGTGGTGCAAAAGCTTCGGCGTTCCTCTGCCCTTCATGTTGATGCTGTAATGGCAGAGGTGGATCAATTGTTGGAGGCAGGGGCAATACGAGAAATACTTTACCCCACTTGGTTGGCTAACCCTATTGTGGTTCCGAAGAAAAATGGAAAGCTGAGGGTTTGTGTGGACTACACGAACCTCAATGATGCTTGCCCAATGGATCGGTTTCCCCTCCCTCGGATCGAACAAATGGTGGACGCAACTGCGGGATGTGAGCGGTTAAGTTTTATGGACGCCTACCGAGGGTACCACCAGATCGCCCTTGCAAAAGACGATCAGGAAAAGACAGCCTTCATCTCGCCTCGGGGCGTCTATTGCTACAATGTTGTTCCGTTCGGTTTGAAGAACGCCGGGGCTACCTTTCAACGAACGATAACGTCCATGTTCCCTGGGATGCTCGGACGAATTCTGGAGGCTTATATCGATGATTTAGTATGCAAGAGCAAATTCGCTCGGGACCATCTTCGGGACCTTGGAGAGGTTTTCTCCGTCCTGAAGAAACGAAAGCTGCGACTCAATGCTGAGAAGTGTGCGTTCGGAGTCAGCTCTGGAAAATTCCTTGGTTACATTGTTAGTCGCCGAGGCATTGAAGCTGATCCGACGCAACTCACAGCTGTGCAAAACCTCCGAGCTCCAACGACTATTAGGGAAGTGCAACGTCTTACCGGAATGGTTGCAGCGTTGAATCGGTTTATACGACGCTCGGGAGATCTCTGTCGACCGTTCTTTCAAGCTATCAAAACCAGCCGCCGAAGATTTGTGTGGACCGAGGAATGTGAGCAGGCTCTGCAATCACTGAAAGACTACTTATCCTGTGCTCCTCTCCTCGTCAAGCCACAACCTGATGAAGATCTGTATCTTTACCTCGCCGTCTCAGATCACGCCACCAGTTCTGTGCTTGTTCGGAAGGAAGGGACAGAGCACCAGCCAATTTTTTACTCAAGCAAGACGATGATGGATTCTCAGACTTGGTATCTGCCTATGGAGAAGTTGGCATTGACCCTCGTTTCGTCTAAAACGAGCCTTTTGCCTTACTTCCAATGCCATAGGATCGTGGTCCTTACTGAGTTTCCTCTCAAGGCGGTGCTTCGGAAGACAGATTCCTCGAGTCAGATTCTCAAGTTCTCTCAAGACTTGGCTAATTACGACATCCAGTTTGAACCTCGGACGGCGATCAAGGGGCAAGCGTTAGCCGACTTCTTCGCCGAGCTTACTCCAGGCTTGCAAGATGAAGCTAACGCCTTGACTTTAGCGGAGACCGAAGCTCGGATAGCTGCGACCGAGTCCCACATGGAATGGATCCAACAGCCAGCCGACGCACGACGCACGAGGTTTACGCTTGGCCAAAAGCGTCCCGCTCATGAATGGAGCTTATTTTCTGGAGATGCTTGGCGGATGACTGTAGATGGAGCGTCAAACATCCATGGGGCTGGGGCTGGAGTAGTTCTTGTATCGCCCGAGGGAACCGTGCACGAGCATGTCGTCTCAATCGGTTACCGAGCGACAAATAACGAAGCCGAGTATGAAGCCTTAATTGCTGGGTTACAAGTTGCCCTTCGGCTTGGTCCGGATTCTGTTCATGTATTCTGTGACTCTCGGCTGATTGTGGGACACTTGAATGATGACTATCAGGCCAAGGATGAACGAATGAACGCCTATGTAAGCCACGTTTTGGTTCTTCTGAAACAATTCGGACGGGTGGAAATTGAGTGGATCGCTCGGGAGCATAATGCTCATGCTGACGCCCTTGCAGGCCTCGCTTCGGTGTATCGAGCCTCGGGCAGTCGCACAATAGTGTTTGATGAAATCAACACTCCGAGCTTCGAACCCTCTGACCCACCGGTTGCAGCCATATCGTTCGGCACCAGCCAATTGGATCCCATTGTGTTGTATCTTCAGAATCAAACGCTGCCTGCAGACAAAAAGGAAGCCCACAAGATACGATGCCGTGCTGCTAATTACTTTTTAAACCCCAATGGAAGTCTCTACCGAAGAACTTTCACGGGCCCAGATTTGAAAGTGGTGTTTGAGTCCCAAGTGGACGGCATCCTGGATGAGTTACACTCGGGTAGTTGTGGGGCTCATTCAGGTGGACGAAGTATGGCGCAGCGAGCTTTGACTCAAGGGTACTGGTGGCCGAAGATGGTGAAACAATCCGAAGACTATGTAAAGCGCTGCGTTCGGTGTCAGAAGCAAGCTTCGCTCATTCACCAACCAGCATTCCCACTGAAGATGATCACAAGTCCTTGGCCTTTTGCAGTATGGGCTTTCGACATTGTGGGCAAATTGCCCAAGGCTCCTGGAGGTTTTGAGTATTTGTTGACTGCCACGGACTTGTTCACTAAGTGGGTCGAAGCCAAGGCAATGGTGAAGACGACTGCAGGTGACGTGGAACGGTTCATATGGAAGCACATCATTTCGAGGTTCGGTGTTCCATATGCCATTCTTTCGGACAACGGCTCACAATTCGTGGCTGCTGCCCTCAAAGCGTTCTACAAATGACGAAAGATCACGATCCAGAATTCTTCAGTCGCGTATCCGCAGGGCAATGGTCAAGCCGAAGCATCCAATAAAACCATCACTCGGGGGCTAAAGCGTCGTTTGGACAGGAAGCTCGGATTGTGGGTTGAGGAACTCCCTCATGTCTTGTGGGCCTATCATACTACGCCTCGGCGTTCCACGGGACGTACCCCGTTTTCCATGGCCTACGGCATGGAGGCCGTCCTCCCCCTATCCACGTTGATTCCCACAGCCCGTACGGAAAATTTCAACCCAGTAGCTAACAATGCTCTCGTGGGTTCTGAATTGGACTTTGCCGAAGAACTTCGCGATAATGCTAACCTTCGGCACGCTGCGTATCAACAGGAAGTTGCTCGAAGCTACAACAAGAACGTTCGGTCACGGCCATTCAACGTCGGGGATCTCGTCCTTCGGATGGTTGTGGAAGCAAAAAAACTGACGAAACTCAAGGATCCCTACGAGGGTCCTTACCGAGTGATCGAGAAGATCTGCCATGGGGTTTACAAGCTAGCTGAGATGGATGGTACTCCCATACCTAAACCTTGGAATGCTCAGAAGCTTCGGAAGTTCCATGGCTAGATGTTGTTTCATGTTTTTGCTTTTTTTCAATTGTTATCTCTGTTCAACCTTGTAAGCCTTTGGGCCATGATAATAGAAGCTTCTTTTCTTATTTTGTTTGTTTTCTGTATTTTCTTTTTGTACGTATTGGGTATCTCACCTAGCCCACTTTTAAGCCGTTGGGCTCCACATCGTGTTCGTATGGGTGAAATCCACTTAGCCCTCGGCGCATTCGTTTGGGCGTCTCTTTCGTAGCCCTCACCATTACGTTCGCTCGGGCGACATCCTCCTCTGTGTGCCCTCGGATAAGTGTTAACTTACTATCTGCTTGAATTCCCGCCTCTGTCCTTCGGCAATCCTAGCAGATAGGGGGCTATTATGGGAAGATAGAACAAGATATCCGAACAAAAACATGATGGAGCGTAACCAATAAAATTTGCAAGTCAGATTTGCACTTGTCCGAACATCCCGGTTAATTCACAAACGAACCAAAAAACCGAATAACAATACTTGTGAAATTTCCTTATGTTTCCATAACCGAACAAAAGTACTTACAATTTCATCACATTTCCAAAAAAAAAAAAAAAACCTTGCAACGATCTATTCTTACATGACAACTGGCGAAAGTTTGTTCAAATTAACAAAACAGGCAATAAAAAGAACAAAAAACAAAAAGAGCAAATCGCCCAACAACTCAAGGGGCTGGAGTGGGGAAGAGAGGCAGAGTAGGGTCATCTGTCAGAGGAGCTGGAGTGGTGTCAACTTCTGTTGATGCACCTACGGGCGTTACGACAGGGACAGGCTGCTCCTCAGCCTCGGGCTGTTGCTGTGCCTCCTCGGCCTGTGGCGCTTCGGCTTGGCGACGAGGGGGAACTTCAACCAGCAGTCTCCGCTCGTCATCAGCCTCCACACCGGCGTCATCAAAGCCTGTGTTGTAGCCCAGCAAGAAGCTTGCTTTATGCTGGTCTTCTAGCATCTCAGCCTGGGCCTCGGCGAGTTCTTCTGCTGCAGCTTCCTCGGCCTCGTAGTACCCCTTGTCGTACCCCTTGCTGTACTCCTTCTCCAGCTCCACCTTCATCTCCTCCCGGCCAAGAGCTCTTCCCCCGGCCAAGCCCTCGTCCTTCCCCTCCAACCTGGTTTTTTCAGCAGCATCCTGCATGCCTTTTACCAGATCGTTGAGGTTGAACACCTGAGCCTCGAGAGCTTTGCGTGCTGCCTCGGATTCCTCCCAGCTTTTCTTGTATTCATCGGCCGCATCCTTATTCACCTGTAAAGACTGCAGCAGCAGTTTCTTCTTTTTCTAGTGCTCGGTAAGGTGGAGGTTGACACTCATAATGGACTGGGAGGCCTGAAGGAAGAGAGCAATTTATTATATAAGGAAAGAAAGGAAGAAGTGGAAGTGACCAAAACCGAAGAAACGCACCCTCGCAGCATGGTAGTAGTACTCAGTGAGTGCAGCTTTGAGCGAAGGGGGAGATTGGACGTCCCTCGGCAGTCCCACCCCTGACAGTAATGTTAAGGCGAGGGAAGGATCCTCCCGAAGGCTGTCGGACTGCAGGACCTGCTTCTTGTCCGGAGTGATGAAGCTCGGCGCCCATGGAACAGTGTCTCCAGTCGTACCCTTCCCCTTGGCCGCCAAAGCTGCTCCGCCTTCGGTCCCCGCCTGCACCGTTTTTTGTTTTTTTTCCTGCTGGGGCTTCCTTCGGTGAGAGAGGAGCAAGAGGAGCACGTTTCTGAGTGGAAGGTGGAGGCACCTTTTTGCTCGGGACAGAGCTCGTGGCCTCTGGTGCCCCGGCTTTCTTTGACAGGCCCGTGGCCTTGCCTTTTTCGGCTGCCTCCAGCTTCTTCTGCAGCAGGTCTTTCATGCTTCTTGGAGGCATGTTCTCTTCTTCGTCGGGGGTGGAGTCTTCGGTTGGTTCTCGGATAAGCCCTCGGAGAGGTCTGTCCTCGCTCGGAAGTATCTCTTCGGGAAGCTCTGCAGATGCTTCCTCTCCTTTGTCAGCTTCCTTCCTTCGGATCCTACCTCCGTACGCCGCTTTGTACTGGAGAATGGTGGGAGCGTCTCTCTCTTCCCAGGGGATGGTGAGGAGGGTGGCGGCAAGCTTGCAGCTCCTCGCAGCTCTCGACAACGCCTTGTTAACCCTTGTCGTAACTGTTGAACAAAACAAAAAAAGCGAAACATCATTCCGAAGAACAAAAGTATGGACTAAAATGGATGAAGCAACTTAACTTAAAGGGAGCAGTGAAAAGTTATGAATTTCTTACGAGGTTCGCCCCTGCGTGTGGCAACTTCGAATTGCCCATACTCCATTAGGGGAAACTGATAATTACCCCGAACTTCGACGTAGTCCGAGGCCCATTTCTCGGAATCGTACATCCCTTCTGGAATTATTTTTGCCATGTTCCTTCGGGAACATAGATAGTATCTCGAGTATCTCACGTTGCGAGACATCGTATAAGTCTCAAAAAGGTGATGGGCTTCAAGTGGATACATTTTAAGCTCGGCGAGCTTTATTATAGAATGGATAATTCTATAAGAATTGACGCTCAACTGGCAAGGAGTGAGCGAGAAAAGAGAGAGGACCTCCCTGAGGACCCTATGCATCGGGAACCTCAGGCCACCTTCGGTAATGGCCATCAGTGGAACCGTGATGTGTTCGTCACTAAACCTAATCCGAGGGCCAGGAACTGGTGTGACGACGACATCGTTCGGGATTTTGTAATCCCTTCGGAAGGACCTCATGCCTTCTTCGCTCTCGAAGGATTTCCAGTACGGGCATGGATCCTTTCCTGTTCGTTCAGGAATGACGTCAGGATCTAGTGGGACTATCTTCCTTTTCTTCCTTTGGGGTTTGGATGGAGCTCCGATAGCTCCTTCGGCACCCTCGGCTTGACTCGACGAAGCCGTGGCCGCACCACCTTCGGCGACATCTCTGTCAGATATGGTTTCTTCGGCCTCATCGTCCCTTTCCGCCTCTTCCGTCGGATTGTCCTACTGCTTCTCCGAGGGATCGTCCTCTAAATCGATTATTTGACTCTCTGGAGGCATCGTTCGGAGAGGAGTGATGCTTGCAGGGATGTCGGTTCCCGCAGAATCTCCAGAATCCTCGTTCCTCTCCCGAACACGGTAATGCCGAGCTAGGTTGGAGATAGCGTAGGAAATCGCGAGGTTCGAGCCTCCAGTGCCTAAGTCCGCGCTATCTACCGAGCGAAATGACTCCCTGGACGAAACCGAAGCAGAAGTAGCCATACCTATAAGCAAAAGTGCAAGGGGAAGGACCGTTAGCGAATTGCATGGTCAAGTCCTAATGTGCCTATGTTCAGTGAAGCGTGGCTCCGGGGGAACCGATCCTTCCGAGAGACGACTAACCGAAGCAGAGATTCCGAGTTCCGAGTAAAAGATTAAAAACTGGAAAGAGGGTATTCCTATTGGTGCTCAGAAGAACAGATGTTGAAGATTCAACTACGTTCGGAAGAACATATGAATATCTTCAACGTTTTCTACAGTTTTCTACAGTGCACAGGCGGGAAAACCAGGCGAAAAACAAGAAAAACGACCCAGAAACGGTAACTGAGATGCATGAGGAGAGTGAGAGAGCAGAGATATACCTGGAAATCAAAGAAAAATCTGGATCGAAGGCTTCAAAATCGTCGAAATCTGCAGATGGCTTGAGTTTCTGAGAATGGGGACGGCTGGAACTGCTCAAACGTCTGAGAGAGGGAGAAAAAGTGATTTTCTCTCTCCTCTCGTCGCCTCTTTATACCTAGGGCGGAATTCGAAGCATCGCCGAACCCCCAACCGTAGGATTTGGGCGGGAGATTGATGTGACCGTCGATGTCTGACACGTGGAGACTTACGGGCTGCGCCGTATCGACATCCAATGGCGGATGGACGCGTGGCCCCTTCTGAAGCTGGCGGTTGCAGAAGCATTAAATGAAAGGTACAGACCTGACGATTCGACATCTTTCTGACGTTTGAAATGGTACTGGCGTTCGGAAGTTCATGTCAACGGTTCTGGTTCGGTGGCGGTTTGTTCCTCGGCCACTACTGATTCTTCAACTCCTCCTTCCATTCCGAAGCTTTACAACTATGGAAACAGGAGTTGAGGGGCTATTGTAGTGGGGCGAAATATCCGAAGGTCCAAGAGGTTCAAAATACTCAGGGGACTTGATATGATATTCCTAACCAGTTAGTTGTCTCAGTTCATCTGTTCCACAAGGAACCCAGATACGTCGGTCGTGCGCGTTATCCGAGGGATAAAATGTCTTGAGGGTCCCGGCCGAGCTTCAATCGCCTTCCGAAGTACGATGGACCCGTTTGTTCGGATATGATAGTCGTAAGGTTTCATTCGTTCGGTGAGATACGTCAACCCTCACTTCTCGTTCCTTCGGACACGATAACTTCACTCGGAGACCACAATGCCAGAACCTTCTAGAAGGTTCCAAGGAAACGTGGGGAAGCCTCTCTGATGAAGGATGGGACAGCTCTGAGTGATGTGACCCCCCCTTTGTTCTGACTGGGCGGCTCCCCTTTTCCCCACAAGCGGCGGTCATTTAATGCTCCTGACTCGTGACGTCATCCGAGCATCAGTGAGCACGTGGGTGACAGAAACTACCCGTTCTACACTCTTTCTTTCTTTGCCTATAAATAGAAGGACATCTTCTCCAAGAAGAGGTAAGCTCTCTACATACTCGACTCCCCTAGCATATATTTTCTTACAAAACTTCTTCCCGGCTCCTTTTCTGACTAGACCGTCGGAGCTTTTTCCCGGAGGAACAACCCCCTCCGGTTCTGCAGGTACCTGACGTCCGGTGCCACGTCGCTCGGTTCAGAAGGGTCAAGATTGAGGAGAAGAAATCAGCCCCCCACATATATTATGTTACATATTGATTGTTTCGTATTTGGGTATAAAAATAATCGAACCCGACATTGCGGATCGTAATATGGCCGAAACCCACTAAAAATCCGAACCATTGTTTTCCGTAAAACAGCCACCGGAAAGTTTTAAAATGATTTTAGTATATTACAGTTTACCCCTCGTGATTTAAGAGCTTATAAATTTGACTCTTGAGTAGTAACCATTAATATTAAGTCCTGAGGTTAATTTGTTTCGATTCGGTTCTAATCCCGTTAACACCCCGCGACAATTAAGGGTAAACGTAGTCTTTAGTTTTGAAAAAGAAAAGAGAAAATAATAAGGATCACTAAATTTATTACATGTTTTGTTTTTATCGTGCGATTAAATGTTGTTAGCATGTTTTGTTGAAATGTCCTAATAATGTGGAGATTTAAACCTGTTAAATGCAAGTATTAGTTTAAGAGATGATTGGTGTTAGGTCGATTACTCTGTTTAAGTGATAGTTGGTAATGAGAGGTGAACATGGTTATTAGTCCTCGTTAAGCATAATTTATTTTGTTTCTTGCTTAATTCCTGTTAACTGTGGACATGCATGATTTTGAAAACCTAGAATGGACATTATAATCCGGGGTGGTATACGATTAGAGGATCACATAGACTTTGATAAGTAAAGGATAAATCGGAAAGTGATTGAGTTATGATTTTAAGATGGGTGTGATAAGCACCCGACAATGCAATAGAGGGTGCGCTAGTTATCTAGTTTTAGTTAATTTCATCGCTTAATTAGTTGCTTCTTAATTGCTTTTACTCGTAAAGTTTGTTTTAGTGTTTTCAGGTAAATCGTGTGAATAAGGCATGTTTTGATATCATGGATGGCCCGAGTGCGTCCAAGTACCCGAGGAACCAATGAAGACTCTCTCGGCCCCTGAAAATCCGTCTTAAGTATGGAAAAATCACTTTTTGAAAAAGTATCGATTTTCGAGATGAAAAATGGCGGTAATTGATTCTTGAATTTTTCTAAGAGCAACTTCAAATTTGCAAGGTTTTATTCAAATATCAAAGTCATGTTTTGAGCTATTTATTCGATAGAAAAGTGTGCTGTTTTCTGTTTTATACTAAAAGCTGGGGGTCAACATTTTGATTGGATTGAAATCTCAAAATTCTGAAAATGCCATTGTTTTCAAATAGGGGGTACTTCCTTATTTTCATTAAATAAATTAAAGTAAAGAAAATGTAAAAGAAATGTTTAAAATGCAATCTTTACTTAAGTTTAGAGAATGAAAATAAGATGCTGTGAAAGCTGTTGGGTGCTGTGGAAGCTGCTGGGAGCTATGAAGCTGAAGTTCTGGGGATAATGGGTTCGGCATCAATGGGATAAAAAAAGTTACATCAATGCCGATGGGCTTATCCAGGAAGGTTGCTATTGGCCTCGGCATCGATGGAAAGAAATGAGTTACATCGATGCCGAAGCCTTTAGCATAGCAAACTAAGCCTGTTGCCATCGATGCCGAGGGCCTTAGGGGCGAATTTTCAGAGCATCTCGCGGAATATTCAGTGAACAAACTTCGGAGTATAAAAGCTGATGATGTCATTTGGTTCAAAAACAAGTAGGATAGATTGGTTTGTACAACTTTTAGATCTAGAATAGATTTCGAATCTTTTTGAATTGTTCTTATTGTGTTCTTCATTTTCAGCCTCTTAATACTTAATTTCCTGTCTTAATTAGTTTTGTTTTGCTATTTTTGTCTTCATTAAAGTTGTAGCCTCTTTCCCGATCTATCATAATCTCTAGTTTAATTCAAGTGTTATTTTTCAATTATGCTAAGTAGATTTTTGCTTGCTCTTATCTTTATAGATATGTGTGAGTAGTTTTCCAAGGTTAGGTAATGAGGTGATTAGCATCTCATGGCTCGAGTAAAAATTGCGTTTTCACCAATAAAGTTGTAATCTTTGGTTTGAAAATTGATATGGGGTTCGGGTTTGTTTGTCAAATTGCTAAGGTGTTAACCTCTTTGATCATGTGTAGGTGAGAGCATCGCCTACTCACCACACATGATGCTTGGAGCTCTGTCGCTCGAGGTGTTTGCCAAATGAATTCTAGAGCTAGCTTGGTAATCAAATCATTTTATCTTCCGGGTTAAGAACTTTAATTGAGTATCTTAAACCGCGTAATTGGGTGAAGAATGTGATTTAGCTCGAGTCGTGGGTGTTATTAATTCCTAGACCTAGCCTATTTTTATCCTAGTTCATTCGCTTTTAATTTAGCCTTTTTATTTCCCACCGCTTAAAGTAAAACAAAGTTGGCTGCCTAAAAGCCGAAAACCCGTGCTTACATCTACAAATCCAGCAAAGCCGTATAATTATCTCCGTGGGTACGATCCCGGTCTTCCGGATTATTATGCTTCAACTGACATATTAAGCCCTACGCTTGGGGTATTATTCCATTATATTGGACGAACGAAGCAGGGTGCTAACAGGGGCCCAGTCTTGTGTTAAGATGGGTGCTAATAGGGACCCAATCTTGTGTTAATGGGTGCTAACAGGGGCTTAGGTTGTTTGAGAAACGTAACCCTAGGTAGGGCACAGTGGTGTTTGGCTACGAGAACAGGTTTGGTTTCTTCTTTCTGTGGTTGCGTCGACTGTAGATCCGAGTAAATAATTTGGTAGCTATCAACAGGACACAACAAAGAGCTGTCTGAATCACACTGGGTTGCCTTACACTAGAGGTTGTGGGTAGGACGGCTCTCGAGGTGGAGATCCTAAACTTTCATATAAGTTGAAGGATAGTAACAAAATCAAGCGCTGTTAATTTGCATTGCACTCTTTATCTTATTATGTGTAAGTTATGGGTTTCGGGTGAGTTTTGGCTATTGAGTGTCATCGCTCACGGTACTATGTTGCCCTGGTAACTTGAACGCAAGGTACTGAAGACGAAGCAGAAGGGCCATAGGAAAATAATGATTTGATGTCAACCGAAGAAGATATTATCGAACTCTAGTTACACCTTTAGTTGCTCAGTAATTTCAATTAATTATTTTAATATTGTACAGTAAGAGAATCTAACAAATTACTTTAAGATTGATACGTTGTGATTTGATTGGAATTGACAAGACTTTTGAAATGGAAAACTAATTGGAAATCTCTTTGCAAATTTTTCTTTAATGTCTTTGAATTCTCGGGGCGTTACAAATGGTATCAGAGCTTTAGGTTCAAACCCTCGGTCTATGATAGATTGGGTAGATCATTTTCCTAGAGTGTTATCCGAGGTAGTTATGCGCTTAATCTATCTATTGTCTTAGGTACTGTACAATATTTTATTTTATTATAAGAAGAGTAGCATATAAATATGTCTTGTCGCCCGAAGCAATTCTGTCAAAGTACTGAAGTCAACGACTCCAAGAAAGGGATAGAAAAACTCGCTCCTATTGTATATGTAAGCTGATCAACGCGGTCAAAAAGTTATCGTTCAAAGACGATGTGATAGACCTTGACAATCGTGGGAGAAGAGCTTGAGGCCGTCGAAGAGACTACCTAGGAAATTAAGTACCTGTTGAAAGATGATTTTCCTTCCTTGTCTAGGCTACGATCAGAGATAAGTTGAAAAGGGTAGGGTCATTGTGTGAACGTACCATGAGAAAACTTAAGTCTTGCATGTATGACTAGCAGTTAGGGCTAACTGTAGTGAGAACGTTTCTAGCCATGTGCACTTTCTGTAGAAATATGCGGTACTTTCTACATTAATACTTTCATTGGTTATTTATTACTGTATTATTTTTTTAAAATGAAGAGAAAAGGAACGTTGCATGCCATTGTAGATTAAAATTTCAAAATTTCTTTCATTCTTGCAACTTCAAAATCCTTGCCATGAATTCATAATTAGAAACCCCTTAACCCTAACTTCGCATGAACATTAATGCCAACGTCAACGTCGCCCATGTCATCAACATACTTACGTCAACCTTGAGGTCAACGCAACACGAAGCCCAATGTGATACCGAGTAACATGAAGGTTATGCAACTTCTACAAGCGAATGCCGCGTCAACTATTTTGACACCCCAACCTCCAGCATCGTAAACTCCTCAAAAATACTAGATCGACGAATAAAATCATGATGCTGTCAGAGATTCACAATCGTCATTCAGCTATATACTATGCATACTACATCCGACAACAACACCATCGTAGTTCAAACAGATCGAGAAGAGTTCAAGGTCGTGAATATTCTGAGAAACTAGCAACCATTTTCTTGCAAGGAGGTTCTATTTTTTTTTTAAGGGGGATAGAAGAGCTATTGACGATTTTTCATCTTAATCCTCTTTCTCATTTGATTGATCGTATCCTAACTTGCCGTTATTTTGAATCTCTTTTAACTCTGCCTAAAATCACTTTCATTGTGACTCTTCATTGTTAGAATTATGAATTTAACTCAATCCTAAATCGTTGAATACCTTGTGAATTCTGAACACCGAATCCTCGTGACATTTTTTTTTTGTTGTGAGTTTGTTATTCGTAAAGATCATCTTGTTCAACTTTTCTTAATTTGATTAGGTTTGATTGTGGAGTAGCCAATTTACTCAATTATGAGTTTAACCTTCCTGATCCCTTGCTTCTTCATGCTTAGAGCAATCCTTGTCAATCTTGGACCAGTGCACTCTCAGTGAATTCTAAGTTATCGTCATTACAAGTCGTATAAGGATCATTCACGACTTTCAATTCTTTTGATATCACCGTAAGACATGTCTCTAACTCTTCAAAACTCTAAATTCGCAAACCTAGTTCGAGTTTCAATGTTGGAGTTGTTTAGTCCTTGAGTGCACCAATCACTGTTATGCTTCGCTTTCTTTAAGCTATGTATTTTGTCTTGAGCTAATAAAATTCAATAGTCGTTCTATCGATTACTTGCTCTATTTCAAGAATGGATTCAATAGCCGTTGCTTATCTTTCACTTGTGCCCATTATAGTTCTTAGATAACTAGAGTTAGATGCTTGTTTGAAATTTGGCCAATGCGGTGCAAAATAAATATCTAGTTTGGTTTCATCATTCGACCTTGTAATCCTTTCAAAACCTATAGCAGTAAGTCTATATCTTTGGTATGAGAACCCTTGTTTATTCCATTGCAATATTTGGAAGCCCAAGTATTTGTGTGTTCCATTCACATGATAAACTTTTTAGCAGCACTATTTTAATGATGAAAGTCTTCAAATCCAAATCATTGAGTTTGACTTCGGTTAACTTGATTCCCGTTGTTCTTCTGTTCCAACTCAACTCAAAACTACTCATACCTTTGACTTGTGGAGGAGGGTCTATTCATACTTTCTATTAGGTTCTATGACCTTCAAGCATTTGAGTCATGTTTGAAATCTCTTGGAAATTTTCGCCCTCTCGTTTCTTTTAGAGAAAAGTACCATCCATCGACTAAGAGACAAGAACCAAACTTTCAAGAACTAACTGAGGAAGGAGATACGCTGACGACATACGATCACTCAAAGCTTGTACAAGAGTTATGCCAACAAAAGGATGAGACCATAGATTTTCAATGTACTTTTTGTTCATGCCGCGCCATGGGATCATCCGATTTGTCAAGAAAGACAAATTATTGCCTAGCTTTACCACCGCAGATTGCCAAAGTTCACTACGTCTTTCATGTTTCTATGCTGCGGAAATATATGGCCCATTCCACCCACATGTTCAATTGGGAGGAAGTCAAACCTAGACGATGATACTACTTTTGAAGAGCAGCTGATGAAAATTCAAAATAACAGAGAAAAGGTTACCCGATGGCGAACAATCAAACTAGTCAGAGTCTTATGGAGGCACCAAGGACTAAAGGAATCAACTTGGAAACGTGAGGACACAATGAAGGCCAACTATCCACAGCTGTTTCAAATCAAAACTACATCTTAATTTCGAGGACGAAATTGTTTTAAGGTGGATAGGTTGTAAAGACCCAGCATTTTTATTAAATTTAATAAATATCAAAACCAAAAATATTATTTTGCTTGTTACTTTATTAATGTGAAAATTTATTTATTTTGTCACACCAATTTTATTTCCGTAATCGATCGTGCACGCACATATCCGACGAGTAATTTTCCTAGTATGGGGCATGTGTTGCAATAAATTATGAGAAATAGTCCGAACTCACCTCCCTAAATATATATTATGTTCTGCATTGATTGTTTCGTGTTTCGGTATAAAAAAAAAAAAACCGAACCCGACGTTGCAGATCATAATCCGGCCGAAACCTACTAAAAATCCGAACCACTGTTTTCCGTAAAACAGCCACTGGAAAGTTTTGAAATGATTTTAGTATATTACAGTTTACCCCTCGTAATTGAAGAGCTTATAAATTTGACTCTTGAGTAGTAAACATTAATATTAAGACCCGAGGTCAATTAGTTTTCGATTCGGTTCTAATCCCTTTAACAACCTGCGACAATTAAGAGTAAACGTAGACTTTAGTTTTGAAAAAAAAGAGAGAAAATAATAAGGATCACTTAATTTATTTTAATCGCATGATTAATTCTATGGCATGACTAATTTTATCGCATGATTTGTTTTTATCGTGCGATTAAATGTTGTTAGCATGTTTTGTTGAAATGTCCTAATAATGTGGAGATCTAAACCTATTAAATGCAAGTATTAGTTTAAGAGACGATTGGTGTTAGGTCGATTACTCTATTTAAGTGACAGTTAGTAATGAAAGGTGAACATGGTTATTAGTCCTCGTGAAGCATAATTCATTTTGTTTCTTGCTTAATTCCTGTTAATTGTGGACATGCATGATTTCGAAAACCTAGAATGGACATTAGAATCCGGGGTGGTATATGATTAGAGGATCATATAGACTTTGATAAGTAAAGGATAAATCGGAAAGTGATTGAGTTATGATTTTAAGATGGGTGCTAACAAGGGCCCAATCTTGTGTTAATGGGTGCTAACAGGGGCCTAAGTTGTTTGAGAAACGTAACCCTAGGTAGGGCACAGTGGTGATTGGCTGCGAGAACAGGTTTGGTACCTTCCTTGTGTGGTTGCATCGACTGTAGATCCGAGTAAATAATTTGGTAGCTATCAGCGGGACACAACGAAGAGCTGTCTGAATCACACTGGGTTGCCTTACACTAGAGGTTGTGGGTAGGACGAATCTCGAGGTGGAGATTCTAGACTTTCATATAAGTTGAAGGATAGTAACAATATCAAGCGATGTTAATTTGCATTGCACTCTTTATCTTATTATGTGTAAGTTATGGGTTTCGGGTGAGTTTTGGCTTCTGAGCGTCATTGCTCATGGTATTATGTTGCCTCGGTAACTCGAATGCCAGGTACTGAAGACGGAGCAGAAGGGCCGTAGGAAAAGAATGATTTGACGTCAACTGAAGAAGATATTATCGAACTCTGGTTACACTCTTAGTTGCTCAGTAATTTCAATTAATTATTTTAATATTGTACAGTAAGAGAATCTAACAAATTACTTTAAAATTGATATGTTGTGATTTGATTGGAATTGACAAGACTTTTGAAATTTTAAATGCTTTGAAATGGAAAACTAGTTGGAAATCTCTTTGCAAATTTTTCTTTAATGTCTTCGAATTCTCTGGGCGTTACAGTGCAAGTCGGCCAAATACTCTCTATCATTTTAAGTCAATAATAGCTTGAAGAAGAAGAAGAGAGAGGGTAAATTTTCGTTCTTTCTTACTGTATTTGATAGGAGTTTTTACTTTAAAATATAAAAAAATGGAAAAAAAGATATTTCTTCTCATTTTCATTTCTTAGTGAAGTTTAGAATAATTTTCATTCAGTGGGACGACAAGACCATGAATTATGTAGTCCAATATTTTGTTTGCTACTTGATATTATAAATATCTTTCTTTTAAAGTTATTGAGAAGAATAATTTCACCTGTAGCTCATCTATCCTTTATATGTACATTCAAAAAAAAATCTTTTCTTTATAAATGAAGGAAGAAAGCATGTTGTTGTCTCTTAATTTTTTTTGACTCTGTAGTCTTTTTCTATGCTTGCGACCTTAAAGTGTGCTGAAATAAGGATGCCCCAAGCATTGGGCTAGATTGGTTGAAAGCATAATAATACTCAGAAGTCCGGGGTCGAATCCACAGGGAGCGCATCCATAACTTGTTAAGAGATTAGCTTGTGGAGAGTTTTAGCGTTAGGACCGCTAACCAAAGTTTGGCGTTGAGATGGCCAACTGAGAAATTTAGTTAACTGGTTACTTAACCTAACTACGGCTTTTTAACTAGAGATTAAACTAAAGGCCAGGTTTAGGGATAATTAACACCCATAACGTAAGGATGAATTCGATTCTTCTCTTCTTAACAAAGGTGTTAATCATGACTAGGGCTCTTTTGGTCCGTTTTGATAAACACAAAGAGGGACATAGCTCCAAGCATCAAATGTGGCAAGTAGCTTAGCTCTTGCCTACATTTGATCAAAGAAATTAACACCTTCAAGTTTTGGTACATAAAATTAGTCCTAAGCCATGTTTAAGCTAGAAAAACAAGATTTTTACAACAGAAGAACGAGTTACACCCTTGGTTACGGGATGTTAACCATCGCACAACCTAACCTTACTACACTTGTGGGCTCCCCAACCGGCGCGCGCCCAGGAAAAAGAGTCGCCACCCGGATTTTTAAGATAGTTGATCCGAGAAACCGAAAGTTCATTTTGGAAGGAAAGGCCTTTGATCTAGCGAAAACGTTGAGACTTTTGGGTTCGGGAGCCATGTTACGGATGGGGAAGGTTTTTGTTGAGAAAAATTGACCCCATTCACCCGGTAAAAACCGGTCTCTACTAAACTCTTTCAAAAAAGGGGCTTTAAAGTATCGTTTGGAAAATCAAATTCTTGAATAAGCAAGTAAGGGGGAAAGGGACATAGGTAATAGATCACGTTGGCGTGCATGTGGTGTTAACTGTACAGTGATGATAAAGATGGTATAAAAAAGAAAGGAGTTTTCTACAGAAACTGTCTGGGTCGCAGTATCCTTCTACACGGCATTTCGTAATAGTGCGCACGGTTTTACGGAATGCCATGCGGAATATCCTCTTCACAGTCAGGTCTTTTGTAAGGTTTCAGAACACCGCCCGACGCCTTGGAAAGCACGCACGGGGTTTTCAACCAACTTTAAACAGTATTTTTACCATCAGGCGACCCTGAAAAGTACCGCTCCTTCAAGCCATGAATAGAAACCAGCTTTTAAGCTTCTGATCATTTAGAACGACCGAAAAATCTTATTTTCTAAAACCAAACATGGCTTGTAGATATGGTCTGTTTTTTAGAAGTACCTATGCCTGATGTTTTTAATAATAAACAGACCTGACAGAGGACAACCATGATCCAGATGGTTTGAGCAAGAAAACAGTAAACTAAAATGCCATGCGCCCAAATCAGCTATGCCGCGCGACGCATCAAAGCGTCTCGCGGTGTAGCTTCCTTAGTACAGAGCTTGCTTTTGTTTTGAAAATGGTTTTTAAGTCAGGATCCGACCCAAAGGGGGTCGATCCTGACCACAGCAAGGTTCCCTCAGGGATATGGACAGAGCCTATCCCAAGGAAACCAGTTTACACCTTTGATCTTTGAGCTTGGATGGGAATGGACGGCTACAGATGAACACGGATGAAAGTGATCGAGGAGAGATGGTGGGTATGGTTTGATAAGGTGGTTGTTTGGGAAGTAGGAGATCTTAAAGTGAGCAAGAGAACTCACTTCAATGGTGAGGAGAAAGATGAAGGATTTCAAGGAAGAAAGAGCCTTGAAAATGTTTTTGGGAGCACTTTCTCATGGCTTTGGAGTGAGGAATGGGTATGAAAGCATGATGAGAGAGAAAGAGAATTCAGGACCCCTTTCTCTTGAGTGAAGAGTTGTATTTATAGGCAAAAGCCAAGGATTTTGAATTTCAAATGGTGGAGGTATTTTCTAGGTGGGCTAGAAGTGCCTTTTCGGCTGAGCTAGCTTGTAGCAGTGGCTCAAATGGGCTTGGCCGAGAGCTAGCTGAGCCAGTCATAACTTTATCCAAAATGCTGTGCGGTTGACCTCATAACCTCAGGCGGCGTAATGAAATCTATTATGCCGCACGGTGTAGAGATGTGCCGTACGGTACTAAGGGTCCAGTTCTGGGCTTTTGGGTTTGCTCTGGGCTTTCGAGTTTTACTCTGGGCTTTTGAGTTTTGTTTTGGGAGAGTCCCAAATCCAAGCTCTCGGAGGTATTTGTTTCCTTTGTTTCATCATCGGGATATTTAAATCACTTTAGAGGTCCGGATTGGGGTGTCTACAGTAGTCCCACTTTAACGTAACTCGGACACCATTGTTTGGTACGAGGGACGCTTAAAGAATAGGCATCCCAGTTCGTTGCTCCAAGGTCTTTAAACGGAGACAAAAATTCTTGAAAATCGATATGTAAACAAAATGACGATGGTGGTCGCGCCCGTGGGGCTGCCTACGTACCCCGTTGTAGGGATCAGACCAGTGTAGTTCGATTGGGACGATGCCAATGAAATGCGTCCCGGAGGACAAATATAGCAAACTTTGAGTAAATCAAGTGCCGGTGTTTGTGAACTAAGTGCGAATAGCTGCGTGTGAGACGAGCCTTCGGAAGGCGGTTCAAGATGAGGCGAGCCCTCGGAGGGTGAAACTATCATGAGACGTGCCTTTAGAAGGTTAATTTAGACGAGACGAGCTCTCGGAGGGCAAAAAATAGTGAGACGTGCCTTCAGGAGGTCAATCGAGACGAGACGAGCCCTCGGAGGGCAAAAAATAGCGAGACTTGCCTTCAGGAGGTCAATTGAGACGAGACGAACCCTCGGAGGGCGAAAAATAGCGAGACGTGCCTTCAGGAGGTTGATTGAGACTAGACGAGCCCTCGGAGGGCGAAAATAGCGAGACGTGCGAATGCGATGGGTCCTCGGGGGACGAAAAAGAATTCTAAAAGTCCCATAGGACCTTTTAATCTAAGCACGACATTTTAAATAGGCGGCTAAAACATTTAAATCCCAAGGGGATTTTGGTGGCTGGTTTGAACAATTTCCGAGGAAAAGATCTTATCCATGCAAAGTTAAAACGCCGCGCGGGGGAGCATTGTGTCGCACAGTATTTCGAATTCCTATGCAACTCTTCGATTTTTGAGAACAGTCGGTTGGTTTAAGGGTGCCCATTAATATAGGCGTGCCCTTTCGACAGCTTCAACGTCTTTATAAGGGTGGTGGTGCCTCATTCCATGCACCCCCACCAAAACTCTCAAGTCCTTCCGCTTTCTTTCGAATCCTACAGCAAGTTCTACAGAAAAATGGCGAACAACGACGGCCTTGCTGTGCGAGTCACAACCCTAGAGGCTGAGATGGCCTCGTACCTGGAAGAGATTAAGCGCTTGTCTTGCCAGATCGCAATGCTAGTGAGCGTCATTCGCACTCTACGCCGTGCGGTTTCCAACCTTCAGGACGTCACCTTCGACTAGTTGGACGACAAGAATGATCCGGAGTGTGCGCCGAAGCGCGAATTTGACAACACTACGGAGGACTTGGAGGGGAATCCGAACGGTTCCGATGACCATTCGAATGGCGCGAATGATGCTTCCGGCGGGGGGAGCGATTGAGGAAGTAGAAGAAGAAGAAGAAGAAGGGCAAAAGGATTTTTGTTTTGTTTTTGTTTTTCTTTTTTTTTTTTTTTTTTGAACAAATGTAATGAATGGATCTTGGGGTTCCCCCGGTATGAATGAATGGAATGAAAGCCCTTTTCTCCTTATATCCATGTCTACTTTCTATTTTCCAAGCGGACTTCCGTAGGATCAAACAATCACAGTCTTCGATGACATGAATCTGTCCAGAATCCTAACTATCGAAACAGCCTATAATGCCGCGCGTTGCTCACAGAGAGTCGCACAGTATTATAAGATGAAGTACTATGCCGCACGGTCTAGACAAAACGCCATGCAGCGCTATAAGCTATGAACGCTGTCCAGCTTTAATTTCGGACGAGCCGGTTCGAGGGGATATATATACGGGTGAGGCGTACATAGTACGCCCCACCATTCGAACTTCCCTCTTTCTCTCTCGTTCTCTCTGCTCTCCAACGTCTCTTTCTCTTTCTCTCTATCATCTCTCTCTCTCTCGTCTCTCTGCTCTCTCTCTCGGTACTCTCTCTTGGCACTCTTTCTCTTTCTCTCCCGACTGCTCTCTCTCTCTCTCTCTCTCCTATATCGATTATGGATTATAGAGACGATATACCTGGTGGTGATCAACCACCGCGGACCGAAGTTGTGCCGTCCTCAGCCCCCTTAGAGAATGTTTCAATGGTCAGGGGTTTTCTAGAGACCGTGGGGGGCTCGGTTCCGATGGCTATGGAGGGAGAGGAGCCGGCCTTGGTTGTTGTGGCAACTGGCAGCAGTGGTGAGTGAGTGTTGGCCGGTTATGACCAGGGTGCGGAGAGCTCGGGTGCAGTGGATTTAAGTAGTGAGGACGTGACCGCGGGCCAACCTAAGGTTGTTGGTAGTTCGGAGGAGAGGGTTACGGGAGAGGAGACGGAGGCTTCTCCTACGAGGGAGCCTCGGGCTGACTTGAGGAAGGCCTCCATTGTTGAGGAGGAGCCGGCGGAGGAGCAGGAGGTGCCGGCCATGTTTGTGGGTAACGGTGTAGGTGCGGGGTCGTCACGGCCCATAGGGATGGGGGATTACTTGGAGGGTGCGTCCCTTAAGGACTTGGTTGAGACCCTACGGGGGGTGCCAGGGTTGGCGGAGGCTTTGCTTGAGTCCCGAGAGAGGGAACTCGGGGCTACGGTTGAGACGGGAATGCCTGAGGGGCCGCAGGTCGAGGAGGAAGAGGTTTTGGTCCCTCGGAGGACCGTGGTGGACGTGGCGACGGCGGTCCTTAGGCAGGATCTGTCTTTCGACAAGGGGTCCTACGTGCCTCTCCGACACGTGGTGGTGCCTTCGCTCCTAGACGTTTACAGGCTGGAGAGGGCCGTCTATGACGAGTCCCTAGCCTTGAGGGACCCGCAGCAGCACTTGTCGTTGCGCCGAGCCGAGGTATGCTTTTATTTCGTATTTCAATACTATGTTCCTTGTTCCTTAGCTTAATGCTTTTGACTTTTATGCCATGTCGACCGAATCATACTTCTTTTGCAACAGGAGATACGGATCTCGTGTTACGGTGGTGCGGGTGACGTGCCTCAGTTTTGGGAGAGGCTCCCGGAGGGTTTGAGGGAGATGGTGAGGGTGGCAGGCTTCGGGGAGTTCGTGAGCGTGCTAACGAGGGCCAGCAACGTTCGTTAGGTCGTGAGGGCACTTGCCAAGAGTTGGTGGGACACGACAAACTCGTTCCACTTCTCTTTCGGTGAGATGACGGTGACGCCCTTGGACTTCGCGGCAATCACCGGGTTGAGGGTCGGAGGCGACCCCATCCTCTATGATGCCATGGCGGGGAGGGATCCGGAGCTACAGAGGCGGCTCTTGGGGTACAGGCTGAGGGCGGAGAAGGGAGATGCCCCGTACGCCCAGCTTCTGGACTTTTGGGCGGAGCCTCCGGTGGGTAGAGTCCAGGAGGAGCAGATGGCCCGGTGATTTCTACTGTACGTGCTCGGTGCGTCCCTGTATCCAAGTCTTTCTTGCCCGTTCTGGGGGCCATTAGAGAGATAGCCCGCTTCAACTGGGGTGATGCGACTTTAGAGGCGTTCTACGCCTTCATGGGGTCCCTTTCCCGAGGCGCGGGGAAGAGCCTCGGCGGTTACTGGAGAGTCTGGGAGGTATACTTCAAAACTCTGCTTTCAATACTTAGTTAGCCTCCTCTGCATGCATTTGTATCATTTTGTACTAACTCTCAATGCTTTGAATCTTGCAGCTTTGGACGTACGAGGTACTTGACATGTACCCTCTTACGACGTCGTGCCCCAACGACCTGGTGCTCCCTCGTGCCCTTTGCTAGTCGAAGGAGTTCAGAGGGGTGAAGAAAAGGAAGGGTGACCTGAACGCCTACCGGTTGTACCTAGACGAGCTGCATCCTGATCAAGTATTTCGTGATTCTTTGGTTTCAGTCCTTTCTATTCATATTCTGAATCGCTTTCCTAACACATGCTTTTAATTGCAGGTGCACTGGCGCATCTGGGACCGTTTTTAGGTCCCATTTGTGGCCCGTAGCCGTGCTGTGGCGAGGGGGAGAGTGCTCGAGTCCCCTTACGGTTGGCAGTGGTACTTAAGCGATCGAGTGTCACGTGCAGTCACTGAGGCTGGACACTTTCTTGGTCCCTGGGCCGCTCCCTCCTCTCATGCTAACGACGAGCGAGTATACCTTGGAGGAGGTGGAGCGGTTCACGCAACCGGACCCTCAACTCGAGCCGTTGTTCCAGGCTGGCGCTGACTATACAGAGTACTGAGCCCAGCACCTGATGCAGGGCTTTGGGATCCGTGCCGGTTGGGAGTCGCAGCGGTAGGCGTGCGGCGGTAGAGGTGATAGGAGTAGGAGGAGAGGTGGTAGAGGTAGAGGAAGCGAGGGCCCTCAAGGTGGTGGGACAGGTCAGGGTGGAGCTAACTTGTCTGCGCTCTCCTAGACGGTGGACATGGTGACCGCTCAGGGAGTCCCTGGCCTGGTGGAGGTCTCGCGCCCCACGGTTGAGCCTCCGGAGTTCCTTGCCCAGGTATAACTTGTTTCAATCACCTTCGTATCTCCACTTTTAGCTTATCATATACTAACCACTCCATGTGTTGGGCAAGTGGCTCTGGAGTATGCGGGGAGATGGCGGCGGCCATGATGGCCCTGGAGCAGCTTGTGCGGCAGTACACCATGGGCCACTCCCCGCCCATACTGGCTCGTGCCGGAGGGTCACTGGTAAACTCTTGATCTTTTGGGTCGCCTCCTATTGTTCTTATTCCATGACTAATAATGCAAACATGCTGTGTAATTTCAGGCTAGGGGAGGAGCTGCCCGGGGATTACGCAAGAAGTTTGTTCGCATGCCCATGTGTCAGGCTTCGTCTGCTGACACTCGGGAGGAGCGCCCATCGAAAAGGTCGCGACATTCATGCGTCACGGAGGGCGAGCCTATTGCCATCTGGGACGAGACCAAGGAGCTGACAGACGTTGATTTGGAGGACACCTCTGGTAGCACTGTGCCTAGGGCGACCCGCACTCAGGAGGTTGCCAGCTCTGAGGCAGTGGAGGAGGTCTCCGAGGAGGACGAGGAGGTCTCCGAGGAGGACAAGGAGGAGGGTGAGGACGAGGATGAGGACTGAGTCTCCTCTTTTACTTTTGTCTTTTGGTGGAGCCTGCATGCTTCCTTTCTGTGGGGTGCCTGTTTACCCTTGGTAGATAGGATTTTTGAGCATCGGGCTTGCATGCCTCATTTTGTACTTCGACTCATGGATTTCTTTGGGATTATGTACAGAGATTGCTTTTTCATTGCCTTTTGTCGTTCAATTTCTCTTATCGCTGTTGTTTTAAAAAAAAAAAATTTGAGTAACTTGGACACTCACCGATATGCACAACCAACCATAGATCATGAGACTGCGTCCGATATGGAATCCACATCAAGAGACTTATTGACAATGGAATTGAAATCAAAGAAGTTATTGTGAGAATTGGTGCAAGATTCAGGAATTCACATTAACACCTCTGGTGTGGGTTTGAACATGACCACACACACAGTAGTGACAAGTTTTAAAGCCCGCGGTGTGCCTCAGGAGTTTGTCCTTATGCTCAGAAAACACTTAAACTAAGAAAAACGTTGATTGTGAAAGGTGATAACTTCAAATCTTGACTCGGGATTCGGACCGGAACTTGGACTAAGTCACTTTTGACCATATTGACCTGTGAGACTCAAGGAATCGGCTTAGAACAGCTTAAAATGTGATTTGGTACTATGACATGGCTTTAAAATGGGATTTTAGAGAGTTTTTGTGCCACGTCCTCGAATCTCGGGAGTTGACTCGAAGCGAAACATCCCCGAAGTCCCATATGCCTATTGCAATGAATTCTGTTGCTTGAGAATGCTCTAAAGCATCTTAAACCAGATTCATGCCTTTGCTGTCAAAACTGCAAAATGCAGACGCAGTATGCCGTACGTCTCTTCAAAATGCCGTGCATTGCTTCCCTCAGTCTCACGGTACATCGGTGTTATGCCGCGGTATTTTTCCAGCATCAAATATGCCGTGCGTGACCCTACTATGCCGCGCGTGGTTATTTTCCTGACAGTCTGCATTTGGCTGCTTCCCAAGACAGACTGCTCGGGGTTTGAAGTTTGACCCATGCAATGGCATTTCCGAACCAGTGCATGTATGCATTCCTTTCCCAAGCTTTTCCTCATGTATGACTCATGGAAAACTTGCACAAAGCACTTTTGAAAAGTTGAAAATGTTTCTTTTCCCTTTCTATAATTCAAACCCTTGACCTCAAATGTCTCCTACCACATTCAGACCTCATTTCACTTCCCCTTCCCATGGCCCTCTCTCTCACCAGCTTGCTCCGCCCGTGGTTGGTCTCGATGCAGAGAGTTGATTGGCTCAACTTCTGAGCTCACGGTCTCTACTCCATGAGAGACTTCCGCAACATTCGTCTTCGTCCGGAATTTCTGAAGGCAGCCATGGTCTTCTGGGATCGGGAAGTTCATATATTTCGTCTTGGAAAACAAGAGCTCTGCCCTACTGTGGAGGAATTTCATGCTTATCTAGGCGGCTTTGGCTCGGGGGAGGTCATATTCCTCCTGTGCGTGAGAGCATTCACAAGGTTCTATCTGCGGCCCTTGGACTAGGTATCGGCACTGCTTGCTACTTAGTGAGCGACCGTTACCTCAATGTGATGCGGCTTATTGAAATGTTTTCTCCTCCCGGTGATCTCGCAGACACGACCTATCAATCTCGGTGGATGATTGCGCTCTGTATGTGCCTGCTTGCGGCCTACCTCTTAGTGCCCCCTACCGGCGATGCTAGCTCTGCCTTGGTTAGCGTTGGCGTTCAAATTGAAGCCCGAAAGGACGTGGTTTCGATGGTTTTGGCTAAAACTTTGATGGGCTTAGATAAAGTTTACTCTGGAGAGACTGAGGTTCTCGGGGGTAGTCCTCTCCTCCTACAGGTTGGCTTCTCACTCTGCTTTCCTTTTTCGGGTTTCTCCCACGTTCTCATTTTACCTCAGCGCTCGGTTAAGCTTTATATGGTTTCTGACTTATTTTCACTCTTTTGTAGATCTGGCTTTGTGATAAGGTGAATGTGTTGACTATTCCTCTTGGAAACTGGACATATGAGGCTAGACAGTTGTCTCTCCGATGCTTTGAGTTTGCAGATAGGTGGATTCCTGAGTGGGTTGATTTCTTTAGACGTTTATGAGCTGAGACCATCTCGTGGAGGTGTTCATGATTAGACCTCCCTCCCATGACCGTGCATTTTATGGGTCCTCAGTGGGTCGTCCTAGCTGGTTTGGAGGCCTTCACTTTCTATGTCCCATACCGGATTCAATGCCAACTTGGCCTTAGACAAGAGGTCCCCGCAGAAGCCGTGGCTGGTGTCGTATTGCCCTTATTTCGCCATTCCGTCCTTTGCAACTATCAACGATCTTGGAGGTGACCGATGTACATCCCTATCCTTCCGTGATGGTTCGCGAGAGCTACTGGAAATGGCTAAGGAGAGATATTGCAACGAGAGCTGGAAACTGACTCAAATCTACTACCGTGACCAAGAAATAAATCATGGACCCGCCTTTGATCGTGTTGTTTTTCCTTTTGCGCCTTTTGAAAATTGAACTTAGCCTTATGTATTAGAAGCAGTTGTTATAATAAAATGAGTTATGGAGGGTCTCCCCTTCCTTGATTCAGTGCATTGCGTTCTTCTGCCCTAGATTTTTATTTTGAAATGGTGGTGACCGGGCCTCAGAGTGAGGCTGCCTACGTATCCTCGTGGTAAAGGAATCAGGTCATAACGTAGTTCAGGCTAAGGTTCGCTCTGGTTTTGACACTCTCCTTTTGCGCTCTAAATTTTGCCTAGCACCGCCCTTTCGGGTTTTTGGTCTAGCGAGCTCATTCATTGCTTGCCGTAACTTTTGCCTAGGATGCCCTTACGGGTTTTCACCCTAGCAGGCCACTACTCTAATTTTTGCCTAGGTCTGCCGGCCCTTGCGGTTTTCAGCCCAGCGAGCTTCTCTCAGGGGTAATAGCGTTTGAGTTGATCCAGGTTAACCAGAGTCGCGAATTCGTTCCCGTCCAAATCAACGAGCTGTGTAGCTCCTCTAGTCAAGATGGTCTTGATGATGTACGGTTTGGCCCACTTCGGTCGAAATTTCCCAGGCGGGTCATAGACTGGTGCCCGAATTTCCTTTAAAACCATATCGCCTTTTGACAGGTCTCTAGACTTTACTTTCTTGTTGAATGCGCGTGCAATCCTCCTTTGGTACCCTTGGATATGGTAGAGAACCCTTAGCCGGCGCTCATCGAACAACATGAGCTCTGCGAATCGGTTACTTAGCCATTCCGCTTCTTGGATTTCACATTCGATCATGGTTTGAAGAGATGGAACTTCCAACTCGATAGGGAGCACGGCCTCCATTCCGTAGACCAGGGAGTAGGGGTTGCTCATGTTGGTGTACGCACAGATGTTCGGTATCCCCATAAAGCTAGTGGCAATTGTTCATGCCAATTTCTTGCGGATTGAATGGTCTTTTCCAGGATGACTTTGATTGTCTTGTTGGCAGCTTCTACAGCTCCATTGGTTTGCGGCCGGTAGGTTGTTGACTTGTGTACTTGGATTTGGAACTCATCCAAGACCTCTCTGGCTCGCCTTTTGAAGTGGACCCCATTATCTAACACAAACGCTTGGGGCACGCCATATCGGTAGATGACGTTCTGTTTGATGAAATGAGCGACCTGTACCGCAGTTAGGGTGGCGTATGAAGCAGCTTCTACCCACTTCGTGAAGTAATCCACAGCCACGAGGATAAACTTATGACCGTTGGAAGCGGCTGGTACGATCCTTCCAATGACGACGATTCCCCATACTGAGAAGGGCCAAGGCGAAGTCATCTGGTGCAGTTCGGATGGCGGAACATGAGTCAAGTTGGCGTGGATTTGGCATTTGTGACACCGTCGCACGTATTCCACACATTCTGTTTCCATGGTGGACCAGAAATATCATTGTTTGAGAATCTTCTTGGCAAGCATCATACCATTCATGTGAGAGCCACACACCCCTTCGTGGATTTCCTCCATCACTCTTCTTGCTTCTGCACCATGAATGCATAACTTGTGCATGCCACAATGTGATCTTCGATATAAGCTCCCTCCACAATGATGTATTGCGCGGCCATTCTTTAAAGGGCAATTTTGTCCTTTTTGCTTGCCTCTGCGGGATATTCTCCTTTTTCCACGAATCTCCAAATGTCGTAATACCAGGGGTGGCCGTCTTCGGGTTCATCAACTACCATGACGTGCTGATAGACTGGCGTATCCCTTTGTTCGATCACAATTGGCCTCAACTTTACACCGATAGGGATTTCGACCATGGAGGCTAGTGTTGCTAACGCATCTGCGAATCGATTTTCAAGCCTTGGCAAATGAGTGAAGGTCACTTTGTTAAAGTGAGGGATGAGGTCTTCTAGATCCTGATGGTATGGCTTCAACTTCTCTTCCTTGACCTTCCAATCACCGTTGGCTTGTGACACCACCAGGTTAGAATCCCTTACTACCTCCAGCTTCTCTATGCCGATTTCAATGGCTGCTTCCATGCCTACAATGCAAGCCTCGTATTCTGCCTACAATGCAAGCCTCGTATTTTGCCTGATCCATCAGGTGCTGTTAGCAACACACCAATTTCAAATCCTTTTTGATTGGCCGCCCCGTCGAAGTATAATTTCCAAGCATCTTCAGTTAACGTCATTATGCCTTTATCAGGGAATATGAACTCAGCGTCTTCACCTCCCTCAACTGGGCTGTCGGCCAAAAAGTCAGCAACAGCCCTTCCTTTGACGGATTTTTTGGTGACATGCTTTAGCTCAAATTCCGACAACATTAACAACCATTGTGCCATTCTTCCAGTGAGGGCTGGTTTTTCAAACAAGTACTTGAAGGGATCCATTCGAGAGATGATCCTTACGGGGTAGGTTAGCATGTAATGCCTCAGTTTCCTGGAAGCCCAGACGAGCGCCCAACATGTCTTTTCTAACGAAGTATAGCGTTCCTCACTCCCGACCATCTTTTTACTAAGGTAGTACACCGCCTTTTCAACCCCATCGTCTCCTTCCTGTGCCAGCATGCACCCCATGGAAGTTGGAGTGACTAACATGTATAGGATCAAAGGTTTTCTTGGCGTGGGGGGCATTAAAACTGGAGGATTTTGCAGATAAGTTCGAATGGCGTCAAAGGCCCTCTGGCACTTTATCATCCCACTTGAAGGGCACCCCCTTCTTGAGTAAACAGAAGTTTGGCTCGCAGGTTGAAGTCAACTTGGCGATGAATCGGCTGATGAATTGTACCTTGCCTAGAAAGCTCCTCACGTCCTTTTCAGATCAAGGTGGTTCCATTTCTAGAATAGCTTTAATCTTAGAGGGATCAACCTCAATGCCTCGAGTGGTAATCATGAATCCGAGCATCTTTCCAGCCGTAACTCCGAACGTACATTTAGACGGATTCAGGCGCATCCTATACTTCCTGATTCTCTCGAAGAATTTTCTGAGTGACGGCAAGTGCTCTTCTCGTTCTTTCGCCTTAACAATCATATCATCAACGTAAACTTCCACCTCTTTGTGAATCATATCATGTAACAAGGTCGTGGCGGCCCGTTGATATGTGGATCCTGCGTTTTTCAACCCAAAAGGCATCACCCGGTAGCAATAAGTCCCCCATTCAGTGATGAACGTGGTTTTCTCTCGATCCCCTGGGGCCATAAGGATTTGATTGTATCCTGAAAAACCATCCATAAAAGAAAGTAAGGCGTGCCCGGCGGTATTGTTGACCAGTACGTCAATGTGGGGTAGCGGGAAGTCATCTTCGGACTTGCTTTGTTGAGATCCCTGAAATCAACATAGACCCTAATCCTACCATCCTTTTTGGGAGCGGGAACAATGTTTGCGACCCACTGAGGGTATTCGGTAACCATTAGAAATCTTGCATTGATTTGTTTGGTGACTTCCTCTTTTATTTTAAGTACCCAATCGGGCCTCAAATGTCTCAACTTCTGTTTTACAGGTTTTGCATCGAGATAAAGAGGAATCTGGTGTTCTACAATTTCAGGATCGATCCCGGGCATATCAGCATGCGACCAGGCGAAAACATTTTCGAATTCTTTTAGCAAGTTGATGAGAGCTTGACGCTATTCTGCAGATAGCACGGAATCGATCTGAATCATTCGGGGATTCCCTTCATCTCTCAGATTTATTAAAACAACTTCTTTTTTTATAGGCTGAGCACGCCTTTCGCTTTCCCTTTCGACTAGAGATCGGATTTCCTTACGGATATTCCCATTGAAATCGATCTCTTCATCATCAGGGTCAGCACAATTTATTTCAAAATCAGAGAATTAAGCGAAATCAGGTTCTTTTATTTCATCACCAACAACGGCCGCGAAGGCGCCATACACACGAGCTGACTCAAATTCGAAATACAGACGAGGAGTTGGGCCAAGAGGTCCTAACTCAGACTCTAGAGACTTAACAGACTCAGATTCAGATCCGTGGTGAGTTGCACTTGGTAAGAAAACCCAGTTCTTCTAATCTCTGATGGCATCCATGATGAGCGAAGTCGGATCTTCAAGGATCCCCTGTCCTAGCATCAGCACTTCTGCTTCCACGACTGTACTTTTTGGTTCGTCCTCCTTGAACAAGATCGCCAGACTTCCCACATTAAAGACTTTGACCCAATCAGCCGGTCCTACGGGTTTCTTCGCAACCTCACATTCTTCCTCACTTTCTGGCCAAACATCGTTGGTGAATATCTCAAATCCCAGAAGCAGAGTATTGGTTTCTTTGTCCCAGAATGGCTCCGGCTATCCTTGATAGACTTGTTTTGCCTTTTCCTTGACAAAGTAATCCTCTAACCTATCTCCCTTTTTCACCCTATTATTGTTTGAGGCTAAATAACCAAAGCCGGTAGTGCGCATCAGGGTCCCACGGGTTTCAAACTTTGCAGGTCCTTGCAGGTTCTTTCCCAATCGTAGCCCCGGCATGAAGGGCATTTTCTTCATTATTTTCAAGGCGATATTGCTGATGAGAAAATCATTGTCAATTCTGATTGAAGAGACAAAGTTGGAGGTGTCCAACGAAAAACCTCCCAGAGCAACGTCTTCTTCTCCATGCTGGATCTCTAGGAGCGGGGCATTGTCTTCAGTTGGTGCGCAGATCCCAGAGTCCCCATGGATAGTGAGCATGCCTGTTTCAAGACCCAAACGAACTTTCTGATGGAGGGTGGAAGGTATGGCCATGATATCAGGTCGGTGCAGCCAAGGCCGACCTTGCAACAGATTAAAAGAAGCAGGAATGTTTATCACATGGAATTCTACTTCAGTCTGGTATGATCCGAAAGTCATTGGCAGCATGAGTCCCAATCACATCCTGACGCGTATTGTCATATGCTCGGACTTTGACTTCAGAGGGAGAGAAATCTTTATTTTGGTACCCCAAGAAGTACGCAACGCGTAGTGGGCAAACATTGATGGCGGATCCGTTATCGCCATCAATCAGGATTACCGGGACCCATTTATTGCAGCACTTCAGAGTGACATGAAGCGGTTTGTTGTGATCTGTTCCTTCAGCACGTAGGTCTCGATCGGTGAAAGTGATGGCATGCTTGATAGGTATGGTTTTGATAAGAACCACAAGCTCCTCGGGAGTTATGGTGGAAGGAACTTGTAAACGGGAGAGGGCTTGAATGAGTCTCTCACGATGGCGGGTAGAATGGACAAGCACATCCCACACAGACATCTTGGCCTGAGTTTGCTCGAGCTGTCGCTTGATTGCTCCTTCAAGGTTTTTCTCGAGGCGAGAAGGTTCTTTGATTGGTGGGGTAAAGGGTTGGAAGGTATTCTTGACTGGGGTAATGAGAGGGTCTGAAGGTTCTTTGTAGGGAGGTATTCCTGAACAGGTGCAAATAGAAGCCGAACACTTGGTATAAGAGAGCACATGGTTGACATGATTTGATGTACCGTCGGGAAGGGCGATGAACGGTGGTATGGATCATTTGGCCTGAAAGGTCATTGGCCCATATAGTCTGTTCGGCAAATGTGGATTAGTGACATGGGGGGTCATTGGTCCAGATGTACTATTCGGCAATAATATGGCCGAACAGGGAAAGGCATATTAAGAAAAACGGCCTTGAATGCTAAGGCGATTGGAACACTCTAGAAAGTTCCAGAGTGGTGCTAATCCGGTAAAGAATAAGATCCCGAATGTATAGGATCTTGGAAGATACCCAACGTGAATGGGATGTTTGGCCACTTATAGATAAGAGTTCTAAAAAGGACTGAGGTAATGAAATGATAAGGGAACGAGAGTCCCAGATATCCTGGGTTCCTGTACAAGATAGGAATCCTGGGGCGAGAGGAATGCTTGGGCAGCACGCATCTGTGAATCTATAAAATACGAGATAAACTTGGAGGTAAAAGGTATACAATATTCGGCATTCATACTGTTCTCCTACTGATAATTAGGATTTATTGATTAGTACGTGATACTAACTTTGGCATCGGAGGGCCTTTGCCATGAGATGCAGAGGTGCACCCAACCCTTGTATATTTTGCAGATTAGGGATCCAACGACGAATTAGGGTTCCGGTAAAAAGACACGAATAAGCCGTTGCAATCCAAGGTGATTCGAAGCATCAATTATTTTCATCCCCCTACAATTGGCGCCGTCTGTGGGAAACGAACCAATTCCTTGAAAAACAATCATGGTGGAAGAAGATCCAGCCACGCCGTTCAATCTAAAGGACCAGTTAAGTGGTGGAGGAGATAAATCTCCACCAGGTGCTCCGAAAAAGCCCACTGGTAGACTGGGCAGGACGACTACGAACTCCACGAAAAGGAGCAAATCTCACCGAAGAGAGGCATCAGTGGAACATTCAAGGAGTGTACATAACAGTGAAGATGTCCTCGATAGAAAGAAGTAGGAGATCGAGGAGTTTGCTCGATTGATAAAGAGGCGAGAGCACGAAATCCACGAGATAGAACGAATAAGAGAACATCCCGAGGACTCTGGACTCTCACTAAGAAAGTCAAAGGAGGATAGGTATGCTATATTGGATTATGAGAACGTTCCTTCGCGAAGAAGACGGAGCAGAAGCAGAAGTCCAACTCCAAGATAGAGAAGAGCTTTTTCACGAAAAAGAAAGAGCGAGAATCCATACCAGAGTCCAATCAGGTGGAGGGCTTCTTCATGAAAAAGGAGGAGCAGAGACCGAAGTTCCACCCCTGAAGAGGAAGAGACAAGGAAGCATCACCGGGATAGGTACGAGAGGCCTGATGCGGAATGGGCCAAAGCCACGGCTCACAAAACAAAGGAACTCAAGGATGGGACGGTGACTACACGAGGGCACGGAAGGCCCTGAGTAATATTGCAGCCTCCCCCTTTGCAAGGAGGCTACAAGAGGCTTGGTTGCCGAGCAAAGTGAAGCACGGTATGTTCATACTTTACGAAACAAAACGCGGACCCCGTAGCTCACGTACAACACTGTCAGCAGGCTATGTTCATGCACGAGGGAGATGACGCATCTTATGCAAGATGTTCTCTTCAAATCTTGGCAAGGTGGCTTTGTCTTGGTTTCATAAACTGGCCCCACGATCCATACGAGAATGGAGGCAGTTGGTTGAGGAATTCACTACTCGGTTCTTGACAAGCAGAAAAGCCCCAAAGATGTTTGAAAAGTCTTTCCACCATGAAGCATGCGGAAAACAAGCCGATCAGGGATTATGCAAAAAATTGTTGGGAAACTTTCACCGAGATTGAAAGCTGCAGTGAGGAGTATGCCATTGCAACCTTCAAGACTAGCTTACCTGTTCAGGGAGAGCTGCGTCGCTCATTGAATAAACATCCGGTAGCCACGTTGGCTAAACTGATAGAACGGATAGAGCAACACGCCAGAATGGAGGATGACATACTCAGCGAGGATTTTTGCCGAACAGCCAAAGGCACCTGTCAAAAAGGTGGATAAGCCAAAGCCCAAAACTTACAGAGAGAGAAAGGAGTATGGGCAGGCTAAGAAAGAGCCGTACAAGGATAAGCAAGCTCCTGACCCCAAATCTTTCTTTTTTATCACTACGGTTTGGAAGGAACCAATTTATAGGATTCTTTATCAAATAAAGAATCAGCCATACTTCAAGTGGCCCCCAAGTCTAGGCAGAGATAAGGACGCAAAACATGCTACGAATCAACACTGCAACTACCATAAAGATTGGGGCCATATGACTGAGGATTGTGAGATGTACAAAAGACAACTTGACGATTTGGTCTCTCGGGGCTATCTCAAGGAATTTATCCAGGAGGATCCGAAGGAGAAAGGGAAAGCCATGGAACTGGATTACCAGCAGAATCCTAAGGGGCTAATCCACATGATACATGGGTTGGCCACACCTTATACGAGAAATGAGGTTAGGCTATTACAAAGGCAAGTCAGGCACGATCAGCATGTAATGCGATTGGGAAACAAGAGAGGACGAGAGAATGATGTATGCAATGAAAGCATAGCATTCACAGATGATGATCTGGGAGAAGTCCAAATACCCCACAACGATGCTTTGGTCATAACCCTACGAGTTGGGGAATATGACATCGAGAGAATTCTGGTGGATTCAGGGAGTTGTACAGAGGTGATGTACTACGATGCATTCAAGAAGCTGGTGCTGGCCCAAACAGACTTAGAGCAATCTACAACACCCCTGATTGGGTTCGGTACAGGAGCAGTCTGGCCTCTTGGAAAAGTAACGCTACCTGTTCGGGCTGGATCAGTGGTATTGAGGACAGATTTCTTAGTTGTTGATGTTCATTCTACCTACAACGCAATTATAGGGAGGACATGGCTGCACAAGATGAGAGCTGTCTCCTCAACTTACCACCAGATGGTAAATTCCCAGGATCGAATGGGGTTGAAGTAATTAGAGGCAATCAAAAAGTAGCCCAACCGTGTCTATTCTCCATCATCAAAAGATCCCCAAAAGCCCACCACGTTCACACATTAGAAGTACCAGATCAACCAACTATCGAGGATGTTGGAAGAAGTCCGGCAAAAAATGTGGTCGAAGGCCTGGAGAAAATTCAGATCAACGAGACTGATCCTGAAAGATATTTCTTAATCGGAGAATCATTACCAACAGACGAAAAGGCTGAATTAATAAGATTTCTGAAGGAATATGTCGATGTATTTGCACGGGTGCCAGAGGAAATGCCCAGAGCAGATGCAGGTGTGATCTGTCACCAGTTAAATGTTGATCCCCAGCATAAATCGGTCATTCAGAAAAAGCGGAGGGCAGCCGTGCAGCATTTGGATGCCGTAATTGAGGAGGTCGATCGTTTGTTGGAGGCCAAAGCGATACGTGAAGTTTACTATCCAGAGTGGTTATCCAACTCCGTGGTTGTAAAAAAGAAGAATGGGAAGTGGCGTGTCTGTGTAGACTTCACAGACCTAAACAAGGCATGTCCAAAAGATAGTTTCCCTCTTCCAAGGATAGACCAGTTGGTTGACGCAACTGCTGGGTACGAGCGAATGAGCTTCCTCGACGCATATCGGGGATATCATCAGATTGCTATGTTCGGACCGGATCAAGAGAAGACCTCTTTCATCACATCGCGAGGGTTGTACTGCTATAGCGTTATGCCATTTGGGCTAAGAAACCTTGGGGCAACGTACCAAAGACTTGCAACCATCGTGTTCAAAAGGCTGCTTAGCAAAACTATGGAGGTTTACATAGACGGTATGATGGTAAAGAGTCAAGATAAACAGGGACACATAGCAGATTTGAAAAAGGCTTTCAGAATCCTGAGGGAATACAAACTGAAGCTTAACGCCTCAAAATGTGCATTTGGAGTCGGGTTCGGAAAGTTCTTAGGCCATTTGGTGACCATGAGGGGGATCGAGGCTAATCCTGATCAAATTGCAGCCTTGCAAAGGCTACAAAGTCCCAAAACCACAAAGGAAGTCCAGAGGTTGACTAGAATGGCTGCAGCACTTAATAGATTTATCAGCAGGACAAATGATAAATGTAGACCCTTTTTTCAGTTATTGAAAAAGAGGGAGGGATTCGAATGGAGAGCAGAGTGTGAGCAGGCCTTCCAAGACCTAAAGAAGTATCTGGCCCAACCTCCACTTTTGTCAACTCCACAGCCAGGTGAGTCTTTAGTCTTGTACTTAGTTGTTTCTAAACATGATGTAAGTGCGGTCCTGTTAATGGATTTGGATACCGAGCAAATCCCAAATTATTATGTTAGCAAGACATTGCCGGATGCAGAGACGAGATATTTGCCCCTAGAGAAACTTATCCTGGCACTTAGGACAGCCACAAGGAAATTGCCACACTACTTCCAAAGCCACATGGTTGTGGTTTATACTGAGTTCCCACTGAAATCACTGCTACGAAAAGCAGATTTCTCAGGAAGGATCTCGACGTGGTCCGTCGAGTTAAGTCAATACAATATCGATTATCAGCCACGTATGGCAATCAAAGGCCAAGTGTTGGCTGATTTTGTGGCGGAGTTTTCTCCTACGGTAGCTCCTTGCCTCCTACAAGAAAGGAACAGGCGACTAAGACATCACCCATGAAGAACCAACTCTCAGCCGAACAGGACCCCACGGAATGGAAGTTATTCATTGACGGATCAACATGTAATACTGGTTCAGGAATTAGGGTTGTCCTTTTTCCTCCTGAAGGAGTAATGATCGAATTATCTGTTCGGCTTGGTTTCAGTGCATCAAATAATGTGGCAGAGTATGAGGCACTTTTAGCTGGATTGAGAAGTGCAAAGACTGAAAACAAAATGAGTCAGGGTGTATTGTGATTCACAGCTCATAGTTAATCAACTGTCCGGGGAATACCAAGCCCGGAATGAGAAGATGGTAGCATATGTGGAAGCGGCCAAGGATTTACTTGATACCTTTGAAAGGGTTCACATTGAACAGATAAGTTCAGGACTGAATGCTCATGCAGATTCTTTGGCTTAGTTGGCCGCAGCTGTTCCAACTGAACTCAAACGGAGGATAGCAGTTGAGTATTTGACAGAGCCGAGCATTGGGAGGAGTGTTGAGTTGGTCTTGGACGTGAACCAAGAACCAAGCTGGATGGACCCAATCGTGGAGTTTTTACGAGATGAAACACTCCCCACTGATAAAAAGTAAGCTCATAAGATCAAAACCAAGTCTGCCAGGTTTTGGCTATCCTCAGAGGGTAAGTTATACAGAAAATCCTTCACAGGCCCATACTTACTTTGTGTGCACCCCGAAATGGTGCAGAAATTCCTTCATGAGATTCATGAAGGGACATGTGGGAGTCATGCTGGAGGCAGATCCATTGCCCACCGAGCAATTACCCAAGGCTACTGGTGGCCACATATGCAAGAAGATGCCAAGGTGTATGTGAAAATTTGTGAGAAGTGTCAGAAATTCTCGCCAATGATTCGAACACCAGCAGAAAACTTGGTGCCATTAACGAGTCCTTGGCCGTTTGCTCAGTGGGGAATGGACATTGTGGGTCCATTACACAAAGCGACGGGAATCGAAAATTCCTGCGAGTTGAACAGACTATTTTACTAAGTGGATTGAGGCAGAACCACTGGCCAAAACCACTGAACCTATGATAGAAAGGTTCATATGGAAAAGCATCATCACTACTTTGGGGTCCCTTATTCATTGATTACTGACAATGGGTCCCAGTTCCAGAAAAAGTTCAAAGCTTTCTGTGCCTAGTATGGGATACGAAATTATTACTCAACTCCAGCCTACCCTAAGAGTAATGGGTAGGCAGAAGCATCCAACAAGACCATTCTTGACGAGATCAAGAAGAGGTTGGACAAGGCTAAGGGGAAATGGCCCGATGAATTGCCACTTGTTCTATGGGCACATAGGGCAACACCTAGGAGGTCCACGGGAGAGACCCCCTATTCTTTAGCATATGGCACAGAGGTAGTCATACCTCTAGAAGTAGGCCTTCCTACCAACAGGACTATATTAGTTGAAAGTGGGGGCAATGACAGGGCCCTCGAAATCGAGCTTGATCTCGCCGAGGAAAGGAGGGAAAGGGCCCTGGTACATCTGGTTTCTTACCAGGAACAGCTGATGAAGAGCTATAACAAGCATGTTCACCCTCGAGAATTTGGTGTTGGGGACCTTGTACTACGGAAGGTGCTCGGCAATACCAAGGTGGCCAACGAAGGCAAGCTAGGGGCCAACTGGGAAGGCCCATATCGAGTAACTTAGATTGTGGGCATAGGGCCCTATAGATTGGTTGATCTGGATGGTAATCCAATTCCGAGGCCTTGGAATGTCCATAATCGGAGAAAATTCTTTGTTTAGAAGCATTAAATTCTGTTTTAGATTGCACTACGTGATTGTGTGGGAATTACGAATAAAATTCCCTTGTTCTAGTTTTTGATTTTAGTTGCAAGGGGTACGAATAACGCCCCGTTGAGTTTAAGTTTATGAATAAAATCATTTCTTTCCAAGTATATCAAGCTATTTGGAATTTTCGTTTTGGAAATATGAAATATGGAGTTTGGTATTATTTTCCTTTTTTTATATTGAGGAGCAACGGATTGGCACGAATGCCATATATGAGATATTTAAAAGTATGAGATACTTAAGTACGAGAAACTTACAAAATTCTAAGTACGAACATACCTAGTAGAATCCAAGTATGAAATACTTGGGCAACAGACATAATGAGATATGTCTAAGATACTTTTGACTAAGAACGAGAGACCTAGATTTGTTTTGTGAAAGCAGAAAACTAAGTATGAGAAACTTAAATACACACGACTGTACCTCTAGTATGAGGAAATTTGGGATGCATACGACTGTACCCCTAGTATGAGGAAACTTGGGATGCATACGAAAACATGCAGTATGCACAAAACCTGTTCACTTGAGCAAATACTTGTGGTAAAAGTTTAAAGCTTAAAACAACAAAACACACACATCGTACGAATCAACGCTAGACTAAACATCAAGTACGAAATACTTGGGTTGTACACTTATGATTTTTCCTAAATACGAGAAATTGGAAGCTCATTCAGTATGTGAGACTTATGAGTATGAGTAGACTCAGGAATTCATACGAGAACGTGCAGGGAGCAAGTACGAATAAGCTTAAGAAAATTGCATATGATGCAACACTCCCTGAAACCAAAAACTACGAAATACCAGAAAATATTAAGGGAACCACGAAAAGGTCCGCGGCCAAACAAACCAAATGTTTGTGACCACGAATGGCCAAACGTAAAACTTTTATGCCACAATGGCCCGAATACTTGTGTTATCAGGAGTATCATAATACTAGTGCCTTGCAGGGCTCAAAACACCATGGTCACGCAGGACCGGCAAAATACTAGAAAGTCACATTAAGAATTTACCTGTCAATCCAGGTCTTGAATCTCAAGGAAAGTCTCAGTTGTAACTCATCGATCCTCTTCAGTACTGGGACCACCACCACCATTCTCCTCCAGAACGACGGTCTCATCTGCTGCATCCTGAGTTGATGCATGTTCGGTTAAGGCATCCCAAGATTCCATATGAATCTCTTCATCAGCATCTGCGAACTCATCTATCTGCGGCTCAACATCATCAATAGGAGGCTCATTAGACTCCTGAGAGGCTGCAGCTCGGCGGCTTGGTAAGTCGTTCTCCCCCAGAGGACTGAATCTTCAGCAGCACCAATCTTTGTCAAGCAAGCTTCCCAACTGGCAACCCAAATTTGGTCTTGAATGTTGGGCATTTGTCCAACATAATCAGCAGTGGCGGCATCAAAACCCTTTGTATACCCATCTTCAAAGGCTATTTTCTTGGTATTGTCAATCTCAGATAAAGCTTGACTAAGGTTGCCCTCAGCCGTCTCAAGCTTGCTCTTTGATCTTTCAAGCTCCATCAAACCTGGTTATTGTTTGTAACTGCGTTGTATTGTCTCTCAGAAGCCTGTTGCGCTCTGTCTCGATCTCCTGAAATTTTTGGCCCATGGCTACCATTTTTTGAATAAACTGAAAAAATCAAGACAGAGGCGGAAGGCATTAATATAATAAAACAAGCTGTTTAAGTTTGGTTAAAAGGTAAAGAGAATTATCTTACCTTTATCCCATTGACGAGACCAATGGAGATGAGCCTATCAGGAGAGGACCCAGATTCTTTTTGCATATCGATGGGCAAGAGCAGCCCTTGTGCAAGTGCAGTGCAGTCTCATAGGAGCTCGCACTATCACCAGTGTGCACAGGTCGATCACCCCTAATGAGTTGGGGGGTCCAGCTTTGAGGTAGTGCTTGGGTGCTCGGTGAAACGGGAGGGTGAGTCATACCTGCTGGGTCGTCCCCAGAGCCTTCATTTCTAGGACGTTTGTCCTGATGAGCATCACTGGATTCGTGTGGTATGTCAGGTTCTTGAGGCGATGAGGAAGATCGATTTGAACCACCCCTGTTACGACGGGGTGGTGGTGGAGCGTGCCCGGTTGATGCTGCCCGGCTAGTGCCACGGCCGCATGTAGCAACAGTCAAAAGAGAACTCAAATTCAGAGGTTGGCGAGTCATTGTACCTGACGAAAGAGGTGAAGCTGAATACCCGGGAGATGAAGATTGGCTGGTATCACGTTCGGGAACTGATTGGTCGATTTATTGCCGTATGGATCTTCTGAGCCTCAGGCGAGGGAGAGGGATACCTTCTGAGATAGGGACCTTGCCAGCAATTGTAACTCTAGTGTTACGCCTCGAACTCCTTGGCTGGGGAGCAATCGATGTGGAGGCAATAATGATGCTGGGATTGGCAAGTCTTCTATCAATGACCCCTCTATAAGCAGGATCGTATCCCAGCAGCACGTCAGCGTTACGACCCCGACCAGCTGTTCGGGTACCAAGTTCGCCTGTATACTTTAAAATCCTGTTGATATCCTCTGTTCAGACGTAACTCGGCTCTCGTTTGGGACGGTTGTTAGCATTATTTGCTGCAGAATTAAGATCCAAAATGCAAAATTAAAAGCATGAAAAAGCCACGAGAAGGCAGTAAGCGAAAAATTACAAAGCAAAATTAGGAGCATACGTGGATAGCCCCATATGTGGGGGCAATAGAGTCCCACCACTTGGCCATCTTCCCTTATTGACTCGAATGCTCTAGTTACGTAGAGGAAGTCAATCTCATCGTCACGAGCAGAATCTGGCAAGTTTAGCAAGAGACGTCTGTCTGCCCTTCTAACTTTGAAGTAATATGTATTGTACTCAGGGTTAAGCACTATGCTATACCACCACTGGATGTCCCAAATCCCCAATTGGGTCCCCAAAATCCTATTCAGGGCTATGATCCCCATCACTAGCCTAAATACGTTCGTCGAAACTTGCATGGGGGTGAGACGATACCAGTTTGAAACTTGGCGGAGTAGTGGGTGGAGGGGGAAACGAACTCCACCCTCAACAATGGCTACGATGGGAATACACATTCTCTCCCACGAGTAGCCATCCCTGTCAGCACCTAAAGGGGCAAGCAAGCTCAGCCCCACATTATCAGGAACGCTGTATTCAGCCCTAAATGCCGCCATGGTAGTAGGAGTTTCACAGAGCTTCCTAAACTTACTAGGTTTGAGAGGGTTTTCATTGTTTTCTGCCATAAAGAATAGAGGGAACGAATAGACAGAGAAACCCTAAAAAGAAAAAGAGGATAAAATCTGGGAATGAATCTCAGAAAATGGCACAAATGGAAGTGAGATTGAGAATCTTGCGGGGCTGTTGCAGCGGTTTCCGGAGGCGCAATCAATTAGCAGGAGGCGGCGATGGCAGAAGGAGGAAGATGTTACCTTTCGCCTAATTATAGAGAGAGAAAACAAGGGTTTGATTTCTTTTGGGGTAAAAACCCAAAAAGGATCCCTTTTTGGTTTTTAGGCGCAAGGGACGGAAGTGAACCGTCACCTCCCACGCCGTTACACGAAAAGTAACGGAAAGAGGGCTTCAAAGAATACCAATCTGATGCCGTCTTGGCTAAAATGTCAGTCAGAATTAAATACAGAGCGTGCGAAGTGCGCCACGTAGGACCATCACTTCGAGGAAATGATGATTAAACCGCCAAAATACATCAATGGGTTTTTGAGCATTATACAGGACACTAGAAGCTCGGCTCAAGTCCTAAATCTAGCTTTACTCGTAGCCCCCGAACAGTGGCAACGAGCAAAGCTGGAGAGCAATTGTAGGGAGGTATTCCCGAACAGGTGCAAATAGAAGCCGAACACTTGGTATAAGAGAGCACGTGGTTGACATGATCTGATGTACCATCGGGAAGGGCGGTGAACGCTGGTATGGATCATTTGGCCTGAGAGGTCATTGGCCCATATAGTCTGTTCGACAAATGTGGATTAGTGACATGGGGGTCATTGGTCCGGATGTACTGTTCGGCAATAATATGGCGAACAGGGAAAGAGATATTAAGAAAAACGGCCTTGAATGCTAAGGCGGTTGGAACGCTCTAGAAAGTTCCAGAGCGGTGCTAATCCGGTAAAGAATAAGATCCCGAATGTATAGGATCTTGGAAGATACCCAACGTGAATGGGCTGTTCGGCCACTTATGGAAAAGAGTCCTAAAAAGGACTGAGGTAATGAAATGATAAAGGAACGAGAGTCCCAGATATCCTAGGTTCCTGTACGAGATAGGAATCCTGGGGCGAGAGGAATGCTTGGGCAGCACGCATCTATGAATCTATAAAATAAGAGATAAACCTGGAGGTAAAAGGTACACAATATTCGGCATTCATACTGTTCTCCTACTGATAATTAGGATTTATTGACTAGTACGTGATACTAACTTTGGCATCGGAGGGCCTTTGCTACGAGAGGCAGAGGTGCACTCACCCCTTGTCTATTTTGCAGATTACGGATCCGACGACGAATTAGGGTTCTAGTGAAAAGGCACGAATAAGCCGTTGCAATCCAAGGTGATTCGAAGCATTAATTGTTTTCATCCCCCTATATTCTTTGGCTAGTGGAGCTGCGGTATTAGAGGATTCGTCGATTTGAAGGTTGGGGGAACTGGTAGATACGCCCACTTCGAGTCAGATGATCGATCTGACGGTACTTTGATTCCTCGCTCCATAAATCGACAGGGGCTTTGCGTTTGGTCCCGATGGTAGTGTCTTGAAGATTAGAGGCTAGGTCGGCGATGACCAAATCTTTCCAAAGGTCTTCAGGTATCCACTACTCGGCTTTCATCACTGCCTTATTTACGGTCCATTCTTCGTTTCCCACCTTTATATTGATGATTTCAGAGTTGGCCCTATATCCTCCCTCGGCCATTGGCTCGTCCTCCCACAGGTTCATCATAGCAACATCAACTTCTTTCGGGAAAGTGATCGTGGGTTCTGATTCTGCCTTTTCTTCAAGATAGTCCATAGGGTTGAATTCACTGCAGGCCACTTCTTCTTCCGCTTCTGGGATCCCAGGATTTTCGGGCCAGAGGGCGTACCCGAAATTCTGGCCGACGTCATATCCAAAGGGGTTCAGGTGGAATTCTAGCCATATTGGACCTGCTATCTCAAGCTGGTATCCTTCATCAAATATTGTTGGCAGGGAGAACATGTCTAACGGGTCATTTGGGGCCAGTAATTGGTATTCGCTCGGGGCTGGGTCCCATTTCCATCCAAGATAGTTTTCGCATTCAAACATCATATTTAAAGAAAATCCGTCTAAAGAATCCGCATGGATGTTCTGCCAATCAACCTCCCATTCAAGCTCGAATGGTGGGTCCTCATTTCTTTGTAAATTGGCTGCTTCGAATGCTTCCCAATCAGCACAAGATCTTTTCAGGCGTCATCTCCATCCCACAGAAAGCAGAGGGTGATTTCCTCGGGGATCTTTACTAGAGGTTTGGGTTTGGTGTCAGGGGTGATGAAGAGAGTTGGATCGAAATTCTTGGCGTTTTGTTCTGAAGCCAAGGCAATTTGGTTGACGCGGAAGGAAGTGTTATGCTGTGGTAGAGGGTTTGAAATGGTATTTGGTTTATCTGAGGGAAGGGTTTCAATGACTTTGTTGTCAATAAGGTTTTGAATCTCATGACGAAGGCGAATGCAGTTGTCGGTGGCGTGGCCAGGCATTTGATGGAATTCACAATAAACGCTCTGGTTCAAATTGGGTGGAATGGTGATTGGTGGGGGAAGAGGTTTCAACACCCCGGCCTATGCAAGTTTCTTGAGTAGCGTAGACCTCAGGGTACTGAATTGAGTGAAGGCTCGGTTTTGGGATTTTGGTTTTTTAGAAATCTGGTGAACTTCTGCGGTTTTAGGGGATGATGTTCTCGCCTGATTGGTGTTTCCTAGAAGGATGTTGCTGTTGCCAAAATATACCCTTTTGGCCTTTGATCCCGTCTCCTTCTTTTCTAACGTTCCATCTCGTAGAGCTTCCTCTACGGCTAAGCCCGAATCATAGAAGGTTTCGAAGTTTGGGGCAGCTTGGCAGATTCTTGGTTATGATTTGTATCTATTCCTTGAGGTCTGGTTTGTTTTGCATTTGCGCAGCCTTGGCCCTCCATCGTTTCACGAAGTCTGCAAAGTTCTCTTTTTCACCCATCTTAGTGCTTTCTAACTCTCGGGTAGTCATTTTCAGATCAACATTGAAGTCGTATTGAGCCACAAAAGCTGTCCCAATGTCTTCCCAATTACTCTTCTTTGATAGTTCAAGAATTAGGAACTACTGCAAAGCTGGACCGGACAGAGATTCATGAAATAGCTATGCCATGGCTTCTTTCTCAATCCCCTGCATGGAAAGAGAGCCGACATAGCCTTGAAGGTGCGCTTTTGGATCACCGGTGCCGTCAAATTTGGCGAAATCTACCCCCTTGAACTTTTCCAGTAATTTGGCATTGGGAAATAGATATAGTTTGCTCATGTCTATTTCTCCCTTTCCAAGCCGTCGGGTCTCTTAGATAGATTCTTCTAACTTGCTAATCTTAGCCAGAAGAGTGGTCATTTTAGAGTCCACAGTGGGCTCTTCTTCCTTGTGCTGCTCGGGCTGTGGGTAAGGTCTAGCTTGAAGTTTGTCACTAACTTCCTGCATGGCCTGTATCATCATGATCATGTCTTTCTTCATAGATGCAACAGAGGTCTTGAGTTGCGTATCAACGTTGGCTAGAGATTGTTTAAACTGAGCATCTAAGGCAGCCATGTTCTGCCTAAGTTCTTCTACTCCATTTCCCTAATCAGCCATTGGCGAAGGATTGACGGGTGAGGGTTCTCGCAGTGTTTCGGTTGATGGTCGCCCTTCCTATATTACTTAAACCTCAAACAACTCTGTGTCTTCCAGGGTGTCTATACGAACCAGTCTTCGGGAGGGACGAAACCAATTAAGTACAACCTCTTCTTGCGGTCGACCATTATCTTAGAACTGGCAAGCGGGAAAAAAAAAAAGGAAACTCTTAATCCTTTGGGAATGTTAACCCTCCTTCATTCGTCCTTCTTAAGACCTTCCGCGATCTAGTCTTCAGTTGAGGTCCTTGCACAGAAGATTTCCGATAACCTGGATAGGTTCTGTCAGGCAGGTTTAATTCCGAATGCTTCGGAATCAGAGCCAATCTCCTTACCTTGACCATCCGAGACAGGGCAATGTGATTATTGGAATCCAGATACTTGCATCATCAAGGTTCGTTCTAGACCAAGGGAGCCGTTCGGGGATGGCGAACACCGGAGGTATCGCAAACTCCATGGATTTAGAGTCTCCTAGACTGACCGAATTCTAAGGCAGTCCTAAACCCTATGACCTACCGTAGTCTAGCCTTCACTTGAGGTGCATGCACAGAAGATTTTCGATAACCCAGGTAGGTTCTATCAGGCAGGTTTAATTCCGACTGCTTCGGAATCAGAGCCAATCTCCTTACCTTGACCATCCGAGACAGGGCAATTTGATTATCGGAATCCAGATACTTGCATCATCAAGGTTCGTTCTAGACCAAGGGAGCCGTTCGGGCACGGCGAACACTGAAGGTATCGCAAACTCCATGGATTTAGAGTCTCCTGGACTAACCGAATTTTAAGGCAGTCCTAAGCCCTAGCCTGCAGAATGCAATAATGCATGAATGATATATATGTGCAAAAAAGGTAAACACATAAACAGGGTATATCACACAAGTCCTAGTCATGGGTTCCTGCCCTAGTTGGGATGGTTCTATGGTTATGTATAAGTGCAAAGGCCGGTTTGGGTCTCAATAGGGTTCCCCGGACTAGAGCCAAGATGTACTCCCCATGTCAAGTGTATTGCAAGACAGTGGTCGAATAGCACGATGGCTCATCATCGTCGAGGGTTGCAAGGTGTCCCAGGAGAGCTTGTCACCGGTAAACCGGGCAAGATTGCCGAAACACATTGGCGAGGCTTGTGCGATGCAGAGTGTACAGAATAAAAGAGTTTTGATTTTCCAAAAGATATCAAAAATTCCCCTTTTAAAAGTGTTTTTCAAGCTTGGCTCACTTCATTAATCAAATCTTTGGAGAAAACTACACAGGCGAACAATAATAAAAGCCTCAGTTTGGATTGGTCGGATGTAAAATCCTGTTACGTTATCATTCCGTTCTTCAGCAGCGTGGAGTGTACTATTTTGACAGACTTTTAAAGGATTGTTCGTTCATGTATTAATTTCCAAATTTTTTATTAATGCAAAATCCCCAGCGGAGTCGCCACTGTGGGCTCCCCGACTGGCGCGCGCCCAGGAAAAAGAGTCGCCACCTGAATTTTTGAGATGGTTGATCCGAGAAACCGAAAGTTCATTTTGAAAGGAAAGGCCTTTGATCTAGCGAAAACGTTGAGACTTTTGGGTTCGGGAGCCATGTTACGATGGGGAAGGTTTTTGTTGAGAAAAATGCACCCCATTCGCCCGGTAAAACCCGGTCTCTACTAGACTCTTTCAAAAGAGGGGATTTAAAGTATCTTTTGGAAAATCAAACTCTTGAATAAGCAAGCAAGAGGGAAAGGGACATAGGTAATAGATCACGTTGGCGTGCACGTGGTGTTAACTATACAGTGATGATAAAGATGGTATAAAAATGAAAGGAGTTTTCTACAAAAACTGTCTGGGTCGCAGTATCCTTCTACACGGCATTTCGTAATACCGCCCACGGTTTTACGAAATGCCGTGCGAAATATCCTCTTCACTGTCAGGTCTTTTGTAAGGTTTCAGAACATCGCCCGGCGTCTTGGAAAGCACGCACGGGGTTTTCAACCGACTTTAAACAGTATTTTTACCATCAGGCGACCCTGAAAAGTACCGCTCCTTCAAGCCATGAATAGAAACCAGCTTTTAAGCTTCTGATCATTTAGAACGACCGAAAAAGCTTTATTTTCTAAAACCAAACATGGCTTGTAGATATGGTCTGTTTTTGAGAAGTACCTATGCTTGATGCTTTTAATAATAAACAGACCTGACAGAGGACAGCCATGATCTAGATGGTTTGAGCAAGAAAACAGTAAACTAAAATGCCGTGCGACCAAATCAGCTACGCCGCGCGACGCATCAAAGCTTCGCGCAGTGTAGCTTCCTTAGTACAGAGGCTTGTTTTTTTTTTTTGAAAATGGTTTTTCAATCAGGATCCGACCCAAAGGGGGTCGATCCTGACCACAGCAAGGTTCCCTCAGGGATATGGACAGAGCCTATCCCAAGGAAACTAGTTTATACCTTTAATTTTTGAGCTTGGATGGGAATGGACGGCTACGGATGAACACGGATGAAAGTGATCGAGGAGAGATGGTGGGTACGGTTTGATAAGGAGGTTGTTTGGGAAGTAGGAGATTTTAAAGTGAGTAAGAGAACTCACTTCAATGGTGAGGAGAAAGATGAAGGATTTTAAGGAAGAAAGAGCCTTGAGAATGTTTTTGGGAGCACTTTCTCAAGGCTTTGGAGTGAGGAATGGGTATGAAAGCATGATGAGAGAGAAAAAGAATTCAAGACCCCTTTCTCTTGAGTGGAGGGTCGTATTTATAGACAAAAGCCAAGGATTTTGAATTTCAAATGGTGGAGGTATTTTCTGGGCGGGCCAGAAATGCCTTTTCGGCTGAGCTAGCTTGTAGTAGTGGCTCAAGTGGGCGTGGCCGACAGCTAGTTGAGCCAGTCAGAACTTTATCCAAAATGTTGTGCGGTTGACCTCATAACCTCGTGCGGCGTAATGAAATTTATTATGCCGCGCGGTGTAGAGATGTGTCATACGGTACTAAGGGTCCAGTCCTGGGCTTTTGGGTTTGCTCTGGGCTTTCGAGTTTTGCTCTGGGCTTTTGAGTTTTGTTTTGGGAGAGTCCCGCATCCAAGCTCTCAGAGGTATTTATTTCCTTTGTTTCATCATCGGGATAGTTAAAGCACTTTCGAGATCCGGATTGGGGTGTCTACAATACTACTCACTCATATTGCAAGGAGAAATGAAATGAGCAAGGATAAACATAAGGAAAATACCAAACATTGATTAAATACGAAATAAACACAAGATCCTTGAAGAGAATGAAATTCCTTACAACTTTAATGAAGGTGAAATGCATCGGAAGTAAATGGAATGTACCCAAAATCACTCCTTAAGACATGAATGAGGAGAGAAGTTGGAGCTCCATTAATGGTGGTAGAGAGAGAAAGTGCAAAAGAAGAAGTGCCCTAGATTTCGGACAAGGGATGGTCCTTTACAAAATAATTACAAGAATGCCCTTAAAATGTCCACGCAGGAGTGAGGGATCGATCCCTGGTCAGAGGGGGATCGATCCCTGAGGCAGTGGAGTTGGTTGCTGGATTGGGGGATCGATCCCTGAGCTATTTGGACTGGGCAGCTGCTTTGCTGCATGCTTCCGGCCTTGATTTTGCTCCAAGTCTTCCTCCATTGCTTTGGACAATTCGTTTAGGACCCGGAATGACCTCTCGAGGCCCCTTCACATACATCAAGTACATCCGAACACATCCGGGGATTATTGGAAGCCTTCGGGAACGCCCATATTGACTCCAATTTCTTGTCGCTCAACAAAAACACACCTTGGGTGCAATATCAAACAAAAACGGACGATGCATGCAAGTGTGACAAAACAGAGTGAGATCAGCCTATCGATTTACACTATTCAAGGCTTATCACACCCCTAACTTGGACTTTGCTAGTCCCCGAGCAAACAAAAGAAAACTAAATATGTTCTATGCAATCTTCCCAGCTAATCGTAAGATACAAAGCATATGCTCAACACTTTCCAAAATGGCAAAAGTCTAAAAAGTTTTCCAACAACAGGGATTACAACTCATTCACAAGCATGCCAGGCACCTTGGTTCTCAAACTTTATTGCAGAAACATTTGAGAAAGCTAAACAAAAGGAGCCTCGGTTCCAAACCTCACCTGGGTAAATCACTCAGCAAAGGAATCACTCAAGTGATGCAACATGTATCCCAAAACCAAGCAAGAAAGGTTCATGTATTAACCGAAACAAAAAGTTATGCTTAACATTCAATGATTTCATTTGCGACAACGTACGAGCTAATTATGCACAGAATAAAACAACGGAGATACGACAGGACATAGACAAGTACCACAATCTTTCAGAACTGCGTAAACATGGAAAACATAGGCGTACTTGAACTTTACTAAGGACTTTCGTCAGCTTTTAATGAGAACGGGTTACAAAGAATAGGTTAGACAAAATGATTGCCGGTCCATGTTAGCTTGGGAAAAACTACCCCATGATCGGTAACCATAACCTACAACTACCCTACTCATCAGGCTAAAAACCAACAAAACGACACTGCAAATTGAAAGATAGAACACATACTCGAATAGCAAAGATGCAACAGACATGACCACCGACTCAAAAAGCAAAGGAAAACATAGTACTACTACTGCTACTGTTGCCACCAACTACGACTACTCATCACCTTGCCCACCACTCGTGCCAGGAACAACAAACTCCGTTCCCTCGCCTCGGAACATGCCCAGATCCAACTCCTCATCTTCCTTATTCTCAACCTCATCACTATCCTCAGATTCAACTTCCGGAGGGGCAACATATTCCGCCGCTACAGGACATTGTTGGACCAACTAATCCACTTTGTGCGCCTGCCTTACAATCACCTTCCGGTCCACTTTCCTCTCCTGTTTCATTTTTCGATTCTCTTTCACCAACCAAGTGGTCATGCAAAAAATTTTCTTCACCCATGAATCCAGCTTTTCTTTTGGCCCGGGCATCTCGGTCATTTTGGCTAACGTGGTTTTCCTTTTCAGGCTCGGTGGATCATGGGATTGGGATTTGCTCTTGGTTACGAATGAATTATCAAGAGGCCCGGGTTTGAATGGTTCAAGCTGAGCATACCTTGGTCCCCTCACTTTTTGACTTTTACAAATTCTATTTATCATGCACGGGAAAGGCATATGGGCCGTATTTTGGGACTCAGCCTGAAAGTTATGAATTTGGTAGAATATTCATAAAGCAGCATCAAAAACCAACTCCTCACTTGCAAACACATATAACAGCTCCGCTCCCCTCTGCCGTGGATGGTACTCGGAACCCCTTGAGATTCGCATGGATAGCCTTATTCAAGAGATGATATTCTTCCCTAAAAAGGCCGGTTTGTGGTGACCATCAAAAAGTCTAATGTCAGGGTAAAGAGCATTGTTAACAATGGCCGGGTCAATGTACGCTCCACCGGGGAGCGGGTAGTTCACTATTGAGATTGGGGGTCGAGTGTACCCCATGTACTTAGCAAAACGTCAAGGGTTAGCGGTACACGTACATTGTCAATCATTGATTCAATACGCATCTCATTCACAGGCACATCCAAAATCGACACCATATTTTAATAAAGTTCTATCACACATGCCTTATTATATCCCTTTAACTTCTTAAACCAAAAAGACAAACCTCTACGAGCGATGTGTGGGATGCCCTGAAGCTCGGTGCCCAAACTTTTGGTGTCGACTTGGCGCTCGCACTTAAACCCCCTTCCGGCCATTCCGCTCTTCCAATTCTTGCGAGTGACACCTTGAGACTCCTCCGGCTCTTCCATTTCAGCATCTACCTCCTCCTCCTCTTCTTCGATTGCCCTAGCCCTGTCAGAACCACCACCCCGAGCCCTCTTCACAGTAACCTTTCACTTTCCTCCGGCCATTCCAATCACAACCATTGAAATCACTCCAACGCCCATCAAGAACATGAACACCCATGAGAGAAAAGTGATAAATTTCGGATCTTGGGTGGAGGGCTATTTTAGGGAAGAAATCTAGCCATAGAATGTGGGTTATGTGGAGAAGGGGTATGAAGTTTATGGACTTTTGTGGGGGAGAGAGTGAAAACATGAGTAGGGGGAAAAGATGGGGTTTTCAGACTAGAGAGAGAGGGGAGTGGGTTACCTTGATTTGGGAGGAAACCCTTGAAATTTATGCTTGGATCTTGAAGCTTTGAAGATTTCTTAAAGAATGGAAGAAGAATTTTCAGATTTGGTGAAGATTTGGGAGAGATATGGGTGAAAGAGTGAGAGAATGCGCTATGGAGTTAGGGTTCTTTGGCTGGAAAATGGCGTGGGAAGAGAAAGAAAGGGGTGCAAGGCTTTTATAGTGGGCTTCAAAAACTGCAGATTTTCAATAAAACCGACGGGGGATCGATCCCTAGGCAATGGGGGATCGATCCCATCTTCCTATGGATTCTCGGCTGGCTTCTGGGGGATCGATCCCTGGGACAAGTGGGATTGATCCCGGTGCTCTCTGGATCCTAGATTCTATTTTCCAAGTGCCAAAGGCCCAACGTCGGTTAAGACTTCCTTTGGTCATGATCCAAACAATTCAAACTAATCCCAAATCACCTACACCCCGCCCCACCACTCCAAACAAACCTTCAAACATCCGGTTTCTTAGGCTAAACAAAAAGAGGGACTCAAACTGGTTTACAAAAATGATGCAACGGTACTAATATGAGGTTAAATCATAAAAGAAATGCCTTGTTTCATCTTTCAAGAACGCCTACAACTCTATTATAATGCATAACTAAAATCAAAGGAATTAAGTATGTACAAGAGAAATTATTTACCAAACTACGGGTATGGAGTTCAAAAACATGGGATACAACAAAAATTTAACCTCCACTCAACACGCTTAACCTACTCAAATGCATTTGGCATAATTTGATTCACATACTTCATGAACGTGCTAATGGAATGAGTTGGTTATTTCCAAAAAGAAATTGGTTCATTCAAACCGGTGCTTTTGCCGCTTTCGACTACAAAACGAGCATATGCAACGTAGCTTCACACGCAAATCTACTTCATTCATGGGAAGATTTCACAAAAAATTTCTATGCAAAACGAAAAACGTAAAGTATAAACATAATATAAACGTAATCTAACGACCCCCTCCCCCCCCCCCAACTTGAAATGAGCAGCGCCCTCGATGCACAAAGACAGAAAATAAGGAGAGGGAGAACACAAATGTCCGGACGGGGTGGAATGTCAATCACCCGATACCTCAACCAAGTTGGAGGATTTTGCGTAATTGTCGCCGTTTGTCATAGGAACCACTTCCAAGGCCCACTCCTTCGGCCCCGCCTTCGGAACCATAGCTAGTCGCACAAGGCCATTGCCAAAGCATTATTAGGCTTACAACCGCGACACATAGTCGCACCCATGCTTAGGGCTTCTGAATGCCTCACTCACCCCGAGTTTTAGACCCAAACTACCAAGGCTGGTGTGGTAGCATGTTGCCTTGCAAAAGACTTAAGAACCAACTACTTACTAAAAGACAAATGCCATTAGTATCATCGGCTCGTGGTAGCCCAGCACACAAATTATTATGAACAAGTATTTAAACCACCGAATCATCACGTGATTAAATGGGTACTACTTTTCTCCCCATGTTTCACTTAAGGTGTCGCAAAACAAAAGATACAACACTTTAGGCGAAACATAGGTGGCTATACCGGACCACAAAAGATTTGCCCTTACTAACCGAAGCTGGGTACACAAACCATATTTGAATAGCAGCGTGCGAAGGTATAAACCCAAGTCAATGATGGGTACCCCCGAAGGGGCCGGGCCTTCCAAACAATTAAGTCCAGAAGTATGCAAAAGCTCCCCGTGGAAATATTGTTTTAGAACTTTTTCAAACCGATGGATCATCCATATAAACCAGAGCGACTAAATCCTCCATTATCTCATTGCTTGCAAAATTTTCCAAAAATAGTTTTGACCGTTGGCCGTTCACTTTGAAAAACATTCCCATTGGAAGGGTTAACCACTTCAATTGCCCCATGTGGGAAAACAGTTTGCACATTGTAAGGACCAACCCAACGAGACTGCAACTTGCCTGGAAAAATATGAAGTTTTGAATTGTGAAGAACTTTCTGACTGACTTCAAATATTATCCGGTGGATGTTCTTATCATAGAACTCCTTCACCTTGGATTTGTAAATGTCCGTGTTATCGTATGGATCTCTCCGGATTTCTTCTAATTCATTGAGTTGGAGCTTGCGATGCGCTCCGGCGGCGGGCAATCGAAAATTTAAAGCTTTGAGGCCCAATAGGCCTTATACTCCCAACTCCACCGGAAGGTGGCATGCCTTACCGTATACAAGCCGATAGGGCAAAGTGCCTAACACGGTCTTATATGCGGTATGATATGCCCACAAGGCATCAGTCAAACGGAGTGACCAATCCTTGTGATTTGGATTTACGATTTTTTCTAAGATGTGTTGTACCTCACGGTTTGCAAGCTCGGCTTGGCCATTGGTCCGACGGTGGTATGCGGTGGACACCTTGTGCGTGATCCTATATTTCTTCATGAGCGCTTCAAAAGGCCGATTACAAAAATGAGAGCCTTGATCACTAATAATGGCCTTCAGTGTTCCAAACCGTGACAAGATGTTCTCCTTGAGAAATTCCAGCACCACCTTGTGATCGTTTGTCTTGGTAGGGATGGCCTCCACCCATTTTGAAACATAATCCACCTAGAGGAGGATGTAGAGAAAACCCTAAGACACCGGGAACGGCCCCATGAAATCAATCCCCCAGCAATCAAACACTTCAATGATAAGGATATTGGTGAGGGGCATCATATTCCTCTGAGTCACCGCACCCAGCTTCTGGCATGCTTCACATGTTCGGCAAAAGGCATACGCGTCCTTATGAAGTGTTGGCCAATAAAAGCCACATTTTAGAACTTTGGCAATTGTCTTGGTATGGGAAAAGTGACCACCGCACTCCTTGGCATGACAAAAGTTCAAGAACCCTTGTTGATCCTCCTCCGGAACACAACACCGGATAATAAAGTCTTGGCAAAATTTGAAAAGATAAAGGTCATCAAAGATGAATCTTTTCATCTCCATAAGAAACCGCCTCCTATCCTGTGCATTCCAATGGCCCGGTAGTTGCCCCGTGACAAGGTAATTGACAATATCAGCATACCAAGGGCTTGTTGATACCACAAACAGTTGCTCATTGGGAAAGTTGTCAACAATTGGGAGATTGGCTGTACGGTCATCAAACTCAAGCCGGTACAAGTGAGGTTGTATTCTTGGAGTTACAAAATCCAACGGGATTAGTCTAGCCTTGGCATCCTGCTTTGTGAAAAGATATTTGAGGGCAGCATGATCTGTAAATACCATGATAGGGGTTCCCACCAAGTACGATCGAAATTTGTCCAAAGTGAAGACAACCGCGAGTAACTCCTTTTCAGTAGTTGAGTAGTTCATTTGGGCCTCATTTAATGTTTTGCTCGCACAGGAATAACATAAGGATGCTTGTCCTTTCTCTATCCAAGAACGGCTCCCACGGCATAATCACTTGCATTGCACATCAATTCAAATGGGAGTTCCCAATCCAGATTTTGCACGAAGGGAGGAGAAGTAAGGCTTGACTTCAATTTCTGAAAGGTTTCCTCGCAAGCACTAGTCCCTTCGAATGGTGCATCTTTAGAGAGAAGATGGCACAAAGGACATGAGATGGCACAGAAATCCTTGATGAATCTTCGGTAAAAACCAGCAGGGCCTAGGAAGGAACGAATGTCCTTCACACACTTAGGCGTCAGAAGATTCGCAATCAAATCAATCTTCGCTTTGTCCACCTCAATGCCCTTCTTTGATACAATATTGCCCAAGACAATGCCATGTGTAACCATGAAATGACATTTCTACTAGTTCAGCACAAGATTCTTCTCCTCACATCTCTCCAACACTTTCCCCAAGTTTAGCAAACAATCCTCAAAAGAGTCCCCAAAAACCGAAAAGTCGTCCATGAAGACCTCGACAGTACTGTCAGTATGCTTCACTATATCATTGAATATACCCAACATGCATCGTGAGAAAATTCCCAGAGCATTGCATAACCCAAATGGCATTCGTCTATAAGCAAACGTCCCATAGGGGCAGGTGAAAGTGGTCTTTTCTTGATCATCCAAAGAAACCGCGATTTGATTGTACCCCGAATAGCCATCGAGAAAGCAATAGAAAGCATGATTGGTAACGCGCTGTAGGGAGGTATTCCCGAACAAGTACAGTTAGTAACCGAACACGTGGTATACAGGAGCACGTGGTGAGTGTGACAGGGTTTATCGCCGGGCAATACGATGAACGGTGATATGGATCAGTAACATGAGAAGTCATTAATCCAGGAGTCTGTTCGGCTGATAAGGACAAACAACATGTGAAGTCATTTGTCCAAATGGACTGTTCGGCAACGGGATAGCCGAACAGGAGAAGAAGTTGCCCTAAAACGTAAGGCGGCGAGAATGCTCTTAAAAGGTTCCAGAACAGTGATATTTAGAGAAGGAATGAGATTCTGAGTATATAGGAAAGATACCCAACGAGAATGGGATGTTCGGCCATGCTATGGGAAAGAATCCTAAAAGGACTCTTCAGCGATGAACTGATAAGGGAACGAGAGTCCAAGAGATCTTGGGTCTTCTATACGAGATAGGAATCCTAGGGGAACAAGGATTCTTGTGCAGCAAGTATCCACGAATTTATAAATAAAAAGGTAAACCTAGAGGTAAAGGTACGCAAGATCTAGCATTCGTATTACATTCCTACTGATAATTAGGGTTTATCAACCAGTACGTGATACTAACTTTGGCATCGGAGGGCCTTTGCTACGAGGAGCAAAGGTACGCTCACCCCTTGTCTGTTTTGCAGGTTGAGGTTCCGACGACGAACTAGGGTTCCGGTGTAGAGGCACGTGAAGCCGTTGCAGTTCGGTGTCATCCAGAGCACCAATTGTTTTCATCCCCCTACAATTGGCGTCGTCTGTGGGAACGAACCAATTCCTTGAAGAACAATCATGGTGGAAGAAGATCCAGCCACGCCCTTTAACCCAAAGGACCAGTTAAGTGGTGGAGGAGATAAATCTCCACCAGGTGCTCCAAAAAAGCCCACTGGTAGGCAGGGCAAGACACCTACGGGCTCCACGATAAGGAGCAAGTCTCACCGAAGAGAAGCCTCGGTGGAACATTCAAGGAGTGTACATAACAGCGAAGATGTCCTCGATCGAAAAAGAAAAGAAATCGAGGAGTACGCTATGTTAATCAGAACGCGAGAACATGAGATACAAGAATTGCAGCGGGTACGCGAGCACCCAGAAGATTCTAGACTCTCAAGGAGGAATTCTAAGAGAGATAGACGGACTCTGGTAATCCATAGGCAGGCTCGTTCACGAGAAAGAGTAAGCAGAAGTCCTACCATAGGGCAATACAAGGCTTCTCCACGAAAAAGGAGAAACAGAAGTAGAAGCCGAACACCGGAAAGACAAAGGGCTTCTTCACGAAAAAGGAGGAGTAGGGACCGAAGTTCCACCCCAGAGGAAGAGGAAACAAGGAAGCATCATCGGGACAAGTACGAGAGACCTAACGCTGACTGGGCCAAAGCTACGGCTCCCAAAATAAAAGAGTTTGAGGATGGGACAGTAACTGCCCGGGAAGCAGCGAGAAAGGCTTTAAGCAACATAGCAGTTTCCCCCTTCTCAAGAAGGCTACAAGAGGCTAGGCTACCGAGCAGAGTGAACCATGGTATGTTCATACTTTACGAGACAAACGCGGACCCCGTGGCTCACATACAGCATTACCAACATGCTATGTTCATGCATGAGGGGGATGAAGCTATCTTATGCAAAATGTTCCCTTCAAGTCCTGGCAAGGTGGCCTTGTCCTGGTTTCATAAATTGGCACCACGATCCATGCGAGGATGGAGGCAGTTGGCGGAGGAATTTACTGCTCGGTTCTTGACAAGCAGAAAGGCCCCAAAAACGTTTGAGAGTTTATCCACCATGAAACAAGCGGAAAACGAGCCGATCAGAGATTATGCCAAGAAGTACTGGGAAACTTTCAACGAGATTGAAAGCTGCAGTGAGGAATATGCCATAGCAACCTTCAAAACTGGTTTGCCTATTCGGGGAGAACTGCGTCGCTCATTGAATAAGCATCCGGTGGCGACGTTGGCTAAACTGATGGAACGGATAGAACAGCACGCCAGAATGGAGGATGACATACTCCGCGAGGATGGCAGGATCATTACCGAGCAGACGAAGGCACTTGCCAAAAAGGTGGATAAGCCAGAACCCAAGACTTACAGAGAAAGGAAGGAGTATGGGCAGGCTAAGAAAGAGCCGTATAAAGATAAGCAAGCACCTGACCCAAATCTTTCTTTTCTGTCACAACGGTTTGGAAGGAACCAATCTATAGGATTCTTTATCGAATAAAGAATCAACCATACTTTAAGTGGCCCCCAAGTTTAGGCGGAGATGAAGATGCAAAACGTGCTACGAATCAGCACTGCAGCTACCATAAAGATTGGGGCCATATGACTGAGGATTGTGAGATGTATAAGAGACACCTTGACGATTTGGTCTCTTGAGGCTATCTCAAGGAATTTATCTAAGAGGACCCAAAGGAGAGAGGGAAAGCCCTGGAACTGGATTATGAGCTGAATCCTAAAGGAGTAATCCATATGATACATGGGTTGGCCGCACCTTATAAGAGAAATGAGGTTAGGCTATTACAAAGGCAGGTTAGGCACGATCAGCATGTGATGCGATTGGAAAATAAGAGAGGGCGAAAGAATGGTGTATGCAGTGAAAGCATAGCATTCACAGATGACGATTTGGAAGAAGTCCAGGTACCCCACAACGATGCTTTGGTCATAACCCTACGAGTTGGGGAATACGACATTGAGAGGATTCTGGTGGATTTGGGGAGTTGTACAGAGGTGATGTATTAATATGGAAGGACAATTTGATAATTTCAAGTGAACAAAATTGAAAATTAAAGTGCTTTGAATAAAAAAGAAGTGCAAAATTTTTTCCCAATGTGTTGTAGAGCAGAACTCTTTTCCAATACATGTGAGCACTATGGCAATTTTTGGGGGTGTTTGGGAGCTTACTTTTTGGCTTTTCATTTTCAGCTTTTTGAATTATGGCTAGAATGTATTTTGAGTATGGTAGGAGTGTCTGAGAGATATGTGCAGAATGTATTTTGAAACTGTAGTAGTGTTTGGTGAATAAATGTTGAAAATAAATTATTGGTTGATTTTTTACCAAGTTGCCTTTGGCCTTTATTATTGTGTTTTATTTCTCCATTTTATTAGGATTTCAGGTGGTTCATATTCTTATCGATTACTAGCATATAAGTATACATAGTTTATATCTCTCCTCTTTTATTTGGTTATAGGGCTCTTTTAGGGTGCTCGTTAAAAGCTCTAGAGCAAAAAATTTATTATTACCATTTAGGACAAAAAGATTAGAAAAATAACATCTTCGCAGTGGTTCAAACAAATTGAAAAATTGGAGCGCTTTATTTTTTACACTGTTTATATATTAAAAACATGATTAAAAAATTAAGTATTCCAATTTTCAATCCGTTTGAACCACTGCAAAGATCTTATTTTTCTAATCATTTTATCCTAAATGGCCATAGTAAATTTTTGGCTCTATAGCTTTCAACGAGCGCCCTAAAAGAGCTCTATAACCAAAAATTGGAGGGCAAAACTGGAAAAACTCCTTCGGACCCGTAGACACCCCAATCTGGGCCTCCAAATAATCTTTAAGTTCCCCGATGATGAAATAAGAAAAAATATACCTTCAAAGCTTGGATTGTTGCTCATTTGCTACTTCTTCTCTAAACCTCAAGAAAACCCCTTTTCTAAACATGTAGGGTGGCCTCCGGTTCAATTGCAAAGAGAAAAACACGTTTGCTTTATTAAAAACAACTTTTTCCATGACACACTGATGGTAAAATGGTCACACGTTTCAATGTATAAAACGTCTTTGAGTTAAACCAATTGGGTTAGAAAGAGGACTCAACAAGCTCTCCAACGGTTCGAACCACGCCCAAATTTGAGTTCGAGAGTGTCCGGGGTGCCTCCGCGAAGTTCAATGTCTTGTGCTTTCTCGACATACCACGTGGCATTTCAAAATGCGGCGTGGCATTTCAAAACGTCATGCGGCATACCAAAAAAAATTCAAAAAAATCACTCCACCGCATGAGGTTTCAATACACCGCCCCGCCTTTTGAAATTTGAAACACCATAAAGAGGAGCGTCTGACAGTTTCACTTGCGCATCAGTAGCTTGACCAAAGCACGTTTTTCACGTTCTTTTTTGCCTTTGGGTGCACTCCAAGTATATTTTTGCCTATAAAAACACCTCTGCTCTTAGAGAAAAAGAATCCCTCTTGATTCTCTCTCTACAACTCCTTACATCCATTACAACCATATGCATCTCTTTCTCTCTCTACATCAATCCACAAATTGGGCTCTTACAAAATCAGTCTCAAACTGATTCTTCTTCTTATTCTCTCTACAAAAATTCATCAAATCTTCACAAAACTCACACAAATCCCCCCTAAATTCAAAAACCCAACTAATTTTAGGAGTTTTCAGTCCAAATCAACCCCATTCCTCTATCTTCAAGCACATCCAAGCTTCGATCAATAAGTATAAACAAATTCCTTTGGGTCTCAAACGAGCTTTATATTCAAAAAGCACAAAAAATAGTTTCTGCACTGAAATACGCTACATCGTACGACGTTTTACAATACCGCACGAAGTAGTGTGTTACACCGTGTATTATTTTATTTTTTGTACATACTCATTCTTATGTTATTCTGTTTAGTCTATTTATTACTTTTCTATACATGTACATTCCAAAATCAAATTTCATATAAAAAGTCATCCTTTTGACATTATTAAATCTTTCAAAATTTCAAAAAAAAAAAAATTAACATTGTTTTACATGATAAGATGAACAAAAGGGTCTCGTAAATCATTTTTAAGAGATTCAGAAAATACAAAAAAAAAAACTATTTTGCAGACCTATGATTTATTTTGCCATTTAAAAGCAAACTGATTTTGGAATGTGTAGACAGGTCGTACATCGCACGGTATTTTAGACACACCGTGAGACATATTTGAGTTGTCGTGCGGTGTTTCACATGATATTGGCAGACTGCTGTAATGCTGTTATTTCACTTTCTGTACGTTGCTCATCCATTTCATACTGTACAGTTTGCACCACAAGCACGCCAATGTGTTATATTAAACTCATTGTCCCTTTCCCGTACATGTTTTAATCAAAGTTAAGTTTTCTAAATGATAAATTCCCCATTTAAAATGCTTAGTAGAGACTGATTTTTATCGATTGCTTTTTCAACAAAACCTTCCCGTCTCGTAACCTGGCTCCCAAACCCAAAAGTCTCAACATTTTCACTAGATCAAAAGCCTTTATCTCTCAAATAAACTTTCGATTTCTCGGAACATACATCTCAAAAATTCGGGTGGCAGCTCTTTGGGCGCTATCGGTCGAGGAGCCCACAGGAGCGAAATTGGGAAAATGCAAAAATGAGAAAAGCTCCTTCAAGCCTCATTTTGCATTCTGGGAATGAGGTGCCAAACACCCCAATATGTATTGTGTGTGTGTGTGTGTGTGTGTGTGTGTGTGTGTGTGTGTGGGGGGGGGGGGGGGGGGGGTGTGTGTGTGTGTGTGTGTGGTGGTGGTGGTGGTGGGTGGTGGGTGGTGTGGTGTGGTGTGTGTGTGTGTTATGTTATGTTATGTGAAAGTGAGAGAAATATGCTTCAAACATTGATTGGAAAATAAGTATCTTCCTTCCACAAACTTGATATTAAAACAGCTATACTTGTTTCCAAGTATCTTCCTTTCACAAACTTGATATTAAAACAGCTAAACTTGTTTCACTTTCTCAAAAAGTATTTTAATGAGATCTTTTAAATGATACCAAAAAAAATTAAAAAATTATTTTTGTAAGAATATTATTTTTAAATTTAAAAATTAAAAATAACTACGTATTTTTTTAAAAAATTTAATGGAATGGGGCTGATCGGCAAGAAAAGAAGTTAGCCTAATGTTACTTTAGTGCGATCATGAGGTGGAGAGTTCAACTTTGCCTCTGGTCTTCCTTCTCACATTTCATATAGGGAAAATTTCATATTAACACCTGGCATTTTATGCAAATCACACATGGAAATCTGACCTTAACAAAACATCACATAAACACTTGACGTATTAAAAAATTAATCAATTAAACCCCTATTGTTTACCTCTGTTCAAAAACTAACGGAAAACATGTTTCACTCTCCAATTTTGCTACTCACACAGACTTTTTTTCACATATTTTGCGCAAATTTTTTGTGGGGTCCATTTTTGGGTCCCACACAAATTATCCGATCTGTTCACTAGTTCTAAAATATTTGGGAAAATGACGGTTAAAGACTTGTTTTAATAATTAATACCCGCCAAGGATATTTTCAGTATTAACAAATGTTCTTAGCTTGTGCTTGTCGGATATTAATTATCAAAACACATCCTGAGTCGTCATTTTCCCAAAACATTTTTCCAAGCAATCTTGTAAAAAATCAGCTCCATAAAATAAATGTAAGTGTATGATCTATCATACAGCTTTTCATTCGGAATTCTGAATTAAATTTTGAATAAAAAGTTGTAAGATTGAATCAAATACTTACATTTACCCTATTGAGCTGATTTTTTTACATGATCATGCAAAAAATATTTTAAAACTAAGGAAATGATCGAATCATTTTTAGTGACCCAAAAGTGGGCCACACTGGGTAGTGTTAGTTGCTCCGGAGAAAAATAAATTAAAATAAATGACTCATCACTCTGCAGGAAAGAAAAAAGAAAAATAATAACGTAGAATAAAAGATTTGTATTACAAAATTTTTTTGTGAGGACCCAAAAGTGAACCGATCTGCTCATTAATCTTTTTTTTTTGCTTGACCCTATAAAAAATCAGCTCAACTGGGTAAATGTAAGTGTTTGATCCAATCTTACAACTTTTCACGCAGAATTTTAATCCAAAATTCTGAAAAAAAAAATATTGTACGATTGGACCATACACTTACAGTTATCCGATGGAGTTGATCTTTTGTAAGGGTTCTCAAAAAAATATTTTTGACTTAATCAATGAACCAGATAATATGTGTGGGACCCAAAAATGGGCCCCACAAAAAAATGTGTAGATTCTCTGGAAAAAAAAAGTCAGTGCGGGTAGCAAAATTAGAGAGAGAAACATGTTTTCCGTTTGTTTTTGACGAAGATTGATGGTAGGGTTTAATTGATGAGTTCTTTAATACGTCAGGTGTTTATGTGATATTTCGTTAAGGTCAAGTGTCTATATGTGATTTGTGTAAAAGGTCAAGTGCTAATATGAAATTTTCCCTTCCATATTTATGGGTGAGTTTGAACCAACATCAATTAATTTAAAGATCATTTATATTAGTAGTGAATTTTTTTTTTAATTTTTTAATTTTTGAATTAATTGTTTATCTCGATGAGAACAATCGATGAAGCTCAAATTATGAATCAAAGTTATAAACAATATAGATAAGACTGAAAAAAAAAAATATCGGAATAGATTTGTCGACATCCTTTTTGTCCTTTGGAGTTGCTCTAACTTCACACTGTTTATCATGAAAAAACAACAAACAAACCTCTATATAAAGCGATAAAGTTTAAAATATGAATTGAAGTTAAAAAAATTCAAATAAGACTGAAAAAAAAAAACTATTGAAACGGATATGTTGATGTCCTTTTTTGTCTTTCAAAGTTGCTCTAACTTCACGGTGTTTACTGTAGACACCTCAATTTGGATTGTCCAGATTAGTTTACTTTCGGTTTTTGATTCCCCGATAACGAAATGGATCAAGAACACCCCGAAAATGTTGAGTGGTTAAGCTTTGAGTGTTTGACACCCTTTTGAACCTAACCTAGCCTAAGCTAATTCAAAAGCCAGAAAATCGATCTGCACGCGTTAGTCTGGAACCTACGTGCACAAGTCAAATGGACAGGTGTTGGTCAACAGTCAAAGTTTTGACTGTTGACCAACGCGCGTGTTGGTGCGCCTGTATAAGACTCTCGCGCGCTGGTCAAACCCGTCTCCATCACCTTTATTTCACTTTTTCCTCCCATCCAATGAGAGGGAAGCCTTTGGATGGAAGCAAGGCCCCTTTGACTGGCTGAACTCCTCTCTCTCATTCCCTTACCCTATATATACCCCCCATGTATCAACTTCCAGAAGGTGACATTTTTTGGCCATAAACTTTGCCCTCTTCTTTGCAAACCAAAGAGAAACAAAGGCACTCAGGAACACAACATTTGTTTTTCATCCTCTAACACTCAACAATCATCAAATACCTTAACCAGCCTCAACCCTCAAAGCTCAATACTCTTTCAAACCCAAAAACCAAAGATATAACACCTTTACTGCTTTCTGTTCTGATCCCTGAAAGAGACTGACAGGGTCAATGCTGGTAATCAATACCAAGCCCTGGTCCTAAAACTAGCAAGGTTTCAAAAACTGTAGTGGCAATGACCAATGGCCGCTGGTCCATAGTACGCGCGCACAGATCTTGCGTGGGGCCTGGGGTCTTGTTGTTTATGTTTTTCTTTCCATACACATCACCGCAAGCATGCTAAAAACCAGTTTACTGCTTTTCTTAGTTAAAACTGCTAGTTTTTGTAGAGACCGTATTTTGAGGTCGTATTTTTCTCTTATAAATGTACTGCCCATCGAGATAGACGGTGCAGATATTTAATGTGGCGTATTCGTGGAATAATATAAGGGTAATTGAGCGAGTGGTACACGTGTGAATGTGTGGTGTGAGAAGTACGGGATTACTCCCCCACTTTTATTATTTTTCCAGGAGGAGATTAATTCCCATCTCTCACTCTCTCTATCTCTTTATCCTCTCTCACCCCTCCTCAACCAAAAACCCACCAAATTAACACAAGATCTACATGGGTTAACCTCCAATGTATCTCTTGCATGTGATTCAAGTCTTAAATTTTGTGGGTCAAGCTCGGGGAAGGACGAACCAGTTAATTTATAAGTTTTCGGAGTCTAGGGCATAGGTAATCTTGGGGGTTTGCTCTCCAAACTCGAGGTAGGAATTTCTTACTCACTTTATGCGTTTATACAATGTCTATATGCCTGGATCGTGCTTATTTTTATTAATTGAGTTGGGCTTTAAGATCTGCTGTAGTTTCTATTTTTTGCTTGTACCTGGTTGCGAGTGGCGTGCGCCGGTTCCCCTTTCGCGTGCGTCGGTCCCCCTTTTGCATGCGCGGCTGTGCTCCCCAACAATTAGTCGATCTCGTTTTCTGAGTTAGGATCTGTTGTTAATCATTATGGAGATTGGTTCAAAATTCAAAAGTTGTGGAAGTCTTCTGCGAAACCCAGTTCTCTACCGGTACAACCCTATCCCCTACCGGTAGGCCGTGTGTTGTGCACTTATGTTATAAATCAATCTATTCTCCTATGTTGGGGTTCTAACCCTTCATTCTTGTTTCTTATTATTCGCTATTGCATAATGTAAGTATCATCGTGAAGGGAATGTACCATAAGATTGATAGAAGTACCGTAGGTTATGTAGGACATTGTGGTAAATGTTATGGGTAGACATGAATATGTCTAGTGATCCAATGGGTAGTGTTGTTGTTCGTTTCCTCTCGACTCGTTGAATATTTTAGGTTTCTGTGGCACATGTTTTGCGGGGTTTAAGTATAGAAACGAGTTGGATGGCTACTACAGAAACTACTTGTGGATTAGTACATGGCGTAGGATACGGGGATATACTTAGAGGTATGGTGTGAACGTAAGCATTCACCTATTATTCGATACGGTAGCTTGTTTATTCCATAATGAGATGTAAATAATTAATTGGCTTATGGAAATGATTTGATAGTTTGATATTTGCGGATTGGAAACGTGGAGTAATTGTCGACAACAAACGGACTGTAGAGACCCGTAAATTATTTTATTTTTCTTTAATCGTTTAAATATGTGGAATATCGTATTTTGAAGTTGTCATGATAATTGGAGGTGTTGGTAGCAAGTGGGGTTCGATTCGATGTCCATTGGTAAAATTTTCATTTTTTCTTCACCCAGTACCGGTACCCATTGTCCAGAGTTGTGTTATTTTGACATTTTGGGGTTCCAGTACAGATACTGGGAATCGCTCAGTACCGGTACCTGCTGTGAAATTTTAAAAATCTCAGCACACATTTTAGCCCACTATAAATACCCCAATTTGCCATTTTTCACACCCAAACCCACGAAATAACCCTAGAAACACCTCTTCTCACCTACCTCACTCCAATCTCACTCAAATCCTTTGATTTCTACCTCAAATCATCAAGATCCAAGTGTCTTCTTCCTCAAATTAACTTGAATCTCACATTTGGTGGACAAGGGGTAAGTTTTGTGTTCTTGCTCTAACTTTTTGGCTCTCAATCACGTTTTTCTCTCTCTTCTCTCAATCTCTTGTTGATCATTGCTTGTATATCTTATTTTTGGGTTATATCTTCCTTAGATCTTGTGTCAAAGCTTGGGAGGAACTTGTTCTTGGAAAATTTGGGCTTAATCCACTTGGTAGACTTAGGGTTTTGCTCAAAACCCACTTTGGTAGGGATTTCTCTCTCTCTCTCCATGTTATGTGGCGATTTCGTGGATGTTAGTGTTTGAATGCTATGCTCGGTTCGAGTGAAACACTTTATGGCTTGAGAATTGAATATCTTTTAGAAAATTGTATTATTGTCTTGATTGTTAAAACCAATGAGGTATTTGTAGCGTGCTGGTGTATATTGGAATGTGTGGATTTTGCCGTAACGCAAGGAGTGAAAATACGGAATCGTAAAGGGTGGAGTTTACCGTAACGCAAGGGGTGGAAATTTGGTGGAAGAAGTGTGTATGTGTATGCGCTTGAGAGTGCTTTCATACTAGTAAATAGTGTTGGATTGTGTTGTTCTTGAATGTGCCATTTAACTTGATTCACTATATTCATGTTTATCATCTCATTTACATATAGATTCTGTAGAGACTTTCTTACTGGGCTAGTGTAGCTCAACCGAATCTTTCTTTCTAGGTTCAAATGCCGGCCAATAGCGTGTATGCATCGAGTGTTGAGATGTGAAGACATTTTTGGAAGCTAACAATATTCGAGTTACTTAATCATCTTTGTAATTGACTTTCTTTTGTTAAAAATGGTTTTGTAACTAACTACTTTTAATTTCCCTTTTGACTAAATGGTTTGTAACTAAAGAACATATTCGTATTCGTACGTAAGTTTAATTGAGGCCAGAGTGCTAAGGTTGAATATCTTTTAAACTTGGAGACTTGTTTGTAAATTAAACAGGTGGGAACTCTTTCTGGGTATTATTTATTTTATGCAATAATCTTTTGTCGAACAGATTTTTTTATTTATGTTGAAAATCGAGGGCGTGACAAATTGGTATCGGAGCGTCTAGATTTGAATACTTTGAGATTGTGGGGAGACTTCTAGCCTCATGGGTTCAAAATGTCACGTCTTCTTGCATGTCATATGTGTGTTTGTGTGAATTGACATTTCTTGGCTTAGGTGGCATTGCATTTTAATATAGTAGAGTGGTGTAGAGTTGTCTTTGACCAGTGTTGGGATAGTTGGGGTTATAGACCTCGTGAAATGATGTTGTAATTGATGAGCCTTTCTTTTCCTATAACTTGTAGTAAGATGCCTCCAAGAACGCGTGCTAGAGTAGGTAAGGCCGAAGAGCACCGGTAGAGGATGAGGTTAGCCGTCATTGGGAAAATCCGAATGGGAATCCGGGGGAAGGGACCAGACACATTTAGGGAGAGAAAGTTCCGATTGTTCAAAACCCTTTTGCTAGGGATTTTGTAGTGGCTCATGCGACTGCAAACCTTCTAAACCCAGCTCCTACGAAAAATGCGAATAGTCATGCATTGTCAGCTATGAGGGAGTTCAGTCGTAGAAATCCACCGATGTTTGACGGGTTGAAGAGTGACCCTCTTGTAGCCGATCATTGGCTAGCCCAAATCCGAAAACTTTTCAGGGCTCTTAATATCACGGAAGATGACTTGCGAGTCAATATTATGGCTGTCCAACTTACTGGGGAAGCTAACGAGTGATGGGAGTCGGTCTTGTAATCAAGACAAGATGTGAGGAGAGCGGCAAGGACCGCGGCTCAAGCGAATGAGCCATATGTGGAGAACTTAACTTAGGCCGAATTTGAGGTGCTCTTCGAGGAGTAGTACTTTTCGGAAAATGAGTCATGACCTATTGAGAGAAGAATTTGAGAAGCTAGAGCAAGGGAATATGACAGTGTCAGAGTACGCTTTAAAGTTCCAATCCTTGTCCCATTTTGAGCCGGAGTTGGTGGCTACCGAGGAAAGAAAGTGTAGGTGGTTCGAAAAGGGGTTGGATGACACTATAAAGAGGATGGTGATGGCACAACGCAAAAGGAGGTTTGCCGATGTTGTCGAGTGTGCAAGGAGCATTGAGATACCTAAGGCGGCACCACGAAATCCTAAGGCTTGGGAACCGAGGCAATCGGTAGGGAGTGTGAGCTTTTCTTCGGAGAGTTTTGGAAGTCAGGAAAGGAAAAGACAGCGAGACCAGTTTTCAGCTTCGCAGGGTTCGTCAAACTTTAGGCCTCCATTTTCTTCTTTTGGAACTCGGGAAAATTCGAATAGGCCTCCGATTGTGTGTCACGAGTGTGGTCAAGCAGGGCACATTTGTGCCCAGTGTCCGCGGCTTTTGGGTACATGTTTTACTTGTGGGAAGGCCAGTCATTTTGCGAGGAATTGTCCGCATGGGGAAGGGGCACGTAGTGAGTCTGGCTCGGTGCAGCAACCGAGGGGTGGTCAGAGTTCAAGTCGGCAATCATTTTGGGGCACTCAATGGCAGCAACAATCTCACTTTCGTCAGACCATGTCAGCATAGGGATCTCAAGTTGAGAGAGGACCAAGTTCTTCAACACCTACTCAAGGTTCCGGTCATCGGGAAGGACATGTTCAGAGTCCGATGACTCAAGGAAGGGCTTTCGCGATCACTTCTACTATTCCGCCTCCACCACCTCCTGTTACTTCTCGAACCCCGGAGACTTCAGTTGTGAGGGGTACATTCCTATTGTTTAATTTCTTTGCTAGAGTATTATTTGATTACAGAGCATTGTATTCATCGCTGCACCTTTTGCTTGTGCATTGGAATTGGAAATTGAAAGTATAAACCATCCATTGTTCGTTGAGACACCCATAAGGGGTAGATCATTAGATTGTATTTGCTGGGATTGTGAGTTTGTCATTCGAGATCATCGTTTTACCTTTGACTTCATCGTGTTGAATATGTTGGGGTTCGCTCTTATATTGGGAATTGGTTGTCTATGTTTCACGCCACTATAAATTGCTTCAAGCGTCGAGTCCACATTTGTTCGCTCGGGGGTACTTGTTTTGAGTTCTTTAGGGAGCGTCGGGAACTGTTAGAGTCGTGTCTGTGTGGGTCTCAAGAGCAAGAATCGGTGTATGCCTTGTTAGCGAGTTTGGCCTTAGATGAGGATGTATCTACGCTGTCACGCCCCGCCCCGCCCCGCAAATGGCACCCAGAGTGGGCCCGAGTCAACGCGGCCACTTGGCATTCCACACAAAAGACCACACCACACTCTACAATCAATCAAATTACAACTTAGCGGAAGACTTCTCACACAAAATACAACCAAGTCAACGCCAAAACCCCAACTCACAAGTTATAATAAATATCCCTTTCTTCAATTAATTACAAAACATTTAGGTTAACTTCTAGACGAATCAGCTACACAACAATCTAACCAAAGACATCACCCGACGCTAGTCTCAGCACCCTTCAAAGCGTTGACCAGTAGTGGACCCACTCTAAGCCACCTGCTACCCGACAGTCCAAAAAGGAAAGCCAAAGTGTGTAAGATATAGAAATGCTCAATAAAATATCACAATATCCAAAAGAATATCAATAAGAATACTCACCACCAACATAATTGCAATAACCATATGAGTACATTAGTTATAACCACCACATCTGCCAAACATAGCAGTATTATCCAATAAACAACCACATAACAATCACTGAAACAATAACTGCATGAATGTAAATCCCACAAGCATGCAGTGACACGTCTGCCACATTCCCATGTACCCAAGGCATTGTGTCCCGCAAACCATGCTCCCAACCTCCGTTAATTAGACGGACTGGCATACGACATGGCGTGACTCACTCCACAATCCTTTCGCGGGTACAATCAACATACAACAAGCATGCATACCATTAGCTAAACCAACATATAGCATGACATACAACCTCCACCACATATATCAATATCAATAGCTAAACCTCGATTAGCATGATATCATTGACATACAATCACCTCCACCGCATTATCTATATAACGATAATCATATCGAAATTTAAAATACCATTAGCAAGATATAAACTTACCACCACAGCAATATCTTATTGAGAAGAACCATATCAGACACACTCACCTTTGATTCGACTGGAGTATGCCAAACTTACGGTTCCGACACCTCCTAAAAGACCAGCTCATTACCTAACCACAAGTTAACCCATATTAGCATATGAACATCTTGGGATGTTAAACCAAATGCTAGACTAACATGCCTTCTACACTAGCTCATGGGGCAAACATTACATAAAGTCACCAAAATCTCTAGAGGTGTCCGGGAGTACCCACGTACCCGGGAGACCTCACACACCTTTTTCACACTCCAAGGTACTCCAACACACCCAAATTCACTACAAGAAAACACGGCTTTCCCGGCGTTTGCCGGAAAAAGTGAAAAAAAACGCCGGTAAAAGTCATTCCGGCATTTATCTCGGTGTTTTCCGTGAACGCCGCGACTGCCAGGCTCGGGAATACTTCCCGACGTTTCCAAAACACTGGGAATAATCCCGGCGTTTTTTCCGGGGTTTATAAAACGCTGGGAAAAGTCTTTCTGGTTAGAATTGACACCGCCGCCGGCGAGGGAATTCCCCGGGTTTACAAAACGCCGGGAATAGTATTTTTTTTATTTTAAATATTGATACCAATTATACCCATTTACTATTAGTTTTACCTGTTCATAAATCATTGACAAACATAAAAGTAATAAATAACAAATACACACATACAAACAATCCATATTATCATACAAATCAGCCTCTCATATTTCCGAATACAAAACACATTGTCCGAAAATACTCACAATATTATCTATCAAACAACATACAATGTCTCGTAATTATACCTTGAGAGTACACTACTCAACAAATAAAAAGATAGAGCTTTCTAAATTCTTCTTGCACTGAGAAAGCCAGGTCATGGATGGTCTTGGGGTTCAAGGGCGGAATTTCTTGCCTCTGTGTATACAACCCATAGCATAGCAATACTGCATTGACAGATGATATTAGATAACAATGTGACGACAATGAAACCAAAGAGAACTCTAGAATGTCATATGCATAAAAGCAGCTCTCACTAAAAACTAAACAGTTGTTACATACACTAACGTGGTCGGTGCACGTCACGTACTAAGGTATGCAAAAGAAAATGGAAGCATGCTAATACAGCAACCTAGCTTTTTCAAGTACCCATATTTCATAGCTACAGAGTTCACCTCAAACAAATAGCTACACAGAGTTGAAATGTCATAAAGGTAGTCCAGATATTTCGGAGAATCAATTCGATACATATCCGATATGCATCTGCATCCATTATGTCTGGATATGGATACTAAAACCTATTTTTAAGTGGTTATGCTTTCGATGGAAAAGAATATAAACATTGTGCATATAATCTAGAAACTCACAAGTATCAGTCGAAAAGTATATGACGGTCGAATTCTAATTGTTTCCATTATAATAGAACACTAGAATTTTACATCACGACAACAAACTTTCCTGTACTCTCATACCAAATAACAAAAAGATATGGAATTTGATATACTCAAATTAATTCATGACATGAACCAGAATCACTTCAAGATCAACAGAAATACTGTATCAAGGAAAAGGAACTGGAAACCAAGGTAAGAGCCTAAATACAATTGTAAGTAAAGGATGACAATAACGATAGAAAAAGACGGAAACAAGGATTCAATTCAGACCTGAAAATCTGCCAATTCAACATCCATGTTTTCTGTTTCAAAAGAGTGGGTCTGTAGGTCATTCCCAAGAAACTTCTCGCCTTCAGTGAGGACAGCAGAGATATCAACCGGCGCGCCTAGCAAGCAGGAAACAAACGAACATGGCAAATATTAGCAAGATAAACAAGGAACAGTTTCCTTTTCCTAGATTTCTCGATGCCAATTCAACAATTTTTTGGTTGAGGCTGAATGTTGAAACCATCCCTTTCCAAGCATCTAGCATCTTATTGCTACATGAGCAGAAGCTTCCTCACATCTCACATGCATTGTAAGTGAACTCAGCCTAACTTCTTGAAAAATCACAACTTTCTAATTACTCTGGGAAGGAACTTACACATTTGACAAGAACTTGTAAACAAGAAACATAGGGTACTAACTATCACTTGTTTGTAACCTGGGCATTCCAACATAGGGTACTAGCTGAAAAGTAGTTCCAATTCATGAAATTTATGGCAAATAAGTTAACATAGATTGCACAAAGAAAAAATAAATAAAAGCTGGTCTTGTAAGCAATACAAAAAATCCAAGTCTGCTATCATAACAAGGCTACTTACTATGTTGGTCTCCACCGAAGAAACATGCACCTTAAGTCCTTTGATTTCATTCAGTCCTTCTAGAAAACCAAATTCAAATGAAACAGAGACGTCAGCTAAAAATAAGTAGGGAGTCTAGCGACATAGAGTAATATGTAGCATTTGTACTTATAGTTTATCATGCATTGGGCGCAATACACTGCTGTAACCATGGAAAGCAGCGATCAACCTCGAGCTTTCCAACATTCTCATGAACTGCTACAGCAGCTACGGTGTTATTGTGCATTGTACTCAAAAGATAGGTGTTTTATACGATAAGGTGTTAAACAGGTGGAGTAATTTGCCTGCTAGCCTTCTTGTGATCACCGCATTTTTTACCGAATAAGCATATGATTACAGGTCGTATGTGTTCAAATGAACCAAAATTAAGAAGTCGAAAAAAAGCAACCCAAAACATTCCCAGTAGTACTGTAACTACCGAGACAAGAGACAAGTGATCGGTCACGTCTTTTAGCACCTGAATCAATTCGACAAACAAAACCAGAACTACACAGTTACGTTGGCCACCTTAATGGTCACTGTCCATAACATATATCACCTTTCATATCCAAAGAATGAGTTTTGTTCCAGGAATATGGAAATAAGAATCTAACATTGACCCAAAAGAATAGAACTAATGATCAAATATTGAGTCTTGATATCGCATGAATAGCCCAGAACTAATTATTAGCTTTAACAATAGCAATTCATTGCTTATAAAGACATGAAACGGCTAATTCTACCACAAACAGCCTATATATACCCAGCAAGAGGCGAAGTCCTTGACTTAAGTAGAAAAGTGTTAGAGGCAACAATACATACATAGTGACAAGAAGCACATTATTAGTATTAGCAAAAGAGACCCCAATTTTATACGCCCACATGCTAAAAATTAGAACTCAGATGACTTCCTTGGAATATACCTGAATCATTTTCCACTAGCCTATACGAAGGAATCCAATCTCATCAGTGTCCATCTGCATCTTGTGGAACTTGAATGCCAGGGGAAGCATTCGTACATTGGATTGCTTCTAAACCTGAACCAAATATGATATTCAAGCATGAATAAACATTATTTGTCACAGAGCTTCATTAAATTTCAACTTACAATAAAGTTTCAGCAATATCAAATCATCCCACAAAATTCTCAACATTCTAGACTAAAGTTTCAGCAATTGAACACGTTATTCAGCAAATAAAATTCAGTTTTCCAAGTTTAATCACCAAATTTCAGAACCTAAATCACAGTTCCAGTACTTATGTGCAGTTTCAGGTTCTAAAAAGAAAACTCACAGTGTTTTCAGGTTGGCAATCTGCGTCAATGTAGAAGGGATAGGGCCAGTCAATTGATTGTTCTTCAAATTCCTGCATTAAAGTGCACATAAACCCTTAGTTGAGACAGCTAAAAACTTTCCATTGTGATCAAATCAGACTGTACTTCAAGCGTTAACTCACAATAGCTCAAGCTGCTTAAGCTTAGATATTGAGAATGGAATGCCTCCGTGTAACAAATTAGTGGATAGTCCCTACATCATGCAAACACAACCTTTAAAAACATGCAACTCTCCATCGATTAAATAACACCAACTTCTCAGGATTACTAAACATTTCACCAGAAGATAACACATCACAATATTACAACGAAGAAAAGACTAGAAAGTGAAGTATTACAGTAATATCGGAGAAACACAGTTGCCTATCTCAGCTGAAATTTGACAAGTCAAGTTGTTTCCCTGAAGATCTCTGTAACATTTCAATAACACATGAATCATCGAAACTAATAACCTTCGAAAACTTCTGTAGAAACTAAAAAGATCATCAACAGATTGTGTAACTCCATCAACAAAGTAAGGGGTTTATCATTTCAAACAAGCAAACCAAGCTTTTTGCGCCCTAACCCGAATCCCCCTTCCCCATGACTCCCTCCCTCCCTGAATAGTCTGCCCTAACTAGAAACCCAACCTTGACCACCGAAGCCCAACTCCACCGGAGAAAATAAAGAGACATTGTGAGAGAAACACACACAGAGACGTACCAGCGGTGAGGGGAACTTAGAACCCCAGAGACAGAGAGTGCTTATATGGACGAGAGATAGATTCAGAACCCTTAAGGTAGTGAGAGCACCAACAACCGGATCCGTAACAGCCATCCATGAACCCGCAACTCCTTCACTACCGCACATCCGCCGACCGCAGAGAGGGAGAGAGAGAGAGAGAGAGAGAGAGAGAGAGAATACCAGTAGAGATAGAACAGCCGAACATATGGTATGTTGATCCTGAAGTTTCTCTGCCCAAAATGAGATACAATCAGTCCAATCGTGATACAAATTCAAGCCAAAATGAGCGAGAGAGAGAAGAAGAAGAAGAAAAAGTACCAGTAGAGTGAGATTGAGGAGGCCAGAGACCAGAGGAGTGTCGATCTAAGAGAAAATAGGAGAGAGAGAGAGAGAGAGAGAGAGGTGGGGTGCAGCGGTATACTTTGGGGTTAGGGTTTTCTCTGCCTTGGCCGCCGAAGGGAAGATAAGAAGCGATGGGGAAATGGAAAACAAAAATGCTAAGGACACATACATTTGTGCACATATCTTGCACATACATTTTTATGGGGCCCACCTCGGGTCCCACCTATATGATTCAAGCCGCTCATTATTTTTAACATAATGTTTTAAGAGTTTCTGTAAAAAATCAACGCGGTAGGATATCGGTAAGGGCTTTTTCAGAAATCGCAGTGCGAATCAGACTGTTTCACCCTATGATTTCTAAAAAAGCCCTTACCGATATCTTATCGAGTTGAATTTTTACAGGAACTCTTAAAAAATTATTTTAAAAATATGCTACCACACATATTGACGACGTAGCCTTGGTGGTTTAGTTTTAAAAGCTAGGGTGAGTGAGGCATTCAGGAGCCCTAAGCATGGGTGCGATTACGTGTCGCGGTTGTAAGACCAAGAAAGCCCCAGCGATGATCTTGTGTGACTAGCTATGGTTCTGATGGAGGAGCCGAAAGAGTGAGCCTTGGAAGCAGTTCCAATGATGAAAGGAAGCAATGACACGAAAGCCTCCAACTTGGTCGAGGTATACGGGGGTTGACATTCCCCCGGAGGTACAATCTTTTGTTCTTTCCTCTCTTTACTATTGTTCTTCATGCTATGAGGACATAGCTTCGTTTAAGTTGGGAGGAGGGATATATATATATGCTATATATATGTTGTTGAGACTTATCTGTTTGTGTTTTCGTTAAAATTTTAAAATTTTTGCTCTTGCTTGCAATCTTCCCTTGTTAGTAGTGATTTCACTTTTTAGATACTTTAATTATGCTCAATTGTGTCAATGGCAAGAGTCATGTATCCCCTCGAATTCGGTTGTGTGTTTGAATCCATGTTACATGCTTATACATGAATTTTGATGAATAAGTTGAGCCTAAAAGTCAAGTCAAGTGTTGTGCATCGCTTGAGTAGAGATTCATTTCTTAAGCATCCCATGTTGTTCTCATTTCTCGCAATTGCGTAAATAATATCTGTTGTTCATACTTGAGTTGTGTATATATCTTTAATGCATCTTATTGGAGTTGTTGGCGTATTTAGGAAATGATTCAAGGCATTTTTGCTTGATTAAACCACATAAGAGTCACCTCGTCCTTATTTTGAACCATAGTCCGAGTCTCTTCCATTGTTCAAACCTAGGTAACCGGATGTTCGGAGGGTTGTGTGTCAATAGTTTTCAAAGATTCAAGGAGGTTTGGTGATGTGTGATTATGATAGAAGTGGTTGGGATGCAAAAAGGCAAAGAATTGGTATGTGATTCCCTATGTTTCCTCTCCCACTTCAAAAGCTAAAGCCCCAAATTTTCATCTCCTTCTCCAAGCCCTCGAAATTTGGCCCCTCAATCTCTCTCGCTACAAATCTTATCTCAAATGACCCTATTCCTCAAAGAAAAATCAAAGAATTGATATGAAAGAGCAAAGTCATATTCGAAAGAGAGTTGAATACTATGATGAGAGGATTGGTGTGTCTCCGGGCTAGCATACATTTTGGATGAGAAAGAATCCAATGGAAATGGGGAGCTCGTTGCTCAATACTTGAGGAGCCGGATGTGGTTGACGATTATGTGTGTTTGAGTCGGTGGTAGTAGTTTTTATAGGTTTTATATAGTAGTTGTTCTTTATTTCTTCTTCGTAATTTTGTTTGGTGTTTGGCCGATATGTGGCCATGCCTTGGGTAGTTTAGGGTCGGTAGTGGCCAAGGGTAGATGAACCATGCAAGTATATGGCCACTACATTTTTGTAGTCCCTTTCCCTTTGTATCCAAGGTCGTTATAAGCTAATAAAGTCCTCCGTTGATCTTTTGTACGCTAGTTAACTCCGTTTGATGCATGATTGATATCTATTGCTTTTTGAGTATGATTTGTCCCTTCTTATGCAAAGTTGTCAATAATTAGCTTTCCTTTCGTTCTTAGCGCTCTTTTGATAGCATGCGTAGCTTTTTATCTCTGGCTATTGCATTTACTCGCTAGCGCTTATCATGGGATGTATCGTGTATCTTAATGTGTGAAAAGTCGAATAAGAGCGTATCCTTGTGAGTTTTGGAGTCAAAACTCGTTGCGGTGCATGCATGCTTGACTACACTAATATGACATAATTTGTTCGTCCTAGTTCATGACATGTTTGCGTGTGGATTGCACGTGATCGGATTTGAAGGGGTGTTTTTGGACTCTTGCCAAGTTGTAGTTATTGAGCATAGCTTTTGTATCTTCGTTTGGGGAGGATTGTATAGCTTAGGTAAATGCATTTTGTTTTAGTTTGCTAGGGACTAGCAAAGTTCAAGTTAGGGGGTGTGATAAGCACCCAATAATGCATATTCTTGGTGCTTAAATCCTCTAGCATGTTGTCTTTGTACATATTTATTGTCGTTTTTATACGATATTGCACGTAAGGTGTGCTTTTAGTAGTTTCAGGTAAAACGTGTAAATAAGGCACGTTTGAAGGCCAAGGAATGCTTCGGAAGCTTCCAAGTACCCGAAGACCCTGTCGGCCCCCTAAAATCTGTCTAAGTATGGAAAAATGACTTTCTGAAAAAGTTTCGATTTTTGAGATAAAAAATGGCGGTAATTGATCCTTGAATTTTTCTAAGAGTAACTACGAAGTTACAAGGTTTAATTTGAAGAGCAAGGTCATATTTTGATCCATTTTCTCTTGAGAAAAACGTGCAGTTTTCCATTTTGTACTAAAAGTGGGGGGTTGACATTTTGATTTAAATGAAATCTTGAAATTCTGGTAATGCCATTGTTTCCAAATGGGGGGTACTTTCTTATTTTCATTAAATAAATTAAAGTAAAGGAAAGGTAAAAGAAAGGTTTAAAATGTAGCCTTTACTGGGAGCTGTTTGCTGAAGCTGAAGCCTGAGCCTGAAATCTGCAGTTTTGAAGAATGTTATCGATAACATTCCATTTGTTATCGATAGCATTGGTTCCATTTTGGTCCAGAAGTTGTCCAAACCTGAGGGTATCGATAACATTTGGTTTGAGTTATCGATAACTCTTTTCTCCGGGGAAGATTTTGAAGGATGTTATCGATACCTTTGCTTGTGGTATCGATAACATTGGTCTCCAGCAGATATTTTTACTGCTTTTTGGACTTTCCATTTATGGAATACTTGCCACTTTTGGCAAGTTCAGGGATATTTTGGTAGAGGATGAGGTGCCTTGTATAAATAGGCATCTCTCTCTCTCTCCCTCATATAGATAGAATAGGTAGATATTTATGTTTGAAGTCTTTTTATTCCTAGAACTCCATTTTCATTGCTCTCAAGTTCTTGTCTTTAATTCCTCCATAGTTCAAGTAAGTATTGTTGTTTGATTTAAATCTCAAGTGTTAACGTTGTTCGTGTGGATTAGATCTTCTCATAAATCTAGTTTATTTCCGTTTTCATCGGCAAAGCATGTCTTCATTTTCTAGCATGATTCCTAGTCTTTCTCCTATGAGTGAGTAGTTAATTGGGTCGGTCATGGGGTGAGATGAACCCTATGGATTAGTCGTTTAAACGGTTTCGCCTAAACTTTAGTTCGATTTCAAGGTTTTGAATGAATTAAACCCATGATTTCCTGCACAGATCATGGGGTCGGTGGCTTCTTTGATCAATGAAGTCTATCGCCCTGTGCTACATGCTTGATAATCTTACGCGTGCGAACGATCCATTTTCGTCTCTCACTTGCGTTAAATGAGTTCTGTTTGAATTAATGCCTTGAGTTGAGTTATAAGTAGTCTTCAGTTTTTAATTCTTCAAGTGGAATCCGGACGGTTTCGGTTCACTCATGAGTTAGATGAAGGAGCCGTTTTATGGCTAAGTCGTGGGTAAATCAAATCCCTTGACTCGACCATCTTTAATTTAGTTAAATTTCAAGTTCAAATTCCGTTAATCAAATCAATCACCAAGTTGGCCGCTTGAAGGCCTCGCTGCATACTTACTATCTAATCCAAATACGCTGAAGAAGATTTCTCTGTGGGAACGATCCCGGTCTTACCGGTTTTATATGCTATCAACGACCTAGCCCTTTGCTCGGGTGCAAACCTTATTAGAGGATAGGTTGCGTGGTAAGCACTTTTTATACTAATTTATTCGATTTTAATTTAGCCTTTTTATTTTCCACCGCATACGTAAAATAAAGTTGGCTGTCTAAAAGCCGAAAACTCGTGCTTACATCTACAAATCCAATCAAGCTGTATTAATTATTCCCGTGGGTATGATCCCGGTCTTCAAGATTATTATGCTTCAATTGGACGCTTATACCCTGCGCTTGGGGTGATCTTATTCCTTATATCGGAGCAAACGAAGCATTTTTGGCACCATTGCCGGGGATTTCTTATTATGGCTTTCTTGGAGGTTCGACAAACCATTGTAAGTATCCCGCTTTGGTCTAGTAGTAGTAGATTAGTAGTTTATGTGTTAATAACTCGTATTTAGTTGTGGATACCTCTAACCTGGTTTTATACCAAACCTAAGGTGTAACGAAGCCAAGTTAAATATCGAGACTGTTCTTAGTTAGTTTAGTTAGTTTTATTTGATTGCATTGCTTAGCTGAGGTGGTGACATAACCCCTCGCATATTCTGTTGATGAGATGAGGTGGCGGCTTAGCCCCTCTAGTCTGGTAGTTTTTCTAGTAGTAGTATTTATTTTGTGTATGCCTATTTACTCTGAGTAGCAAGGGGGACTATGGCTTATTTTGCATGGTGCTATGGAGGGTATGCGAAACAATTTGATCGTTCAGTGTCAATTCCTATATTTTATGGCTTGGCCTCAGAAAATTCATTTTCGCATATTGATGATCTTGAGAAAGTTTTTGCTAACGATGAAAGGGCTACTTTACAAGTATTCCCAGCTTTTTTGCGTGATAGTGTTCAAAATTGATTTTATTCTTTGAGTCCAGGATCGACAAGGCAAGAGATTACAGAACAATATTTCAAAACTTTCACTCCCTCATATGAGAGTCATATGCTTTTACAAGATCTATCCAATTTCTATCAACTAAATGATGAGTCTTTTTCACAATATTGGGAGCGATTTAGATGTTCCGTATTCTCTTGGTCAAATTTTAATTGTGAGTTTGCTAGTCTTCTGGTTACCTTTTGCCATGGTTTAAATCTTAAGACAGGCCAAGTTGATTTAATGTCTAATGATGAATTTCTAGAAAAATCGCTGAAGATGTGTTAATGTAATTGGCGATTTCCGGATGCGACAAACAGTTGGAGTCTGTACTTATTCTTTTTCCATTTGGGTTTGGGAGGTGTTTTTATTTTGTCTAGATTAGATACTCCGCCCGTTGGTTCAAGAGTTGATCACGAAGGCCATGCCGTGCATTTTGCTTGGAAAGGTATTTGCATCTCATGTGCATTTAGCTTAATATTTTTTCATGCATCATTAAGGTTTTCAATGTCATAATCTTTTATGAAATATCATGTATGCACTTATCTTATATTATTGGCCTTGTTTTATTTGAAGGGAAATTTTGTCTAAGGCCTTTTAAGTGCTTGCGCCTTAGTAGTGCCTTAGCAGCGCCTTACCAGACTAAGGCCCTTGCACGCATGTTAAGAGCGCCTTAGTAGTGCCTTAGTAGACTAAGGCCCTTGTGTGCATGCTAAGAGCGCCTTAATAGGGCCCTCCAGGTTTTTTCCCTTGCTTGGTCATATATAAGCTTGTTCTTCATTTTTCTAGGGCACAAGAGAGTCATTTAGCCCACTTTAGAGAGAGAAAACATTATCTCTTTTGCTCTTGTGCTTTCATTTGCATTTGGATGATTTGAATCTAGCAATCAATCATCTTTGTTCAATCTAGAGAAATACTTTCTTGAACCATGTATTCTCTCTAGGTTGATTCTTTTGCATAAAAATCTTCACTTTACAAAATTCATACTTTTATGCCTATGAGTCTACATGGCCGGATGATACCGGAGCCGTTCTAGAGCAGAGATCGAGATGGTGTTGCTCGAGGAGTCCATGGAATCAAGAAGGGGCACGGGGCGCTAGGCAAGAAGTGGAGTTAGGTGTGATTTGGGGTAAAAGTCGGTAATTCCTAACTTGTAGTCTTTTTGCCTAACCTTTTGATTTATGGAAATTTGAGTAGATTAGGCCGTGGTTTTATGCTTACGGTGCGTTGACCCTAAGTAGTTTCCACGTATATCTCGTGTTTGCGTTCTTTAGTTTTATCGCTCTTTACTTATATTGTTGAATTGAATAGTTTGGCATGAAGATTGGAGAGTTGTTTAAGTTGGTGGCTGAATTAATTTTAAATAGGTCGTCCCATTCACCCCCCCTCTGGGACTTTGTAGTGCATTAGATAATTTCAAGATGGTTGGGATTAGCTTGATAAATTAGCCCAAAAGCTCCAAGTTTGTGAGTTGTCTGAAAATTTTGAGGATTCCAACTCGAATGCCTTGTTAGAGGAAATTAAGCCGCATATCTGTTAGTTTAGATTGTGACAGCTCCTCAGAGTTTGCATGGAGTGATGATCCTATTGATGAAACTGAGGTAGAGTTCTCCTCTTATGGATTCCCCTCTTTGTGATGATCTAGGGGAGAAATGTCTCACCGCTGAAGTTGTCTATTCTGATCTCCCATATTTTGATCCTTACCTTGAGGAATTCCTCCATGCTCACAAGATGAACATGCTTGACACATCGGGTGTTACATGAAGATCTGTTGAAAATTTTTGCTTTAGTTAGATTGGTTTTAGCTTACCCACTTTCATTCGACCTTAAGAGACCCCAAAGATTTATCCTACAAAAGAAAATTTTTACAACATATATGTATATATACAATGGGTGTGAGCAAGAACTTTTACAAACAAATACAATGGGTGAGAGCAAAAATCTGGTTAAGTATAAAAAATAACTTTCGAAAAAGTATCGATTTTACAGAATTAAAAAATAGCGGTAATTGTTCCTTGATTTATTCTAAGAGAAATGGTAAATTTTCTTAGTCATAGGTGAGAGGCAAGGTGAGGTTTTTTCCCTTTTTCTTCAAAGAAAATGTGTGTAGACACTCCAAGTTGGCCTAATGATTATTTCAAGTCCCACCTTAGGGACCATCCTAATGATGATATGGATACAGTGATTGCTGATTTACTTCTTGTAAACCCATGGATTTGTGGTAAGAATTTTGAGCCACTTAGAGGACCCAATCCAGAGCCAAATAGCCTTTCAGACAGAAAAACTGTATTCTAGGAGAATCTTTCTATCGGCCCTAACATCGATCTACCGGCCTCAACATCATTTCTTCACCCGTGAAACCTGTTGCTTGAAAATCTCCCTGAGAGATTGATTAGCCAGCCAACAGAACCATTTCTCGGCCGTAACGTCTATTACTCGGTCGCCAGATCCTTGCCCAGCTGCGAGATCGCCTATTTTCTAGATTCTAGAACGTCCTGTCAATCGTTTGATCTGTTCACAAAACCCTAGCAGCCAAATTCCGATGCATTCGGGCTACGTCAGAGGATTACCATGAGGAGTTCGTGTTGCCTTATAACTCCATTTCAATCATTCGATATTGGTTGGATCCGAAATTAAGAGACCAAGACTCTCTCATTAGCCACGAAATTCTGCAGAAATACACTCTCAAATCCCCTCTACAAAAGCCCTAACCTCCCGAAAGCAGCCACTAATCCAACGATCAAACCCCGAAGTTCAAACCTTAACCCTGGGGTTTTCTAGAAGCAAATTAGTCAATCACACTCAATTTGAAGCAATCAAGCCACTGAGGGATCAAGGTGGTGAGGCTTAGGGGTCTTTGGTTCAATTTATTTCATGTTTTTCTGCTTAATCATAGTCTTCTGACCTTCTGTTAATCGTAAAGTCTGGTGTGAGGAAGAACATCGGTTGGGGAATCAATCCCACGGCCAATACATTAAACCAGGAGGATCTCTTGGCCGTGACATCTATTCACCGGCCGCGAGATCCATTCTCTTGGGACAGATCTGTTTTATCTTGCTTTCTAATGCATACTTTTAATTACTGTCTCGGCTCACCATTGATTGTTTAAAGGCTAAAAACAGATTACGTGTTAGGATTAAATAAAGCATGCGTTAATCTTATGTCGAACAACTATGGGCCGGTCTCACGACTGGGTAAGGAGAGGTGCCTAACACTTTCCCCTTGTTGTATTTTTGGCTCCTGTACCTGCAATCTCTATTTGTTTTTCCTAGTTTTAATAAACTAGGTGGCAACTTTGTTTTGATGATAACCGCTATCGTGTGGCGATGTTCCTAGCCATGGGAATACCCAGGATTCTGGTTTATGAAGCAAACAACCAAACAATCTAACAATCAATCTGTATGGTGATGCCCCGCTCCAGGGAAGTGTTTACAAGGTGTTGGTCAATGGTTACAGCTTGACCGTTGACCAACGCATGAGTAGGTGGTACACGCGCGCGCTACTCCTAATCCTGCGCGCGCGGGTCAAACTGACAGGTGGCGGTCAACAGTCAAAGCATGACCGTTGACCCACGCGCGTCAAGGCGTAACACGCGCGCACTTGAGTTTTCATAAAAATTGTCACAACTTGCAAATTGTAACATTATGGACAAGCTTGACCGTTGACCAACGTATGGGTAGGTGGTACACGCGCGCGATACACCTAATCCTGCGACCGCGGGTCAAACTGACAGGTGGCGGTCAACAGTCAAAGCTTGACCGTTGACCCACGCGCGTCAGGGCGCAACACGCGCGCACTTGAGTTTTCATAAAAATTATCACAACTTGCAATTTGTAACATTATGGACAAGCTTTAGAATTTTTTATTTTTTATATAAACTAATTCACATGGATTTTTTTTTATTTATATTGAATTTCAATTTCAATGGTGGCTTTCCAATTGGATTTTAATCCTTTTCAGATAAAGCTAAGCCAAAATACATGATTGCTCTTTTACCTAATGTGTCAAACACTTGGAAGGCATCCGAAATAACTTAGTTAAAATTTCAAGCATACACAAAAGAATTTATACCATCTAAACAAAGAATTCAATATCTAAAGTTAGGTTTTAATTAACTTAAATCCTCAATTTTCGACAAATGTAACTTGTGTACTATCATCCAAATATCCCAACTTGATGGCCAGATGGGGACACACGTAAGTTTTCCCAAGAAACTTAAAAGGTGAGTGAAGCAAAATATATAGGTTCATCATAGTTTTAAATCTCTTACACCAGTTGTTAAATAAAATTAAGAACTTCAAAGTATCTAAAATTTAGGCTTCAATATATCTCGCCACAAGAGTCAGTCTTTTATCATGCCGCAAGAGTGAGATCATTTTTAGACTTTAGTCTTTTATTTCGCCGCAAGAGTCAGTCCTTTATCACGCTGCAAAAGTGAGGTATTTCTTTGGCTTCAGTCTTTTATCTCGCCACAAGTGCGAGGTCTTTTATCTTGCTTATTTCGCACATCAGTGTTTTATTACGTCACAAGAGTGAGATCTTTTTTAGGCTTTGGTCTTTTATCTCGCCAAAAGAGCGATGTCTTTTATCTCGCTCTTTTTTGCATGTTAGTCTTTTATCACACTGCAAGAGTGAGGTATTTTTAAGGTTTCAGTCTTTTATCTCACCACAAGAAAGATGTCTTTTATCTACAATCACAGTTTTTAAAGAACTAGGATAAAATATAAGCGCCACTTTTTATCTCAGCTTTTGACTTAAACTGAGATTAAAAGTTTAACTTACAATTTTTTATCACACTTTTACTAAAACCATGATCTGGTGTGGTGTTTATCGATTATTGTAGTAGTGGGGATTCAATCAAAAAATTCAAACCATAATGAGAGAGCATAACAATATTTATAGCCGCAAACAAGTTGCCTACCAAAAGCACAATATTTGTCATTTTATCATTTATTTCCAAACACGCCTATATTTATGAAGCATCGTTATCATATTATTCAACATCGATAGAGTCAAAATTTTGCATTATCTGTAGACGTTAACTTGTTGATTATCTTTTTAGCAATATTATTTTCTTCAAATTATCAAGTAGGAAAAACAAAGGATGCAAAGCTATAGATATTTGATCCCACTATTTACAAATCTTGACTTCGGCCTTGTGACATATTCTCACAATTATATATAGTATGGTGCCCACATAATCATCCTATTACTACTTAAGTATATATATGGAAACCATTCCAAACTATTTTACTCCTCTTTTGTTGTTTGTTCTTTTTGGTCATGAGTATTACGTACTCTTCTCCAGACCTTTGGATCTAGCTAGCTTAATTAGCAAAGAATATTAATTACAGTAGGTCAGAGTTAGCATCATTCTTAAATACTTAAAATCTCTCTCCTTTGTGAGAGTCTTCCTCTCTCCTTTGTGAGAGTCCTCTTCTGAAACCCTAGCTTCTCTCTCTCTCTCTCTCTCTCTCTCTCTCTCTCTCTCTCTCTCTCTCTCTCTCCTCATGGCAGATGAGGTGGTTGCAAGAATAGGGAACTTTCATCTTTCTGATGAAGAGGAAGATGTGCTTACTATCGATGAAGAAATATGCCAGCAGGCATTGGTTGCATGCTCCTTCAGTCTGGTTGGAAAACTTCTCACCACTAAAAGGTTCAAAGTGGCGGCGATGAAGGAATCTCTTAGGAGGGCATGGGGTTTTCCCAAAAACCTTTCTATTGTGGAGGTGGGTGACAATTTGTTTCATTTTCGCTTTGAGGATGAAACAAGTCGTAGCAGGGTGCTAAATGGGGGCCCGTGGAATTTTGAGAATCATCTGTTAGTGGTACAGCCTTGGGAACCGGGGATGAAGGTTGATCAAGTTTTGTTCAGTTCGGTAGCTTTCTGGGTGCACTACTACAAAAATAGATAAAGATCTCAGTCATTTGGTGTGATCTTTCACTTTTAATCTCGTATTCAAAACCGTGGTCTATCAAGGTGTAACTAAAAGTTCATATCTTTTAACCACATGATAAAAACCGTGATTAAAACTCATTAAAACTGTGACTAAAAAGTAAAAATTGTGATTAAAAATGACAAAACCGTGACCTTTAACAACTTTACATCTCAATTTTATTATAAAACCGTGATTGTTTAGAGAGAAATAATCTCAGTTTTTGGAAAAACTGAGGTTAAAAGTAGCAATTTCCTAAGGGAAAAAATCCCACTTTATTTCTCATGTGGGGTTTTGAACCCAAGTCTCTTGAGTTTTGCATTGAAGCTTCAACCAACTGCACCACACACACTTTTCAATATATAATTGAAATATTTAATATATAACATATGCGTTTAACATTAAAATATATGTCGAATGTCATTTTGAACCTTTAAATATTAAAATTAGCAATTTTGATAAACATGAAAGTTGTAGCCCTTTGTGTTATTGTTCAAATCCAATTTGAATTATCTCAATCGGAATTTTGAGTCTAGAGTTATACTCAAAATACATTTGGCGACAAAACGCAACTTTCATAAATTTTGTCATCAAAGGTACCGATTAAGCAACGAAATATATTTTCATTGCCGAATGTGCTCCATTTGGCAACAAAATCTTTTTTGTAGAATGGTTGAGAGTGAGAGAGACGAATGAGATTAGAGGACGGAATTTTGGAAGTCGATCGTGACATTTATTTAGTTGTATCGCGCGCAGAGTCTATTAAGGGATAAGCGGTCTTCAACTTTTCCTATACAAGAGTTTTCATCGCAATCCAAATAAAAAAAAATGTGATGTATTCTCTAACTTACGATCTCATTTTTTAGATAACTGAGATTAAAGGTTCTTTTTATCTCAGTTTTTCCTAAATGAGATATATTCTTTCGTATACAATCTCAGTTTTTCAAAAACGAGATCTATTCTTTAAGTTATAATCTCACCTTTATATTACTGAGATTGAAAAATCTTTCCATCTCAGTTTTTTCTGAAACGAGATATATTCTTTCATAAATAATCTCAGTTTTTTGAAAATGAGATCTATTCTTTAAGTTACAATCTCACTTTTTAGATAACTGAGATTAAAAAATCTTTTCATCTCAGTTTTTTCATATAACTGAGATTAAAACTATAGTCCATAACATTTGATTACGCTTTTTCAAAAAGTGAGATCTTCTTAGTATTTGGACCGTGACCTTTATACCATTTTGTAGTAGTGGTGCAACTATGGGGCTTGCCCTTTGAGTTTGTAACCCCGGCGATCGGGGAAGTCATTGGGAGAAGGATTGGCAGGCTAATTTCAGTGGATAACAGGGAGGTGGTAAGAGAGCGGGGAAGATTTATTAGGATCCGAGTGGAAGTGCCATTGGATAAACCGCTTAAAAGAGGTGGTTTTATTTCTCTGGGAGGTGGTGACAAGACATGGGTGGATTACAAATTTGAACGTCTCAATAGCTTCTGTTTCTATTGTGGAAGTTTGGCTCATGAAATGGGGGATTGTGCTTTGAAAACGATGGATGAAGAGAAAGGGGCCGTTAAGGAGGCGAAATATGGGCCATGGTTGAAAGCCGGTGGAGGAGGTAATTCCGGTGGGAGTAGATTTCAACCAGACACGAGGAGAAGGACTGGTGAAGACCAGACGACGAGTGATATTTTCCGGCGGGAAGTATCACCGGCGGTGGGGTTGTCGGCATCTAAGAATTTGAATTTGGGCTTAGATAAGGAAGGCGTGATTTTAGCGGATTCGGGGAGCAAATCTCGGCTGATTGAGATTGGGGATAATGACAGAATCTCTTTGAATGGAAAGGACGTGCAAGTGGGGGAATTGCTTGATCCGCGCAAGAAACGGCAATCTGTTGGCATGGAAGGTGTAATTGGGCCTACAGGGGCTGGTCTGCTCACCCTTGGGGACAGCTCTTCGAGCCTAAACAAGGGTGGGTCTGTTAATTTTGAGGTGGGCTTTGACGTGGGCCTGGAAAGGTCACCATGTGTGATTTCTATGGAAAGTGGTGGGCATGTTGAAGTGGGCTTGGAGTCAGCTCTAAAAGAGGTGATTATTATGGACTCTCTAGATAACTTTAATTTAGAAGCCAACGACCGCTTCTCTTTTGGAGCTATGCACTCTAAGACCCCAATATCCTCTTTGCTGGAACCGAAGACGAGACAAACTCGCAAGAGAAGTGTCTCTAGTGGTGCTGGCCGCGGAAAGCAGCTAGGCGAGGAGAACAGTGGTATTCTGGGTAAGAGGAGAATGTTGAATGGGAAGGATGCTATGGATTCTAAATGCGAGGGGCAAAAGGGAGGCTGTGGAGGGGAGAAACGATTGGTATTGAGCGAGAAAAACTCAGTGGATGCTCGGGTGGGGGTGGCCAGCCTCAATTGGCCCCCAAACCCTCAATGAATGCTCTCTTTTGGAATTGTCAGGGAGTGGGGAACCCCCTGACAATTCGACAGCCGAAGGGGGTCTGCAACCTCTATTCCCCGGACGTGGTCTTCCTCTCGGAGACCAAGAATAAATGTGAAAAATTAGAAAAAATTTCAAAAATAGTTCGAATGGAGCAGGTGGTGACGGTTAATCCAAGAGGCTTATCGGGTGGGGAGTGCTTGCTTGCAAAATTAGGGGTCAAACTGGAGATTCTGGAATTAAGCAAAGGAGTAATGGATGTGAGGGTTACGGATCTGAAAGGTCGATGCAGCAGAGTGATTGGGATTTATGCGAGTACGGACCATATTGAAAGGAAGGAATTATGGAGGCAGCTTTCACTAAAAATGGGGGGGTGCTCAGGAACCGTGTGTGATAGCAGGAGATTTTAATTGCATATTATCCAATGATGAAAAATGGGGTGGTCTGGATAAAGAGGATTGGGAGCTACAAGATTTCAGGAATTTTATTGATGATATTGACTTAATCGATGTGGGTTACGTGGGATACCCATTCACGTGGAATAACAAGAGGAAGGGAGAGCAAATATTCGAATGCGTCTTGACAGGGTAGTGGTTAACTCCAGATGGAGTACAGACTTCTCATCCGGGTCTCTTCACCATCTCAAACCAGGGGGCTCGGATCATTGCCCAATCTTACTCAAGTACGAACTGGATGAAGATTACAAAGTACCTCGTTTTATTTTTGACACGCGATGGGCAGCGAAGGAAGTCTATGGTGTGATTGTGAGAAATTCTTGGGGTACAAACTTTGTGGGCTCACGGTGGTTTTGCATTCTACAGAAGATCAAACTCTGTCGTAAGAAACTTAGACGATGGAGAGCTAGTCAGAGGATGAATTCGCGGGCAAAAATGAATGAACTTCAAACTCAGTTGAAACAGGAGAATATAAAGGGGGATTTTGATGCAGTCGAGTACCGAAGAGTCGAGGATTGCATGAGAAAGGCCAGTGCGGAGGAGGAAGAATATTGGAAGAATAAGGCGAAGGTTTCTTGGCTGCGTTTGGGGGATAAGAACACCGCTTTCTTCCATGCCAAAACAGTTCAGCGACGAGCAGCAAATCGAATCAACGGCCTTGAGGACAGTAGGGGAACTTGGAGAGAAAGTGATGTTGAGGGAGAGGGGATTGTCTTTGAGTATTTTCAGCATATCTTTACCTCATCTAGTCCATCAGGTTTCGACGAGGTGCTTGGGGGCCTACAGAAAAAGGTCACGGAGGAGATGAATGCAAGATTGCTACGGCCAACTAATTTGGAGGAGGTACGTTTTGCTCTTTTTCAAATGGACCCAACGTCATCTCCGGGTCCGGATGCCATGATGGCTGGGTTTTTTCAGAAATATTGGGACTTTTTCAAATGGACCCAACGTCATCTCCGGGTCCGGATGGCATGATGGCTGGGTTTTTTCAGAAATATTGGGATGTGGTCAGTTGGGACATCACAAATGCTGTTCGCAGTTTTATGCACTCTGGAAAACTTCTTAGAGGTATGAATCACACTCATATCGTTCTTATCCCTAAAGTTAAGTGCCCAATGAATATGACCCAATTGCGACCCATTAGCTTGTGTAATGTGGCATATAAAATTCTAGCCAAGGTTTTAGCTAATCGACTTTGCAGGATTCTTCCTAGGGTGATTTCTCCCAATCAAAGTGCTTTTGTTCCAGGAAGGGTTATTTCAGATAACATCCTTATTGGACAGGAGATATTTCATTTTCTTAAAAATCAACGATTTGGAGTGAAACACGGTGTGGCTATTAAGCTTGATATGAGCAAGGCGTTTGATAGGGTGGAATGGATTTTTGTTGAACATATAATGTTAAAGTTGGGTTTCCATCCGATATGGGTCGGCTGGATTATGGAATGCTTGTCATCGGTTTCATATTCCTTCTTGCTGAATGGTCAAGTCAAAGGATATCTTCATCCAATGAGGGGTTTAAGACAAGGGGATCTGTTATCACCTTTTCTTTTTCTCTTGTGTGGAGAAGGTTTATCAGTGATGCTTCAGAAGGCGGAGGAGGACCGGAGCATCAAAGGGGTTAAAATCTGTAGAAATAGCCCGTCAGTGAGCCATCTTTTCTTTGCAGATGACACACTCTTGTTTGGGGAGGCTTCTGATCATGGAAGTTTAAAAATCAAAAGCATCTTCGAGGACTACGGCAAGGTGTCAGGGCAGATTATCAATTCCGGAAAAGTCTTGCTGTTTCTTTAGTCAATACACCGGTTGATAAGCGAGACAGACTAAGTCAACTGCTAGGTATAAGGAGGGACTCGAGTTTGGGCAATTATCTTGGCTTACCAACGGATCTTAACCAAACCAGATATAAAGTTTTTTCATACATCAAAGACAGAATGCGTGGGAGAACAGAAGGTTGGAATGAATTCATTATGAACCAAGCGGGGAAGGAGGTGATGCTGAATTCTGTTGCATTGGCCCTTCCGAGTTACGCTATGTCATGTGTGAAATTACCAGCTAAGCTGTGCAATGAACTTGATGCGATGATGGCCAAATTCTGGTGGGGGTCAAAAGGGAATGAGCGAAAAATTCACTGGTTGTCATGGGCAAAGCTTACGGAGAAGAAACACAACGGCGGTTTGGGATTCAAGGATCTCAGGTGTTTCAACCTAGCATTGCTGGCTAAGCAGGGATGGAGGCTTATGAACGTGGGTGACAGTCTGTTGAAGAACGTGCTTAAAGCGAAATACTTCCCTCGTTGTAACTTTATGAAGGCGACGGCAAAACCAAGCTCCTCATGGACTTGGAAAAGCATCTTAGAGGGGCGAAAGGTATTGGAGGAAGGTTTACGGTGGAGGATTGGGAATGGCGTTCAGGTAGCAGTTAAGGACCCGTGGATCCCCCGCGACAATGGGTTCAAACCCACTGTTATTGCAGAGTTCGCAAGGAATTTTCATGTTAGCCAGTTTGTTGATTTTTGCAGCCACAGTTGGAAGGAGGATTTGGTGAGACAAGCCTTTGATTCTGATGATGCTGAAATCATTTTGGGTATTCCGCTACCTCGGTTCGAGATGAGGGATCAACTGGTGTGGCATTACTCTCCGAATGGTAGTTTCACCGTAAAATCGGGGTACGAATCAGCTCTAGCTCTCAGAAAAAGGGGACAAATGGGCCTCCGGGAAGAAGGGGAAGGCAGTGATCGAATGCAAAGAAAGAAGATTTGGAAAAGCGTGTGGGCACTTCCTTGTCAAGGTAAGTTAAACACTTTGTGTGGAAATGCTTGCATGATATTGTTCCGGTGAAAGATGTTCTTGCCAGAAGGAATATGGTTAGTGATGTGCTTTGTCCTCTTTGCAAAGAGGAGAGGGAATTGACCATTCATCTGATGGTGAGGTGCTCTTTTGCACAGATTGTTTGGAGAATATCTCCTCTGGGAGTAAACATGGATTCTATTGAAGGGGATTCAATGCTGAGATGGTGGGAACAATTATTAGAAAGATGGAAAGGTATGAACGAGCAAAAAGAGGTGTGGGCAGCAGTGGGTGCGATCATGTGGAAAATCTGGAAGTGTAGAAATGATGAGGTTTTTAATAGCAAGGGATGGAGACCGGATGTAGCGTGCACGTCTGCGATTTTAGAAGCGACAGAATTTTTGGAGGCAAACCGTAAACTGAATGTGAGTAAGGGCCGCCTACAAGCATTACCTGCAGAACATTTTAACATATGGGAAAAACCCATGCGAGGGTGGTTTAAGATCAACTTTGATGCAGGTCTGGACAACCGGAGCAAGTCGGGTGGTGCGGGTATCATTATAAGGGATGAATTTGGGATTTTCCGAGCAGCCAGAGCAATTTATTATGGGCATTTGATGAATCCAGCGGTGATAGAAGCTTTGGCAGTAAGGGATGGTCTTTTATTTGCAAGGGAACTGGGTTTAAGATACATCCAATTAGAAGGCGACTCCCAACAGATTATTAATCTTATCCAAAAGTAGGAAGAAGGCAATATAGAAGTTGGGGTGATCATAGCCGATGTGAACAAATTGAGAGATTTGTTTGATGGATCAAAAGTGAGTTTTGTTAGGAGAGTTGGCAATTCGGTGGCGCACCTAGTGGCCAAGAATGCTGTGAGAGGAAGTGGGATTCGTACTTGGGAATTTTATCCACCCCCTTGGCTTTACTCCTCCCTTTGTGAGGATATGGGCCCAAACTGATGTATTGTTCGATTTCTTGATAATAATATTATCCTAATCTTTGACAAAAAAAAAAAAATTACTGTAGCTATCAAGAAGAACAGGGCTCTGAGCCCACTGGCTATTATATCCTCCGATTTGGTAGAATTAAGGCACATCACTTCCTGGACCATGATAAGAGAGGTATCAACCCATCATAAAGCGGTATTGGCCCATGGGCCTCGCCGGCCGCCATCTCTTCTCAAAGGATCGACAAAATAGAAACTCACCACACCTCACCTCCCTTGTACACCCTCAACAACCCAGGCACGACATGCATTTGGTATTTTGGTTACAACAATCTTCTGATTATTTTGTTGAATTATAAAGTCGGCTTTGTAGATCTTGGATTCTAAATTTTAACAAATTCATAATCAGAAATCTATTAAAGTGTTCAGTGTATGTAGATTATGAATTAATATTCCAACTATTTAGTGATAATAAATTAAATTGCAAGCTAGATTTCGACATATATAATGCATTATCATAATCTGCACCAAACACTTTTAAATGTAAAATCAAAACCGATAATCGACAATCACCCTCAAAATTCTACACCAAAACGCCCACTTTCAACTACTTTGAGAGTGTCACAAGTCAATAAGTAATCTGGTGTAAGATTCTTAACACATCACCAGTAATTCCTAATTGATTGCTTCTTCTCTTTTTTTTTTTGTTTGGAAGAGAAATTGATTGCTTCTTTAAGCCAATATAATATCGCCCAAGCATATTGAAAAGGACATTCCAGTTGAGAATTAAGCACCGATATATGGTACTCCACTGATACCAAGAGTTTTACCCGTAAAAGAAAGGGTAGTGATTTTTGCCCTTTTTATAACCACATTTTCTTAATTTTTGTCTTCTTGTGATGTGAATTCACATTGTTATCATTCCAAGTGTGTGAAAAAGTATACAAATAAAATTTTAATTTGTAAATTTCAAATACAAGAAGACAAAAAAGCGAGTGTTGTTATAAAATAGGGAAGTGTGAAAATCAATTACCAAAAGAAAAACTAATGCCGGAAGATAAAGGAGGACGAGGCAAGGATGCCATGGTTTGTTAAAGGGTCGGCCATAGCCAAAAATATAAAGCAAGAACTGATGAAGTAGAGTGGTAGCTCAATAGCAACCACCTTGTATTCTCAAGCATTCAAGCTTGGCCTTTGGCATTGGCCCATCAGGCAACCGCCTATGGCCTCCAATTTTTGACCCAATAATATGGCCTCCAAATAGTGGAATATATTAAATGTTATGTATGTCAAGCATTTCACAAATAGGCTATTATGGTTCAACGGGGTAAGATGCGCTTGTTCTAAGCACGAGGGCGTAGAGACTTGAACTCACGACCTAAGGAACTAAAGAGGTGGTGCAATCAAGTGCCACTGGACCAAGAGGCTATCTTGTTACTTATATTGAATAACTAATACATCTAGAACTAGAAGAATATGAGAAGCTCCATTTTCAAACCTCGTCTAGATCCCAAAAAGCTCAGAACCTGCAAGCATTTTACGAAATTTCAAACCGCACTCACCCCACCATCCCTAGTTCCATATACTGAAAGTTTAATTCAAAATAATATACCTTACTTTTTCAATAGAATTCAAAAGCTCTTTCGGAGAATTTTTTTAAATTCTGGACTTTTCACAATGATTTTTATAATGGCATAATTAACACAATTAGTTGCCCGACACCAGAAATGTAAAAATAAGCAATGGAAAATAGCCTAAGAAGCATTAGTTTGCTTTAATTAGGTGCATCGATCTTACGGCTTTTAAGAACAATCCAAAGAATTTTAATTACGAAAAAGAAGATTATACGGGTTGTTTTTTTTTGGACAGAGAAGATTATACGTACGTTTGAAAATTGTTAAAAAGGAATCTAATTTTGAAAATCTTTAAATTTCAAAATATGACCATGTAGGTTCGTAGAATGAATGATGTGGTGAAAAATGACGGTTACAACAATTTGGAAAAAAGCAGCAGCAATAACAACAATAATAATAAGTATGAAAATCTCAACATGTGACCGGGGATGGCTCAAATCTCTATGATAATATTTCTTTGGGAAAATGACGGCACATGACGTGTTTTGATAATTAATACCCGCCAAAGACATACTGAGAACATTTGTTAATACTAAAAATGTTCTTAACGGATATTAATTATCTTTAACTGTCATTTTTCCTAATATTTTGTGTTTAGCAAACGTGTGGGCCGGGGGTTGATTAATTGAGAAGGAGATTGGGGACGTGATCTTTTGTTAGTTAATTAATGTTGATGGATGACTTGACGACCGAACCTGGTGGGAATGCTCTTGTTTAATTAATACTAATAATTGAAGAAATTCCACCATCTTATAAATTATACTAAGACAAATAGCAAAGATACCTACATAAAAGTAGAACAAATATTTATTTAACTAATAATTGTTCTTCTCATTAACTAAAAGAAAATACTAAAATCAACTAGTGAATAAAATTGGACTAGATCATGGTCTTGTCATCCCATTTGATAAAATTATAGTACTAAACTAGATTGAGAAACGAAAATGAGAAGAAATATAACTATTCCGTGTTTTTCCATTTTCTTAGTTATTTTGAATTAAGCACTCCTATCAAATAAGAAAGAAAGAAATTTTTTCTCTAATTTTCTTCATGCTATTGCCTTAATTAATGGTAGAGAGTATTTGGCTGACCTACAGAGATACTATTAAAGCTACTAATTTGTCCTCAGTAACTGAACAACAGTTGGCAGTTAACATTTGAATGCTATCAGTATACTAGATAAAATTTGATAGTAGAAAAAATCTTCAGAGTTAAAATATTAAGAGACAACAACATGCCATCTTCTTTCATTCTTTTAGATGAGACCTAGTAAAATTGTTGTTCTCAATAACATGAAACAAAAAATCAAGTAGTGAACAAAGATTGGACTAGATCATGGTCTTGTCATCCAACTTGATAAAAAATCAACATTATACTAAACTTGACAAAGAAAAGAAAATGAGAAAAAAATATAACTTTTCCTATCAAATCTTAAATAAAGTAAATTTTTTTCTCTTCCTAAACAGTAGAGAGTATTTGACCGACCTACAGTAATTCTATTACTGTTATTAATTTGTCCTTTTTAACGGAAATAATTGGGAAAAATTCAAAATACCCCCAACCTATACACCCAAATTCAATTAGACTCCCAATCTTTTAAAAACTTCAATTTTACTCCCAACGTTATATTCCGTTAATCAAAATGCCCCCTTCCGTCCAAATTACTAACGGATTCCGTTAAAGGCTCCGTTAAATAGTATTCTGATCTAATTTCAATGATCCGAGCCGCTCAATGTGTTTAAAATGTGATTTTAAGGGTACTTTCGAGAAATCAACAAAAAAAATGACCGGGAAGGGCTTCATCTGAACAGTTTTTTATTGAACTATTCAATAAAAAACTGTTCAGATGAAGCCCTTCCTGGTCATTTTTTTTTGTTGATTTCTTGTAGGTACCCTTAAAATCACGTTTTAAACACATTGAGCGGCTCAGATCATCAAAATTCGATTGGAAAAGGGGAGGTGTGGATCGATCCGGATTTTATTCGAGTACGGACGTCCGGATTTTGCTTCGGTCTGTACCTACCCTTTTCCGATCAAATTTTGATGATCCGAACCGCTCAATGTGATTAGAATGAGATTTTAAGAGTACCCGCGAGAAATCAGCAAAAAAAAAAAATGATCGGAAGGGTTTCATCCGATCATTTTTTTGCTGATTTCTCGCGCGTACCCTTAAAATCACGTTTTGAACACATTGAGCGGCTCGGATCATTGAAATTCAATTCGAATACTATTTAACGGAGCCTTTAACGGAATCCGTTAGTAATTTGGACGGAATGAGGCATTTTGATTAACGGAATATAACATTGGGAGCAAAATTGAAGTTTTTAAAAGGTTGGGAGTCTAATTGAATTTGGGTGTATAGGTTGGGGGGTATTTTGAATTTTTCCCAAAATAATTGATAGTTAACATTTGAGTAGTACTATGAGTTCACAGGATAAACTTGGGTATAGCAGAATGATAAGCCTTGAATAGTGTAAATCGATAGGCTTATCTCACTCTGTTTAGTCACACTTGCATGCATTTTTGTCCGTTTTTGTTCGATATTGCACACAAGGTGTGTTTTTGTTGAGCGACAGGAAATTGGAGTGAATATGGGCGTTCCCCAACGCTTCCAATAATCCCCGGATGTGTCCGGATGTACTTGATGTACGTGAAGGGGCCTCGGGAGGTCATTCCGGGTCCTAAATGAACTATCCAAAGCAATGGAGGAAAACTTGGAGTAGAATGAAGGCCGGAAGCACGCAGCAAAGCAGCTGCCCAGTCTAGAGAGATCAGGGATCGATCCCCCCCTGCCTAGGGATCGATCCCCTAATCCAGCAACCAACTCCAGTGCCTCAGGGATCGATCCCCCTCTAACTAGGGATCGATCCCTCACTCCTATGCAGACATTTTAAGGGCATTCTTGTAATTATTTTGTAAAAGGGGTATATATACCAACCCTTGTCTGAAATGTAGGGTACTTCTTCTTTTCCACTTTCTCTCTCTACCTCCATTAATGGAGCTCCAACCTCTCTCCTCATTCATGTCTTAAGGAGTGATTTTAGGTACATTCCATTTACTTCCGGCGCATTTCACCTTCATTAAAGTTGTAAGGAATTTCATTGATTCTTGTGTTTATTTTGTATTTAATCAATGTTTGGTATTTTCCTTATGTTAATCCTTGCTCATTTCATTTCTCCTGGCAATATGAGTGAGTAGTGTAGTAAGGTTAGGTTGTGGGATGGTTGACATCCCATAACCAAGGGTGTAACTCGTTCTTCTCTTTTAAAAATCTTGTTTTTCTAGCTTAAACATGGCTTAGGACTAATTTTATGTGTCAAAACTTGGAGGTGTTAATTTCTTTGATCAAATATAGGCAAGAGCTAAGCTACTTGCCACATTTGATGCTTGGAGCTATGTCCTTCTTTGTGTTTGTCGAAACGGACCAAAAGAGCCCTAGTCATGTTTAACACCTTGTTAAGAAGAGAAGAATCGAGTTCATCCTTACGTTAAGGGTGTTAATTATCCCTAAACCTAGCCTTTAGTTTAATCTCCAATTAAAAAGCCGTAGTTAGGTTAAGTAGCTAGTTAACTAAATTTCTCAGTTGGCTGTCTCAACGCCAAACTATGGTTCGCGGTCCTAACGCTAAAACTCTCCACAAGTTAATCTCTGAATAAGTTATGGATGCACTCCCTGTGGATTCGACCCCGGACTTCTGGGTATTATTACGCTTTCAACCGACCTAGCCCTACGCTTGGAGCATTCTTATTTCAACACACTTTAAGGTAGCAAGCATTTTTGGCATCGTTGTCGAGGAGCGCTTTCTTTTATAGCTTATTTTGGAGGTTCGCCAAATCACTATAAGTATCTCACTTTATTTTCCTTTGTGTGAGTTGTACTTAATCTAGTGGATACCTCTAACCTAAGCCTCTCAAACGTGAGGTCTAACGAAGCTAGAGTAAGTACAAATCACCTTTTCTTTTATTGTCCTTTCTTATTGAGGCAGCGGTATAGCCCCTCGAAGCTGTTGTTAGGAGGCGGCGGCATAGCCACTTTTGTCTGTTTGCTTTATTCTTGTTGTCCATTAATTCTCAAGAAAAGATTTAAAGTGTATGCGTGGTGGTCATCGTGGACCCTTTCGGAGCCCGAGTTCTAAAAGGCTTCATAGATCTTTTTCTCCTCCTCGACCCAAAACTTCTCGTCGGGTTCGAGCAAGGACACCACCACCCCAAAGAACTCCTTTTTCTATAGTAACCCCTCATCGAGAAAGAATGGCCGGAAATGGTGAAGGCGAGATGCCGCCGGTTGTGCCCGAAAGGACTATGAACAACTATTTGAATCCGGCCCGTGCTACTCCGTGGCCCACTATAGTCCTCCGGACCGCAACAGAGACGAATACTTTCACCGTTAAAATGCATCACATTAACATGATGCCATCTTTTTATGACAAAGACAAAGAATGCCCGTACACTCATATGCGGGCATTTGAGGAATTGGTATCCACGATAGTGTCCACGCCCAATCAGCTTGAATCTGCAAAGCTAAAACTCTTCCCATTTTCTGTGAAAGACAAGGCCAAGATCTGGCTAAATAACATAAGGCCCCAATCTTTGGCGAGTTGGGCCGATTTATCAAAGGCCTTTTACATGAAATTTTTCCCCCCACATCTCACAAAGGAACTCATGAATCCAATTCAAACTTTTAAACAAAAAAAGGGGATCATTTTACCAATATTGGGAGAGGTACAAGGATTTGCTAAACTCTATCCCACATCATGGCTTACCGATTTTTCAAAGAGTCGAGTGTTTGTTGAAAGGATGCTTCCCAAGCACTCGACTTCTCATGGATAGCATGTGTGTTGGAGGAGTCATGGCTAAAACTCCTGATGCGGTGTGGGATTATTTTGAGGAACTGGCTGAAAAAACTCAAAATTGGGATTGCTCGGACACCCCTCTGAACGAAATGTGGTCAATATGGTTCAGAGCAGTTTCGGTAAATTTCAATTGAATGAACAAAATGAGTTAGCTCATAAGGTTGCCCAGCTTTCCCACCAAATTGAAACTTTACAACTCAACAAAATTGCTCGGGTGGCCTTTGTGGCCAAGGCAGAGGAAATTTGTGTTTTATGTGAAGTTGCAGGTCATGCCACGGGAGATTGTCAAATGCTCCCCGCCGTTAAGGATATTCTCCAAGGAACCGGTCCAACGGAAGTCAATGCCGTTAATCAACGGTTTGACCCTTATTCTCAAACTTTCAATCCGGGATGGAAGATGCATCCTAATTTCCGGTGGAGTGATCCTTAACCTCTCGGCCCTTCACAAGTTCCACCAACTCAACAACATCAAGCTTTCCGGCCTTCCCAATCTGAAGGAGCACCGAAGTTTTCTCAACACCAACAACCCCTGGGGTTTGCACCACCAGGACCTCCCCATGTGCCGAATCAATTCCGACCTCAAAAGCGATCTTGAGAGGATATTATGTCATCTTTCATGCAAAGCCAAATGACCCTCAATGAGCAAACCACTCAAACGCTCGGGGAAATCAAGAATCAAATGGCAAAGTTGACCAATACGGTCGGGATACTTCAACAAGAAAAAGGGAAACTACCGACTCAACCCCAAGCGAATCCGCAAGGAACAAATTATGTAGCGAGCTCTTCGGTGCTTAGTCCCGAGCTAGCCAAGTCTATTAGCACATTGCGGAGTGGCAAGGAAGTACATAAGGCTAATGTTCCCAAGCCTGTCAAGCCTCCAGGCAAACCAAGTGTATTGTAAGCTTCGGATTCTCCTATTGACTCACCAACCTTGGAGCCCTCTCTCGTTGGTGAACATCTGGAGAAATCTCAAGTGGAAGAACCAAAGGCCCCCGTCTCCCGAATTTCGGCTTCTTTTCCCCAACGATTGAAAGCTCCGGCCCATGCCAATACCAATTCCGAGATCTACGAGCTTTTCAAACAAGTAAAGATCAACATTCCGTTGGTGGATGCAGTCAAGCAAATTCCCACCTATGCCAAATTTCTCAAGAACTTACGTACTTAAAAGCGTAAGTTGAATGTTCACAAGAGGGTATTGTTGACGGAGCAAGTGAGTTCGATTATTCAAACCAACATTGTTCCTAAGTATAAAGATCTGGGGTGCCCGACTATTTCCATCACAATCGGAGGTACAAAAATCGAGAAAGCTCTCCTTGACTTGGGGGCTCGTGTGAATTTGTTTCCATATTCTATGTATGAGCAACTTGGGTTGGGGGGAGATGAGGCCAACATCGGTGACCTTTCAATTGGCCAATAGAAGCATTCGTGTTCCACGCGAGATGGTGGAGGATGTACTCGTGCAAATGGACAATTTTATCTATCCCGTGGACTTTATCGTATTGGATACTTGCCCTGTTCCTACCTCACAAGCTTCAACGTCAACTCCGGTCATTCTTGGGCATCCATTCCTAGCCACTTCCGATGCCGTTATCCATTGTTGAAGCGGATTGCTAAACCTCACTTTTGGCAACATAAAGATGGAGGTGAATGTGTTTAATATCGGAAGCCAGATAGGGAATGACGAGTGTGTACATGAAGTCAATCTTATCGATTCTTTGGTCCAAGAGCACGTCGATACTTTCTTGTACAAGGATCCATTGGAAATATGCCTTACCGCTGAAGAGGCGACATTCCTAGACTCATCGAAGGTGGAGTACTTGTGTTCTTTGCTGGACGTGGAGGAAGTGTGTGGAGCGGATGCTTGGTCTCCAAAATTTGAAGAGTTACCACCTTTGGCAAGCAAGACCTTCAAGTCAAGCGTGCAATTTTTGAAGCTTGAGTTGAACGTTTTGCCAAGTACTCTCGAGTATGCTTTCCTTGGGCTCGATGCAACATTTCCCGTTGTGATTTCTTCTTCATTGGACGCTCACCAAGAAGCTCAACTTCTGGAGTTATTGAAGCGGCATACCAAGGCTATTGGGTGGTCGATTGCCGATTTTCAAGGAATTGATCCTTCATTGTGCACTCACCATATTTATCTCGAGGATGACGTTAAACCTTCCCGTCAACCCTAGAGCCGTTTAAATCCGATTATGAAGGAGGTGGTCAAAGCGGAGGTCTTGAAGTTGTTGGACGTAGGCATCATCTACCCTATCGCCGATAGCAAATGGGTTAGCCCGATACAAGTTGTTCTTAAGAAATCCGGTGTCACGGTGGTGGCTAATTCTGATAATGAACTTATGCTAACTCGAGCCACTACCGGTTGGCGTGTCTACATTGACTACCGAAAACTCAACTCATGCACCCGCAAGGATCATTTTCCGCTCCTGTTTATCGATCAAATCCTAGAGCGCGTGTAGGGGGATGAAAACAATTGGTGCTCTGGATGACACCGAACTGCAACGGCTTCACGTGCCTCTACACCGGAACCCTAGTTCGTCGTCGGAACCTCAACCTACAAAACAGACAAGGGGTAAGCGCACCTTTGCTCCTCGTAGCAAAGGCTCTCCGATGCCAAAGTTAGTATCACGTACTGGTTGATAAACCCTAATTATCAGTAGGAATGTAATACGAATGCTAGATCTTGCGTACCTTTACCTCTAGGTTTACCTCTTTATTTATAGATTAATGGATACTTGCTGCACAAGAATCCTTGTTCCCCTAGGATTCCTATCTCGTATAGGAAACCCAAGATCTCTTGGACTCTCGTTCCCTTATCAGTTCATCGCTGAAGAGTCCTTTTAGGATTCTTTCCCATAGCATGGCCGAACATCCCATTCTCGTTGGGTATCTTTCCTATATACTCGGAATCTCATTCCTTCTCTAAATATCACTGTTCTAGAACCTTGTAAGGGCATTCTCGCCGCCTTACGTTTTAGGGCAACTTCTTCTCTTGTTCGGCTATCCCGTTGCTGAACAGTCCATTTGGACAAATGACTTCACATGTTGTTTGTCCTTATCAGCCGAGCAGACTCCTGGATTAATGACTTCTCATGTTACTGATCCATATCGCCGTTTATCGTACTGCCCGGCGATAAACCCTGTCACACTCACCACGTGCTCCTGTATACCACGTGTTCGGTTACTAACTATACTTGTTCGAGAATACCTCCCTACAATTGCTCCCAAGCTTTACTTATTTGCCACTGTCCGGGGGCAACTGGTAAAGCTTCTTAGAAACAAACGTCATGGACCAAATCCTTCCGATCCCGGGCAGTTGCGTTTTTGATACTCATTAATGTTTTTGGCGGCTTTGTCATTATACCGTTTCGAGGTAATGACTCTACGTGGCATACTTCGTACGCCTCATAGTAACTGCAAACTGACATTTTATTGAGCGGCGTCAGAATGGCGCCTTTCCTTCCGTTACTTTCGATGAAACGGCGTGAGAGGAGACGTTTCGTCTCCGTCTCTTTCTCTTTAAACTCTCGAAAAGGGTTCATTGGATCTTTTATCAAAAAGAAACCCAAGTCCTTTTGCGTTCTTACTGGTCGAACGGTTCAGCCGCCATCGCCGCCGTCTGTGTATTCCTTCTGCAACCTCAGACATCGCCATAGTTTACTCCGTAAGCCCTTTCATTCCCTTTCATTCTAAGATCTCGTTCTCTGATTCATTAGAACCTAGGGTTTTATTCGTAGCCCCTTCCAGATTTTAGTCTATTCGTACTTCCTTCTGCATACTTTGATGGCGGATGAAGATAATAACCACCCTAAGCCCGGAAAGTTTAGAAAGCTCTGTGAAACCCCTACAGCCATAACGGCTTTTAGAACAGAGTATAATATCCCTGAGAATGTAGGGCTCGAACTCGCCCCACTAGATGCAAATAGGGACGGAGGCTCTTAGGATAGAATGTGCATCCCAATCGTAGCCATTGTTGAGGGTGGGGTTCGATTTCCCCTTCACCCATTGCTCCGTCAGGTCCTCAATTGGTATAGACTCACACCAATGCAGGTTTCCACAAATGTTTTCCGACTCATAATGGGAGTCGTAGCTCTAAATAGGATCTTAGGAACTCAGGTTGGCCTTTGGGAAATTCAGTGGTGGTACAGCATTGTACTAAACCCAGAATATAATACTTATTATTTCAAAGTGAGAGCAAAAAAACGTCTTGTGCTCAGCCTGCCTGATTCTGCTCGCGATCACGAAATTGACTTTCTCTATATTACTGGAGCTTTCGAGCCTATTGGGGAAGACGGCCAAGTGGTGGGCCTGCACTGCCCCCACATATGGGGCTACCCACGTATGCTCCTGTTTTTATTTCTCTTTCATTGTCTTTTCATAATTTCCATGCATCTCTAACTCATGCTTGCACTTTGTCATTGCAGCGGATAACGCCAACAAACGCTCCAGACGAGAGCTAAGCTACCTCCGAACAGAAGACATTAACAGGATCTTCAGTTACAAAGGAGAGCCTGGTACCCGCACTGCTGGCCGTGGTCGCGACGCCCACATCTTGATGGGCTACGACCCTGCTTATAGAGGGTTCATCGACAGGAGGCTAGCCATCCCGAGCATAAGCGGTGCCTTAACTTCGACCGCTCCTCAACCACAGAGTTCAAGATTACAGGCTGGAGTCACCCTTGTCGGGCAGCCAGGTGAAGTCACTATTCCTGAAGGTGTTCTTTTGACACGCGTGGTACTCAGGAGATCCAGACGAAGACAAGTTATTTCTAAACAGTTCAAATAGCCCGCTCCCCTTTGCGTCACCAGCCAATCGTCTTCCTCCGACTATTCTCGATCTCCTCAGAGCCAAGGTACAATGGCCCGACAACCTATTGACCTCAGCACACTCCTGACCGTGTCCACGCGGGGCCGTGGTGCCGCCAGTAGGGTGGCATCAACTGGTGCCGCCCCTCCCCAATCTTGTCGTACGAGGGGGAGGTCAACACGATCATCCTCATCCCCGCGCGATAGCTCCCTCGAGATTGGAGATGCTCATCAGGACAAGTGTCCTAGAACTGAAGATCCTTCCTCCTCTGACATACCAGCTGACACGGAGAACAACCAAACCCAATCACCTCCTTTCCAGGTGCTTCCACAAACATGGGCTCCCTCTCTTTTCAGAGGTGATCGCCCTGTGCATGTTGGGGACACCGCCAGCTCTTCCGAGATGGCGGTTGCACTTGCCCACGGGCTGCTGCTCCCTGTTGATATGTAGAAAGAAGCTGGTGCAACAGCCGATCGGCTTGTATCCACTGGACTCGTCAGTGGAATAAAGGTAAAGTCATTCGTTACCTCATCTCACTTTCTTTTCCGTTTTATTCGTAACGTTGGTGCTTACACCTGGACATGTCCAGTTTATCCAAAAAATGGTGACATTGGGGCAGAAAATGCAAGACACCGAGGCCGAGCGTAATAGGCTTATGAGGGATAACACCAGACTACTCCAGACAGTAGCAAGGCTGGAGAGAGAAAGAGATAAAGCAAAATTGGAAGCAGACGACACCAAAGCCAAGCTGGGCACAGCCGAGGAGAGCCTTAACCAGGCCTTATCTGAAATTGACAGCACCAAAAAAGCAGCCTATGAGGAGGGATACGAAAAAGGGTTCAATGCCACCACTACTAGCTATGTTGAGCAAATGCCCGCTATCCAGGACCAAATCTGGGTAGCATGCTGGGAGGCATGGTTGACAAAGGTAGGGGTTGCTAAAGATTCCCCCCTATGGGAGGACAATGACCTGCCAAGCAGACGTGCTCAAGTTGTAGACGAGCATCAGGGAAACCCAAAAGATGACATCGATCAACAGATCGAAGATTTTGCTAATGCTGAAGAGGATACACCTACTGACGTTTTGGGGAGTGCTGCTATAGGGTCACCGGCTCGGGAATCGACCAACGATCCCATCGTTGAGGAAAGAGGCATTGGTGGTGATGGTATCCCAACGGAGCCTATTGTTGAGATGGCAAGCCAACTTGCTCCTGAGGTCCAAGAACTGGACTAAATTTGGTAAGCGTGAGTATTAATCCCAACTTTTGGAACAAGTTGCAGGTCCTGCGTGACCGTGGTTTTGCTAGCCCTACGTGGCATCAGACATTTTGTTTTGCTCGGCCCCCTTTGGCCATGAATATGTTGCTTTAGATTTCTGAATAGGCGCTATTGGTATTTCGCCCCACAAATGTAAATGATCAAGTTTTTACTTAGGATGGTTGGTAGCGTCTCATGCTTGAATTCAATAGCTAACATATGCTCGTTATGTTTTGTTTTTCCCAAGTATTTCGTACATGGATTTTACTAAGTGTTTTCGTGCTTAGAATTTTAGACATGTCTCGTTATGTCTGTTAGCCAAGTATTTCGTACTTGATTTCTGCATGTTCACGTATGCAAACCTAAGATATATTTGTACTTAGATTCTACTAAGTATGTTTGTACTTAGGTACTTGCAAGTTTCTCGTACTTTGATCAAAAAATAGATGTAAGCCTCTCGTACTTCTAGTATCTCATACTTTTTACCGCGATCAGTTGCCTCAATGATTGTATCCGAACAGAGTGCATGCTTTCGTATGCATCCCAAGTTTCTTCATACCAAGGATACAGTCGTTCGTATTTAAGTTTCTTATACTTTATTTTTTAGCGTTTATTCGTGCGCAGTTATCAGGCTATCGTCTTGCCGAGGATAGATGTATTCGTATATGGCATTCGTACCAGTTCCATGCTCCCCAATAGGAATAAGGAAAATAAAATAAAATTTCGTATTTCATATTTTAAAAAACGAACATTTCAAAAGGCTAGCTCATTTTTATTCATAGACTTGCACTCAAGGGGGCGTTATTCGTACCCTTGCAACTAAAACAGAATAAACCATAACTAGAGCAAGATAGAATTGAACACTTAAAACAAGGGAATTATATTCGTAATTCCCACACAATCACGTAGTGCATCAGAACTCAAGGTGGCATTATTCGTACCCCTTGTAACTAAAAAATAATGGCAAACAAAGGAGCTTTGCTCGTAGCTCCCACATAATCACGTAGTGCTATCTAAAATAAAACTCGATTCTTCTAAACAAAGAATTTTCTCAGATTATGGACATTCCATGGCCTCGGAATTGGATTGCCGTCCAGATCAGCCAATCTGTAGGCCCCTATGCCCACAATCTCAGTTACTCGATACGGGCCTTCCTAGTTGGCCCCTAATTTGCCTTCGTTGGCCACCTTGGTGTTGCCGAGCACCTTTCGTAGTACAAGGTCCCCAACACCAAACTCTCGAGGGTGTACATGCTTGTTATAGCTTTTCATCAACTATTCCTGGTAAGAAGCTAGATGCACCAGGGCCCTTTCTCTCCTCTCCTCGGCGGGATCAAGCTCGATTTCAAGGGCCCTGTCATTGCCCCCACTTTCAACTAACGCAGTTTTATTGGTTGGCAGACCAACCTCCAAAGGAATTACAGCCTCTGTTCCATATGCCAACGAATAGGGGGTCTCTCCCATAGACCTCCTAGGCGTTGTTCGGTGAGCCCACAACACCAGTGGTAATTCATCAGGCCACTTCCCTTTTGCTTTGTCTAGTCTTTTCTTGATCCCGTCAAGAATAGTCTTATTAGACGCCTCTGCCTGCCCATTACTCTGAGGGTAAGCTGGAGTCGAATAATAGTTTCGTATTCCATATTGGGCACAAAAAGCCTTGAATTTCTTCTGAAATTGGGACCCGTTATCTGTAATCAAAGAATAGGGGACCCCAAATCGAGTAATGATGCTTTTCCATACGAACCTTTCTATCATAGGTTCAGTGATTTTGGCCAGTGGTTCTGCCTCTATCCACTTGGTAAAATAGTCTGTTGTAACCAGCAGGAATTTTCGATTCCCAGTTGCTTTGTGGAGGGGACCTACGATGTCCATTCCCCACTGGGCAAATGGCCAAGGGCTTGTCAAAGGCACCAGATCTTCGGCTGGTGTTCGAATCATTGGTGAGAACTTCTGACATTTCTCACAAATTTTCACATACACCTTGGCATATTCCTGCATATGTGGCCACCAATAGCCTTGGGTAATTGCTCGGTGGGCGATGGATCTGCCTCCAGCATGACTAACACACGTTCCCTCGTGGATTTCGTGAAGAAATTTTTGCACCATCTCGGGGTGCACACAGAGTAAATATGGTCCTGTAAAGGACTTTCTGTAAAGCTTCCCTTCTGGGGATAGCCAAAACCTTGCAGACTTGGTTTTGATCTTATGAGCTTCTTTTTTATCAGTGGGGAGGATTTCATCTCGTAAAAACTCCACAATTGGATCCATCCAACTTGGACCTTGGTTCACGTCCAAGACCAACTCCACGCTCATCCCAATGCTCGGCTTCATCAGATACTCAACTGCTACCCTTCGCTTGAGTTCAGTTGGAACTGCTGCAGCTAACCATGCCAGAGAATCAGCATGGGTATTCTGTCCAGAAACTTATCTGTTCAATATGAACCCTCTCGAAGGTATCAAGTAAATCTTTGGCTGCCTCCATATATGCTGCCATCTTCTCGTTCCGGGCCTGATATTCCCCGGACAGCTGATGAACTACAAGCTGTGAGTCACAGTGCACCCTGACTCATTTTGCTTTCAATGTCTTCGCACTTCTCAACCCAGCTAAAAGTGCTTCGTACTCCGCCACATTATTTGATGCACTGAAACCTAGCCGAACAGACAGTTCGATCATCACTCCTCCTGGAGGAAATAAGACCACCCCAATTCCTGAACCAGTATTACATGCTGATTCGTCGACGAATAACTTCGACTCCATGGGATCCTGTTCGGCTGATAGTTGGTTCTTCATGGGTGCTGTCTTCATTGCCTGTTCCTTTTTCGTAGGAGGCAGGGGTGCTACTGTAGGGGAAAACTCTGCCACAAAATCAGCCAACACTTGGCCTTTAATTGCCGTACGTGGCTGATAATCGATATCATATTGGCTTAATTCAACGGACCATGTTGAGATTCTTCCTGAGAAATCTGCTTTTCGTAGCAGTGATTTTAGTGGGAACTCAGTATAAACCACAACCCTGTGGCTTTGAAAGTAGTGTGGCAACTTCCGCGTGGCCGTTCTAAGCTCCAGGACAAGCTTTTCTAAAGGCAGATATCTCGTCTCTGCATCCAACAGTGTCTTGCTAACATAATAAATTGGGATTTGCTCGATTCCCAAATCCCTTAACAGGACTGCACTAACAGCATGTTCAGAAACAGCTAAGTACAAAACTAACGACTCACCTGGCTGTGGAGTTGATAGAAGCGGAGGCTCAGCCAGGTACTTTTTCAGGTCCTGGAAGGCCTGTTCACACTCTGCTCCCCATTCGAATCCCTCTCTTTTTTTCAATAATTGAAAAGAAGATCTACACTTGTCACTTGACCTGCTGATGAATCTGTTCAGTGCTGCAGCCATTCCAGTCAACCGTTGGACTTCCTTTGTAGTTTTGGGACTTTGTAGCCTCTGCAGGGCTGCAAGTTGATCGGGGTTGGCCTCAATCCCCCTCATGGTTACCATGTGGCCTAGGAACTTCTTAGAACCAACTCCAAACGCACATTTCGAGGCGTTGAGCTTTAATTTGTATCTCCTCAGGATTTCGAAAGCCTCTTTTAAGTCCGTTGTGTGTCCCTGTTTATCTCGACTCTTTACCACCATATCGTCTATGTAAACCTCCATTGACTTACCGAGCAGTTTTTTGAACATGATGGTTGCGAGTCTCTGGTACATTGCCCCAGCATTACTTAGCCCAAACGACATGACGCTATAGCAGTACAAACCTCGTGGTGTAATAAAGGAAGTCTTCTCTTGATCAGGTCCAAACATAGCAATCTGATGATATCCTCGATACGCGTCGAGGAAACTCATTCGCTCGTATCTAGCAATGGCGTCAACCAACTGGTCTATTCTTGGGAGAGGGAAACTATCCTTTGGACACGCCTTGTTTAGGTCTGTGAAATCTACACAGACACGCCACTTCCCATTCTTCTTCTTTACCACTACAGTGTTAGATAACCATTCAGGGTAGTAAACTTCACATATTGCCTTGGCTTCCAACAAACGATCGACCTCTTCGATTACAGCATCCACGTGCTGTATGGCCGCCCTTCGCTTTTTCTGGATAATGGGCTTATGTTGGGCGTCAACATTTAGATGATGACAAATCACATTCGCATCAACTCCGGGCATCTCCTCTGGGACCCATGCAAATACATCGACATATTCCTTTAGGAATTCAATTAATTCGGCCCTTTCGTCTGCTGGCAATGACTCTCCAATTAGAAAATATCTTTCAGGAGCAGTCTCATTGATCTGAATTTTCTCTAGGCCTTCGACCACCTTTTCTGCCGGACTTCTCCCAACATCCTCGATAGTTGGTTGATCTGGCACTTCTAGTGTATGAACGTAGTGGGCCTTTGGAGCTTTCTTGACGATGGAAATCAGACACTGTTGGGCCACTTTCTGATTGCCCCTAATTACTTCGATCCCATTGGATCCTGGGAATTTCACCATCTGGTGGTAAGTTGAGGAGACTGCCCTCATTTTGTGCAACCAGGTCCTTCTATAATTGCGTTATAGGAAGAAGGAACATCTACGACCAGAAAATCTGTCCTCAAGACAACTGATCCGGCCCGAACAAGCAGTGTTACTTTTCAGAGGGGCTAGACTGCTCCTGCACCAAACCCAATCAGGGGCGTTGTGGATTGCTCCAAATCTGTTTGGGCCAACCCCAGCTTCTTGAATGCATCAGAGGTATTTTTTCCCTATGAAGTTAGAGAAACTCCAACCAAAGCATAACAAAGTTCTAAAGACAAAAAAGGTCGACAAAACCTTTTCAATAGTTTTTTTTTCCTTCTTATATCTATATTGTTTTAACTTTCATCCACATTTTGTACTAAATCGATTGTTCTCATTGAAATGAATAATTAATTTAAAAAATAAATAGTGAAAATACAAATTCACTAGTAATAAAAAATATCTTTAAACTAATTTCTGGTGGTCCTAACTCACCCATGCTCCTTTATACGAAAGGTGAGGAGGAAGACCACAGCCAAAGGCAAAGTTGAACTCTCCACCTCGTGAACACACTATCGTAGGAGTAGATTTTAGGCCAGTTTCTGCTCGCCCATAGTTATAATTAAGTATGTTAATAAAGATATCTTTGGACCGTTTTTAATCTCAAGCTTGTGCCAAGTTGGTATCTTCTGAGTTTGAGTCCCGTCATGGGCGTTGGTGGTTTCAAGGCTATGGACAGCCTCTGAACCATTGTTGACAATTGTTGTGTGGCGAACCCTCAAAGGACCCAATCACAACCCAACGATTGTTGATGGCAATGATATTGAGAAAATAACCAAACCAAACAAATGCGGAAAAATCAATAAAAAGACCACGATATATGTGGTCCGGCTTGCTCAGTAAACCTACTCCACGGGCGAGAAACGAGAGATGATTCCACTGTGTGAAGAGAACGATGCTCTGAAGAGCTACAATGATGACAAACAAACATAGCCCGACTCTCACCAACCCCAAAATACAAGTTCTCTCACCAAATAAAAAACCCAATTAAAATCTCTCATCAAATACGGACTCTCTCATCAATTCTCTCAAAACCCCTAGGGTTTTATAACTAAAAGACACATATAGAACGGAGTTTCACAAATGTAATCAAATGTCACACAGAAACAGATGATTCTCATGAAACTTTTTGATTTCAACCAGAAAAAATCGTTGAAATAGATGATCTTCCAGATGGCCGAAGGCCTACAAAACCCACCATAGAAGGGGCAACCAGATGCGGATGAAGATCTAACAAACGAACCCTAAGGTCCTATGAATGAGACCCCCCTAGAGGTCTCTCATAGGGATTCACTCAAGCAGTCCAAACCCTAATGAGAGAGCAAAACTATATTTATAGCTACAGACAAGTTACCTACCAAAAGGTTATCTAATTGAGTTAGGAACAAACCCCCCCTCCCAATAAAAAAAAATTAAAAAAATGGAGTCTTTCTGCATTTTAGCGTTCCCAACGTTCGGGCGGACTTGTCTCCTGCCCAGGCGAAAACTTCAGAGAGTAGGGGTGGAAGCTGGACAACATAGTCGTACGGACAACCCAGACAAACTTGAATCCTGCCCAGGCAAAAATTGTAGACAGCTCCACACAGCTTCAAACGGCCCCAAAATTTAGCCAAAACACTTCAACACTAACTCTCTCTAACTTTTGCTAATGTATAATGCGTGGAAAAAAAATTGTGGGGGAAGACGATAAGTAAAAATCAAAACACGTTATTCAAGAATTTCAATTTTCTTCCTATTATACAGAATAAAAACTGTGGGCCATCTTTTATTCAAGAGTTTTGCTCTAATATCACAAACAAATACACAAAATCGGAGACCTTGTAGTGCATGGGTGCACTATAGCTCCAGCTTCACTTCCATTCGATCAATTGCCCTCAGGGCTTTAGGGTATTATGCCAACCGTCCAAAAGTGTGTTTTAATGGTCTTGATTTAAAAAAATTTGTTTAGTGGAAGAGTAGAATCTTCCCTGAAAGAGTTTTTTTTTTTTTTTAATCTAAACCATTGATTCTTGAGATGAACGGTTAAGATATTACAGCTCTATATTGCAAAGGTACACTACAAGTTTTCAAATCCTACCAAATACGAGAGTCACACTATAGTGTGTGGGTACAATTCATTTAGCTAAAAGAACCCGTCAATTGGTACCGATGAGAATGTACCACCAAGTACAGATCGACAGGTCTACTTCTGGGTTCCACACGAATAATCCAAGCCGTTTATTAATTTTGAAATGGCTCCGAGAAAAAATATTTCAATTAAATAACTACAATTGCTTGATCAAATGTACAAAATTTTCATTCAGAATCCTGTATTTTTGAACGAATAGTTGTGAATTCTAAATAAATAAAAGAAAAAAAAGGATCAACAGGTCCAATTTCATCTCTATCGAATTTGAATATCAGAATAGTGGATAGAGTTGTTATTCAATGGGTCAGATCCACTTACTTTTTATGTTTGTTGTTTTTTAATTTTTAGAATGGATTTGATTTCATGGAAAGTAGGAATATTTGTTGATTCAAGAGATGATTTATTTAATATTATTGCTTATAATTACAATTTACTGAACAAATCTTCAACTTTCGAATTACTATACTGTAATGGGAAGTACTTATTTTGAGCAGTTTTTAACTGAATCGTTTATTAAATCTAAACTAAAAACTGCTCAGATCAAATCCTTTCCGATCATTTTTTTTGCTAATTTCTTGCGGGTATCCTTAAAATCACGTTCTGATCACATTAAGTGGCTCAGATCATCAAAATTTGATCGGAAACTATGAGGTGTTTTTTTAGGTGTTTTTTTGGGTGTCTCTTGAGCTGCCCCGATACTATAATTATAATATACAAATATTTTGCAGTCATTGGATTGTGCTAATTTTTCTCAAGGCCATTCCAAAAAATATTTAAAATTAGTGAATGATTTTGATCGCTTGTGTGAAACCTGAACGTGGGTCCTGCGCATCAGTACATTATCATCTGGCCTCATTGTTTTATCGTAGCTAATATACAACAAATTCTGAGACGGGAGTAGCGGTGTCAACAGGGCCAGGCCGTGCCTGTTTAGCTTTGTGTGATGTCGTGCTGGTTCATATACTTAACCGTGTCCTTGCCGTGTTGTGCCATTTTTTAATCATATTGTGTTGGCCCGTTTACTTAATCGTGTTGTGTCATGTCGTGCCTATTCTGGCACATTGCCAACAGATTTTCGTTCGAATAGAACTGTTTCCAAAAAGCAAACATTTTCAGTCGTATAAAAAAATTTAAAAGCTTATTGTTGTTAAATTACGAAGCTAAAATGCCTTGTTTACTATTTTTACCTTATATATTAGCCACATAATGAGTCAATTTATTTAATAATAATATAGCGAGTCAATTTTATTTTTGCCTTTATTATTGACATAGTGAGTCAATTTATTTAATAAAATTAAATTTAGTATTTGTTTTTTTGTGCAAGTGCCAGTGCCGTGTCGTGCCTGGCTCGCTTCTGTGTTGTGCTCGCCTACTTCCATGCCCGTGCGCATATCTTGCCGTGTCCATGCTAGGTCCGTTTAAAACCGTGTCCATACCGTACTGTATCAACTCAGCCCGTTTGACAACTTTAGAGCAAGTTTACCAGTGTAAAGGTAAACTATCATGTAAACAGTTCCCAATTCTATTTTAACTATCAATTTTTTTCTTTACAACTACACCAACACAATCCATTTTACCAATCATCTATTAAAATATTATTTTTTTTCTTTTTCCAATATTAAAAATAAAGAGAGGAGAAAGGAGGAAGGAGAGAGAAGAAATAACAATAAAAGAAAAAAGTATGAACAGTGCTTAGATAAAAATGACTAAGAACTATTCAAAAAAGAATTTTACCTCGTCTTTTATCTAATTTGGTGCAAACATATTTTTATAATTTTTCCCTCTAAAATAGAGAAAAAATTATTTTACGTTGTTCTTCGATGTACTTGCTCTTAGGCGAGAGTGATCAAACGTAACAAAAAAGCTATCGGCACAGCAGTTGCTGCACAGCAGCAGTGCACATATCACTTTTGCCCCCGTCTCGGGTCTCGCAAAGATGATCGGAGCCGGCTAAATTTTGAAGCAAAGTTTGATGATTCATAAATATCCTTCCCGATATCGGATTGAGGTGATTTTTTACAGGAACCCTAAAAGACGTATTTTGAACAAAATGAGCGGCTCCGATCATATTTACGAGACCCGAGACGGGTGCAAAAGTGATCTGTGCACTGCTGCTGTGCCTGTAGCAGCTCTCCAAACGTAAAGGGCATGAATTAGGCAACATGGGCATAAGGGGTCACGTCATGGAAAACAAAAGCTGAGTATTATACTTTTAGGTACGAGCAGAAGATGTAATGCAACCGACAAAAAGGACGGACACAGCCGTCTACATGTATGGAATACGTATATAACTCTACGCCCTTTTGATCAGTACTTTGTTTCTTTTTCTTCTTTCTTCTTTCAAATAAAGCCTGTTCCCATGGATCGATCCTTTCGTTTATTATTATGGTACTCTTTCCGTCCTAATTTGTTTGTCCAATTTTGACATACGTGCATTTTAAAAAATTGTTTATATCTCACAATTTATAATGTTTTACATAATTTCGAAAATGTTATATTTTAGATCTAATTGAGATCTATCAAACAAGATTCATATTACATATTAAAAATATAATAAATTAAAACATAACAATTTTATAAGAAGTCCCAAATAGTGAAAATGGACAAACAAATCGGGACGAAAGGAATATGTTTTATGGAGTAAAAAAACAACAACCCAACAACAAAACAGTTTCCAGTACTTTCACAGATCTCAATAATCGTCTTTACCTTTAATTCTGGTGCATGGTTTTAAAATTTTGACCAACAAAACAAATCCCGTTCCAGCACAGCCGCCTTAAATCTACGCACAGCTGAGCTAGCTGACATTTTTGCCTCCCATATCAAAACCCAAGTTGTAATAAGGGAAGTGAAAATTTACTTTCTTGTCGACTACTTCTACTACTATAAGACTACAAGTGCCTAGCTAGCTTTTGTTTTGTTTTTAATCCGCCGGATCCTTTCAAAGCAAATTAATTGCCGGATACTAATGTGTGCCTACGTACGTAGGCTCCTCAACGCACGCCTCACGACAGCTACAGACAAATATTTACTCCATTCGTATTTACACAAACACCCTCACGACAGTTTCAGGTCCGGCTTGATCATAATAATAAGTCTACTACTACTGGATCGAGTATAATAATAATAATAATAATAATAATTAATTCTACAAACAAACAGGCACAATAGCAAGCCCTCCCATGCTATTTTCTCGATCAACGTAAAGTATTTGAATTCCTTAAGAAAAAACTGGAGCAGCTATCACTACAAGAAGAGGAAATGGGATGACAAGGGCCTTGTTTGTTTGGTAACTTTAGGTATTTTAATTTTGGTAGTGGGTGAAGAGAGAAATAGGGTAATGATTGGAGAAAGAGGTAATGAGTGAAAAGAGATAGAGGGAGAAATAAAATTAATAATTGGAGAAATAAGGTAATGATTGGAGAAAGATATATGGTAATGATTGAAAAACAAAATTAAAGCAAAGTGAATATGTTAAGAGGAGTGTTAGGGACAAAGAAAATACCCTTAAAGTGTACATGAACGGCTCAGATTCACTGTGCAGTGCATCTGAGCAATTCATGTACACTTTAAGGGTATTTTCTTTGCCCATTTTCTTTGCACCTGGCATTTCTCATATGTTAAACGAACAAGGCCAAAAATTTTATCCATGCAACTTTACCATAACGCCACTTGGGACTATTGGATGATGGTATAAATTTTTATATTCAAGACAAGAAAAAGAATTCATCGAACATCAAAATTTACTTGATAGGATAACATTTGTTTATATAATTAAAAATCTGAATTAGAAATTATGTATGTATAATCATGTGGTTATCAATCTTCGGGGTTTTTTTTTTTGTATACTATGGTTGGTAAATAAATATGCCTGATCATGTAGTTATCAAACTCTGATGAACCTATTTTTTGTGCATAGGTTAGGTCCATAGAAAAATTGTTCTATCGTAAAGTTATCACTCTCCGATTATTCTATTTTTTTGTACTTATGTTATGGTCTGAAAGTAATACAACATGAACAGTTATGAATAGGAAAAAATTGGGATTTCATAGAAACTTTTGGTCAATTTTATCCTTTCCTTCCACTCATCACAGAGGAATTCATAAGTTTTGATGCACGGGTGTGTGTTTTTCTATAGCTTAGTAACAATTTTCCTAAATTGTATGGCGGTTTTGCTACGTGATGATGCCAAAATGGCATGGTTTTATAGCCCTACAAAGCTGTAGTACTGAAGTAGGTAATTTATGCACTACAACACCACCTCAATATAAATGGCACGGTTTGGCCATTGAAATTAGCTCACCTCGAGAGTCAAAGCCAAGACCACCTCAAAAGTTTGAAATTTTATTGTGTATATTTTGCTAAAGAGGTTATTTTGTTTGAAAAATTGATTTGACTAAAATATGAATATGATAGATTAGCTCTTTCTAATTAAACTGGATAAAAAACTACTCCATATATTTTTTTTTTATGATAAATCATTTATTGCAAAAGATAATTTATCAAACTTGATCATGTGGCTGATAATGTCCCATCGAAATAATGCTGCTACAAGAGCTTAACAGAAAACCAACCAAGATTCCTTTACAAAACCTACATGCACGCACACGTCGCCCAATGAAATGTTTACTTTAATAATGCCTACTATTAACTGCACATGCATGAATCAACTTCAGATGATCCCAACTCATCCACTCCATATATTCCCTATATAAACCTCCCCACCCTCTCCCATCACTCCACAGTCCTAAATTGATCTCTCCCTACCTACTCACTCACTCACTCACTCACTCACTCACTCACTATATATATAGTCTCTATCCCTCCCTCTCTCACGTTAATTTCCTTATTTTGTTCGTTAAAAGCCACTCCCCAAAACAACAATGCAATATCAGGCCGAGACATGGGGATACTTTCATCACGTGCCGGCATCCGCAGTGAGGCACAGCATGATGGTGGACCCGGTGGAGCGAGTGGCGAGGCTGGCATCCGAGAGCGCGGTGGTGATATTCAGCGTGAGCACGTGCTGCATGTGCCACGCCGTGAAGAGGCTCTTTTGCGGCATGGGCGTTAGCCCCGCCGTGTACGAACTGGATCAACATCCGATGGGGAAAGAGATAGAGAGGGTACTTGTCAAGCTGCTCGGAAACACCCCCACCATTCCCGTCGTCTTTATCGGTGGGAAGCTAGTGGGGGCCATGGATAGGGTCATGGCTTCCCATATTAATGGGACACTGGTCCCACTTCTCAAGGAAGCTGGGGCTCTCTGGCTTTGAGTTTGAAATTCAAAAAATTTACATAGAGCCAGCCAGCTAGGTAGGTTAATTCGCTCTCGAGGAGGGACTAACTTTATTTTCATTACATGGGAGAAATTTAGAAAATGGATGGGTGCATGAAGTGGGGGACTAGCTAGTTACTGTATTTGTGTTTTAGGAATGAAAGTTTTTTTCAGTAGTGTTAAGCTCATTCTCTGTGCTGATCGATCGAGAGTTGATTTTATGCACTTAACTGGAGGGATTAGTTGTTAGTAATTTGTTATGTAACTGGTCCATGCTTATGTATAGATAAATATTGTTCAACCAAAAAAAAAAGTGTTAATGTTGCGGATTTCTTCTTAATTTCTAGCTTCTACAAGTCTCAAAAACGCTTTTGAGACTTCGTAAATCACAAAGATGGAACATTTGGATACCATTTAATTTGATTTACGCAAGAAGTTTGGGCCGAATAAAACTAAGGCGTAAATTTGGGAAGTGAAAACTTAATGTGTGTGAAAATTTAAAGCGACATGACCTCGTTTTCAAACAAGACTTCGTTTGAATTGAATGCATCGTCATAATGAGTGTTAAATTTGAGGTTCTAGCACTAAGACATTTTCGAAGCTTTAGGAGTAAGTTTCAGGTCCCCACCAGCCTCTGTATACCAGCTTGTAAGAAAAAATGAAGAGCAATATTCTAGCCTGATGCTGCATTAGCCTAGCTTCGGCTCATAACTTTTACAAATGCTACAGTTTCTCTTTTTAAACGTAGATTAAGAGGAACTATTCGCAACTTATTCCTTCGTTATGGAGTATTTTTCTTGCTCTACAAAAGTGTCATAATCTCCTCTTTTGGGCAGTTATAAATTGTGCGGAAGTGAAGCTAGATTATAATATTTTGCTGAGATGAAGTTATTAAAGATGCTGATTCATTGAATGTAAAATAAGTCACTAGCTAGCTGATAAGTGCCAAAATATACATTTTGGCCCTCCAAACTACATTTATTAGTCATTCATTTTGGTTAATTGATATTTATTTATGTTCTTTTGTGTTCATAGGTTGCTCGAACTTGTTTTCAAGAAATTTGGATAAAAATAGAAGTAAAAGAAAGTTTGGGGTTAAAAGTGCAAAGTGCTTTAAAGTAGATTTTGTGAGTTGTTATTATACATAGTTCGAGGAGCTTTGTGTAATAAAAGGATGTCTACCCTATATAAGCAACAGAGCAATGATTTCAGCGGCAGGTTGGGGAAAAAGGGGATCTCATTCCCACGGACGCCACAGACGAAAGAGAACGGAGGCTGCCGAGATCTCTTTCTGTTTGTACAGTTTTGTTCCGAGTTTGTTTTTCCTATCAAGTTTTTATGCTTTATTCAATTACTCGCATTTCAGTAACTCGTTTTAATTTTTGTTCTTTATAAAAGTTGTTTGTTTGTTCTTATTTAACTTAAATATTTTGTTTGTTTTCTATCTCGTATTTAGAATCATGTTTCAAATTAGGGTTTCTTTAGTTTCTTGTTTAATAATGAGTGAGTAGTCATTAGGTAGGGTCGCGGGGTGATTAGCGCACCGTGGCTAATTCTGGCACTGCTCCTTTTATCGAACAATGAAAAAATGATTTTGGATTGGAAAATACTTCCCGCGGAAAAACTCAGGCATTGTCGGAGCCATGTGAACGAGAGAATGGGGGTTCAAAACTCGTTCTTCGCTGCGCATGGGTATACGGCGACCATAGGGTTGAGCATCTTGCGGGGTATCTTTTTATATCTAAAATTAAACGTTTTTAAGAACTCCAAACATAGCAGGTTAATCCGGACTGTTCACAAGTGCTATGAACCCTACCACCGTACTTCCTTTTAATTATTTAAAAAGAGCAGTTATTTCTTAGTTTTAGTTAATATCAATCAATCATACAAGGGGTGGCTACCTAAAAGCCCATTTAAATTATAACAACCCGAGTTTTTAGTCAGCACACATCACCGTCTTTGTGGATTCGACTCCGGACTTACGGGATATTATGCTACGTCGGTCTCCGCCCTACGCTTGGGGCAACCCATTATTTTAGGACTAGAAAATCGTCAAGCATTTTTGGCGCCATTGCCGGGGACGGTAACGTGTGTTAAGAATTCGGGTGGTTATTTTTTATTTGTTTTCCTTTAAGTTCTTTATTTTTTTTAATTGTTGAAAAACAAAAACAAAAAAATGGACCATTTTGCAAGGTGGTATGGAGGTTATGCAAGACAATTTGATTGTCCAGTGTCACTTCCTATATTTTATGGTTTGGGTTCAGAAAATCCTTTTTTGCATGTTCATAACCTTGAGGAAGCTTTTGGTAGTGATGAAGTGGCTTTTTTACATGTATTCCCAGCATCTTTGCGTGATAGTGCTCATGATTGGTTTAATTTTTTGAGTCCAAGATTAACATGGAATGAGATTGTAGTACAGTTTTTCAAAACTTTCAATCCCTCATATGAGACTCATATGCTTTTATAAGAACTATCAGATTTTTATCAACAAGATGATAAGTCTTTGTCACAGTGTTGGGAGCGATTTAAAAATTCTGTATTCTCTTTGTCGAGTTTTAATTGTGAGCTTGGCAGTCTTCTGGCTACTTTTTGCCGTGGTTTAAATCCTACGACATGCGAGGAGGATTTTAGGTCCACTGACGAATTTCTGGATAAAACCGCTGAAGAGGCTTGGAATTTCTTAGATGAATTAACCCAAAAGCTTCAATTTTGTGAGTTGACTGAAAGTTTTGAAGATACCAATTCTGATGGGAGGGAAAAAGAGAAAATAGAGTCGCCTGATTTTGATCAATTAGCTGATTCTCTTTTTTACAATCAAGTTGCAAATTTTCAAGTGATTAATTCTTGTGTATTAGAAGATGAAATAACAGAGCCACTTGTAACTAATGATATAATTGGTTCACCTGAAGTGCAACAATCTTCTCAAGAGCATTCTAGTACACTTGAGATGGATTTTCATGACGTGACTCTTGAGGAGTCGTTGCCAATAATTGTGCAAAGTCCACCTATTCTTGATGATCAAATATCTCCAGTCATAGATGTTGATGTCATCACTCCTATTGAGCATCTACCATTGCAAAAGATTGTTAAGTTAGAACAAATTGATTTTCTTTGTGTTGATAATTTTCATGTGGTTTACTATCCATTTTTCTTAAAATTCATCAACAACTTGAAAGTTAATTTGGTGGAGAATATGCAATTGGTAGAATTTAAATTTCAAACGCGGCTAAGGCAATTAAGATATTCTAAGTATTTGGTTTTGTGGCATGGTCGCGTACAATTTTTAACAGAGTGTTTGAAGTGGAGTGAGATGTTGATTTTGATTGCTCTTCGTAGTGTGATGAATGGTTGGATTTCACGTGATGGGAGTGAATGTCATTAATTTTTTGTATAGTTTTTTTTTCCCCTTTCTTTTTTTTCTTTATTAGATTAGTTACTTTTATTTTATTTTATTTTATTTTTTTGTGAGGACTAACATTGCAGGATGTTTCGTTCAAGTTGGGGGGTCTTCTTCCCGCAATATTATTTGTTGCATAGTTCTCCGTTGCGAAGTGATACATTTCCCTTCTTTTTCTTTTATGTCCTATTTTTGTTCTTGCATTCAATGAGGATATCGAATGGTTCAAGTTGGGGGGAGCATTACTTTGGTTAAAAAAATTATCAAAAATTTTAAAAATTTTAAGACTCTTTTTGCATGTGATTTGGCACTTGTTGTGATTACTTGTTGGATAATTGAGTTGAGGTGTGTTACCTACCATAGTGATATCTGTTTTAGCTTGATAGTTCTACTTGCTAACTTGTCTTAAGAAGTTAATCATGGCACTTTTGTAAAGCACTATTGCACGTCACATTTATTTGGGCCTTGACCACTTGTGAGCTGTGGCTTAACCAATCTTGATGGCTAGATTAGTGAAGACTTATGCCCTAATGAGCTTTTGGGCCCTATCTTTTATTGGAGTGGTGTCACTTTAACTCTTAGTTTGTCATGGAAAGAGTCTATTTGTACTGGTCTCATTATTTTTGATTGTTGAGTGTTGGAATTTGAATGCATAACAATATCTCTTGGATTTTGGTTAGTCACATGGATGTTACACCCCTGGGAGAGGATTATTAGCATTTTCTTGATACTCGAGCCGGTTCATTCCTTTGTTTTTCCATTTATCCCTTGCGAGCCACTTTGAGCCTTATATATTTAGCCTTTTTTGGTTAGCTCCACCTTCCATATTCTTTTGGAGAAAGGCAAAAGTATAAAAGGTGTAATTTTTAGATGGATTGTGAACTTTTGTGCTTGAATTGGTGGTGCTCCTTAAAAAAAACAAAAGCAAGAGAAAAATAAAAGGGGTACCGATATAGATGAAAAGGAGGAATCGTGTTTTATTGTTGAAAAATGTTAAAAGATTAGAAGGAGAGATAAGGTGGAGTTGAAAATAGTGGAAAAAATGGGCACGCATGTTAATTAGCCCCAAGTGTTTGCCTATTCTCAGACACGTGATGTTTTATCCTAGCCTTTACACACTTTCAACTACCCAACGTTACAACCAACATTAAAGTCCTATTTGATCCTAGGGGTGATGGGAAGTGGATTGATGGATGTGAGAGAGAGTTCCAATACTTGGTATTCCATTCATGAGACCGTGTGTTCACCATACAAAGCGTTCTTTTCATGTCATAGTGTGCGAGTGTTTTGATTTCATTTATATAACTTCTAACCGCACACTTGAGAGTTCATACTATGCACCTTATTTCGAGTGATTTTAGTTGTGAGTGCATGACACTGTGAGGATTGAAGTCGAGGCTCGGTCCGGAGAGAACGGTTAGTCATTGCATACTTTTGGTTGAGGCCCATGTCACACACACATGCTAAGCCTATGTGCCATGGTTTATTTCTTGACTTGATAGCGTTTAGAACTATTTGCGCCTTCTTATATCTTTGTGGTAGCTGCGCATTCTTTGCTTGATGAACCAATGAGTTGTATGACAAGTTTTGGGTTCTGTGTGAAAGGATTCTTGGTGTTTTGTGGGTGATCACTACTGAAAACCCTCACGAGACTTCACTTGTCCTACCGGGGCCGCCTGGGGGTTTAAAAGAACTATCGGTTTTAATTTATTTTCTTTAGTTGCATTTTATTTTCTTTGCTCGGGACTAGCAAAGTGTAAGTTGGGGGGTGTGATAAGTGCCAAAATATACATATTTTGGCCCTCCAAACTACATTTATTAGTCATTCATTTTGGTTAATTGATATTTATTTATGTTCTTTTGTGTTCATAGGTTGCTCGAACTTGTTTTCAAGAAATATGGATAAAAATAGAAGTAAAAGAAAGTTTGGGGTTAAAAGTGCAAAGTGCTTTAAAGTAGATTTTGTGAGTTGTTATTATACATAGTTCGAGGAGCTTTGTGTAATAAAAGGATGTCTACCCTATATAAGCAACAGAGCAATGATTTCAGCGGCAGCTTGGAGAAAAAGGGGATCTCATTCCCACGGACGCCACAGACGAAAGAGAACGGAGGCTGCCGAGATCTCTTTCTGTTCGTACAGTTTTGTTCCGAGTTTGTTTTTCCTTTCAAGTTTTTATGCTTTATTCAATTACTCGCATTTCAATAACTCGTTTTAATTTCTGTTCTTTATAAAAGTTATTTGTTTGTTCTTATTTAACTTAGATCTTTTGTTTGTTTTCTATCTCGTATTTAGAATCATGTTTCAAATTAGGGTTTCTTTAGTTTCTTGTTTAATAATGCGTGAGTAGTTATTAGGTAGGGTCGCGGGGTGATTAGTACACCGTGGCTAGTTCGGGCACTGCTCCTTTTATCGAACAATGAAAAAATGATTTTCGATTGGAAAATACTTCCCGCGGACAAACTCATGCATCGTCGGAGCCATGTGAATGAGAGAATGGGGGTCCAAAACTCGTTCTTCGCTGCGCATGGGTATACGGCGACTATAGGGTTGCGCATCTTGCGGGGTATCTTTTCATATCTAAAATTAAACGTTTTTAAGAACTCCAAACATAGCAGGTTAATCCGGACTGTTCACAAGTGCTATGAACCCTACCACCGTACTTCCTTTTAATTATTTAAAAAGAGCAGTTATTTCTTAGTTTAAGTTAATCTCAATCAATCATACAAGGGGTGGCTACCTAAGAGCCCATTTAAATTATAACAACCCGAGTTTTTAGTCAGCACACATCACCGTCTTTGTGGATTCGACTCCAGACTTACCGGATATTATGCTACTTCGGTCTCCGCCCTACGCTTGGAGCAACCCATTATTTTAGGACTAGGAAATCGTCAAGCACTAGCCTCAAAAAGGTGACTTTCTAGGTATAATTTGGCTTAATTTTGTTGAGCATGATACTGATGCTCTGAGGTTCTAAGACCGCATTTTGTTTGCTGTCGAATATATATTATGATATTTGGAATTTTATTTGATTTTTCTTTAGCCATCATAGCACGATTATATATGAAAAGATGTGAACAATAATTGGTAACATAGAGATTTTGTCTATGGCAAGATTCAAGCACTTACTTCCTATTGTTCGCAATAGGATGGAAATCTTCCATAATGGCACTCTATATACAATACTCTACTTGTCATTCTGAGTGGAGATCTAGGTGGTGTAGGTTAGGAGGAAATGGTGTATGATAGTATGGTTTGTATATATGTGTGTAGACATGAGTGCAGTCATTTGGTTAGCCAATTTGGCTAGGTTAAGGGCTATGGTTCATGACTAAAATAAATGATCATATTTAGGGCTATGGCTCATGGTCATGGCTAATGGTTTTGGGTCAAGTCCGACACACTAACTTTTGTGATGTCCAAATTGAAGTGTACAAGGTCTAACATTAATTTAAACCATTACAATTAAGCTAAGTTAGCACATCAATTAGCTTATATCATTCTAATTCAATAATTTTCAATTATAATAATTGAATAAAGTTTACATACTATTTTTTTTAATAATACATATAGCCTTTTTCTCTGTGTTCTTTTTTTTTTTTTTTTACTATGCGGTCATATATATATACATATATATATATGTATATATATATGACCGCATAGTAAAAAAAAAAAAAAAGAACATATATATATGTATGTATATATATATGTATATATATATTGTTAACTATATTGTTTTCTAATGCAAGGTTGTTTTTATTTATTTAAAGATGTTCAGTTTGTCATTTTGTTTTCTGGATAATTTACATATTTTTTCAAAAAACAGTAATATATAGTAGAACACTGTGGGGAAGAGGAAATTTCCACTGCCTTGGTGGAGGGAGAGGAAGAAATTAATGTGTCCAACTTGATAGTGGGGCATCATAAATAATTCATGTTTTGTTTCATCGAAAGATGCCCACAGTAGAATAATTGCACGCTTGTAGTCAATTCTGATGTTCTCCATGTTCCGGAAGTGGGTTACACAAGACAATTGACTGGGCTAATTCCATAGTAAACTACATTTTGCAACCTTAAAGTATTACCTCTCTTCACTTTAGTGCTCAAAGTTTGACTTTTTTGTATTAGGTCCTTTAGTTATTGGGGTTTTGTCAAATTTTTCCAATTTGTAATTGAAGGCGTGGTATTTAGACTTTCCCCAGTTGGGTCCCTTGAGTACCATTTTTTTCCCTTTTAGCCCATAAGTATTGTGACTTCTTTTTTTTTTTTTTTTATAGGCAAAAAGTTCATTCAAAAATCTTGACAAAGGGTATATCAAGATGGGGATAGGGGAAGGGGAATCCAACCAAGGGTTGGATGAAAACAAAAAAAAAAAACTATTTGGACCAAGCCAAACACACCCAAATGGGCAGGCCCCAAAGAATAAAACACTAAACACATGGGCCTGACTAAAAAAGACCCAGCCTAAAACTTGAGCTGAGCCTGCCACAACCTAACCCTAACTCAGACGACACAACCGCCGTCGCAACAAACAAGAATAGCTTTGCAGCCACCACCAAAAGCCCACCACCACCACCTAACCAGCCAAAAACCCCACCTCAACCACTTTACCGATGCTGCAAACACCTACCACATCACTGGACAAACACCAGTAGTCGACGGCGAGAAAAGTGGTCTGAAATGACGCAAACTCTGTGAGATGTTGGACTCCATAAATGGCTACCACTTTGGATCTTATAAACGACCAGGAGCACCCGCTACCCGAGCACTTCCAATACGCCACCCCAAAACCACCACAACCCACTGCCAAACCACCGGATCACCATAGCCACAACCTCAACACCAGTTGCATGATCACACGAAGTCGTTAGGCCAAAGACGGAGATTGCTCAAGAGCAGATCCGGTTGGAAACCATGCTGCCATAACTCCGCCCAACGCCTCCACCAACACTTAGCCGTTAGGACAACTGGCTACCCTCAGATGTGGTAGCCTGTGGGTGGAACGACGACCCCGGAGGAGAAACGACAGGGAGAAAATGACCAAAAAGGGAGCAAGAAGTGGATTTAAGTAGGGATAGGGGAAAGAGAGGAAAACGCCCAAGGGGGAGGAGGGAGGGGAGGCATTCAACCTTGTTACCACCTTGCCCGTAGTTCGACCATTTGTTTATTTTGACACTTAAGTTTAGTACATGAAATATGGCATTTTTTTTTTGTTACACAAGAAAAACTAAGAGGAAGTCAAGACCCACTCAAACGCAATGTTGTAGATCAACTACAAGCATGTACTTGACTTCTTCAGAACGATACCAGCAAGACCAACACAGTTTTGCTAGCTTTGCCACTCAATTGCCTTCACAGAGTGTATGCTCAATTGAGGGTATTTTATGGTATCTTTGGTTAGATAAATAAACAACAGTTGTGTAATTGTTGTTTTTAACAACGTTTCGAAACGCCGCTAAATGGTTTTTTCTTGTAGTGAACTAACACAACCACATTAGAAGAAATCCAATAATAAGGACCAAAGTGAAAAATTTGAAGTTTACAGGCCAAAGTAAACACTGCATAATAGTTAGGGGTATGTAGTGTAATTATCCAGTAACTTCATGAGCATCGCATCATTCTATACGCATTAAAGGCTATGATTATATGCGCACATATATAATCAAACATGTCCATGTAATTATAACTTATAATCAAGGAAGAAACAGCTAGCCTAATCAATAAACGTGTGGAAACAGACAACTTGGTTTCTCTATTCCAATTATTGTTTCGTCAAATAAGTTATGCGGCATTGTAATTGCATCTTCAACCTATTTCTAAAACTATTAAATAGAGAATTGATGTGACATTTGAAAGAGAGATTTTGTAATTTATGTATTCTTTTCTTAACTTCTTATACTTTATAGAATAATTTTGGAGGGACCTATCGTTCTGTTTAGAAAATTTGGTCTTTAAAATAAAGGTGTAGTTTTCATTTTTGGATACCAAATATCTAAAAAAAGACGATGGTTTCTTTAAAATTCTCTTCTTAAGTACAAAAAGTTGAAATAAAAAAAGGGATAAGTACAAAATTTTCTCTTAATATGTTACGTCCATTCTCCATTTTGGAGTTTTAAATATGGGTTGGAGATGCTCCAAATTTAGGTTAGAAAATTTGGTCTCTAAAATTTGATAATTAGAGTTGTACTATTTATAAGTATTCGTGACATGTTAAAATTATTTGCTCACACTAACCAAATCTTGTCCTTAGAACGGTTATTATTACTAATTGAACAAGGCCAAATTGAATAGGTAAAAATTAATAGAGAGAGAGCGCAAATTAACAGGGCCTATGGAAAATTAACCAGAACCATGTAACAAGGATTTTTTTTACTTCATAATTCGAGATATTTGGATTGACGTACACATAGCTCGACTAGTCTCTGGCCCAATAGAGACCAATTCCATTGCACACTAGCGAGGCCAAATATCAAGAGACTTCATGTAATCTTTTTCTAGTTAGATATTAGAGGACTCCCATATATATATATTTTTTGGGTTGTGGGGTGTTACCAAAAATTCTGATTCAGTCCAATCGACGAAGAATGTCAATCGACTGGAGACCATTTTGCAATTTGCTGGAATGTAGGGTGTAAAGGTGGAGTTTGATTCTTTGCCGTTTTCAAGACTTCTTTAGAAACAAACAATGAAGTGGATGAAATATGGAAGAAGACTAACAAATCGACTATATTAATCTCTAAAGTAGAAGTACAACAGACTAAAATAATCTAAGAGAAGTGCTACAATACACACCCCTTTTTTAGGTGTGTATCATATGCACCCTCTTTAATTACCATTAGATGCTTGAAAAATGATCTGAACCCTTTAAAATGTTACGAAAGGATACTAACAAAAAATCTATTACCAGTGCTACAGGTAAACCCTGTGAATTAACCAAAATGGAAAGAAAATCCCACCTCTCACTTTCTTTCCAACTAGCGTATATCTTTCTTTTCCTTCGACGAAACCAGCCTAATTTTATTTTTGATAATTAATTTATGTTAAAAATAATAATTTTATTTTTTAAAAACTTTGAAGCTAAAATTATTTCAAGTGGAAAAAATTTACTTCATTAAAATAGGTTCTTGATAATTACTAAAGGAAAAAGATACTATCATGATCATAATGTAATAAAAAGTCAAGGCATTTTTTACAGAATTTTTAAAGTGTTTCATAGTTGTAGTCTTTTTTTTTTTAATTTTATGATGTTTAATATTTTTCACAATATCTTTAATTGTGTAGTGAATTTTCACATAAATAGTCCAACTAAAAAGAATAGCGAAGTCGATCATCTATATTAATAAGTAGGAAACACTAACAAAAAAGTTAATGGGTGATCAAGAGAGTGATAGTGATGAGATAAATTTACCAATACATTTTAGGTTATGTGTAAAAGACAACAATATTTAGGATGTGCTATTTATTTTTTGGTCAATAGACGTACTACTAGTATTTTGTGAATTAGTGCAAGCATCCGAATTAAAAATAACTAATACTTGTATTAGATAATGTAATCGATTACAAGTGTTATCAATACCAATCAATTACGTAATTGAAACCGCATAGAAATATAATCTATCATGTAATCAAATATTTGTGTTATTTAGAACAATTGATTTTTAAATCTATGGCAATGTTGTTTTTAACTTATTTTTTAATTGATTAGAGGACTTACTGAGGCCCATCAATTAGTAAATCGATTGAGTAATCGACTTCACATTGTTACCCAATCGTACTCAATTCAATTACAAAATTGCTTATATTGTCTAATCGATTACATAATTGAACATAATAGAATTGATTACATATTCAATTATGATGTCTAATCGAATATGTAATCAATTACTATATATTTATTTTAATATCTAATCAATTGAAAAATTAATTATAAAGTCTAATCGATTATGGAATTGAATATTCACATAATAGATTACATATTTGATTAACTACCGTTAAAAAAAAAAATTGATTAAGTAATCGATTGCACAATTGATTATAGAAAAGTTATGAAATGGACTAAAATGTTATGATTTCGTAGTGAAAATGTTACGAACTGAAAATGTTACAATTTTTTTTGTAAAGTTATGAAACACACCAAAATATTATGAATCTGTTGCTAAAAAGTTACGATTCCTTCGTAAAAGTTACGATATGCACTAAAAGGTTATGATTTGCAAGAAAAATGTTACGAATCAAAAGTTACGAATTTTTGGTATAAAAGTTACGATGGACCTAAAATGTTATGAATGACCGGTTCAGCAGGTAATTTTTTATGAGTTGGCACAATATGGACCACCCAATAGGTGCATATGATATGCACTTTAAAGGGGTGTGTATTGTAGATTTCTCCATAATCTAATGAATGATTATAAGTTACAACTACTCCTAGGAAAGAAAAGATAAAGGCCTGTTGGCATTGATTGTGTGTGTTACAATGAGGTAAAAAGGCTATTTATAGGAAACAAAGATATGCAGGAAATAACTTCCCAACTTTTTCAATACTTTTCATTCTCCTTTATTTCCACTTGTTCAAATAACTTCCCACTAACATCAAAGTGCGTAGTAATATGCCAAGTGTTCTTTTCAACCTCCAAGTGTGTAGGGACAATGCCATGTGTCATTTAAACTTTCAAATAATTTAGAAGTAAGTCAAGTGTCCTGTACTTCATTAAATACAAGCAAATAAAGGAAATACAAAAACTCGTTATATTATTAATATAAAATAATAAAATAGTAAGTATTCTCATAATTGTCACCTTTCGATCAATCATCGACAAGCGGTGAATATATGGTGTAAACAATGCCTCCCTTATTCATTTGGGTGAAGGGCTAACGTAACCCAATTGAATAATTTAACTAGTTTTAAATCACTTCTCTGTCGATATCGACGGGTGATAACTTTTTACGGTGTAAACATTTATGCCCCCAACTTTCGAAGAGTTAAAGATAAATTTTACACCAACCTTTTCACTTTTTGACTGGTACAATAAAGCCATCAAGGCTTAATTAAATCCATTGTCGAAAATCACATGGTATGGCTTAGAGTTGGGGGGGCTGCTGTCACAGTAGCGTGCTATTCCGGCTGAGGGGGCCCCGCTCCATTCTTGCTCCGACGATCGAAAATGTTCACTTCGTAGAACTCGTCGAGTTGAACATGTATGTAAAAAATCAGCTCTATCGGATATCATTAAGTGCCTAATCGAAACCTTTTTGCCTTGAAAAGAATAGATCTGAAACACTAGATCAAATCTCCTAGAACCCATTATTGGCAAGTTATAAGTGTTTCGATGAGGCACTTAATGATATCTGATCGAGCTGATTTTTTGCATATTTGTTCAACTCCACGAACTCTACGAAGTGAACATTTCCGATCGTCGAAGCGAGATCAGAGCGGGGCCCTCTCGTCCGGGACAGCACGCTGTATTTATAGCCATGTTTGGCTGAAAACATTCTCCATGGTTAAGTTTTCATCATTACATCTTCTTAACCAGTATGGAGGAGTGGAAGGATCATTTCTTACTTCGACCATTCATGGTCTAATTTGAAAAACTCTAGTCGAATATATTCATCACTCGACTCACTTTGAGTTTCACATTTTCGAACCACTTAAGTTTTTTAGTTGGCTATTCTAAAGATGAATTTTTGCCCTCCACATTCATTTGGCTAAACCAAAAAATATCAGTGCTAGAAGTCTTGTCCGTTATCTACACAAGGATTTGCCAATTGACAGGGATCATAACCTGGCAACCATGGCCAAACAAATTGATTTCCTTTTCTGTCGATATCCAAGCAAATTGGATAAAGTTCGTCAGCCTTGGGTAACCGGAAAATCCAGAGCAAAAGGCATCAACATATCGGCCACTTTATTGCCATTGATGGTTGTAAGGCCAATTTCCTTCCAAAACCAACACGTATCAGTACATTGGTCCTTTTGGTGGCCATAATCTTCAGCAAATGGCTTAATTTGGCCAAACGAAGTGAATGGGTACTGGATCCATTTATTTTGTTTGGCCTTCTCATTGATCGACAAAGATTTTTTTTTTTTTTTTTTTTTTTTAAGAATTGTTCCCAAGATTGGCCAACAAATAGCCGTCTTTCTTTGAAAAATTTACTGTTCAAACCTTCCATTTAAGGTTGAATGCTTCAACATCCCAAGCCATTTTATTTAAACAATTTGACTTTCTTTACACGAATAAATCTTCGCAACCCTGCAAGGCTTTTGTGTTCTGTCGAATTATTTTCATGACGCAACTCCTTCGAGTTTGAACGTCAAAGCCTAATTCTTATGCATAATCTGGCTAAGATAAAGATGAGTTTGCCCCCATGCAAATTAATTCGTTGTCAAAAAAGAGGCCATTTCTCATTTCATAATTTCGCCAAATATGTTCTCATTTCTTGTAAAACAAACCAAATATGTACAAAATATTCCAAAATCGAGAGAAAGCGATTATAATAGCCTTGTATAGATGTTTGACATACGTTGTAACGACCCGGATTTTGCCCTTTTTTTTTTTGAATAAAAAAATTATTTTTAATCAAATAGTCTATAGTAAATTTTAAAAAGTGTAATTAGATTAAACTAGAATTTAGATTAATTAGTTTAGCGAAATTTCAATTCAACTTGTAACTATAAATACGTATCTTATATCTATATTATAGATACTAGTAATTATCCCACAAATTATGGGATTTTGTTCCCACAATTCTCATCTCTTATCATTCCTATCTAAACCCTAACTAGAATCCTATGCGAACCAACTCTCTACTTCCCTCCCACACTCTACCGCTTCCATATTTATCCTCCAAACAACAACCCCACTTTTATTTATCCCTAGAAACAAATCAGCCACCACACTTCCTCCTTTATCTCGGAAGAGAGAAAGAGAGAGAAGAAATTCGAAGAAGAAAAAAAAAAAAGAGTTTTTTTTGAAAACATCCCTCCAACTATCCACCAGATTTTTATTTAGTACTCAAACTATCAAAATGTTTTATTTAGTCCTCCAACTATTGGCTTGCGTTTTATTTAGTCCTTCCGTTAAGTGTTCCGTTAAGTGTCAAACGGCCGGGCAAGATTTTGTTTTAAAAAAAAAAATTTCAACCACCAATTTGCAATCCTATGGAGTAGAAACGTGATTATGAGAGCCTTAGAGACAAAGTTTGATTATGTCTCTTTAGAATAATATGATCAGAATAATAAGATCTTCACACCCATTCAAACGGATTAAAATTTGAGCACTTAATTTTTTAATTATATTTTTTAATATATAAACCGTCTCAAAAAAATTAAGTGCTCAAATTTTAATTCGTTTGAATGGATGTAAAGATCTTATTATTCTGATCATATTATTCTAAAGAGGCATAATCAAATTTTGTCTCTAAGGCTCTCATAATCACGTTTCTATTCCATAGGATTGCAAATTGGTGGTTGGAAACTTTTTTTTAAAAACAAAACGTTGCCGTCCGAAAAAATTAAGTGCTCAAATTTTAATCCGTTTGAATGGGTGTGAAGATTTTATTATTCTGATCATATTATTCTAAAGAGACATAATCAAATTTTGTCTCTAAGGTTCTCATAATCACGTTTCTACTCCATAGGATTGCAAATTGGTGGTTGAAATTTTTTTTTTAAAATCAAAATCTTGCCCGGCCGTTTGACACTTAACGGAACACTTAACGGAAGGACTAAATAAAACGCAAGCCAATAGTTGGAGGACTAAATAAAACATTTTGATAGTTTGAGGACTAAATAAAAATCTGGTGGATAGTTGGAGGGATGTTTTCAAAAAAAACTCAAAAAAAAGAGAAGAAAGAAGCAGGAGAAGAAGAGAAAGAAGGAAGGAAAGCTAACAACCCCTTTTCCCTTTTTCTTGCCATTTTCGGGACCTCATTACACCAATAATTCCAACTCCATTTCAGTCTCATAATAGCCGTGGAACCAGCCCCAAACCAGCCGTGTTTCGGCTCCGAAATAACCCGAACGCAGCCTGTTTCGACTTCAAAACAGTCCCCGATCGGCCATCCTGAGGTCCCCGTTTCAATCGCCTTCTTCCGTTTGCCAAAACCCCACGAACTCCACCGAATCGTTTTGTCCGGATGGAAGGTAGATTAATCGCTCTTCTACTTTCTCCTAAGTATATTATTGTTCTAAATGGTAGTTTTTTTCTTTTTACTCTCGAAATCGAAAAGGAACGGAATCGGTTCGTTCGAAACCGAAACTCAGTTTTGCCGCAAGCCACTGTTCTTGAACTTTATGATATTGAATCATTTATATAGAAATTACACTTAACCCCCTGGATTGTTTTGTTATTAATTTCAGCCCAACTAGTTTGTTTTGTCTTTTTCTTGTTTCAATGTCCTATAGGAAATGATAAAAAAAATGGGGTTTCGATGACATTACTTTTGTATAAGTCCTATTAGTAATATGACAACTACAATAAATAATGATCAGTCCTAACTGTACGCAACAATAAAAAAATTTGTTTTAATTACTTTAGATAGTTACAAGATTATTTTAAACGAAATTTAATGTAATTAACAAGTACATTGTAGAATTAATTTTTGTCTATTAATTATAGAAGACCCAAAATACCTTTACTAAAATGTTTGAGTAGTTTACTATAGTTATAGATATATAGTGATGTTACAAAGTAAGACAAAATATTAGATCAAATAAATTAATAGATGTGTTAATTAATAAAAACTATAATTTATTTACTTGTTCAACGAACCTTAAGGGCATCGGCCCAATCATAAAATATTATGTGTTTACTTACTCGCACAATATTATTTGATTTGTACTTTTTATCTCATTGAAATGTAATATGCTATGAGTTGAGCTGTTATTGATTGATTGTATCATGTTGTTCGTGCTAGCATGCACTTAGGTTCATGGGTGGTTTCGAGTAGTGAACACGTAGATGTGGTTAAGTAAAAGATAAAATGGTAAGTTGATTAAGGATGTTGGGTGCCGGTAAAGGACCCTGGTACGGTAAAGTACCTTTAGTTGAGTTGGGGAACGGTAAAGGACCCCGAGTACGGTAAAGTACTCAGAGTGTGTGGAGGACGGTAAAAGACTCCGGGTACAGTATTTGGGATACGGTAAAGGATCCTAAATACGGTACAGTACCCAGTGTGTGCGTGGAGGACGGTAAAGGACTCCGGGTACAGTATTTTGGGAAACGGTAAAGGATCCCTGAATACGGTACAGTACCTAGTGTGTAGATTAGGGGTATGGTAAAGTACCCAGTGTGTAGAGTTGGGAGACAGTAAAGGATCCTGACAATGAGATAGTGCGACCCCTAATGCTGAGTTGTCATGGTGAGTTGTTCCTTTATTATGGTTGTGGGCGAATCCTGACTGAGTACATAATTTAGTAGTATTCGCTTAGAACCCTGGTGTAGGACAAATAAAGGGAGAGTTATTCCATGGGACGGTCAAAGTTCGTGGATGTGGGAGGAAAGGACCTTGTGGAGAGGATCCTTAGATTACATGTAAGATACTGGATAGTAAAGAAAAGGACAATGTGTTGTTATTCTATACCTCCTATGAATTGTTATATTGTTGATCTGCTAATTGTAGAATAAGGGGATGGTAGGATTGAGATTATTCTACTGGGTGAATTATCACTCACGGATACGTTTGTATCCTGGTAAATCGTTTGCTTCAGCAATCAATTTGCAAGAGGGTGCAGGGTTCAATGGTGGAGTTGTTTGACGCAAGAGGAATATCAAGGGTGAAGACCGAGGATGCTTGAAATCTTTATCAACTCTAGAGTCGCTCTGAAGATGTTAGATAAAATGTTAGATTTTTTTTTTTGTATTTATTTTAATGTAAATTTTGTATAATGACAAATAGGGGCCTAATAGTTTATTTAATTCAGTGTATTTTACGGTTAATGCTTCCGAAATTTCTTGAAAAATCGGGGCGTTACATACGTGGCCAAATGGAGGTTTATAATTCAAAATGGACCAAATCCATTTGCATCTGTAAAGCATTCAAAGCCCTTATGACCAAAGCCTTCCACATGTATTTGTGATGCTAACATGTTTCGTTCATGACCAAATGGTCACAGATTACTCCATTCATGGTCAATCTTTGTGATCACGCTCTGTTATCATAAATGAAACCTTGAAAGGCACCAAAATGGATCTCTATATTAGATCCAACAATTGGCCAACGAATGGCCTAGTTTGAACAAATAAAATGTTGAAGCCTTTCTAGGCTTTCATTTATCATTACACTGGCTTCTCATTCTGTCGATTTTTTTTTTTCTTTTTCCTGAATGATTCCAAAGTTGGCCATTAAATGGCCGTTATTCTATTTTCGCAAAATGTTCAAGCCTCACATGCAAGGCTTTCATTTTCAAAGTTGATTTTTGCCATTTTTTCCAATTTAGTGATGGTGCGAACAAAACTGTGGCCAGTTTGGCCCCTTATACTTGTCCAAAATTGTAGAAAAGTAATGAATATTATCTACACCTCTTTAACCAAAACTGGGCATATTTCAACCAAAACCAATATAGATGGCTTTCGAAAAATCCATACCTCTTACGAAGAATGTTGATCAATAATTGAACAAATGGTTCTGGGGCCCTTGTGGTTGACGTGTAGTGTGCCATAGGAGGCACATATTGGCTTTGACAAGTACCAAATCCATGCAGTACATTGAAACCAGTGGGAATGTTTCCATTTTGGCCATTATCACATTGATTTCCAATTCCATTACTTCCATTAGTATTTGGAACTGGTTGATAAAAATTCGTTGGCCTTGTTGGGCTAGACCTTGGTTGACTGGACCCTAATGGAATTCTATTCACTTTAGAGGCTCAAAAGTAGGATTAGTATATACCTACTGAGGATGCCCCCAGGCATATCTGAAGTTTCTGGAGTTTTCCTGTCATTAGGCAAACCACTGGAAGAAGGAATTTGTCCTTGTCTTGGTAAAATCAACCTTCGTAATAGAGTCAAAAATTCTTGGGTAAAGTCATGTTGTGGATTTGCCGAAATGTGAGCCAAAACCTAAACAAATTGTTTGATTGCGTGTGCCATTACTTCCAAATTAGTAAGAGCCCTCCTTTTAACGCCAAAAATTGTTACCAAAATTCTAATTCAGTCCAATCAACGGAGAATGTCAATCAACGGCAGACCGTTTTGCAATTTGCTAGAATTTGGGGTGTAAAGGTGGAGTTTGGTTCCTTGCCGTTTTCAGGACCTCTTTAGAAACAAACAATGAAGTGAATGAAATATGGAAGAAGACTAACAAATGGACTTTATTAATCTCCAAAGTAGAAGTACAACCGACTAAGATAGTCGAATGAACAATTACAAGTTACAACTACTCCTAGAAAAGAAAAGATAAAGGCCCGTTGGCATTGATTTTGTGTGTTACAATGAGGCCTAAAAAGGCTATTTATAGGAAAACAAAGATGTACAGGAAATAACTTCCTAACTTCTTCAATACTCTTCATTTTCCTTTGTTTCCACTTGTCTAAATAACTTTTCACTAACATCAAAGTGTGTAGGAGTATGCCAAGTGTGTAGGACAATGTCATGTATCCTTTAAACTTTCAAATATGTAGGAGTAAGCCAAGTGTCCTGCACTTCATTAAATACAAGCAAATAAAGGAAATACACAAACTAGTTATATTATTAATACAAAATAATAAATAGTAAGCATTCTCATAATTGCCACCTTTCGGTCGATCATCGACCAGCGATGAATATATGGTGTAAATAGGGGGGTTTTGTAAATTTAGAGGACTCCCTTTTCAAAGGATTAAACAGTCATATTTTTGTTTCAAAACGACCTCAGAGGAAGTTGAAGAAAACAAAAAATTCACTAACATGAACATTTGTTTGTTGCATTTAAGTTTTAGTCTTGATGTTATGAATGTTTATGAAAGTGCTTTGAAGTTATGTACATATATTTTATTTTTATATGCAAAGGTCATACATTTCTACACAGAATTCGATTCGAGAATGCATATCACGCACGCCAAAATAGAAGAGTGTAATTAACTTTTTACACTTCCTATTGTTGGGAGTACTAAACATGTGTTTTTTTTTTTTAAATTCAATTGAAGTAAATTGATAGGAACAAATAAAAGGCAAAGAAACTAGAATCTATTTTTTTTGAAAGACAAAAAAATTTCATTAATCTCTGAAAATATTTCAAAGATTAATAGGAGCAAGAAATAATGACATCAAAATCCTAACCCGAGACCCAAACGATTTACAATGCTAAGATTAATTCTATGTCCTTCCGAGACTCAATCCACAAGTTTGGCAAGAAACCAAACACGGAAAGCCCTTTGGGACAAAACCCACACCCAATAGCTTGAAAGCCCAGATAAAGAAATTACGGGTTTTTTTTTTTTTTTGCCGCTGATTTTGCCACTCCCTTTTTTGTTAACGCCGCTCCCCTGTAAGTTTATTTTTGCACCAAAAATATACTTGCAGGAGAGTGACGTTAACAAAAAAGGGAGTGACAAAATCATTTCCCTTTGCAGTTCAAAAAAATCATTTCCCTTTTTTTTTTTTTCTTTAGAACTGGGGTTAATGGGTTTTCTCTTTGACATAGCTGGAGGAGTAGAAAATGACATATATGGGGATGGGGGTAAAAATGAAAAGAAAAACATAAAGGTGATGCGTAGAAATGATGGAAAATTATAGGATCCGGCAGTTGTTTCCTTTACCCACCAAAATATGTTTGCCCACTTCTCTGGCAAATTCACAGAAGCTGGCCTATATGTGTCATTTTAATTTGTGAGGAATGAGGATACTCATTTTCTCCTTAAAGTAATTTATAGAAAATGGCAATTGTAGCAGCATTGACAATTTGTCTAAATTTATGAATATTTTATAGCCTTATGAGCCTTTATATGTGAGACCCAATTCCATCTTTGCTTCCATAAGATAAAGCTCCCCTGTTTCCTGTTTATCTCCATCACACATTCCTCCACATAAATGACTTGAGTTGATTTCTGCTATTTTTTGTCAATTTTGCTTTCTGGGTTTCTTGTTTTGAATGGTTTCATCTCTGTTAATTCGACCTTTTTAGTCCCATATACGGAGTAATATTATGAGTAACACTATGAGGCCAAGCATGAAAGTCGCGTTTCATCTGGTTTATGACAGAGGTTAAGTTGTCATAAATGAGAAAAAATAAACCCAAGCTTTTCATCTACTTATCATTTCATAGGGTTCCGGGGTTGTTCATAAGCTGAAAACCCACTCTTGACTCTCTTATATCTTTCGATTTTGAATTCTATACGTCTGTAAAAATTGGAAGTTAACCACCTTTTCTCCTCTAAAATCAAGAAATGGTTAATAAGTTTAAGAAAGGGCTGATCACAAGGACATGGAAGCGATGCAGATCGTGGCCACGCTCCAGAAGCAGAGAAGAAGATAAAAAGGAACGTCGTGGCGGAAAACGGAAGGTGGCGCCGGAGGGATGTTTTTCGGTTTACGTGGGGCCCCAGAAACAGAGGTTTGTGATAAAGACCGAGTATGCAAACCATCCGTTGTTCCAGATTCTACTTGAAGAAGCAGCGTCAGAGTACGGGTATAACAATGAAGGGCCTTTAGAACTCCCCTGCGACGTTGATCTTTTCGTCAAGGTGTTGGTGGAAATGGACGGCTCCGATGAGATTGGTAAAGGGTTGGGCCTTGTTATGACTCGTATAGGGTTCTCAGCCCAACTCAGTTAGATTCTATGTATATACAAGTTCTACAGTAACTTTAATTTTGTGTTGGAATTGGAGGAGTATTTTCTTTTGTTTGTCCTGTGATTATACAGAGATCGAAGAAAAATGTCAGCAGATGGGATTTATCCTAGTTACGTTTGCAAGAGGACTAGTTCCGTTTAATCTTCGATCGAATTCAGGAATTGGCTTGCGAAGTTTGAAAATTGCTTATTCAAGCCCTGCGTGCTCTACTTTATGTTCTTGTTTTTGTGTTCTAATTAACCTTATGTCGATGGCGGCAAAAGCGGAATCAGAAATTGATTCTGCCTTGAACTAATCCAAAATTTGTATTTATGAATCAAAAAGAGACAAATTTGTACATATAATCATAGAATCCGCAAAAGAATCATCATCCATTTTGTTATGAAGATCAGATTTCACAACCAAGAGTTTTTTCCTTCATGTTTTTGTTGTTCCATAATAATTTAACCTAAAAGAGTAAGATTGTAATAACTAACATTTTAAACCAATTTAAACACATCAACCAGTGCTCTGCATAACAAGAGAATACTTACGGATTTGAAGCCTTGTGATTTGACGTACTTGAGTGATACTTACGGATTTGAAGCCTTGTGATTTGACATACTTGAGTGGTAACAGAAGGAGGAGAGATGTAAAAGAATCAGACATGAGAAGACAAAATGGGTAGGGCTAAAATTATTTGGACTGAATTTTTACATATAGAAATTTTGCAGAACGGTGAGAATGAGAGAGGGAGGGAGCTAAAGAAGAATGGAGAGGACTAACTCGTTCTTGTTTTAGATCTGCCAATTGGTGGGTTGGAATAAATAGGATGATGGGTTGGGCTGAAAACAAAATAAGTTGGGCTAAAATTATTTGAACTGAAATGTTACAGGTAAATAATTTTATATTTTCAGTATTTTGGAGTGGACTTGGGCTACAGCCCAACCTAGCCCTTGGCTAGTTCCGCCCTGGGTGGCGGGCGGACAAGCTGGCTAGTTATAGTTTGCGAGGTTCTGGTTTGAAAACATGAGATGCTAGACCTCCTGATTGATTATTGAGCTTCTTAGGGCGAGATAATCATTTTTTAAATGTTCTTAATTGAGTACTTAATTTGTTATCAATAAAATTTCCTATCTGTGTAGCAATAAAACAATCCTTGTGTTTGGAGCTATTTGATCATGTGATTTGAAGTAATCATGAAAAGGAATGCCAACAAGTAACAGTACTACTACAATAATCGATATAGGTCACACTCGAGAACTTGACAAAGATCACAGTTTTAGTAAAAAAGTGATAAATCACAAATGATTCATCTTTGCTTTTATTGATGGATTTCGTTATTTCATCATCAGTTGGTACAAGGAAAGTAGCCTTCACATGAAAACATAATGAATTATTCATTTTCATCTCATCAGAAAGTAATATCAACTTATTGGATTCATCATGGGCGCGGGGGTGGCTGATAGGTGCTAAAATGCACCCATTTAATCCTTCTAATTTATGCCTTGTTAAATCTATTTATGTTGTTACTTGGAGATTAGTGATGTGTTTCTTGTGTTTGTAGATATTTGGAGGCTTGACATTTTAATGAGTTAAAGTGCAAACTTTAAGAAGTTTAGAGACCAGCTCGTAGCATGTTCCAAGGTCTAAGGACCTAGAGTGTAATAACTCCATTATTAAGCCATGTTATGGCCTGGCAAAGGAAAGTCTTCCACGGCAATAACTATAAAGTCGACAAAAAAGGGTTTTTATTAGAAGGATCTCTCTCGGCTGTGGCAGTCCGTGGGACAGCAGCTTTCAGTCTGCGTTCGAAGAAACAGTGTTGTGAACGAAGGACTTCGGCTCCCATGGCCGGCTAATTCCCTTGTTTAGGGGAAAGATGAAACTTCACACCAAGTAACTTTATTTATGTATGCGATTTTAGGTTTATTTGTAGGCATGTAAAATTTTTAGCCTATGAAAAATCGCCACGTGATGCTAGGGCATACAAATTGGCCAATCAAATATCGCCAAGTGTCTTTAAGTCAAAGTCAAAGTTTCATGGACGGGCCAATCAAATGATGCCAAGTGTCCGTGGTCAAAAGTCAGAGACACGTAAATGGACCAATCAAATGGTGCCACGTGTCAAAATGACGCAGTTATTATTTTATCAAATCCGGCCAATCAAATTAGGCTAATTGGTGAATAATAATAATTATTTCTTTTAAATTCAATAAAGGAAATAATTAAAAGGATCAATATGGAAGGTTAGGGTTGGAACCTCTACCAAAATCTTTATAAATAGAGGTGTTCCCTCTCATATTTTTCCCATCAGCACATTGAAGCATACAAGCCCCAGAGCTCTGAAGATCAAAGCCCTCAAGCCCTTCAAAAGTCTTCAAATCTGCATCCAACAAGAAGGTTCTTCAGATCAAAGCTTCAAAGCTCCGAAGAACATTCAAGTCAAGTCCACATCAAACAAGACGGTTCTTCAGATCAAAGCTTCAAAGCCCTGAAGAACGCTCAAGTCAAATCTCCATCTGCACATTGAAACATACAAGCTCCAGAACTCTGAAGATCAAAGCCCTCAAGCCCTTCAGAATTCTTCAAGTCTGCATCCATCAAGAAGTTCTTCGAATCGAAGCTTCAAGGCCTCGAAGAACTTCCAACCCAAGTCATCAACTTCTCCAAATACCACGGAGGAGATTCCGCTGTTTGATTTGAGATCAAGCATCAAGCCCTCGTTTTAACAACCGAAGAGAAGAATCAGAAGACTTTATTTTCTTTTATTAGAAAATACATCAGAGATTGTAAACCCTAATTTCATACATCAATAAAATTGACAATTGTTCAACATTTTTCCGTCTTTTTCGCAGACTCGAAATTTGTGTTCAACAGATTTTGGCACGCCCAGTGGGACAATCTCTGCCTCTCATCTCTTTTCTTTCCCAATCAAATTTGAAGGTTACACATATTATCAAATATGTCTAGAGGAAATAAGGGTGCATCTTCCATGATGCCATACAAATCAAGCCTCTTATCAAGCATGTTGGGGCCAAAAGAAGTTGACACCAATAAGAGCGAACACGTGTTCCTACACCTGTCCATCCTCCGAAGGTCGAGGGAAAGCAACAAATCTGCACCTGAAGATCTGCACTACACTGATGACGAAGTCATGCCGGTCATGATGGTGCAATCGTCTACTCTTGAGGAACAACTTGCGGCGTTAACCAAGACAGTTGAGAAGCTTGTGAAGTACAATCAACGACAAGAAGTTCAACTTAAAGAGCTTTCAGATAAGGTGGATCAAGTAGGAATGTCAAGGTGCAGCGAGAAGGAGTCATCTGAATCTGCGACCGAAGTAACTCCACGCATCGTCCTCAAAACTTCGCTTGAACCTATTCAGCAAGACATTCTCAAAACCTCACACAAAGCTACGCCAGAAGATATTTTCTTAGTCTCGCGCGAAGGTATTTCACACAAAGTACTCAAAGTCTCAACAAACCTAGAGACTTCAAGTGAAAAGATGCAAGTCTCCATTGATGGATCAATACCTGCTAATCAATTGAAGGAATTCATCATGGGGGCAATTGCTGAAAAGGATGCAAGGGGATCTTAAACTTTTCGATCATACACCATGCCGTACACACGAAGGATAGAACAATTAAAGATGCCAGAAAATTATCGACCTCCAAAATTTCAACAATTTGATGGCAAAGGAGACCCCAAACAGCATCTTGCTCACTTTGTGGAGACATGTAGCAGTGCTGGAACGGATGGAGATCTGCTTGTCAAACAATTTGTACGATCATTGAAAGATTATGCTTTTGATTGGTACGTAGACCTGGAGCTGAATTCCATAAACAATTGGGACCAATTGCAGCGAGATTTCCTCAATAGGTTTTTCAGCACACGGCGCATTGTCAACATGATTGAACTCAGCAACACTCGCCAGCAAGAAGGTGAGTTAGTAATTGACTATATCAATAGATGGAGAAGCTTGAGCCTCAATTGCAAAGATCACATGTCAGAAGCCTCGGCCATTGAGATGTGCACCAAAGGGATGTGTTGGAGCCTTCAATACATTTTGCAAGGCATACAACCAAAGACTTTTGAAGAGTTGGCCACACGAGCTCATGACATGGAGCTTAGCATCTCAATTTCTGAAAAAGAAGACGACTTTTTTCAAGAACAACAATATCAATGGCACCAAGAAAACTCTTCTTCAAGTAAATTGAAAGCAAGTGGAGAGCTTTCATCCCAAGAGTCTGATTCTTCGGTTGGGTCACCAAAATCGGAACACAACGACAAAGAGGATGAAGATGAAGCAACATCGTACTCAGTCTCGACGATCTATGAGCCTTCAAATCTCATAGCTCCACCAAGTCAACAAGCTATTCTTCAAAGAAAGTCAAATTCAAATATGCTCCTAGATATGAGCCTAAACTTTCTTCCATCTTCGCAAGTTTGAAGATTCTGCAACACTCCATGGCGCATGAGTCTAAACTGCATGTTACTCCTGGCCCGCATGAGTTTAAATTGTGAATGGCAAACCAAAAATAAAACACAAAAAAAAAAAAAAAAATGAACTACGTTTGACTTGATCCCATTTGGGGTACGTAGGCAGCTTGAATTTTGAGCTCAGTCATCTGAGAACAAAAAAAAAAAAATTCCCTTTTGAACTGCATTTGGCTTGATCCCATTTGGGACCAAATCAAAGAAATCAACATGCATGTGGTGGATCGTGTAGACGGATTGTTCATTTGACTTCTCAAAAGAACTGGTATATCCTTAGTCTTGTGGTTCAAATTGAGATTTCATGCTCTCCAACACATCTTCTATGCTCAAACCGTAGACCTAAGGCGCTCCAAGCATTTGCCACATCAAAGTGTCCCTTCAAACTTCATGGAGGATGGTAGGAGGAATATGCTCATCGCCTTGGCTTGCTTTGACATGAACTCTCCAGCTTCGTTGGTGATGGCAGAAGGTCGCTCTCTTACCTTCGTTTGCTTTTGCTAAATTCCTTTGACTCCATGGGTGTTGACCGAAGATAGAGTTGCTCCATTGCCTTGGTGTGCTCCTATTGTGGTCCCTCCAACCTCATGGATGATTGCAAAAGGTAGAGTAGCTCGCATGCCTTGACCTGCTTTTGCCCTAATCCATCAAACTCCAAGAACGATGGTAGAAGGTGGAGTATGTCGCTCCCTCGCTCTCGTTTGTTTCTGCTGTGGTAACTCCAACTTCAAGGGTGATTGGAGAAGGTAGAGTAGCTCGCTTGCCTTGACAAATACTTTTGGCATGAATCAGCATCTGGCATGAATCCTTCAAAATCAAAGGATGATAGTAGAAGGTAGAGTCATTTCCTCTTTCTTGTTCGCTTTTGTCGTAGTCACTCCAACTTCATGGCAGGACCTTCCTAGCAAGATTGGCTTCAACACGCCGGTCAAAAGAAAAGATTGGCTCCAACTTCTTGGCAAGGCATTGGCTTCGACGTTGTGGCAAGCTTCAAGAACCTCCTAGCATGGCTTCGGCTGGCTTCAACATTGTGGCAGGCTTCAAAAACCTCCTAGCACGGCTTCAGCTGGCTTCAACACTGTGGAAAGCTTTAAGAACCATCCTAGCATGGCAGCACCTTCCATGCAAAGCATTGGCTTCGGCATCATGGTAGGCTTCAAGGACCTTCTTAGCATGATATAGGCTAGCTTCAATACCACGGCAACCTCTGATGAGCTCTTCCTTGGCATAATCTTGACACAAGAAATTCGCAAAGTAGCAAAAGCCACAGAGCCTTAGCCCGAAGAAGCAGCGGCCGTGAAGCATTAAGCTTGAAGAGGCAGTGGTGGAGCAAAGCTCGAAGACGCTATGGAGCCTTAAGCTCGAAGAAGCAGTAGCACGGAGCCTAAAAGCTTAAAGACGCTGCGGAGCCTTAAAGCTCGAAGAAACTGTGGAGCAGAGCTCGAAGAAATTGCGGAGCAGAGCTCGAAGAATCTGCAAAGCTCAAAGAAATAACAACAACGGAGCCTTAAAGCTCGAAGAGGCAATGGCCACGGAGCTTAAAGCTTGAAGAAGCAAAGCACCAAATCTGCGGAAACAAAAAGAGTCTTCAGAACATAAGAGCGAAATTTAAAGCATCTCTATTAAACGGAAGGTTATAGTACGGTTCAGAATTTTGAGACAACTCTCTTGAGTGATCAGTGCCAGAGATCCACAGATTTTGTGCTTGCTGGTGCTGCAAAACAGGAAAAAGGAAACATTAGCATGTCCATCAAAAAAAAAGACAGTGCACTTGATAGCAGCACCGTAGTCCACTACTGGCAAATTCATTCGAAGCAAATAAAAGTGGTCCACCGCTTGCTTGATGTAATTCTCCCATATTTTAATCCATGCATGTTTAAGATAAGAAAATCATAAAGTTCAGTTTTTCATCCATGCATGCGTGCGGGTTGTGCTATTTCGAGAAAAAAAAGACTCGTTAATTTTGGTGTCACGAAATATTGTGGGTCTTCACATATTTGATGCAAAAAGCCAAAACAAGGCAGAAAAATGATCACATGTTCTGATGATTTTCTTTTATCAAAAGAAGGAACGACGTTTTTTTTTTTCCAAGACTTGAAGCCAGAGGAAAAAACGGGCAGAGGATATAGCCATATTCAGTTCGAAGAAGAAAAGAGCCAAGGAAAAAAAAGGACGCTACAACCTACAACCGACGGGGCATCACATCTGTTGAAGGGAAAAAAATTGTTCCTTGTTATAGGGCACAAGTGACATCAACACCTCAAAGAATGCTGTGTGTGTACATATATACTTGAAATAAAAAGTCAAGAACAAAGAGGACAAAAGAGAAATTGAAAGAAGAGAGAAATAGTTCACCTGTGATGGTCTGCCAATTCGGTGGGTTATTGCCGACTTCGGAAATCATAAGAAGAGCACAAGCTATTGCTCTTAATTTATAGATGTCGTGCATAAGAACTCCTGTTTAAGGAAGGAGATTTTGTCCGTACCTAAATTCATGAGTTCCCTTATTCAAATTAATTTCTCTCCAAGCAAAAGAATTAGGGTGGCAAGCACAAGCAAGACAGGCCCTAAATCTATTATGCGTTGGACACTCGGGCCTCCGAGGTTCGCTCGGACATAGCTTAATTGGGCTATTAAACTTCAATTTGATGGGCTAAAATATTCCTTGATAGATCAAACCTTAACTTACACATAAGTTGGGTTTATCAAATATAGTCGCATCTGAATATGAAAAAAAATTCAATGTGTATGTGAATTGATAAATTTTAGCTCGGTCGATGAGTTGAAATTTTAAAAATCAAATTGACACCAAATGTCAAACAAAAAAAATATCGCCGCATACACAAATTTTCGGCATCAAATCAAATCAAGTCAACATTTCGAGACCTACTCACTTTCATACATGAGCAAGTCTCGAGGGAGCATCTGTAGGCATGCAAAAAATTTAGCCTATGAAAATTCGCCACGTGTTGCTAGGGCATACAAATTGGCCAATCAAATATCGCCAAGTGTCTTTAATTCAAAGTCAAAGTTTCATGGACGGGCCAATCAAATGATGCCAAGTGTCCGTGGTCAAAAGTCAGAGACACGTAAATGGACCAATCAAATGGTGCCACGTGTCAAAATGACGCAGTTATTATTTTATCAAATCCGGCCAATCAAATTAGGCTAATTGGTGAATAATAATAATTATTATTTCTTTTAAATTCAATAAAGGAAATAATTAAAAGGATCAATATGGAAGGTTAGGGTTGGAACCTCTACCAAAATCTTTATAAATAGAGGTGTTCCCTCTCATATTTTTCCCATCAGCACATTGAAGCATACAAGCCCCAGAACTCTGAAGATCAAAGCCCTCAAGCCCTTCAGAAGTCTTCAAATCTGCATTCAACAAGAAGGTTCTTCAGATCAAAGCTTCAAAGCTCCGAAGAACATTCAAGTCAAGTCCACATCAAACAAGACGGTTCTTCAGATCAAAGCTTCAAAGCCCTGAAGAACGCTCAAGTCAAATCTCCATCTGCACATTGAAACATACAAGCTCCAGAACTCTGAAGATCAAAGCTCTCAAGCCCTTCAGAATTCTTCAAGTCTGCATCCATCAAGAAGTTCTTCGAATCGAAGCTTCAAGGCCTCGAAGAACTTCCAACCCAAGTCATCAACTTCTCCAAATACCACGGAGGAGATTCCGCTGTTTGATTCGAGATCAAGCATCAAGCCCTCGTTTTAACAACCGAAGAGAAAAATCAGAAGACTTTATTTTCTTTTATTAGAAAATACATCAGAGATTGTAAACCCTAATTTCATACATCAATAAAATTGACAATTGTTCAACATTTTTCCGTCTTTTTCGCAGACTCGAAATTTGTGTTCAACATTATTATTCGGATTGATTGTATAACTAAGAACCCTTTCTGTTTCAATTGACTGGAATGATTTTGATGGTTTTAATCTATTGAGTAATTGTATGCATCTTTTCAAATACGAGTTATACAATGGTTTTTATTGATTGTGATTGGAGTTCTGATATAGATTATGCTCGTAAGATGGATCGTGCCGTTAGGCGGCCTGACTGTGCTACTGAGGCGGTCCATACTATGGGATAGTTTATGCATTTTAACAACGCAATTATTTTCTTGACGATTATTGCTAGGGTTTGCAAGCCCTACTAATAATCCCTTCTGATTCGAATAATTAATCTCGCCTATGCATGTTGGATTTATGCGGTTCGAAGTGGGTTCGAACCCTGGTTTCTCTCTCCAATCGTTACAAACTTTCCATTTAATTTATTCTCTTAGATTTAATAAATTCTCCAAATTCAAATAACCAAACTTCCTTTGCCCGAATTAATCTAGAAATCAATCGAATATGTCGTAACTCAATGATACTGTCTCCGTCGGAACGATACTCAGTCTTGACCACTATTCTATGGAGTAGTAGTTAATTCTCAGTTTTATAAATGTATTCTTGACACGGAACGACGCGGTCAGTGACTTAACAAAACCAATCAAACTGGGGTATATACAGGGAGGCCTTGCTTTCAGAACGCCCCGTTTGATAAGAGGTTTGAGACTTGAGATTGGATTACTAATCCCATGGGAGTATTAATACTCTGTTTGGTAACCAAAAAGGTCCGGACTATTAATCCGTTGGGATGTCCAATCCGACCTTTAGGGGGTATTAGCAATATCCTGTGGGACTTGGTATTCATAGTCCGAACCCAACCCAACCCCTTCTCATTACCAATTTCTTCTATCAATCCAATCACATCATCTAATCTCATCTCAAACAAACATGATATTGAAAAGAGGAAAGTCCACTTTCACCCCCTGTGGTTATCGCCATGTGCGGATACCCCCCCTTGTGGTTTAAAACCGACCACATAACCTACCTGTGGTTTTGAAAATGTGCGGATAGACCCCCTGCCGTCATGTTTTCCATCCATATTAACGGAGGTGTATCTCACACATCTCTAGAATGTAATCTGAGTCGTTCATAATGTATTAAATAAAGAATAGAGTATCTCTGTAAAAAATCATCTCGATCAGGCATTAATAACCCAGTGATCTAATTTTTAGTAAATTCAAATTGGAAATTTTAATTTCATAACAAAATCGATTTGACCATGAGCTTTTCATTTTATGATTGACTTGAATTTTGGCATAGACGTAGTACTCGTCAAAATTTACAACATCAACGGTTTGGATTCAATTTTTGGTATACAGGATGGTGTGGTTAGATTTAAAAAGGAAGAAGAATCAAGGGACGTGATGGGGGTATAACGGTCTTTTAATGTTGTGTCCGTTAATATGGATGGAAAACATGACGGCAGGGGGTCTATCCGCACATTTTCAAAACCACAGGTAGGTTATGTGGTCGATTTTAAACCACAAGGGGGGTATCCGCACATGGTGATAACCACAGGGGGTGAAAGTGGACTTTCCTCTATTAATAATCTCATCATATAATCTCATCCCAAACAAACATACTAATTATCAATCCCTTCTCATTACCAATTTCAATCCTAATCTCATCTCCTTACGAATCTCATTCATCTATCACTGTTATCAAACGGGGCCCAATTTCTAAGTTTTAGCAAGCACTGTTATCAAACGGGGCCCAATTTCTAAGTTTTAGCAAGCATTTGTTTAGTTATTCAATTTTCAAACTATGCACGCAGTCAAGCACGCACGCCTGATGCCTCAAAAGGTGGCCGGAGACCAGGTAGCATTAGCAAGAAGTTACTATCATTTCTCTCTCCAGATTCCATCTAGATTCCTCCTAAATTCCCCTTACTACTAACATTTCTCTCTCTATCTCTCTCCACTTATTACCCCAACTATTTTTCAAAAAAAATTTCAAAAACCAAACCAAACCAAACACAGGTATTTGTCAACTATATTACTTAATTTACTTCAACCACCTATCAATTTCATCTATCAAACTCTAGTTTAGTTTAAACCGGCACAGGAGGCCCTTCTAAAATTTCAAATTGGCTTGAAACATATTCCTCAATTTTTTTTTTTACGTCTCCTAATGAAAGTTCGTTAAAACGCCATATCAATGTAACTTTGATAACATAAGATAATTAATTTTCACCCTCGCCTTTTGACAACTACACTATTTTTTTTTGTCCTCCTATGATGTGATCGAATTTACAAAAGTAACCTTTTATTTGTATGGTACTCTTTCACATTTAGAAGGACAACATTGTAAATTCACATTACAAAAACACAAAAAAACGAGTATGTTTATAAAATAAAAAAAATGGAATGTGAATATCATTATCCAAACAGAATTGTATCGATGAGTTACATTAGATCATAAGTAAACTCCAAAAAGAGACAAAAGACCTCCATGCAAGCAAAACAAAACCTCTGAGGAAACATATTGCTTAATGCATGCATATATTAATTTCGAAAGCATTTTCCTTACTTTTCTAATTTTATCAACACCTTCAAACATCAATCCCTAAACCCCTTATGGACTAACTCACTAACTTCCCTCACTAACCCCCCGATGATGTATATAATATTGGCGAAAAGAAAAAAAAAACATCAATCCCTGAAGATTGAGAGGAAAAGATGTTTGTCGACAAAAACTCAGATCAAAAAACATTTATTAGGTTAGCCCCAAAGGACAGGGCCGACTCATCTATTAGCCCAATGAAGCATGGGCTTTGAGCCCCAACTTTGAGAAGGCCGAATAGAATTCTATCAGAATTGTGTAGTACAATTAAAAGGTACCCCGAATAAGGAACACAAATTCAAGGGGAAAAAGGCATGGTACTCTCTCATCTTGACTGTTGATTTTGCCACTCTATTTTTTGTTAGCGCCACTCTCCTACAAGTGTATTTTTGGTGCAAAAATACACTTGCAAGTGAGTGACGTTAACAAAAAAGGGAGTGATAAAATCAATTCACATCTTAAATTAACGTTTATTCAAATTTATTGCCTCGGAAAATAAAATCACATATTATTCTCCCTCTCTCTCATATAAAGGAACATGTTTTGGTGGTAAAACTTGACTACAAAGATCTAATTACTAATTGTGCATCTAAAATACGCTACAAAATAAATATTTTAAAAATGCTACATGAAAAGCCTTATTTTAAATTGCCGCTTTAGGCCCTTGTTCTCCTTGGGTCGTCCCTACCAACGGGTTGGATTGGTGATCTAAGACTAAGGAGGTAGGGAATTTGATCCCTCTTAGCTAAGGTCTCAGGTTTGAAGCCTTCTAAGTGCTATCAATTTTTTTGAGGTCATTAGAGATTGTCTAGTCGTTAAATTTGGAACTCCTTAATTAATTGAAGTGTGCGCAAGCTAACTGGACACCTGATTATGAAAAAAAAATCATGGATTAGTCTGACATGTCCAACACACAAGTTAAAGTGGCACTAGCCTATTGTTATTTTTTACGGAGTATTTTGGATCATGTCGCATAACCCAATTGGTTAGCAAGAAATTGAATAATTGTACATCCACCTTTTATAAACTTAATTGAAATTGATAAAATACTGGCCGATGCCAAGCCTTGGTTGGATAATTGTTCAATAGGACCCCACTCTCACTCTTAATTTTCGTTTCGCGTTAGCGCTTTCAATTATTATTCTTGAGAATTTAATAAATTGAGATAATTTTTAAAAGCGCTCTTACGTACACGATGGCGCTCCTATCATACATGCGCATGAGCATTAATGTGGCTTTCCAACTACTAGAATATATACTAAAAATATCGCATGCAATACAATGAGGCTAGATAGTATACTGATAAATGCAGCTAACTACGCTTGTCAGCACCGAACTGCAGACTGTAGCTTGCCCCTTTGCGGGCTCGTGTCGAGTTTGCTTTGATGATTATTCATTTTAGAAGAAAAGTAAGATTAAAATCATGCTCATCTGATATCAATCAATGTATGTTTGGAATCAGGCTCAAGACCTTTAGATTTTAGAGGCTCCAAGCGAGATTTGAAAATGAGGCCTCTAAAGTTTCGCTATATAAATCACTCCCTCCATCCAGATTTAATAGTCTTTTTTCAGAGCTCATGTCATTTATCAATCGATTGTATCTTCCAATTTATAATATTTTACGTGATTTTGAAAATATTGTATTATAGAACTAGTCGAGATCTATCACAAGATCCGTATTCGATATGAAATTCATTATGAATTCAAAAATATAACCTATTTTTTAGCCGGTTAAAATAGAATTAAGGACAATTAAATCTGGACGGAGGGAGTAGTTGTTCTGAACAAGAAACAAGTTAACATTGTGACTCGGTGGCTTGCTGCTGTGAGCTTGATTGTGGTACTCTTAGACCGTGGGTTGATTGCTGTCAGTTTGAACGATTTTTGCACAGTCTCAATAAAATGTGCTACATGTTAAAAAAATAAAATGTGCTAAAAGACATGAGGTTTCCAAGAGTCGAACACCTGGCTTTGTTGTTTAAGGCTTAGATCTTTACTGCTACGCTACTCGCTTACATTTGCAAATGTTTGGCATATAAAATATTTATCATGTTTTTCTATTTTGGGATCCAAAATTTAGGCCCAAAACAGGAGGCCTTAGGCAGCCATCCGGTAGACCTGAGCTTAGGACCGGCCCTGTTCGGAACACATTTCTCTTGAGGAAAATGGCCCCACGCACATTGCATCAAATCCATTCTGTTTTTGCTCTAACTTGTTCCTGGATTATTTTGTCTCATTTATATATCGTGAACTTTTTGAAGTTTTTTTTATCTTAATTTGTAATTTCGTATACCACTCTCATCGAGACAAATTAATAATCTCTAAATACTTAACACAAATTAACAACAGCTCCTAAAAGATAATAGTTTTAAAAAATTAAGTAAAAACACAATCCGCTAGTGATTATACTCCACTAATTCCATTGATCGAGTTAATTAAAAGGATCGAGTTATACAGTAACTGATAAAATATCAAGTCATCAACCACCACGACGTCAAATCTCTGCTGGAATAATATGACAAGCTCGTGTCCTGTTTTAACATAGCAGTACATGGGGCCATATATCATCAACATATGATAGAAGTCAGAAGGGAAAGTCTAGGTACACATATATATTTTTGAAACACAGATACATACATAAAATAGCAAAAAATTGTGTCCGGAACCAATTTGAAAAAAGGTAATTTAATAAAACGAATAGCCATATTCAACAACAGCATTCTGTATTTCCTCCTTAGTTAATAGGGTAGGCACAGTGCAAATATAATATGCATCCTCAACATCTTCTCCTAAAGACAATTTAAAAAAGAATATATATAGCCATATCCTACACTAGAGGCTGGGTGTGCCAGTTGAATTTTGACAACATATTTTCACTTATTGTTTGTTAGAATTCATTTTGTCAAAACATGGCAAGAAATATTGTCAAAATTTGACTGGCACACTTATCGTGTGTGCTCTATTACTAGCGTTGTCTTCAAAAACAATGCTAATAATATTGCACGTAAGGTGTTTTCCGAGTGTTGTTAGGTAAATTACGTAAATAAAATGAATTCAAGAGCATCTCGATAACTACGGGGATAAGCCAAGGATTTGAGATACAAACGACGGTCATTTTTGGTTTTGAAAATCCATTTGAAGAAGGTTCGGAGTGTGGAAGGATGATCCGAAGGCCAAACTTATAGCAAAGGAAGAAATTTGGGAAATCAAAGAATCTCTAGTACCAGTAGAACTCAAAATTAGCAAAAATCTGATCAGAAGGTTTCCCCACTGGTAGAACGTGATTTCTCTATTGGTAGAACTGGTAACTCGTGGAAAATCTTTTGCACTCTACTGGGAGAAAAAAAATCGCTACTGGTAGAACTTGACTCCGAACTCCAAATTTGACTTAAGTCCTAAAGATGCGGCTTATAGCTATTTTGTACCCCTGTATATAAATACTTAGACCTCAGATATTTTGTACACCTATAAATACATAGACCATTATATAAAAAATGACGGAGGGGGTAGTTGATAAACACCAAAAATCCAACACCCGAATGGTTTGTTTATGTCACGCACTCGATTTTCAACATAAATAATAATAACTTTAGATAATCAAAATTCTCACGATAATATAAATAATAAGTACCCCAAAAGACATTACAGTTCTCAAATTTAGATAAACCTGTTTAACAATTACAACAATCCAAAAATAAACGATACATTGCAATACGGTTTCTTTTACAATGATACTAGGACAACTCTTGAAAATAACTTTTGACAGTGATGTCCACATGCACTCCATGCCTGTGCCCTTGTATTGTACCTGAAATAATGAAGGGTTGAGCAAACCACGTGCTCAATGGAGAATTTTATGCACAAGCTATATGGAAATGTGATAAATAATGCACCATGAATGAGTAGATATTGACAGATACGCCCTAACTACGAATGATTACCAATGAGCTGTACGCTATAGTCAAGGATTCTAGACTCCACATAAATGTCATTAACCATATACTTCTCAGACTAGATGCATTAATAAACTCACGTCAATCCACATTAGTCTATAACCAATTCTAAATCATCTTATTATCCTTTGTACGATACTACAATCTTCCTCGTGTTCACATTCACATTTATCATCATCAATTCCCTTTATTACAATACCTTTCCTTTTGATTTCAATTCAATTCAAAGAAAACTCAAGACCATTGTAGGCCGAGCTTCATTGATTCGAGCCGAATATCGAAATCCGTTGATTCGAGCCGAATATCGGAATCCGTTGTTTTGCTCAAGAATATCGGAGAATTTTTATCAAAATCCTTTAAACAAAACCAAAATCCTCTCATTAACTTCATAAATCCGTTAACGTGTCGTTAAGAGTCTGAGTCGAAGCTCCTACTAGGCATTTACTCGATAACTAGCCCTGAAGACAAATGATATGAGCATTTAACTCCTGCCAGACATTTACTAACTTAAGAGCCCCGAAAGCATAGCATTTAGCTCTTGTCAGACATTTACTCATTCAAAAGCCCTGAAAGCATACAATATGAGCATTTAGCTCATGCCAGGCATTTACTCATTCAAGAGCTCTGAAAGTTCTCTGTGTCAATTTATCATCCACATTCATTCCACGTTCCTATTTAACAAATATCAAATCATTCAATCGAATCCAAAAACCGTTTAATCAATCACATGACATTACAAGACCAACAATCTACCATATCACATATAAGCAAATACACACGTCATCACTGTACCTCTAAGTGTATCCCCGCACCGACACAACATGCTACTCAAAAGCGGTTTCTAAAGTATTTGACCTACTAGTTCCTATACTTGAATCCCGTAGCATACAAGTGTACCAAAGAAAAATCGAGAGGTTCAACGAGTCTTGAAAAGACAAGTTACTACTTTACCCTTGAAGTCCGTACACTGCTCTCATCTACCATTTATACCCACCACAACATCCAAACAACCTTCAGTACTCATATACACTCTACGATACGTTTTCCGTTTACAACGATACTAAGATTGAGCTTAAGAAGTGTTCAGGGAATGGAAACATCAATGAATCAACAGAGATCGAACAATCGAGTTTAGAGAAGGTCTAAAGACATTTAAGAGGTACTAGAAATGATTAAAGGTCAAAACAATCAAAGTTTGGAACAAATGCAGCAAAACTATCCATAAGCCTCTGGTATCAATACGGCAAAATGGCTGTATCGATATAACATTCAAATCAGAAATTCTGAAGTTACGATTTTCTTATGGTATCGATACGGCAAAAAGCCCGTATCAATACAGTGACGTTACGAGTAGATTTTCTGCAAATTTTCAAAAGATGGAACCCCAACAACTACCAACAATCTAAAGCACGATCAAGGTACAAAATCAACACATAAACATATAATAAGTGCAAGAAATCCCTACCTCGAAGTCGAAGATCGAACACGCAAAGAGATCAGGCCACGCGAACCCTTGAATTCAAATTTTGAATTACGCCCAAAATACTCCTCTCCGAGCCAAACTGGATAAGTTACGAACTCAATGGCACATGAGGAAGATGGAGAGATGGTTGAATTCTTTGGATTTCGAGTTTTGGTGGAGGGAGAGAGAGAGAGAGAGAGAGAGAGAGAGAGAGAGAGAGAGAAACGTGAGAGTTGAGAGAGAGTGTTTCGGATTTTAATCCAGAGAGAGAAACGTGAGAGTTGAGAGAGTGTGTTTCGGATTTTAATCCCCCACACTCACACACACCCTCTATATACTAGGACATACACAAATCACACTTGCACTCCCTCAACTTCCAATTCCGTCATTCAAACCCCAAATCATATAGACACATATTTCACATTTTCCTCATTTAGAATATCGAATAAACCTCTTAAAAATTTCTGAAATTACGGATCCTTACAGTTTACCTATAGATAAAAACTGTATATCCCGATAAAGACTTTCACTCCAGAAGAACAGCTCCTTGTGGATTGATCTTGGACTTAGAGTTATTTTGCAAATGACTACAAAAGCCCTGTGCTTCGGGGCTAGACACTCAGAAACACAAGGTATAGTTGCAAGAACCAACAAAATTTTAGAGTTGAATTTCAAAACAAAGTTTGTACCAAATAAGCTATGCACATTGATGTAGCCAAAGATCATGACGTTGAACAATGTATGGAGCGGGCGGATTCCTAGGGTTGTGCATTGGTTCTACATCAATGTATGTTCAGCTTGTTTTATATGAGTAGTACACCGTTATAAAATATTTTGCATTCATCAACTTTGGACACAATGTTTCTTATTGGAGGTAAAAAAAACACTAAACACACTTCAAAGAGACTTTGGATAGTCACGGGCAAAAGATAGAGATTTATTTTATGCTAATTTGTACATTTGAGAAGACAATATATTTTTTTCTGACAATTCAGTGTCCTGGCCAATGTATGGGTACATCAACTAATCCAATGGGACCAATCCCATCATCCATTAGTGCATGGGGGCCCCAATTAAAGATAGAGCAAAGCTACGTATGGACAAACCCTAAATGACTAGATAGCACTTGAGCGATTTCGAAGCTGATACCTTAGGAAGAAACGAATTCCTAAATCTCATGCATTGACCACAAGGCCAACCCCTTGGGGTTAACTTGAGAAGACAATTAACTAGTGTTAAAGACATTAAGAAGACATATATAATTCATTAATGATTATACTGAAGTTGGTGTGAGAGAGATGAAAAAAATTAGAGAAGAGTACAAATATAAGGTTATTGGGGGCTGAAATTAGTATTTGTAAATTTCAGGGACGGTGTCATTAGATTTTGTTAGTAGTTTACTTAACGATCCCCTAACGGATGAGGCTAATTGAAATGGGAATGAAAAGCACGAAGAGGAGAAAATCATTTCCCATAGGTGGAGGGAGATTTTGTACATAATGCAAACCTCAGGGGGCATTAGCAAAATTCTCCCTTTATTTTTATCAAACCTCAGGGGGTGTTGCTGGGCAGATTATTAATTCAAGTCAGCTCACATGCCTCGTGAGCTTTTTTCCAATAAGCAGTGTCACATTCTAAACTTGTAATGTCCTACGGAAAACAATCATGAGTCATGTCCATATTAGAAAAGTTTCTAGCACCCTGTAATTCTTGATGAAGTTCTCGTACGACACTAAAAGTAGTTAATTGCGAATCTGTGTCTATCTTCAGCCCAATCTTGCATACATCACATCGTGAACAATGAGGTATAGACTTGCCTTGCTTAAGAAAGCCAGTGCCCTTGAAAGAGTTGCATAACTGTTCTACCCATGACCCACTCCAACTCAGAAGATGATAGAGGTACTTGATTGGCAATGATGGATACTGCTTCTTTAGCTTCTTTATATCCACATTCCGGAACAACATATGGGAAGTCACTGAGAAAATATTGAAAGCAGGTCTTTACTTAGGGATGATGAATAGCATAGTCATTTTTAGTAGTTGACATCCTGAACACAGTTCTTTATATCCATTGAGAGTATTAGAAGAGAGTTTCTACCTGCCCCACATGACACGGTTGGCACCAAAACTGGAGACTACTTGGGAGAGAAGTTTGGATAAATCTTCGTATGGATATGGCTTTCGCGATACCCTGAATAGGGCACTAAGTTTTATATGAACCTGGTCACAATATTAAGTTTGCAGCCAACAAGTGAAGATCCCAACTAATTACCCAAAAAAATTGACAACTACCACAATGGTCAGGAGTTCAGTAAGAGGGTGAACATTACCGTCCTTATTGTTGGTTGAAATGTTGTGGGTCTCACCACAAAGTGATGTCATGCTTACCAAAAAGTGTATTGCATGGTAAACATGACATCACTTTGTGGTGGGATCCACACTATTTCAACCAATAAGAGGGAGGATAATGTTCACCCTCTTTTAAAGAGGGTGAACAAAATTGCACTACTATGGTCAGGGTACAAGCCAGCAGATATTTGTTCGACTTTCATAGCATAAACGACAAGGTTCAAAATCTATGAGCTTTTTGTTATTTTTTTTTTAAAAAAAAACTGTACGAAATAGGGGAATCTAGTGTGCAAAGACTACAATCTTTTCTTTATTTTTTTCTTTTGAAAAAACTGTACGAAATAGGGGAATCTAGTGTGCAAAGACTACAATCTAATTCCCAATCATAGTAGAATCAGTTCTCAGGATTCCATTTGTCCAACATCTTATTTAGATATCAAGAGGAAAACAAATGGAACAATGGTAGATTGGGTGCGAGTCATAGTCAAGAAATGAACTTGCAATTATAGACAAAAGTCCGTGAGGTGTGCAAGCATAGTCTACCTGTGGAAATCTACTTAGCTTTAAAAGCTCAGAGAAAGCTAGCTTTTGCTCGTCATTTCTGCACAAACGATCATAAACATCTAACAAAAATCCACCTGGAGTTTAAAAGACACGACATACAAACCAATTACTAGGGCACTTACGTTGGTGGCTTGCAGAATGCCAAGTGATCAAGCATTACAATAGTTGAGGGAAATTCTGTGCACAATCTCTCAATCTCTGATAGATGAAGGTTAAGTCCCTGTAAAGGACTAAGTCATTAGTAACTCTCCAACCAGTAGCATCTGCAACTTACGATATGGTTTGGTAAATCTTATTGATAACCAACAACTAGGTGTCCGGGTCAGCATACGTGCACCTCGACTAATCTTGGGGGACCCAGACCATAAACCCACCGTTCACTAGCGGGGGCCGCACTTGAAACCAGAAAAAAATGCTCCGTATGGCAGGCCCTAAAAGAGTTGATAGCACCTGAGAGATTTCAAACTTGAGACCTTATAAGAATGGAGCAAACCCCTAAGTCCCAGGCCTTGACCACTGGGCCAACCCCCTAGAGTTAAGTTTGGTATAATTATTTGCAACAATCAAGTAAGTGAATCATGAATGTTAATCAATCAACAATACTATCCACGTAGGATCTCTCAGCTGCTGTCATAGATGGGATCCTTCTTGTAAGAACAAACCTGCAGTAGAATCTGTAGGCTTTTGGAGTAGAGCTAACAAATAACCTCTTACCTTCATACACATGAAACCCACTGGTACTCCAAGCTCTCCAGCTTTAGAGAACATTGACTTCCCAATTTCATTTGTCATCTGTGAAATTTATTGAACATGGTAAACTCTTCATGAGGACACACAAAGATATGGTGTCTACTGAACAATGCTTCCCATTGTAATACTTGTTTTAGGGCGGGGGCTGACAAGTTGATGAGAAACAGCTCTAAGGAGAGTGAGACTCATCATTTTGTGGGAAATGGGATTCCATGGAGGGCTATTATTACTGCAAGATTTATTTCTTTCTAAAGGAAGTGGCAAGTTATACCATCAATAAGTCAAAATATGTGAAGATCAGAAGAAATGTCCTCACTTTTCTCCATGCAAAATGCGATTTAATCTAATGGATAATTACTATGTGTGCTCCAATTACTGATCGCATGAAACAACACAAATAATGAAGCACGCGAGTTATTCTCCAGCAGCAATAAGTTAACAATGAAGAGCAACAATACCTGTTGACCAGGAGGCCATAAGTATGGATTGAAGCGAACTGCACGATACCCATCCTACCACAAGAAACAATTCTTCGTCAAAGGACTCTTCTGTTACGAGCTAGTAGTTTAAAGAGCTGAAGATTCTTTACAGACTTTCAGAATAAGATGTTCAAGCTGCTTAAGCCCAATCCCATCTTCTGCTGGATTTGCCAGGCAACAACCGACAAACTTGGTCGGATACTTTTTCAATACACTGTCAGAGCCATTATTTGGCATAAGACAACACCAGGTTTTAGATACCACATGAAGAACTTGAAAAGGAAAAAGAAAAAGGAAAAGCACAATTAGAATGAGAATCCACCGACTTTTACCACAGCTTACCTTCATGGTTAAAAATATGATGCTAATGGCTAACAAGTCATGAGAACTGCCACCTTATGCCTTTGTCACTCTAACCACAATGTTGATTCTTTGGCATTATGGTTAGAAACTGGTTGGTCCGACAAGTGTATGGTATTAAATCGCCAATTCCTCCGGTTTATGTTCTCAAATTTTGTCCCCTTTTCGGAGCGACTCTTTAGCATTTAACTTCACCCTTCACATTGAGCCTCTTATATAGTTATATATAATAACTTATACATATACATGAGAGAGAGAGAGAGAGAGAGAGAGAGAGAGAATTATCTAGTGACAAGAAAAAGTACATGTCCACTTAGCCGACCTTGTCATATAGGAGTGGTCAAACTTATGATTAATGGGCTGGACGATGAGTGCACCATCTACACTTGCTTCTGCCATGCACTGAAAAGTGAAAACATTATGCTGGTTAACGATTATTGCAACCTAAACATGGTGGATACTGCTTCACTTGATGTTATTATGACTAGAATTTTAAAACCTATGGAACAGTTTTGACTTCAAAAGGAACCAAAACTTCATCATCTTTGAAGAACCGGATTTTAATGTTACAACTCCCAGTTAACCAAAGTAGTGATCCACTTTAGACTAAGGACAAAACAACACCAACATAGGTAATGGACAAATGAAGACCTTAGATGAATGAAAGTTATTTGCAGATCCCAAATGTTTGACTATAGTTGATGTCCTAACTTTGTGAAGTATGATGTAAATTAATAGCTACAACATAGGGATAGCACTATCATCTCACAACCATGTGACAACAAGGAAGTTAATCGTCAACTCAAAACTTATGAGGGAAGCTGCCACGCTATGTAGCATGGACAAGGTCAGACGGGACATGGAGATTATCAACACATGGGGACACGTACATATTGGGGACACGAGAAATTTTCTTCCTAATTTCTTTTAGTATTCATACTTAGTACATAAATTGTAAGCACAAAGTATTTACGAACAAGTAAGCATTGGTATTGAATGCGTTATCAACTGATGATGTATGGCTACACAAACACATTGACAAAGCAACATAGGGGCCAAGGGCCCTAGGCCTCCAAAAACCTCGATACACATTATACGAAATAAATTCCCAAAGACTTCTACGATCGAGAGGTCCCTAGCACCGGTAAGACTTCCGCATCTTCAATTAGTGATACAAGTATACAACCCCATCATTTTTGTCATATAGTGAATTTTTTTTCTCATTCATCTGTTCATCTATACAGTTCAATGAACCAGCTATATGTGATTTTCTTGTGTCACATACAAATTTTTTTTTTTTGTAGGTTGTGGACTCAATCCTCATTGGGCTATTGGGGTGATCCCTATTTGCTTTCTGTGTAGATGTAGGCTAGCATAGGTCCTATTGATTGTACAAGAATAAAAAATAAAACGACAAAGAAAGAATCCAAAGTTGATTCTTAATTTGAAAGAAAAATGTAGCAGGCCAAGCCAACGGCTCAAGCCATACCAAGCAAGACACCGAAACAATTAGCTGAGTCCAAGCCTTTACTTTGTTCCGCCTCGGCAAACCGTCGGCTTCACAGTAGAAGTTCCGTCGGAATCAACCAAAGCAATTAGCTTGGCTAACCGACCCTCTTACAGTCGGACTTCACGTTCGGCCTTGAGCGAACGCGGAGGCCAAGATTGCCAACTCACCCACGTGGGAATGACAACCGTGGCCATGATGACGATCTTGACGTCACCCGAACGGTTACAAGCTTGGATAAGGATGAGGGCACGTTAAGGTGCCAGCTCATCCTACAAACGGTTACGAAACCTTAGCGTTATGAGAGGGTGATGTCAGCCGACGCGTGACTAGCACATGTGCAGCCTTGGAGGCCAAGCTAAGGAGTTCTCTATAAATAACTAATTATGCCAACCCTAGAGAGGTACATTCTCTTGCACTCTAAAACCCTAGTTCTTGGCCTTCATCTCTGAGCAACTGTACTCATCCTTGCACTGGAGGGCCATTCCGGAGATCCGATCCTCCAATGTGGTCTTTCAGTCGGGAGTCATTCTCGAACCATGATCAAGAAGGAGCGAATTAGGATCATCGGAGCCCCACAAAAAAGTATGGAAATGTGTAGAAAACATGACTTTTTTGGCGGTACATATTGTCATATCTCTATTATGTTCCAAAAAAGTGTAGTTGTTTGTCGCAGCCTTACTCTTGGCCACCCATAACACAAAATCCTGAATTTAGCCCTGCATACACATATTTCATATGGCTCTTTTGCCTAATACTTCCAATGTTTATAAACACTTACCCCTGATTTTTTTTAAAAATAAACAGAAGCAACATGTCTTCATAATAAGATTCATACGTGTATGATGAATGGAGCTGAAATGAGAAAGTTGAGATGGATGTGGATCATGTGGCAAGATTTTGTGAGACATGATTAGAAATGATAACCTTAGCAGGATGGTTGGGGTAGTACCGATAGAAGATACAGTGAGAAAGAAGAGATTAAGGTGGTTTGGACATGTCTATCATAAATCGGTCGATGCGATAGTTAGGAGGAGTAATATTCTTACAATAGATGGTAGTACTAAGAGGAGGGACGGACCAAAATGGCATTTAGAGGTGGTAGTTCGCAAAACACCTAGGTGTCTTGGATATCACTGAATACGATGCCCTCAAGTGAACTCAATAGAGACAACAAATTCTTGTAGTTGACCTCAATTGACCACGACTTAAGGCTTAGTTTGGTCACCTTGTCGTGTGTCCCCACGTTTCAAGCATGTCCCACCATAAGGATTATTAAAATTCAAGGTACAAGCCACATGAGCATGCCCCTGGTGTGTCTGGCATGGATATGGCGACCTCTTAGGCTTGTTCATATATATCATAAAAAGACTATGGGTAATTTTTTCCTGAACTCAATTCTCTAAACTCAAACAGATAATTGGTTCCTGAACCCAATTTTGAGAGAGTAAAAAGATACACCAAACAAGTAGAGCTTATATTTGAATGCTCTCATCTAAATAGGCCAACTTATCAGCGTTAAAAGGTTTTGTAAATTAACCAACCAGACACAAAAAATGTATATCCATAAGTAGCATAAATATCCTAATGAAGGGAATATAGTGGTTGGTCAAGATTGACTAGCTCAGGGATCTAAATTGAAACTTAAATATTGCCCTTGTGATGTAGGGCAGATTGGAATAGGGCAAAGTATGATCAAACACGAGGGAAATGGGCTGTTTTTTTGGGATGTGAACAGTGGACGTGAATAGTATTTTGTAAGAAGAACGAGATGAAGGGTTAGAGAATGATAGCTCCAGGCATCACACCTAGAAAACCCAAGGCATCACACCTAAGGGCTCTTTGGCATCACGCCAAAGAAAAGATTGCATCACACAATCTAATAGCTTGAAAGCTACTCAATTTTTCATTCATTCAATCATTCATGATTTGCCATAAGGCTTACAATCTTATTTATATTCATTTCAACTTGACTCTAAAACTTCCCAAAATAAATAACCTTCAACTAACATTAGACTTCCCAAGACACGTTGAACATAGACTCTTTTGCTCCATTAATAACATGGAAAAACCAAAAGACTCTTTGATTAACTAATGGACTCTAAAGACTTTGACTATAAATTAAATAGACACTTAGTTGCACGAAGCGGGAGCGGGAGCGGGAGCGGGAGCGGGCAAATATAGAAGCTCCCGAAGTTGGGAGCGGGGATAGGAGCGTGTGTGTGTGTGTGTGTGTGTATATATATATATATATATATATATATATATATATATATATATATATATATATAATTTTAAGCATTTAAATTTAATTTGAGTTAGACATGTACTAGTACCAAACAAGTCTACTTGGCCCAATAAAAGTCCATTATATGAGAGAAAAAGGAGGCATTGGCCCATAAAAGCCTTAATGGGCTGCAATAATACCTTTAAATATACTCCAAAACAGGAGTTTAAAAAAAAAAAAGAAAAAAGAAAACTATGTTGACAGCTGTACTGGACAGCTGTACTCAACACAGCTCAAATAAAACAAAACCCTAAAGAAACGAACTGTTCTGCTTCTCTTCTTCTGACTTTGAGCAGCAGCCGCAGCTCTTCATCGACGACGACGATAGGATTCCCAGCAGCAGTCGTCCAGGTCTCTCTCTCTCTCTCTCTCTCTCTCTCTCTCTCTCTCTCTCTCTCTCTCTCTCCCCTCCTTCTCCTCCTCCTCCTCCTCCTCCTTCTCCTTCTCCTTCTTCTTCTTCTTCTTCTTTCGATCTGCAGCTGCGGCTGCCCCTGTTCTTGCTCCGATCGACTGGTCTTCTTCCCACACGCTCCAAGCTTGGTTAGGATCGCGCTCCCGTGTAGTAGGACTCGCGCTCCCGTTACGAATCTGACTTTGGAGCGCAAATCCGCGCTCCTGTGTTGGGAGCGACACCAAGTTGGACGAATCCTGCTACTAAGAATAGACATTTGACTTGACTAAAACCTAAAAGACACTCCTAAGAATCCAGCCCATGTCTAACCAATATCCCAAATAGACCCATGGACAATCCTAACTCTCAAAAAATGAATAATGGTTAAATTACTGGAATACCCTTGGCGACCTTTTCTGGAACGCATCATTCTCCCTGGTTGGAGAAAACCCGTCCTCGAGTTTTAAAGTATTGGAGTATAAGACTCCATGAACTCCTCCATATTTGGAACCGCATCTTGGTATGAAAAGCTTGAAGTCGAGGCCAACCCTATTTCGTTTCAAACAGAAAGGAAGACAATGATGCTTTTGACTCCACATGTGGATCCTTGAACTTGTCAGGAATGACAAAGTCAATGGTTGGCCCCATCTCTCGTGTGGTGACATTACCTTCTTGTAATATGACATTGACCTTTTTTTTAATTACATCAACGGTTGGTGGACCTTTCGGCTTCCCATGGTCGCTTGAATTCACCTGATCATCCAAGTGGAACTCAATGGGAAACTCTTTTGCCACTATACTAGAAGAATCTTACAACAACATTCCCATCTGTGAAGGCATATTAGATTCTGGGCTAGTTTCCTTCATCTCTCCAGCACCCATCTCCATGACATTCTCCATTTCATACAGTGGCATGCTATTTTTCGATTCAGGTGCTGATTGTTTTGGTTTGTTGGTCTCAAAAGCATAAGGAACACGAGATTCTTGAGTTGCAACTTCAGCCGCATCAACAACTGGAGCATTTTCAGGCTTAGAAATCTAATCTTCTTCCACCCCAGCCAGATTTGGGACATAATCAGTTGCTTTTGACATCAACTTTGCGGAGCTTGTATCTTTAACAACACCCTCTGGTTTTGGAGTCACTTGATGCGCATGCCCCACACTAGCTTGTTTTGGTAGTGGTGGTTTTGTAGTGGTGTCAAGTCTAGCAATGTTTAAGCGTGAGCTTGCAGCGACTCTATTAGTCTAGCAATGTTTAAGCGTGAGCTTGCAGCGACTCTATTACGAGTGTTCATGGCGTCGAGTCTTTGCATACACTCTTCAAATAAGTTGCTAACAGGTCTAGAATTACCATGCTGCTTACAATCCTTTACATAATAATGTGAAGGCATATACTTCTCTTGGAGCTTAGCTTTCATCGCTTGCCATGTATTTATCGGTAGCAATTCCAATCTTCTAATACGACCTTCAACACCATACCACCACATCTGTGCCAAGCCAACGAGTTTAATCTTCGCGAATCTTACTCTTCGATCATCCGTCATCTCATGGTATTCAAAAAATACCTCAATTGATGCAAGCCAATTGGAGAACACTCTACAATCATTTCTTCCATCAAAATCTGGGACTTCTATCTGATGGCCCAAGATATATTGTGGCGCATAGGATCTCCCACTTTGTGAGAACATAGTGGAGAAACCGTAAGCTCTGATACCAAATTTGATGTAGGGCAAATTGGAATAGGGCAAAGTATGATCAAACACGAGGGAAAAAGGCTATTTTTTTGAGATGTGAACAGTGGACGTGAATAGTATTTTGTAAGAAGAACGAGATGACGGGTTGGAGAATGATAGGTCTAGGCATCACACCTAGAAAACCCAAGGCATCACACCTAAGGGCTCTTTGGCATCACACCAAAGAAAAGATTGCATCACACAATCTAATAGCTTGAAAGCTACTCAATTTTTCATTCATTCAATCATTCATGATTTGCCATAAGGCTTACAATCTTATTTATATTCATTTCAACTTGACTCTAGAACTTCCCAAAATAAATAACCTTCAACTCTAACATTAGACTTCCCAAGACACGTTGAACATAGACTCTTTTATTGCATTAATAACATGGAAAAACCAAAAGACTCTTTGATTAACTAATGGACTCTAAAGACTTTGACTATAAATTAAACAGACATTTGACTTGACTAAAACCCAAAAGACACTCCTAAGAATCTAGCCCATGGTTTGTTACCGTTGTTTTCAACAAATCAAAACAATAAGAAAAACTAAGAGTGTTCCGTGAACTCCGTTCCCGAATTCCTGCATTTTTGAACTCAAAGCCTCCTTCCTTAGTGCACTTTCAGATAAGAAAGGTCAATAGCTTCTCATCAAAAGAAAATGCGAGATATTGTTTGCATTGCATTCACGTCTAGCCAATATCCCAAGTAGACCCATGGACAATCCTAACCCTCAAAAACTGGATAATGGTTAAATTACTGGAATACCCTTGGCCACCTTTTCTGGACCGCATCACCTTGTCGTAAAATTGAAACCTGAATTATGGGCTATGCTTTTATATGTCGATCGGTATGATGAAGATGCCCTTAAGCTAGCAGCCTTCACATTTGGAAACCGAGTTATGACCTTCGCATTTGAAACCTGAGTCATATAAGTATCCTCCCAATCCAAATATGATGAAGTTGCCCTTAAGTTTTGGAAATTGAGGCCGATCAAAAAGAAAAGAAATTATTGAAATTCAGAATCTGAAATTTCCAGGAAGTATTCTGGTCTAGCTCCAAGAATCAGAGCCACACACTTCCTTGTGTGGTCCTCATTAAGCATTATAATTTAGCATTACAACTAGTTCCACAAGTCTAAAATTGGAAATTACCTCAAAAACAACTGTATTAAGAAGGGGGGAAAATACTACTACTAACTTCTATTCCCTCCAGAGAATATCAAATGGTCCACAACGAAATAAGAGAGACTTACTTACTTCAAGCAAGAAATTGACATGGCCTGGTAAAGTGGGTTCTTGACCAGGAAAGTAAGGGTACATATCTGCAGCCTTCAAGCAACAAACAAAAACCACAAATATACAATAGTTTATTACAGGAATGTACAATTTATACACAGTAATTGACGATTAATGTACATTGTCCGCAAAGGTTAACATATATGTGTGTAAAAAGAATCAAGATCTCACTTGAAGATTCAAACTACCTCCGGCTTGGCAAAAAAAGAAAATTCAAATTGATGGGACATTTTATGCATTCATTGGCATAATGGACCGTCAATCTTGTGACAATTACGCAACAAGAGAAATGGACCGAGATTATTGCAAAATTGGCCCGGACACCATAGTTATTAAGAAAAATAAAAATAAAAATAGATGACGTACCTCCTTAGGAGATGCCCAAACATGCAAATGCGAATCGATGAGCTGGGTGGTAGTTGTAGAAGTATTAGCAGTAGTCGCCATTTGAGCTGTGGAGAATAGAACCCGACGGTTCACCGAAAAGGGGGTGAGGAGGATTTGTTGCGAATTTATTAAGGAACCCGCAATTATTAGAGGCTTCACCGAGTTGAATCGCACTGCCATTTAGTACGGAGTATTAGGTGTACACACTTTTCCTCGATCCGATTGTACTCTCTACTTAACTTATCTACGGGACTGCAAACCTACACCACTCAACCCCTTGTCAGTCGTCTCTAAACCAACACAAGAATGTAAGTACTACTTATCTGATTTCTTAAAAGGTCCCCAGTTCGAGTCCGGGCGATGCTATTGCAATATTGTTTTGGCCCTTTTGGGTATTTATGCTATGTTTTGTTATTTCATTGTTAGTTATCCTATGTAGGAAGGAAAATTCTTTCTTGTTTTGTTATTTTCCTCTTTTTTTCCTCTCAAGCCAAAAAAGGAAAAATTATTTTTCCTTCTTTTCCTTTCTTTTCATATATTCCAAACAAAACCTAAGGAAATGGAAAGAAAATTTTAGAAGATGTTTGGTAGCGCTTTCATTTCCAGTTTTTTGTTTTTTTTTTTCAAAATTTTCAAAAACTGGACATGGAAGTATGTTTGTATGTCTATTTTCATTTGTAAAAAGAGAGAATGACTTTCAAAAGTTCTGAAAATTGGAGAAGTAGCAAAATTGAGCTTCAACTATTTCTTAAAACAAAAACAGGCCACCAAATCTTCCCCTACAGTGCTCAGAGCCGCTTACCCGCGCGAGACGCAAGTTCAAGTCTTGTCCAGAGCAAAAACCGACTTCCACTCTCTCTCTCTCTCTCTCTCTGATTTTCTGTTTTCAAAACCCAAAAAGTTCAATTGAAATAAAGGAAGAAGTAATGGGGATTTCCAAGCAAAATCAAGAAGCAGAAGAAGACCCAATCTTCGACGAGGGATCGAGAGAGAAATGAAGACCCAGTCTTCAAATGCGATTCCGATGATTCGGATGAAGACCCAACAATGTTTGACGCTGTCGAAGAGACTCGATCAAGCTTTACAATTTCAATTTCTGTAAAAGCAATCGAAGAGGGGGGAAGAGGGGAGCAGACATGGACAAGGAAAATGGAGAAGAAAGAGGAAGGAAAAACACCAGAAAGAGAAGAACGGGAAGAAGAGACGGAGAGAGAGAGAGGGGCAGAGTATATTTTAGAGAGAGAAGGGAATCTGCAAATCCACGTGCCACATGTAACCTCCTCCACCACATTATCTATCTATACTGCACGTCCCTGTATTTGGCATGAAAAAATGCATCAAGGCACTGTTTGCTTTTTTGATTTATTTAAATGATTTGACACAAATATATTTTCTGTTTTATTTTTAAAAAATAAAAATAAAAATTGATTTAAACAAATAAAAAATAAGAAATAGAAAAGTGGCAACATTACCAAACATAACCTTAGAATAAAAACAATGGTAAAGAAAATTTTTCGAACTTTTCTTTCTTTTCCCTCACATTCTCCCTGATGTGTTTAGAACATGTGGAAAATAAGGTAAAAGAATAGAGACTATGTTCGTTTGGAAGTTTTGTTTTGTTTTTATTTTATTTTCAAATTATTATCCTACTTTTTTTTCAATCATTACCTTATTTCTCCAATTATTACTTTCTCATCTCTCTCTATCTCTCTCCAATCATTACCCATATTTCTAATCATTACCATATTTCTCTCTCTATCCACTACCTAAACTAAACTAAACTCTCAACCAAACAAAGCCTAAGTTTAAAAATTTTCTCGTTTCCCTTCCTTGTCTTCCATTTTTTTCTTTTCTTCTCTCACTTTCCAAAAGTTCCAAACACATACTCTTCGTTTGGTTCAACTTTTTGAAAGTTATTTTTAATGTAATGAGTGAAGAGAGATATAAAGAAAAATGTATTGAAAAATGTGTGAAGAGAAAAATGAGATAAGATGAGAATTGAATCAAACAAGGTGAGAGTTTTTTACTCCAATTTCCATTTCACCAATTTGAAAATCGACGACTGTGTTAATTTTACCCTTTTTCTCTGTTCCCGGTCCGCAAGAAGATTTCTTCACAATTATTACTCTCATTTATTTATTTTTCCCTCCCCATCTTTTTTTTGATCAACTTTTTCCCTCCCCATCTATTACCTCACAAGCAGTGCCGGCCCCAGCATTTGGGTTGCCCTAGCCCAACATCATACTTTGTTGCCCACTTACTATAAAATCATACAAAATATTAAAAAAAAATATTCAAGTACCAAAAAAAAAGTTACATTATTTTTTAGCTTGAATTACATCAAGAAAATCAACATTAAAATGTAAATCCCGTTTATAGTGCTTTGTGATTAGCACGATCCGATTTAAGAAAATAACTTTTTCTAGCATTTTTGGAAGCAAATTTTTAATTGAGTCATCGTACTTTACTTATCTAAAAACTCGGGGCCCGTTTCGCTATGTTTTGTTTTTTGGATTTTATTGTTGATATATGTAAAGAGAGAAAATGACCTGTCTTGAAAAGCATAAAAAATTAGAAAGGCCCCAAAATATCCAAAAATATTCTAAGTGGAATTGCGTCTCATTTACAATTGAGATCATTGCCAATCTCTTTAATCTTATATTGCGAAATGGTTGTTAGAAGATAAAAATAAAAATCGTGTTAACTTGCTCTATTTATTTAGCTACTAGGGTTTGGCCGTGCCTGAAGGCACGGTGTAACGTGAGATCTAATTAGTGACAATTATATAATTAATATTGTTTGAGAGAGAGGGGGAGAGCCGTAGGATTTATGGAGCAAATCAATGGTTACGATTTATAGAGAGATAAAATTCAAAAATCCTCCTCCCTTATTATGTAGATGACTTTTTTTAAAATCAAATGTAAGAATATATCATTTATAAATTATTGCTGGAGGGGGAAAAAAAGAGGTAGAACAAAAATTGTGGATTGGAGGAAACAAAAAGAGAGAGAGAAAAAGAATGGAGGAAAATAAGAAAGGGAATGCCGGTAAATCGAACCCGAGAGCCACGCATCTTTGACAATCGTAGCGACCATCAATAGCAAGCGCATGGTTGTGCTATAATGGGAAACTCTTTTAATTTATAATCTAACTCAAAAACTTTTTTTTTTTTTTTGGTTGCCCCCCCGGGGGGTTGCCCAAAACCGAGGGCCTGCGGGGCTTACCCCGGGGCCGACTCTGCTCACAAACTTCCATCAAAACCCAAATCAAGCAAAGTCGTGTCTGTCGTACTTCATTCTCTCTCTGTCCATGTAACGACCCGGATTTTTGCCCTAATTTTTTTTTTCGAATAAAAAAATTATTTTTAATCAAATAGTCTATAGTAATTGATTAACTATTTTAAAAGTATAATTAGATTAAACCAAAATCCTAGATTGATTTTTTCATGACTAAAATTAGTTTAACAAAACTTTAATTGAACTTGTAACTATAAATGTTTACATATTTATCTATATTATACAAAAAAAAATATGATTCATAATAATAAAATTCTTTTCCTTATAGATATATACAAATTATCTTACTTTTAATTCTTTTAAATTACATGCATGTAAATCCTGATGACTCTCACTCTCCTACTCAAATTCTACTTCCTTTCTCAGTGTATCTCGTCCCAAATTCGTCCATTACGAAACCCTATAGAATACAACTTCTTTAAATCCAATTTTAATCGAAACTCTTCAAATTCTTCTATATATACCCTAGTACGTCGACCCTAGGGCACACCACGAAATTCCTCACGCCTCACCGAGTTAGACATGAGAGAAAAACATGGGCAATTCAAGTTCCAAGCTATGGAATCCTAGAGAGAGAAAGTGAGAGAGAAAAAAACGGGTTTTGTACCTACGCCCAACCGAAACCCAAATTGACCGTTCCAAACTTTTTTCCCAACCCCAAGCATCCCTAAACATCATCCAATTCGGATCCAAGGTTTTCCGATTGAAGAAACCGAAGCCTTCGTCCAAAAAATTCAAGTTTCCGTTTGTGAATCAATTCGATCCAATCAAGGTATTATAATCTATTTCAACCCTCCCTCTAAGTATATTTAATGTTTTTATGCTTAACCCTATGCCCCGAACCGACCCATGCATCAAAACCATGAAGAAAACCGAAAAAAATAAAATCTGGCCGCGACCTTCGGGCCGCAAGGACCAAGCTCGAGTTCGCGGTTCGCTGCTCAACCGCAAGGTTGACTCGGTCCAACCTTGCGGTTTGGACTGTTTTGGTTCGAAATTGTTTTGCGACCTTCTAAACTTGATTTTCGACCCCCGAATTATTTTTCCTAGACTTTTCACACCTCAAATATCATAACTTGTTAAGGTCATATTTTTTTTATTTAATTATCTATTTATTAAATTATTTATTAGTTAATCATTCAACGTTTACGAACGAAAATTTATTACGATCTTCCAACCAACATTTTAACACTCAACTAATTTTTTTTAGATTTCTTGAATCTCAATTACCATAACTTGTTAAATTAAATATTTTTTTTTATTTAATTCACTATTTATTATTATTTTTAAAGTAATTCGAATCAAAATTACTTTACGATCATATAAACTTTATTATTAATGCCCGGATAATTTTATTTAGACTCCTTACTGTCCAAAGATGAAATTATGTCAGTCTCAACATTTATTTTTATAATCAATTATTTATTGTCTATTTACTTCACTTTCGGTCACTTTAATTAATGTTTTCATGTAAATTAATTCTTCGACCCTCCGAACCCAACTTTTGACACTCAACTGATTATATAGGACCTTTAGGACTCTTATTAGGTCATGATTAATTATTCTAATATTTTTATCTAATTAATGTATTTAATTAGCTTTTAATTAATCTAATTATTTAGAAATAATTAATAAGAGCCTAGAAAATATTTTATTAAAATTTTATTAAAAGTTCTCCTTCATTATTGACATTGTGCCCATACGAGAATAAGGGCAACGGTCCATTCATAAAAAGGTTGTGTGATTGCATTGTGATTATTTGTTTTAATTGTACATTGCACCGATATTTGATTTGAATGCTAGATTGGACCCTAGGGACATGGGGTGGTATGCGAATAGAATTCACCTAGACGATGCTAGATAATGGATGAATTGGAAAGTTTTATTTTTAGAATGCCTGCAGGCGAGAATTTGAGATGTGACGAGATTAGTGTTGAATTGAAATTGGCGAGACTCCAGTGATGATTGTGAAAGTGGTATATAAGATAAGCGAGCCCTAGTCATGATTCAGGTATGATAAGCTTACCCCTTGTTGTAGTTATTGGGGTGCACACTCGGTATATAACTTAGGTGTATCTGCGACAGCAAAAGGAAATGACCTCATGGGACCGAGTATGGCTAACGGTTGGGGAGGAAAGATCCCGCGGAGGAGATCTTAGACTACACGATAGGTTAATGAATAGTAATGAATTGGCTTATGTGAAAAATCTCTGTTGTACTTCTTCGTATCATTTTATCCTGCTGCTTGCTAATTGTAGAGTAAGAAGGGTGGTTGGGTTGGATTATTCTACTGGGTGATTTATCACTCACGGATACGTCCGTATCCTGGCAAATCGTTTGCTTCGGCGATCAATTTGCTAGAGAGCGCAAGATTCAATGGAGGAGATTCAATGATGTGCAATTCGACGCAGAAAGAATATCAGGAATGAAGATCGAGTTTGCTTGGAATTTGTATCAAGCCTAGAGTCGGCTCTGAAGTTAATGTATTTCGAATCAGTAAATCTATCTTGATTTTGTAATAGCTAAACTTTATTTTGGAAAATCATATTTATTTAGCAAAATTTTCCTAAAGAATTATTTTATTTTACCCCCGAAAAGGCGGGGCGTTACAAATGGTATCAGAGCATAGGTTCAACTCTCGGACTTGGGTAGACTGGGTAGATCACACTTCCAAGAGCGTAGACTCAAGTTGTTAATCGTAATTGTTACTTATGTATTTTAAGTCTAATCTATAAATATTATTCGTTCGTTATCCAACTTCGACTTCGAGAGCGTACCGTGAGAAAATATAGGCTCTCCATATTGACTAATATTTAGGTTTATGTGTTACGTGTCTATTGTATATCCGTGCTAATAATATTTGATTAGTTGTACTATATATTATTATTATTATTATTATTATTATTATTATTATTACTGAATTCATTCCTTGTCATTAGACATAAAACCCAAAATTTTACGATTTCAATTTCACCCAATACCTTTGGAGAATCAAATAGTTAGAAACCCTGTCGCCACAAGAATTAGTGTTGAAACCAACCATCAAGACGCCAACATTGACGGTAAGATTGTCGGCCACCCCAATAGCAATACTAACATCGATGTCTAAGTTAACGAACAACCTAACACGATATCGAGAATCTGTGAGATCAATAGCTGCCAGTAGTTGTCGTCACCATGACTATTGTGACACCCAAACCTCGAGTACCGTAGGCTTTTTAAAATTGCGGACCGACGAATAAAAGCATGATGATGTCAGAGATCTGCAATCACCGACCACCCATATTCTACGCAAACTGAGACAACGCGGCATCGTCATAGATCAGAAGATTGAGGAACTGCTCGAAGTCATGGACATCCGAGAAGACAGCAAGCTTCCTCTTGCATTGAAGTTCTATTCTTTTAAGGGGGATAGAAGAGGAGATTGACGACTATACATCCATCTAATCGTCTTCCTTAGTCAATTGACTATTTTATCACCATTCGATATTTTCAACATCGCTTGATTCTTTTCTTATGAGATTCCTTTCGAAACATTTTTTTTTTCTCTCCTCTCATTCAAGAACAAACCCAAGAGCTTAAACTCGTTGAAATTTTCACTCCGAGTCTCATGACACTTCTCTTTTGTTAGTTGTGAATTTTTAAGGATTCTCCTATTGCAAAGTCTTTTTAATTGATAAAATCCCATCCTTACTATTTTAACGATCTACTCAATTATAGGACCATTAATACAAGCTTTGTGAAATTTTTATTGATCAGTTCTGGCTGTATAGAAATATCTCATCGTCGTCAAGCCCTTCGAAATTTTTTTTTCCCTCCGCATCCGTCCTTTCAAAATTTATAATTATGAATTTAGTATTTTTCTAGAATTCTGAATTTCAAAACACTATATTTTTGTGATACTACTCTTTCTTTAAGTTGTGTATTCTCTTGAATGCGGCCCTCGAAGTAATTCAAGATAATTAAACTTTTGATTCAGTTTTTGCTTTCTTATCTCGTAATCGTTTCTAGAACTCCATAGAAATAAATGGGCTCCTCTTACAAAAATCATTACTGTTTATCCATGACAAGTATCCATTCATCTCATTCGCACGTTTGAACTTGAATTATCATTATTGTAGTTACATGAACCTTCATCCTTGATTTGTCCTTATTAATCTTATAATAGCCACTCTTTGCTATTCAAATCCAAACTATTTGTACTCTGACTCTTAGAGAATGATATGTCACCCTTTCCATTTGGCATTTCGACCTTCAAACCATTTAAATTTTATTTTAGTTCATCGGATCATCTTGTTTCTGTATGGGGGAGGACCCACCTTCTGAGAGTCATAGACCCAACTTTCAAGAGAAGACCGAGAAAGTGAAGATGATACTACAACGACTCATCGATCAAAGTGAAACCTACGCACAATGGTAGCAACGATCTAATTTCGAGGACGAAATTGTTTTAAGGGGGATAGGTTGTAACGACCCAGATTTTTGCCCTATTTTTTTTTTTCGAATAAAAAAATTATTTTTAATCAAATACTCTATAGTAATCGATTAACTATTTTAAAAGTATAATTAGATTAAACCAAAATCCTAGATTAATTTTTTCATGTCTAAAATTAGTTTAGCAAAACTTTAATTCAACTTGTAACTATAAATGTGTTTACATATTTATCTATATTATACAAAAAAAAAAAAGATTCATAATAATAAAATTCTTTTCCTTATAGATATATACAAATTATCTTACTTTTAATTCTTTTAAATTACATGCATGTAAATCCTGATAACTCTCACTCTCCTACTCAAATTCTACTTCCTTTCTCAGTGTATCTCGTCCCAAATTCGTCCATTACGAAACCCTATAGAATACAACTTCTTTAAATCCAATTTTAATCGAAACTCTTCAAATTCTTCTATATATACTCTAGTACGTCGACCCTAGGGCACACCACGAAATTCCTCACGCTCCACCGAGTCAGACATGAGAGAAAAACGTGGGCAATTCAAGCTCCAAGCTATGGAATCCTAGAGAGAGAAAGTGAGAGAGAGAAAAACGGGTTTTGTACCTACGCCCAACCGAAACCCAAATTGACCGTTCCAAACTTTTTTCCCAACCCCAAGCATCCCTAAACATCATCCAATTCGGATCCAAGGTTTTCCGATTGAAGAAACCGAAGCCTTCGTCCAAAAAATTCAAGTTTCCGTTTGTGAATCAATTCGATCCAATCAAGGTATTATAATCTATTCCAACCCTCCCTCTAAGTATATTTAATGTTTTTATGCTTAACCCTATGCCCCGAACCGACCCATGCATCAAAACCATGAAGAAAACCGAAAAAAATAAAATCTGGCAGCGACCTTCGGGGCGCAAGGACCAGGCTCGAGTTTGCGGTTCGCTGCTCAGCCGCAAGGTTGACTCGGTCCAACCTTGTGGTTTGGACTGTTTTGGTTCGAAATTGTTTTGCGACCTTCTAAACTTGATTTTCGACCCCCGAACTATTTTTCCTAGACTTTTTACACCTCAAATATCATAACTTGTTAAGGTCATATTTTTTTTATTTAATTATCTATTTATTAAATTATTTATTAGTTAATCATTCAACGTTTACAAACGAAAATTTATTACGATCTTCCAACCAACGTTTTAACACTCAACTAATTTTTTTTAGACTTCTTGAATCTCAATTACCATAACTTGTTAAATTAAATATTTTTTTATTTAATTCACTATTTATTATTATTTTTAAAGTAATTCCAATCAAAATTACTTTACGATTGTATAAACTTTATTATTAATGCCCGGATAATTTTATTTAGACTCCTTACTGTCCAAAGATGAAATTATGCCAGTCTCAACATTTATTTTTATAATCAATTATTTATTGTCTATTTACTTCACTTTCGGTCACTTTAATTAACGTTTTCATGTAAATTAATTCTTCGACCCTCCGAACCCAACTTTTGACACTCAACTGATTATATAGGACCTTTAGGACTCTTATTAGGTCATGATTAATTATTTTAATATTTTTATCTAATTAATGTATTTAATTAGCTTTTAATTAATCTAATTATTTAGAAATAATTAATAAGAGCCTAGAAAATATTTTATTAAAATTTTATTAAAAGTTCTCCTTCATTATTGACATTGTGCCCATACGAAAATAAGGGCAACGGTCCATTCATAAAAGGTTGTGTGATTGCATTGCTGATTATTTGTTTTAATTATTATTTGGTTTAATTGTACATTGCACCGATATTTGATTTGAATGCTAGATTGGACCCTAGGGACATGGGGTGGTATGCGAATAGAATTCACCTAGACGATGCTAGATAATGGATGAATTGGAAAGTTTTATTTTTAGAATGCCTGCAGGCGAGAATTTGAGATGTGACGAGATTAGTGTTGAATTGAAACTGGCGAGAGTCCAATGTTAAATTGAAACTGGCGAGAGTCCAGTGATGATTGTGAAAGTTGTATATAAGATAAGCGAGCCCTAGTCATGATTCAAGTATGATAAGCTTACCCCTTGTTGTAATTATTGGGGTGCACACTCGGTATATAACTTAGGTGTATCTGCGACAGCAAAGGGAAGTGACCTCATGGGACCGAGCATGGCTAAAGGTTGGGGAGGAAAGATCCTGCGGAGGAGATCTTAGACTACACGATAAGTTAATGAATAGTAATGAATTGGCTTATGTGAAAAATCTCTGTTGTACTTCTTCGTATCATTTTATCCTACTGCTTGCTAATTGTAGAGTAAGAAGGATGGTTGGGTTGGATTATTCTACTGGGTGATTTATCACTCACGGATACGTCTGTATCCTGGGAAATCGTTTGCTTCGGCGATTAATTTGCTAGAGAGCACAGGATTCAATGGAGGGGATTCAATGATGATGCAATTCGACGCAGAAAGAATATCAGGAACGAAGATCGAGTTTGCTTGGAATTTGTATCAAGCCTAGAGTCGGCTCTGAAGTTAATGTATTTCGAATCAGTAAATCTATCTTGATTTTGTAATAGCTAAACTTTATTTTGAAAAATCATATTTATTTAGCAAAATTTTCCTAAAGAATTATTTTATTTTACCCCCAAAAAGGCGGGGCGTTACAGTCCTTCCCACCCTAAGGAAACCAGCAAATATCGTTTGAATAGCGGACCGAGAGAGTGTGTTAAGCCTACCTCAATTGACGACGTGTTCTTAACCTAAACCATAGATGATGAATGGCAGGGTTTTTTTTTTAAGTTTTTTATAGGCAAGAAAAAAGAGAAAAGGTACATCAAATTGGGGACTCTGGAATAACAAAAAATTTATTACAAAAATGGCAGTTTTTGTTACGACTCTGGAATAATAAAAACCCTAACATTAAGGCACTGTTTGGAAAAAAATTTGGTTCCAATTTTTTGTTTTTGTTTTCAATATTTTTTGAACTGACACCATAAATATGTTTGTGTTATTGTTTTGTTTACAAAATACATAATCAATTTCACAAGTTTACAGAAATTCTAGAAACGCAAAAACTGTGTTTTCATTTGTTTTGAAAACACTTTCGGCAGTCCAAAAAATAAATAAACAAAAACTGTTATTGTCACCGAACATACTTTTTCGTTTTTATTTTTAAGTAAATAAAAAAATAAAAAATTGACAACTTTACCAAACAGAGCTACCATCACTTGTTTTTTCCTGTTTTCTACTGCTTTTTTAGTTCCAAAACCAATTATCTCCCTACTTTCCATCCGTTTGGTTTCCCAGGAAATGGACTTAATAGGAACCGGAAATAACCAAATGTAAATCCTAACTGGTTTCCTAACTTCTTTTATATGTTACCCGTAAGTGGAGTAGTAGTTAGTTTTACTATCATATTTCTAGCTACACAAACGTGCAATCAGTGTTCTTCCTGCTGAGAATCAAATTTTAGAGAAACTAGGGCCGAGTTTCCCTACAACGCTAAAAGGGCTAAAGATGCTTATTTCTCTTTGTATTTTGTGAAGAAAAATAAACTCCTTTGGCCCCGTAGGGAAACTCGGCCGAGATAAAGGTAATTTGGTCAAACAGCAAAGCTAATAAGGTGCAACGGCAAACAAAAGTGGTAATAGGAACCCAAATGTTGTTGGGATGTTGTGTTGGAAATTAGAAAGTGATAATATTGAACATATTGAGCTTTATTGAACATGTATTAATCCTTAACGGAGCAGCATGGTGAGAAAAGATTCATGTGGCCGATTCGAAGTAGTGTTGGGGAAACAAGTAGGGGTGATACCGGTCTGGTTTCGATCGGTTTTGGCGTATTTTTCGGTCGAAACGAGTTACCTGGTTTGAGATTTTAGAAATCGAAACCAGTGGAGATAATACGGTCCGGTTTCGACCGACTCAACCGGTTTCGGTCCGGTTTATCCGGTTTTCATTCATGGGCTATATTTTGGGCCCAACACATTAAAAAATCCACAATTCAACCCATAAAATATCAATCAAAAACCCATAATTCAACCCCATTTTTTGGACCCAACAAAAAAAGATCAAATTTGAGCCCAATGCATAACAAAAAAAACCCATAAAAACATAATTAATCCCATAAAAAGCCAATTGTTGGCCTCTCTTCGTAAGTGGATGTCCTCAGTTGTAATTTCACCTGTTTTCCAATGTGGGACACGTAGTGCATTAGAGCAAGTGTATCAGATGAGTTAAAAAGGCTTTTTAGCCTATTTTGGAGAGAGAAAGCACAAAAAAACAGCTGCACCAG